>OY728155.1:704868942-707371774 GCA_963277665.1 Viscum album
TAATAAATGTCATAATCTAATCCAAGTGGACCAAAAGGATAATATTTTATTCATAAAGTTGTTTTTGGTAGAATTACACATATCCAATATAACTAGGACATGTGTTAGGGTAATAATAATATCGTTTTACCCTTAATTACCCTATTTACTTTTTACCGTTGTAAATAAATGTTTAAAGTTACTATTCACCAAAAATTATTTTCATCACATTTAACCACATTTTACTTACAGATATCAATTTTTTCACTCAGATTTTTTCAATTAATCTCATATAAGTGTTAAAATTATGTTTTCTATAAATTTGAAAAGGCTCCTCGGAGGTGGGTAAAAGACGGTAAAAAGTTCCATAAAATTTTTATATATCTAAAATTTTTATAAAATGACTCCAATAACTTACATTGAACTTATATAGGTATTATGTATATATTTTGACCTAAATTAAATTTAAATAATATTTAATATTATTTAAATAAAAAATCATTTTTAACCAATAACTCAGTGTTTTCACTATTCATCAAAAAATGAATGTTTTCTGAAAAATACCAAAAATTCACCCTAGGATAATTTCGGTATTCCAAATCCAAAAATGAAGTCCATTTTGAATGATAAAATTTATAAAATTCAAAAAAGCTGTACTACTATTCATAACCACTTGTTTATATAATATTTCAATAACATATCGCAGTTTAGTGAAACTCAGTATTGTGTACAATGCAAGCTATCGAGGAAGGATTCTCTTGCATGTAATGCAAGCTCATAATAGTTTTGTGTATACTACAAGCTAATACGGTGGACCGTATAGTGCAAGATAATATTGGTGTACTATACAACACAATTCATCAAAGAAATTAAAAATAATATTTCTCATAAAATCTCAGGGTGTTACAATTCATCAATCCCAATATAATATTAATTTAAACATAATAAATTCTTTTAAAGTTATTATTACCATTTATATGTTATTTTTAATCTATTAGTCTTCAAAATATAACCTTGATATACTTTTATTTATATGATATAGATGATCAATTCCATAAGATTTCTTTTATTGAAATCAAATTTCATATTTCCAACACATTACACATTTAAAAAATTCAATTCATTCATTACAACGAAGTTTATTCCCCTATATTTTTCTAACTAAACTCATAATTATTAATCAATAGTTTATTTCTTTATTCCCTCATTTACAACATATGAAACATCATCATTCCCTGTTATGAAATTTCACTAGGTTATTCTTCAAATGTTATTTACATGTATAACGTAGAATCTTTTTCACTTAATAGACTTTAACACGTGATGTTACATAAAAATTCAATTTTTTTATTTACTGTGTTAGGAAACTCATCAATGATCTGGATGTTAATCAATAGTTGAGATAAATAGTTATGTATAACCATAATAGTTTTCAATATAACTCATATCCTATTTCGTTTACTGTTATGAAAAAATTCTTATTTTCCATCACACACATCGTTAAATTATTCTTCCTTGTTCCATCCATAAACTAAAACTAGAAATGTATAGTGCGAGTAAAATCATAATAAACCATCTTATATGGATGATAAATACAAAGAAATCATTAACCATGCCATTTTCTTTACAACTCTTTAAATTCATCCAAAAAAAGTATTCTTTAAAACATATTATTTTTTATGGTTATTGAATATTTATAAATAATTCAAAAATAATATCCTAGACTATAAAGATCTATAAACCCATTATACAATACAAAATATAATACCTATAACCTATACGCCAAAATTCAGTGCTAAATCATATTCATTACATAACGGCATTGACACAAACTATAAATCTATGTAATATAACACCCCACAATTATGATTTTAATATGAATGATTTAACTTAATTAAATTTTGGGAATATTTATTATTTAGATTTTAGATAATTAGGAATAACATTACATTAAAAGGTTGAAACATCAATACAGTATAAAATGTTTCCCACAAAATGGATTCTTATTTTTATAATTTTATTTTATTCAAGAATATTCTATTAATTAATTTTTTTGTTACCATTTACTTATCAATATTTTTTATTCATAAATAAAAAATTTAGAAAAATTTATAAATGTTTATTAAGGAAAAGACTCAATATGAAATCAAAAAAGAATCTAAATTTGTTAATCCATTCATTTACATCATGAAAATCCATTTGGAAGTTTTCTTTTTTATAAAGTAAAAATATATCTAAAATAATAATTTAGTCACTCATTGTTCCAAATTTACCATCCAAATATTTTTCATAAAAATATTTTTAAGCATGCTTATTTTTATAATCATAATATTTGAGGGTTTATTGAAAAACATGAAATGTTTTCCCTGAAAACAAACAATTCACCTTTGGAAGATCATAACCTTTCCATTAAATCACAAAACAAATTTTAATTGTATGAATTTAAAATTTTTCAAAAAATCGCACTTTAATATATTAAAAACATAAAGGTGACTTTGTAAAACATATTTATATCACAATTATAATCACATTTTCTATAACACTTATAAAGGAACGACCTTCACAGTTAATTACACTATTTCACCTATTATAGAACATATCAATACCAAATGTATTGATGGGAAATAATAGAACCAACTATGTTTATAAGTCGTATTAAAACACCATATATTGTTTAAAACACCTTAAATATTTCACTTCCATCATAAAACACATATAATGGAAATTTCTTACGATATGTAAAATCACTTTTAGATAACTCTTAAATATAATAATAAATAACTACTTATTATAAATAAACATAAAAACCCAAAATTTAAATATAAATTTAAATATAATAGTTTTTCAAACAAGTTGAAACAATTATATAAATTTAGATGATGAACAATGGTTATGATGGTAGGAAAATGAATTCATCTGATAAATTTTAAAAAAACATCTATGTACTATAGTTTTAATATAAAAAAATGAGGTTGAAATATTTTGGATGAAAATGATGAAAAAATAGTTTTTATGTAATAATAAGAACATTTAGTCATATTAAAAATACTTATTTAATTATATTATGATGGTTATAAATTATTTTAATGTTGAAAAAATGAAACATGAAAAAATTATCACAAGACTTATACCTCATCATGTGGTATCATTACTTGGATTCCACATTCAACCATATGGTATGGGTACTTAACTGTAAATTGGACGCACAAGACAAGAAAAAGAGATTTGGAGTGGTTTTCCATATCCTTTTATCTATGTTTTTCATTGATTGTGGATATCTGATTTGGGGGGGTACTAATATATATGTGATAGTATTTGAAACCATGTAAATATTGAGAACAATTAAATTTAATAAATTAATTTCACATTTTTTGTGGATATAATTTAGTAATATTTTGTATATATGTTAATTCAATGTTTAAATACACTAATAAACTCATATTAATAGATTTTTAGAGATGATTCTTTCTTTATCTCTTAGATTAACCCACCTTTTATGACATTTAACCTTTACCATGTTGAAAACTATTACCATGATATGTATTCATTATAACTATAATTGAAAATGAAGAAACTTCCAAATTTCAACTTGATAATTAAAAAATATGGAATAAATTTTATAAGAGTTAATATCATTACATGTTTAAAATAATATCTTATATAAGATCACAAAACACATTGAAAACAAGTTTTTATAAAAAATAATTTTTAGAATCAAATTGATTTTATACAAAAATAATGTATAATGATGATTCTCATTGAATGAATTGAATTAAAATAAATAAAAATGAACTTATTTTACATTAATAAAAGAAAAAAATTATCCGTAATAATAACAATATTATAATTGAAAAACCAAAAACAATGTTTTACCAAAAATAGTATATAAATTTTCATAATGTCAATATTATATTTTTATGTTCAGAAATAAACGTTCAAAATAATTATATTACTTCTAAAAAATATATGTGGTATAAATTATGTTTCTAAACTTTCAATTAATACTTAAATCAATGAAATTTTAAAAAGTGATTGAATTTGTAAAATCAGTATTTTACACTATTCACAAAAAATATAATTTTTCAAACAAATTTTAAAAAATCACTACTATCTTATTTTTAGATGATAAATTAATAAAATATTGTAAATATAATAATTTAGAAACAATAAACCTATTAAATTTATGATTTAAATGAATGTAAAATAATATAACAAATTCACATTCATAGAAAAAATCTATTTTTAAATTTTAGTGTTTTTAACCTAATTTCATATAAACTAATACTGACTATTAATTTATTTATTTTCAAATTATATATTTATAATTTATTTATAATTTCATTTATTTTTAAAAAATTTTTAATTTCTATTGTTTGGTGTTTTATATATCACATTCTATACAATAAGATGTTTACTGAAAGTATGGTATACTAAAATCGTGAGGGTTGGATTAAATGTGTTGGGGAACTCTATTTTCAGTTATAACACACACCATACACCCATTACTTGGGGTATCCACAATATTAAATCCACATTTTAAAAGTTCACACTATATATATATATATTAACGGTGGTGACTTTATCTACCACATATCCTTCCTTGACACCAGTATCACTGCCACCACCAGCAACCTCTAAACCCACCTAACCCCTCTTTGATCTCTCTATAATTCCTAGACCTAGATTATTATTTCTCCCTAAGACCTAGTCCGTTATTTTATTCAATTAATTAATCCATTAATCATCATGTTTCTAGAGATAATGTCTGTTGAAAGGAAAATTATCTCTATGATTTCAGTTTATCGAACAACGATATCTTCATGATTTTTTACACTAGTGAAATAACCTCAATAAATATTTAAAATTTATATATATTATAAAAATAAAAACCATAATGTATATATATTGATCTTAATAACAAAAATATGAAAATAATATATAAATCAGTTGGTGTTTTGTGGGTTGCAATAAAGAACCATAACTCAAATTAATATTCATAGCACACTACACCGAATACATCCTTCTTTCCCTGGTCTATTAACCCAAGAAAGATAGATAGATAAGATTTAAAATTAGTGTGGATATTTTTTGTTCCCCATCGCTTCCATTATTGTTGAATAAATAATATATTTAAATCAAGATAATCTAATGATCATGGAATTTTTTTTACTATCATCATTAAGAAAAGACCACATTCTATAATCATCCATGATGTATATTTAACAAAATAGTGTGGTACATATAATATATTTATATTTTCCCATATATAAGAAGAAAATGCTCTTAATGTCACAAAATTTCTTCCAAATTCCATTGGACCCTTCTAAAAAAACATGAAATTCGTCACCAAAATTATAGATATAATTAATCCAATGAAAATAATATAAATATCATCTATTGAATATAAGAAATAATATTCTTGACAAAATTATTGTATATAAATTACATGTTTTAGTAAATATAAATAATTATAAAACTGGATCATCACATTATTCAATGATTTTACATCACTTGGAAATTATGAAAATATTACCCTTTGGTAAACATCACAATCTAGACCAATTGTTGTAGATTGTTTCTCAATTTGACATATACATTAGGTTTAATTTTTTTTTCAATTGAAATAAAATTCTTTTTATTTGGGCTATTAATATCCAATAATGATTAATAAATAAACCAAATGATTTCATATAAATTCAAATGAGGGATAATAAGTGCAATGTCTGTCAACAATAATCAATTTCCTTCTCTATGAAATGTACCCCTAAGGTGCATGCTCATACAACTAAAACATCAATTCTACTAAAATTTTAAATGCTCCTAGTGCGATCTCTAATAAATAAATTTTCTCCATACATATGTCCACTATGTTTATAATAAGAAATATTCATAATCATATAACCCATTATTTTAACACATTTAGGAATCATGATACATAGAACATGTAAGTATCCTATAACCAACTCATGTGGTCCCAATTATTTGAGTATAATGTTGTTATAAAAATGAACACGTAACATTTCATCCACCAACATTTAAAATAAAATCACATTCACAATAATAAAATACATGATAATATCACATATTAGGTATATAAACATGGAAATTCCCTTCTTTTTTAATGAACCATCGTAAAATACCACCTAAATCTGATGTTGAACCGATACACCACTAGACTGATAATAGTTATCGATCTTCATTGGCTAGAAAAAGGTTACCAACCATCATTAAGAATTAAATTGGACGATTTCACCCATCAAAATAAGTATAAAAATATAATAGTAGAATGAAATCCAGACTAAGGCATAAACTAAGATATATGATTGTGAAAGTAACAATAGATATACAATAAACTGGATAAAAAGGGTGATGCCAAATAAAATTAAAAAAATAGAAAAAATACAGAAACACCGACTTCTCCATGTGTAATTGAATCATTTCTACACAAACATTAATCAATGCCTTAAATAAATTATATACTAACATCTACTTTGATGATAAACACATTAAACATGTAATATATAGGAGTTAACTAAGATACTAGAAGGTCTCCACCTGATGAACAAATGAATAATACTTAAAATGTGTAACCATATCAAGAATATTAGAAAATATGAAGAAAAAATATGTTTCAAATGTTTTCTAATAAAAAAGGTATCCAAATATTTCATATAAATCCCAAATCTTCACAAAGACAATCATTTTTTGAAATAAAACCACAATTTATTTTCTTTTAAAAATCCATTAGAAAATTTGTATTTAGGGAAAATTTATATTTTAATTGAAGTAAAACATTTTATCAATACATAAATTTCCAAAATAACCATACCTAGTAAAATATAGATAAATCATCATCATGGAATCCAATGGTGGAAAAAGGGAAACATTCTAGAATGGGTATGATATGGCCATCAATGAAGAAATTTTTTTATCAGAATACAATAAATACTATGATCTAACTCTCCCCAATAACCAAGTATTACTCTATCTGTAACACAAAAAAATTCTAAACATAAAATATTTTATTCGATAGCATGTAGGGAACGCGACACCAAGAATGTAAGGGGATATAATAAAATAATAATTTAAAAAATATTTACTATTTTAAATAATTTTTTATGTTTTATATTTTATAATTCACGTAACACCAAGTTAGCATGTGTTACGCTCAAGAGGGACCTTCTTGGATGGCATGCATTAAACACAAAACTGTGTTTTACCAACACATTAGTATATTATTTAAATATATTTATTTAATATAATAAGATATATAATATAAATTAGGAATACTATAAAATAAATTTTGATATTCAATTATTTATATAAATATAAAATTAATTTATGGGTTACCAAACAATTAAATGAAAAAATAATAACAAATTGTATATGAAAACTAAATATTATTATTTCCCAAAAGAGTTCATCTTAATAAGAATATTTAATTTAAATTAATTAATGATTATAATGATATATATATTCAATATATTCAATAAAATATTTTTTATTTTTGTACCATAGGTTTTATATTCATAAGATAAAAATTAAACATATTTCCCACATAAACAACAGTATTTTATAATAGCAATTGTAGAGCCTTTTAATAGAGAATCTATTTAAAATCATAATTTTTAAACTATTTTAAATTTAATTTTATAAAATTAACTTTATCATTTTCTTCACAATGTAAAAATTAGAATAGGGTGAATTTATCATATTTTTTCAGAAACATAGTTTTTTGTTTAATAGATGAAAATATTAAATTTTAGTTAAAAACTGCATTTTTGTTTAAATAATTATTAATTGTAATTTTTATTTTAATTTTTTTATAATGTATCATTATATTAATAATACATATATTAGTACAAATTTGTTTTCTATAATAATTTTCACATTGAAATTGAATATAAAAATTCCACAATCATTTGAACATTTTTTTACTAAAACCAGTTAACCGATTTATTTGCAAGATTAGCATAAATATTAAATTTTCAGCTTTTGTGATTTGAATTAGAAAAATAAAATACTCCATATTTATAATATTTCAATTTTTATTAAAATAAAATCATTTTATTTTTCACTAAAATTATTAGTGCAAGTGATTAATATTTATTATAGTTATTACGGTGTAATTAGGCATAAAAATTGAGTAAACCTCATATTTAAGGGCCCAATTGACCTATCCACTTGTACAAATCCCATTTCCTAGAAATATATCATCCATGAAACATTTCTTATTTTTATGTAGTTTTAGTATGACAGTTGTTATGTATAAAAATGGGAACACCTAACTTGATTTCAAATATTCCAAGTGAGTACATTTCCTTCCCTATAAAACGCGACCACATCTCCCCATTCCTCAAACCCTTCAAATAAATTATGTTCATAAAATATATGCACAAATATCTCCCCAAAATCCCTTTACTCATAGTTTAACCCTCCCTTTTGGCATAAATCCTTCAATAGAATCCTTTTTTTATAAACCAAAAGAAGTCACCCGATATTGAGGTAACGTCTTATCTCAAACTTTTTTGTTTTATTTTAATCCTCCAATCCCTATTATCTTTATATTATATTCTTAAAAAACCATTATCATGAATATATGGTATTTTTATGTTAATTTTCAACCTAAAATTACACGTACATTAATCTTACGGGTAACAAACATAACTAATATGTGTTCGACAAACTACTACCTCCCGGAACTATTAATGTTAATTTTAATCTTAACCATATAATGGTGTATATTAATATAGAAATATGGTTTATATATTTTATATATGATATTTATTATGTATTTATAATGTTAATCCATTAATACCTCATATATTTAATACTTTCTTTTTTATCATGATATGATAACATCATTTCAGGAAGTATAGACTGTCTCCCCCTCAAAAAGATGTGATTTTTCTACATGATACATGGATTTTATAAATGATGTTTATGATTAAAAATATAAAATAAAAAAATATGTATACGTTATTCATGAAATAATTACCTATATATAAAAATATATATTTCATTCTCTTTATTACCCTTTCACACTCTTAAAAAGTGTTAATGTCTCTTGTGGACGTGCAGACTACCGCCTCCTCGACATGATGTAGTTAATTTTACATCACATGAATTATATATATAATTATACATGATTAAATAGCCTGATATTTATTATATAATTAACATTCTATAATGATATGGTGTTACATACCTTCTTTCCAGAAAAATCGTTGAAATATGTTAACATTACTCATTTATACGTACATCCTACTATCTCAATGATTGTAATGTTAATCCATATTTAATTACCATATTTAATTATTTGTTTTAAAAGAATAATTGATTAATAATTATGATATTTATTTATTTATTATTATTCTCTAGAAGTAATATAATGTTTCCTTTAACTATAATTGTCCAATGAATGTTGTTTTTGACTTGTAAAATGAAATTTCCCAAAAACCTAATATAGTCTTAATGGATTAAGTAGTTGTACACAACATTGTAATAAGTGAAATAAAATAATTTATAAACCTAAAAAAGGTTATAAATCAAGAAGAAAATTAAAATAATTTTATAATATAGGAATTTAATTGAATCTCACCCTTATGGAAACTCAAGATAATAGATTCTTATCTCACATTTTTCATCTGTGAGATAAATTCTGTTCAACAACTTAAATATTTTGTGTGGTGTATCTACTGACACTATTTTTATAGTATATAATTAATCATTTTCTATCCATGGTATCTTTAAAATTCATTAAATATTATTCATTTTATATTTTTATGATTTAAAATATTTCAATGTGGTATGGGACACATTAGAATGATTAAATATTATTTTTCTCATGACTAATTTTAATTATTATTAAATATAATTTCTAATTGAGGAAATTAAATAACCATTTTTCAATAAACCCTTTCATTATTATAATTTTTTTCATGAAAAATTTCTATTATTAGTATAATTTTTCATGTCTTTGGTACTCAAAAGGTTCTAGAAAATGATTCTAAGAAAAATAAACATTATTTATCTCTATAGCTATAGAATCTATTTTATTATAAATGAAATTTAAAAAAAATATTTTAATAAATATTTTGTAACGAAATTTTGAACTATTTTTTATTTTAACAATATTTTTGACTGAATCTTATTTGTATATCTTCTAACATTGTATATTTTTATCCTCTAACTGTGAATATTGAATGTTCTTTTTGAATTGTTTGGATTATATAGATTTATCCACCATCATTTCATTGAAGACTCATTCTCGTGTTTAAAAAGATTATTTTTAAATAAAATTTTACCATAATGGATTTTTAATGAAAATTAATTTCAAAATGTTTTCCAGGAGAAAAAGATATTTTCCTCAATAATATTGTAGAATGTTGTTCATTTATATTATCAATGTCAATAACGCTTTATTTTACATTATTTTGGGTATGTTGGGTTGATACTGTCCTTAATCTTCCACTCAATCATTTATGATATATTTGTACAATGATATTATTCTCATTCATTTCTTGATATCATTTTAATCTCATTGAATATTTCAATTTCCTATTATCATTTGAAATTAAAATTCCCTTAAATATTTATATCATTTTATTGAGGATATGAATATTGAGTGAACCATTTAGCACTTTTTCTATTGTGTCTACATTAAAATTTATTAAATTATTTGGGAAAGTATTGAAAAATTATTATCATTTATTCAATATGGATATTTTATAAGGAATATTATTTATTAAAATGTATTAGTCATGATCTATAGAGGTTGTTGAGTTGTTATTGAAATCCTTACGGGTTAAAGACTGGTTAATTCAAGATCTACGAGTTAGATAATAGTGAATCAAATCCCCTTGATGCATCGATAGTTTCATAGAATGAATCTGTTGGAGAAACTCCATTCAAATATATTTAAAAGAAAAATATACTTGTAAGATATGTGTTGGGGACCAGTTAATGAAAAACTTTGAGTGCATTTGTAGTCTCATGAGATGAAATAAGTCTCTAACCTCCAAACATGGGTTCTTTCCCAATAGATAAACCATCTTGTGAAATGTATTGTTGTTAAATAGTTTTCTTGTGCCTCTAACATGCTGTCTAATAAGGTAGAATTTCCATTATATTAGTTTTAGTTATTATTCATCAATGAAATTTTCAATCAACATATATATAGATTCATTTCATTTCATTTTATTGAATTAATGGAATATGTGTTCAGTTATTTACCTTTCCATATTTATTTTTCCTTATCTATTTATTTAAATGTCATGTGTTTCTATTTATATACTTCTCATATTTTTTAGGAAAATACTTCATTATTTATTGTTTATATGACATTTGAGATCAGTTATTACAATGTCATAATTATTATTATTGTCCATTCATTATTACTTCTATTATATTTTTTCCTTACTAAGATATTGAGCTCAACCTTATTATGTTTCCTTCCCCAGGAATCCATGAAGCATAATATGAATTATAAGTAGGTAATTACTAGATTAATTAGATTTATCCTCAATGTAAATTATAAAAATATAAGAAAAAATATGTTTTAATTAGTCTATAAATTGGTAACACAAGAATCCTTTACATATCCATTTTACCAAGTCTACTAAACTGATCTGTCCTTCATGGATTGACACCTTGTAATCATGATAATATAATTGATACTAGAAAAATATTATGGGTATTCTATGGTCGGGTCTCAATAGTTGGTATTAGTGTATGTTTAATAGTAACCTTGGGAAATAGATTATGGAACATACAGTTTAGAGAACCTAACATTAAGGTAAAATTTTAGGATAAGTATTAAATAACACCCTATAATTTTGGAATCATATAAATTATATGGTTATTCATAGAAATACATCCATGTATGTATACTATAAGTGGATGTGGTTCTGAAATAGATGTTCCTCAGAGTAATAACTCTGCAAAGGTGCTCAAGGCCTATCTTGGGGTATCCTAGTACATGAAAAAGGGTCTTATTGTGTACATAGTTTCACACTCTCAAAATATCTGCTTAGGACAATCCACATTTTATTTAACTATAATTGTAAAGGATATGCGTTGATAATGAAAATGAATAGCTTTGGTTAAAGCAAATGTTTTTTTAATGATGAAAATGTTTCATGATTTATAAATCATAGATACGATACTAGTTAAAAACCATAGGCTTAGGAATGACATATGTCTAGATAAATGGATGATGTAAATAAGTATTAAGGTTGTATTTAGATCCATATTAAAACTGATATTTAGTGATTAAAATTATTTCAAGGATGTTCATTATAGTTAATTAAAAATTATTTTAATAATATTTTTGAAAAGTATAAAATTAAATGTTGTGTGACAGTTAATACAATTTGGAAAGACTAGGGTTATTGAACCCATAATCAAAGAACAATATATGTTTCACTTGTACTGCAAACCTATGCAAGGTCCTGGTCAATTATTCATTTTATTAGTTAAATAATTTTCAAATAAATTTTAATGATGAACTAGTAGTATCACTTTTTGGTATTATAGATTACTATATCAACTATATTGATTTTTGAAGATAATTAAAGACATATAATTGGACCTTTCAATCCGTTATAGTCCTTACGATTCTTTTAATGTTTCTTTTATTGCTTCAGGCATAAAATCGTTATTTAATAATAAATTTATAGGATTATAGTAATGGATTGGAATTTGATCGTATATTAACAAAATGTTGGTATTGTTCACAAGAAATAGAAACCTATCTAGTATAGATATTTCCATACATTAAAGGCTAAAAAATAAATTCCCAACATAAGTAAAATGACTTAGAAATAAAATTTTTCTCCAATACATTAATCTCTATTGTGCCTATGGTCTCATAAATCATCACAGATTCATGAATTTTAGGCCCTTTAATTTTTATCAATCATTTGCTTGTTTTTTATTCATAAACTCATTGATTAAATATAAATATTTACACTTTTCTTCCTAATAGGTATCTCTACTTTCCAGTAATGTTCTTCTCCTTAGAGTCCTTGTTACACGGTAGTCCGTGTGACATTTGTGATTAATATTCTCTATTTTATAAAGGATTTTTATGAACCTTTCTCCCAATTTGGAAATTTTACATGGGAAAAATAAAACAATACATCACCAAGATAACCATTAAATTCTGTGGACACAATTTAATTAAAGTGGGGAGAATATAACACCACAAAATTTTGAACTATAAATATTATATTTTATAGTGTGTAGGGAACGTGACACCAAGTATGTAAGAGGATATAATTCTGTGATACATTAATATATATTTACTATTTTAAATTTATTTTATATATTTTATATTTTTCAATTCACACCAGACCCAGTTAGAGTGTGTTTTACTAATGTGGGACATTCTTTGATGGATTCTATGATACACAATACCAAGTTTTACAAAACAATAATATATTAATAAAATATAATTATTAAATATAATAAGATATAAAATACACATTATGAATATTATTAACTAACTTAATAAAAAATGAGGTTTATATAAATATAAAATTAATTCATGGGTAACCAATTAATAAGAAACAAAAAATAAGAACCAATTTGATATAAAAAGAAATATTATTATTTCCCAAAAGAGTTTATTTTAATATAAATTATTAATTATAATTAATTATTGATATTAATGAAACATATATTTTATATATTTAATAAAATATTTTGATATTTATCAATTGTTTTATATTTATAAGACAATAACACACCCTATTTCTATATAAAAACCTATATTTTGATAATGGAAATTTTACCGCATTTTAATAGTGTAATTATTTTGAATATATTTTTTACACAATTATTAATATAATTTTATAAAAAATTTCATTATTGAAATAAAAATATCTAAATTACCCTCGGGTGAATTTTTTGAATTTTTTGATTTTTTTTGAATAGATATATATAT
The DNA here is from genome assembly GCA_963277665.1 of Viscum album. NCBI lineage: Eukaryota > Viridiplantae > Streptophyta > Magnoliopsida > Santalales > Viscaceae > Viscum > Viscum album. The sequence continues at coordinate 704,882,870 of OY728155.1, forward strand.
TGCATTTTTGTTAAAAATTTATTTTTCATTCAAAAAATGATTTCTGTCAAATAATATTTTAATTCTTTTTATAACATCAAATTATATCAATAATAATTCTACTAATTAAATTTATTTTACTATAATATATCTAATGTGTAAATTTTATATAAAAACTCAACAATGACTTGAACATTTTTCTATAAAAAGAGTTAAAATGTCTATCTAAAAGATTAGAATTATGGAAATTTTTTATTCTTTGGTGATTTTAATATTAGAAAATATATATACAATATTTTAAGTAGGATTATATATTGAATATAATAATATCAACATAATTTTCAACCAAAATTATTTTTAAAAGGGTTTAAAATTAGTTATAGTGTTTAAGGTGTAATAAGATCTAAAATGGACATAACCATATATTTGACGACCCAATTCTCCAAAACACTTTTCCAAAATCAATTATCTAAGAATATAATTTACATTATACTTCCATTATTTAGTTTTTTTGGTTTTTTATGACTTCTTTATGTTAATAACAAGTGTACACCTTAACATGTTTCCAAAAATTCCATGAAAGTCCTTTTCTTTCCCTAAAAAAGGATACCACCTCTCCCCAATCCTAACACATCACAAACCACATAGGATCATCAAATATTTTCTAAACTAGCTTCCAAAATCGTTTCACTTGACCTTGAATCCTCCATTAGGGATAAAATCCTTACAAGGAAGTTTTTGGTATGAACCAAATGAAGTTACCTGATTAAGAGGTAATGTCTTCACTCATGCTTTTTAGATTCATTTCCATTCTCCACTTCCTAGGAACATATTATAATATTATTAAATAACAAAAATAGTATCCTATATATAATATGATATTTTAATGATAATATTTCTACCTACACATACACACACCTCCATATAATGGGTAACATACATACTGTTTCTAGGTTTGGAGAATTACTACAACAAGAAAAGATGATTTTTAATTTTCCCCTTACAAAATAACATGGTGGACATTATGATGAAAACTCCATTTATATATTTTATATATGAAATTGATTATGTATTTATAACTATTTAACTATTTTATAACTCACACGCTTAATACAATACATTTTAAGTCATTGCAATAACATTATTTAACGAAATATGGACTATCACCCCAACAAAGTGATGTTATTCGTTCACATGATATATGGAATGTATGGATGTTTTCTGTAATTTAAAAAATTAGACATAAAAAAATAAATATAACATTCAATACATAATTAAATTTCATAATATATATATATATATGTATATCATTTTCATTATTTCCCTTCCACACACTTAAAAATGATAACATTGGTCGTGGACGTGTGTACTACCACCTCCTCGACATGATGTCATTACTTTTAAGTCATTAGAATTACATATATCAATACATATGAATAAAAAAAGATATATATTATAGAATTAAAATTTTGAAAATATTTGGTGTGACTTGCCTCATTTCCATAATCATCATTGAAAAATGGGAATGTCACTCATGCATACGTTCACCCTATCATCTCAATGATTGTAACATTGATCCATTTTTTATAACTATATTTATTGATTGGTTATAAAAGTATAATTTATGATAAAATATGTTAATTATTTCATGGTTATTATTCTTTAGATGTTATATAATAACCCATTTGACCACAGATTACCTACAAAGTAGTTTTTGGCATATAAATCGAATTTGTTAAAAACACCAGATGTAAACATGATTGAGTGTGTAGTTTAAAAAAACAAGGAAATAAGTGAAACAAAAATTTATTATAAATAAGAAAAAGGTTTTGAAGAAAATATAAATTTAATATAAGTTTATTATACATGAATTTAAAGGATGATCACATCAATGGAAAATCTAGGTAAGGGATTTAGTTTTCACTTTTTTCTATCAAGATATAAAATTAGAATCCACCACTTACATATTTTTTTGGTGTATCAACTTACCCTACTGTTATATTATATCATTAATCATTTTACCTTCATGGTATCTTAAAAATTCATTAAATTTTATTTCATCATGATTTTTATTATTTAAAATGTTTCAAAGGGGAATGTGACACTTTGGAATGCTTAAATATTATTTTCCACAATACTAATACTAATGAAATTTCAACAGAGTATACTTTTTAGGAAATTATATAACCATTTTTCAATAAAACCATTCATTATTATAAGGTTATTCATGACTATTTTCAATTATTTGTACCTTCTTTTAAACTATATGGTACTCAAAACATTTTAGAAAATGTTTTATTGAAAAATAGACATTGTTTCCCTATTTATTTTGAGATCCTAATTTTATCTAAAACAATATTTTATTAACAAAAATTAAAAACACAAATCAAAAGGATCTGGTAAATACATTTTAGAAAAATTCATTTACCCTTTTTTTAAAAGTAACCATCTAATTTGTTTTCAAACAAGGAGTCATTTTAACCTATAACCATATAAATTATATTTTCATTTAAACATGTATGACATATATGGATTTATCCACTATGATTTATTTGAAGCATCATTTTCATATTAAAAACTGTTATTTTAAATGAATTTTTTTTCAAAAGTTATTTTCAATTAAAAATAATTTTAAAATATAATTCATGAGTAAATAATATTTCTTTCAATAATATTTTATAAAGATATTATTTATTTCATCAAAGTCAATAACCCATTATTTTACTCAAATTTCTGTATGTTGTACTAATACATTACATTATATTCTTTAGGATGGTTTATTATTTATTGGGACAAGTATGGTATTCTCATTAATTTCATTAATTACTTTTAGTACCCTTGAGATATTTTTTTATAATCATTTTACATTTAAATTCCCTTAAATATCCTTACAATTTTTCAGGGATATGATTATATCCTGAATAAAATACAATTTTTCTGACAGTGTTTACCTTAGTAGTTATTCAATTATTTGGGAAATATTTATAAACTTGTATCATATAACTAATGAGGATATTTTATTAATAACTGTGTTTAATTAAAGGCTTTTGGAAATACAATATGCATGTTGTGGACTAGTTAATACAAGTTGTGCAAGTTAGATACTGGTTAATGAAAGCTCTACAGGGTGGGGACTGGTGAATGAACACCCTCTCCCCTAATGCATTGATAGTCTCATGAGAATAATAAGATGGTTACAAACCATTATATTTTTTTAAATTAGAATATATTAGTAAGATATAAGTTAAAGAATAGTTAATGAAAGCCATATAATGCATCAATCGTATCATGAGAAAAAGTAGTTGGATAGCCAACTCTAAATGGGTTTTACGCGACAGCTAAATAGTCTAGTGAAAGGTCTTGATATTAATATATTTTCATGTTCCTCAAACATGACATCTAATAAGAAAGAATTTCCTTCATGTTAGTTTCATTTATTATTCTTCCATGATATTTTTCACTGACATATCAATTGATTCATTTCATTTCAGTTTATTGATTACATGACATGTGTGTTCATTTATTTACCTTACCATATTTATTTTTCCATACCAAGTTATTTGAATGGAATGTTTTTATAATTATTAAATTAATGTATTTATTACACACTTACTAGACAATTTATTTTTTATATGGATTTGTGTTTAGTTATTACTATTTCAATATTTATTATTTTCATTTATTCTTTATTATTACTACTATATTTTTCATGTTATTGAGAATTTGATATCACCCTTATTATGTTTCTTTCCCCAATACTCTATGAAGCGTACTATGAAATATATACAGGTATTTACTAGATAGATTAGATTTTCCCTAGAGGTTATTTTTTTAGATAAATGAAAACAATATGTTTTAATATGTATATTTATTTTTAATACTAGACTCTTTATGTAACTTGTGAACCAAGAAAACTAAACAGATTTGTCCATTAGCGTATGATTCTTTGTAATCATGTCAATGTAATTGATAGTAGACTACATATCTAGGGCTTCTGGGATTTGGTTATGATGTTATCCCGGCCTAACTAATTAAAAATTTCCTTAGGATGACCACAGATTAACATAGGGCCACTACATGTACCATGATTCAGTCTTATTTCCCATGTGTACATCAACATCACACCTACAAACCCATGTGTTCTCATGAGGCTCAAATAGATTTGAGAATTTAAAATTAATATAAACCATATATAAAATCATACCATCTTATTCTCAAATAATCAAAAGCCTTTCTCACCCCTCTGAACACCAACATAGGATCACCTCTCTTTGTTAAGAATAATAGTTCAATTAAATTGAAATTCCCTCTAAGGGATATATAATTATAAGCATTGAGTCTTCTGCCATTTCTATTACAAATAATGGGGAATGTCCAATGGGTTTTATATTTTCTAGAAAATAATCTAATGAATCATTCAGGAAATTCTACATTCCACTCAGATTACCAATCCATTAAAATAGTTAAAGTTCATTTCTAAAATGTTTAGTAAATCACTCCACATAGATAAATACCTATTTTAAATGAATTTTATCCAAAACAATGAATGCACCTCATCATAGAAAACTATAACTTTATCGCACCTTTTAAATGATAAACATCAGTATCTCAAATATAATAAATAATAACCAACAAATAAATTCAATTTCACAAATAATAAAACATATATTTAATATATATTCCATGAAAAGTCATGTCTACAATTCCCTTTTCCACTTTTATTAAATTCTCATCAAATCATAAATATTATATAAAGAAAATATATAAATTTTTATACATTTAAATACATTTCAAATTCAGGATTAAATTAAAATGAATCATATATTCTATTTTAAGGTGAGATTATTTGGAAACCTACCTTGAATTACTCAAAATCTCATTCACGAGATGGAAAATAAAGGATATAGAGGGGAATGACTCATATAAAAGAGATTTGGATTACTAGAGACACAAAACCCTATTATAAAACAAGGATCTAATGAAAATGCATTGATACCATATCCCTTGGATAATAAAATTTAAAACAATAAGAGGACCTATGTCCAATACGAACAAATAATTACACATCACGAACTACAAGGAAGAAAGACAATTAGATTCACTATGAATTGATAATAGGAATACTAAAATAACCCAAAAAATCATCTTGTTTTTTATATATTGTGTGTAGGATGATAAAGGTTATTCAGATTTTTAAATAGGGGGTTTTAGGTAAAAAGGCATAACCTTTGTTACCAAGACTCTCATCCAATAACCCTACTAGATGGTCAGTGGTTAGGACATAACTGATGCATGATTTTTTCATCCCATAGACTAGAGATAGACTATATTATACTTTTTTCACCACTTATCATCCCACCGACCAGTAGGTGACCCTTATTGGAACACCAATAGACCTACTGTAGTTATTCCAGTTGTTTAACAAGCTCCACACTTTCATTGGCACATGATCCTAACCCCCAAATAATCTTATTAATGAAAATAAGTGTACAATGGGAAAAAATAATGAGGATAAATCTATAAATGTTATATAATAAATCTCCCCACTATTAGGTTTTATACATACAAAATGATTCAAATACATTGCTATTTCTTAGAGAAAGATAAAATTATATCAAAATATCAATGTAATTTGAGGGACACTACCAAATTAAAACACCCTAGAAAATCTTAAATATCATCAAACCTAAAATGTAATTGAAATAGATTTCATAATACACCACGAAGTAATATGATATCACAATACAACCACACAAAATATTATATTAAAAATAAAATGAAACTATAAAAGAATATTAGATAACTAGTTTAGGAAATGAAAAAAATATCTAATGAAAATTCAATAAGAGAATGCCTTTAATAAACCGGACAAAATACCAATAACTACGCAATTAGTTAACAATAAAATCTCCAAACCATAATGTAACCTCCAAAAACAACATAGGATATCCTCAATCATCACACTAAAATATGATGCACATTAATATTTTCACTTCAATCAAATCCAACTGAAATACCATGTGATAAAAAATAGATGAAATTTGAAATGTGTCATGTAGATACATTACTCGTCAATAACTAAATTGTATTGTCTTAGGTGAAGGGGATTTCAAAAAGGACTTCATTATTAGAAAATATGAATCTAATAATTCTAAAAAAAGTACTATATCATCAATAATCCCACCTCATATTCACCCAAACACTTACCCATGCTCAACTTTGAACCACAATAAAATAGGTCCTTTGGTAGAACAAAAGATGTTATTATAAAAGGAAAAGTAAAGAAGAATAATACTTATTTAAATATCCCTCCCAAAAACTACTATCCCAAAATATATTATTTAAATGAGTATGAAATAAATTAAATTCACACAATCACTAAAATATAACCCATCCAAAATAATTTAAATATCACACCATGGCTTAATCAAATTAGTAAATTTAAATCATTTCATATAAAACTTTTCCTATAATTCACTAAAAATATCATTGGAAAACCCATTTCATCCCATATTCTCCAAAAATACAACTACTAAACATCTTCTAGAACATTAGTGGTTGGGTTTGAAGAAAACATATAAATATATTTCAGAAAGAATAACCTTATCTTATTAATGAAAAAAGTAATTTTAAAGACCAAGGGAACCAAAATCTCGATTTCAATTATACCATAACATAATAATAAAACAATAAAAGATGATTAAATAAAACATTAAACATGATAATGTTAATAATAGTTGCCATCCAACTATCATATTAATACTTTCCCAACTAAATGAATATACCAATTTTAAAGATATCATCATATAAACATATGAATAAAAAAATTTCCAAAGTCATGAGTTTAGAGAGAATAAATAAATTAAAACAATGAAAACTCAAATAATTATCACCATAATTTTAGGATAAACAGTGAAGAATAAAAATAATTTTCATTATAATATTGTTTATTATATGAATCTACTTGACTATGAAGGCTTATGAAATGTTCCCTTTTGAAGTTGAACCTTCCCACTCTGTCATAGTTTCCTTTGGAGACGATGAAAGTTGAATATATCAAGATGGAAACATAGACCAAGAAATCCTTTAAAAATGGATCTAATGGAAAAAGGAATTACATGATTTTGGAGTAATTATCATCAAATCATTAAATGAACCAACATTCCATATTTATATTAAAACAAGTTCTTTTTTCTATATAAATATGATTAGAATAAGCAAGATATAATATTGATTCCACTACACAAAGTTCTTACATGACACAATTTATTTTCCACTTTCTAGATACTACCAATCACACCTAGGGATATGATAAACTTTAAACTCTTTTGGTTCTCACTCCAAGACTTCTTCAACACTGATATCATTATTTTCAAATTATTTATTTGAAGAAAGGATGATAGAAAATATGTCATGTGATAGATCTGGCCTACGAACATCTAAAAAACACCAATATAATAGAGAATCGTACATGGATGGATTATGAGGATATAGAACCAACTCGATAAAATAGAAAGAATACTCCAACACTATTTCATATCATTTAATGAGACTATATAATTATTTCATTTTGTAACATAACTCTATGAAAAAAGAATTAATTAATTAACAAAATGTTTGTAACGTCCTAGCCCGACTGACCACTAATCTGGTAGCTACACCGGAGGGTCACATGGAAGATGGTGCATCTCCCCATATACTAAAGGTTGTGGACTATATGTGAAGGTCTTAGGAGGGAATATTGGGGAGACTATACCCTCTTATCAAATTATCATAGAGGTAAATCAGAAAGTAAATAGAATAGAATATAATAGTATTGAAATAATAAATGAAATACAGAGAAGTGGAAGAAAAATGTAATATTTTAATAAATGTGTCCAACACCAATTTATAATAGTTTACGTCTGATAGACGATTCTAAAAGTATAATAAGTAATGATTATAATAATAAATAAAATTTAATATAGAAAAAACATCCCAATAGCCAAATCTATGAGCATCCCAAGCACCTACTCATTACTTTTCTCCTAAAAATATGTATATACATATAATAACAAGAAAATTTTAATGTACTATGTACTGAAAGGTTAACTCAGATAACCCTATCTAATGGTAGGCCGATCTGGGTGCCCGATATAAATCATAGTAGGCCAGGATAGAAAAATGTCTATCCAAATCCATTTCAGGCAATATAACTTAATTAGTGTAATGATATATATTTTTAATAATTAAACATGAATAAATAAATCATGCATCTAGGTTCCTAAAGGATAGTTAATGGCTATACCTATTTGGGCTCAAGCTGAAATAAGTTTGATAAGGAACTATAATATATATATTATTTTTATATTTCATCCACCAATATGAATAATGTGTGTTCAAGTGCCTAATATCCATATACTAGGAATACCAATACTAGTTAGACTGGGACATAAATCAACAAAATTCATGACCATTCCATTAGTATATAAGAACATGAAATAGGGTGCATTCCCTGCATTATAATATATTGGGGGCCTCATGTGCGTCACTCCGGATGGAGAGTGAGCACTCCATGGGAACACTATAAGATGGAATGTAGTGATTAAAATCTCATCTCCCAAATAATATCACTAGTGAAAGTCTCTATTAGAAATATTATATGTAAAGGAGTGTGAGTCACCATCCTTACCAAATACATAAAACATGTTTGAAAAGTATCACATGTGTGAGTTATCATGATCAACACCTAATATAAGGGGGAATGAGTCTCCATGCTCATTAGAAAAAATACCACAATTCCCACCCCATGTATAAGGAATAATAATTTTTACAAAAAAAGGCACGAGGACATGCATATATTTCTGTTCATTTTAAAATCATGAAATTTAGTAATTGCATCACATTATATTTATAATATAATACCTATGAAAATACCACTTATGAATCTTAGTTCCCCAATTAATATATAAATGTTATTTATTATAAACATGAAACCTATATAAATCATTCTATTTAATATATTAAATAGTCATATCCTAACCAAAATTCATGAACCATTTCAATTAAAGCATTTAACAACACATAAAAAACAATGTACATTTCCACCCTTTACATTTTTAATAAAATTTATTTATATTATTTAAGGAAAGAAAGCTATTATTTTAATAAATTTTATTTCTTCATTACATTTAATTATGAAAACATGGTAATTATTTATTAAGATTCAAGGAGGAACTATAGTGTTGTTTATTCAAAACGAGAATTTACCTACTTAGAAAATAACCATTTATAAAACAAAGCATTAAATTTATAAACTATTTCAACAACTAAACATTATTTTTTAACAGAAAATTCGATTAATCATAGAGTGATGAGAAATAATTAATCCAAACATATATTAAAAAACTATCATTTTATGCTTTCGAATACAGAACCCCTCCATTGAGGGTTTGTATTATGATAACAAGAAATTCCTTATAAGACAATACATTTAAAATAATTATTCATTTCATTTGAGAAAAATTCATCACTAATTATTAATAATGAAAACAAATGTGAAAAGAAATAAATTAATAAAATCATAAAATTAATGGAAAATAAAATAAATCCCACATCAAAGAGGAGATAAACAATGCAAACACATGGGATCTTGACACTTTCATTGGTTACCACTAAAAAATTATCCTTCTCACCTATAATAATATCCACTGTCACATATAAATATGTAAACCTATCCCCTATGCACATATTTGCATGTCCATGAATATGTGGAAGGGGATATTTACATATGTCCTCATATATTCATATAACCTTTAAAATTCACGCATGTATGTATTATATATATATGTATGTATATACCTACTCACACCTATACCCATGTAGATATAATTACTTCCATGGGGGAATATACCTATAATAGGGGAACTTAAACATATATATATGCCTACCTAAATGAAAATGGTGAGCCACCTTTGACTTAGGTGACTCAAAATCACCTCAATAATGAACAAGACTCACTAAAAACAACTAGGGACTCAATAAAAACTAAAAGAATTCAAATATAATTTTTTTATAGAAATAAATAAATGTAACCTTTCAGGGCTTGTTTCTTCAATCAAAATTAATCCAAAATAAATCTCCTTCAGCAAATAGAACTAAAATATTCACTACGATGTCATGAGAGATGCATCATTTTCCATAACAGTGGAAGAAGAATCATAAATCCTCTTAACCCAAACCCTAGGTTTTGTTCAAGCTACATTGGTTGATGGTGAGAGAGAATATTGTCCAACCAAGGGAAAATTGAAGGGATTGAGAGCTTACCTCAATGAATTGAAAAGAAAATATGGAAGATATCTGGTGGAAATCGGTGATGGGAGAGGTTGTTGGGAAGGGGGTACATCAGGCAACCAATGGGATCCCCAGGGGAGATTATCTCATGAAAATAAAGGGAGAGTATTGATTATATTATTCTTTAAATTTAAATTTAATTAATTTATTTATTTATATATATTAACATACCACACGATTCTTGATGCATGGTATCAAAACCCATGCACCAATTTTATTCCCACAACTTGTCACATAGAGAACCTTGCATGGTTTGGACACACATTAAAACCATACGCTAAATACGTGATTCATTTTTTATGTATAGACTAAGTGTACCTCCATGTGTGGAATAAGTGAATGGTATGTGTATACTCTACCCCACCCCTATTCATTTCATTTTCCCACCTACTAAAGCCACATGGTTTACTTCTGGGGACCGCTTGATTTTAGGAAAGTCCTGATCCCTTTATAAACCCATTAAAACATGATTTCTCTATTCTCAATCTCCTATAACTCTATGATACACCTGAAAATACTCTTTGGAAATCAAATAAGCCTCAAAGGAACACATGAATCATTACAACTCTTTGAATTTCATTCCAGTTCTTTAAAAAAGACACCCATCTAGTAATTTCTAAAATTAAAATCCCTTGGGATTTTTCTCCTGTTTGAAAACATGATTAATTAATACATCCCCACCTTTGTACTAATCATCCCTTAGAATCCATTTTTAACAAAAAATATATCACCTGACCTATAAGGGTCATGAATTACCCTTTAAATGGTAATTTTGCATTTCTAAACAACCAATGAACCTTTAATAATTTTTTAAAATACAATGTCTAAGCCATTAAAACCTAAGACAATGATCTTATTCCTACTAGAAGATAAAAAATAAGCTTACACAAGCCATATTAGATAGCTACATGATCACACCATCATCTCCTTAATCATCAAGTTGGTGGTTCTCCTCACAATAGGCCTTCAAATTTGACAGGGGAAAATTCCACACCACAATACCTCTACCATTAGAATGGGCTATAATTAATGGCATAATAATTTTAACGATGATACTAGTATGATATTGAAATTGCGTCATACTGGTTTAAAAAACTAGAATCATTCGTTCAACTATTCCTAGAAATGAAATTCCATTATTAACACCACACCCACCTTAACTTGGGAACATGCATAAAATTTTTTCTCACCAACTGTAACATCTAAACAAGAAGGATTACACATCAATCAACCTTTGGATGACCATTCCCAAAACAAACAGTTTAGAAGACCAGTACAAAATGAAAATAAACTACAATTCATTATTTCAAGACATATTCGGTTTATGATGAACACGATCATTGAACCCCATACTCAGTTTCCAATGATGTTCTTCAGTCAAACCATAACCAGGACAATTAATTCAGAATTCCACATCACGAATAAGGGTGTAAACTAGAACCATCATAAATGAATCATTATCCCCTTTTAATAATCACAACCAAGCCCTAGTACAATCTAATATAACCTTGGGTTCAATATGTTGGAGTTTGAGGAACTATCCAATGTAGTCTATACTCCAATATTCAAGTGAGACCTCAGTAAAAATCCTAAAAATCCCAATTATATTACTAAATAAGACCCCAATGTAATCTTCCTAAAGTTAAAGTGTGATAAGAATAGGTCTTGTTCATGAGTCCATCTAAGTCATTCCTACACAAGATCCCAATGGTCACTGAAGACAATACAAGCCTCGATCAAAAACCATGCATCTAGCATAGAACACCCAGAAAACCACCAAAACATACCTAATATATTTTTAATGATTTAGTAAATTGTATGCCAAATGATCCCTTTATAAATTACCAAGATTTATATACATATATGTTAAATTTATTTTGTGTAATAATTAATCTATGACACAAAAATATGCCTAAAGATTGTATTATTTTTGTGTCCTTGCAAACTAAATACATAATATTCTAAGTTGTTGAAAGATCTTCCACATCTCCCATAAAGATCTTCCTTTTTTGTTTTCCTACCTATGACCTTTCTTTATATCATGGGGAAAATAAAAAATTAAAGGGATGATCTAAAATTTTTGGTAAGAGTAAACAAATAAAACATAAAACAAACCATTAACATAGGAATGTAAAAAACAAGAGCATGATGTTTTAATATCCAAATCTTGAGTCATGAAATAAATCATTGCAGCACGTATGGCATAGATCATAAATAAACATTAAGCATGAAAAAATTGAGTTGGAATGAAACTTTTAATTATTGAAAACTAATTATAATATTATATAATTTCCATAGTATCCATGGAATTTCTTTCAAGACTGCAATAGTAGATAAATTTCACTACTGAACTAGATTTACTTGTCATTACAACCATGTGTTACTAAACTGGATTTACATGCCCTTAAACCCTTGTAATACAGAATCATATTTACTTTTCCATAAATTCATGTCTATCACAAGTTATATAAATCATTACCAAATGCATTGGAGAGAGATATAGGTCCCCCTGATCTCATAATGAAATCATTCTTACATGTACCACAAAAACATAAATCATTCATCAAATCATATCCCATGAGATAAAATGGCCTTCTTAAACATCAATCCATCATAATCCATATAAAAAAAATGGGGTTGATATATAATATCAAATAATAAACACAACTAAAATAATATTGATAATAGGTATTGAAGCATAACCCTATTTAAATAACGTCCTTTTTGATGGAAAATAATTTTGATAAAACACTTGAACATAATTCTTGATGAAAATATCATTTTTTCTTTTAAAAAAAATTATTTTCCCCAAATGTGACAAAAAATAAAAAGAAAATAATTTAATTGAAAATAAAAATGAAATCTGTTAAAGTAATATTCATGGAAATAATTGGTTATAAAATCATAAAAATTATTACATGCAGTATAAGTTACAAATAACACTTCTTCTACTTTTGATGGAAAATTCAAAAAGTACCTTGTATAGAAAATGAAAAAAAAAGATTCCTTCCATACCATTTATTAGAAATAAAAAATTTAGTAAAATTGGGTTTAACAATTATTATAAGGATATAAATAATATTATATATTTTTTGCACGTAGATTTGGATAATAAATATACCCAAGTAAATCCTTACGTATAAATAATCACAGAAAATAATGTGATTGTAGGATTATACCTTACATTAGGTCTGCAATGCTTTGAATGTATCTGAACCTCATTTATAACTTTGTAAATAATGTTACCAATTTATTCCTAAATCATTATTATTTTTATTATAACATTTTTGATCAAATTTTCACCCGTTTTTTAGTAACATTTCATTGTTACTTGTTATTTGAGTATTAACTGCTATATTTATTTATGCATGTTTTGTCAAATAATTTATTATTATTATTTTTAGGATATATTATTATCATGTAGAGAATTTTAATAGATTTATATATATCATATTCTTTTCATTCAATACATTTATAGAATCATGTTTGGATGAAGATTGTGTAGAACAAATCAAATCGCATCGTGGAGACCGTAAGCCGTATGTACGCAGGAGCGACATTATTGTTCCCATAATAATTGAATGGTGTTAATGTGGTAGATGAATATTATTTCGGAACCAATATAATTTTATATAAATCACATATATATATTAATTCCATCATTATAGCCATCCATGTTGTGTGGTGGAAAAAACGGGTTACACAACGACGTAGAGACAATTAACCGTTCTTACGCATGTTTGGTGATTTAATTAATTTATAGGATTAGTAGAATTTTGACTACAATTTTTTAATAATAAAAAAACTCTCTGTATATATGTAATAGTGAATTTATTAGTTTACAATGATACAACTCTTGAGGGGGAATTAGAATAAAAAATAAGTTTGAAAGAATCTGTAAATGATTTTACCTCTTCTTTGACGTGCCTCCTCTAAATCCCCTCTTAGAGCCCTAGAGTTGGACTTTGAAGAAGACCCGGACCTCTAGAATGTTTATAGGGATGGTTATAAAGTAACTAGCTAGGGTATGGTGAATATATAAGGCTTAATATTATGTGCTGATTTGAAGGAGGGAGTTCCCATTTATAAATGATATGAGGGGAACTTTAAGAAACTTCAAAAATATTAATTTATAATAACTAAAAACCTCTCTTAAAAAAATCCATAATTTCTCAATTTTGAATATGATATGGGATAGTATTCTAATAACATCAAATAATAAAATTTATAAATTTTTGGATTTTATTTTAAATCATATCATTTTGATTTATTCTTATTTAATCTATTTAAATTTATTTGTGTTAATAATATCAAAAATATTACATTCATTAAAATATTTACTTATGTGTCTTCAATTTTTAATAATTGGATAATTTATGATATTTCAGACCATATGGTTTTCGCCTTTTAATATTTTTAATATTTTTTTTATTTTTTAATAATTTAATAATATCTGATTTTTATAAAATATCAATAGTGTATATTTAGACACTATTCATTTAGTTGACTATAAATAAACACCACATAGAAGATAAATTAGAAAACCAATTTTTATTACACTCTTGAAATGTCATATTCAACTATAATAATTTTGTATAAAATTAATATGTTAATATGATTTTTATTTAATTATTTTTAAAACCATTTATTTGATATTTCTATCAATAAAATAATTTCTACACCACTATTGTGTCATCCTTAATGGTAATTATTTAATCTCTAAAAATTTAATATAAATTGACATGATGTTTATAAGTTCATTAGATGTTTGGATACTATTTGTGTTCAAATTTGTATCAAGTTTATTAGTATATTAAATTAATTATACTTATAAGATATATGAGAGTGACATGTGGTCACCTTCTTTTGTTTTAATTATAATTACTTCACTTTCATGGGAAATGTCCATTAAATGATTCAATTGATACCCTTAGGTGATATTGGACGATAATAATTCATCCAATTGGATTTTGGAAGGTGTCATTGTAATTTTATTATCATTATCATATTATTGTTTTCCCTAATTTACCCAATTTACCTTTAACTGTGGTAAATAAAACTTATCATAGTTAGTATTTATAATATCGAAAAAAATAAAATTTACGTTTTAACATAATTTGGAACCCTAATTCCAAATTTTGAATCCATTTTCAAAAATTCAGAATACATATGTTGCAGTAATTATTTTAAAATTATTTCTCGTTGTCATAACCAAAAAGAAGGTTTTAAAGAAGTAAAAACTTATCAAAAGATTATCATGTGTTTGTGTCCAAATTAAATGTGAAATTAGTGTAAATGTCCAAAATGAATTAAATTATATAAACATAATTCAATTAGTCATTAATCGTAATTAAAACAATAATCTAACTATTTAAATATATTAGATGAAGAGGCAGTTTTGAATTCAAATGCAGTATTTTTTACTATTCATCAAAATACGAATTTTATCAGAAAAATACCCAAATTTAATACAAGTTAAATTTTTATATCCCTATTAAAATTAAGTCATTTAATTTTGAAAATATAATATATAATAGTGTTTATAACTAGATTTAAAATTGTGGTTCTATCAAAAGGTGGAAAACTACATTTTTATAAAAATAATTCTTTTATCCAAAAAATTGAGTTTGTTCTTATAACTTGTTCTAGAAAATATAGAAGATGAATTTTAATATTATATAAAATAATAACATGTTGTTAATAAATTTCATTATGGCTAGTTCATATCCCCTAAATAATAACATTTTAATAATATGACTTTTATTAGTGAAACTCAGTATTGAGTAAAACGCAAGCTATCGAGGAAAGTTGTAGTTTCATTTAATGCAAGTCATGTCAATGTTGCGTTTAGTTAAATATTCCTTTGGTATTTCTTAAAACATAATCTAATCTAGTTCCTTTAGTCATTGAAAAATATTTATACTCGATGTTATGTGTAATTAATTCTATCAAAAGAAACTGAATTTGTGTGCAACACCAGCCAAGTATAGTGATGCATATACTAAATGCTAAAAATGGGGTGAATATTGAACAATATAATCATGGTATAGAGTACATGAAAAGTCATCAATGAAATTAAAAATAATATATCCTCTAAAATTGTGGATTGTTACACTCTTAGTGTGTCAAATATGAGTTCAGGAGATGGGACATGATCATATCACAAGGAAGAATACACTAAGAGGAGTCCGAAGATAACCAAAAGAAGAATGGAGGAAGCTCTTTGGGCTCAAGCTGAAATAAGTTTGATAAGGAACTATAATATATATATTATTTTTATATTTCATCCACCAATATGAATAATGTGTGTTCAAGTGCCTAATATCCATATACTAGGAATACCAATACTAGTTAGACTGGGACATAAATCACAAAAATTCATGACCATTCCCTTAGTATATAAGAACATGAAATAGGGTGCATTCCCTGCATTATAATATATTGGGGGCCTCATGTGCGTCACTCCGTATGGAGAGTGAGCACTCCATGGAAACACTATAAGATGGAATGTAGTGATTAAAATCTCATCTCCCAAATAATATCACTAGTGAAAGTCTCTATTAGAAATATTTTATGTAAGGGAGTGTGAGTCACCATCCTTACCAAATACATAAACAATATTTGAAAAGTATCACATGTATGAGTTATCATGATCAACACCTAATATAAGGGGGAATGAGTCTCCATGCTCATTAGAAAAAATACCACAATTCCCACCCCATGTATAAGGAATAATAATTTTTACAACAAAAGGCATGAGGACATGCATATATTTCTGTTAATTTTTAAATCATGAAATTTAGTAATTGCATCACATTATATTTATAATATAATACCTAAGAAAATACCACTTATGAATCTTAGTTCCCCAATTAATTTATAAATTTTATTTATTATAAACATGAACCTATATAAATCATTCCATTTAATATATTAAATAGTCATATCCTAACCAAAATTCATGAACCATTTCAATTAAAGCATTTAACAACACATAAAAAACAATGTACATTTCCACCCTTTACATTTTTAATACAATTTATTTATATTATTTAAGGAAAGAAAGCTATTATTTTAATAAATTATATTTCTTCATTACATTTAATTAAGAAAACATGGTAATTATTTATTAAGATTCAAGGAGGAACTATAGTGTTGTTTATTCAAAACGAGAATTTACCTACTTAGAAAATAACCATTTATAAAACAAAGCATTAAATTTATAAACTATTCCAACAACTAAACATTATTTTTTAACAGAAAATTCGATTAATCATAGAGTGATGAGAAATAATTAATCCAAACATATATTAAAAAACTATCATTTTATGCTTTCGAATACAGAACCCCTCCATTGAGGGTTTGTATTATGATAACAAGAAATTCCTTATAAAACAATACATTTAAAATAATTATTCATTTCATTTGAGAAAAATTCATCACTAATTATTAATAATGAAAACAAATGTGAAAAGAAATAAATTAATAAAATCATAAAATTAATGGAAAATAAAATAAATCCCACATCAAAGAGGAGATAAAAAATGCAAACACATGGGATCTTGACACTTTCATTGGTTACCACTAAAAAATTATCCTTCTCACCTATAATAATATCCACTATCACATATAAATATGTAAACCTATCCCCTATGCACATATTTTCATGTCCATGAATATGTGCATGGGGATATTTACATATGTCCTCATATATTCATATAACCTTTAAAATTCACGCATGTATGTATTATATATATATGTATGTATATACCTACTCACACCTATACCCATGTAGATATAATTACTTCCATGGGGGAATATACCTATAATAGGGGAACTTAAACATATATATATGCCTACCTAAATGAAAATGGTGAGCCACCTTTGACTTAGGTGACTCAAAATCACCTCAATAATGAACAAGACTCACTAAAAACAACTAGTGACTCAATAAACACTAAAAGAATTCAAATATAATTTTTTTATAGAAATAAATAAATGTAACCTTTCAGGGCTTGTTTCTTCAATCAAAATTAATCCATAATAAATCTCCTTCAGCAAATAGAACTAAAATATTCACTACGATGTCATGAGAGATGCATCATTTTCCCTAACAGTGGAAGAAGAATCATAAATCCTCTTAACCCAAACCCTAGGTTTTGTTCAAGCTACATTGGTTGATGGTGAGAGAGAATATTGTCCAACCAAGGGAAAATTGAAGGGATTGAGAGCTTACCTCAATGAATTGAAAAGAAAATATGGAAGATATCTGGTGGAAATCGGTGATGGGAGAGGTTGTTGGGAAGGGGGTACATCAGGCAACCAATGGGATCCCCAGGGGAGTTCATCTCATGAAAATAAAGGGAGAGTATTGATTATATTATTCTTTAAATTTAAATTTAATTAATTAATTTATTTATATATATTAACATACCACACGATTCTTGATGCATGGTATCAAAACCCATGCACCAATTTTATTCCCACAACTTGTCACATAGAGAACCTTGCATGGTTTGGACACACATTAAAACCATACGCTAAATACGTGATTAATTTTTTATGTATAGACTAAGTGTAACTCCATGTGTGGAATAAGTGAATGGTATGTGCATACTCTGCCCCACCCCTATTCATTTCATTTTCCCACCTACTAAAGCCACATGGTTTACTTCTGGGGACCGCTTGATTTTAGGAAAATCCTGATCCCTTTATAAACCCATTAAAACATGATTTCTCTATTCTCAATCTCCTGGAACTCTATGATACACCTGAAAATACTCTTTGGAAATCAAATAAGCCTCAAAGGAACACATGAATCATTACAACTCTTTGATTTTCATTCCAGTTCTTTAAAAAAGACACCCATCTAGTAATTGCTAAAATTAAAATCCCTTGGGATTTTTCTCCTGTTTGAAAACATGAGTAATTAAAACATCCCCACCTTTGTACTAATCATCCCTTAGAATCCATTTTTAACAAAAAATATATCACCTGACCTATAAGGGTCATGAATTACCCTTTAAATGGTAATTTTGCGTTTCTAAACAACCAATGAACCTTTAATAATTTTTTAAAATACAATGTCTAAGCCATTAAAACCTAAGACAATGATCTTATTCCTACTAGAAGATAAAAAATAATCTTACCCAAGCCATATTACATAGCTACATGATCACACCATCATCTCCTTAATCATCAAGTTGGTGGTTCTCCTCACAATAGGCCTTCAAATTTGACAGGGGAAAATTCCACACCACAATACCTCTACCATTAGAATGGGCTATAATTAATGGCATAATAATTTTAACGATGCTACTAGTATGATATTGAAATTGCGTCATACTGGTTTAAAAAACTAGAATCATTCGTTCAAGTATTCCTAGAAATGAAATTCCATTATTAAGACCACACCCACCTTAACTTGGGAACATGCATAAATTTTTTTCTCACCAACTGTAACATCTAAACAAGAAGGATTACACATCAATCAACCTTTGGATGACCATTCCCAAAACAAACAGTTTAGAAGACCAGTACAAAATGAAAATAAACTACAATTCTTTATTTCAAGACATATTCGGTTTATGATGAACACGATCATTGAACCCCATACTCAGTTTCCAATGATGTTCTTTAGTCAAACCATAACCAGGATAATTAATTCAGCATTCCACATCACGAATAAGGGTGTAAACTAGAACCATATTAAATGAATCAGTATCCCCTTTTAATAATCAAAACCAAGCCCTAGTACAATCTAATATAACCTTGGGTTCAATATGTTGGAGTTTGAGGAACTATCCAATGTAGTCTATACTCCAATATTCAAGTGAGACCTCAGTAAAAATCCTAAAAATCCAAATTATATTACTAAATAAGACCCCAATGTAATCTTCCTAAAGTTAAAGTGTGATAAGAATAGGTCTTGTTCATGAGTCCATCTAAGTCATTCCTACACAAGATCCCAAGGGTCACTAAAGACAATACAAGCCTCGATCAAAAACCATGCATCTAGCATAGAACACCCAGAAAACCACCAAAACATACCTAATATATTTTTAATGATTTAGTAAATTGTATGCCAAATGATCCCTTTATAAATTACCAAGATTTATATACATATATGTTAAATTTATTTTGTGTCATAATTAATCTATGACACAAAAATATGCCTAAAGATTGTATTATTTTTGTGTCCTTGCAAACTAAATACATAATATTCTAAGTTGTTGAAAGATCTTCCACATCTCCCATAAAGATCTTCCTTTTTTGTTTTCCTACCTATGAACTTTCTTTATATCATGGGGAAAATAAAAAATTAAAGGGATGATCTAAAATGTTTGGTAAGAGTAAACAAATAAAACATAAAACAAACCATTAACATAGGAATGTAAAAAACAAGAGCATGATGTTTTAATATCCCAATCTTGAGTCATGAAATAAATCATTGCAGTACGTATGGCATAGATCATAAATAAACATTAAGCATGAAAAAATTGAGTTGGAATGAAACTTTTAATTATTGAAAACTAATTAGAATATTATATAATTTCCATAGTATCCATGGAATTTCTTTCAAGACCGCAATAGTAGATAAATTTCACTACTGAACTAGATTTACTTGTCATTACAACCATGTGTTACTAAACTGGATTTACATGCCCTTAAACCCTTGTAATACAGAATCATATTTACATTTCCATAAATTCATGTCTATCACAAGTTATATAAATCATTACCAAATGCATTGGAGAGAGATATAGGTCCCCCTGATCTCATAATGAAATCATTCTTACATGTACCACAAAAACATAAATCATTCATCAAATCATATCCCATGAGATAAAATGGCCTTCTTAAACATCAATCCATCATAATCCATATAAAAAAATGGGGTTCATATATAATATCAAATAATAAACACAACTAAAATAATATTGATAATAGGTATTGAAGCATAACCCTATTTAAATAACGTCCTTTTTGATGGAAAATAATTTTGATAAAACACTTGAACATAATTCTTGATGAAAATATCATTTTTTCTTTTAAAAAACATTATTTTCCCCAAATGTGACAAAAAATAAAAAGAAAATAATTTAATTGAAAATAAAAATGAAATCTGTTAAAGTAATATTCATCGAAATAATTGGTTATAAAATCATAAAAATTATTACATGCAGTATAAGTTACAAATAACACTTCTTCTACTTTTGATGGAAAAGTCAAAAAGTACCTTGTATAGAAAATGAAAAAAAAAGATTCCTTCCATACCATTTATTAGAAATAAAAAATTTAGTAAAATTGGGTTTAACAATTATTATAAGGATATAAATAATATTATATATTTTTTGCACGTAGATTTGGATGATAAATATACCCAAGTAAATCCTTACGTATAAATAATCACAGAAAATAATGTGATTGTAGGATTATACCTTACATTAGGTCTGCAATGCTTTGAATGTATCTGAACCTCATTTATAACTTTTTAAATAATGTTACCAATTTATTCCTAAATCATTATTATTTTTATTATAACATTTTTGATCAAATTTTCACCCGTTTTTTAGTAACATTTCATTGTTACTTGTTATTTGAGTATTAACTGCTATATGTATTTATGCATGTTTTGTCAAATAATTTCTTATTATTATTTTTAGGATATATTATTATCATTTAGAGAATTTTAATAGAATTATATATATCATATTCTTTTCATTCAATACATTTATAGAATCATGTTTGGATGAAGATTGTGTAGAACAAATCAAATCGCATCGTGGAGACCGTAAGCCGTATGTACGCAGGAGAGACATTATTATTCCCATAATAATTGAATGGTGTTAATGTGGTAGATGAATATTATTTCGGAACCAATATAATTTTATATAAATCACATATATATATATATATTAATTCCATCATTATACCCATCCATGTTGTGTGGTGGAAAAAACGGGTTACACAACGACGTAGAGACGGTTAACCGTTCTTACGCATGTTTGGTGATTTAATTAATTTATAGGATTAGTAAAATGTTGACTACAATTTTTTAATAATAAAAAAACTCTCTGTATATATGTAATAGTGAATTTATTAGTTTACAATGAAACAACTCTTGAGGGGGAATTAGAATAAAAAATAAGTTTGAAAGAATCTGTAAATGATTTTACCTCTTCTTTGACGTGCCTCCTCTAAATCCCCTCTTAGAGCCCTAGAGTTGGACTTTGAAGAAGACCCGGACCTCTAGAATGTTTATAGGGATGGTTATAAAGTAACTAGCTAGGGTATGGTCAATATATAAGGCTCAATATTAAGTGGTGATTTGAAGGAGGGAGTTCCCATTTATAAATGATGTGAGGGGAACTTTAAGAAACTTCAAAAATATTAATTTATAATAACTAAAAACCTCTCTTAAAAAAATCCATAATTTCTCAATTTTGAATATGATATGGGATAGTATTCTAATAACATCAAATAATAAAATTTATAAATTTTTGGATTTTATTTTCAATCATATCATTTTGATTTATTCTTATTTAATCTATTTAAATTTATTTGTGTTAATAATATCAAAAATATTACATTCATTAAAATATTTACTTATGTGTCTTCAATTTTTAATAATTGGATAATTTATGATATTTCAGACCATATGGTTTTCGCCTATTAATATTTTTAATATTTTTTTTTATTTTTAAATAATTTAATAATATCTGATTTTTATAATATATCAATAGTGTATATGTAGACACTATTCATTTAGTTGACTTTAAATAAACACCACATAGTAGATAAATTAGAAAACCAATTTTTATTACACTCTTGAAATGTCATATTCAACTATAATAATTTTGTATAAAATTAATATGTTAATATGATTTTTATTTAATTATTTTTAAAACCATTTATTTGATATTTCTATCAATAAAATAATTTCTACACCACTATTGTGTCATCATTAATGGTAATTATTTAATCTCTAAAAATTTAATATAAATTGACATGATGTTTATAAGTTCATTATATTTTGGGATACTATTTGTGTTCAAAGTTGTATCAAGTATATTAGTATATTAAAATAATTATACTTATAAGATATATGAGAGTGACATGTTGTCACCTTCTTTTGTTTTAATTATAATTACTTCACTTTCATGGGAAATGTCCATTAAATGATTCAATTGATACCCTTAGGTGATATTGGACGATTATAATTCATCCAATTGGATTTTGGAAGGTGTCATTGTAATTTTATTATCATTATCATATTATTGTTTTCCCTAATTTACCCAATTTACCTTTAACTGTGGTAAATAAAACTTATCATAGTTAGTATTTATAATATCGAAAAAAATAAAATTTACGTTTTAACATAATTTGGAACCCTAATTCCAAATTTTGAATCCAATTTCAAAAATTCAGAATACAAATGTTGCAGTAATTATTTTAAAATTATTTCTCGTTGTCATAACCAAAAAGAAGGTTTTAAAGAAGTAAAAACTTATCAAAAGATTATCATGTGTTTGTGTCCAAATTAAATGTGAAATTAGTGTAAATGTCCAAAATGAATTAAATTATATAAACATAATTCAATTAGTCATTAATCGTAATTAAAACAATAATCTAACTATTTAAATATATTAGATGAAGAGGCAGTTTTGAATTCAAATGCAGTATTTTTTACTATTCATCAAAATACGAATTTCATCAGAAAAATACCCAAATTTAATACAAGTTAAATTTTTATATCCCTATTAAAATTAAGTCATTTAATTTTGAAAATATAATATATAATAGTGTTTATAACTAGATTTAAAATTGTGGTTCTATCAAAAGGTGGAAAACTACATTTTTATAAAAATACTTCTTTTATCCAAAAAATTGAGTTTGTTCTTATAACTTGTTCTAGAAAATATAGAAGATGAATTTTAATATTATATAAAATAATAACATGTTGTTAATAAATTTCATTATGGCTAGTTCATATCCCCTAAATATTAATATTTTAATAATATGACTTTTATTAGTGAAACTCAGTATTGAGTAAAACGCAAGCTATCGAGGAAAGTTGTAGTTTCATTTAATGCAAGTCATGTCAGTGTTGCGTTTAGTTAAATATTCCTTTGGTATTTCTTATAACATAATCTAATCTAGTTCCTTTAGTCATTGAAAAATATTTATACTCGATGTTATGTGTAATTAATTCTATCAAAAGAAACTGAATTTGTGTGCAACACCAGCCAAGTATAGTGATGCATATACTAAATGCTAAAAATGGGGTGAATATTGAACAATATAATCATGGTCTAGAGTACATGAAAAGTCATCAATGAAATTAAAAATAATATATCCTCTAAAATTGTGGATTGTTACACTCTTAGTGTGTCAAATATGAATTCAGGAGATGGGACATGATCATATCACAAGGAAGATTACACTAAGAGGAGTCCGAAGATAACCAAAAGAAGAATGGAGGAACCTCTTTGGGTCAAAATCTTAAAAGAAGTTATAATTCCCCTTCTAACGAATCATCAACCAAATCACAATTCCTTTAGCACCCAAGGAATTTCCAACATCTCTCAAGATTCACCACTGATGTCAACCCTAGATCAATGGTGTAACACCCCATATTTATATGAGAAATAATTTTTTTATGTTATATAAATAATCAAAGGAATATTTCAGAGCACACAACACTAGCTTGGCTTACTTTACATGCAACAGCGACCTTCCTCGATTGCTTGCGTTGTACGCAATACCGAGTTTCACTAAACAATGATATTCTATTAAAATTTTATTAAAACTATCCATTATGAATAGTAATACCAACTTTTTGAAATCTTATTTTTCAAAATGGAATTCATTTTTGGATTCAGAATATCGAAATTATCCTAGGGTGAAATTTTGGTATTTTTCTGAAAACATTCAATTTTTTATGAATAGTGAAAACACTAGGTTACTATTTAAAAACCAACTTTTTATTTAAATAATTATTTATTTTATTTACATTTATTTTAGTTCACAATTGATACATAATACCTATATCAGTTCAATGTAATTCATTGGATTCATTTTATAATAATTTTAGATATATAAAAATTTTATTGAAGTTTTCAACGTCTTTTACCCACCTCCTAGATGAATTTTCAAATTCACATAAAACTTAATTTTATCACTTTTGTAAGTAGAATTTTGAAAATCCAAGAGACACAGTTAATATCAAGGACTAATATGTGGTTCAATGTGATGAAAATAATTTTTGGTGAATATTAGCTTTTTACTTTTCTTTACCACAGTTAAATCTAAATAGGGTAATTAAGGGTACAAAAGATATTATTATTATCCTAACACATGTACTAATTCTATTGGATAAGTGTAATTCGACCAAAAACAACCTTAGGAATACAATATGACCATTTTGGTCCACTTGGATTAGATTAGGACATTTAATATTATTTTATTTAAAGAAGAGTTTAAATAATTAAAATCAAAGTTTAATAACTACAACATATTTAATATCAGGTTATACATATGCTAAATTCTACTATAAATATTAATTAGAAAGAAAATAAGATTTTATAAATAATGGTATTTTATTTATAATTTTTAGACACTATATAATTTAATTTATTTATGACACAATGATGATGTAGTAATTATCTTATTAGTGAAATATGAACATAATTGATGTTATAAATACTCAAATAAATGTAATTTGAGACTTTTTATGAATTATACTGATTTTATAGGTTAATATTACATAATTGTTATTTATTTAATTAATGTTTTTAGAACTAATCATGCTATTATGATTTTCACAAAAATCAATTACCAAATAGTGTCAAAATTGACATAAAATAGTTTTTAAAACAAATATTTTATTATTAATTGTTATTATATTCCTAAAAATATAAGGTTCGGAAAAGATACTTATATCATGATAGTTGTATCTTTAATGGACCACTGGGGGTCCCTTGGATGTATATGGTAAGTTTATTAACTATATAATATAGAAATACCAAGTGACATGGTAAATGTCAATCTAATTAACTAAGAGTTAAAACTAAATGATAAGGTTAATATAATGACCTAAAGTTGTCTAAAATCTATCGGTTGAAATGATTTCTACCCATCCCCACATTATCTTCAAAATAAATCAATTTGGAGCTATTAAATACCGAATATGACTTTATAATAAAATAATATTTTTAGTTTTTCCAAAGGTGCCCCTCTCCTCCATCTCTTCCTCACAGCACATTGAGCCTTCATGCTCGGCCAAACCCTGCCAATTTCTCTTCTCCACTTCCCTAGAAACATCCTAGAGGTAATGGTATTCTTCAAAGACCGTCTTTAGTGCCCTAAGAGGAGGTTAAGAAGAGGCGCTTCAAGGAAGAGGTAATGTTTGTTACTGAATCATTCGACTTTATTTCTTCTTCTACTTATTATTATTTAGTTGTTTAATTATGACGTAATAACATCAGTATCACTCATATACTGATATGTTATTATAAGTATGAAAGAACCATATTTACCATCTATCCGTAGTACAGAAAACGAAATCACCGCACGTGCATACGTACAGAATACCGTCTCCACACCGTGGTGTAATCTATTTTCCACCACCACCTTACTTGGATGGGTATAATGGTGTATAGAATAACTGTATATGATTATTTTAAAGTGATATTGATTCTAAAATATTATACATACACTTCAATACAATTTCACAATCATGGGACCGATATCATCGCTCGTACGTATGTACGGCCTACCGTCTCAATGATGTGATGCGACTCATTCTACATGATCTTCATTACATAATGATTATATAAATGAATTGAATGAATAAATATGATATATAATACACTAATACCATTCTAGAAATGATATATATATAACCTAAAGAGAATAATAAGAAATTATTCGACGAAACACGCATAAGAATAAAAAGTAATAAATGCCCAAATAACAAGTAGCAATGAAATATTACTAATAATAAGATAAGAATATGAACATATATGATATCATAACAATGGTTATGATTCTGTAATAAGTCAATGATATGATTTAAATCATTATAAATGAGGTTTAGACATGTATGAAGCAAATCGGACCTAAGGTAAGGGAAAATCATGGAATTTCATTTTTATCTGAGATTGTTTATACTTCAGAATTTACTGGGGAATATTTATCATCCACATCCAGGTTTCCTCAATATTTAAGAATATTTCTATCCTCCTAAAAATTTTTAAATCAGATGTTACCCTTTGGTGAGTTCTAAATAAATTATATGAAAGGAATCTTTTGTCATTTTTCGTACGAGGTACTTTTTTACTTTTCCGGCCAAAGTATGAGAAGAATGTTTTTTAATATATATGGGATGAATGGATTTTTAGAACATTATTTCCATGAAGCTTCCTTTAAATGTTTTCAAGTTTATTTTTAATCAACTTATTTTAGTTTAATATTATATGAAATGTTAAGAAAGAAAAATGTTTTTGAAGTAGAAAGCATATTTTCCTCAAGAATGGAGTTCAAGTGTTTTATCAAAACTATTTTCCATCTATGATAATATAGGGTTCTGTTTCTATCCCTATTTTTACATTGATTTTATTATGTTATTATGGAATTATTTTTATAATGTCCTTTTATCTTATATGTATTATGCTATGATGGCATGATGATTAAGAATCCCATTTTTTAATACATGGGTTATGCTATGACGTGTGATTTTTGATTTTGTGGCACACATAAGAATGGTTTCATTATGATATGGGTGGGACCTATATCTCCTTCCAATTCATTGGGTAACGATTTATATCTCATGAGATAGACATGGATGGAATGGCAGGTTAACCCGGTTCAGTGAAACAAGACTGAAATGAGGAGTGAACTCGGTTCAGAAATGGACTTTGTCCGCTAATATAGTTTTAGCGATGAGTCTTGTATACTAAGAAATGATTCTCTATGATTATATGTGTATGACACGAAGTTTTATATTTTAAGTTATGATTATTGGGATTACATTTCAGTACTATGATTTATCCCATGTTATGAAATTATGATCTCTTTTGGAGGTTAAAATTTCCAAAATTTTATGTTCTTATTAATATTATCTGATTGATATTTCTTCTGTTTACCCTTACTGAGCATTTGAGCTCACCATTTTGTATGTTTTCTTTCCCCAGGTCAGGAAAAAGGATATTAAGTAGGATAAACCAAAAGGGACTTAGATATGATGAAATAAATGGGATACAACATTGATGATTTATGAACCATTTGTTTATGTTTCTCAGTTTCTAAAGACACTATACATATACAGTCCTTTCATGGTTTTCTAATGTTGTAATAAGTGTGCTTCAATTTTGAAGCAATAAAAATGTATGTAAAGTATGGGTCGTTATAAATGGTTTTCCAAATAGGTTGCATAAACTATGAACTAATACATTATTGTGCTTCCAAGAAAGCACCGACATGATTTAAATATAATTAGCCTAAAAGGAATTCTATAAAAACTAAGAATTTCCCAATGTCCCACATAGATTTTTCTCTTTCTACATGGAAGTACAAATTCACCAGAACGGATACATTGTACCCCACTATAGGAGTGTCTCGGTCATTGAATGAAATGATAAATTAGCTGCTCACAAGAATGGAAGAGGAAAAATACGTTGGACAAAAATGTCATTCTTTTCTAATCCATGATAAAAATCATCAAATCTTTTTGGAATGAAAACCAAAACCAAACTGATTAGAATGTCTAAGAACCCAAGCATCCATGAATTCCCGAAACCTTTAAGACCAACTTAATTCCTTTATCTCCCATGTCACTCTACTCTTGAGATGACCAATGAAAATACTCAGGAGTTCAAAGGTCAACAATTCCACTGAACTGAAATGGTTTGTTTTTATTAATTAGCACTCTAAGGGAACCACATTCTTGAACAAATACTAACCAAAATATTCAGAAGTAAATTGAACATCATGGATGATATCTATAGACAATATTCCCTATGCATTCAAGCATTAGATGGCCAATTTGAATATTATCTAAATTCTCATTACACCACATTACATTAAAAATAGTTTGATGATAGCACGACTCACCCATGAAAAAAACAAGGCGAATATGACTAAGAAGTGGGCAACCATGCGCCCTGAATCTAAAACCTACTGAATACAAAAATTACTCGACGCACTTTCCTATAACAATAATTATGGAAAACATAACCACCCACCTGATTAAGGGTTTCATTTACAATATAAGAATCATAATTTCA
This sequence comes from Viscum album, assembly GCA_963277665.1. NCBI lineage: Eukaryota > Viridiplantae > Streptophyta > Magnoliopsida > Santalales > Viscaceae > Viscum > Viscum album. The sequence goes on from OY728155.1 coordinate 704,912,470, forward strand.
CAACGGCCAACAAAATGAACCAAGTTATTGAAAACTCGTTGATTTATTAAGTAATTTGATATCAAGGGTGATACCTGCCACAAGCTATCCCCTTCGGATGAACCAGTTTCAACCCTATCAAAATGAACCACCAAACAGAATCATTGGAAAAACGGACTACTATCTATCCCATTACATTAATAGATAAGTCCTATGAAATTCAGATGATTCCATTCGAGGGAAACTCAATGAAAATCTTACACTACACTTACTCATGGTTTTTTTCAAATGACACCACCTAAGGCTCACATTTTAGATCCCTTACATTGATTAAAATTTAAATATTTAAGCATCTAAAAGATATAATTCAAATGACCATATATCATTTTAAAACAAAACAACCAGGAATGTGATTTTAACTATCAGCTCAAAATAGAACAAGCAAGTCTAATTAAACATACTTTTTGAACAATTTAAATAATTTGACATTTCATCATTATTATAAAATTAATAAAATAAAATAATTTTAATTTATAAATAATAAGGAGACCTATGAGGGACCCATTATTCTCACCCGGGTTAATCATAATGAAACCCAATAATATATGTTCAGTTTTTTAATTTTCTTTTAAAACACCCAAATGGGTCATCTCATAAGAAGCATTCCCAAATGATCCTACTTGGGGCCAGTTGCGAATTTTGGCATATAGAAAATTCAAGTCATATTACCAATAAGGACCATTTATATTTATATCCATTTCAAATATTACATGGTCATATATAAATAATGGATTGATTACATGGGTGGCCACCACCCCAGTCATAAAAGCACCTATTCACTATTTTGAAAAAAGCATATCATTCATTTAATCGAACCTAATTTCATTTAAAATTTTATCATGATTATATACAACCATATAGTCAAATGGGTTTCCAAATTAAAAATCTATAAAGTGACCACACACTTTATAGTTTTGTATTTATCTCTAATTCACTTATTATTTTTACCATTTCAAAATTTGACCTTTAGCACCCATTATATTTTATCAATACTTTTAAACATGTATAAATCCCAAAACATGGTTAGAATAACGAGGATAGAATTACCTAGTTATAAGGTTCTCATACACCAAATAATAGAATAACATTTCCCATTTAATCAAAACAAATAAATTTATCCAATGTAATCATTTTTTTAATTCAAAACTAGCATGACATTTCTATAAGTGAAAAAAGAAGCATGGAAATAAGCACATAAGTATGATACATGGTAAACCTGATAAATAGGTCACAATAATGAAATATACATATAGGAATGTTAATGGATAACCTATGAATGTTTAAATAAAAATAATTATAAAGAAAATAGAATCATATAATATCACTCATGGAACAAAATAAAAATCAACAGGAAGTTGTTAAATGAGACTACATGGCATGTCATAAGAATGTAATGAAAATTTTCTAGGGGCCGATAACAATTCATTGAATGTAACTTCCTTCCCATATTGGGATAACTGTAATGTTCTATAAAATTCCATAAATCCAAAAGTAGTGGAAAATAATCCATTCACTCATGGATAAATCCTATAAATTATAATAAAATTTTGCAATATAACAATACCATCCCTAGGAACATGGTTATATTCTATTGAGTGGGTTTATTATTCCTAGACATGAAAATTCACAATGCTCAAAAACATTCCCACTCTCTTATATACTAACCCAAATTAGTTATAAAAATGAAAGGATACCACCTCAAAAAACAAATTTTAGCATCCTGACCTAACTGAACACTAATACAATAGTCCGATTGGTAGGTCACAAGGCCTTAGTCATATCAACTTGTATGCTATAGGATGTTGATTATTAGTGATTGTTTAAAGATAAGAGAGTGGGGATTCAATACCCTCTTATTAGAGTATCACAATAGTATATCACAATGTAAATAATAGAAAATAGTGTCAGTAATAAATAATAAAAGAATTATAGAGGAGTGGAATAATAATATAATATTTGAATAAATGTAAAAATCAAAATTTACAACATTGAATGTTTGACAGGTGATACTGCAATTATAATCATTAATGATTATAATAGTAAATACAATTTAGTGAAGTAATAATTATTAATGACTAGCTCCACAAGCATATTAAGCACCATCTCGGTCCTTTTCTGTAACGCCCCGACCCCAGCTACCCAGAGTCGGTGCGTTACTTCGTAACATTGGAATGATTACAAAAGATCAAGTCACGAAAGACCGATTAGTTTAGTAGCCTTGGAAACACTAGATACATTGTAAAACGTTACATTACATCAAAAAGTAAAAAAACTAAAATAACATGGTCTTCATAGTCCACACTCATATCTTCTTCTTACTATCCCTGCAGGTCATTCATAAAATACTTCTTCACATCCTGGAAAATATTAAAACATTGAAAGGGGTGAGCTCAGATGCTCAGTAAGGATAACAATATTGCGGAAGCTTTCATAAATAAACATAAAAATTTAAGGCAATGTGTAACTACAACAAAAGCCTTTTAAACTTGAACATAAACATAATATGGCAAAAGTAAAATGAGATAATGCCATTCACTTCTTCACATGGATATTATACTGGTCGAATAATCACATGAAATATCAATAACCACTTTCATAATGAGGGGATGTATAATGCCGGACATTCTGAAACATTTTTTCAAGGCCTCGGCCAAGACGTATAAAATGATTAAGGCCTCGGCCAAAACCATAAATCAAATTGGGAAAGGGCCTCGGCCAATTCCACGTCTAGTTGTCTCATGAGACCTACTGATGCATCGAGGAGCTATAGCGGGCTCCACCCGCCACTTATTAAGTCCAATACATTCCTCATATGAATAGGTTTAAACATATCATAAACCATAACATAATCGTATCATGTAAAACATGCATAAAGGAAACATAACATTTCCACATTTAAATCACAAGATATCAATACAACACATTGTTATAATAAAAATGCTTTCAAAACCATTTTCAATACCAAAATAAAAGAAAGTTAAAACTTTATATTTATTTTTCATTTAAAAAAATATGGCTTATAGAGGAAGCCAAAACTCAAATAATTATCACGGCGGTGGAGAAGTCGTTGTCGCTGCATAAGTACGGAAAGAAAAAAAATTCCCTTTTGTCGTTTAGCAAAACGCTTTGTATAAAAATATTCCTTTTGAATAACCGTAAAAGTCAAAGGGGTTTATACACCGTATAAAAGAAAATTGTGTATAAAACCAAATATGCCTCAATGAAAGGGGATTGAGATGAAGTCCTTAAAAAGATCATTTTTAAAATAAAATAGATCTATTATGTGTATTCACTATAGTTACACATGAATAAAGTAAAAAATACAAGATAGGACATAATAATATCATGACATAATTTGAAAGTAGGAGATTAACCCAATGAATGGAAATTGGGTTAAGAAGTTCCCTTACCTTATGTCTGACTTGACTCAACCATTCTTTAACCTCATGAATAATAAACTAGAGTTAATATCTACCTTATTAAGAACCATTTTCAATTTCATTATCCTTTTTATATCACTTATTACAATGTTATGAACATTATGTAATTATTTAAGGTAATAATTGTCGTTGTGTCGATCTTTGGTACTTGAGTCAACAATAAACTTCTTATAATTACAAGTTATTCATGTGGTAGAATATCCATTATATCCAGAATTATATTCATGATTTAGATGTCATATATATCTTATATATCCATTATATACATTCATTTATAATATTACGTAACATTTAGAGGTAAGACATGAAATGCACCGTTCATGGAGACGGTAAGCCGTACGTACGCATGAACGCTACATTCATTTCAATTTCATATTTAATGGAACTAAATCATAATGATATAAATGTATCATATAATTCCAGTATAATATAGTGTATAATACCATTTACTCCATCCTTTATACATCCCACATATGGCATTAACGATTCAAATCACTTTGAGGGGGCGGTAGTCCGCACTTCCTAAAATGAAATTATCGCGTTTTACCCATAATGGAAATCATAAAGTATGCCATAAATGAGAAATAAAGAAGAATAAGTAAGCAATAAACATATTATATATAACATATAAAAATAGTGACATCTTAATGGCCACCTTTGAAGGTGTTATATGAGAGTTGAACAATCATCGTTTCGTGATGCAGAAATTCGCCATCCACTGAAACCGTATGTTCTTTAACCATTAGATGTAGGTGTGTGTAAGTGTATCTCGAATCATTCTTATAACAACATCCTAGTATATTGAGGATACTGGTGTTGTTACAAAATAAATGAATAAAAAGAGTTTAGGGGGTTGAAGAAGAAAAATAAAACAAAACAACATTAGAGAAGACATTACCTCAAAATCAAGTAACTCTTTTTGATTTGAGCCAAAGGCTTCCTTGAGAAGATTTATGCCCAAAGTGAGGCTTCTAGGAGTAAGAGGGGGAAGTTGGGAGAGTATTTGGGTAGAGGTTGGCCGAGCGAAATGGCTTGAAAGTGTAAATGAGGTGGGAGAGGTAGGGGCCTTTTATAAGTGGAGAGGAGGGGAACTTTTGGAAAGATTGAAATGTTATATTATTTCACAATGCTTTTCGGATTCTAAAGGTCCCACACTTATATAATTCGAGGCTAAGGTGATAAGGTTTCGAAATATACTCATCCAATAGGCTTTGGACAGGTGTAAGCCTTGTAGTTTGCATTATCTTTTCATTTTATTAAAATCGTTAAATAATGAGGTCATCGCTGCATCATAATGATGTAATAAATAATTTAATTTATTTAATGACTAAAAATTATAAAACAAATACTATGATGTAGGAAATCTTTTTATCTTTCTAATAAATATTTATAGTCAAAATTTGGACTTGTGTAAACCCACTTAAAAACTGTTTTAGTAAAATAACTCATGTTTGTGTCAATTTAATTTTAACATTAAATAAATATATATTAATGTCATTTTCCAACCAATGTGGCTCCATGGGGTCCCCAAGTTGACACATGAGTTATCTTGGTCGGCCATGACTCATCCAATAGGAGTAGGACAAGTGTCAAGCTCAATAATAATATTAAAACATTATTTTTACCTTAAACTGCACTAATTACCTCTAATCATGATTAAGAACCTAAAAGTTACTATTCACCAAAAAATTATTTTAATCTCATTGAACCACATTTTATTTATTAATGACAACCATGTATGTCGGATTTTTGAAAATCAAATCACAAAAGTGGTAATATTTTATTTTAACGAAAAATCAGTTTTTAACAACCACTTAGTGGTTTCACTATTCATCAAAAATTGATGTTTTTCAGAATAAGGCCAAAATTTCACCCTAAGCTATAATTGATATTCCGAATTCTAAAATGATGTCTATTTTAAAAAATTCCAAACATATAAGTTGTATTAATTAATTTTATAATTAATTCCCGCTGATACAACAAATAGCGTGTTTTTAAGAAACAATTTATATCAAAAGATTGGCAATTGTTTATGTCCAATTTCAATGTTAAATTAATTCTAATGACCACCATTGGATAAAATGGTAAAAATATATTCTAATTATACTTTAAAACCACTAAATTTTATAATTTATCACTATAAATTATTTTGTTTAAAAAAGTTGTTTTTAAGTAATTTTCACTATTCATAAAAATTGGAAGTTCTCTGAAAATTACAAAAAATTCAACTTTGGATAATTTCGATATTACGAATAAAAAAATGAAGTCCATTTTGAAATATAAAATTTCTATAATTTTAAAAAGTGGTTATTACTATTCATAATGGCTACTTTGATTAATCGTTGTGTTTTAGAACTCGAAGTTGCGTACAATGCAAGCTATTGCATTATTGAATGAGAAGCGTATAATGGAAGCTCGGGGTGTTACATTCTATCCTCCTTCAATAAATTGCGTCCTCGCAATTTGAAAATTTTTTCTTTGAAAATAAAAGGTTGAAAAGAGAAAATACCTTTGGGGAAACCCCACATCGGAAATAAGATTAATAAAATTTAGCCTTAATAAGAGGGAAATGGAAATGAAAATGTCACCACCCAATTATGATCTCAATTAGGAGAACATTGGTGGCAATTAGAGACATATAATTGGAGTAAAAAAATAAATATTCGTAGGGAGTGATTGAGGTCATCAATCACAATCAACTGTCAAATTGAGGGCCTCAAAGCCTTCAATCTATGTTGATTTAAAATATCATCAGTTCAACAAGACATAAGGTATTAGGATCACACATTTTTTTGTTTTAATATCCCTTTACTAAAGTTTAAGAATTAATTTATTCATTGAATAAGAGATAGGTATATATATATTTATGCTTGACAATTAGAGTTTCAACCTTCAACTCATCTTTCACTCAGAAAGATAATAGAACTCAAAAATATTATACTTATCCTAATTGTATAAGGTTCCAAATGTTAACACATACCATTTAGATTAGTAAAATTATTTTGTAATAACTAGGGACTTCTTGTAGGCTAGTGGTGGGAAATAAAGGCTTGTCGCACTATGGTTGTGGGTTCGATTCCTGCAGCTTTGTCCGACGCGACGGGTTATTCCCCACCCTGCAGGTTGTCCTTTTCCTAAAACTATAGTATTATAATATTCCAAAAATAATCTTCAGAAATTCTTTAACCTTAAACAATACTATCCATGGTTCAACTTAATCCATTCCAACCTTAATAGTTATCCAAAATACCTCCGTCCAGACTCTCTCTAAAAGGTCTCTAAATTCCAAAATCAATTGTAACATCAGATTCCCCAAACAAAGAAATGTTTCTCTTATTGTCACATACTAAAAATATGATTACCTTAATCATATTAAAACCTTACTGAAATCAACAAGTACTACAGTACAATCCTTATATATATATCACATTATTCTTATAACCAGAATATAATCCTTGAGTCCAAAAGCACCAATACATTAATTATTCCGCTTCAACTGTAGTCACAGCATAAGATTGGCCTTGATCCCTTGGCCTTTTCTGAGGTAAGTTTCCTTGACGCTTAGGACATTCATTTGCATAATGCCCGGTTTCCATACAATTGTAGCATTCAACTTTGACAGCCTCTTTCATTCCCTTGTAATCACGAGCCTGGTGACCCTTTTCTCCACATTTATAACAAACTCCCATTCTTTTTAGGCACGTACCAGGGTGATTCTTCCCACAATTATCACATAATGGAAAATCCTTCTTTCCCTTTTTCCCTTTCACTGCTCCCCAAAGCCTGAAATATTTTCTCTAGGGAATTTATCCATTGCTTGGCTACTAAAGGATTTGTACTCCCATTGAACGTTGGTGGTTGTTGCCTCATGAATCGATCTATCATTGATCCTCCACGTTGTGGATCAGGGTGCTCCATACGGGTAAGGTTATTATTCATAACCTGAGTAAGTTGTCCCGGTATGGTGATTAGCTGATCGGAACCAGTTGCATCACCAGCCCCACTATAATTATCTTGAGCAGGAGGGCAATCCCTACATGGAGTGCGTGCATTGATACGGTTTCCATTTCTTCCACTAGGTGCCATTTCTAAACAATGGCATAAACTAGATCAGTTTATGAATCAAAATAAATAATCCCATACTTATAAAACACTTAACATAAATTGAACTATTTATGGATATAATCCATAATCATAAAAAGAAATGTTTCCTTTGAGGAAGTATATACTCATAACCCTTCATATTGGTTTGTAAAGAAAATGAGAATTATCCTAAGAATATCCCCCGGGAGTGTCGTAACCAAGAGTACAGCAAGGCCCGTTGTCGTGCACCAGTTCCCGTTCGAGTCTATCTCAAAGCATTGTTTTCGGGTTTTACCCCTAGGTACATCTGTGCTAGAGCCGCCTCTACCTGCTCGTATCCAGACAGGGATGTATTGCTCGGAAAACTCACAAAATCTCTACAATACCATAATTCTAGGAAGTTCTTCTATACTAATCCTCAAAGTTCATATTAGATCTACGTGCTCTAATCAGAGTTTATCTAAATCTAGCTTCCAAGCTTAGTACTAAACTGCCTCTGATACCAACTGTAACGCCCCGACCCCAGCTACCCAGAGTCAGTGCGTTACTTCGTAACATTGGCATGATCACAAAAGATCAAGTCTCGAAAGACCGATTAGTTTAGTAGCCTTGGAAACACTAGATACATTGTTAAACGTTACATTACATCAAAAATTAAAAAAACTACAATAACATGGTCTTCATAGTCCACACTCATATCCTCTTCTGACTATCCCTGCAGGTCATTCATAAAATACTTCTTCACATCCTGGAAAATATTAAAACATTGAAAGGGGTGAGCTCAGATGCTCAGTAAGGATAACAATATTGCGGAAGCTTTCATAAATAAATATAAAAATTTAAGGCAATGTGTAACTACAACAAAAGCCTTTTAAACTTGAACATAAACATAATATGGAAAAAGTAAAATGAGATAATGCCATTCACTTCTTCACATGGATATTCTACTAGTCGAATAATCACATGCAATATCAATAACCACTTTCATAATGAGGGAATGTATAATGCCGGACATTCTGAAACATTTTGTCAAGGCCTCGGCCAAGACGTCTAAAATGATTAAGGCCTCGGCCAAAACAATAAATCAAATTGGGAAAGGGACTCGGCCAATTCCACGTCTAGATGTCTCATGAGACCTACCGATGCATTGAGGAGCTATAGAGGGCTCCACCCGCCACTAATTAAGTCCAATACATTCCTCATATGAATAGGTTTAAACATATCATAAACAATAACATAATCGTATCACGTAAAACATGCATAAAGGAAACATTACATTTCCACATTTAAATCACAAGATATCAATACAACACATTGTTATAATAAAAACGCTTTCAAAACCATTTTCAATACCAAAATAAAAGAATGTTAAAACTCTGTATTTATTTTTCATTTAAAAAAAGATGGCTTATAGAGGAAGCCGAAACTCAAATAATGGTCACCGCGGTGGAGAAGTCGTTGTCGCCGCATAAGTACAGAAAGAAAAACATTCCCTTTGGTCGTTTAGCAAAATGCTTTGTATAAAAAGATTCCTTTTGAATAACCGTAAAATTCAAAGGGGTTTATACACCGTATAAAAGAAAATTGTGTATAAAACCAAATATGCCTCAATGAAAGGGGATTGAGACGAAGTCCATAAAAAGATAATTTTTAAAATAAAATAGAACTATTATGTGTATTCACTATAGGTACACATGAAGAAAGTAAAAATACAAGATAGGACATAATAATATCATGACATAATTTGAAAGTAGGAGATTAACCCAAAGAATGGAAATTGGGTTAAGAAGTTCCCTTACCTTGTGTCCGACTTGACTCAACCATTCTTTAACCTCCTGAATAATAAACTAGAGTTAATATCTACCTTATTAAGAACCATTTTCAATTTCATTATCCTTTTTATATCACTTATTACAATGTTATGAACATTATGTAATTATTTAAGTTAATAATGGTCGTTTTGTCGATCTTTGGTACTTGAGTCAACAATAAACTTCTTATAATTACAAGTTGTTCATGTGGTAGAATATCCATTATATCCAGAATTATATTAATTATTTAGATGTCATATAAATCTTATATATCCAGTATAGACATTCATTTATAATATTACTTAACATTTATAGGTAAGACATGAAATGCACCGTTCATGGAGACGGTAAGCCGTACGTACGCATGAACGCTACTTTCATTTCAATTTCATATTTAATGGAACTAAATCATAATTATATAAATGTATAATATAATTCCAATATAATATAGTGTATAATACCATTTACTCCATCCATTATACATCCCACATATGGCATTAACGATTCAAATCACTTTGAGGGGGCGGTAGTCCGCACTTCCTAAAATGAAATTATCGCGTTTTACCCATAATGGAAATCATAAAGTATGCCATAAATGAGAAATAAAGAAGAATAAGTAAAACATAAACATATTATATATCACATATAAAAATAGTGACATCTTAATGGACACATATGAAGGTGTTATATGAGAGTTGAACAATCATCATTTTGTGAGGTAGAAATTCGTCATCCACAGAAACCGTATGTTCTTTAACCATTAGATGTAGGTGTGTGTAAGTGTAGCTAGAATCCTTCCTATAACAACATCCTAGTATATTGAGGATACTGGTGTTGTTACAAAAGAAATGAATAAAAAGAGTTTAGGGGGTGGAAGAAGAAAAATAAAACAAAACAACATTAGAGAAGACATTACCTCAAAATCGGGTAACTCTTTTTGATTTGAGCCAAAGGCTTCCTTGAGAAGAGTTATTCCCAAAGTGAGGCTTCTAGGAGTAAGAGGATGATGTTGGGAGAGTATTTGTGCAGAGTTTGGCCGATCCAAATGGCTTGAAAGTGTAAATGAGGTGGGAGAGGTGGGGGCCTTTTATAAGTGGAGAGGAGGGGCACTTTTGGAAAGATTGAAATGTTATATTATTTCACAATGATTTTCAGATTCTAAAGGTCCCACACTTATATAATTCTAGGATAAGGTGATAAGGTTTCGAAATCTCCTCATCCAATAGGCTTTGGACAAGTGTATGCCTTGGAGTTTGCATTATCGTTTCATTTTATTAAAATCGTTAAATAATGAGGTCATCGCTGCATCATAATGATGTCATAAATAATTTAATTTATGTAATGTCTAAAAATTATAAAAAAAATACTATGATGTAGGGAATAATTTTATCTTTCTAATTAATATTTATAGTCAAAATTTGGACTTGTGTAACCCCACTTAAAAACTGTGTTAGTAAAATAACTCATGTTTGTGTCAATTGAATTTTAACATTAAATAAATATATATTAATGTCATTTTCCAACCAAAGTGGCTCCATGGGGTCCCCAAGTTGACCCATGAGTTATCTTGGTCGTCCATGACTCATCCAATAGGAGTATGATAAGTGTCAAGATCATATAATATTATTAAAACATTATTTTTACCTTAAACTGCACTAATTACCTCTAATCGTGATTAAGAACCTAAAAGTTACTATTAACCAAAAAATTATTTTAATATCATTGAACCACATTTTACTTCTTAATGACAACCATGTATGTCGGATTTTTGAAAATCAAATCACAGAAGTGGTAATATTTTATTTTAACGAAAAATCAGTTTTTAACAACCACTTAGTGGTTTCACTATTCATCAAAAATTGAAGTTTTTCAGAATAAGGCCAAAATTTCACCCTAAGCTATAATTGATATTCCGAATTCTAAAATGATGTCTATTTTACAAAATTCCAAACATATAAGTTGTATTAATTAATTTTATAATTAATTCCCGCTGTTACAACAAATAGCGTGTTTTTAAGAAACAATTTATATCAAAAGATTGGCAATTGTTTATGTCCAATTTCAGTGTTAAATTAATTCTAATGACCACCATTGGATAAAATGGTAAAAATATATTCTAATTATACTTAAAAACCACTAAATTTTATAATTTATCACTATAAATTATTTTGATTAAAAAAGTTGTTTTTAAGTAATTTTCACTATTCATAGAAATTGGAAGTTCTCAGAAAATAACAAAAAATTCAACTTTGGATAATTTCGATATTACGAATACAAAAATGAAGTCCATTTTGAAATATAAAATTTCTATAATTTTAAAAAGTGGTTATTACTATTCATAATGGCTACTTTGTTTAATCGTTGTGTTTTAGAACTCGAAGTTGCGTACAATGCAAGCTATTGCATTATTGAATGAGAAGCGTATAATGGAAGCTCGGGGTGTTACATTCTCCCCTCCTTCAATAAATTGCGTCCTCGTAATTTGAAATTTTTTTATTTGAAAATAAAAGGTTGAAAAGAGAAAATACCTTTGAGGAAAACCCACATCGGAAATAAGATTAATAAAATTTAGCCTTAATAAGAGGGAAAGGGAAATGAAAATGTCACCACCCAATTATGATCTCGATTAGGAGAACATTGGTGGAAATTAGAGACATATAATTGGAGGAAAATCGTAAATATTCGTAGGGAGTGATTGAGGTCATCAATCACAATCAACTGTCAAATTGAGGGCCTCAAAGCCTTCAATCTATGTTGATTTAAAATATCATCAGTTCAACAAGACATAAGGTATTAGGATCACACATTTTTTTGTTTTAATATCCCTTTACTAAAGTTTAAGAATTAATTTATTCACTGAATAAGAGATAGGTATATATATATTTATGCTTGACAATTAGAGTTTCAACCTTCAACTCATCTTTCACTCAGAAAGATAATAGAACTCAAAAATATTATACTTATCCTAATTGTATAAGGTTCCAAATGTTAACACATACCATTTAGATTAGTGAAATTATTTTGTAATAACTAGGGACTTCCTGTAGGCTAGTGGTGGGAATTAAAGGCTTGTCGTACTATGGTTGTGGGTTCGATTCCTACAGCTTTGTCCGACGCGACGGGTTATTCCCCACCCTGCAGGTTGTCCTTTTCCTAAAACTATAGTATTATAATATTCCAAAAATAATCTTCAGAAATTCTTTAACCTTAAACAATACTATCCATGGTTCAACTTAATCCATTCCAACCTTAATAGTTATCCCAAATTCCTCCATCCATACTTTCTCTAAAAGGTCTCTAAATTCCAAAATCAATTGTAACATCAGATTCCCCAAACAAAGAAAAGTTTCTCTTATTGTCACATACTAAAAATATGATTACCTTAATCATATTAAAACCTTACTGAAATCAACAAGTACTGCAGTACAATCCTTATATATATATATCACATTATTCTTATAACCAGAATATAATCCTTGAGTCCAAAAGCACCAATACATTAATTATTCCGCTTCAACTGTAGTCACAGCATAAGATTGGACTTGATCCCTTGGCCTTTTCTGAGGTAAGTTTCCTTGACGCTTAGGACATTCATTTGCATAATGCCCTGTTTCCATACAATTGTAGCATTCAACTTTGACAGCCTCTTTCTTTCCCTTGCAATCACGAGCCTGGTGACCCTTTTCTCCACATTTATAATAAACTCCCATTCCTTTTAGGCACGTACCAGGGTGATTCTTCCCACAATTATCACATAATGGAAAATACTTCTTTCCCTTTTTCCCTTTCACTGCTCCCCAAAGCCTGAAATATTTTCTCTAGGGAATTTATCCATTGCTCGGCTACTAAAGGATTCGTACTCCCATTGAACGTTGGTGGTTGTTGCCTCATGAATCGATCTATCATTGATCCTCCACGTTGTGGATCAGGGTGCTCCATACGGGTAAGGTTATTATTCATAACCTGAGTAAGTTGTCCCAGTATGGTGATTAGCTGATCGGCACCGGTTGCATCACCAGCCCCACTATAATTATCTTGAGCAGGAGGGAAATCCCTACATGGAGTGCGTACATTGATACGGTTTCCATTTCTTCCACTAGGCTCCATTTCTAAACAATGGCATAAACTAGATCAGTTTATGAATCAAAATACATAATCCCATAATTATAAAACACTTAACATAAATTGAACTATTTATGGATATAATCCATAATCATAAAAAGAAATGTTTCCTTTGAGGAAGTATAAACTCATAACCCTTCATAGTGGTTTGTAATGAAAATGAGAATTATCCTAAGCATATCCCCCGGGAGTGTCGTAACCAAGAGTACAGCAAGGCCCGTTGTTGTGCACCAGTTCCCGTTCGAGTCTAGCTCAAAGCGGTGTTTTCGGGTTTTACCCCTAGGTACATCTGTGCCAGAGCCGCCTCTACCTGCTCGTATCCAGACAGGGATGTATTGCTCGGAAAACTCACAAAATCTCTACAATACCATAATTCTAGGAAGTTCTTCTATACTAATCCTCAAAGTTCATCTTAGATCTACGTGATCTAATCAGAGTTTATCTAAATATAGCTTCCAAGCTTAGTACTAAACTGCCTCTGATACCAACTGTAATGCCCCGACCCCAGCTACCCAGAGTCGGTGCGTTACTTCGTAACATTGGCATGATCCCATAAGATCAAGTCTCGAAAGACCGATTAGTTTAGTAGCCTTGGAAACACTAGATACATTGTTAAACGTTACATTACATCAAAAAGTAAAAAAACTACAATAACGTGGTCTTCATAGTCCACACTCATATCCTCTTCTGACTATCCCTGCAGGTCATTCATAAAATACTTCTTCACATCCTGGATAATATTAAAACATTGAAAGGGGTGAGCTCAGATGCTCAGTAAGGATAACAATATTGCGGAAGCTTTCATAAATAAACATAAATATTTAAGGCAATGTGTAACTACAACAAAAGCCTTTTAAACATGAACATAAACATAATATGGCAAAAGTAAAATGAGATAATTCCATTCACTTCTTCACATGGATATTCTACTGGTCGAATAATCACATGCAATATCAATAACCACTTTCATAATGATGGAATATATAATGCCGGACATTCTGAAACATTTTTTCAAGGCCTCAGACAAGACGTCTAAAATGATTAAGGCCTCGGCCAAAACCATAAATCAAATTGGGAAAGGGCCTCGGCCAATTCGACATCTAGTTGTCTCATGAGACCTACCGATGCATCGAGGAGCTATAGCGGGCTCCACCCACCACTTATTAAGTCCAATACATTCCTCATATGAATAGGTTTAAACATATCATAAACCATAACATAATCGTATCATGTAAAACATGCATAAAGGAAACATAACATTTCCACATTTCAATCACAAGATATCAATACAACACATTGTTAAAATAAAAACGCTTTCAAAACCATTTTCAATAACAAAATAAAAGAAAGTTAAAACATTGTATTTATTTTTCATTTAAAAAAAGATGGCTTATAGAGGAATCCAAAACTCAAATAATGGTCACGGCGGCGGAGAAGTCGTTGTCGCCGCATAAGTACGGAAAGAAAAACATTCCCTTTTGTCGTTTAGAAAAACGCTTTGTATAAAAAGATTCCTTTTGAATAACCATAAAAGTCAAAGGGGTTTATACACCGTATAAAAGAAAATTGTGTATAAAACCAAATATGCCTCAATGAAAGGGGATTGAGACGAAGTCCTTAAAAAGATCATTTTTAAAATAAAATAGATCTATTATGTGTATTCACTATAGGTACACATGAAGAAAGTAAAAATACAAGATAGGACATAATAATATCATGACATAATTTGAAAGTAGGAGATTAACCCAAAGAATGGAAATTGGGTTAAAAAGTTCCCTTACCTTGTGTCCGACTTGACTCAACCGTTCTTTAACCTCCTGAATAATAAACTAGAGTTAATATCTACCTTATTAAGAACCATTTTCAATTTCATTATCCTTTTTATATCACTTATTACAATGTTAGGAACATTATGTAATTATTTAAGTTAATAATGGTCGTTTTGTCGATCTTTGGTACTTGAGTCAACAATAAACTTCTTATAATTACAAGTTGTTCATGTGGTAGAATATCCATTATATCCAGAATTATATTAATTATTTAGATGTCATATAAATCTTATATATCTAGTATAGACATTCATTTATAATATTACTTAACATTTATAGGTAAGACATGAAATGCACCGTTCATGGAGACGGTAAGCCGTACGTACGCATGAACGCTACTTTCATTTCAATTTCATATTTAATGGAACTAAATCATAATTATATAAATGTATAATATAATTCCAATATAATATAGTGTATAATACCATTTACTCCATCCATTATACATCCCACATATGGCATTAACGATTCAAATCACTTTGAGGGGGCGGTAGTCCGCACTTCCTAAAATGAAATTATCGCGTTTTACCCATTATGGAAATCATAAAGTATGCCATAAATGAGAAATAAAGAAGAATAAGTAAAACATAAACATATTATATATCACATATAAAAATAGTGACATCTTAATGGACACATATGAAGGTGTTATATGAGAGTTGAACAAT
The DNA here is from genome assembly GCA_963277665.1 of Viscum album. Taxonomy (NCBI): domain Eukaryota; kingdom Viridiplantae; phylum Streptophyta; class Magnoliopsida; order Santalales; family Viscaceae; genus Viscum; species Viscum album. The sequence continues at coordinate 704,928,462 of OY728155.1, forward strand.
CATCATTTTGTGAGGTAGAAATTCGTCATCCACAGAAACCGTATGTTCTTTAACCATTAGATGTAGGTGTGTGTAAGTGTAGCTAGAATCCTTCCTATAACAACATCCTAGTATATTGAGGATACTGGTGTTGTTACAAAAGAAATGAATAAAAAGAGTTTAGGGGGTGGAAGAAGAAAAATAAAACAAAACAACATTAGAGAAGACATTACCTCAAAATCGGGTAACTCTTTTTGATTTGAGCCAAAGGCTTCCTTGAGAAGAGTTATTCCCAAAGTGAGGCTTCTAGGAGTAAGAGGATGATGTTGGGAGAGTATTTGGGCAGAGGTTGGCCGAGCAAAATGGCTTTAAAGTGTAAATGAGGTGGGAGAGGTGGGGGCCTTTTATAAGTGGAGAGGAGGGGCACTTTTGGAATGACTGAAATGTTATATTATTTCACAATGCATTTCGGATTCTAAAGGTCCCATACTTATATAATTAGAGGCTAAGGTGATAAGGTTTCGAAATCTCTTCATCCAATAGGCTTTGGACAAGTTTAAGCCTTGGATTTTGCATTATCTTTTCATTTTATTAAAATCGTTAAATAATGGGGTCATCGCTGCATCATAATGATGTCATGGATAATTTAATTTATCTAATGTCTAAAAATTATAAAAAAATAATATGATGTAGGAAATCTTTTTACATTTCTAATGAATATTTATAGTCAAAATTCGGACTTGTGTAACCCCACTTAAATACTGTTTTAGTAAAATAACTCATGTTTGTGTCAATTTAATCTTAACATTAAATAAATATATATTAATGTCATTTTCCAACCAATGTGGCTCCATGGGGTCCCCAAGTTGACCCATGAGTTATCTTGGTCGGCCATGACTCATCCAATAGGAGTAGGACAAGTGTCAATCTCATATAATATTATTAAAACATAATTTTTACCTTAAACTGCACTAATTACCTCTAATCGTGATTAAGAACCTAAAAGTTACTATTCACCAAAAAATTATTTTAATCTCATTGAACCACATTTTACTTCATAATGACAACCATGTATGTAGGATTTTTTAAAATCAAATCACAGAAGTTGTAATATTTTATTTTAATGAAAAATCTGTTTTTATCAACCACTTAGTGGTTTCACTATTCATCAAAAATTAAAGTTTTTCAGAATAAGGCCAAAATTTCACCCTAAGCTATAATTGATATTCCGAATTCTAAAATGATGTATATTTTAAAAAATTCCAAACATATAAGTTGTATTAATTAATTTTATAATTAAATCCCGCTGTTACAACAAATAACGTGTTTTTAAGAAACAATTTATATCAAAAGATTGGCAATTGTTTATGTCCAATTTCAATGTTAAATTAATTCTAATGACCACCATTGGATAAAATGGTAAAAATATATTCTAATTATACTTTAAAACCACTAAATTTTATAATTTATCACAATAAATTATTTTGTTTAAAAAATTTGTTTTTAAGTAATTTTCACTATTCATTAATATTGGAAGTTCTCAGAAAATTACAAAAAATTCAACTTTGGATAATTTCGATATTACGAATACGAAAATGAAGTCCATTTTGAAATATAAAATTTCTATAATTTTAAAAAGTGGTTATTACTATTCATAATGTCTACTTTGATTAATCGTTGTGTTTTAGAACTCGAAGTTGCGTACAATGCAAGCTATTGCATTATTGAATGAGAAGCGTATAATGGAAGCTCGGGGTGTTAAATTTTTTCCTAACACCAAGTATGAGAATATTGTGGAAAGAAAATTCAATTGTACTATGATCAAAAAGGTCAAACTGGTTACCCATGTTAAATGGTGGTTTGAGCATGGTGTGAGATATAAATTTTAGTAGGCTAATACCCCATACTTCTAGACCAATACTTTTTGGGAAATATATGTTATGTAGTGTGGAATAGAAGAGAAATAATAAACAGAATAGAATAAATAAACCACCCATCTAGGTTCCTAAGGGACACCTGATAGTTAAACCATCTATGGTTCATAGCCAGATGAAGTCTGATCAAGAACTATATATATATATATATATATATATATGTTTCATAATTGCATCAATCAATATGAACCAATAGTGTGTTGATTGGAAATGGATATATACTTATATTACTAGTGCTAGATGGTCTATGATGTAACTCATAGACATCCACAACCATTTTATGAGACTATAATCTCATTCAATATAGTACAAGCCCTATATTTTGATAGAGTGGGGGACATAAATCCCATTACTCAAGACCAAAAGTGATCACACCATGGAAACTATATAAGATGGACCATGGAACTCAAAACCGGATTTCCCATATAGTATCACTACTGTGAGTCTCTATGCTCAACATTTGGTGTATGAGAGAATGAGTAACCATGTGTATCAAAACCCTTACCAACATATAAAAAGTATCAATGGTGTGAGTCATCATGCTCAACACCATATGTATAAGACTATGAGTCTCCATTCTCATCATAATTTTTACCATTGTTCCCTTCCCATGTATTAGGTATAATCTTTTTTAAAATATAATCCATCATGAAATACCACTCATGTTTTTCATATAATAATCACGACTATCAATAAGAAATAAAATAGAATTTATAACATGATACATATGTAAATACCTTTTATTCAACTAAATGATAGATTTTATTTATATATTTCTATTCATTTAATACATGAAACTGTGATGAAGCATTTTATTTAACATGATCATCTCGCATGATCTTACCACCCTTCATGAAAAATTTCAATTAAATCCTTTAAAAATTCATTTAAAATATTTTCTTTTCAATCCATTAAAATTTTAATTTATTTGATTTGAATCATTAATGAAAGGAAAGAAACCATTTCAATCCATTATATTTGTTTCATTCCATTTAATTAAAAATACCAGTACATTTTTTATCAATATCCAATAAGGTACTAGAATGTTCCATGATCACAAGGGAATTTACCTATATAGAAAATTACCATTTATAAAAAAATACATTCAATATATAAAATTTTCCAATATATAAACATTCATTTTCACTAAAAATTCCATCAATTATAGAGTTATAACAAAGAATTAATCCAACATGCTTTAAACAAAAAATAAATTGTTTCATTTTTTCAATGAAAACTAATCTCCATCATGGGGTATTATTACAAAAACATTAGATTATTTATAAAAAATTATTAAAGGTAATTATTTATTTTATTCAAGTATCATATTGCACTAATTATTAACCATGAAAATAAATTTAAATGGTGATCAATTAATCCATTCCCAAATTTAAATATAATGGAAATCGATCCTATGTAAATGAGTACAGAACTAATCTGAACACTTGGGCTCTCAAATTTTTTATAGTTGACCACATGGAGCTACTCATTCCCTCTGCTAAATATATACACCTTCTCATATACATGATGACACATATACACTATGCACATATTCAAATGGCCATGAATATGTGCAGGGGGTTCCTTACATATCTACTCATATTTTCATATACCTGTTAACAACCATTCACTTAAGAATTTTTTTTATTCATCAGAACACCCAGCCCCATAAAGTTAAATTCACTTCCATGGATGAATATACCTATTATGGGAAACATATATATATATATATATATATATATTTCTACATATTTAATTTGGGTGAGTATACATTGACTTTGGAAACTAGATCTAACCTCAATGATTAAAAAGGCTCACTACAAAAATTACTAAGGACTGAAAACCACTGAAATACATGAAATATGATTAGTCTACACACGAAATTTAATGTAAACCTACCTCGAATGGAAATGAAAAACTGAAAATCTTTCAAATGCATCAGTTTTGACAGTGAACTCTATAACATACTTGAAGAGGTCATGATAGACGCACTGCAAGTAGTAACACCAGAAGAAGAATCATTAATTTCATTAACCAAATCTCAAGGGTTCAACTGAGATAAATCGAGTGATGGGGATAAGGACAATCGACCATCCAATGGATGAATTAATTGAGATGGGGATTACTGAATGTAATTGATCATGCAATCGGTAATAGAAATGTTATATATTGGTAAGATGAGTGGATGTTGAAAGTGGGTTTGTCATGTGTCCATGCGGAGGCCTAGGGGGTGTGTGTCATGAAATAGAGGGTGGAGTGATTAGGCTTATTATTTTTTTAATTTTAATTGAATTATTTAAATAATTTAAGAAATGAAACATAACATAATTTTAGGTTTACATGGTATGGAAAATTATTCACTAACCATGGGCCCTCCCCTAAGAACCAATATCACCCACAACATGATGACATCATAGTTGTACAAACCATGAACCAACTATGTGGTTGATAGTAATTATGTACTACCTATGTGGCACTAATCATGTGGGTCGGGCGCATGGTTTGGTTAAACTATCCACAAACCATTCACTATCCATTTTCCCACCAAATAAAGCCCGACATATTCTTGAAAGTGGCAGCACAGTTTCAGAAAAAACATGGCCCCTACGATGACCCTTTAAAACATGATTTTTTGTTTTAGGGACCTGAAACTCATTAAGGCTCATGGGGAATTTCTGGGTCCTCCACCCAAGACCAAAAAAATTACCTTTATGTTTTCCAACACTATACATTTCTTTCCAAATATCAGTTTTAAAAATTCTACATCAAGTGAACCCAAAAATTCTAATTCCATTAAATTTTATTTTGGAAAAAAATGTAGGTCATTACAACCTTCAATTATTATCAAGAATGGTCCATCTATGGAATAATCCATATAAAAAACATCCACCACATCAAACATGTACCCTTTAAAATAGGGTTATAAAATATAATAATGAGAGACTCTGGAAACTCATGTTGGACGAAAATTTACAATATCATTTTTATCAAAAAAAATTACATAATGAGAGTTTTGTTTTTCAAGGAAATGGGGAGGAATTAATCCTCAAAAACCTTAAAAGTCATCATCATTTTGGGGTATGAGAGGGAGGAAACGTATTCCTAAAACAAGATCCAACTGATCAACCATCACATGTAATCCTTGGTCATCTAAATATTATATTAAATTCAAAAAATAAATAATGTAAAAATAATAAGAAAAAACACATAAAAACAAACTTTAGATGTTAAATCATACGAGAAAAATCACAAAACAAGAAAATATTATTAACACACAATTTTAAGAAATTAAAAATTCAACAATATGAAAAAGGATAACCAACAAACCCCATCCAAAATTTATGGACTAAATAAATTCCATACTTTTCCCAAAGTGGGTTTCATCAAAATTAATTTCAAAAATAATATTCATTAATTAAACAAATATTTAAACCCACGTGAACACATTTAATGAAAAATTATTTATCAATAATATATATATATATATAATCCCAATTTTAAAACATTTCATACTTAACTCTTTAAAATATTAAATTAAACATTTTTAACATCTCATAAAGTATATGGAAATAATGTTTACTCTACCTGTATCACAAAAAGAATCAACTATAATTTCCAAAACCCATTCATTATTTTTAATTTAAAATATTTTAGAAACAATAGAATCTAGGAAACATGTTGAATTTAAATCATTTTGAAAATACCAATAAATTCCAAAATGTTTTACAAATAACTAAGGTTTTGATTTAAATATCACCTAAAAATAAAACCCCTAGTTAATTTTTTATGAGAAATACCCAAAATAATAATGAACTAAAATTAAGTGAAAGTAAAAGAAACCCAATATTAGAATAAATAATATAACATAAAATTTAAATAAATATTATCTATGAATATTTTTGGATATGTCATTCAGAAGACCATGTGTCAATCATTTGAAGTCCTTTAGAATTCAGCTATAGTTAGTTTCACATCCTTTTAATGGTTTTTTCAACCTTGTACAATAAGAAATCTCCATATAAATTCCCTCTAAATACACTCTATACTTGGTGTGAAGAGACCCATGTTAAACATAACTTAGATAATACATTTATCTCGTAATATAAATAATATACCTCAAAAATATACATTCAACCGAAAATATTATTGTTTTGGTATCATGGAGAAAAAACACTACTAACATTCTAATTTACTACACTAGTGAACATTTTTTAACCCTAATACCTCTCCTTAACCTTTTCAATATATCTTATTTGTTATAATCATCTACTTAACAAGTGGAATAGAAACAATATAATGGTGTGGTATCAAACACTCAGTAAGGATGACATAAAAAAGATCAAAAGGGTATGATCATAATTGAAAGGAAAACATTGAATAAGGGAAATTAGTTTATCTATAAATATAAAAAACACTATGTTTTATACATAATAATAACTTCACAAATGGAAAATCATTCAATTTGACATGAGGAAATAAAATATGAAACATTTTACCTTATCCATTAAACATATGAAAGCATGTGGTATACTAATTAATGTAGGTTTTATTATCGTTGGGAACATGGATACCCACAAACGAATTCACTAAAAAATTTCGAGTAGAGAAAAATTCCATCACACTAACCATTTTTAACCAACCTAGTTTCTAACCTTTTCACATATAAATTGTGATTATATCTAAATGTAATCACCCTCACCCTTCATTAACTATGAATTTTGTAAGTCATTTACATAATGTTTATATCTCACGAGTTATAATCCTTTACCAAATGAATTGGAGAGAGAGAATAGTTCTGACCCATAATACAATTCATACAATTGTGTTCAAGTTCAAAAAAACAATCTTCACATCATAAAATAATGTATAGAAATAAAATAGAATTTATAATATTTTGATGTCATCATATAAATAACACATGGAAAATGAATTTAATTATTAAATCTTTGAAAAATATCATATATCATGAACATAAGAAATCATATCATATAATAAAAGTTTAAATTAATCATATAATAATTACACATACAGGGTGATCAAATCCTCATTTCATGAAAGATAAACACTAGAGGGTACATAGATGTAAAAAAAAATCCCAATTCCAATTAAAATATTGTAGGGAAAAAAACATTAAAAACCATTTTTTAATATCTAATGATAACACTTTTTCAATATATAATAATAGAGTTCCCAAATAAAAATTCCATGAAAAGGCAAATAATATATCAGTAATGATAAGTTCTAATACATGTAAAACATTTACTTTTAAAATAATATTTTGTAATAAATAATTGGAAAATAAATAATGTCCAAAAAATGAGAAGTGTAAATACTTTAAAAGGTGTAAATTTAAAAAAAAAATAATGTTACCATAAAAAAATTATAAAAAGAAAATATGGAACGAGTAATACAATTTTATATTTTTAAATGATAGATAACCCTCTTGAACATTTTTAAATAACCTTATATAAAATCTACATCATTAAAAAGATGAAGAAAATTATTTGATTGAATGAAGATGAATAAATATAGTATTGGAGAAAAAGTTAACTTGTTTGTATAAAATGAAAATTATAACATTAGTGTGATTTAAAATCATGCACATAGAAAAAAAATTCATTAAAGGAAATGGAAATTATTAATATGTAAATTCATTTTAATGAAATTACAGAATCATTAATGAATAGGAAATTAGCTTGGATCATGAGTTACCCATAAAAAATGTTTTCAAAATAAATAATAATATAATAGATTATAATATATTAATATTTAATTATTACAATAAAATAAGAGATATTATTACCAAATAAAAATAGTTGAGTCCTTGAAACCCCTTACAATAATTGTAACATTTGAATAAAAAATATTTTATAGATAAACAAATTAAAAAAATAAAGATATTTAAATGTAATATAATAATGATACAAAAAATAGGATAGTATTTATACCATTGATAATGAAATAAATTTTATAGAAAAAATATTCCTCGAGGTATTCAAATTTATTACAAAGAAACCCTTGTAAATATCACAATATTTTATGTTCTGATCCATTAAAAAATAATTCAACTAAACTAACATTAAATCAAGAGAAAAAAAGTGTAAATAAAATTTAATTAAATCATAGTATAAAATAATTAAACTAAGAAGAATATGTCTTATTAATTACCATTATATCTCAAAGAAAGGAAAATGTTTTATGAAAAAAACCTAAGACCTAACAAACATACAAATGAAAAATAGTTGGATGAATGTGAGCATGAGATTTATGTTAAAATAAAATTATTGAGGATAATAAATATTATTATAGATCGAATTAGTATTATAAACACCAAGAATTTTGGCTCATAAGTTTTCATGTGTCTTAATGATGGATGTTTTACGATGATACACCTGTGTAGTTTCTTTCCATAGTTGATAAAAAAACCTCATATAAAACAATCATACCTCAATTAAGAACATATTTAAAAACCTTAATAATACATATTACCTACTTATAATCCTTATTAATAATTATTTTTCATGTTTACATTAATTAATTATTTTGTATGATGATTACCAGGGGTTAATAACATTAATTACAATGTGTATGTTATATAATGTTTATATAATTGCTTATAATTTTATAATAATTTAATAATTTAAATATATTTTAATATATTTTCATATATATCTTATATATACTTATAAATATAAAAAATAATTCAAAATAATGATTTGATATGTTGTGTGAAAAATGAATCTGTTATATTTTTTTCAATGTTTTCGTTAATGATCGAAGATGACATATTTAATTAAGGTAATTTACTAGATAGAAAGATTATAGAACCATATAATTCTAATTATTGTATTATAAATTATTATAATATAATTATTATTTTTCTTATATTCATGCACGGTCATATTTTAAATCATTGTTCATTATGAAGTTTAAACTATCCAAAACATGAATATTCATTATCACAATCAGTGTGTATGGTCAATGATATGTCTTTTTATGTTCTTCTATTTTTATTGGTTTATATGAATGAATAATTAATGGTTATATAATTACTATAGAAATATATTAGTATAATAATGATACATAATTATTCATGTTATATTTTTGTGATGATATTTGAAAAGGTATGTATAACATGAAAAAATTAAGGAGATAATAAATACACAAGAGGCCTGATTTTCAGTGGATGTTCTCTTGAAATTGAAGGGATTGTGTTAACTATGAGTGAATCTGGGTAATTGGTTATTGGGAAGAGTTATAGATAAATTAAACATCTATAATTCTAAAGAAAATTTAATATATTTATTTTGATATTTTAAATAGTGGAAGTGGTATCCCTTTACAATATAATAAAGGGAACATTTGAAAATACTCATCATTTTTCAAAAACACCATAACAGTATTAATGGGTTACTAGATGAAAACTATAAAAAATATAGTGCATGTGAAGATAATGTTGAATGTCATCTCAATCCCTTATTCTATAAGACTATTTTTATATTTTCTGTCCATTTATCTTAGAAAACCCATTTTTAATATTTTTAATTTTCACCGGGATAACTATTTATAAACATTTTAATTAATAATAATATATTATATCATAATAGAATTTATAATATAATTTTAAGTTTATTACTTTAAATTTGAAAATAATTTCATCAAATAATACATTGATATTTGTGAAATGTTATTTTTAATATAAAAAACTAAATCCTGTAAAAAATATTTTTAAAAGAATGTCAGTATAAATCTTTAAATTTATATTTAGGAAACAATTATCATTATTATCAATATTAACTATATAAATTAATATTTTATAAATGGAATGAAAAATAAGATTTTGAAAAAAAAATCCACAATTGAATCTCAATGGGAAAATACTTCATCCCAATAGAAGATTAAAAATAATTTTTATCAAACTATAATCTAAATGTATTCCTTGAAATATTTAAAATGGTATTTATAAGAACTAAAAATATATTAAAAATAATAATTTTATTCATTAAATACATATTTTATAACATAAATTATTTTTAAATCTTCTAAGTTGTTTTTACAAAGTGTTAAAATCATAAAAATAATTATTTTATAAAAAATGGAATTTTCAACTAAAAATCAAACTTCTTTAGAAAAAATTCATGAATTCATACTAATAAAATTTTCAGGAGAGGTATTCCAAAATTAAATTTTATGAAAATAATGATTTTAAAATTTTAAATTCATGTTTTTAGATAAGGTACAATATAACTAAAAAAAATTTCTTACAATATTTTTCAATTTTCAAACATATAAATTATTTATCTACTAAATAGAATAAATATTAATGGCCTACAATATTAGTGTTAATAATTGATATATTATTAATATATTCATGATATTTTTATATTTTCAATGACTAGTGTCGTTTGTCACACAAGTTATAGAATATAGTTTGTATTTTAAAGAACCTAAAATCAGAATTCATTACACTCTACACCCCTTAAATCAATTACGTCTATAAAATTTTAATTATCATTTTCAAACATAATAAGCTATTTTTTCAGTGATGTACTCAATTTATATCTTCTCATAATACATCCACCTTGTTATCCTCGGTAATACTATGAAACTATTTATATCAAATATGAGTCTTATGAGTTCTTAGGGACAATCATTTCAGAACTTCACTTCCTTAAATTTTTTTTCAAAAAATACCAATACAAAAAATGTTATGGTAATATCCAAAATAATTTGATTATATGAATATGAATGATCAATATTAATACTTATTCAACAATGATATCTATATATCAAACTATGATACTCAAATTTCAACTATGTGTTAGTTTTTCCATCGTATAACAATCTTCATTTAACAATGATTACTTTAAGTTGGGTCATCTTGCCATTTTCAACCTACTCCCTACAAGTAAATATGAATTCAATCCTTTTTAGTGGTTCATAATTATTATATTTTCAACCAAAGTGTATCCCCTAGGGAGGGAGAAACAATATGAATAGTTATTATGAATTCACTATGCACCATAATAATGGTTGATATATAATCAACCCACTCTTTTCAAGGTTATTTCTTCTTGATACATATGCAGCAGAACCACATCCACCAATAGTATATTTGAAAAGATATATTTCTAGTTGAAATAATCTTCTTAATATTTTATAAATATTTATTGATATCATCCTATTCATATTCTCATATATTGGTTTTTATTATTGTCATCTAACCTTAACACCAATGTAAAATGAACTAATTTTCATGAATAACTAAATTAAACACATAAATTAATAAAACCTTATATAATAAGAAATTAAGTGACCCAAGATAAAAATCACATTAAAATATATTAATTTATTCAGTTAAATAATACATCTCTCAGATATTTCACACAACCCCGAAAACAAAGTTTTTATGTCTTTGAGATTAGATATATAAACATCCAAATTTTCGACCCTTGAAAACAATTCTCCATTACCATTTTACTTCATTCCATATATAATGTTTCTTATATGATATAATCATCTTTATAATAAATGTAAATGAAATATAAAAATGGGCTGATTTATAACACTCACTATAGGATAATATATTGAAGACCAAAATGGTTAGTTCATAAACTTAAGAAAAAGAATGAATAAGGTAAAAATCAGATATAAGGAAAACATAAATCATTAATTTTTAACCATACATATAGAATCTCAAACAATAATACTTTTACCATGAAATAAGAAAATAGAATATCAATTATATAACCATACCCATGGAACATTGGAATAAAAGTGGAATAATCATATACATTTAATTTCTTATCCTTATAGAGATAGATACCTAAAAACCCATTGACTCCTAAAATTATGGGTAGAGATAAATTCTATTACACTCACCTTTTGTGAACCAAGAATGTATCGAACATTTTCAGCTATAAAATTTTATAATATATAAATTCAATCCCACTCAACTATTTTGAACCAAGTTACTTGTTAACCCTTTCATATAAACATTCTATCTCATGAAATAAAATCCATTAACCAATTAATTAGAATTATATATGATTCCCACCAATCACATAATCCACACATTTATGTGACCCATAAATAAAATTCTTCATGCCACAAAATAAACCAAATAAATAAAATAAGTTTCATTAAAATTATAAATCGTCCTATAAATAACCCACAAAAAAATAATGGGTTTATAACACCTTTAAAAAACATCACATTTCATAAATATTAGAAATCATAATATATTTTAAATCCTATTTTTGAGATGGAATCATATAATTATATTATATACAAGGTTATAATGTCATTCAACATGAATGATAAACATTTTAGTGTAAATAGATGTAAAAATACAAAACATTTCATAAATCCTTTTAAAAATTGATTATAAAACTATATTCACATACATTTTTGTGATGATAAATAAAATATTTATAGAGACATTAATATAAATAGTTCCAAATATTACATCCTTGAAAAAATATATAATTTACATAAAAAGGAAAATCCAAAAATCATTAATAAAATTATACTTTTAAAAGAATCCATAAAAATGAAGAATTAGAAATAAAATTAAATTATCAAAAAGGGGATAAAAATTAATTTTAAATATTATAATTTTACAATAATTTTTTGTAAACTAGGAATGTGTTTTATGTCAGGGTGTGGTGGTTGGGCTCCAATGGCGGAGACAGACCCTTTTTAGTTTTTCCAATGAGGTTGATTAGGCCTAGGCATGGTCTAGATCGTGAAAATCAGTTCATTGATTTCATTTTCATCAGCTTTGTTGGTCATTCGACCTACACATGAATCGAGACATGTCTATATAGGCAATCTGGATTCTTCATCTTTATCTACCTCTACTCTTCCATAAACCGTCTCTTCTACAGTAAATAGGAAACTCAATCATATTTTCTTATTCATCGATCAGAGGACCTCTAACCTGAAGCACCCAATTGTAGTGCTCATTTGTGTTGAAATAGAACTCTCATGGCCTCAACCTGAAATTGTGTGGATCATGATTAATAAAGAATACATTTATTCCCAACCCATTGTTTACGAATTGTGGATAAATTTAAGCTCGATCTATTTCCGGCAAGGCCACTTTCATATGTAGGGCCACGAAAGGGCTCCAGGTGTTCGTTTGGTTGATCCTCCTTCTACATTCCCTAGGCCTAAAGCACCAGTTGTGATCCGTGATAAATACTCAGTCTGTGCTTTTACTTTGGTCAAGAATAAAATGTTGTGCAGTTATTCCTCAAGAGGAATGAGTATCCCCCTTTCACATGCCTTTATTGCTGAGGAGACCTCGGGTGTCAACGGTTATGGGTGCCCTGAATCATTGGGTGAGGAAAACCACAGAAAGGTCTTACACCATTCAGAGATTCCTTCTGGATTGGCGCTGGGAGTTTATTCAGGCGTAGTGAAGAAATAATATCCTATAAGAACAGCGCCTCACTTCTCAGATATTTTTTCCTATCTGAGAATGGATTTGGTTGTTAGTTATTTGTATAAGGGGCAGGGGTGGTCATGCAGGTCCATGAGGATGGGCTTTAGGAGATGATCCCCCTGGATATAGTCTCATCCAGTCATTTGAACCCCTCCAGCCCAACCTTTGAACATGATGTGTACAAGGTCTCTTATCCATGTGTGGGTGATCTTCTTCAATGTGTGGGATGGAAAGACACAATCAAGCATCCTCAGTATATGGGATGCGGTTTTGAGCATATTAGTGGTTCAGATTATTCCATGCAGGTCTTTCCGACCACTTCTACATATGTGGATAAGGTAAAGTTTGGTGGCATGGCTACCCATTATCTTATTCATTATGATGTGTTGGAAGTCGAAGAGTGTCATGTGGTTGAAAAAGGGGGTGGTGAGGAGGCTATCCGTGGAAAGATCATTATTTTTCACCTGGAGGGTCCTCAATCTGATAGATATTTTTACTGAGAATCCCTAGTTTACCCAAATGAAGTGGTACTTGAGTAGAAATATATCATATACTCTTCATAAAAGTGGAAGAACACCATCATCGACCCATAAGGGTATATAATGAAATCTCGGAGGCTATAAAATAAAAAAGATTATTTCCACTTACCTAGCCCTCATGTCACCAGATCCACGAGCCAAGGGCATCCCCCTCAGAAGGGTTCCAAGTTGGTGGGACAATTTCTCCAAAGGAACATGAACCACCTGTAGGGAATTCGTCTTCCACGGACAATGTGAATGTAGTAAAGGAGATGATCGTTCCAGATATCTTCCAAAGGGGGGAAAATTGATGGAATGTGATTTGTGGAAAACCACCCAAGAATGAAAAGAAGAACTCTTCGACAAGAGCTTAGAGGTCATCACTACACATATAGAGTTTTACAGACTGGTTGGGAGGTGGTTCCAAGCGAACCTGTCTAAGTTGAAGGGCTCCTGGGCCCAAAAACAACATGGAATTTTGGCATGTGGATTCAACGTGAAAAATATTACTATGGAAGAGTTCTTTTAGACTTAGTAAAATATTTTTTATAGTCTCAACAAAATCCTCAATGATGTTCAAGACGAGATAGATTTTGGTCTCCCCTAGAGCCTCTTCAGTGTTATGGTCTCTTAAAGGCTTAAACTACAACTCATAGATTCACAAATTTCATATCATATTGACTTATTGTCTATATATGTACTGAATTGGTTTCTCACATTTCATTCAAAGTATTTCTCATAATCAAAAACAATTATTTGGATATGATAAATTATAGCCAAGGGTCATGTGGAACCATTGTACACTAAAATAAGATACTGAAACCACTGATCGAAATTAAATAAATTGGAATAAAATTATCATTTTAGAAAAAAAATACGAATTAATTCTTGGTAAATGATAATATTAAAGATATGTTGGAACATGGACATTAATGAAAACCCCATTAAAATAAATGTGAATTTTTATGAATAAAAATACATTTTTTTGAAAAAAAAATATAATCCTCATGAATGAAAACATTGGATTGGATGAAGATAACATCAAAAAATAATTATTTAATACAAAATTACAATATAAAAATTTTATAATCCATTTAAATTGAAATATTTTATTCAATGAAATGTGATTATGACACATGAAGATATTTGAGTCATTAAAACACTTTATAGACATTGTAACATTTGAATAAAACCCCTATGATAGGTACAACTTTAAAAAAATAATTAAATATATTTATATATAATAAATTTAAGATAAAAATTTATAATAGGTATGTATTTACACATTTAAATGAAAACATAGTGTATTTCTTATACTTGGGTCAATGGATTCAAATTTTATGGAAATAACCCCTTATGAATATGAGGATCATTAATGTCCTAGTCCATTTGAAATGAATTATGAGAATTAATTATGAATACATTTAAATGAACATAAAATTTAAATTTTATACAATAATAGTATAAAATAATTCATCTTATAAGACTGTGGTTATGTAATAACAATTATTTATGAACAAAAGGAAAATGATTTATGAAAAATCATTATACGTAATAAATATTCTAATAAAAACCCTTAGAAAGACATATATTTTAAAATAAAAGTTAAAATACTGTGTATAATTATAAAATATCATAATATTTATCAAATATCAATTATATTCACAATTTAAACAAAATTCTATAAAAAACATATCTCACAAAGGAAAAACATTAAAGACAAAACCCATATTTTGTTTCCTTATTAGTAGATGAAACTCTAACACATATAAAACAAAAATAGATTACATAATAACTGATTTCATTACATTTTTATGAAATATTTCCCCTTTATAATAAATAAAAATTAATATTAATCTCGTGAAATAAATTAGATATTGTATTTTGAAAATCTGGAGTATATAACTTTAACTACTTTGTGCATGTTTGGTAATGTTGATAGCATGACTCGTCAATTGATAAAAATTAATAATTAAAATATAATAAAATATAATTTTAAATATATCCTAATATTATTTATAAATATATTGTATACATCTAAATGAATTTTGGATACGTAGTGTGAAAACCTAATTGCTAGCATCATATTTTTTATATTTTTACATGATCATAGATGATATATTAAATATGAGTTTTATACCATAATGAACATAAATAAAACCATATAACAATAAATATTTACTTAATAACAGATACTAATGTTATAATTTTTTCCCATATTCCTCTGTAATATTATTTTATACCACAGTTTATGAAGGTGGATAAAGCGTCCAAAACATAAAAATGTTTTTATCTCAGTGGCGAGTATGGTTAAGTAAATGTTTCATATGACCAGATATTATTATATCAAAAGAATAATTATTTTATTTTTATTTATATATCACGTTGTACTAATTTTTTATATTTTTTTATGATTTATGTAAATATTTTTGAAAAATTAATGATTGTTCCTCGTAGAGTAGGGAGTCCTCACGTACACACGTTTAATGTTCCCATTTATTAGAACATGAGATGGGTGAACATGAATATTAAATTTATATTTTATAACAATAATAATATGAGATATATAATATAAATTATTGTTTTTCACCATTAATCATATCTCATTAATGGAAGTAATGAAAAACTACTGAAATCACTTCATAGAAATGGTAGTATGCATGGTAACTAATGATGTACTTTTGTTTTTATAAGTAAATTTTAGAGTATACATAAGTATAATTAGAGTGTATAAAATGATATATTATAAATGCATCCTAAAATATTTTTTTGAAACTCTTTAAACACATTTTTCCTATTTACCATAATTAGACTCTTTATTTTATTTTTTATTTTTTAAGGGTAACTAATTTTCATCCATTGTAATAACTTTTCATAAATAAACTTAAAATTTATCTTTTCACCAAATTTGATAATTATAATTTTATACATGATAACCACATTAACATATCATCTTTCTAAATTAATTTGAATAGAATTTTAAAATAAACAAACTTAATCAGGTAAAAATGGTTTTTAAAAAAATATGGTTTTCATATTGGAATTTATATATAAGTTAATATTATCATTATTAATGATTTTATTCAAATAAAATGATTTTATATAAATACAATTAAGTGTATTAGTTTTTAAATTAAATCCAAAAACTAATGTAACCATTAAAATAATTCAATCAAAGAGAATAAAAAAAATAGTTTTTACTAAACTATCATTTTATAAACTACTAAAAATTATGGTCATTATATTTATAATATTTTTATTATTATGAGAGGCACTAAATAATAAAATATATTTTATCATATTAAAATTTTAAAATTTGAATTTTTTAATTATTGTGTAATATAATGAAAATGTATTAAATTATAACTGTATTTAATATTAAAAAAATATATAATTTACTTACTATGGGGAATATCTCTTAATGTACGTCCACGAAAATATTTATTAAATATTTTTTATACTGTATTCATAAAAGTTTTTGGTTTTTACCTTTGGTGAAACATGTAAAACATGTTATAGAATATACTTTCTATTTTAAAGGATTTAAAATCTTGGATCATTACATTAAACCCCACTTAAATAAACTACATCTACAGAATAATATTTTCATTTACTAAATGAAGAATCAAAGGGATCCATGAGAAACTAAACATGTATCTTCTTCTGAAACATCAATCACATTATATATTTTGAAAATAGAAAACTTTTTATCATAAATATTCTTAATATAAGTTCTTTTGGAAATATTATTCCCTACTTTGTTTCATTGATCATGTTTCAAAAAAATACTTACACCAACTAGGATAGAATAATATCCAAAATATTTAGTGTATATAGATATTAAATATTAATCATGATATTTATTCTCCAATGAAACCTTTATTTCATTTTTTTTACTTTTATAGAATCTATGATACAGTTGCTTCATCCTATAACTGTCTTTGTTCGAAATAGGTTACATTATGTTGGGTAATCTTATAATACCCATCATAATCACTCAAAAAAACTGCAGAATAAATCATTAATTTCATATTGTAACGATTTTATGTATAAACAAAAAATATCCCCCAATGAGTTTCAAATAAGATACACAATATGATATTTATCACTATTAAATAGAATGATCTCTAAGATTTACCCAACCAGCTCTTTTTTTACTTTATTACACCAATATGAATATTTACCAAAACCATATACTATTTTACTATCTAAACCCGTATATAATCTATAACAAACCATATAATTTATATTTTTCAAATTTTTTGGCATATCTTCCTTTTCATAGACTCATATCTATGGTTTTACTAGGTTCACTAAAGAAGACATTATAGGTGTCTAAATTTTTTTTCAAAATTAAATAAACTTTAATAAAAAATAATTAAAACCCATTATGTTACAAACAATTGAAACCAAAGTAAAACATGACTTAAATAATAGATTAATATAACGATTAAAATAATACATCTCACAAATAGTCCTACAACCAAAAGGCCGAATTTTTTCCCTTAGATATTATATATATAAACATCATAATTTTCCCCACATGTAAAACTATCTTCAATAATCGTGATCATTTAATCCTTTTTCTATATATATCACATATATTAATCATCTTCAAAACTTTTAGAATTGAAACATTTGAAATGGGTGAGATCAAATACTCATTAAAGGAAGATATAACAAAGGCAATAATTGTTAAACCATCACTATATTTAAATTCATCAATAAAGGAAAAATTTAGATTAAAAAAATAAATAATTAATTGATAACAATAATCATAACATCTTAGTGAATAAATTATTTATCATAGAATTAAATAATTTAAAATGGGGATCATAACCGGATCTATGTAATATAGGAATGAAATTGAATGATTCATAAACATAGAGTTTATTATCATTGTTATCCTAGATAACTTCCACACCATAAACCATTAAACATATTTATATAGTCATCCACCATTGGAATCACCCTTTTTAAACCTATCTACTCACTTACATGCTCACGTGTATATTTTGAGTAGAGTTTAATGCCACCACACCCACCCTTTGTGAACCTAGAGGATTTGTAATCCATTGAAAATAAATTTATATCTTGAGAGATATAATGCATTTCAAAATAAATTTTATGGAGATATAGGTCCCACACATGACATAATATAATGAATTTGGGACTATAATAGAAAAAAATCATCACATCATAAAATAGACCATAGAAGGAAAATGGGTTGCATTGCATTTTAAAATCATCATATAAAAAATCATGGGAAAAATTATTTGTTTAACCCATTACAAAACATAAGGTATAATGAACATAAGAAATATTAATATATTAAAATTTTCATTTTCAACATTAATCACATCATACGATCATATATATGTGGATCAGATCATCACATCAAAAATTATAAACCATGGAATGTAAATAGATGTGAAAATAAAACATTATCACAAATCCTTTCAATAAATTGAAGTGAAAATTAAATTTAACACCATTTATGTGAATTTAAATATAATATATCTTAAATCATCAATATAAATATAACCAAAATAAATAACCTTCAAAAGAAAAAAATTTATGAAAAAGGATGTGTGAAAACACATTGAAATGTTTTATTTTTAAATTAATATTCAGTAAATTTGTATTGAAAAAGAAATAATTTTTCTAAAAAATAAAGTTAAAAATACATTTCATTATTTTATTTTAAAAAAATATTTATTAATTTAACATTTATAAATGATTAAATGTTAAAAAAATAAATATATATTAGATAATAAAACATTTTATGACTAAACGATAGAAAAACATTTTAATTATTTTAAATTAATATTATTGAAAAACAAAATCATTTAAAGGATGTAAATGAAATTGTTTTAAAATGAATAATATGGAATAAAAGTATTATTTGATGAAAAAAATTAGTTTTCACTAATTAATTGAAAAAAATACTGATAAGTAAATAAAATGGTTATGGAAAACAATTAAAATAAATAGGAATTAGTCTATAGAAAATGCATTTTAATAAAACAAAACAATCATCAGGAAAGAAGAATTGTGTGTGGATAATGATTTCCCCATAATAGAATGTAATAATATAACGTACCATATTTATCTGTTATAAAATATCGGTCTTGAAAGATTGTATTCAAATTAGAGTAATTATAACCCCAAGAAAAAAACATTATATCAAAAAGTTTCATATAACCATTCAACATTTAATTCAATGACGCATGAAATATATAACTTCAGAAAAAAAATTAATATCATGAAATATATGATATTATTGATATAAAATGAAAGTAGGATATTATTTACACTATTTAAAAGGAAACACAATGTATATCTTAATCAAGTCTCTGGAGTTTCAAATTTGTGACAAGGAAACCCTTATGAATATCATAATCTTTGTTGTAATGATACAATTGAAAGAAATTCATGGTAATGGATTGTAAATAAATGGAAATTAATGTTTTTAAAAATTATATTTTTTCAAAGGATAAAATAATTCCACTTACAAGAATAGGGTTTTTGAATTATAATTAAATCTCCAAGAAAGGAAAATGAGTTATGAAAATTCCTTATGACTTAAGAAACATTCTCATTAAAATACTATGTATGAAAGTGAAAATGTTTCTTACGTAATATTACCATTGATATGGATAATAAGTTATACTATACATCCAATTCTTTGTTTTTAAACCCTTTAAATTAAATTATGTTAATTAAAGTCCATTTGTCTTAATGTAGGGTATTTTGAGATGAAACCCTTATCTTTTGTCCTTGATTAGTTTAGGCTAGATTAACCTACTATGAAACTAATATATCTGAAATAAAAACTATTAGTGAACATTAATCACTAATACTACACTTTTATAATCCTTATAAATTATTATTTATCGCATGTCCTTTAATTATTTATAGCTTATTTTGACTATCGGGAGATAATAACTTTAACTACAAATTTCATATTTGATAATGTATCTATAGTTAACCAAAATTTTATTAAAAAATAATAATTACAACGTAAAATAATTATCAAATTATATATTTTATATTGACTTATAAATCTCTTATACAATTATAAAAGTTCATTATATATGAATTGTGGAAACTAAATTGGAAATGGCATATTTTTGAAGTTTTCTCATTATAAAATTTACTAAATTAAATAAAATTAATTTTACTTATATAACATTACCATTACACTATTATATTTATTATTTTATTATAAAAATATAATAATATTATTTTGCGACCCATTTTCATACCTGATTAGATTTTAATGCATTATTCCTATAGGTGGTTAAACCATCCAAAAAAGGAATGTGTGTTATCCTAATGGGTGATTACATCTTGTAGATATTACGTTTTACATAATATTAATATATCATATAAATAATTGTATTATTTTTCATTATTTAACTTGGTGAACTATATAATATAGTTATATGATTTTTCAATATCTATTAGAAAAAAATGTTACATTGTAGAGGCAGGAGTCCTTATATACACGCTTTCAGTGTTCCTATTTTTCAAATCTTTAGAGGGGTTCATGGATATTACATTTATATTCTAGATTAATAATTATATGATATATATAAGTTTAATTGAACACCACCACGATTAATATCATCCATAAAATTCTGTTATTAAAAGGAGATGATGTCTTTTTGGGGACACACTGGTCTAGCCAGCAAACTAATAATGATGATTCTCCCCTAAGTGGATAGAAATTAATAAATAAAGGTTATATAATTAATATAAAATATATATGTATAATATTTAATATTATTTAATATTATTAATATGGTGATATTATATTTGAAGTAATAATATTAATGTTAATATCATAATAAAGAGATAATACTGACATTGGAGACCTAATTTTTTTTGTTGAAATTGTCTTCAAATGGAATAGATGATGATAAATATTACTGAATAAGGGATTATTTTTTTAGAGTGGATTATAGGTAGAGTAAAATTGAATATTTTAAAGGAGTGATTTTTAATTTTAAGAGTATGTTTAAAATGGTGTCGGTGTTATCTATTATGAGAGAATAAAATGGCACTTTTGGAAACACTCATCGTCATTTTACAATACAAGGAAACTATTCCAGGTTAAATGAATAAAATGGTAAAAATGTAATATTTTAGAAAACATAAATTCTAAAATAATCTCAATAAATTATTTTTAAATACTTATTTAACTTTTCTATACCATTTCCACTTAGTGAAACCCTTTTTCAGTTTTACCTTTTACTAGAGTAACCGTTTTTTATCCTTAGTAATTAAATTTGGGAACAAGAATTATTGTTTTCCATATTAACCATTTTGAAACATATGATTTTAAATTCTAAATTACTTTTTTTAATAAATTTACAAATATTGGGAAATTTTATTTTAAAATAAACACACAAAATCATGAAAAATATTTTTTTTAAAATGATGTTTATCTTAATTACATTTATATATAATGTTAAAAAATCATTATTAAATATTGTAATGTCATAAATTATTTTTTATAAATAAAATTAAAGTCATGAGTTAATTATGTTAATATATAACCATATATCAAATTCAAAATTCTTCACTTAAATATAAGACTGAAAAGGGGTTTTATTAAACTTATATATTTGTTTTTTTCTAAAAAAATCAGAAGATGGTATTTATATACCATATGAATATATTAAAATGAAAAGTTGTGTTACTTAAATACATATTTAATTACATAAATGGTTTTTTAAACCTATAGTATTTATTTACATTGTATTAAATTGATAAAAATTTCAACATTCACAGGAACTGTATTTATGACTAAAATTCTATATTCTCTTCATACTAAGTAAATTTGCATATGGTGAGCTGAAAAATAAATTTTATGTTATCAAATTGAAATTTTGAAATATGTAAATTTATTTTTTAAATTTAGTTACAATGTAAAAAATGTTACATATTTTAACCTTTTCAATATTAACTCTTATTGATTATTTCTCCACTAATGGGTATGGATTTTAATGTCTTGTTGTGTTAGTGATTATTATAAATTTATTATTAATGAATTTTTAATATTATGTGTTTCTTTTACATTGGGTGTAGCATGTCAAATTAGTTACAGACCATTTTTTATATTTTAATGGATCCAAAATCTCATATCATTACATAAGGATTCATGAAATATTTAATGAACTCACAATTCCATAGTTAAGGAATAAAAAAATATTAAATTTAAAAAAAAAATTGGATCATGCTCAAACTGAAGACATAATCATCTTCGGAAACCCTAGTAACACAAGCGTCATCTTAGATTGTGTCACGACCCCATCCCACAAATGATGCCCCTCCCGAGCTGGCATTGGTGAAAGGGAGATAATGACCCCCGATTCCTGCCTCCAGTAGGCCCCTGGTTTGCGACTAGCACCAAGGGTATGAGTTTTCACAAATATGGGAGGCATTACCGTTTTCTTATTATTTTAAGATCATGTAATAGGACAAGTGAACCACCAAAAAGCAAAAGAACAAGTGTATAAAAATAAACCCAAACCAAGCCCACATGCATGTTTAAACAATTTCATAATAAGGTGCAAGTACAAGAAAGCTAAAAGTACAATACCGAATGAAAACAAGAGTACAACAACAGTAACAACTCCAAATGTCTGACTAGTAGGCTCCCGCACGGCCTTGGTAGTCCTCCTATAAACCTAAAAGTAAACGTAGGGTGAGCATACAAGTATACTCAGTAGGGAAACCTAAAACTCGCGTGCACAAATGGGGAGACATCCAAATGTCCCGTGAGAACAACAAAAGTAACCTAGCAAGGAATTCTATCCACCCATCCTCACCAGGCACACTCACAAAAAACACAATCACAATAGGTAGTAGTAAATAAGAAACAAGATTATTGGGTACCCCGCACCATTTCCCTTTAGTTAGCTTCTCTTCCTAACGGAGAACGTCCTGACACTACCACACTCTCCCCACCCACACACACCTGGGCCCCACAACCACGTATCCCGCCCGCACACACATGTCCCTCACAAAAACATATACCGCCTGCACAAACCTGGGCCTCACAACCACGTATACCGCCTGCACACACCTCGTCCTCACAACCACATATCCCGCCCGCACACAACTTGGCCTCATCCCGAAGATTCTTAGGAAACAGAAGAACCTTCCTGAAGAGTCTTGGGCTAAAGCCGCCCCAATCGAAACCTACCCGAAGAGTCTTAGGTGTAAGTTTGCCTCAAGCCATCACAGCCTAGGGGAGAAGGAGCAGGAATGAGCTAGTAACAAAATTAAAAAACACCCTCTTCCATGAAATGGGAGTGTTTGACACTATGTTCTCAACATGGGTGGGGTGAGCTAAAACACAAAAGATACAGATATAAATATATATGTATACCAAAGACACAGCCCAACCTAAGGCTTCTAAATAGAGAAACTAAGCACCTGCTTCGGCACCGCTACTACGATGCATGCATACAACAAACAACCCCAACCCCATTTAGGTTTTCACGTTTCAGCAGAAATAGTTTATTTAGTTCCTTAACTACTGGAAAACTACCCACAACCAACCACATCGATCATTCGTAAAACATATCCCTTCCATCCAAAATTCAAGTTATGAAAACACAAGCAACACATCCAATCCTTCTTATCAACCAACCAAACCCATTGATTATTAATCTTGTTCCATTACCATGACCCACCATTTATTAACTTTTACACTTTCTATTTATTATCCACAACCGATAGTCCGTTCATATTCCAACTCATCCCTGGAGCCCCGCTACCAACCACCATAACCACAACTGCATCGTACATCATTATCCCTTTAATAAAATTTATCGATGTCACGTTTCCCATCACCAACATAGCATTAACTCCAACCCACAACCAAGCCAATCGTATCCTAGCTACTCACCCGATCCAAAAAAACCCACAAAACACCCCCATCACATGCCACATATCCAAGAAAACACCCACATGTTCATTATTCCGTTTTTTTTCAACCGGGTTGATCACACAAGGGTTCCAGATTTTTAACAGCCAACTATACGTGATTAACCAATTTCCACATTCCACAAATGTCTATCCACAAAAATGGTATAGAAAGATAGGGCAACATTTAATTGCGAAAGAAAAGGCCCCCAACAACCGTGATTTTTCAGTAGGCATAAGCCTATTCAATTCACAACATAATATCACATGATATAAATATAACATCAATCACAACTTACCAACCCCGTTATATAATCCAATTATTATCTTTATTAAATTGGTTCAAAATTGTTTCATATAAACAAAATAACACCCACCCCACATGATGCACAAACTAGAGAGACGAAGGTAAGATCCCTACCTCAATAGGTTCTGATCGCAACGGTCCCCCGGATCAACCTTAGAAGACGTCCATCGGCGTCCATCACTTCCATCAAGTCCCGGAAAAACCTCCATGGGAGGAAGTTGGAAAGGAAAAACCGAAAGAAAGACAATAGATCCAAGCTCGAAATTTCGGCCTCATTGTTACGATCACGTGGCTACTGAAGGATCGTAAATCGGAGCTCGAGCGAAGAAGTTATGGAAGAAAGAGCCTTTGAGCCTCTTGGGAGAACTCTGCTCAGAGGAAAGGGGAGGAGAGGGGTGAGTTGAAAGGAGGAGGGGACCCCTCCTTTTATAGGTGAGAAAAGAAAAAGTAAACAACGTATACTTTATGGTACACAGCATGTACTCGGTTATTTCACACGGTCTCCACGCGGCTTCCAACACGGCATCGCGACCGTTGTCTGGTCAACACATGATTTGCGGGTAACACATACGCGGGGAAGGACTCCACGATGTGTTGTTTGGGCACACGGCATGTACCCATTTATTTCACATGGAAAGCCCACATCTCCAACATGGCACATGGTCGTTGACTGGTAACGCGTACGCGGTGAAGGACTACATGGTGTGTAGTATCGGACACTGCGTGTACCCATTCACTTCACACTGCAAGGACACGACCTGCAACACGAGGTATACCCGGAAAGGGGGTACACGACGTGTACTCAAACTACACGGCGTGTAGTTTCAAAATTCTGTAAAGTGTGGGAAATGTCCATTTTACCCTCCATAACACTTCTTGAACTTATTTTTGACAAAGGAATGGACCGGAGAGGTCCGGGCCATTACAGATTGGTGGAAATCAAGAACAATCAATATAATAACTACATTAATTTTCAAATTCCTTCCTCCAAACTAAAATACATCTTATAACAATAAGGATAAACATTATTTTATTTTAATTGTTATGAATTGACCTAGAATACTACCTGAACAAAAATATAAACCATTCCACAACTAGACTTGAGGGAAATATCATTCCCTGTGTGCAAACATCAGGTTCCTAGGAATTAGCAAGAATGAAATTGTATGATTTCACCTATCAACAGAAGCATGAAATATAATAGTATAATGAAAATCAAAATGAGATATAAACCAATATATCCAAAGGCAAAAGAAACAATATAAAGAAAATAGACCAAATAAAAAGGACCATGAATAACACACCTGCCTATAAGGAAAAAGATACCAAACCACTATAATCACTAGGTGTTTCTGGAATTTCCTAACATGTACATGTAGATGTTGGTGGTTTGAAATATTTTTCATTGTTTTTATATTTATTAGAAATCGACATTATTATTTTATATTTTATACTTATGTTTTTTCTTTTACTATTAGATGTCTCAATTATACCTTTTTTGTCATTATTTCAACTTTTGTATTTTTATGATTGTGATTATGGTATAAATAACTCCAATTACATTTCATGTGGATTCTTGGGTGCTTGTTTTGATGTTATGGGTTTAAAGAATCCCGTTTATTGTAGTGTAAAATCACCTTGTGTGTTTTTTCTTTTTTGATCTTTCTTTTTTTGGGGTCTTTGGTGTTTTCGGTTTGTAAAGGGTTTTTGGGTGCGGGTCGTTCGACCCCTCCCCTCCCTCGTTTGATGCGCCATTTTTCGTAATAAAATTTGTGTGTGGGGGGGGGGGGGGTCCGTAATATCCCGATCCTCACATCTTCCTTCCCCCATTATAGATAAACATCAACACATGATATGATCCAAAACATTCCCAATCACACATTTATTGGATCACCCAATGGATTTCTTATAAAAGTTGTCAATGTGTAATGATTCTTATGATAGGTATCCCATTAACCTCAGGTAATAGATATTCCACATAAAATATGCACTCATATAATACTATGTATTGTGACTGACTCATTATGTGGTATAGATACTAGATTATCAAATTTAAAAATTTATATTTAATCACATGTGTGAATTTCTTATATATTGAGGAATCCCAACCCCTACAAATAATTACGTGTCATCATAACCACTAATAATCCATTATTACCATTTTTATAGAATAACTCAATATTCTACATTTAGAGGACAGTATGAATTCACGTCATGTGATGTATATATATATATATATCCAAAATTAAATAATGAAAAAATTAGATAACCCCATATATAAAACCTGAAACACATTGTATATTATTGAACACAAATATAAATACTATCAAAACAAAATGTAATGATAGTTAAATAATATCTCATCGGATATGGCACCAATGATTCCATAAGATTACTAAAATTTTAATGTTTTTTAATATCATTACATTACTGTATATTATTTGGTATATATTTATGTGACCTTATAATTAATTATACCTGTAAATAACATTAATGGTTATACTTTTATGAAGATATATTGTTCGAAAAAATGTTAGACTAGGACTCATAATCCTCACATATAACTCCATGAAAATAATATTCAATAATATTTACTTCATAATATCCAATGTAAAAATGTAAAAACATATTTTTCCTAAAATAAATAGAAAATTTTCAAAATTAATTATTATCAAAGAATATATACATTAAAATATTTTTATTATATATTTTTGAAAAAAATATAAATGTAATTATTTACATTAAGATCACAATTACATTCATATCCAGAACTATATTATTTAATTATTTCTTAAATTTTAATTATATTTTTATTAATTATTTTTTTACACAATGAACATGTCACTAAATGCATAGATATTAAATGTTTTCTAATGTATATTTTTGAAACATAAAATCTGTCTGATGAGGAAATAACACTAATTTTCAATGTCATAATATTTAACAAATAATATATTAACAAGGGTAAAATATGTGGTATTATACGTGTTTATATATATATATATAATAAAATATTAAATTCAAAAATATATTCTGTTATTTTTTAGGTGAAACAAATTCTGTCAAATTAATCAAATAATTTGAATGGTCACTGGTATCCATTATAAACCACTGTAATCATTTTTTTTATTTTGAAGAATGTTATATTTTGGATCAATCAAAAAACATGTATATTAAAAATAATATCATATATTATTCATAAAAAATTCATATAAAAACATATATTATTACATAAGTTAAAATAACATGAATATACACATTCTTTTATTACATCCACTTTAAATTCGATGAAATTTATAGAATCCATTTGTTTGGTGTATCAACCATTTTATACATCATATTAATTCATTATTCATGATAAGTCCCTTGATTATTATTCAATTTAGAACACTATAATATATTCATGAAAAAAAAATTAATGTATGTTTGGTATCATATAAAATTCAATGTATGTATAGATTTATATAAATTTAAAAATTGGCTTGGAATCTCACTAGTGTTTCTTTTTCTACTTCATGTATTCGATTAATTTATTTCCAATTTTTTTATTTGAAACTAAGTAATAATTTTACCTCATCAATAAACAATCTTTTATTTTTAATGACTATTTTATACTATTTTAACACCAATTTTTTTTTCAAGCATAAAAAATTAACATTAATAATTGTCAACATAGAACAAAATCCTAGACCACCAATTAACTGACATTTTCTTTTTATCAATTCATATATTCTTTTATAATAAATTATCAAAACCATTGATTAAAAAAATTATATAACGAAGTATATTAATAGATCTATACATAATGTAGACATATGTTTCCCTAGTTTATTGATATGAACTATAATATTGAGTACATGAGTTTATACTGAACATCCATCTACTTTTAAATAACTAAATAATTTGTTTAAAACCTCATACCAATCTTGCCCATGTCATTCCAAATAGAGTGTTTATGTTGTCTATAATCCATAACACTCATATATTCATATGATTATTTTGAAATATAGACACTATACAAAAAATAATGAGACCTGGAACATTAGGATGTTCAGTTTTATAATTCTCATTATCTCCGTGATCTACGAGATATATGGATTTTCTAGCGAATTACTCAGGATGGGGTTTCTATAAAACCTATATAATTCCTTCTTGATTGAAAAATATCATAAATTTCAAATACCATTCAAGAATATTTATTATTTTATTATTTTCAATATCTGAGATTGATCTTAATGTAATCTTCGATGATGATGATTCCATTTTTTAAAAGTTTAAGTCTTTATAAGATGATTGTTTCAATTTAAAAAATTAATTAATAATGACATCTACTAAATATGATTATAATAAAATAACAACACGTTTAATTTCATGTCATATACACTAATGGGACCAAATATATATAACATTTTTTATTATAGTTTTATTTATAACTATAGTAATCAATTAAAATTCATTGTAAAACATCATGTATATTATGTTATATAAGAAGACTGGATGATTGAGGAGATAAATCCTGATCAAAATCAATCCAATTGACTATCACATATTCATTTATCTATAACTCTATTTCTTTTGGTTTCTTATCTATTTTTAACAAAAATTACACAATTTTATGTGGTATATTGCTCTCAAGGTTCATAATTTCAATTATTTCATTCAAATGAAAATACATGGGCACCCAACTTTTATATAACCTACTCATATGAATGATTTAGTTCAAGAAATTATTTATAATTTATAATGAATTTATAAAATAGTTTCTATAAATAAATGACACCATTATATCATACTTTATTTACTCCATACAAGTATAAACACTTTTAATTTAATAGTTTCTATTTAATATTTCCTTTAAACAAATTAATACGTTAAAAATATATTAATATGTAACACAATATAGTATTCAATACTTATTTTACCAAAACAAATATAGATTTCCATGATATCTATATACATCTAAAGTCCTCTCGTATATAATGTACCTAATAATCAATAATTTAAAGGATTTGAATCAAACAAATAAAAAATCTCTAAAAGATATATTTTGTTGTGATATCTACAAAACCTCCAATGTTCTACATATATCCTAATCCCCTTGAAAATTATGATGAAAAATAAATAGAGACATTATCTAGATAATGAAAAATATGAAAAATTTGATGAAAAATATATGAATATAAAAAAAAGAATGAAACAAATAACAAAATTTAATTTCATTTTTTGTTATGACTCGCTTATTATAAAATAATATATTATCTTATCATTACATTTGTAGGAGGAAATTACAAACGAAAAGAAGATATATTTTTATGATGATTTCACTAATTAACCTTTCTATTTCTATTCAAAATCTTAAAACCAGTGG
The DNA here is from genome assembly GCA_963277665.1 of Viscum album. Lineage (NCBI taxonomy): Eukaryota > Viridiplantae > Streptophyta > Magnoliopsida > Santalales > Viscaceae > Viscum > Viscum album. The sequence goes on from OY728155.1 coordinate 704,958,958, forward strand.
ATCTTGTGATTATGAATTTTATTAGAACATACGAAGGATGTTGGCCTATAATTATGATTGTTAAAACTTGTAAAAATATATTTTTTTCTTTTTTATTGTCTGGTGTTATAATTTTCAGACATTGATTTGGTTTTTAACATTAATAAGTATAGAATGTTCTTTTCATTATGTAATATAAAAGGTATTTTAATTCAATGATTAAAGCCCCGGTTATTTCATACTATTATTTTAGGGTTTTTTTAGTATACTTATATAATTACATGTTACAATGTAACTAAGAGAATTCCAACATTAAACCTAATCTAGTATTTCACTTGGCACTAGAAAAACTCTCAATCATTGTATGGGGGTAACAACTTCTTTGGGAATCAACTATTAATTTTTAAAGGGTTTTAACCTTAACAAACTAATACGTTTTAATAAACCAAAACGTTAAAACATTGAATATGTATCTATAAACAAAAAGTATATAAAATATTCCCAAAACATGAATATAAATATTTAAATAGCCAATAAACTAGATAAAATACTAAATTTTAATATAAATTGATACTATAGTAACACCTTGTAATACACATGAATATTCATAGTTCACCACTTCCTTGCTTATAAATTTAGATACTGTCCACTATTAATGAATAAAAATTTATTATCTTCACCAATAAAACAAACCCAAGTAAGATTGAATATATATATTCTGGTGTGTATGTAGGATGTTATCAAACATTAATAATAGCATGACATCAAATGCCTCATGTATAACCTAGAAAAAAATTCTATAACATCTTGGTTTTAACTAAAAATAAATAAATACATGTTTTTATTCTAAAAAATCAAATCATATGGATATATCATATTTTAACATCACATTAAAATAAATCCTGTTTTTGAAATATAATAAGAATTGTGTAAGTGAATCATTGTATACACTGTGGAAAAAACCTTTAGTAAACAACATTCATGAATCATGGTAATTAAAATAGATAATTATGTACAAAAGAAAAGATATAATCACGTATTTAGACTATATTATATTTATGGAAGATATAGTAGGTAGATCCCCATAATGGGGAACACTATGAAATCCACAATGTCATGTCATATCATACACTATTTTGGGCCAATAGTGGTGTAAGAAATATTAAATCCAGTATTAAGGGTGGCCTCTTAACGAATATTTTTTAAAATTCCTTAATTCATACCTAAGTACCCAAGTCATTCCATGTGGAATTATAAATTTAATGGGTATCAATTAGTTCAAAATGAAACTGAATGTACCTATTTTCAGCTGAAAAAACATAAATATGACAAATAACCCCTCTCACAACAAAATATTTTTTAATAATACAGTAATATATCATTATATATGATAGAAAGTCATTCCATGAAATAAAATTCATATAATATATAAAAAATCATATTCTATATTTCAAAAAATAGTTTATATAAACCACGTAAAAATAAAAAGAATTTATTTCAGTAGAATAAAACCTTTACCAACTCACTTATCAAACAATATACCAAAGTCACAAATTAATCTCAACATGGAATATGGAATAATGTATATATTTTATATAAATTAGGAAATTGATTAAAATATATGAGAAATTTTTTTAATAAATAAATGGAATTATGTAGGTTCATCTACCTATTTGAGTTTATTTAATAACTTTTAATGGATATTATCCAAGCATTAAAACACCAATAGACCATAAGAATCATGAAAAAATTAGGAATGTGAAAAAATAAGAATTTCATAATAAATTTATGTATTTCAGTTAAAAACACATAGAGGTGATTCATACGTTGAAATGGGATACACTAAATAGTCATTGATGAAAAATAGAGGAGTAGTCCTACTTCTAGGAGAAAATTTCTATTGGGATTCGAAAATTCAGCTATACTATGGAAATATCCTCTAGGAAATATATATATTAGGTTACATAGAACATGATATGTTTGAGATAAATATAAGTGGTTGAATATTAATAGAAGGAGATGAAATGGTTATGAATATATATCATTTATTTCCACGGAAATAGGTTTATAAGAAGACTAATGATTGTGAGTAGGATAGTTCCCTACACTTTGGAGCACATAAACTGTGTGACTAGGAGATAAATAGCGACTTCACATCATTACATTAATATCCCATTAAATAATATTATTATTAATATAATTATAACATTTGTAACCCCCCAAAATTATAATGTAAAAATGTTATATTCGATAGCATGTGTGACAAGAAACACCAACCATGTACAGGAATATAACATCCTGAAAATTTATAATATATTTACTATTTTTGTAAAATTAATCCTTTATGTAGCTTAAAATTAATGCAATACTAACTTTTAATTAATTTCCTGCAACAATGACTATCTTCAATGACTTCTGTTATATACAATACCGAGTTTTACCGAACAATAATATATTATTAATTTTTTTTATTTAATATAATAAGAAATAACCTATATTTTAAATTATATTTATTAATTTTAATAAATAATTTATCAACATATATAGTTGAATTCATTGGTTACAAATTATTTTTAAATTAATATAAGAACCAATTGAATATAATTAGAATATTTTTATTTTTATGCACATAAAGCCGATTTATCCTATTAAATTAAGTTAATTATAGATAATGATTTATAATAATGTAAAATATATATTCTTTATTCAAAAAAATTATATTCATTCAATATATTTTATAGGCATAATATATGTATAAACCTACTGTTACACATAAAACCCCATATTTTTTAAAGGAAGATTTACCACATGTTAATTGAAACCCCATTATTAATCCAATGTTTCTAAATTTTATAAATATAATATTTTAGAATAAATATTAAATTTTAATGTGAATCAAAAAAATTATATTAACATTAATTTTTGGTATATTTATACGAATTTTAATTTTTTGATGTATAGTGAGAAATAATGAAATTTAAGTTAAAACTAATTTTTCATCTAATTTATTCATAGTGTTAAAATATATATTAATTTTGTTTTAAAGAATAATTATATAAATTTTATATCACTTAAAAGAGTTTGGTCATTTTTATCAATTTCTATTTAAAATTTGATATACAAACTTAGAAACTTTGGATCATTTTACCTTAAAACTCTGCTTTATCGTCATGTCAGTCGTATTATATTTAAATTGGTTTTTAAAAATTATATTATATGAATTTGGGAAAATTTATTCCATATTTGGAATCATAATATTTTATAATCTATAATAATTTCATCTTAATTTTTTATCCTAAAAATTAGTAAAATTAATTAACATTAATTATAGAAATGAAGAGTAAATTTTCCTTAACAATCTACTAAACCAAAAACATATGGCAAAAAATGACCTATAATCTTTCCCAAAATCCTTTTTATAGACAGATTCTGAAACTATCCTCCATTTCCTACAAATTTTACCATTGTTGGAGGCACTAGTAATAGGGTCAATGTGAGTGTAATTCACTATTCAAAAATATACAAAAATCTCATTTTCCCCTCCACTATAAAAAGCCACTCACCCATCCCAGTTCTGTACGCCTATCAAGAAACGTTAGACAGAAAAATATTTGACTGAATAGATCATCAAAATCCCTCCATTAATCCTAGAAGACTCACCTTTGGCATTATTACATCCATGAAATCCCACTATAGAAAACCAAATGAAGTTAAACAAATAAGAGTTATCATCATTCATCAAGCTCTTTTGATATATTTTAATTATACACCCCCTAAACTCTTATTATTCTATGATTATATAATAAAACCACAATAATAAGTATAATGAGATGTTTCATTTTAATTTTTATAACTACATATAATCAAACTTTTGTCTCATGTTTAATGTACTTACAGTTTATGTGTACGGTGAACTACCACATCACAAAACAATGTTGTCTATTTTTCCATTACCACATCTCACTATTTGTAATTATGATGAAAAATATATTTATATAGGATATAAATGATATATTTAATTTTATTATGGTTATATAACTTTAATATAACACACACCTTTATGCAAAAAATTTTATGTAAATATGATATCATTATTTTTGGATGTGTGGACTTTCACCCGCTCAAAGTGATGTGATTCCTCAGCACTATACATTCAATGCGTAAATGATGGTTTTAATAGACCTATGTAATACATAGACATAGATATTATATTGAAGTTATTATATACCAATTTATCAATTAATTATCATTATATTAATATGTAAAAAATAATAATGTAGTGATCATGTGTACATAAACCAACTGTCTCCATGAATGGTGCATTTAATTTCTTATGTTCAAATAGTATGGATTATTATAAATTCATATAAAATGAATATATATTATTTTTAATTCATTTTATAATTTATTTATATTATGAAATTACTATCTAATTAATGGTAATAATAAATAACACTTTAAAACATACTCGAGAAACTAGGCTACTAAAACCCGTAATAGTAAGAATAGTGAAATTTTACTAACAAGTGGGTAATAAGAAATTATAAATAGTTAATATATGATATTATAAATATAATTATTGTTATTTGATATGTTTTTGGCATGTATAAAATCATTATATAGAATGTTAATGGATTTTCACCCAAAAAATAAATAAAATGTACGAGCTTTTCATCTAACTTTGAACATCTGTGAGCTAAATGTTGTTTTCACAACATAATTGTTTTTTGGGGTGTATATACTTTCCATTATGATATCTTATATAATGAATTATTTTATATACAATAGTAACAGAGTTTAAATTTGAATTATTTCTACAAATTATATTTCAATTAATAGTTAAGATGTGGTAAAAAAATTTATAACTTGATTCCTATTCATTGGGTTTTATTAGTTTCTTGTGGTCATTAATATTCTTAGATAATATAGATAGTAAATTACTTTGATCTAATATTTTACCTACACTTGATTTATGTGTATTTACATTTTCCACACTTAATTAATTCATGGATTTATTCTCACATAAATGTTATGTCCTTTAACAGGGTTAAATTCAAAATCTCATTTTGTTCGGGATTGTATACAATTAAATTTCAAATTGAAGAAATTATTTTGTCATTGTATTATAAAACCTTCCATTTTCTATTATATGTCTCTTAAGAATAATTTTTAAATTTTTGTACCATTTATTCACTCTTTTTCACTCAAATATATTTATAAAGAGTTTTTAGAAAATGTGAATAAAATTCACTATTTATTCAAAGAACCTATTTTCTTCTAAAATCTCAATTTTATAAAAATGTTCTCATAAATTTTTTCAACCACTAAACAATTATTTTTTGATGTAATATTTAACCTTTTTATTTTAATGTTACTTTGAAATTAATCATCTTATCACTTTCTTAAAAAGTTACGTCTCTAACATTTTACCATTGAAAGGGAATGTTTTCACACCATGTACGTCACACACATATTTACCACATTCATCAATTTGAATCTTTATTTTCAATTTTAAAAATTTATTTTTTAAATAATCTTTTAATGTGATTTTAAAGACAATTTATAAAAATAATTTCCAAAATTAGTGGAGAGTTTCCTCAAGAATGTATTTAAAATATATATTTTCAATATTTTCATTCGTTATTGAAAACAAAACTTGATTTTACACTTTGTGGAATAATTTATATAAATAGAATCCTTAATATTTCTGTTCATTTTTTATAATTCCTTTTTCAAAGGAATGTATTGACTCTCATTTATTTAATCCATTTTAGTCCATTTGAAATATTCAATTTCCTATGATAATTTTACATTTAATTTCTCATATTTGTCTATATCAGCTATCATTGAAATTATTATTTATTGAACCATATAAAAAATTTACATACAATTTTTACTCTTAATTATTATAATTGAATATACTTATTCTCATGATACTCTATGTATCATTTAATTCATTGAGAATTATGATTCAAATGTTTAAAAGTTTTATGGGACACATTGGAATGATTAATGAATATTTTACACTTGAAGTTATTGATGATATTTCAATGGTATCTCCATTTATCACCATAAAAAACACATGTTTTTATTTATCCTCCACGGAGAGAATTGTTATAAATATATATCTTCTACACCATAAAGTTATTTAAGAAGTTACACTGTTAAATTTATTATTTGATATATGATCAATTCATTAGATAGGTCTGACACAGGTGGTCCTCATTTATAGATAGCCCCTTAATTTATTTGTTATCTCATGGGAACAGTTAGTTGGATAAACCTAGATGGGTATTTAAATAATATGTAACATCATCTTGGGTTTTTTATGAATAGTAATGGTTCCATTCTCATAGAAGACATTGTGTCTAGTAATTAATAATTTTCTTCATTTAGATTCATTTAATGTTTATCCATTTTATTTTTCGTCAACAAATCAATTGAAAAATTTCATTGATAGTTCATTAAATAAATAGAATTATTCTTCAATTACTCAACATTCTATACTGATTATTCCATATCAAGTTATTTTATTGGAATGTGTTTCTAGTTATTACATTTAATAATTTTTTATATACACATTTTTTTTATTATATGGCATGTATGTTCAATTATTCACATTTCAAAAATGTAATGCACTTTATTCTAATATTATTGAATGCATGGAAAGTGTATTAAGTTATTACCTTACCATATTGAATATCTTCAATGATTAATTATTGATTCTCATGTACTTTAACTTTACTGATCAATTGTGCTCAGCCTTATAATTTATTCTTTCCCCATGATTCACTAAACTATTGTGGGAATGTTATTCAAGGTTATTCTCAATATAGTAGAGCTATTATCCAAAAATAAAAAAATGATGTAATTACTATATTCATTTTTAAAACGAAACTCATGTATGTATCTTGTTTACCATGACGACTAAACTCATTGATCCTTTGGTATTTGATTCTTTTTAATCATGATTATGTAAGTGTATAAGGCACCACCTCTGAGATTCATGGTTTCGATCATTATATTTTGTATCAAATGACGTTTAGTAGCAACCTGGAAAACTATATTTATAGAACATAGATTAGGAAATCTAACCTTAAGATATATTTTTAGGATAAGTATATAGTCTCTCCTAGAATATTCGTAATATTATGTGGGTATTTCTATTAATACAACGGTGTATAAATATTGCATGTGGAAATGGTACTTGAAAATTTGTACCAAGGGGTAGCAACTTCGAAATACTGTGCCAGGCCTGAATCATCATAACCTAGTACGTGACAATAGGCTCTGTTTTGAAGCTCATTTGACACTACCATTGGATGTTATTTGGATAATTCACATTTTCTTTACAACCCATTATGAATGATTTTGATATATAATGATAATGAATGACCAAGATTAAACCTTAGAAAAAGGTAGGGCATTTTTAGAAATAAAATAGAAGATGTATTTATGTATTGAGGTTTAATTGAAACCCTTAGTCATAGGAATGTTTATTGAGAAACCTTTTTTCATGTTTTTACATCATATTTTTTTAGAAATTATCTTAACTTGGTTTTATAAATGGACAAAATGTTTAATGGGTGAAAAATAATGAAATCTAGCATGGATGTGGGACATGAACTCATAATAAAAGGACGATAATGGTTTCACACCTATCACTAACCTATGAAAAGTCACAGTTAAATTTTCAATGTTTTTAGAAAAAAAACATGATAAAAAAATTTTGATGATGAAATAATTGGTGTTAATTTTTATGTTAAGAGATTAATATTTTTACCATATTCACATTGGAATATAGTAAGAGTAAAATACATTGACATTTCAATTTTTCATGTTCCCTAAGATCCATTATAACTATATTTTAGTACATAATACATGAAAGTTTTATTTAGATAACAATTTATTAAATTAAAGGATGAATTATAATTGGATCAAAGAGAAAAAAATATAAAATCTTTCATAAGAAATTGAATCCTATCTTGTAAATATATTTCCTTATATTCATGGATAATTAAATAATAGAATCATATAGGATGTTTTTTGAACCCTTCACATGATTTGGGAAATCAAAATAGAAAATATAAAACAACTTATTACGAAGATCATGTTTTAATTGTGAGGATGCAATTTAATAAAGCTAGGGATAAGGTAAAACCCCATAATTCTAAAGTAATAATGTTTTATTTGATTGTGTGTATGACACATAACACCAATCATGTAAGGGAATATAATATCTTAAGAATTTATTATATACATTATTTTTTTGTAATATTAATTCATGGTAACACTTTTAATTCATTCGATACAAATTTTGTGTTCATCACAAGAAACAACTTCCTTTGATGACTTGTATTTAATGAAATACCGAGTTTTACTGAACAAAATTATATTTTTTAAAAATTGATATTTAGTACAATAATATATTAAATAGACATTAAATTATGTATATTAATAGGTCTAACAATATTATGAAAATATATTTTATAATTCACTAGTTACCGATTAATTATAAATTAATATAAGAAACAATAGAATATAAATGAATATTTTTATTTTTATGATAAAAAATAAGTTTTATCATAATAAATTATATTATTTAAAATTAATGACTTATATTAAATATATATATATATAATATATTCATTTAAATAATTTTTTTATTCTTCTATTAAATTTGGTAGGAATAAGATAAGAACAAACCAAAAATTACACATAAAAACACATATTTTTATAAATGCGCTTTTACTGCCTTACAATGAAGACACTATTTATAATCCCATTTTTAGAAATTTTATTAATATTATATGTCGAAATAAACAGAATATTTGAAATAGAAACATAAAAAATATCTTACAGTAAATTTTTGGTATTTTTCTGTGAGGTTTCATCTTTTAATGAATAGTTAAAATACTAAAATATACTTCAATAAATATTTTTCATCCAATTTATATATATTGTTAAATTATAAGTTTAATTGGTTAAAAAATGAGTATATCAAATTTATTTAATTTAATCAAATTTAGTTCATTGTGATAAATTTTACTATGTTATTTCATATAAAAAACTTCTTAAACGTTTGAAAATTTTACATTGAAACCCCGCTTTGTCTTCTCATCTGTGGGATTGAATTAAAATTAATTTACTCCAATTATGTGATTTGAATTTGGAAAAATTGAATAAATATTTTTATAATAATAATTATTAATTTGTAGTTGATTAAAATTATTTTTTGAGCAAACAAATTAGAGAAATTAATTGAAATTGTTTATTGTGATTATGAAAAACAATTAGATTAACAAGAGACTTACCCTCAATTTTAAAGCCCAAAATTACTTTAAACGTGTAAAAATGAACTTTTATGGAAATATTTAGAACCTATACACCCTTTAATCTACCTTGGACCATTTTTGGAGACACCTGACATAGTAAAAATATGACTGGAATTCACTTTTATGAAATTTACCTGAATGTCACTCTTCTTCCACTATAAAAAGGCACTCACCCCTACCACATACATACACCTATAGAACCACTTATTATTGTCATATATAAGATGCGATATCTCATAAAACCATCTCACTCAAATTAAAAGACTCACCTTGCTAAAAAATCGATCAAAATATATCCTTTGGTTCAAACTGAAAGGAGCTACCCAAAAAAAGAGGTAACATCCTTCCTCTTACTCCATTGACTTATTTTTATTATCCACCAAATAAAATATTATTATTAATTTATTATATAATAAATACATTATTAAAATATACTTATATATTATAATCTATTTTTTTGAAATACAATTACACACACTTCAATCTAATCGGGAATGTACTTATCGTTTTTGTGTATACTGAACCACGACCTCAAAAAATGATGTGATCTATTTTTTCATTACCACCTCTTGTGGAAGTGAATTGTGATTGAAATGTTGTTTATATATGATATAATTTATATTTATAATTAATTCATTTTCAATAATTTTTATATTATTGCTAACCTTAATCTTTCCATTTTTTGGAAATACGATAGCATTGTTTGTGGAAGTGGGGACGGTAGCCCCCTAAAAGTGATGTCATTCGTTCACACTATACATAGAATTTATAAAGAATGGTTAAAATTAAAATATGAAATATATATGGAATATATATGATACATTAATTAAAATAAACATATAAATCATTTACATTTCATTATTCTATGATGAAAAATAAATGATGGTGGTGTTCATGTGCACATACGAATTATCGTCTCTATGAATGGTGCATTTCATTTCTTATATCATAATATTAGGAATTATTTTAAATAAAAATATAATTAATATATTTGTTATTAAATCATTTTTATATTCTAGATATGATTAATCCATTATTTAATAAAAAAGTAACAACAAATAACAAGACAAAAAACACACGATACATGGAAATTAACACCTGTAATAGTAAAAATAATGAATGTTTACTGACAAACATGTAATAAAATTTATGAGGAGTTAATATATGATTTTTTGAATTTTATTGTGGTTCTTGAATAATTTATTTACATGTGTCAATTTCTTATTAAATTTTTTAAAATACCTTCACCAAAAAAATAAGAAACATGGTAAGGGATTGTCATCTCACTTGTTACATCTATGAGAAAAATGTCATATTCACCACATAATTACTTTTTGTTGTGTATCTGAAACCCATTTTTATATATTATATAATAATTTTTTTTATAAAAATGGTATTTTATTTTTATTTTGAATTATGTTTTCTAATATGAATTGAGTTTAACTTTACCAAGTGGTAAAGAATTTTATCATGTGATTATTTTTCATTAGGTTATATTACATCTATGTTCTATTTAATAATGTATGATTATTTGTGTAATACCATTTTAATATATTTTTTATTTCAAACTATTTTATTTTCATTCAAATTTTACCCACATAAATATTTCATTGATTTATTCTCACATTAACATTAGGGCTATTTCAAGGGTTTTCTTCACAATCTCATTTTTTAGGATTGTTTACACATGACTAAACATTAGAGGAAATTATTTTATCATTGTCTAATCAAAACATTAAATTTATTTTAATATGATTATTAAGTACCTTTTTCATGTAATTACACCAATTTTATACTTTTTTTTTGACTCAACGTGATTTCTAAAATGTATTTAAAAAAATATGACATTTTTTTGTCTCTTTAATTAAAAAACCTGTTTTATTCTAAAACCCTTGTTTTCTTAAAATGATTTAAAAATTTATTTTAAACATTTAATAATTATTTATAAAAAAAATATTCTTTTTTTTCTTCGATAATTTTTTCTACTGAATCTTTTTTCATATTTTTGAAAACGTAACCTTTTAACCTTGTTACCATGCAAAAGGAATTATCTTATTTACCTGGTACGGAATATGCCAATTTAGAATCATAATTTCTCCAAATATGACATTTCATATCTAAATTTATTATTTTTAGATAAATGTTTTTTAAATGATTTTTTCAAAAATATTTTTATAATAAAATTGTATTTTCCAAATAGTTGTTTTATTATCTCTTTATAGCATCTTAATTCATTAATGACAACGCCCCTTTATTTTACTCAATGTGGGGTATGTTTTACTGATTCCATACTTATTCTTCTTATATATGGTTTTAATTACTTTGAACAAAGATAGTATTGACTTTAATTCCTTGATTCATTTTAGTCTCTTTGAAATATTCAATTTCATATGATCATTTAATGTTGAATTTCAATTAATAATTTTTATCATTTTTCATGGATTTGTTAATTTATTAAACCATATATAATTTTTACATATGGTTCTTACATTGAAATTTTTTATCATGAATAATCTTATTCTCGTGATATTCTATGTCTCATATATTTTTGGTGGATAATTATTCAAATTTTTCCAAGTTATATCAGACATTTGGAATTTGTAATGATTATTTTCCTCAATAATAACTTAATAATAATTCAATGGTGTATCCATTCATCGATGACAACAACCCTTATTGTTATTTATCCTCAACAAATAAAATATTGTAAATATGTATCGACCACTCCATGAATAAATTTGGTAAGGAACCTTGTTAAATCGATTATGTGGTATATGAGTAAGGTTTCGGATAGGTAAGACATGGGTGGTGCCTAATTATAGATAGCCCCCTTATGTAGTTGTGTTCTTATGGGAAGAGTAACATGGATAGCCTTAGTGTGATTTTATATGATATACTACACCAACTTTTGAAAGTTCTTGATGGTAAGGGTTCCATGTACCAAGGAAACATAGAGTTTGTTTATTAGGAATTCTCCTCATTTAGATACATTTTTTTATTTATCTAAGAGATTTTGTTTCAAAAAAATATATATGTTCATTTTATTCATAGTTCATTGATTTAATGGAATTCATTTTGAGTTTCTCACCTTTCCAATTTTATTGTTCCATATCTAGTTATTTTAATTAATGTTTTTCTAGTTATTACCTTTCTATATCTTTTAACGGGAGAGTTTATTGATTATATTTCATGTGTGTCCAATAATTTACATTTCTATATTGTTTATACACTTTCTTCCCATATTATTGATTTCATGGAATATATATTCAGTTATTAATTTTTCATATTTATTATTCTCATTGATTCATTATTTATTCCCTTGTACTTTACCCTTACTGAGCATTTGATATCATCCACATTATGTTTCCTTTATACATGATTCATTGAAGCATACTGTGAGTGATATGTATGTTTATTCTAGATGGAATAGAATTGTTATGGATGAAAGTAAAAGAAATTATGTTGTAATTAGTTTATTCCTTTTTAGAACAAGAATCATCTGTGTATTTTATTTTCCAAGACAACTATACTACATTATCATTTGGGATTTGATTCCTTGTAATCATGCCAATGTAATGCAAATGGAAAATAGTTATTTACTTTTGTGGACAAGTCACTAAAAAATTATAATTAATTATTAAAATATCTTTAAAATAAACTATATATATCTAGTATTTACAATATTTATTTCACAAAGCATCCACATTAAACTTTATTATTCCATGCCAATATGAATTCCACATAATGTTTTTGTAAGGATATTAAAAATAAAATCTGTTTATGACATAAAAATGAAAGATTTTTTAAATGTAGTAATCATAATATTATAAATAATTTATATTAATAATTGAATAATTTTAAAACATAAAATTGTTATAATAACCATTAAATAATAAATTATTGAAAATTTTGGGAGGATAATATATGAAATTCGTAATTTTGGGTTAATATTTAACAGTTCATTTTGGTGTGCACAATTCCCAATACCATACAAAAACAAAAAATTACCCACTAACTAATTGTATATTGAAATATATGATTTTATCTCACATTTTAACTAACCTTTTGTTTATAATTCATCAATAAAAATTTCAAAATATTTAAATATACCACCAAATTTAACTGAAAAATAATATTATCGTAATTATTTATCCAATAGAATATCTATTATATAAATACTCAAAAAAATAAAAATCACATTTGATACTTCCCTATGATGACTCCTAGGTAAAATGGGCTTGTGACTAGTGATACATGTTTTGATATATATAGGTTTGTGAATGATTTACTTCCATATTTGTTAGGATAATCCATGAATGGTCTTGATTGGAAATAAAACATGATTTGGTTATAAGTTGGACATTCCAAAAAAATGAATCCCAATAGGGGAAAAATAAATGGTTTTCATTATATCATGGTACCCCACTCTATAAGAACACATAAAAAATCACAGGGTGAACATCTGAAATATAATAACCCGTCATATATTCGTGATCGAAATATAGAACACAAAAAACTCCACCAAAATTTGTAATAGGTGAATATCATGAATATATATATATATACCTCTAATAGCTCAAACTCTGATTTGAGAAACTAATTCATCTACCAATACCTCATTATCAACATTTACTAAATTATCCAAAAACTATTAATACCATAAAATCTATTAAATTTGAATAATTATAGGATACTTTTCTAGTGAAGTTTCAGTGTGGTGTGTAAGAATACTTTACACTGTATTGAAACAAAAATAGTGTCCCATGAAATTATTTATAAAATAGGTATATTATTAATGTTGAATAAGAATATATATATATATATATAATAAAATATTTTATGAAATCCCAAACATGGAATAAGAACACAAAAACTATGATATAACTAAATATTTTATTTAGTATATATAATGTAACTCCCTTTACCTAAATGATGCATATATATTATGCATACATCAAGAATAAACATAGAATCTATGATGAGAATGAATATTAAATATCTTTTCCATTTCAATTGTATAATAATAAATCAATTAGGGTCAAATTTCCTTCCCATATAAGAGAGGTATTTATTTATACCGAATTCAGTCATTTAATTCATATCCTCCCTTGGGGAATGTGGAATGGGTAATAAAAGAGTCGGGGAACTATGATCCCATACCATATAATTAACATGTCAATTAAAATTAGTTATACACGGGAACTTATTTATATATACTAAACATTTCCCTTTCAAATAAATAATCTACCATCTAAAATGATCATAGTTCTGGGTACATAAAATAAATTGCATGATTGTGGTAAAAAGGTAAGAACATGCTTGAAATTATAATGTAATTACATACCCTTGTATTACTATAACCCTATACATGGAATTATAAATCCTTATTCATGGTCATAATAAAAATACAATTTATATAAGTTTTCATTTCAAACACAACAATATGACAACATTTTTCCAAATAAAGTATGAATATTCTAAACACAATAGAAAACTATAACTATGTTCAATTACCGACCAAAATAACATATATATATAAATTCAACATATAAAGAATAAAATAATAATATGGGTATCATGTTATGAAACATTACAGAATGATATATCTATAATAAATCATTCAATTCATGTTTTTGAAGAACTACACTATATTGACAACCTCATCTCTCATGAATAAACATTAATGAAAGAAAATTATATTTGTATGCTGGTTATCCTAATAACATCACCCAAGTGAACATAACCCAAAGACAGTACAAAAATATTTCATACTAGTAAAAGTACCATAGATACTATGGGTAAGTAATATAAAATAACTAGGGGTGTATATTTATCAAACACAACCAATTATAGTTATATATATTCTAGTTTGTAAATAAACCCACATCAATGGATTTAAAATTTACACTTGGTACTATTTATTTTTGTTCGTATGATCATGTTTCAAATGAAAAATGAAAAGATCACAAGAAAAATCATTCCATTTGAAAATCTATTTATGAAATAAAAAATTAATTAAAAGTGTAAAATTTAAATATGAAAGTGTTTTGAATGAAAATAATTTCCCAATTAAATATTTCTATTATACAAATCACACAAAAACAATTTATAAATCAATGGGAGTTTCTGGTTTTCATGGTTAGGTAATTATTAAACCACTATAATATTCACGCTAATTTTCCTTGATCTACTTTGATGCTTGAATTATACGTTTTTAGTGAAGAATCTTCTTATCAAATGGTTATGTGTGATTCATTTACTGGTAAAACATCCTCAAATAAGTGGAATTTTCTAATTTTCATTTTATATAATGTTTGGTACTAAATAAAGTACACTTTTGATTTATGTTGAGAAACCAATATTGTTTTTTCATTGGCAATCTCTGAGAATAAAAGATTTCAATATATATATTTTGTTATAACAATGCAAAAGGTTTATCATTTATTCCCACATTTAATGTTAAGGGAAAGTTCCAACATTATGTGAATAATGGGACTAGTTTCAAGGACTAAGAATGTGTTACCTAACATATATATTAAGAGAATAATAAATAATCTAAAATACATTCAAGTAATCTATAAAACAAAATCTCATTAAATTAAATATTATAAACTAATGAAAATAAAATACTTTTTAAAAAATGTGGATAAAAATTCTATACGAAAAAATTTACACAGGCTATTTATAATACGGATTAAACCATTCATTTATAGTATTATAATATAAAAACCCATAATTATTAATTAAGTAAAATCCTTAAACAATCATGAGTGGGTATTTTATAAGATTCACTTGGTGAGGCATGAACACCTGCCAATAATAAAAATGAGTGTTTTTATTCCAATAAAGCACCAAGAATCACCTAAAATTCACATAACCAAATTCTATATACCAATGAAATAAAAATGAATTACTACAATTAATAAATACCCATAAAATTCTATAGAAAATAATTTGACATACTCTATAAATTTACTCAAAATTGAATAATCTCTATGAAAAAATAACATATAGAAATTTATCTCTCTAATCATCATAAAAACAAGAAGACCTTAACATAAACCATACATCAAACCTTATAAATTAAATTACAATGAAGGAAAAACAACTGAATATTTCCATTACATTATCATTATATCACTGAGAGGGGGATGGTTGAATTGGTGATATCTTTTAATTTTCTTTATCCTTTATTTTGAAATAAGATTCACTCGTAATTAATGAGTTATCACTATTCTGGAAAAAAACAATCACACATATCCATGAAAAAAATAATTTATAAGGTTAACAACACCAAAAGATTATCTATGTAATTATAATCGTTTGTAATCAATCAAATACCACACAATCCACTAAAAATAAAAATTTTCCTTGTATAAAAACAATTAGGATATAACCTTACACTTTTATAGAAATATAATCAATATAATAGTGCATGTGAATCTTCAAGAAAAAAATCATGTAATACTTGATTGTTTAAAAAAATATACAAATAATTCACTAATTTTTTCTAATCATTTCACCATAATTATTTATCGACCTTCACTTTTTATATCCTTCAAAACAATTCTCCACTTTCCAACCACGTAGTTGGTTTAATATTTTTTGGACTTCGTAATGATACTTAGTCAATAATCCTAGTCAGATTCTTCAGTATTACTGCTCAGTCTAGAAAGATAAATTTTAATGAATACTTATCAAACAATTCCCAATTACTTCTACCATTGTATGATTTTCTCATCATAATTTCCTGGTCTAATGACCCAGACTGATTTTATAACTAAATATGATCTTCATTCTTCTTATATCAGGAAAACATCCTTAAAAAGACACTTTCTAGAAACCTTTTCTCACTAAATCATCATATCATATTTTACATTTTCTTCTTATGAACATTGTTATGAGGAATCAAAAATTACAATGTACTCTTCTAATTTCATAGGTGCACCAAAATTAGTTTTAATAGGAAACATAAATGTTTTCCAACTTAAGAAAATTTCCTAAAAACATGAATTTCTACTTAATTTAGGCTCTATATTTTTTTGGTGCTTCTCTAATATTCTTTATTCTTCATTAAACATAATTAATAATATCATAACTATAATTGGGTTCAAAAATAATAACCATTCTCTAGTATGATAACAATTTTCATTCATATTTCATCTTTACAGTGATTAAATAAGTAAAATTACAGACTAAATTCCACTGTACAAATTGATCATATGAAAAATAAATTAATACTCATTACAATTCTCAATACCAACAAAAAAACAATGTACACATTATAATACTTGGAAAAAACTATTAGTCATACACCCTTGAAACCATTCTACCATAAATATAGTCACAAGAAGTAATGATAACATCACTTACTGAAAGTAAATAAACAATATCTTCAATGCCCATTTGATAAGAACATTCATAAAACACATCAAATTATTATTATTATTTTTAGATCATCATACTGACGATCATGTTTCTATGTTATAGGTATCTTTCTGTGTCTGGTGAATCTATCTGTGTCTTACTCTAATGTATTAGTGTGAGTGTCCGTCTTAGAGTTGGAAACACTTCGTGTTGGAGGAATCTTGATCCAAGTGTAATTATATCATACTTTCCATTTTGTACATGTCCCTCTTTATAGACAATTCAACATGATGAAAATATTTGACTACATTATTCATTAATTGATTCATTAGTCTCTAATGTTCTTTCACACATCAGTCCCAATACACTCCACTTCTTTCCTTTTAAATTATTCCTAAAAACTCATAATAA
The DNA here is from genome assembly GCA_963277665.1 of Viscum album. NCBI lineage: Eukaryota > Viridiplantae > Streptophyta > Magnoliopsida > Santalales > Viscaceae > Viscum > Viscum album. Next base: position 704,977,050 of record OY728155.1, read on the forward strand.
TAAATTATTCCTCAGATTGATAGGTGTAACACAGTGTCCAATGAACGAGTATCAATGAATGTGGATTCAGTATCTTATTTCATTTCATGATTACAGTATAAATACACTTCCATAATTAACCAACATATATCGAAAAATATTTATATCTTGTATCTAACTGGTGTAACTAATATATATCATCCTCAAATTCTTACCATTCAAAAAAAACCATTCAATCCATCAATGTGTTTTGTACCCAGAGATCTTACACAAATAAATCGGGACCATAAAAATTTGATATCCAAAACATTATTATTCAACAAGATATTGAATATAATAATGAATTCCTAATGACATTGAGAAATATTATGTTCATAATAGCTTGTCAGATAGAATACAAATTTTAAGAAAACTATGAAATGAAATGAATCATTATACATAGTATGGATAATTTTATACTCTAATAAATTTTCTCATTACGGTTGTTATGTTCATACATAACCCAAGTATAGTCCAATGATCCTTTTCTACCAAAAAACTGATTTATAAAATGATAGAATTTCCTATGAATTATCTATACAATATTCTTATTATGATTCAACCATTCAACTATTTTATATTATTATCATAATGTAAAAATTGAATTTATTTCTTTTCCTTACAAAAAATTACAATACTTTCATCACATTCTTCTTTCAAATAAAAAAACAAATTCTAGATAATGTTGTACCAACGATATCCACCTTTGAAATTTTTTCATCCAACCTATATAAATCACTAAACAGTATAACTTCATGATATGGATTCCATATAAATTAATTCAAATCCTAAATATGATAACTCATGGTAGGAAAAACGAATCATTAACAACAAAAACCATTCTATCCAAAATTAGTGAGTTACAGAACATTCTTCTTTATCCTTTCAAACTATCCACAACTCCACAACATATTTTACATACCTACAAAATGTTCCAAAAATATTTATTCCCCATTAATAAATTTTACATATTCACAACATATTTAACATACCTAAAAAAATTTTCCATCATTGCATCCAACAAACTTTTCGAATAGTTCAAACCCAATAATGTTGAGATCTTGACTTACCCATAACTTCCCCAACATATATGAATTCTTAAAAGGTTTAGCACACATGGATATATTAATTTAAGAAACATCCACTCACTATTAAAAAGTATATGGAAATACAGGATGTGGGAGGGGATATAATCTTATAACTTAACCATTGTAAGAAAGATGTTGTACACCAATGTTCAACCTGAGCTTTAAAAATGAATCCTTCAATTAAGGTTCAGTGAATATGTCAGTAACTTGTTCTGATGTAGGAACATAATATAACTTCATCCCATTATTCTCCACATTATATTTGATGAAATTATGTTTTATATCAATAATTAGGAAACGAGAATGTTTTATTGGGTTTCTTGTAAGGTTATGGAACTCTACTTATAAAAACCAAATTGAATTTGTATCTTTAATTAAAAATGTAAATATTTTAAAAGAATCATAATCTACATAATTTGGTTAGCAGCTTTTATAGAAGAACCAAACTCAACTTAATTTACTCTAATCTTTAATAAATTTAATTTATTTTTATTTCAACTAAAACAATTTTTTCCTAGAATGAAATTTTCAACAAATGTGGATCTTAGATAATCATCATTTCCATCCAATAATCATTTTTATAACCTATCAAATAAATAAATTATTAGAAATCGTACATGTCTCTGAAATCAATTGGACCTTTCATATACTGGGAAAACAATTTCCCTCTAATATATGTGATTATTTTGTACCACTCTGAAATATATTATATAAAGTAACATCATAAACAATTTCTAGTCCAAAAGAAGTCCAATTCAATAATCATTTGGATAAAATTGAAACTATAGAGTCAAAATCCTTAAATTCCATGTTTTTTGGTCTACATGGTTCCAAATGAAATTATTTGGGAAACTATTATTGAATTTTTCATGTCATGTTTTTAAAAAGAACCTTGGAATACACATATTGGGATATAAAAATGTGTTTCTTATTTTTTAACATTTGTAAATCAAGAAAGTATTTCATTTAACATGGATGGTAATTCTAAAAAACAATTATCTCTTTAGAAAACCATTCATTAGTTCTTTCGTCAATATACAATGATTTCTTCAAATTACACAAATAAATTTGTGGTACGATGCCCTTAAATATCTTTTGTCCCATACAATGATTTCTTCAAATTAAACAAATAAATTTAATCCTTCCAAAAAAACATATGGTTTTTAAATGTACACTTTAACATCTAAATCCCCATTTGTAAATTTCTACATCACATCTATCTGAAATATTTTCTAACATCACTATGGAGTAATAGATCGAATAATTTTGAATGTTTCTAACCTTTCCACCTGACCAATTGTATTATAAAATTCAATTGCCTCTATCTGGTAGTAAACATTGCACCAAAATAATATTTCTTTTCTTATCACATCAACATTTTCATTCATCTTATTCTCGAAAACACACTTTACACCAACAATAATGTTTTTATTTGGTCTAGGTATGAGTTCCCAAGTATCGCTATTTTCAATATGATACAACTCTTAAGTCATAGCCCAAATACATTCTGGATTCTATAAATATTGATTTTCTTCTTTCGACACAACTTTAGAATGCAAAATAATTTGGTGTAATATATTTTTATGTTCTTCTTATTATAACCATTTGATGTGGTTCACCAATAATTTTTTGATCTTTCACCTTCATCCCCAACATAGGATGAGATGTTTGATATTCTTCCACATTTATATAAATAGATGTGTCTATTTATCCTTCTTTTATATGATTATAAATTTTTTCATCCTTACCATAAATCTTTATAAAAATTATTTCATCTCGTTTATCTTAGACAAATGAATGAATTTGTTTATAATATTCCTAAAAATGTTTACAAAAAATCACATCAATAAAGTCAAATAATATTCTCATCTCTTTCTTGAAATATTTATATCATCATCACTTCTAATCATTTTAAAGATAAATTCTTCTTCATCTCTATTCTCAAAATTCCATGTATTACACCTTTATTCATTATGTTTCATGGTCTCACAAAAACTCTAAAGTCTTTAACCCATAGATTTTTTTAATAAAATTTTTTATATGGACTCATAAATAAACATTTCCTATAGAATCATTGGTTTAGAATATAAATAGAAGTGCATATTTTTTCCTACAAACATAATGAGAGATATCATGTTCAACTAACATAATTCTCCCCATTTAACATAGACTTATATTTTTTTATTTCAGACACACCACATTATTGAGGACTATACATTGCACTAAACTATTGTTGAATTTTATTCTTCTCAAGATAACTTTAAAACTAATCCTTTTTATATTCACCACCATGGTATGTTGTCAATTTCTTTATATAATACTCACATTAATTAATATATTTTCTAATTAAAATATTAATATTTTCATAGAATATAACATTAATTTCATATATATAACACATATATTTATATTTAATACATTAATTAATGTAATGATGTATTTACCTCATTGAGTTGATTATTTTCTCAATTGGCTATTCATATATGAATAAATAAGTTCTCATGGCCATTTTAAACAAATTTTACTTTCATATGTGTAGAGTTTTCAATATTTTCTTTCTGAAAAATTGTGAAACACCAATAACAATTTGTTGAAATATAAAGAGTTTCAAATAATCTTCTCATATCATTATTCATATATTTTGGAGGATTGATAAAAAACCTTTCTATTACATTAAAAAAGAATAAATTATTTTGATATTATTCCTGTTTTTTTAAATATATAATAAATAGTATCCAATGATTGGAAACTATTTAAAAATTTCATAAGAACCTTTGTAGGATTCATAAAAAAATCCTTCTCAAAATTATTCATTTTATTGGATTTAATACACATATGTTTTTGTATTTTTTGAATTTTTGAAATATATATAATTTTAATGATTAAGACAACAAAAAAATAGTGGTGTTCTTAAATCCACCACAATACCATCAGTATTCTTAGAAAAAATATTTACCTATTTAATATCCATATGTTTTGAAGTTATCAGAATATATCACTGAAACCGTGTTGTAATTATCATAGTGGCTTTGTTAGGACTCAAAATTTATTTTCTAAATTTCAACATTCTTCTTCATATCAATATTGTTTTAATATGTTTTGGAAATAAAAATTTTCCGAACATTTTTGGACCCAAAATTTTTAGGAAAATTATACTTTTCTACATTATTAATTATGGATATATACATAACATTCACCAATTTCACCTTCATAGAAAAAATTTAAAATATTATATTAATCATTGATTGAAACATTTGATCATTCTTGGTTTAACCCTATATCAGTTATTCACAAGCTTTATATATTGATATAATAAAACATGTAGCCCTCTGCTCAGATTTTGAATGTTTTTGTTGAGGAAGACCAAATTATTAATCTTTTTCATTAATATTAAATTCTAGATATTTATTCATATAATCTAATTTATCAATATACTTCTCCCAGTCGTCAATATATTCTAGTAATTTAACATTATCAACTGAGAAAACCCTAATTGTTTGGTGATAAACAATGATTTTTCAATTTCAATATTTCTTTATCGGGTCTCATAATATTTCTTAGACATTCATCCAATTCTTATTTTAGATGAAATACTAATAGGGTTTTTTATTCTTAAATACTAATTCTTCTAAAATTATTCAAGATAATTTTTTAATGAATGTATTCTTTATACAATTCTTAGTAGACAATTTAGTTTCTGCTTCATTGTCATCTTCTTCTTCATCATTGGAAAAATAAACATATCCTTTTGTGTTTAGAGAATTTTTTATAATTCCTTTTGGAATAATATAAAGCCTTATCACCCTCTTTATTAAAAAACATTCTCAACCTTTTATGATCTTCATATAAACGAAATTTGGAATATGTTATTTTTGTATTTATTCTTTCTTTGGGGAAAATTTGTAGCAAATTTCTGAGAAACTCCTCATTCAATATATTTTATTGTAAGATTTACTTTATGCATTTTTATACATCTTTTATCATTTTTTGGAAAATATAATAAAGATCTAAAATATTTTTACATACTTATCTTTTGAATTCAAAGCCAACAAATTCTTCTCCTCCATAAAACCACTTATACTTTCCATTATTGGTAGCTTTAATGGAAATTTATCGAAAAAAATTTTGTTTTATCTTTTATAACAGTATCCCTTTTTATAAGATAAATGATTACTGTACTATGAAAATTATCCATATATAATGCTTTTTTATCCCTATATTCAAATGAGGAAACATCAGATCCTAACATGTTAGGAATATTTCTCAAGATCATTTCAAAAATAGGTGAGTCTTCCTACTATTCCATAAGAAAACATATGGTGCTTAAAATATCATACAAAATTGTAAAAAAGTCACCAATATATTGAAACTCACCCATTTAATATCATTATACTTTTTGATCTGGATTTTTAACTTGGATTTCTTCACCTTTTTATTTAAATTATAAATGGTGTTAAAATACTCTATGCTGCCTTTGGAAATAGAAACTCCCTTCACTCTTAAAAACTCAATTTTAAAAAATGATGATATAAAAGTATTCTTAATTCATAAATAATTCTAAGGATTCTACGTTTCCACAAATTTGATTGTACATTTTTTATCAGTAAGTGGAAATCCATATATAGCTTCTTCCCAAACACCATTCACATGATACATAAGATAAGGAATCATTCAATCTTTCCATATATGATAGTTCTTCTCATTAGAACCTAAAATCCCTTTATTATTCACACATTTTAGATTTTCCACCACAACTTCTCCTTCATAAACATAAGCAAAGAGTAAACTATCAGAACCTTCGCTCTGATGCCACATGATATTGTGCAAGTGAGATCAAGGGATCAGAGTGAGTCACAAGGGTGAATTCGTGATAGCTTTTTCATTTAATTTTCCTTTATTTTGAAACAAACTTATTCTCTTTTTAAAGAGTTATCACTTTTATGAAAAAAAACAATCACACATCCCAAGAAACATAATAATTTATATGGTTCAAAACACTAGAAGTGTAACTATATCTTTATCATTGTTTTGGGAATAATCCAATTCTACACAATTAACAAGGAAGAAATAATTTTTTTTGGATACCGACCTATAGGATATAACATATAATTTTGTAGCACTATGATCAATAAAATAGTTAATGAACATCATCTATAAAAAATGAGGCAACACAATTTTTTATAATAAGCTACTAAACATTCAACAATTACTTCTAAACATTTTACTAGGTTGTATTATAAACATTCAATATTAATAAACATAAAAATTATTCCACAGGTTCATACCCTGTAGTAGGTAAGAAAATATTTAGAACTATTAATGAAACTTTGATTGCTATCCTAGTCTCATTCTTTATTCCGATTTCTTATTACTAAAACATAATTCTCTATAATACTACTAAAACTATTCTAAACCACCTCGACATGAGTTTAGAAATCTCTTTCTAATTTCCAAGTATGATAACCCTATCCAATATGATAAACACTGAATATGATCTTCAATCTTCTTCTTCTATCCAAAAAACGTTTTCATTAGAACTTTTTCTAGATTCCACTTTCCACTAATACTTCAGAACTTCTCTCTCTTCTTCTACCCGTGAATGTTGTTCTCATCCATCTGAATGTACAATGTAATCCCTTCCTTAATAGGTGTGGTAATATTTGATTAGGAGGTAACATGAAATATTTTATTGCTTACCAAATTTTCTCATAACATTAATTTCTACTTCTTTTCCACTCCTTCTATGACTTATTCAGTTCTAATCTACTCTTCTTGATTCTTCATTAATATTTTCAAATCTTCTCATAAGATCAGAAGGCTTAAAAAAAATTTAACCATTATTTAATCTAGTAATAATTATCATTCTAATTTCCTTATTATGATGATGACATATATACTATAGATAATTACATTACTCTATTCTGAATAATAAAATAAAATAAAAATGGCTCCTCGTTATAATTCTCTGTACCTAAAATAATCAAACTGCACATTTCGATTCTATATAAAAACATTTAGTCAGAAGAACATGAAACCATTATTTCATATACATAGTAACGACTTCTAAAGATAATAATTATTTTTATAATTTCTTCAAAAATAGATTCAAAAACCCACTTTGACTAGTACTTCCAGAACACTCATAAAAAAATTATACTTTTCTACTTTTGTTCAGATAGATGATCTTTTATTAAAGAAGATACTAATTTCAGTATGCATCTAGTTGATTTATATCAGTCTCAATATGATGTTTTTGTTTCATCACCAGTCTGATGAGTCGTAACCACTAAATTTTTGATGACCCATGACCCAATTATAAACATACCTGATTTTGTTATTTTATTCCGGATCTAACTAACAATCAATTAATACCGGTAAAAATGGTTAAATACATTGTTAATCATCAAATTGATCGGTCCCTTGAACTCATTCATTCATCAATACCAAAAAATACAATTATTTTAAATATCATTTCTTCCAAATACAAAAAATAAAAACCATTAGGCCTTTTATTGATCCGAAAACACTATTTTCGATGCACTATTATCATTAACTTCGACATCTTAAACATTATTCCATTCCTGATTATGGTGTAAAAACACTTCTATCAATCACTAAATTCTTTCTCATATGATTTTAATCATGTGGATTTCTATACTGATTGAAAAAGTGCATCTTCGGCATATCATATTTCAAAAAACTCTCCCATCCTTCAAAAAATTATGTGACTCATGATCTCACACTGGTAATGTGTGACTAGAAAACATTGAATTCAAAACAAATCTTCCAAAAACCTACTTGAAATCAAAAATTCTTCATGAAATTAAGAATTATTATTTTCAAAATAGAATTTTATAACTTATATTGAAAATTATTATAACTTCCCATTCTTACATCATTTAATTTATTTTCAATCAAACCTCATATTGATTAGCTTAAATTTTTCTCCACATTTATTCCATAATTATTTCATCCCAAGTTTCTCAAAATATTTTTAATATATGATAAATCTATTATTAGAATGAATTTCTTGATTTTGTATGGATATTTCTAGACTCTGATACAATTTTTCATTATGTTCGAGACATTGACACCACAACCAGAATTATTCTAATAAACATATTCTCCCAGAAATATTCTACACAAATAAATAGACATTATTAACCATTTTATATCTAATATTCTGATTATAATGAACCTTATACCTAATCATAATTCCATGAATATTGAATATAGTTATTTTATTGATATCATGAGATAATTATTTCATAAAAACATCTTTTAGCACCCAAAATAGCATCTATCTGACATTATCCCAACACAACCAACTGAAACATACCGTTTTAAAGAATGGTAAGGATAATCCCAAAGGATTAAGGGTACTTTATCCATGATTCAATAGATTTAAATCTATAATCACAATCCAAAATAATACATATCAAATGTAAGGGGTGGAAGAAGTTGAGTTGAAGAAAGAGAGGTCCTACCTTATCTCTTGGCATGAAAAACCCCATGAGTCTTCAAATAGATAAATGGCATAATAATGGGGGAGGGATAACCAATAGAGGAAACTTGAGGGAATTATAATAATATATATATAAATGATTTTTTATGAGAAATTAAAAGGGGTAAATAGGATTGAAAGGGAAATTTTAAATCATACTTCCCTAAAAAACATACCTATAGGATATCAAGTACATTATCAATCATCACAAGATACACAATGACACCCTGGACAACCTAGGATTCTTACCAGGCTAGTGGGTACCTATTTTCAACTAATGGTAGCATCCACTATAGTTAAATTTAACTAATAAACTTCTTCTTATCTTTAAACCACATCTAAAAATACATAACATTTTATCAAAAAAATGAGATTGTATCTTAATCATTAAATTAAAAATGACCCATCAATCCAGCTGGAAAATTCAAATGTACCAATACATAATCCACACAAAATTAACCTAAAGTACCTAATGTAATTATAGCATGCACACAGCTTGTTATTACCTCTTATTCATATAACATATTATCTTTAGGAAGAATTGGTAGATGTTTATCCAAATACTATATAAAAGTAATAATTTGATGTATACCGCAATAATTCATAAAACATTGAATACACAACCTTGGGATTAATCACAAGTCACCAAAACAGACCAATTACAATCTATGGTTAACTAAATCATGATCATATCACTTTTACAAGTATATAAACTCACCTCCATCATATAAACAATTATCCATAAAAGTCTAGTTCAAAACATTAAAATTGGATCCAAATCATCTAGAATAATAATTGATATATCTTGATGAAACAAAACAATAAATATATAATTATTGAAAAAAACCAACAGTAATTTTTTTAGTACATCCTTAAATTCCCCCTCACAAGTCAGTTATATGAATCATAAAATTTAAAACAAGATGTTAACCATCATAAATTTTCATTTCTATATAATTCATCGCTATATGGTTTTATTCATAAATACAACCAACTATTCAGAAGGGATGATTTGGTAATCTCCACCATATACATCTCCTAGGACATAATATGTTTGAGCCACTTTAATTTTAATTTATTAAAGAGATGTGTTTTCCAATGTCCCGCATAGAACCTCTATTTATTTCAAAAACATCACCCCATACAAGTTAAAATATTAGATTTAATGTAGATCAATACATTATATAACCTCATTTCAAGTAAACAAACTAAACATATTGTATTTTAAAATAAATTCACATAACATTTAAATGATTTATTTACATATTAAATGGTCATATAATTATCCATTAATTTAAAATAAAAACTAATTTACATTTAAATATAGAATTTTCATTTGACTATAAAAATAATGTTTTACCTATTTTTAAACATTAGTAAAGGTAAAAATGATTAACAAATCCAAAGTTCATTTTGAAAATCGAAAACAAAATTATATTTTAAAAACATTCCTATTTAAAACCCTAATAATTATATAATAGTTAATCAAAAAAAGATAAAAAATTGATTATCAAATTTTAAAAAACTCTTTTTTCCCAAAAACTCATAATAGGAAGAACCTATTATTAAAGAAACATAATATTTTTACTCAAAATATACAATTAATATTAATATGAATTGATCAAATATCATTGAATACTATATTAAACAAGGAAATATATAATAGTTATCTTTGATATATAAAAATATTAGATTCACAAAAAATAATTATACATAAAATATATTAGTTCTCAAAATGCCACTCACCATACTGTATATATAGTCAGCCTTCACTGCTCTCCATCTTCTTAATTTGTGACTTTGTTCCATAATTCCCTCAAATTTCCTTCCACCTAAAGGTTCTATAATGACATTATGGATCCACATAATATTATATTAAAATTGTGCGTCCACTAATACTTCATCTCTGTTGAATTTAATGTTGATTCCATGGTTCAGGAAACACCATCTGTTTGTGGACTATTTTGTGCACAATATTTTAGGATCCTAGGGTTTATATGAGTGTTCTACCAAAGGGATTCTCGACTCCAAACATTTTATAATAATATTATATTTAGTGTATGTCCTATTTCTGGCTTGGTCAAATTCTCATTGCATCTATAATGGATCCATATTTTTTTCATTCAAATGGTCATTTGACTTCTATATGATGTGTGACACACCAAATACGGTGATTTGGGTGAGACTCCCTAAACTCATAATCCATTTTTAGAATCCCGTAATACATTGTATGTTAGGTAATCATGTAGTGTTCTTCCTATGTTTTGATGGTAGAACTCGGGATTTCTGTCACCAGATCTCACAGAGAATATCTATTGAAGTGGATGTTTCAAACCCGTGTTTCAATTATTTTTGTGTTTCTATTAATGATTAAATTCTTTATAAGAAATCGGTTATATTATAGATTGGGTGTTATTTCTACATGATATACAAGAAAATTTAACACCTATTGGAAGTCTTTATGTGTGGGAAGTATCAGGCGATGGTGTCTTGTACTAGTGCCAATGGAATTACACAGGTTTCAACTGGGGTGTCCTTTGATCGGGAATGTCTTTTAGAAGTGGGTTTCATTGGACAAGATGAAGTTTAAGGGTTCATAGGGAATGTTATAATCTAATTTTAAGTATTTAGGGAGACTAAAAATCAACCAAAGGTTACACATCCTATTCCAATTATTACTGATATTTATAATAGATTGAATAATTATTTGGAGGATGTTTGCTCTTTAGGGGATGTGGTGAGTCCGAGTAATGTAATGGATTTGTATACCCTTTTTTATTCTCAAATATATTCATAAACTAAAAAATAATTTGATGTTACATGGGGTTATGGTGTTGTAAAGTTGTATGGATGGCTCAGGATGACTATATCAAACATGAGGATTAAGAGAGCCCTTAATATGCTGATATGGACATGCAGTGTGGTTCACTAAATCAATGTAATGAATCTATGATGAATGGTGAAATTATTGTCCATCAAGATACTCGTGATTCTCCTCTATGTAGAGTCTTTGAGGACACTAATACAAAACCTCATTTTAGGGGATGAGGATTTACACAGCTGATGGATTCTAATATGTCATGACATGATCCAAATGATGGGGACCACAACACTGGTGTATAGAAGAATAATTTCCAATAGTATATTAAAAAAATTATAAGTCCGCATAAATTTTTGATAGGTGGTAGAATGTTTATGGTGATGAAATGGAGACTAAGAGTAACCCAATTAAATTATTGAGTTGTGGTAAAGTCTAATTCAAAATATCACATAGTAAGAAAATGATGATTGACAGAGAGGGCTTCACAATTGCCCTGCCAAAGAGAACGTTGATGATATACTACTCCGATAAGATAAGGATCATGTCTACTAATTCTCATATAATGCATTAAGAATGATCAATGTAGATATTATTAGGATATTTAATCAAGGTAATTATCAATCTGAATGGGAAACTTCTGATGAGTTCGGTTATGGGAATGATTTTCCATACTATGATATGTAGTATTATTTCTGCAAGATGTGGGTGATCTCTCATCGCAATAATATTTAATTACCTACTTTTGTGTTCTTATTAATAAATTGTCTGATGATTTTTCTTCTAACTACAATTTTCATGTATATTGGTTCTCTATTTCAATAAAATATATGTATTATCTATCATGTTTGACCATGTCACATTCAAAAAAAATCAACCATCACATCTTTGTTAAGGGGATAAACAACACACTCAATAATAGAGGTTAAACTAGTTTCCATGATCACTAATATAGCATATACATTTTTATAAATTAAGAAATTAATAAAAATAACATTCCTAGTAATAGTATATATATGATATAAAAATTATATTCATCCCCGATAAAGAGAATAAGATTCAAGAAAAGTATTATAAACTAATAACACTAAAGAAAATAAATTATCAGTATAGATGAAATGATATAATTAAAAACTCATTGAACAAGCTCAATAAGATATGTATGGGAATAAAAAATATAGCATGCTTATTAATTTAAATATATTTATATTACATATGATTTATTTAGTAAACCGAACAGAATGAAATGGATAATTAGCCTTCCTAAAAATAATAATTTCTATCTATATGAGGTAAATAAAAATATAATTCATGCTAACGTAATAATAACTGATATATAAATATAAAGGAACCAAATATATTAATATATATTACTAATTATTTGGTTAATATGATCCTATATTTGTTTCAACTATAGTACAGTAATCAAAGGAAAACGTGTAGTACAGATTGAAATACTATGTGTGTCTACATTTTGATACCTAAAATGATGCGTGAATGAAAATTGTATGGGCCTCTATGATGAATAAAAATTAATTTCTTTTTTTCATTCCATCATTCAATATATATGAAAAAACCCCACACATCATATAGTTTCTATTGAGATGTAATACAATCTATAGTGAAATGAGCTTATTACGTATAAAGGATCTTGATGCCTTATTATTGTTTACTTACAATGTGCCAATACTTCTTCTCCAATCTAAAAGATAATTTACAAGATCTTATTCTACATAAAAATACATCCCCAACACTATTTTATAATTCCGATGATTCCAATATTCATATGTTTCACAAATCTAATACTTTACATCCTAAGGATAACTCTATGAACCCTCGGAATATATGCTATTTTATTGGTCTTGATATATCATTGTGGAATGATTTACTTGATAATTTCTTTTAAAAAATCAATGGATACACACTTCTATAAATCCAAAATGAATCATCCATGAATTATAAATTCCAAAAACTCAACATGGAGCCAAATATGCCATAAAATAATAGGTTTAAATGATTTTAAGGAACCCCACTATTTAATGATTCCTAAAAAACTCACATGAATAACATAAAAAATAATGTAACCAGTAAAATATGACTGTTCCCAAAGTGGAATTAGAAAAATTCTTGAAAACATGACATATTATAAAACCATTCATGATATAAATCAAGAATATATATAGACTACAACCTATAACTCCCTTTACTAGGAGTGTCTAAAAATGTTATACTTTCTTCAAGACTCATCATGGGATATGAGACAAGTAGGAATATAAAATATTAAATTTACTCCACCAAAATTACCATAATATAATGTTGGTGTAATACCCATTAAATACGTAATATGGTTTTTGGTATACTCATGTCATGGAAATATTGTATGTCAATGCGTTGGGAATAAGGAAACCGGTTTAAAGGAGTCAAGGGGTTTTGAGACAAAACATTATCAATAACCTATTAATTTATCCATGGTATACCTTATCACCTATTTTTAAAATAATTACATTACCTTTATTATAATTTATCTACCAATTATAACAATCATCCTACATGATACAACAATGTGATGAAATTCTTCGAATACTAAGGAAATAACATATTTAAAATAATAATGAATGTAAAAACAAATTTGATATATTGAAAATATGCCTATAATAACAAATCATTATCCATTATAAAAAAAATTATGTAAATTTTATCATTCAACATGTAAAAATGATGATGAAACAACCTTCTTTTACCCAATAGAGAATCAACAATGTAACATATCATAAATCAATTTTTGTAACCCCCGGAAATTTTAAAAGAAAAATATCATGTTCAACAGAGTATATGATATTAAAAACAATTATTTTAATAGAATTTAACACACCATGACTTTGTGATATATTAATTTTTATATAAATTCAATCCCTTCGATGTAATGTGATGTACCCAACCTCCGGTTTAAACAATGTGTGATAATCTAATAAAATATTAATATTTAGTCACGAAAATTATATCCTAGCCATTACATTGTAGATTATTAACATAAATACATAAATTAGAAAAATTATATGAAATAAATTTTTATAAAATTAATTCAATGGTTATATATTGATTATAAATAAAATATAAACAATTTCCTAGAAAAATAATATTTTATTAAAAACTGTATTTTTTAAAAGGAGACCTAGTTATGAATAGATCACAAAATTCATATTAAATTTTAAAAATAAAATTTATTTTTATAGACCATGATTCAAAATTATCGTTTTTTGAATTGTTTTAAATTTTCTGAACATATTATTTTCTTATGCTAAATAGAAAAAATACCTATTTTTATTGAAATTTGAATTTTCTATTAAATTGTTTACAAATATAAATTATGATTTATATTAGTTTTAATTTAAAATTAGTTAAAATATATTTCAATTTATCAAATTTAGATCATTATAATCAATTTAATTTTTAATTATTAAATATAAACTTTTTGTACTTTGGAATTGTTTCTTTACAAAACCTGTTTTTTAATGCGTTTGTGGATTTAATTTTATATTTAAATCTTAATATTTTTTGAATTAAATTTGGAAAACTAGATTAAATATTTGGAATAAAAAAATTTATATTATCTAATATGGTGAAATTAGTTTTTTACCATAATTAATTGTTAAAATAGTAAAATAACTATTGTGGTTAAGATGAAAATTGCTTTACATAGGGTTGAACTATAAAGATAAGGGTTAAAAAATTGCATGTAAAAACCACATTTTATATCTTTATTAATCTATATAATATTAATGGTTTTTCAATTATCTATTTTTTAGGAAATTTAAATTATTAAAAATAATGGAACCACTTTATGAATTCAAATTTCTCATGTGTGTCCTATCCCTTACTTATAAAAGTCCACCCCTCTATTCTCTTATCCAGACTTCTAAAAACATTTAGTTCAGATGATAAATTTATAAATATATTCCAAAATTTCCTCCCTACATCCTATATCCCTCAAATTTTTTATTAATCCCTCTTAATTTTCTTTGTATATAAACATATGTATTCTCTTTGAAGAAAAGTTAAGATTATTAACCATGCATAATTGTTTTATTTCTTTTTATACTTACATTAAATCATATTAAAAGATGAAAATATAATAAAACCAGTTTCCCATATATATTAAGATGTTATTATGTTAATTTAAAAACTCATATCCATCTCCATTTCCATTAAATAAGAAAGGAATCCATTGATTGTACGTACTGTGGACTACAACCTCACCACCCGATTTAATTCTTCTTCCATCACATCCTACCAATGATGGATTTAATATAATTATATGATATTTATGAAATTATTATAAATATTAAATTATTTCATCACATTTACCTTCTATATGTTTTCTTTGGTGGGATACAATAACGTCGATCATGTGTATGGAGGACTACCACCTCTTGTGTTGATGTGAAATATTTTTCATTTTATTTTTACATAGATGATAATAAGGATGGATTTGATTAATATAAATGATATATATGAAATATGAATGATTCTATAATTTATTATTAGAATTTATTTTCCTATAATTACATTTATCATGTTTAATGGAAACAAGGTTCATGCGTTTGTAGGAGTTACCATATCCATGAATATGGTAATCCATTTACTATATATATCGTTATAGATTATATTGGCAACATATATAATTAATTTATATTATATTTACATAATTTTTAAAATAATTGTGACTATAAAACCACAATCAATGTGAAATGAGTGAAATTACCTAACCAAAACAAATATAAAAAAACAGACCCATTATCACTTGAAAGAGTGAATTTAATAAAGATATGTTAGTACAAGAATGATAAAACTATCATTAAATAATATATGTTGTGAAATATATTTTATTGGTATTTTAATTAATTTATAATAATCCTATATTTATTATTTTGTGGTATAGAGCACATACCAAGGAAACCAGACATAAGGTAAGGGTTTCCCTTCAAACTTTTACATTTTTGAGACATATGCCTTATTCAGCCCTTATTCCATTGTATAGTGTATATATTTTATATTTTGTTATATAATATAATAAATTTATTTCTCATCATTCTATTCAATATTTCATTTTATTTTATCTCTATCATGGCGTGTATGATTCATAAGTTACCAAACTGGTATGCATTTATTTCACTATCTCATCGTTATTTAGGATTGTTTTTATGTAAGTCCTCCATTGGGAGATTATTTGATAATTCTTTCCCAAACTCAATCTATTCTATTAAAATATATTTATTCATTGAATTTTTCTCGTAATAGTATTGTTGTTTCACTTTTAGTAGATGAAATTATTGATATATTTTTTTATAAAAATATTATTTTATTTCTCTCATCGGTCAATAATTCTTTTTCATAAAATTTCATTTTTTCAGATACGATTTTCAAAAAAAAATTAACATCTTGAGAATTTTTTATTTATGAATTTTACACATTTTTTAGTTTTTTTTAAAACAAATGAATCATTATGTAATTTTGAAAACAATGCATATTTGGATTTTACTAAAAATTTAAAAGGAATATATATTTTAATTTTTATAGAATGAATGGAGTTTACCACCATTATGACCAAAATATGTTCTAAATATTACTTTATAATTTTATGTATTTATTTTCCATGAAAATGATTTTAATAATGTTTTATGAACTTTAGGATTTTAGATTATTTTTAAATTGAAAATATTGATTTCATCAAAATTGTTTTTAATGAAATTTTTATAATATTTTTATTCACTAATGACATCAAAACCTTATTGTACATATGATCCATTTGTGATATGATGTATTGACACCATCCTTGTTATTTACATTGAAGATTAATGGTCAACTAAACTGGGGATGTATAATTTTTCTACCATTCACCATTTTACTCTGGATAGTTTAAGATTTTTTTTCGATTGGGGTAAGTATTAACATTATTTTTTTAAAAAATATATTTTTATCATGGTTATGTTTCACCCCCATTATATAAGGAATTAATTGTACCTATAAAGTGATCAGTGGGGCTTGGAATTAAAAATTCCCTTGATGAATTGGTAGGTCTCATTAGACAAATCAACTGTCCAGATTACATGGGTTTATAAATAGTATATGAATTTCTTGTGAAAGGTATTGAATGTATGTTAAAAATGTCTATAATTATTAATCAAAACATTGTGATATTAGTTATTGACTTCCACATGATAATTAGATTCTCTTGAAAACCCAGGGATAAGATTAATGAATTTGATTATGTATATGGATTTATTTGATCATCATTTATTCTAGAATTATAATGTGCAAGTTATTTCATAAATGGAATATATTTAAGATATTTACCATGTTATAATGATTATACTCATTTATTCATGATATCATTTATAATATGCATTCCTTTAGTGATCTTCAAAACCCACCCATTTATTATGTTTTATTTTCCCCATGATACCAAGATGTGTTTTTATTAATATGTACAGATATGCTAAGGGGAATATGTAATTCTCGATGAAATTTTATTTATGTTTTCAATTGTAATGTGGGTTACATGTATGTATCTTGTTTACCAAGAACATTACTATTTTTTTCATAAAAATGTGACCCCTTGTATATTATGGAAATGTAATATAGTTACCACTGACTTTAAGATTCTAGGTTCCAGGTCTTTTCTTTTGGTATTAGAAAAATTATAGAAGAAACCATAGGAACTAGAGTTAGGAAAACATTGATTTAGAAACATAATCATATAATAGACATTGAGGGTAAGTATGGAATAACATCTTAATGTTTTTTAAGGTATATATTATGTTGTTTTCCATGAAATGCATCACTATCTATAAATAATTTCTTTATATGGTTATGGAAGAATTGTACTTATGGGTAATAACTCCAAAAATTGAATTTTTGGATTGAATCATGTGTTACCTAATTCATGATAATGATAATTTTTGTTCACCCGGTTTGTCACTATGTGGGGATATGATTTCATTAATTAACATTTACATGACGAACCATCGTGAATGATTTTAATAGATGATGACCATGAATTCCCAAGATCAAACCTAAGGTCGTATATATTGAAAAGATGTTACCCTAATTTTGAAATATTATAAATGAATCTTAATGACTGTTATTTCCCCTATGATTAGTGTTTCTCACCCATAAAATTTTATTTATATTCACAACACAAGAACTACCATGAAATGATTAAGGGGACAAAGTATGGGGGAGAAAAGGAGCATCTCCCCTAATTATACCCACATAACCTAGGGGAAGAGATATCATACAAGAGAAATAAATACATGGATGATCATGGTGGACTCTGGAATCCAAAAAAGTCAGCAGCTAGGTTACCTTCAATACCAAGTGTGCATTAAGGCAGTACAATGACCAATAAAAGAATTGTGTTGATTAATATGGTATGTAATAGACCAAGGCACCATTATTCACCATGAAGGGATTTCAGCAAGATTGCATATTTAGTTTCCACATAATATAGATCAATTGTTTTCCCTTTTGCACAATTCCACCCCATCCTATAGGAAAGTTTCTTCCATGATGAGAGAATCATAAGGCCCATTGGACGAACTAAAGTAAATGATCACAAAACCTACATGGTCATGAATCATGTATCCTCCATGCCTGAACCCTAAGCATTAAGACCCATAATCATTGAGTTTGAAACTGCTGGTTGGAGAGATCCTGCAGATCTAGTGGCTTTGATTGGGAGCCAATCTCTAGGAAGAAGAAGAATTGTGATCTTGAAACATTCCTAAGAGAGAAGTCACACGGTCCCATGGTTTAACAATGGTTTTATGATCATGCATCATAAATTTTTATTAGTCCACCAAAAATTGAAATGGGAAAGTAATTCCCTCAAAATTAGAGGTGTTCTTTGCTTCACATAAACACTAGAAACTCGCCTCCAAAATAATCACTCATGCATTCATCTTGAATACATTTCATTTAGTGTATTTTAAACATAAGATAATAAAATGAATAATTCTAGATTAATGGATCTTAAAGAAAAAAAATCATCAAAACCCTCTAGATTGCAGAATCCTAGACTCCATTAAAGAAGAGATGTTAATTGTTCTCTTTATGGGGGTCCTTCCCCAAGTGAATCATGAATCCATCATGATTACCTTAGATTTAACATCCTCGACCTAGGGAGTGATTTGTTTCATATCATTAAAATCATGGAGGTTTATTTCCGTAAAATATCTTTTGACTAAATGATACTCCCTCAAGTATCATATAACTCGTTTCTATGAAAGAGTCAGCAATAATCCTTTGTAGAAAATTCTCTAGATGAAGTGCTAGTAAAAACACAGTGGTACCGATCCTCATTCATTTGTATGTTTTGGAAATGAATATGATGGTTATGGTTCAAAATGGAGTTGATAAAATACATATGTTCACTATCTTACATAAAATACACATCCTGGATCTGACACCTTGGGAACCCAAGAAGTTACCCTGTTCCAGTTTTAACTCCAAAAATTTATGTCACCCTCGGCTAATGATACATTGATAATTGTTCAGAAGATCTGGAATGTGACCCAATATTGTGTTCGAAAAGCAGAAACCCACCCCCTCTAATGGCCTAAATCTTACTTATATTTGTTCTATAAGAAGATTACCCAGAGATATCTCCCTTAAATGTATTCCCATGCTATTTTTACTTTCATACTATATATTGTTTCTAAAATATCCCTAAGACTGATGCCATCTTCATACTAGGATTTAGCATATCTCACCCACAAAACCCAATTAAATATTCCATCAGAATGGGTGTCTTATATAAAGTACACCATGATATTTTTAATATCTTTGATTACTATCTTGGTATCCCTACAAACTGATAGAAAAGACATAGGTTTAGAGGTGACAAATCAATTTACTACAGAAATCATTCCACCAAAAGAGATGAGTAGATTCTTCAAATTGTTGATGCGATTGTAAATATTTTCAAAGAGACTATATAAAGGGTAAATATGTATCCTTCCAGTTAAATGGGGGCTTCCAAATATTACATGGGAAATGTTCTCTTGTGAATTCCCACAAATTATTCAACTAGTTTGGAACACCTCACAATACTGGGGGTCATAAGGTAGTCAAAACATTTCTCCAAATTGGTGACATGACCACTCCATCTACAATATTCCTCCATAACATTATTGAATACATATAGGTATATTTTACGTCCATTCAAAAATAAAACATTTTCACCAAAGAACATGATATTAGAGAGAACTAGGTTGGATCCCCTAATTATAAACGGCTAGATATAACCATTGTAGATACTTTGGATCAACCACTTGTTGATGACATCCAGTACCAGAATAAACAAGATAAGGGATAACGGGTCCTCAAACCTCAAACCCCTAACCATATTTAAAACCCCATAACTCTTGACAATTAATTAAATAAGAATCCATGCCATGATTTATCATCTCAAGAGGAGATCATAGGGCCAGACAGAGAATCCCATGCATCTCATAACCTTGAGGATAAAATTATATTCAATAATGTCATAGGCTTTTTCCATATCGACCTTGATGACAATGTCACATCAGAGATATTTGTAATTAATGACCCCCTATCAACTATTATGAAATACCAATGAATCCCTGAATGGAGTGACCCAAGATAAATTCATGTTTCTCCCCAGATATCTTACTGAGAAGGATTCCTAGAAGTATTTTATTGAAAATCCATGATAAGAACTCATAATTGAAATAACACATAGTAATTTGGATAAAGTTATTAAGAGAGGAGTGGTCCATTAAAATAGGAATAAGCACCAAATTTTTTGAACTAGACACCCAATGGAGACTTCCACCATAAAAATAATCCTAGACCACTGAAACAATATCATACTTTATCATGCACTGAGAAACCTCACAAAAGGTACAAGATAATCTATCTGAACTAGTGAAACTATCTGGATTAAGGCTCTTGATAGCCACCCATAACTCATTTTCAAAAGTAACACCTTCAAGCATGAAATTTTTGTGATCAGTCACCACCCTTGTAATAGAGGTAAATTGTTTAGAATTATCCATTGGGATACCACTATGTATGGAAGGGTTAACGTTTACAAGAAGTGATTTAAGAAAGGCCTTATACATTTTTCCAACTACATCTGGATCATTAATGAATGATCCATCATCTATATGATTATGCTAAATGATGGTAAATATCTGATCACTAATACAAGCTTGAAACTACGCTTCATTCTTGTCACCCACCTTTATCCATCTGGTCAGTGGTAGAGCCTGACCATCCCTTTCCTATTCTGACAACTCCTTTGAGAATTGTGTTTTTTAACATAAGAGCTTCCAAGACCCTATCATCTTTTCCTTCTTCAATAAGTTCATCAAAAAGATGTATGTCAGTCGAGAAAGCATCTAAAAAATCATGTGAGGGGGATTCTTATTATACCAATCTTGGATATCCATTTCTGGTACGAAATATTTTTGTGAAGATGGACCCATGAGATAAAATGTGTGGTTTGGACCTAGGAGGAATTAAACTCTTGGATAAATATATGGTCAGAACTCAATTATCAGAGAAGAATAAGTTCCTGCAATCACCACCCCTGCTACCCAACATCATAAAGAGTGGGGAGTGATCAGATATGTCCTGATCATGGTGGGTGATAGAAGCATCTAGAAACATGGAGATAACATGAAAATTAGAGAAGCATCTATCTAGGGGGCACCACATCCACCAGTTTCCCTTCTGATTTTTTCAACAAATAAATCAATCTCTATTGTATCCCATTTCCACAAGACTAACAAGATAGAAAATGCCAGTGAATTCTTGTTGATCACTTCTTAAAAATCCCCTCTCCTCCATTATTTTATGAAACATCAATGATTGCGTTAAAATCACCTCTTTATAATCATAGAAATAACCATGATAAAAGGAACAAAGATCGTTCCAAAAACATTTTATAGGATATACTCTACACTTCGCATATACAAAATAGAAAACAGATGACATAATATCAAAGTGGACCTTGTTAGTTAGATACTGATCACGAGCTATAACTATTGCCATTTTAAGTATTTGTTTCTTGAAAACCCACATGTGATGATTAAGAGGTTGCCCATATAGATTGAAACTAAAAACCAGACTGCGTTCAAATTCCGTTAACATGGAAGAGTAATGAATATGTTATAGAATTAAAAAAAGTGAAACATTATTATTCTAAATATGATTGTAAATGGAATAAAATTTCAACTGTGTGTCGAGGCCCTGGGCGTTCCAAATTTTAATCAAAATAAATGTATAATGAGATGACTCATATTGGAGCTATGTATTTTGGAAGAATTGCACTATGATTAGATATTGGAAAGTCTTCTTATGAATTTAGAATGACTACAGACCCTAGACTATGGAAAGAGCTCTACATAAAAATCAATGGATAGGCCATGACCACTGTTTTAAAAGGATGGGTGTTTGAGAGATCCTCAAGAAGAATTGGAATGTTGTTCATGAAATTTGAATGCTTTACCTAGATCAGTGGATAAAACCCCATATATATTGTGATAGATCATATATTTGACACAATAGGAAGTGAAGTCTGATGTAGGTGGGGATAAATGTTGAGGGACATCCATGGAATACTGGAAGGAAACCATTGGATGGAAATCCACCAGATCCGTCCCCAAATTCCATTTATATTGAGTGAGAGAAAACAATCCAATTAGGTTCATGAACTGATGCTTCCGAACCACCTGAGGATGAGGAAAACTTCAAAATAGACCCCATCATCGAATACTGAGGGCCACTTATGATGATGACTAAAGTGAACTCCACCAATTAGGGAATATCCGTCCCAAAGTGATCCAATAGGGTACAATAATGGAAGTCTATAGTTTCACCAAAAGCATCACTTAAAAACACAAGAGTCAGAGAACCATCTATTGGAAACGAAATATGAGGAGAATCCTTCGATAATTCTGGAATCACCAGAAGAGACGCCAGCAGAGACACACTGGGGAGAAATTATTTTGTATAACTCCCATTATAAACTATTACAGAATATTGCAGTGAAGAAGGTCGAGATTTACAAAGGTGAGGACCCTCGGATAATTGGATATACGAGCGGTAAGGATAATCAATAGGCAGTGAAATAGGTGGAGGATAGAGCACAAAAACATTATAGGCTGTGTAAAAAATTCAAAGGGAGTTAATTTTCATTTCTAGGATATGTTAAATCTTGTTCTTTGAAGAGAACTAGTCTACGAAGCATTCACATCATTTGAGGACATGGAATCATGTTTTATAATCATATAGAATGATGCCTCAAATTCTTATGTCATAAAAGGTATAAAACATAATAAGAGTGTGGGAGATAAAAAATGGATAAAGGGAAGAATCGAAAGATGTATTTTCCCACATTAGATATTTTTTAATTGAAATCCTCTGGTCCTTCCATGAAGGGAATGAGAGTTTGTTGTAAGTGTTGACAAAAAGGCCACAATGATAATGATTATAAAGAACAAAATAAACTACCAATATTTAATGCTTCAATTATATGTATATAGGGTAATATGAAAATTAATTCCCCATGAATAAATGTAATATACCTTATATGAATATTGGAAATCATAGTGAGGCTTATTCTATTACTACATACAAATTTGAATGATTAATTTTCTGGTACATCGATTCATGAATTATGATATAAGATAATATTATTAATAATATGCATTTCACTTGAACAATTAATCACTTAGGAATTGTATATATGTAGTTTTTATTAATGATTTAAGAGAATATATTTAATGGTACGGATGACTAAGAAAATAGATTTGGTGGAATGGTTCTTTGTTAGGAAACACATGATTGAGGTCAGATAGTCTTTACATTGTGTTTGATGTTGAGTTAATAATGAAAAAGTGGTGTTTATGGGATACTATTGTTGTCATTGAAATTGGTTATGGATTTTATAGTTTACGTATTTTCTAGAGTTTATTGTGTGTTTGGATTTTTGGAAATACTCAACAACCATGGAATTTTATTTTTGGAAGAATGCATTTTTATTATAGTTTTATAGTGATCAAGGTATTCCCATATTTTAAATGTGACATTAATAGCCACATTATATTTTTCAAGAGATATAATGATGATTTCGTATCCTTCCTTCTAAATTTATGGATTTTGAATTCATCCAAACATATTTTGGATGAGTATGATGCTTATTAATTTATGAAATAGATTAGGTTTTATTTTGAGAGTTACTAATGAGGTATTATATATTAATATATTGTATTGAATAAATTTTTATAATTATTTTGGTTTTGGTAAAGATTGGTGGAACCTCTTGTTACTATTTTATTTATCATATGATCCATTCAATGTTTATTTCAGTTCTTCAGATAAAAAAAATTTATTTTTGGATATTAATTTCATATAGTAAGTGATGATGTAGAAATTTTTCAAATAATTTTTTTTTGAAACTGTTCTTATAAAATATATTGTTTTCAAGTAAGTATAATTTCATATATTCAATGATATTAGATTAATTCATTAACATTAGAAAAACCTTATTCAATTTTTTTATCATATTTCATTCATATTTGTGAAATCAAACGGTATTTTAAATCATCGTGTGTTTATGGTTCTGAGTTTTATAACTTGAAATTAATCATTCACATTCTTGTGGTCAATGATCTCTATTACTCTCCATAATTATTAATTCTTTTCTAGTAAGTTTATATCTTCACATCCAAGAAATGTCTTCCAAATTGGAAACCCAGTAATGTGTTCTTCTAGATGACTTTCATGCTTACCATTATCTTTTACCAAGAGGGTGTTTTATTAATAATTATTACAATATGGAATTTAAAAAATGTTATTCTAAAATATTAATCCATTGACTATTGAGGTCAAGATTAAATTTTGAGACATGATTTTTTAAGTGGAAGAATGTAACACCTAATAAAAAACTTGATTAGTGGTAGAATATATGGGAAACAACATTAATAATAGGAGAGAATGTTACTCACCAATAATTTAAGATATATATTTTTTAAATAAATTCAATATCTTCTCCAGCTTTTAATGTACACAATGCAGATTGAAAATGAATCACGTTAATCCATTTGGAATATTATTATTTAAACTTGAACATTATAGACAAGCAGTTAAGATAGAAGGTATGACATGGATGATCTAAATTATAAACATTATGTGGTCTACACAAGTATAAAATTAATTTTATGGTAATATAGTGATTAGAATTAAATTCGGAACAATAATAAATAAATAAAAATTACTAATTTTTTTTTGTAAAAGGTGTCCTAGCCTCAGATGGTGTGCAATATTAAAAATAACATTTAAAAATATTTAGAAAATTATTTTTAAAAATTAAACTTCATTTATGATATTTAGGTGTCAAAGATGTTTTTGGGTGAATTTTTTTTTTAATTTTTTGAAATGGGTAATTTTTTATGAATAGTGATTAATAATGATGTTTTATTAAAAATGTATATATTTTAAAATTATATTTCCTGTTAAATTATTTTTTAAATTGGTTTTAAGGAAAAATGAAATTAAGTATATTAATGTTTAACACATTGATTTTAAATTTAATCATTTTAATATTTAATTATGATATTAAAACTTTTTAAACATCTGAATGTTTAAATTTAGAAAACCCAATTTATTAGATGCATCAATGCGTTTAATTTTAAATTTAATTTTGAAATATATATAAATTTAATTTTGAAAAATAATTTAAAATTTGGAATAATAATAGTTTTTATTATGTACTAATTTATTTTAAATTATTGACCACTATATATAGTAAAATCCTTAGAAATTAATTACCATAGTTAATGTGAATATGTGTTTACCAACGGTAAAACTAAGACAATAAGGGAATAAAATTACCTACAACTTATAAAATACTAATTTTAGGGACATATTAATACAATATAACATATATGGATCGATAATGACCCATTTTGGAAGTTTGTGTCATCACAAAAACAAGGGAATCAATTTATCTTTTAAAAAATTTCATGTGTGTCCTCACCCTTGCTCATAAATAACCACACCAGGTCCTCTCCACTTCACATTTCTAAACCCCTTTGGTTTTCCAATACTGATAGATCATGATTGTTTCATTAATTCCTTATTTGTAAATTCAAAAAGAAAACAAATTTTTAAAATTCAAACTATACATATTAATAAATAAAAATGAAAATATCAGTAGGTAGAGAACGATCAAAAGTGATGCAGAAATTAGTTTTATTGGGTTTTGAAACTATTTTATTTTATTATTTTTTAAAAATAAGTGAGAGAATATAGGTTTTATTTATTTAAAAAAATCAATGAAAAATAAGAATATTGAATTTTTGGTTTGGTTTCATATTTGAAAAGCACACCAGGGTTTTGTAACATAAGGGTTGGGGTGTAACTGGATTTTATAAAACAGGTTGTTTAATTCATGATTGGAAACATATTTGAGATGAGAAAGATACTATAATAATGTAATCCCATCCTTGTTGAGGAAATACCATATCTCCCATGGTCCAGTAATTGTGGGTTTCCTTAAATCCAGTGTGTCTCAATACCGTATTTTAATATGATTTCCCCAAAATTCGATAATGATCATTCCCCATTAGGGTTTTAATTTGATCACATTAAATGTTAATTTTAAATTCAATCATAATTGGACACGATAAAAAAATATAAATTAAATGGATATGGTAGATTATATTTTGTAAAACTAAACACATGAATGAAATCAAAAAAGGAAAATAATCCAACGACATCTTCTCCATAATATTACATAACCCTAGAACATGGTGAGTCTACCATTACATCCTAGAGAGGAAAGGATAATAGGGAAGGTTTAAAAAGAGAAAACATAATTAAGAGGATATGAACTTGGGGAGGACCCTACATAATGTATCGTATTTCTCTAAGATTTTGTCTTCTAGGATCACTCAATAGCAGCAAGCTAGCACTCCATTTGTAGTTATTAGATAGGCTCCAATATTAATGAAGATCATTATGTATTTGACTAAATATTGTCTTGGGTGCATCCCATATCATAATGTTTTTCAAAAAACAGTGATACATAGAATTTGGGTACTAAAACCTCATCATGAAAATTTACACTATTAAATTATTACACCACATGTAAATCCATTTTTTTCATTAATTCTTGACATGTCTCTCTTTGATGACATGAACTGATACATGATGCTTAATGATTTATATTATTTTAAATATTCTTTTTCATATTTAAATTCCTATTTTTGCCTTGGTTCACCAGTTATATGCCTTATAAGGTTTCAATGTTCAACCTAAAAAATCTAGTGTCATGATGCACGTGACGTTTTTCTCCTTTTACAAAAATCTATCATATCCTATCAGAAAACACAAAATCATTTAAACCATTAATAAATTGGTATATATTATCATTAAAGCATAGCTATCAATATATTAAAACAGAGTAATATACATGAATTAAACATGTATATCAAATATCTAGACAAATCTCTTCCGTACTAACCTCTTCACATCCTAGAGGACATAATATTTATTTTGAATCCCACCTAAGATAAATTTATGTAAAAACCAAAAATGCATATATAAATAAGAGGTAAAATTATTGGGCAAATCCATATAAAAATCTCTTACATTATTCATCCCCCCTTATAACCTCGAGGCATTACTTTTATTAGGAATCCCTCTAAAGAAGGCTTACGTTATTAACCTAAACAGATACTCCGAAGAAGATGTAAAATTATTTAAGAGGCATATTTGTTTTATTTCTTCTCAAAACACAATTAAATTTATCTTTAACTATGGTAATATAATGATACAAATATACCATTTACAATAATATTTTATTATGTTAGTTTCATAATCTATATCCATATCCACTTCCATAAAATGGGAAATGAAACCTTCAATCGTGTGTACTGTGGTCTAAAACACCAAGAACCGATGGAATTAGTTTTACATAACTAACATTAATGGCTAGTAAAAATGATGGAGTCAAAGTATTAATATGAAATTTTTTAAAAAATTATTCTTCTATAATTATTATATATCATATACCTTTTACCTTACATTTTTTAGGGGGTTATGGTAATGTTTCCTGTACGTACAGTAGCGTACAGCCTTGCATAGCGATGAAATTGTTTCCCATTTTACTTCATAATAAATTGTAAAAATGATGTAATAGATTAATATAAATGTAAAATATAACATAATAATAATTATTTTATTGTTAATTAATATTTATTTTTTATTCATTCTATCATTTGAGAAAAAGGAAAAATCATCCTGCGTATGTATGGCTTGCCGTCTCCATGAACGGTGTCACAAATTTCCTATTACTAACTATTTTAGAATAATTTATTTAGATATATAGTATATATATATATATATATATGATATCAAAATCAAGGACTAAAATTTTTATATGATTCCACAGTCATCAAATTAAAATTAATGAATTTTTTTACAAAAACATTCATGAAAAACGAAACAATTTTAACCCAGAATAATGACATTAAAAAATAATAAAAAAAGTATGGTAAAATAAAATAAATAAAACTTATATGGTATAAAATATATTATTATGGTTTGATAAATTATTTGTAAAATTTCATTTTTTATTATACAGGATGTTCAAACACATATAATGGATGTTGAACCTAAGGTAAGGGTTTCTTATCTCACTTTTACTATTGTGAGACATATGCCATATTCACTACATATTCCTTTGTCTGTTGTATGTAATTACCATTTGAAAATTTTATGTAATTAACATATTTCTCTTCATGGTATTTAAATTTTATTTTGAAGTTATTTCATTTATGGGGATTATGATTCCAATGATACCTTAGTTGTAAGGGTTAATTTCAAAATCCCATCATTATTTGGGATTATTTTAGATTATGTCTCCCTAAATGGAATTCAATAATATTTATATCATAAAATAAATTTATTTTCTTATAATATTTTTATTCATGAATTTTTTTAGGTAATATTTTTATTTTTTCTCTATTTGGTATTTAAAATGTTCAGTAAAATGTTTTTATGAAAATAAGACATTATTTCTCCCTATAGTCGAAAATCATTTTTGGAAAAATTCCATGTTTTTGGAAAAATTATTACAGAATATGTCAACCCATTTTAAAATTATTTATTAAGTGCATTTAAAAAAAATTATTTAAAAAAAATCATAATCTAATTTTCATGTTGTTATTAAAGGCACTATCAGCAATGTCTTCATGATCTACAAATTCTATGATAAATTAAAAAACCATAATCTCATATCCATAGTTAGAGGATTGAATTTTTTGTTTTTTTATTCTAAGTGAAATGGAATAATTTTAACACATATAGATTTTGTCAACATACTTAAACCTCCCTGATATAAACTCAATTCTCCATTGTGATCCAATCCACCATAATTTGTAATATATTTTCCAAAATATTTATATAACACTTTTTCATCTCTATACCCAAGAATAACTTCTAAATATACTCCAGGGAATAAAAATAAAAAACTAAAAACATCAAACTGCATGGTGTTCCTAAATTTTCCACATAATGGACACTAATTCTTCACTTCCACGGATGGAAAATATCCACTATAGAATCTTAGATGCGGACAACTCATCACCACCCATGATATGCCTTCAAAATACATTACTATTAAATTAAAGAAACAAAATGGAATGCTTCCAAATATTAATGAACTATGTTACGAGAAATATATGGAAATACATGTTTCCATATTATCCCATACTATAATTCATTATATACGGTCTCTCATATTCATATAAATATGGGGTCCATTTCAACTTGTGAATAAAATATAAAATCTTTTATGAAATCCAAAAACATAAAATATATATACTGAAATATATATAATATCCACATAGTCTAATAACTTTTTGTGGATAACAAACTACAAACACACTTACTTTCCACTTAGATCACCTAGTAAGATACATACACAAGATTAACATGGATGAAGCACTACACTACCATCTCCATTATCATGCTCGAAATGTTGCACTTCCCAAACCAAGGACTCCCGCAACAATTGTTTCACATACCATTATTGTTCTGAAGGTATGTTTATATAAATACACAATCATCTAAGTTGATTTTCCTCTTTTTTGTTAAAATTAATGTGGAATAACTAATGACCACTAAAAATAATCCATAAGTTTTCTGTTAAAACAAGTAATTCATTACTTATGAAATCAAATTTATGATTTTGTATATATTTGTTAATTCCTAAAAACATTTACCATAGAATTTTATTCTCAATAAAACATAGATGATACTAACCTGGCCTCAGATAAATCACTATGAACCATTGATTAGGATGGTCACATAGTGCCTAATGAAACCCTTCCACTAATAGTTCTCTATTAATACATTATCTGAACAGTATAGAATAGAGAAACAGAAGACCCATTGATTGTAACACTGGGATTTTATACATGATAATTCTTACAAGTTCAAAAATCACCTCTGGTAACAACCATAATATAGATTATAAAACATAAAAGGGAAAATGGCTCATGTAGACATTAATGAGCAATAGTGTATTCGAATATGACATGAATAATATATCATACCATGTATGTTTCAAAATTCATAATATAATCCAACTAATGAAACTATCTATAATCTCAATGTATTCACTTTAGGTGTGATAACAAATACCTTATAGTAAAAAAAAGTGATAGAATAAATCATTATCCATAGATTTATTTCGCATCACCACCTCCTTAAATGAACTACTTTTTTGAAATAATTTATACCATTATATAAGGAACAATAAAATTTCTATTTTTTCCTTACTATAGAGATAGTTCAATGACACAACTCTGGTTTCCTACTAGTTTTCAATATTATTCAAAAAGTTAATGTGTATAAAAAAATTTCCAACCAATAAAATCTATCATAAGGTCTCAATTATAGTTTAGGGATGCGTGAGATGTAAAACCCCAATCATGAATATTATATCTCAATACCATTTAAAAAATTAGATCATACAAATCAATTCCTTTCACGACCTATAATTTAAATATCCAAACACTCGATAAGAAACATAAACCCTAATCAATGTAGAATTATACTTTTTTGGGTTTTGATTAACGAAACCCATTATTTTTTTATTCCACATAAGGTAAATAAAATACATGAATCGCTTTATTTTGAAGGTTTTTGATGCCATATATAAAATATTAATCTTGAAACACTAACCAATCCATTTTCGATCGAAATAGAAGATTTAGATGATCAGTTACAATAGGGGGTTAATTTTAAGTTTAAAAAACTTTATTTTTTTACCTTAAAGAACGAAATGTTTAATAAAGATAGAAAATTTATGTTCCCAATGATTCTTTTAGTTCTATGAAACAAGCTTTAGTATGTTCTGAAAATATGATTCTAAAAATAAAAAATAAGAACAAATTTATTAAATGGAGATTCCACCATAAAGAGTATAGAATCATAATTATCATAGTAATTAATGTTTAATAATGTATAAAAATTTATAATTTCTTCCATTAACAAAATACACCTGAAATAAAACATCAAATAAAACAAGTAACAAGTAGTAAATATTTTAACCCAATGAGTAGGGTAGCCACCAACCTTAGATAAAGTTACCTTGATTTATACTTTTATGAAAGTCTATCTTACCCACACCAGGGTAATCCCTCGATAGTAATATCAGATTCTATCTTGTTATCCATGAATTCCCTCAAACTATAAGGTAGTAAAATCCTATTTCTTTTTATCATCAGAATACCATGATTATAATTAGTAACAATCAGATTCACACAGAGAATGGTGACCAAGATGTTTGTCGTAGAACAACATGTTCATGAAATGAAAAAATAATCAGAGTATTTCACTCTCTATAAATCACTTTACTACATCAAAGCATGTAATCTATAGATTAATAAATAGATAATGATCTCATTCAATTGAGTTAAAATTTATATGAAAAAAAATTTCTCCATCCTCCAATGGTCTTATTTTTCCTTAAATTTCAGAGGTACCTGTACACATGTCACTCAACTGATGGTTAGTTAGAATAAAATTGAATGACATTGTTTTATAAGAAAACATGTGTAATGATAATGAAATAAATTAACCAAATATGAATATCTAGAGTCTATAGAAAAATAGAATTTCGGGTTTGGACATTTAAACCATCAGATTATATAATCATGAATATTCAGATTATATTTTACAAAAAATTTGGAATCTGAATTATATCGATTATAGAGTTTGAATTCCAATGAATTTGGATTATGAATATTGAGGAATTTGGAATTTGAATTTTGAGGAATTTAGAATCTGGATTCTGAGAAATTTTGAATATGAATTCCAAGTAATTCGAAGTCTGAATATTGGGTAATTAAGAATCTGAATCTGTAGAATTAAGGGTCTAAATTCTGAGTAATGTAGAATCAAAATTCTGAGGAATTCAGCATCAAAATTTTTAGGAATTAATAATATTATTTCTTTGGAATTCATAATCTATGTTTTGGATAATTTGGAGTCTGAAAACTGAGGAATTCAGAGTTTGGATTTTGAGAATTTGTGAAGTGAATTTCTGAGAAATCCAATTTTAATTTTATAGAATTTGGAGTCTAAATTTTAGAGAATTCAAAGTCTGGTCTTTAGAGAATTAGTAGTCTGAATTTTATTGAATTGTGAGTCTGATAACAAAAAACACATTATCCAAGGAACTATAATATTATGAGATTTTAGATAAGAATCCAAATTTTTTACATAATAATAAAATTAGTTAACTTTTAAGAGGTTATTAAATGTTGTAATTAAAACCTAGGTAAAAATAAATATTTCCATAGAGAAGGAATGTTTTCCATGAGAAAAAAAATCCTCAGGGAAAGATAATTTTATATATGATAAAGTGTATGTGATTTTCAAAACCTAGGGGAATGTAAAAGACATAAGGAATTATTATAATCTCAATAATATCCCCCTTTTGGAAACCACAAAGAACCTTTAAATGAATAATATTAAGAATAAAAATTTACATTATGAAAATTAATAGAAAAAACATATCTCCCGTTTAAAATGAAACATGATGAATATGAATTACTCCCCTTTGGTTTTCAAATTCCTTGGAATCGTATTCTTGATTTCCATAGAAGAATTTTACATTTTCTTACATAAGAATGTATTCTATAAGTAAATTCCCCCTTTCTTAAACTAAAATTTATATAGGGTATTCTATTATATTATAATTAGTAGTATTTTGATCATTCTTTTCTCCATCTTTATGATTCTTAAAAATGAATAGAGATAAATAAAAAAACTACATGACATATTAGAAATTTACAAAATAAAACAAATATAAGACATCAAAATTTGTATTTTGATATGAATAAATGATACAGGGTAATACAAAAATTGATCAGAATTGGAAGAGAAAAAATTATTCATTCTTATTTTCCTTCGGCATGATCTTCCTCAATGTAGGCTTCAATTTATTGAGCACTTTATGATCTTACTCAATCCTTTTGGGAAAATATTCCTGATCCTCATTTTTCTTTTTTAGATCCTGGATTGTTCCATCCTAAGGCTTAATAAATTCTACATGAGACTTTATTATCTCTTATTGATGATTTGAATTTTCTTGAAAATCTATCCAAAGTTAACTTTTTCTCTTTAAATTTATGGTCACTGATTTCAACATCCCATTTAGATCTATAACTTCATTCTTCCGAGCTACTTGTTCAGGTATTTCCTTCTCTGTAAAACTAGTTGTAATATTTGTGACTCTATATTCTAACTTATAAAAAGAATCATTCACTGAATATTCGATGTCATAAAAAATTATAACGTCTTAAAATTTTCTTTTAGACCACTTTGTAATGTCCATTTATAATATCATGTGAGATTCATAACCAATATTAATGGTATTGAAATATTCCTCAAGATTTATTAATTTTTCCATGAGCATGATTATAGAATTTAAATTCTGATTAAAGGAATGTTGAAGCAACTGGAATATCAAATTAATACTTTGAAATAGAGGAATTGTGTTCACAATCATCATCAAACAGTTCACCAAAAAAATCCTAACACATCAAAGCTGAAGTCACATAATCCGATTCCCTTGCATGTGTGGATTATTTTTATAGATCTTCATCATTCATATAAAATGAACCACCAACATTCATATTCTATTTTATAACCATATCCTTCTTAGGTGTATCAACAACCAACTATTTTCTTTTATCCACTTTTGAAATAGTCTCCTCGTCCTTTGGAGACTTGTTCTCACTATCAGAATGTCATACTATGTTATCATCCTAAACCTCATCCTTTATTAATCTTATTTTTCATTTGTAGGATGAATGAAATCATGGTGGATACTCTCATCCTCAAAATATTTTACAACCTCATTGTTTCCATCATCTTTTCCTTGAGAAATAATTTTGGTTGAATCAACATGGGATGTATAGATTATGATCTTCTCAAAAGAAGTTTCCTTCTCATGATACTTTTCCACATTCTTTATTACATCATCACTCTCTTGTTCTTATTACATTTCATATTCTTCTATTTGTTCTTCCTGTACTATTTATTCTTACACTTCAGGTTCTATAATTTACATATTCATTCATGGTGTCCATACAAATATAGATTCTTTTAGAAAAGTTTATGGTACATGAATCTTTTTAGAGGAATTTTTAGTGTCATTTAGAAGTACTTGAACAATCTCAGCATCAAAAAATTTCTTTTTCCAGACTATTTTCTTTTGGTTTCATTAAATACACTTTAGAAGCTTAATCATTCAATGAACATTCCTCAATATGATCTATTACAAAACCAGGATCTATTTCATTCATATTCTTCTTTTTTTTCCTCCACATCGCTACCACATCATTAGGAATTGTCTTTTTCTTTTTCAGTATTGGTGGAGCTAACTGAGTTTCCCACCTCTATGCTTCACTTTGGTTTCTGGTTATTTTTTTCTTTTATTATTCTGATATTTATTGGAAGCCTCTCCTATATCTGGTTTCTTAGCTATATCATAATCTCGACTATCTGAAGTATCATTAAATTTTCCAAAATTTGAATTGAAACTGACTTTCTTTCTACTTAATGTATCATCACTTTAAAGAAATATCTTAAAATTTCATGGTTTAGAGATGCAGGTAATTTTCAATGATTCTATGAAAATAACTATGATCATGGAAAAAATGGAAAGATACATGATGATCTAGGATTATAGACTTACATTCTTGATGTTGTTGATTTTCATAAGGATATACTTCACAAGATTTATCTTCCTCAGGTTGAATGGAAAATCCAAAATAATGATGTCAATTTTCTTTAAGGATTCCTTTTCTACTTTTCTCTGAATGAAAAACACTTGAACCCATAATTATAACAATCTTATGATTGTGGAAAGGTGGTTAATCTTTGATGATTTTACTCCATTCTGTCTAGGGCACTCAATTTCCATTCCCTTCTCAAAAATCCCCAACTGAAATGTGAGCTTGTGAGTACAAAAAATTGTTTCTCCATTATAGAGAACACCAAGAATAATGTTTCCATGTTGAAGAGAGTAAATATGTTTTTCCATATCTTTTGACAGAAACATTTTCTCTTCCACCGTCATTATAAAAACAATTTTTATCATAGAATTCAATATGAAATTATCTGTACATTGGATCCCAAAATTTTGTATTGGCTTTACAATAACTCTCCCAAAAATTCATGTAAATATTTTTTATAATCAAAGAATTATACATAGTAAAAAACATTAGATAAACCAATCATTCCCTGTATATTTTTTAATCCTTGATATCATTAGATGATGACATCTATTTTTGTTGGAAGGTTTCTAGAGACTTCTGGAATCTTCACAAACATGGAAAAGAATAATGAGATTTTTGAATAGATGTAGTTATTCTTTAAAGAAGTCCCTAAAACCCGATGTGATACAAGTAATCGGGGGACTATATATAGGATTTGAACAAATGGTTAGAATTCATGATTTGATCCAACTATTGAAATAAGAACAATTTGATCTTATAGTTTAGATGAAAGCAGAAGAAGGGTTTGGTTAGTTCTGATCTATTGAGGTTTTAAAGAAAATTAATATTTAAGGAATGTTAATCTCATAATAGATTTTTAAATACAAAAAACTAGACAATTGAATTAAGAATATTAGAGTAAGAAAAAAACTTTATGATTACAAGAGATAATTTTCACTAAGGAAAAACTTTAACTTTTTGAAAATTTTATTAGGTAAAAGAAATTTTGGGTTCCAGATTTATGTGTTCTGAAAAAAAATTCATTAAGGGAAAAACATTTGGTTACAAAAAATTAGATTAAAAAAAAATTTGGTTACAAAAAATTTGTTTAAGGAAAAAAATTGGTTAAAAAAAATTTTATTAAGGGGAAAATATTTAAAAAAAATTTGATTAGGTAATAAAAATTTGGTCACAAAAATTTATATTAAGGGGAAAAACATTTTAACAAGAAAATGTACTCCCCCAAATGAGAATGAGTTATTTAATGTAAGGAGATGGATTTCTACATGTAGTTAATATGGAATATCACCTTATAATTATAATTCATAAATTTTGTTAGATGTATTCAAATTTATCTCAGGTTAATGATTTTGTTAAAATATCAGCAAATTGATCTTGTGTTCAGATAAATTAAATAATGATATCTCTTTTTAATTGTGTGATCCCTAAGAAATTGTTGCCTAATATCTACATGTTTTTCATGGGAGTGATTGGAAGGGTTTTTTCGTAGAGAAATGGTACTACCGTCATCACAGAATATATGTGATTTGGTAAAACTTATATCATAGTCAGTGAGTTTGTGTAGCATCCACAACACTTGGGCACAACAACTTTCAACTACTACATAATAATCTTTAGTAGTGGAAAGTGCTACTGAGTGTTTCTTTTTACATGACCAAGAAACTAACAAATATTCTATTAAATGGGAAGTTCTAGATATACTTTTTATATCCATTCTACATTAACTAAAATCAGCATCTAAGAAGTTTTTTAAAATAAATCATTTCTAGAAGTATAGAAAAATTTTAAATCCATGGTTCTATTTAAATAAATAAAAATTATTTTCACTTATTTTTAATGCGATTATTTTGGATTAAATTGATATATTTCACATAATCATACTTAAAACATTATGGATGGATGACTAGCTATCATGTATGATAAACATCTCATCATACCTCAAAATGATGTTTGATCTACTAGTTTCCTAACTTCATCAAGATGAAAATAATTTGAGGAACTGATTGGTATTATTATACTTTTAGTGTTCTAATATCCATTCTTTTTAATATGATCCTTAATATACTTATGTTGTGATATATAAGATATTTCTGGTCTATGAGATATTTGAAAAGAGAGGAAAAATGTTAACTCAACCATCATACTCATTTCAATATCAGACATCCATAGATTTTCAAGAGAATTAGTTATTGATTGATGAGTTGAACCAAATAAAATGTCATCAACATAAATTTGAATATTTATATTTATTTATAAAAAGATTCAGATTAGCAGTTCCCTTTACATAATGTTTTGTAACAAAAAACTTGTAAGTCTAACATACGTGGCTCTAGGAGATTTTTTACGTCCATATAAAGCATTGGTCTGATTGAAAACTTCTTCAAAATGTTTTGTGTCATTAAAACAAGTAGGTTGTTATGAATAAACTACCTCTTGAAAAAATCTAGTATTGAAACCACAGTTCAAATCCATTTGAAAATATAGAAATTAAATAATTTTTCAATGTAAAGTAAAATGATAATAGATTCATGTATATCTAAAACAGTATAGGTTTGATCATAGTCTATTCCATCTTGTTGATTATAGCCTTTTTAAAATAATGTAGATTTATTTGTTACTATGATTCCATTTTCATCACACTAATTTCATAAGACACATTTTACTTCAATTATAGATGTTTTCTTAGGCCTTTCGACCAAGGTTCGAACTTTTTTCCTTTTGAATTCATTTATCTCATCTTGAATGGCTTCAATCCAATCATCATCACCAAAAGCATCATCATTTATTTTTGGTAATAATTATAAATGAAATGAAATATATTATAATTTATTTATTAAGGAAATTATAGTCCTTACAGGTTGATTTACATCACCAATGATACTATGACTATTATTATTATCAGAAAAAAAATGATTTGGGTTTTGTAAAACCTTTTCATCAACAAATGGTACAAAATCATCAAGGGTACGTGCTTCAAAAATATTTTCTTGAAAATTTCCTTTATTAGAAGAATATTTTATCAAAGGTTCATAATTAGTTTTTTAAAATACATCTAAGGATGTAGGTTTTGGTTTTTAAAAAATAAAAAGCCCAGTTTCATTGAATTTAAAATTCACTATTTCTTCAACATTACATGTATTTTTATTAAAAACTCTATAAGCCTTACAAATATTAGAGTAGCCTTGGAAAATTACTTCATCAAATTTGGGTAAAAATTTATTTATGTTATCTTTATTATTTATGAATAATACTTTGAAAAAGAATACTTTTATGTAATAATGTCTTTTTTTTACCCTTCCACAATTCATAAGGTGTTTTATTAAGAAAATCACTAATTTAAACTCGATTTAGAGTATAAAAATAGTACTAACATCTTCATCCCAAAAGTGTTTAGCAATATAAAATTCACTCAACATGGTTCTAGTTATCCTTGGAAGAATTATATTTTATATTTCAACAACAACATTCTTTTGGGGTGTCTTTGGAGCTAGGATGTTATGAGTAATTCCTTTATTTCTACAAAAATCATCAAATACATGAATTATGAAATTATTACATATAATCACTATGAATAGTTATCTATAAAAGGTTTGTCTTATATTTAACTTGGGCTCAAGAAGATTTGAAATAAGAAAAATCATTAGATTTCTTTTCTAGAAAACAGACCTAAATAAATCTAGTTTAATCATCAATGAAAATAAATACATAATATTTTCCTATAATACCTTCAGTTTGTATCAAACCAAAAATAACCATATGCACTAACATTAACGAATCATAATATGAGACTTCACCAATTGAATTAAAAATTTATTAATTTTGTTTACCATATTGACAAGGATCACAATCTTTTCCATAATCAAATCTATGCTCTAGTAGATCCTAAAAAAAATTTCCATTGAGTGTTTTCATAAGATCTTATGTTTACAGTGTCCTAAACTTCTATTCCATAACCAATATTGATATTTCATTTTACTAAGGCAATTTATAACTTTTCTCCTAAATTCTTCAATGTTTAGTTTATACACATTATCATTTCTATGGGCAGAACGAATAAAAATTGATTTAGAATTTTGTACTAAGAATATTTCATTCCAAAAATTTATAATGTAAAATTAATGAAATAATTGATTTATTCTAATGAGGTTGTGATTAATACCCTTAAAAATTAAATCATTTTAAATTATTTTTTTTTCAATAAGAAAAATGTTACATTTTCTGACAGTTTATCCCAGAGCATTTTCTCTGAAATTTACTTTTCCTCTTTTCTTACTGATAATATTTTCAACGAATTTTTTATTATCAGTCATATTCTAGGAAAATCCACTCTCCATCCACCATGTATTTCTGTTGGTACTTTCATTAATTTTATGAAAATAAAAATGATAGTTTTTTAGAATCCAAACATTCTTGGATCCAAAAATTTCATAAAAATTAAATTTTTGGAATACACATTTTCTTTGATAATTAAACTTCATGAAAACCTAAATATTGGGTTTTATATGAAGATAACTTTTCTCTTAATGACCACAACATTTACATTTATTAAAAAATGTATCACATTGGGGAACAAAATAATTTATAATAAAAACATGTTTCAAATGAGTGTAATCAAATTGATAACTATTCGTCAAAAGATGAATTTGGGAATACATCATTTCAATTATTTTCTTACCATAGGTAGTGTTTGACAGGAATTTCCTCAAAAAAAATATTTATGATATTTTATTAATAACCATGTTCTTATTCACATAGTTATTAGTTTTATAACTTATTAGCCTCTAAAATAGTTTTCCTATAAATGAAACTTTAAACATATTTCAAAATTCTATCATTCTCCGAATTAACTTTATTAATGTTTATAGAAACCCATTAAAAAACAAAATATATATGATGAATATCTATAGAAAGATATGATATTTTTTTTGTTAAAAATGAAATTCCATAATTTTTATTCTAAAGATTTATCTAGAGTTTAGAATTATCATTTTCAAGAATATTAGAAAACCTATACACTTATTCATAAGAAGGTAAATATTTATCTTCATACGAATATGATTCTTCATCTGAACAATTAAAATATTTTTCATTAGTATAGTTTTCACTCAATGATACCTTAGTGATACATTTGGAATTGTGTAACTTTCCCATTAGACAATGATTATCAATGGGTAATTTGTCTACTAGACCAATATTTTTATGAATAAAAGATTCATAATCTGAAGATTCACCAGATGAGTCACCAACACTGCACTACATGTATCATTAGCTTTCAATAAATTCATGGATTTATATTTGTAATAGTTCCTTCTATTCAACTCTGATTTCTTTTTTTCTATCTTTTCTTTTATGTGTGGGACAATCTGGCCTAATGTGTCATGCTATTTTTAATTTATAGAAAGTCACTTTCAAATATTTATTGTCTTTCATTTCTTTCTTATTATATCTATTATGAAATTTTTTCATTCCCAGAATATTTTTCAACCTTTGAGCAAGATTAGATAACTCATTTTCAGAGTGTTCATGTTCCCTAGACTCTGATAGAACAATGACTTTCATATAATGATACATTTTAACCCATTCCAATGTTTTGAATATAGAAACCCTAAAGATATACATCCATTTCTATTATTCTTATTTTTCATATTCGAATCTATTTTAATTCTTGTATCATATTGAAGAAGACTTCCAAAAAGATCATCAAGAGAAATATTGGAAACGTCCATGTTCTCGTCAGTGGTAGTTATTTTGGATTCCCACTCATTGAGCGTGATTTCAATTATCTCATCTAAAATAACATCATCATACATAAATTTATCTCCCATATATTGATGACTATTTTTATGGTCATAAATCTTTTTCTCACATTGACAACTGGTTCTCCATAATGAAACAAGAATCCATGATATTAAGCACTAAATATTTCTCTTCTGGTCACTATATCATTAGAAGTTCCAAAATGTGTAACATCCAGTTTTTTTTAAAAATAGTTAGTAGATTCAAAAGAAGATATTTGACTATATATATTTCTGGTCATAGTACAGAACAATGTATTGTGTACCTTATAATTTAGTTGATATTCTGATTTTTCTTGATTGGTGAAGGTTCTGACTTCCATGTCTGGAATTTTTTATTCACCAGTGAGAATAAAAAAACCTACTACAGTGTTAATAACAAATTTCGTCATTTTATCATTCCATTACTCATAATCATTACCATCGAAAATTGGTGTTCTAGTAGGATTAAGTATTATAATGGAACTAACATGTAGAAATTTTATTCTATAATAAAAAATCATTTCCACAAAATATGTAAGTAGAAAAAGTTTATAAAAATAGATTAAGATCACAAAAAAATGTGAACAAGAAATGTTAAGAAATATTATTTATAACAAGGAAAACTTGAGAAAGAAAACTTATATGTGAGTGTATGTATTTCAGAGACCTCGTTTGATACCAATTGAAGGATGAAAATAGTGTATATAGATTCTCAATTACAAGAGGGAGGTTAATTGTATGTTTAAAAAGATTATATTTTTACATTAATGAAATCTTTTTTAAAAAATGTTAAATAAGGTAATTTCCAAAACCCTACTATAGTTCTACGAAAAAAAATTCTTAAGTTTCAGAAATATGAATTCAGAAATGAGACGTAAGAACAATTTTCTAAAAGGCCGATTCTACCTTAAAACATATAGAATCATATTTATTAGAGAATGTAATGTTGAAGAATGTATTGGAAAGTTATAATATATTCCTCTATCAGAATATAGATGAAATTAAACTTGAAACAATAGAATGTAAGAAGTATGAAATCTTTTATCACAATGAGTAGGGTATCCAACAACCTTGGATAAAGTTCCCTTGATTTATACATTAATGAAAGTATTTCTTACCCACACCATGGTAAGACTTCGATTGAAATATTGGAGTCTGACTTGAAATACCTACAAGCCCATGAACATTAAGGTAGTCATCACATCTATTTTCCTATCACCAGAATTCCTTGATTGAACTCATCGACAATTGGAGTTGCATGAAGCAAGATGAATAAGATGTTCACGACTGAATAAGATGTTTAAAAAATGCCGAATGTATGAGAGTATTTCTATTTCTAGAAATATATTCATAGCAACACAACATGTAATATATTGATTGATCAATAGATAATTAAATCATTCAAATAATATCTTATTTATATGCATAACTTCAACGTTCAGCACCCTCCTCCAACGGTCATATTTTTCCTTGAATTTCGGAGGGACCTGTACATGTGTCACTCAACCAGCGGTTAGTTATAAAAAAATGTATTGTATTGTTTTATAATAAAAACAATTGTAATGAAAATAAATTATCTTAACCAAATATGAATATTCAATGTCTAAAGACATATAGAATTCAGATTCTAGACATATAAACAATCAGATTCTATAAACATGAATATTTAGATTCTATTTTACAAATAATTTGGAATCAGAATTCTATAGATTTTAGAGTTTGAATTCATATGAATTTGAGGTCTAAATTTTGAGGAATTCGGAATCTGAAATCTTAGGAATTGGGAATTTGAATTCTGATGAATTCAGAGTCTAAATTTTGAGGAATTCAGAATCTGAATTCAAAGAAATTCAGATTCTGAACTCTGAGGAATTCAGAGTTGAATTCTGAGAATTCATTGTCAGAATTTTTAATAATTTGAAGTATGAATTATGGAGAATTTGGAGTCTGAATTTCACAGAATTCGGAGTTCGAATATCAAGGAATTCGAATACTGAATTTCATAGAATTCAAAGATTGATTTTTAGAGAATTTAGAGTATAAATTTTAGATAATTCGGAGTTTGAAAACAAAAATAATATATCTATGGAACTATAATATTTTGAGCATTCATAAAATAATCCAAATTTGTCACATATTAATAATATGTGTTTAGATTTTACAGGTTATAAAATGATTTAATGAAAAAAAAGTTAAGGATAAATATTTCCTCAGAGAAGGAAAAATTTTCTTAAGAGAATAATCATTATAGAAAGATAATTTTCCTTGAGATAATTTGTTTGGGATTTTCAAAACATAGAGGAATTGAAGAGGCATAATAAAACCTTTTTGACTGAACATCCAATACTAACCAAGTATGGGTATCTCCAAGAAAACATATTTGGAAATTGTTATTAGTGCACAGATGGAAAATCTAGACTACAGGTAGTCCTATTAAGATCCCTGTTAACTATAATTTTCTTCATATAGATGATCGAATCTAATAATAGTTGGTAGTGGATATTCCGTATTCTCATGGGATAAACATATCATACAACTTTTCATTTAATATATTCCTCAAACATCAACTATTAGAGGCTTAGTAATCAGTATCGGTGTATCATAAACCTATCTAGGAACAAGACTTGGTTGTTTATGGCTACAATCGTCTATTAAATAGGTTGGGTCCATGATTTTCATATAATATATCTAGATTGTTTGACATGTTTGGGTCATAAAAATATCATGAATGGCCATTGAACGATGAACATTAAATCTTCCATGTACCACATAAATTATTCCTTATATTTTTTGTGTCAACTAAAATGTAATTAGAGTCCTAAAAATGATACATCAAACATTATACATATATTGATCTTGCTAGTCTAATAACTAAACACAAGTCCC
Organism: Viscum album; assembly: GCA_963277665.1. Classification (NCBI taxonomy): domain Eukaryota; kingdom Viridiplantae; phylum Streptophyta; class Magnoliopsida; order Santalales; family Viscaceae; genus Viscum; species Viscum album. The sequence goes on from OY728155.1 coordinate 705,021,491, forward strand.
CCAAAAATAACATCCATATTTCCAAAGAAAATTTATTATAAAAACTAACTCCAACTTTTTACTTAAGGCTTGAACTTCTCTTGTAACATTGTAACATTACGTGACCCATTAGTACACCTCCTTTCCTATATAAAGACTAATGTTTGACCCCAATCCCACATCTAATATTCCATGGGCTAGATTCTAACTCCATGATTGCATAAAATATGTGTGAGGCCTTGTAAAATAAAAACCTGAAACCTAAACTCAAATCTGATATACAATATAATCCAAAAAAACTTTAGATAAATAAAATAAATGAATGTTTTACAATTTAATCATGAGACATAAATGCCAAGCAAATTCTTTAGGGGAAAAGGATAGAAAGGGAAATTAAAATATTGAAGAAAATAACCACATAGTATAATACAGTCCTTGTATGGGATGACACCACGTCTATATAAGGGCATCAAGAAAATAATTCATTAGGAACAATGTCCTCCATGTAACAACATATTCTACTATGTAAATACTCTTATAAATCCTGTAGTTTCAAGAATACTATTGGAAACTCTAAACAATTATTTTTACACAAACACAAGACATGTGGACAAGAATCCCATATAGGGGTTGTTATAATCATATAAAGGTGGTATCCCTGAAAATAGGATGTAATCATAACCAATAAATTATATCATACCCATGCCTAGGGAATATCAAAATGTTTACCAAAGGAACTAGATATGATTTATTTTCAAGATAACCATTTCGAAAAGAATAAACCTATATTTATAGCTTAAATCCATGCAGAATCATATCAGATAATAAAACAATGGTAACTATAGTATCATCGTCCCTACAATGCCCAATTTTTATAGTTCATACAAGATACAAAAAATAATAGGTAACAAAAAAGGTTTAAATAGAAACATATATCATAGATAAATCTATATACTAAAATGTTGTATGTTCTATGAAAACGGATCATCTATTCTATTATAAGTTCAAAAAATCATTCTTGATCTATAGTGGGGAAAATCACCTCATAAAGGTATGTGTGTTTAAACCAGGGTAAACCTAAACACTATGGAGGATGGTTCCCTAATATACGAGGGAGTACCAAATCCATATATGGGGAACTCTTCCTTAGGAAATGGGGGAATTTTTTCTCTACTAATGACGTGTCATTCTATAAAACCCAGGTGTACAAGTACACCATCATAATATGTGGGACCATTTCTTCTCATGTATATACCACTAAGAGAGTTATTAAATTTGATACATGTATAAATATAGCCCGACACATGAGGAATTACCTACACCAAATCTATGACAAACAACTCACTCATTGGCTATCGCCTCTCTATTTGGAATAAAATCTTGAACTATCAAAACCAAAATGTAAACATCTTCCCATTTCTAGGGGTTATATTTTTTCACTCTACATGGAAATATAGTCATAATGGACTACAAATATATCTGAAAATTCTACTTAGGATATAAATCACATTGAATATTTTAAATGTCCAAGTATAGACCATGTAAAATGGGATAAATGGAATATTAGTCTCCCATGTAGGGTTAGTCAAGTACCGTGAAAGATCAACTCAAGTGATATCAATATAAATGGAATTTCCAATCGGGTGCACATCATGTGTGAATCATATTCATATGATTTAAACTAACAATGGTTTAAGGATTTCCAATTAATCCTTTTATTGATAACATGGTGTGTGATAATGTGCATGGAATGTAACTATCTATACATGACGTAACCATGGAGTACATGTTTGGAAATTCCATGTGGTCTCTTCGAATAAAATTCTTATACTTGCTAATCCCCTGAAGGAAATATACATGAAATGTGTAATAGAAGTATATTTCTTATGGCTCAATCACACGAAATTTACATGTATACTGTGTGCACGTTGAAGAAAGTAGTCCAACACCAAATGTTTTTTGGTGTAGTTCCACATGATGTGTAGTAATAAAAATATTATGACTATTAAATCCATGTAAAAAATGATTTTCAAAATGTATAACATAGATATACATTCAATATGAAAATTATTTTTACATGGTGACCAAATTCTAAAATATATAATTCTGTTATCAAGGACTCGTAACATGTTGTTAACAAATTCAAGAACATGAAAATATATCCACAAATGTTCTTTTTGATTAAAACCAACAAATCCTATTTTCAATCATTTAAAATTAACATGATTTGTTCTTTAAAGTAACCCTTCAATAACTTATAATCGAACAAATTAAAAAAAAACATATTAAATACTACTTCATGATTAAAAATTATTTCATATCCTTATATGTTTTATATAATTTAATCCTGGAATGATGGCGATCAAAACACATAATGGAAAATATGAGGTTAAATCAATTAAAAGTCCAAAATCAATGTCACATTGGTTATTCTAGATAATCATGTCACACATCTTGTTTTATCATATTTCCACAATATGATGAAGTCCAAAAAATGATGATTATGTAGATTAATTCTACTTTGTCCAGATTGATATAGATTGAGTGGTAGATATGTGATATAATATAAACATTTACAACCATGAAAAATATGGTGGTGTGGATGGATATTTCTAATGAGTAAAAGTTATTTTTAGTGTAAAGGATTATTTCCATCCCTATTTTTTCATGATAAATCCACATAAATCCTCTTTATTGGAAACTAAAATAATAATAATCCACTAAAAGAATTGATATAATAATAATTCATCATTCAATAAATTAGTATTCCAGTTCCCCATCATTATGGAATGTAGCTACCACTTCACCAAGACATATAATATCTGCATCATTGTGCAAAAAAATTATTAATTTTTTAATTTATACATGGAAATAATTGGTCATGAGATTTAATTATGTTCCATGTTATATATATCCTTTGAAAATACCCATTTTTTTAAAAAACCACCATAACACCCTGAGATTTTATGAAAAATATTCTTTTAATTTCATTGATGTCTTCTGTTGTACGCTACACGAAAATTATCTTGTGCAATACACAACACCGTATTATGTTGTATTATATGAAAACACTATTTTTGGCTTGTGTTTCATACAAGAGAATCCATACTCAATAGCATGTGTTGTACGCAATATCGAGTTTCACTAAACAACGATATGTTATTAAAATATTATATAAACTAGCTGTTATGAATAGTAATACCCAAATTTTGAAATTTAATAAATATTATCATTCAAAAAAGAGTTCATTTTTGGATCTTGAATATAAAAATTATCTTAAGGTGAAAATTTGGTATTTTTTCTGAATACGTTCAATTTTTGATGAATAGTGAAAACACTTATTTATTGGTTAACACCAAATTTTTATTTAAATAATCATTTATTTTATTTAAATTTAATTTTGGTAAAAATTGAAATTTAATACCTATATAAGTTCAATATAATTCATTGGAGTCATTTTATAATAATTTTAGATATATAAAAATTTTATTGAATTTTTCACTGTCTTTTACCCACCTCCTAGGTGCATTTGAAAATTTATATAAAACATAATTTTACTACTTTTGTGAGTTGAATTTAAAAACTCCGAGAGACACGGTTTATATCAGTAAGTAAAATTTGGTTTAATGAGATGAAAATAATTTTTGGTGAATAGTAACTTTTTACTTTTATTTACCACGGTTAAAATTAAATAGGGTAATTAAGGGTAAAATGATATTATTATTACCCTAATACATGTCCTGATTCCATCATATAAGATTAATTCGACCTAAAACAACATTAGTAAAAAAAATATGACCCTTTAGGTCCACTTTTATTAGATTAAGACATTTATTATTATATATTTCAAAGAAGAGATAAAAGAGTTAAAATCAATGTTTAATAACTAAAACATTTTTAATATAGGGTTATACATAAGATAAATTAGACTATAAATATTCATTATAAAACTAAAAATATTTCCTACATAATCGTATTTTATTTATATGATTTAGACGTTAAATAAGTTAATTTATTTATGACACAATGATGATGTAGTAATTACCTTATTAATGAAATATTAACATAATTGATATTATAAATAGCCAAATAAATGTACTTTGTGTCTTTTTATGAACTAAAATAATTTTATAGGTTAATATAACACATTAGGGTTGGTTATAGTAATGTTTTTCGGAGTAATAATTCTATTATTAATTTAGAAAAAAATAAAATACCAAATAGAGTCAAAATTGACATAAAATAGTTTTTAAAACAAATATTATATTATTAATTGATATAATGGTCCTAAAAATTTACTCTTCATCCAAAAGACATATATAATAATATATATGATAATAATGTACCAATTGGGGTTCGATTGGTAGTTTATTGTATGGTTATTAACCATATAGTGTAAGAATACAAGAAGACACTGTAAAAGTTAAATTATTTAACATAGAGTTAAATCTAAATGATAAGTATAAAATGGTATCCTAAACGTGTCTAAAACCTATTGATTGAGAGGCTTTAGACCCATCCCCACCCTATACTTGAAATATGTCTCTCTGGGTCCATTATTAAATGAATATGAATTTATTATAAAATAATATGTTAAGTTGTTCGTAAGGTGCCCCTCACCCCTCTTATAAAAGGGCACTCCCCGTTCTCTCTAATTAACACCTCCAAAGCCATTTTTATCGACCAAAACCTGACCAAATACTCTCTAAACTGTCCTCCCCTCATCCTAGAGGTCTTCCCATAGTAATAATGCCAACATATGGAGCCCTTTTGATCAAATCAAAAGGAAAACCCGAAGAAGAGGTAAAGGTCTCACCACCTATTTCATGTTCCTTTCTTCTTCCACTTCATCCTTCTTGTTGTTTCCATTATAAAATATTAACTACAGTTTCTTATTTATTATGATTTTATTATAAAATGGTACAACCATATTAGTTATTTTATCCATCCTATGAATGAAAAGGTCACCACATGTGCGTACATACGGCTTACCGTCTCCACGTCGTCGTGTAGTTTTTATTCAAACATTTCATCATTTGGATGGGTATAATAATGGGTATAAATGATATAAATAATAAATATTACAATATTATGAGTCTTTATATATGATATACCATCCAATTATATACTATTTTAATTATATTGTCCCTCGTGCGTATGTACGGACTCCCGTCTCCACGAAAACGATGAGATTCAATTTTCATGATTAACCATTCAAGTAAGACTATAAAGTATATATAATAAATAATCATGAATGATATTATATAATAATTATATTGGATTTATATATATATATATATGTTTCATTTACTTAATTCCATTAAATTCAATAAATAAATGAAAACAACGTTCATGCGTACATACGACCTACCATCTCCATGAACGACATATTTCATTATTTTTATCGATCTATCATATATATTTATATGATGAATATATAATATATATAAATCATTTTTTACATTATAGAATTATGTAATTCAGGATATAAGTAATAATATCAAGAATAACAAGTCGAAACACATATGATAAATGAAACTATTTTACCCAAAATGTTTCTTTAACATGGAATTTACAAAAAAGAACGGGTAATATAAAGTCATAAGTGAATCATATATCATATAATAAATATTATTATAGTTATGTTAAAATTTAATAATATGTTCAAACCCACTAATAGAGGTCTCGGACACATATGGAAGAAATTGGACATAAGGTAATGGATTATTTCATCTCACTTTTATTTCTATGAGACATATGCCTTAATAACAATCTATTTCATTTGTATGGTGTTTATGATTCCTATGAGTTTTTATGATTTTTATTATGAAGGATACGATATTTAAATATGCATTTAATTTTATTATTTTAAGACACGTATGATTCCACCTATTAAAAAAGGTAAGGGATAATTATTCCAATCTCATTCTTATCTGGGATTGTTTATTCGTATGTATTTATTGGGGTTATGTTGATCATCCATGTACATGTTCTCTAAAAATGTTTTCATAAAAAGTTTACTATTCTTCCATGTATGTTTAAAGTCATTTTTAAACTTTTTTTACTTTTACCACATTATATTGAATTAATAATTCCTTTGTTTACCATATAAGGTACTTTTTTACTTTTCCGGAAATAGTACGAGAAGAATGTTTTTTTATACTTATATGGCGTGAATGGATTTTTATGGTTACAAAATGACTTATTTCTATGAAACTTCCTTTAAAATATTTCAGGATTATTTTCATCAAAATTATTTTATATTAAAATCATACGGCATTTTGAGAAAAGAAAACGATTTTCAATAATAAAAGATATTTTCCTCAAGAATTCATTTCAAGTGTTTTATCAAAACTATTTTCCATCTAAAATTACAGTATTTAATAGGTCGATGTTTCATGTATAATGTCTATATTATTTTCATGGTGTTATTTTTCTTATTATAAAATGATATCCATTTGTTTTATAAGGACTTTGTTATGTTGGGATGATGTTAATGAAACCTATTTTATTCTTTGGGTTGTGATGAATGATTTATGTTTATTTTGTGGCACACGTAAGATTGATTTCATTATGAGATGGCTGGGATATATATCTTCCTCCAATCCATTGGGTAATCATTTATATCTCATGATATATACATGGCTAGAATGGAGTGTGAATCCAGTTCAGTAATACAGGGCTAGAACGGCATGTAAACCCGGTTCAGTAATGGACTATGTGCACTATGATGGTATTGGAAACAATTCCTTGGAAACTATGGAAATCATATCATGTGCTTTATGGATTCCACAATTACATGTTTTATTCACATGATATTTTGACATGATTAATGTTAATTTGTGATCTATTCCTTACATATATCCAAGATTTATTTCACAAGTCAAGATTTTGATGATTAAACATTATATTCATGTCCAAATGTATGTGGTTTTCTTTATTTTCTCCATGCTTACCATTACTGAGAATTTGAGCTCACCCTTTTTATGATTTATTTTCAAAAGGATATAAAGAAAGGTTTTAGGTAAGAAAAAAAGGGAATATCTTTATGGGATATTTTGAAGATATGTCACCATGATTAGAAGATTATGTTCCGAGTTTCCAAAGACACTAAACTAATACGGTCCTTGGGTGTCAGATTTTGGTATGTATTAAATATTCCCAAAAGTAATGTGATGTCCATGCACGTTAAGATTAGGTCTCTATAGTTGGTATCCAAGTAATTATTTTGGTAAACTTTGGAAACTAGGATGGAAAAACATTAGTAAAATACCTAGGGATATTTATAAGGTATGTCTAGGGATGTCTCTAAGGTTATTTATAAGTATAGGTTATAGTCCTAGAATTACGGAAACGATACTAGAATTAATCTTAAGATGTCCGATATTAAAGGTACTCCCCATTTATTATTTTTCATTCCTAGAAAGAGTTTTTCCTCTCACACTATTCTTTTTGGGTTTTAGAACATGGCTGGAAATAGGAAGATTCACGATAATGGAAGATATGATGGACAATGGAATGATATTCTTCATGATAAACCAATTGAAACATGATTTGTAATTCCAAACATAATTATTATTCCTAATCATAAATCACATAATATGATCAATAATATCAACTTTGTTAAGTTTCCTGACTCATCTAATAAGAGTAAAATGGAGTTTCATGATGATGATAGAGGAATGAAAGTTCAATTTCCCCCATTTAAATCATGTGGGAAGAGGCATCAAGGAGTATGTTTCAAAGGAACTGGAAGATGTTTTGGCTGTGGGAAAGGAGGACACAAAACAATTAATTTCAAATTAAATGATTTAGTTTACACCATGGACAAGGTTAATGGTATTTATAAGACATCAATAATAGTTAAATGTTTTAAATGTGGAATGTATAGGCATTATGAAAACCAATTCCCTAAGGGAAACTCTCATGACGATAATTAGCATGGTCATATGTGTAGTATTTATGGTGATGATGATGAAGTGACTACAAATGGTATATGAGATTAAAGAAGTGTTGAGGAATATAATGATGATGCTCGATCAATGGTTGAAGAATGTTGTAGAATTGTTACTTGTTTATCAAAATAATGTATGGTACTATGGAATAATGAAAAAAACTAAGTATTTTTACACTATTGTTTTGTGAAAAGTATTTAAAAGTATAGTTTGAATGGTACTGGTAACCATGATAGGTTATTCAGTTATTTTTGGAAAGTATATGATATATGCATAATGAAGGGATAAGGTGATAATGAGATGTTTGAAAGTATTAAGGATCTCAGGACTGATATAATTAAAATATGATTTCATGGTTTGAGTATATAATAACTTTTTGGATTTTGGTATGTGGAAAGAGTTAACTTTTTATAGCAGTCATGTTTTCAAAAATATTATATGGTTATTCATATTTCAAGAGAATGCATAATTTAGGTATTCACATGTCTGGAATGTGACCAAAAAGTTATATTTTATGATATATGGGGGATAAATAATGGAATTTACTTTCTTGGTAGATGACCTCTCTAGTAATACTTGTCATTATACTATGAGATTGGACAAATGTATTTTTGACAAGCCTAAAGATTGAAATGGGTTAAGTTGGACATAAGATATTATTGTTTAATGATAGAACCTTTTAATTGATATTATTTCTGGAATTTTATAAAAGTATAGTTTTAGAAATAAGACAACCAATTAGATGGGAGACAACCCATCATGTCAGACAAGGTTGCGGGAATCAAACTCACAACAGAAGTGTGACAGTCCTTTATCACCTACAATTAGCCTACATAAAGTCACTAGTTAGTATAAATTAGTTTTAATTTATTATGTGGTGTGATATAAAAAAGTATAAGTCTGTTCTAGGAACCATATATGATTAATCTCACCATAGATGGACATATGTATATTTAATAACTTTTTCTATCCTTCTGTTTGAGACAGATGGAATGACTGATCATTCTATCGAATGATCTTCTAACACTTCATGAATGAAAAATTCAACTTCATTTCTTTAAGAGATGAAGAGGAAATTGTTCAAGGAATGAACAACAATGAGATTGTACCAAAATCAATTATGTATTGCTTCTAATTCAAATTTTTTAGGGAAATGATCTTGAAAACCAAAAAATTTGTCCAAGATGGTACCTTATATCATCACAAATTTATGACTTTGCGACTGTTGACTTTTTCATATCTATGTTCTCTACCACTCTCCATCAGAACTTGATGGTTAGATTTCTCTTCCATATCCATATTTTCACCTATGTTCTCCTATGTGGAAACCATATGATTAGTTAATTTGGGTAACCGTTACATTCGATACTTTTGTTTTTAAATTTATGTTTTGGTATTACTTTTTACGATGTGGGTTTCTATTAAACAAAATTCAAGTAGCAAGACATTTCTAACCCTGATGAATTTCGAGGGTGAAATTCATTTTTAGGGGGGTAGAATGTAACACCCTGAGATTTTATGAAAAATATTCTTTTAATTTCATTGATGTCTTGTGTTGTACACTACACCAAAATTAGATTGTGGTATATGCAACATAATATTAGCATGTATTATACGCCAACACTATTCTTGGCTTGTGTTTCACTCAAGAGAAACCTTCTTCAATAGTGTGTGTTGTACACAATACCGAGTTTTACTAAACAGCGATATAATGTTTGAAATATTTTATAAACTAGCCGTTATGAATAATAATTCCCACTTTTTGAAATTTTATAAATTTTTTCTTTCAAAATGGTCTTTATTTTTGGATCTAGAATATCAATATTAGCTTAGGTTTTTCGGTATTTTTTCTGAAAACATTAAATTTTTTATAAATAGTGAAAACACTGAGATATTGGTTAAAACCAAATTTTTATTTAAATAATAATTTATTTTATTTAAATTTATTTTATGTAAAAATAGATACATAATAACTATATATATTCAACATAAATCATTAGAGTCCTTTTATAATAATTTTATATATATAATAATTTTATTGAACTTTTCACCGTCTTTTACCCACCTCATAGGAGCATTTGAAAATTTATATAAAACATAATTTTACCACTTCGGTAAGTTGAATTTTAAAAATCTGAGAGACACGGTTGATATCAGTAAGTAAAATTTTTTTCAATAAGATGAAAATAATTTTTGGTAAATAGTAACTTTTTACTTTTATTTACCACAGTTAAAAGTAAATAGGGTAATTAAGTGTAAAAATGATATTTTTATTACCAAAAAATATGTCATAATTATATTGGATAAGTTTCATTCGACCAAAAACATCCTTTGGAATAATATATGGCCCGTTAAGTCCACTTGGATTAGATTAGGACATTTATTATTATTTAATTCAAAAGAAGAGTTAAAAGAGTTAAAATCAAAGTTTAATAACTAAAACATTTTTAATATAGGGATAAACAAAAGATAAATTCGACTATAAATATTAATTATAAAGATAAAATATTTCCTAAATAATGGTATTTTATTTATAATTTTCATACATTAAATTTTTTAATTTATTTATGACACAATGATGATGCAGTAAATACATTATTAATGACATATTAACATAATTGATATTATAAATATCCAAATAAATGTAATATGAAACATTTTATGAATTACACTAATTTTACAGGTTAATATAACATATTAGGGTTGGTTGGATTAATTGTTTTAGAAGTAATAATGTTGCTATGAATTTAGAAAAAACAAAATACAAATAGTGTCACAATTGACAAAAAAGAGTTTTTTAAAAATGTATTATATTATTAATTGAAATAATGGTCCTAAAAACTAAAGTTCGGCCAAAAGACTTATATAACAATATATATGACATTAATGAAGCAATTGGGGTCCGTTTTGCAGTTTATAGTAAGTTTATTAGCCATATAGTGTAAGAATACAAGAAGACACTGTAAAAGTTAAATTATTTAACTTAGAGTTAAATCTAAATGATATGTTTAAAATGGTAACCTGAACATGTCTAAAACCTATTGGTTGAGAGGATATCGACCAATCCCTACCCTAGCCTCGAGATAAGTCACTTTGGAGCCATTATATACTGAATATAAATTTATTATAAAATACAATTTTAAGTTTTTTCCTTTGGTGTCCCTTACCCAACTTATAAAAGGGAACTCCCCCTTTCTCTAATTCACACAACCAAAGCCATTTGTTCCAGCCAACCCCTTCCAAAATACCCTCTCAGTTGTCCTCCATTCATCATAGAGGTCTTCCTTTAGTCCGAATGCCAATCTAAGGATCCCTTTTGGTCAAATCTAGAGGAAGAACCTAAAGAAGAGGTAAATGTCTCCACACCTATTTCAAGTTCCTTTCTTCTTCCACATCCTCCTTCATTGTTATTTCCATTATAAAATAATAACTCCAGTATATTATATATATTATTGTGTTATTATAAAAATGGTACAACCATATTAGTTATTTTATCCATCCCATTAATGAAAAAGTCACCACACGTGCGTACGTACGGCTTACCATCTCCACGTCGTGTTGTAGTTTGTTATTCAAACATTTCATAATTTGGATGGGTATAATATTGAGTATAAATGATATAAATAATAAATATAAAATTTTTATGATTCTGTATATATGATATATCATCCATTTTTTGGAACCATGGTCTTCTATGCATGACTTGGAGTATGGTTTGTGTTTGTTTTTAATCCTCAGTGGATGTTTAGAATGTGTTCCCACAAAGACATCATACAGTTCAAGCAGACAACAGTATTGAAGGTGGTGCCGTTTCACAGTGTTTGCCAATGTTTTGGGCCTGAAAATCGAAAAATGGGGAAAAGTGTTTTTGGAAAAGAGACTTGTACGCCGTGTACTGGATGAATATGAAACTTGCACGCCAATGATTTTCAAGATCAGAACATGGGAAAATGGAAAAGGGATATGGTTCGTGCAAGGTTTGGGCTGGTTGTGCAAGTGACCCGCGCGCCATGAAGAGACTTGCGCGACGATGCCTATGAGGATTGGAAAATTGTGCATCTATTGTTTTTCAAGATTATTATTTCAAAATATGGAAAAGGAAAGAAGTTCGCACAAGTATTTGTGTGGTCACACAATTGAGTAGAGCGACAGAGGCTGGGGAGGATGAGCTGCGCGCCGGAACCTGCGCGACGAGGGAAGACTTGCACGCCACCGCGCAGGGGGTCTAGCATGCTTATAAATAGAGGACCACCCCTCCTCATTTGAAAAGAAGTTCGAGAATTAGAGTTTTTTCGAGCTCTCGTCGCGCAAGTGGTTGAGTCGCAAATGTGGTTGTTGGGTCGCGCAAGTAGAGGTTGTGCGCCGGCTGTTGGTTGCGCGCCCAAGGTGATTTGGGCGAGAAAGGAGGTGAGTCGTGTAGGGTTGAAGTTCAAGATGGAAGTGTCATGCAGATCCTTTGGTGACACTTGCGATCCATTTTGGACTTCCACGTCGAGGACTTACATGTCATATTGGGACTTGCGCACCGGGCATTAAGGAGACTACCAGATATTGTTGAAGCATAACTATCTTTTCTGAAGCTGCACGAAAGCAAGAGGATCACCCGGTACCCTCATCACAAAGTGATATTCGTCTTATGGTAAGAGTTGGACTTCAACAAAGCATCTATATAAAACAGATGATGCATTATTATGCAATGATGAGGAGACTTTCATGTCTATAAACTGAGTGGGACTTCACCAACGGCAGTGAGCCAGGGGGAGTCAACGGGAGTGACCCAAGGGACACGGTGAGCTATCCCTGAACATTTGTAAAGGTAGTGAGCCTGAGACAGATTGACTGTTCCCGAACCATTTTAATCCACAACTAGTGAAGTTTAGTAAAATTTGGTATGACCGACAACTTGTCAGCATATTCTCCTTAGACACATCCCTTAGTGGTGAACCATATAAAAAGGGATGTGTCTTCTATATGCATGTGAATGTTTTCATTCTGGTCATATTCATCATACAGGTTCAACAAGCTCCTACCAACGTGGGAAAAAATCCATCACATTAAAAGAAAAAGTTGACACCCTGATTCACCCCTCCCCTCTCAGGGTGTCCCGGGGTCCTTCACCATTTATATACGATGTTATTGATATTGTCGCTTGTGCGTACGTACAGATCACAATCTCCACGAACGCGATGAGATTGATTTTCCATGATTAACCATTCAAGTATGATTATAAATTATATATAATAAATAATATTGAAAGATATTATATAATAATGTTACTGTATTTATGTAAATATTGTTTCATTTAATTAATTCCTTTCAATTCAATAAATAAATGAAAACAACGTTCATGCGTACGTTCGGCCTTCCTTCTCCATTAACGGTGTATTTCATTCCTTTAAATGATCTATCGTATATATTTATATGCTGAATAAATATTATATATAAATCATGTTTCACATTTTGAAATTATGTAAATCAGGATATAAGTAATAATATTAAGAAAAACAAGTCGAAACACTTATGATAAATGAAACGATTTTACCCCAAACGCTGCTTTTGTATGGAATTTAAAAAAACAGGTTATACAAATTAATAAGTGAATCATATATGATATCATAAATTTTATTATGGTTATAGTACAAGTTAATAATATCTTTAAACCCGCTATAAAGGAGTATTGGACACATACAGATGAAATTGAACATAAGGTAAGGGATTATTACGTCTCACTTTTATTTCTTTGGAACATATGCCTTAATCACCATTTATTTACATTGTATGCTATTTAATCTTCAAATGAATATTTTAAGATTTTAAATATTAATTAAATTATATTTAAATATGGAAGCAATTTTCTTTATATTATGATACGTATGATTCCATCGATAAAAAAAGGAAAGGGATAATTATTCCAGTCTCGTTCTTATCTGGGATTGTTTATTCCTAAGTATTTACTAAGGTTATGTTTATCACCCATGTCCATGTTTTCTAAAAATGTTTTCATAAAATGTTTACTATTCCTCCATGTATGTTAAATTTCATTTTTACACTTTTTTTACTTTTACCACATTGTATTCAAGGATCCTTTCCATTGTTTACCAGATAAGGTACATTTTTTCTTTTCTGAAAAAAGTACAAGAATAATGTTTTTTAAACTTATACAACATGAATGGGTTTTTATGGTATCCTAATTCCTTATTTCCATGAAGAATACTTTACAATAATTTATTATTTTTTCAGAAAAATTATATTCTTTAAAATCGCATGACATTTTGAGACCAGAAAATTATTTTGAAGAAGAATTGATGTTTTCCTCAACAATTCATTTCAAGTGTTTAATCAAAACTATTTTCCATCTAAAATTATAGTATTTAATTTACTTATGTTTCAAGTATAATGTCTCTATTATTTCCATGGTGCTATTTTTATTACGATGAAATGATATCCATTTGTTTTATATGGATTATGTTTTGATGGGATGATGTTTATTAAAACCATTTTACTTTTTGGGTTGTGATGGATGATTAATGTATATTTTTTCCAAATGTAAAAATGATTTCATTATGAGATGGGTGGGACCTGTATCTACATACAATGCATTGGGTAATAATTTATATCTCATTAGATAGACATGGCTGGAATGGAATGTGAATCCGGTTCAGTAATATAGGGCTGGAATGGAAAGTAAACCCGGTTCAGTAATGGACATTGTCAACTATGATAGTCTTGGAAATAATGCATTGCATACTATGGAAATCATATCATGTTCTTAATAGAATCCACAACTACATGTTTTAGTCCCATGCTATTTTATCATGATTAATTTTCCTTTATGATCTATGCCTTATGTACTGCCATGATTTATTTCACAACTCAAGATTTTGATGTTTAAACATTATATTCATGTTCAAATGTGAATGGTTTGATTCATTTTCTCTATGATTACCCTTACTGAGCATTTGAGCTCACCCTTTTTATGTTTTCTTTTCCCTGGGATATAAAGAACTGTTTTAGGTAAGTAAAAAATGGAAGATCATTATGGGAGATGTTGACGATTTTTCACCATGATTAGATGATTATGTTCTGAGCTTCCAATGATACTAAACTATTACGGTTTTTGGGTGTCTAATTTTGTTATGTATTAATTATTCCAAAAAATTAATGTAATTTCCATGTACATAAATCTTTTATATCTATAACCACATTATTAGAATTTCTATTTGGGACTGTTTTTACGTGTAATTAAATAGTCAAACCAAAGGAATAAATATTTATTTAATTATTAATTATAAAATATCTCCATGAATTCAATTAGATTGTAATTT
This sequence comes from Viscum album, assembly GCA_963277665.1. Lineage (NCBI taxonomy): Eukaryota > Viridiplantae > Streptophyta > Magnoliopsida > Santalales > Viscaceae > Viscum > Viscum album. Next base: position 705,036,750 of record OY728155.1, read on the forward strand.
TACTAAAAACGCCAATAGTGAAAATTATGAATTATAAATTCAATAAAAATTGTTATAATGTTTTAATGTCCAATCAAATTTGGTAAACCAACCTTCATACCTTATTTAATGAACACTACTCTTGAAACTTCAAAATAATTTTATCCTCAAAAATAAAAAAATAGGGTCCCTATAAGTTGATGGTGAGAGTTCAACCCCAAACCATTCATGGATAAGGTATTTTAATTTCATACGTTCTATTATAAACATTTATTTTTGTTTTCAATAGTTTATTAAAAAACAATAATTGAAATAATATATATTTCCATAAGGAGGAATTATACTTTTGGTTGTCTTTAAGGGGAAAATTTTGAATTTTTTAGTTTTTATTTAATGATTGAGTGAACAATTCAAATATTTTTTTTTGAGAATGTGTTTAATATGTCTCTATTTAAAACAATAAATTATTTTTTAATGTTTTGGGAAAATATTAAAAGAAAAAGGCTGGGTGAGTTGTTTGGAGGTTGATGTATGTTACTATAATTGAGATCTTTGGTATTGTTATTAACAATTATTATTTCCTAAATTTTTTTCATGCATATATTATTAGAATGATTACAGTATGATTCATTACAATGTACAAAGAGTTTTTTATGTTTCAATGTTGAAAAATAATATAAAACGTTATATTTTTTAGACAAAATTTTAGTGTGGATTTTGAAATTGAAAAGTATGTAGAGATATTTTAGAATCCCCTATAATTGATGGAGTTTTCAAAGGGTAAAATATTTATTAATTTTAAGTAATTTAAATATAGATATGGTATAAATGATTTTCTTTTGAATATAATTGTAAATGTATTATTCTTTATTTTAGTAATATTTATTCTCAATTGATTCATTGTGTTTCAGTTGAGGTGATCATATTTTTTAAACTTTTAAGAGTATAGAAGAAGTATATTACTAAGAAGACGGTAATTTAAAGATAATCTAGTACAATAGATGATATCACAAATTATTGAAGGTGGTCATGTTGTATTTCATGATACATACTATTAAAATTTAATTATGTAAAATTAAATAACACTATAACTGATATGGTAATACCATTATTCAAGTCATAAATTTTATTATGGGTGAGTTTCACTATTTTTACTTGCATATCAAGTCACCGAGGATACTAGTTAAGTGGTGAAGAAAAAAATAAATTGAAATGTGTCAACTATGAGAAAGTGAGGAACTATATTCATTTTAATGGTTTCCCAATAAGAATGCATCTCATTATGGTTGGATACATGGTTGTCCTAAATTTTTTGATTTATCGGGGAATCATGTGGTGTATGGATGGATGTAGCATGATGTGGAGGAGCTGGATACAAGATGTGTTAGTCGAAACCAAATGGGGGAGATGGGATTGATGATTCATCAAAAGATTATAGGTCACGTTTCTGTGTAGAAGGCTTGGTGGTGGACATTGGGGGAGGCATCAGTGCAACCGGTATAGCGGCAGCCAGTTGTGTGAGGTGGACTCGAAGGAGTTCTGCAAAAGGATTTCTCGAAATTAGTGAGGTGAGTTACATCAGATAAGGCTGGGATGCAGTGACTAGATAGTGGAGGTGGGATTGATGGATTCCAGGGAAAAATTATATTGACAATGATCAAATTTCTTAAAGAAGATTGCTAGGGGATGCTATGTGCATCATGGATGATGGTGGAAAATAGATATTGGAGTGGACTAATGAGAAATCTCTAATGGAAGGGTTGTTTTGGATAAACAATTTAGATCAGATCATAGGTGTAGTCCCAAACCAAGTCATAGCAATGAGAAATCATTAATAATGCTCTCATATTTGGATGTTTGAGAGGGTATGGATTTGACATTAGTAACAGGACTATGAAATCATTCATTTAGATTATTTTTAAAATAATTCTAGGTTTATTGTTGTTGTTCATAAAAAATGTATCATCTTGTGTGCAAATTATCATTGGATATTTGGTCATTGTACCTAAAATGACCATGTATTAAGGTTTAATTTCTTTGGTTCTAAATAATGTGTACTATTAACTCACTAACATACTAAATGTGGTTATAAAATTAGGAAAAAAATAATGATTTTGGGAGTTCTATAAATATTGGATATAAATAAGTGTGTTGATTATTGAGGACTAATGATCACACTATAGTGGTCAGGAAAAAATAATTATCATCTTTTTTTATATGTATTTCATGATTCCTCATGTAATAAGTGTTATATTCTAGTAAAATATCTAAAATTTATGAATTAGATTAAATAAAATTGTATGGTCAAGTTGTGAAAAAAATTTCTAATCCATAATTATTTGTATCATACAATAATAAAAATGACCATGTAGTGTTATATGCTAAAATATAGAGTTCAATTTGTTTACTATTATGGTGAAATTGGTTATTACAAGAAAACTATAACTCGAATCGACATGTATTTTAATCATATAAAATTGTGAGAATGAGTATCGATTGATCCAATGACTTAGAATAAAGCATAAAAAATAAAATATATTCATAAGAGATTGAATTTGAAATTATGGTTTGACTAAAGTGGAATAAATATTGTTGTTTAGTAAGGGTGGTAAATTTTTTATAAAGAAAAAATGGTAGAATTTTTGTTTTGGGGGAATTAAAAGAGAATAAATTTAAATATAATATAATGTATAATATATGAAGTTAATGTAAAAGAACAATAATTTGAGAAATAACTCAATAGAATTATATATATTGTGAAGGCTCTATTATTGCTATATATCAAATTATCTAATAGTTTTTTTGTTAAAATATTATGTACGTCAAGAGACAAATTATTTATCAAGGTTTTAGGATAATTCCTAATCATTATTTACAAAATTTGAAGCTATATGATCTTGTGTTCATGAATTTTACATGATTTTTCTATAGATACGGCAAATAATTATATGTGGTGAATGTTATAACATATAATGTATTTAATTTTTCATAAATTAACGTTTTTATGAATTATGTATACTGTTCTTCTTGTACTCATTAATATGTTCCAATTATAGATTTGTGGATGATCTGAAAATAGATTTTAACTCACTAGATCAACCCTCTCATAGAGAAATCTTAGTGTTCGCACATTTCCATTTCATATTTAATATAAAGTATTATTGTACGAATATGAAACATAATATTAGATAATGAAATTTTTATTATTCATGTTGAAACTCCCATATTTAATCATGATAATATTATAATACTGTTACATGTCAAGGGTCTCATGTAAAACCAGGGGATACATCATATTTGATTAAATGTTTTTCATCTATAGTATTTATGAGATTAAAAACAAAAGGAAATTTTGTCGACCCATTAGATCAATAATAGTCATAGGAAAAATTATTCTCATATGAGAGACATGGGTTACGAATTTTAACCATTTGGATCATGTCTAAGATAGAGTTTGATAATGTTTTTGTCCTAGGCAGAAATCCAATTTATATTACTCAAGTACCATGTGGTGTTTGAATCATGATATATATATAAAAATATTCATCTTATAATAGTATAATTACTTTTAATACGATTTTTTTCCTTAATCTACCACATGTTTTATTAAATTATAAAATTTTGAGCCTATTTAGATATTTAAACATTCTCATGATAATAATAATATTTTTGAATTGTGATTTTGTTTACATTAAGATTAAAAATTTAAGACTTATCAATCTCAAATATTTTCATCTAAAATTTAACATCATTTAATGAATTATATAATTTCATTTAATTTTTTGTATAAATTTGTCCTTCCTTGTTCAATTAAATCTATAAATAAATAATCATAGTACATTTCAAAATTTATAAGATTTGTATATATTAGAAACCATATTTCTATATAGAAGTACATTATGAGATCATTTCTATTAATTTTATTAAATTTATAGAAATTTATTATTATATTTTATTGAGTCAATTAATATTCATCCAAATTGGGTACATACATTCAATCATTGGGTTTTAACAAAATCTATATGATATGTTGATTAACATGGAATCATCCGTACATCCAATTATTCACATATTCCTTTATTGGAAATAATGTGTCTTTAGTACTATTAATTTGGTTAGGTTTTAGAATTATTAATTTACATTATAGTAACTAATCCTTGTATATTTCATTGATAGAATGTGTATTATTATATAAATTAATCATTTTACCTTAGTAACAATGTAGAGCTGTAATAATGATATTATACCATAATAATTTTAGGAAAACATTATCTTTTTTAATATAGTTTATAGAAATTTGTGATTTTTCAATATCAAAAATTTTAATGGAACTATAATTTTGAATCATAATCATTACATACATCAATTATTTAATATTTTTTAATATTTTATTTTTTAATCTATTTGGGATATATAATTTTTATCTAAGAAATTTTATTTGATTATTTATTTCCTTGAGTGGAACTTGTGTAAGAATACCATATACATGAATATTACTATATACCCATATTAAATGAATTGTATTATGGGATTATACTCAATCTAATGTATCTTACCTAAGATTATTGTAAACATATTTCCTAAGAGAAAACAAATTTTCCATATTTATATTATATATTACCTTTTTCAAAAAAAAATTATAAAGGGGGTTATTCCATGTTTTGGGAAATTCTACAAACATTATTATTATATAATACAATTCTATATTTCATGTCTTTTTGTGTGAAAAATAATTACTATAAATAATAAACCAAATGGAATGGGTAATATTAATTAATTTGTTTCCATTAATTATATCTAAAAATTTATAAAGAGTATTCTTTTTTATATATCATATAACAATCCAATGAATGAAAATATTTTTAATAAAAAATTATTTATTCTAATAATAATTTTTTTATCCAATTTTATAACATACACTTTTAAAATATTCTATATCAATTTTATCCCTAGATAAATTTGATGGTTTAATTAAATTTTAATATATTTATTCCCATTTTTTATTTTATAAAAATTATATCTTTTCGTTTCTTGAAGAATATTGTATTCTAAAAATTTCTACTATATTTATTATGAGTCGAAATCAATTTGTTATTTTTTTCATAATTCTTACAAAAATCCATTCATTATTTATTATTTTTACATGTTTTATTAAGTGTTATTAATTATTCTCTTCTTAATTCATTGTCACGTCCTAAAATTTAATATGTATGCTTCTATGTTATTCATTAAAATAAATATATTAATTTATTAGATATCAATTATAAAATTTCAAATTTTATTAAATAATTATTTTTTGTTTTTCTAACTATCTAGTGTATAAACACACAATAACTACTTCAAAAAACATATTTTCCCACTTTGTGTTATCGATTGTAAATTTTAAAATAATATACCACAAAGTCTTATTTCATTTCCTTTTAGGGATTCATACAATATAACCAGTAGAAAAAAACTATTAATTTTAATTGGATTTAAATTGTTAAATAAAAATGAATATATAATGTAATTTCTATTAACATTAGAGTAATAAACTTCTTTAATTGAATATTCATCAATGGAAGACTCTTCATTATGAGACTATTTTATTTTATAAAATTAATTACAAGTTTTTTCTAATTGGAATTCATGTTAGGAGGCTTCATCCATTCTCATCCTGATATTGTTTCATCATATAATTCTTCTATAGTTTATATGGTCATTTTGAAACAGTGCATTCAACTTTTAGATGTATACACCTAGAAATTATTAATTTTACTTTCAAATTAACATTCACAATTAATATTTCTTAAGAGGAAATTTTTATTTTGAATTTTTTTGTCATGCTGAAATGAATCAAAGTAGCATTGTAATTACAATGTTTAGAATGAAAAACTATTTATTACATTTAATTTTGAAATTATAACTGTTGTTTATACTAGGGATGGAATAATAAAAGAACTTATTTTAAAACATAAACAAAAATTTTAATATCATCATTATTTTTTTCATTTTAAAAATTAACTACTATGGTGTTTTAATGTTTTAGGAAAGATAATATATTCCATTAGAATCGGTTAAAATTAAATAATAATTACATTATTTTTAATAAATAATTCTTGTTATATATATATAATTTGTATATTGTTATTTCTGATTCATCATATAAATTATTTATAATATTATTGGAATTAACAATTTATGACAACACAATGATGTTATTAGATAGGGTATCAGTATGAGATATATAAATATATATATAATCGTATATGGATTATATCATGATATTTATGATTACATAAAATCACTTATGAAAAAAAGGAAAGAGTGATATATTTACCACCAATACTAGTCTAACCATTTGGTAACAATATAATAGAAATTATTCATTGATAACATTTTCAATATATATATATATATTATTGTGAGACACCATAAAGTTCCACTATTTATTTTTTCATATATTAGTAAATTTTTTACATGGTTCAATTGTAAAATAGTTAAGTGATTTCAATGACTTTGGATAAATTATAAAATAATTTAAAAATTCAAAATTTTAATATGTTAAGAAGTAATTTACAAATATATTATGATATAATGTGTAAATTATCAATTTATTTAAAAAATTTATGATCAGTACATATAAATTAGAGAATTTTACTATAAAAATATCAACTTTTAAATCATGAAAACTGTGTTTTGATAAAATTTATGAGGGGTTATCTGACTCCATCATTTTTAGATGTTTTTTAAAAATGAAAATTATTTAGGAAATAATTGATTCAAAAAATGAATTGTACAAGGAAGTAAATTTGGTTTCGTTTCATAGTAAAAACTCATGAGAATTTTGTAAAAATACTTACTAAGATTTTTATTTTTTAAAAGTTTCCAATTTTATTTTATGTGAGATATGAAGTTGGAAAAGTATTATGTTATTTTTACATTCATGATAATAAATCACAAGATAATGTGGTTTATTTGAATAATTTAAGTTTATATGTATTGTGGAATATCATATAATCTTTCCAAAAACAATTCCTAATAACAAAAAATATTTCTTGTCTCTCTATGAAAAAAGTATGCAGGAAAAAAAATAATGTGAACTACATTAAAGGAATTTAATTATATAATTTTCTATATGTTTAAGATGACTGTGTTTTAAACATTTACTATAATAAGATAATTATAATTAACAAGATTACATTACATGTGACAATACTATGTTTAAATCACATGGTTGAAGTAAAAAATATTTGAATTAAATGGAAAATGTGGGAAATATACCAAAATTTTTCAATTGGAGAAGAAATATTAGAATAATAGGTTTTTATGATGTTTAAATCGTATGGGTGAATAAAAACCAACACATTAAAAAATAAATCAACAAAAAAATTATATTATATTGAAATATATAAGGATGTATTTTTGATCGAAATAATTCTATAAACCACCCTCAAGGGTGTGCTTCAATTAACATAATAGTCAAATGGTGGATATTAGTGAGTGATATAAAGGTTGTATAAAGTAGAATATTCCACTACACTGAGGCTCACATGATGTCTAAATACACACCTTAATTTATATTAAATCGATTCTTGATAAATGAATTTTCAATTAACTTTTATAATCATAATAAGAACATAGAAATAATAATTATAATAGCCCATAACCCATACACTTAGATTCGGTGGTAAAATCATAAATATTATATTTTCTTATTTGATACAGATAATTGTGACCCATTTCTTCATCCAAACCATATAACAATGAAATCATAAACTGGATCACTTATATTCTTCATGACATTTTTGGTTTAAAGTTTTATTAAAACAGAAAAACTTATATGTAAAGAATACCCATGTCATCAAATGAATATTTCTCCCATTTAGACAAGTTTTCTTTCATTTCAAATTTGTTTTTAAATATCACTCTTGTTTAATCCTGTATAATAATTATGTATCCAGCCTCATTCATTATAGCATAGGAAAAATGAAATATAATATGGGAGAGACAATTTGTTGAGTAAGGGAAAAAAAATTAATTATCCATTTAATGTAATAAATGAACATAAGAGTGAATAAGGGTATAATAAAATATAAGTGAATGAGAGGATCACAATAGAACTCATAACCATCAATACTTGAATCATGAAATATGAATATAGGAAATAGTAATGATCCATAATTATTAATAATCTCAAGACATCTGATATCAATATTGATCAAATAATACGTCAAGGAAATAATAAAGTTTAAACACATTATTTTATAACTGTTGTAAGATGATATATTCATCAAAAAATACTTTAATAAAAAAATAATTAAATTTAATCCACTTTTAGTATTTTTATTATTTATTTACATAGTTTTGAAATAAATAATTACCGTGTTGGTATTTATTAAATATTTTAAGTAACTAACTCATATCTATAAAATAATGATAAATTCTTAATAAAATAACAACATATTTATACATCAAAAGAATATTTAAAACCGATCTGATATAAGTTTCTATATCCCAAATAATTATAGCTATAAAAATCTGGAAAGCTTTAATTTTGTCATTTTCTTTAATTAACATATTATATAGGTCATTTTCATTGACTATTGTCCCCAATAACTCATAAAAATCGATAATAAGGTGATAATGGTATAAATATGGTCGTAAATTGGGTGTAAGATAATTTGGTAGGTAATTTAGTTCCTTATGTTTAATGTTTAACCTTTAGGTAAACTCATTTTGAACTTATTCATTGAAAATAATTTTAACAATTTTCACTTGTCCTTTTTATGAAAAAAAAATATTTGGTCTTATTAGATAATAAAAATTATTATCACTACAAATATGGAATACATTTGTCAAAATTAATATCAAATAATTATATGAATTTAATTTATAATTAATACTACAGACGTGACAATAATGCATGTTTTGAAAGTGGAAATATTAAAATGTTTAACATGATTTCATAACTAAATTAAATATGAAAAATAATATAATGACCTAAATACGATTAATACATTTTTAAAGGGTCTAATAAAACTTTTAAAAAAATTTAAATATAATTTATAATTATAAATTACTTAGATGAAAAGTCATTTTTCAAATTAAAAATCATTATTTTCACTATTCGTCATACAAAATGAAACTTCTCATAAAAAAATAAATAGTCACCCTACTATAAAATTCAAATTACCATTAAACGGTATTTTAATTTTTTAATATAAAATTTATAAATGAAATAGTTTTTTTAAAACCAAGTTCTTAATTAAAAGCTGGAAATTTGACTTTATAAAAATAATACATTTATGCATAAAATTAGAATGCTTTTATCTAATATCTAGAAAACACATTGGAAGAATATTAAACATTACATTTTATTAGATAAAATCTAAAAATAATTAATATAATACAAAATAGTGATTCATTTAAACTCTGTTTTTCAGGTAAGTAAAGTTATTGTAAATATATTGTGTTATGCAATCCAAACACAGTTTTGCATGTTGTTTTTTCTATCAAACACAATTATCTTCTCTTAAAAACATGGGGGGATACATAATTACCCCCCCCCCACAAAATAAATATAATCCTATAAATTTTAACTTTATCATGGTAATAAATGTGTGGACATTTGAAAATAATATTATTATAAACCAACATCCTAAAAAGGGTTAATAAGACATCCCCTCAATAGGATAGAAATTTAAGTATGAGTGTCATATATAATTACCCATACTAGGTTTTCAAATTTTATAAAATAGGTTCTAAGTTAACATATTTATATGGAATAAAATAATAAATCCAAAAATAAGGATATAGAGTGATAGTGATCATCCATCTATACAATGTCTTTGATTTTGAAAAAGTTAACAGTAATGGCATGGTCCTCTCTAGTCCATTCCATTGTGAAAATGAGGTGTTGGATGTATCCTGGGGGATCGATGTGGCTTGGAGGTGTGTTTGGGTGGCCTTTTTGAAGAAAACTGTAAGTTGTGTTGCTTTGGCACGGTTGGCACACAGTTTGTTAAACCATGTGGACAATCTGTTCATAGCTAGCCCTGATTGCAGTAAAGACCACACAGGAGGCGCACAGTTTGTCTAAACCACGCCCCCAAGCAGTACGAGCTGAATGGCTAAGACAGTGGTGACTGCATGTTTAGCGCAATGTTTGTTAACCGTGCGACTAGGTCATGTGGCCTCTTAACGTTAGATCCTAAATTTTAGGATCTTGACAGTTTATAATTTATCTTGCTCGTTTAAGCCCCTAATTGGCCATAACTAGGGATTACCCTTCATTGGAGGTATAAGAACATCTCCCAAGCATTTTGGAGGCGATCTGAAGGCTTCTCTTCATGAATCGAAGCCAGTTTCTTGAAGTATGTGGTCATTTTGCCTCGTTCATGTTGGTTTCTTAGTTCTTCTTAGATCTAATCCTCCACTTCTCTCTATTTCTTAGAATTATGTCTGTTATGGGTAGATCTAGGATTTTGGATGTCAAAAATGAAATGCTTTGGTCTTGGTTGTGTTAGGAGAGGAGATCTAAGGAGGATTCGTGGAGAATCGACCTCGTTTCTTGAGTGTTCCTTGACCGTTGAAGTGGGGGATTTGTGGATTCTCTATTTGTTTATGTACAATTGCGGAGTTAGCATGATTTAGCCCTTTCAATCAAAATGTAATTAACCTAATTGAATATTTGAACCGGATTCATAAAATGCTTTGATCAAATGTTGTTCGCTCATGTTTGCAAGATAGTGTGATATTTATGCCTTTCTTATTATCATGTTGATCATGATGAATTGGTAAAGAACGTAAAGCCCGAATTAATTGATAATTAATTGGCTAAAAATAAAGTGACATGAAAAAGAATATGGTTCTTGTGGTAATTTTATGTTGATTAAGTTGGCATAGTAATCATGTTTACTCCTTGTGATAGCTTACTGAATTGGTTCGTGATGTTGGAACCAACGAATTGAATATGTTAATTCAATATGGATCTATGAACTTTAATGATTGAATTCTATTAAGGGTTCTGAGTTACCCTCTTGTTGTGAATTAGGGATGAGATCCCAATTTGATGTAATGTGTTGTTTTCATGCTGCTTGTGTTGTGATGTTACCCTGGGAGGGTGTTGTTATATTTGGATCCAGAGAGACCGTATGGTTGTGGCAGTGGATGACGCCTAGAGTGGCATGATGCAGAGGTTTATGCATGTGGGTGTCGGGGAGGAAACTAGGGATAATGGTATGGAATGGATGTGTTGGATAAATTCTTGGTGGTTTGATTGGCTGTTATCTAAATTATTTTTTCCCCACTGCTTAAGGAAACATGTTTTTCTTACCCTTCTTCTGAAAGGGGGAAGACGCACAGGGTTTTCCATGTTCTTTCCTTGTTTATCCTCTCGAGGGATAATGGGCCTACACACTTTCTATAGGCGTTAAAGACTCGATGGGTAGTATATCTACTCACCGTGTTGAGCCCCCTTCTGTTTAGTAGCTTAGGATTCTTTTCTAGAATTCATGGGAATATGGGAAGGTAATTATGAAATGAAATTTTAATTAAATGATGATAATCCATGGGGATGGAGATGCTGAAATTTAATGGTGATGTTGTAACTTTAAAGGAACAGTAAATATTGAATGTAATACCAAGAATTTTTAAATGTGGGTATTGTTCATGGTTAATTAACATGCAAAGAATGAATTAATGTAAAGTGGAATAGATGAAAAGGGAATGAAGTAACCTAATGATGCTCTTTAACATGTTGTGTGCATATAGGATGCCTAGTTTTAGAAATAGCATCCTAGAGTCCGAGAGATGTTAGTTGTAGTTTAGGCTAGGACTAGGTTATTCCCATAGTGTGGTTGTGAGTAATATATATTCTATACTTTTTGTGTTTCTATATGATACTCCACCCTATCCATAAGGGAAACTCACACCCCGGGGATTTTGAGCCCTGGGGGGGTGTTTTCCCAAACATTCTGATGGGAGGATGAATGACTGACTACCCCCTTTGACCCCACTCTCTTCTGTTGGTATATACTAGTGTCAGGGGCACAACGGTTAGTTTTCCCCATATATGTGTGTAGAGGGCTGTAATGGATTGTGGTTATTTCCACACAAATTTTGGATATAGTATCATATGGACTACTATAGTTGTAACGTGTATAGGCTGTGATGGCTTGAGGATACTTACTCGGTGTATGGGCTATAATGGCTTGAGGTACAATACCTGATGTATGATATAGGTTATGTGGGCTGTGGTGGATCTCGGAACCTACCTGGTTTCTTTTTGTTGTGAGGATGGTGTGGATCTTAGCCCAGGTGTCTACGGGAAAGCCTTTGGGGTGCAGATGGTGCAAAATTTGGAGCTTATCCCTAGTTTATACAAGTAAGATTTTGGAGATAGATGCACATGACGTATGTCGTTGGGGAAAAGAGGAAAACTATGTGGGATGTAGTAGCGGGGTACCCTTGATATTCTTTACTATATGATATATTTGTGTATTCTTTACTTGGTGAGAGTAGCCATGGTGAGGTTAGGATCATCGTATACCTGTTTAGGTGATGAGTTAGTTTCACTTGTTGTTCATAGTGCTTTAGCAAGCTTTATATAATTTTCCACCAGAGGATTCAGGGTGGATCCAAATGAGTATATTGTTATACCCACCCTTCATATATATAAACTATTTTTCAGGTCACATGGAGAAGGTTAGATAATAGGATGGTTACTACTAGCTTGTGGTTGCAGAAGCTGTTCGTGCTTGTGGTTGCTGTTGTTTTACTTTATTTTGGGTACTTGTAATTTCCCTTTCTTTTGTTAAACCTTTTTGCATGGCTCTTCATATATGTACTTGGGTTTATTTTATAATTTCAGTTGGATTTGGTTGGTGTCTATATTATCTCTCTCTTCTTTATGTGTTCTCTTAGAGGGTAATGCCTCCCATTTGGTTGTTATTATGCCCTCGGTTCTAGTTGCCAACCCGGGTCCTACTGGAGGCGGGAATCGGTGGGGGGGCATTATCTTCATTCTCACATTGTCGGCCCATTAGGGGTACACTTTGTGGGGAGGGTCTCATTACAGAGTGGTATCATAGGTCCAGTTGAGAGATATGACGGGGATTGGAGTTAGGCACAGGTGATGTTTCATGGGTTGGTAGTGAAATGGTGTCATTTATGTTTAGCAAGTGGGGTAAATACTGGAGATCGGCAGAGATATAGGTGTTTAGGTCCCCCTATGATCTGTTGCACTATCCTTTATGTTTATAGTGTCTACTAAACAAGGTCATACTAGTTGCAGGGTAGAGACCTAGGAAAGGATCATGCATCATTCTTCTTTGTGCCTGTGTTTGAATGGGTTGACCTTTGGATAGGTTAACCTAAAATGAATGAGAGAAAAAAATTAATTAATTAATACAGAGTATTCCATATTCCAGGAATATGATCTCTATGTGGTTGTTATTTTTCAGGTATGGCTCTAGGTCGATGTCCTCTTAAGGTTTGCGTAGAAGATGTCCAGCAGGCAGTTCCATCAGGTCGTCGTAGGGTCGAGGTTGACGAAGATGACACTTGGAGGAAGAAACTCAGAGAGTTTCCACACCATAGTCTACAGAAGTATGAAGGATATGTTTCAGATGCATTCACAGAAGACTTGTTGGAGGATTTCGAGATCCGTTTCAGTTCGATTCATGCTCGGAAGGAGCACTGGGTGTCCTTGGTGGTGATGATGTTGTGTGGAGCAGCGAGGCAGTGGTGGCTCTTGTTCCTCGGGGATCGTGAGGAGTCAGCGATCTCATGGAAGGAGTTTGGAGACAAGTTTAGGGTTGTGTTCATTTCTTCGACTGTGAAGGCGTCTAGTCTATAAGAGCATCTTACCCTTCGACATGGGATCTACAGTGTTTAGGAGTTGGGAATCCGTTTCAGGAACCTTCTACAATATGCTTCAGACTTGTTACCCAATGAGGAGGCCAACGTGAGGCATTTTGAAGAGGGTTTGCATCCAGAGATCCAGCGCCAGGTCACCCATTTATTGCTGAAGATATATCTCGAGCTGTGAGAGAGGGCGGAGGTTATTGAGAGGACTTTGACCAGGACCAGATCATCACGAGAGGGGAATCAGCATGACTCCTCACGGAGCGGAGCTGTGGTCTGGGGCCCTGGTTTTCAGGACAGAAGAGTTTCTGTTCGTTCGTGGGTAGGTCCCAGCCCTTCACATCTCATTTCTCTAGAGGTAGCAACTCTCAGGCCTTTTCCAAGGGATCATGCACTTATTTTTCTTGTGGTGGTCATGGTCATCAGTAGCGGGAGTGCCTGACCTTTCAGAGCAGTCATCGTGTACTGGGTGCTCTACTCCAGGTTCCTCCTTTGAGACAATTCCATCCAAGGAAACAACAGTAGTTTTCACCATCTTTTGATCACTAGAGGGTAGATGGGGCAGGCATAGGATGACCCCATGATGCTCCTCGTCCTCATAAAGCAGAGTGTGACCGTGGTGGCGGTCGCCATTAGGGTCAGAGAGGTCATGGGTGAGGCCATGGTCAGCTTCGTGCTCTAGTTTTTCCAGCACCAGAAGCACCAGATGTCGTTTGAGGTACCATTTGCTTGTTTTCTACGTTGTTGTATTCCTTGTTTGATTCATGAGTGACACCCTCCTTCATATCACCTACACTTGTCCATGCTTTGGGACTTGAGGAAGAGAGGCTTCCAGTGCCTTTGGTGTTGACTACGCCATTTGGTGGTCGAGATAACTTTTTTGAAGTATGTAGAGACTGTGAGCTAGTGTTGGGGAAATACCACTCTTGGGGAGATTTCCTATGTTTACAGATACAACCATATAATTTCATCATCGACATGGTTTAGTTGTATTCAGTTCAGGCTATCGTTGATTTCTTCAGGAAGAAGGTCATCTTCATAGGTGCGGATGGAGAGAAGTTGGTGTTTGTTGGTGAGCGAGATCCTCATATGGGTCATAAGAATGTTCCATCCTTATCATCCTTGATGGCCGAGATGATGTTGAGTTATTCAAAAGTTAGGCAGTTGGCATTTCCTAGAGTCGTAGAGGAGTACCCTTATGTCTTTCCAGAAGAGGTTGTAGCATTGCCCCCTCGATGAGAGATCGATTCTGGGATCGAGCTACAGCTAGGAGCATCTCTTATCTCTACGTCTCCATATAGGATGGACCCTTATGAGTTACGAGAGCTATGTATGCATCTTTATGTTCTGTTGATGTAAGGTTTTGTTCATCTAAGTGTGTCACCAGGGGGTGAGCCAGTTTTGTTCGTAATGAAGGCCGACGATAGTCTGTGGTTCTGTGTCGATTATCGTTTCTTAAAGAAAGTGACAATAAAGAACTTCTATCCTCTTATGTGGATTGATGTCTTATTCGATCAACTGAAGGGTGAAATTTGGTTCTCAAATATTGACTTGCTTTCAGGATATCTTATACACGTGGGAAGGATGAGGATATCCCGAAGACTTCTTTCTATTGTCGTCATGGGCATTATGAGTCCATTGTAATGTCGTTCGGCGTGATGAATGCTCCATGTGTGTTCATGGTTTTGATGAATGCTGTGTTCCATGAATTCCTGGACATGTTCGTGGTAGTTTTCATCAAAGAAATTCTTGTGTACTCCACATCTGAAGAGGAACATGCAGAGCTTCTACAAGCCGTTTTGGGAGTCCATTGTCGACATCATCTATTTGGGAAGTTTCCGAAGTGTGATTTTTGGGCTCCAGATGTTCGTTTCATGGGGCATGTGGTGTTCCAACAGGGATTTGTAGTCGATCCATCGAAGATAGAAGAATTTCTGTCTTGGGAATCCCCTAAGACAATGTCAGATGAGTGAAGATTCCTTGGTCTCGTAGGCTACTACAGGAGGTTTGGGGAAACTTTCTCGCGGGTTGCGACTCCTCTGAAATATTTGATGAAGAAGGATCATCCATTCATATGGACTAATCAATGTCAGGTGGCTTTCAAGTATCTAAAAGAGAAGTAATTAAGTGCTCCAGTCTTTTGTCGTCAAGCTGAAGGAGTTCAGTTTGATATTTTCTGCGATGCTTCACATCTGGGGTTAGGCTATGGTCTTATACAACAGAGTTCAGTTGTTTCTTATGGGTCTCGGCAGTTACGTCCCCATGAATGAAACTATGCCACCCATGATCTTGAGTTTGCTGCCACGGTGTTTTCACAGAAGTTGTGGATACATTACCTCATTGGTGAGCGCTTTGTGGTCTTCATCGACCATAAGAGTTTGAGGTATGTTTTCTCCTATTGTGACTTGAACTTGCAACAACATTAGTGGATGGAGTTCTTGCAAGAATACGACTTGAAAATATTGTATACACCTATAAAGGGGAATGTTGTAGCTGATTCGCTGAGACGAAATTCACGTAGTGATGATGTGCGTGAATCCGATGATTCCTAGAGAGTAATGTAGGAGCTTTCAGCTTTTCATCATGAAATAAGAGAAGTTGGGTGTAAATGCTATCTTTTTTAGAAGACAGTGTAGTCATCTCGGGTGCAGAATATAGAAGAGTCCTAGTTAGGGGATCTTGAGGAGGAGGTCTGGAAAGACCGAGACATTTGTGTTGAGGCCCTTGATGGTTGGTCTGGGGATGAAGAACATAGAGTGTTGTATCATGGAATAATTTTTGTTCCCTTGGAGATGTGCGAGATGGTTCTTAGAGAGTTCCATAGTTCACGCTTATCTGTACATCCTGGTGTGAAGAAGATGTAAATATCCTTTAGGAGTCAGTTTTGGTGGCTTGGGAAGAATCGTGTAGCTGCGGAGTTTGTGTCTCGTTGTTTAGTGTGACAGAAGGTGAAGGGAGAACACTGTGTTCATGGTGGTTTTCTCCAGCCATTAGAGATTCCTCAGTGGAAGTGGGAGGACATCTCAATGGACTTTGTTACAGGTTTACCTCGATCTCCAGGAGGACATGATTCTATTTGGGTGTTAGTGGATCATTTAACAAATTCGGCCCACTTCATAGCGATCAAGGAGTCAATCTCAGTGGATGTTTTGTTGAGCCAGTATCTATAGGAGGTGGTGAGCCATCATGGAGTTCCAAGTATGATTATTTATGATCGAGATCCTCGTTTTCCTCCAGGGTGTGGAGAGGTCTCCAGCATGCTTTCGGTTCTCGAAAATGCATTATAACTGTTTTTCTTCCTCAAACGAATGGTCAGAAAGAGTGAACTATCCAAACTCTTGAAGACATGTTACGCTCTTGTGTTATTGATTTTGGAGGCTCATGGATGAGGCACTTACCCTTGGTGGAGTTCACTTACAATAACAGTTTTCACTCTACCATCGGTATGGTGCCGTTTGAATCCTTGTATGGTCGGCCTTCCTGTTATCCGTTGTGCAGGACTAGGGTTGGGGAGTCAGCAATTCTCAGACTAGAACTAGTGCAGAATACAACAGAGATGGTTCAGGTGATTCGTGAGAGGATGAAGGTAATGCAAGATCTTCAGAAATCATATGTCAATCAAAGGTGGTGACCCTTAGAGTTTAATGGGGGGGATCATGTGTTTATGAAGGTGACTCCCTGTCATGGTCAGTGAAGTTTTTGTTGTTGAAGTAAGCTTTCTCCAAGTTTTGTTGGCCCTTTTCAGGTGTTAACTCATGTTGGAGCTCTAGTGTATCGAGTAGCACTTTCCCTGCAGATGAGTCGGATACATGACTTTTTCCATGAATCGCAGCTCCGTCGATACCTTCATGACGACTCTCAAATCATAGATTGGGGAGAGGTCGATGTCGATGATGATGCAACCTCTGAGGAGCGACCTTTGGACATCCAGGACCGCAAGGAGAATGTGTTGTGAAAACATTCTATTCCTTTTGTTCGTGTCTTGTGGCGACACAGTGGCTTGGAGAGAGTACCTGGGAACCTGAGTTAGTGATGTGTGCTTAGTACCCAGAGTTGTTTGATGTTTAGATATTTACATGTGTAAATGTAACTGGTGTGGCTGTGAAACGTTTATTTTTATGAGATGGCACCCTTTGTTGCTTTGGTGGATTGATCTCTTTTGAGAGGTATTTCGTTGGGTGGTTGTTCAAACCCTGTTTCGTTTTCTCTTTAGGTGGGTTTTGGATTCATGAGGACTAGAATGTTATGAGAGTTATCTGATGTAATGCCCCAGACCTCTCTGATCTATTCCATTGTGAAAATGTGGTGTTGGAGGTGTCTCGGGGGATCGAGGAGGCTTGGAGGTGCATTTGGGTGGCCTTTTTAAAGAAAACTGGATGCTCTATAGCATTCGCACGGTTGGAGCACGGTTTGTTAAACCATGCGGCCAAACCATGCGTACCTGGCCATGATGGAAGTAGAGACCCCATGGGAGGTGCATGGTTTGTCTAAACCATGCATCCAAGCCGCGTGAGCTGAATGTCTAAGGCAGTGGTGACGGCACGGTTAGCGCACAGTTTGTTAACCGTGCGACATATCCATGCGAGTACATAAAGTTAGATCCTAAATTTTTGTATATTTACAATTTAGCCTTTATCTTGCTCGCTTAAGACCCTCATCGGCCATAACTCGGAATTACCCTTCCTTGGAGGTATAAGATCCTCTCCCAAGCATTTTGGAGGTGATCTGGAGGCTTCGATTCACGAATCGACGCCGGTTTCTTGAGGTATGTGGTCGTTCTTCCTCGTTCTTCTTGGTTTCTTAGATCTACACAGATCTACTCCTCCACTTCTCTCATATTCTTAGATCTATTCCCGTTATGGGTAGATCTAGGTTTGTGGATGTCAAAAATGACAAGCTTTGGTCTTGGTTGTGTTAGGAGAGGAGATCAATGGAGGATTCATGGAGAATCGACCTGGTTGCTTGAGTGTTCCTTGATAGTTGAGGTAGGGAATTTGTGGCTTCTCTATTTTTTTATGTGTAATCATAGAGTTAGCATGAGTTAGCCCTTTGGATCATAATGGAATTGAACAAATTAAATATTTGAACCAGATTAAGAAAATGATTTGAACGTATGTTGTTACCTCGTGTTTCCTAGATAGTGTGATACATATGCCTTGCTTGTTTGCATGTTGATCATGATGAATTGGTAAAGAACATAAAGATGGAATTAATTGATAATTAATTGGATAAAAATAAAGAGGAATGAAAATGAATCATATTCTTGTGGTAATTTGATGTTGATTAAGTTGGCATAGAAAGCATGTTTAATCGTTGTGATAGATTACTAAATTGGTTCTTGATGATGGAACCAACGAATTGAATATGTTAATTCAAGATGGATCTATGAACTTGATTGATTGAATTCCTTGAAGGGTTTTAAGTTACCCTCTTGATGTGAATTAGGTAAAAGATCCCAATTTGATGTAATGTGCTGTTTTCCTACTGCTTGTGTTGTGATGTGACCTTGGGGGGTGTTGTGATATGTGGAGGTGGAGAGGCCTTGTGGTTGTGCCAGTGGATGACGCGTAGAGTGGCGAGATTCATCAGTTTATGCATGTGGGTGTCGGGGAGGACACTAGGGATGATGGAATGGAATGGATGTGTTGGCTTAATGTTTGGTGGTTTGATTGGTTGTTATCTGCTTTATTTCATCCTGACTGCTCAAGGCAGCTGGTTTTGCTTACCCTTCTTCCGAAAGGGGAGAAGACGCGCGGGGTATGCCATGTACTTTCTGTAATTAGCCTCTCGATGGAGAATTGGCCTACATACTTGCTATATGTGGCAAAGACATGACGGGTAGTATATCTACTCACCGTGTTGAGCCCCCTTGTGTTTAGTAGCTTAAGATGATTTTCTAGAATGCCTGGGAATATGGGAATGTAATTTTGAAATGAAGGCTTGATTAAATGATGTTAATCCACAGGGATGGGGATGATGGAATTTAATGGTGATGTTGTAATTTTAAAGGAAAAGTAAATCTCGAAAGTGGTGCCATGAAAGCTTCAATGTGGGTTTTGTTCGTGGTTAATTAACGTGCAAGGAATTAATTAACGTAATGTATAATTGATGAAAAAGGGAATGAAGTAACCTAATGATGCTCTTTAACTAGTTTTCTGCTTATCAGATGCCTAGTCTTCGAAATAGCATCATGGAGTCCAAGAGACGTTAGTTGAAGTTGAGGCTAAGACTAGGTTATGCCCAAAGTGTGATTGTGAGTTATATATATTCTGTAATTTTTGTGTTTCTATATGCTACTTTACCCTGTCGGTAAGGGAAACTGACAC
The DNA here is from genome assembly GCA_963277665.1 of Viscum album. Classification (NCBI taxonomy): domain Eukaryota; kingdom Viridiplantae; phylum Streptophyta; class Magnoliopsida; order Santalales; family Viscaceae; genus Viscum; species Viscum album. Next base: position 705,056,903 of record OY728155.1, read on the forward strand.
CTCGGGGATTCCGAGCCCTAGGGGGTGTTTTCCCAAACATTCCGATGGGAGGATGAATGATTGGCTACCACCTTTGAACCCACTCTCTTATCTTGGTAGATACTAGTGTCGTGTGCACAGTGGTTAGTTTTCCCCATATATGTGTGTAGAGGGCTGTAATGGATTGTGGTTATTTCCACGCATTTTATGGATATAGTATCCTATGGACTACTATAGGTGTAACGTGTAAAGGCTGGGATGTCTTGAAGATACTTACTCGGTGTATGGGGTATAATGGCTTGGGGTACAATACCCGATGTATGATATACATTATGCGGGCAGTGGTGGTTCCCGGAACTGACCTGGTTACTTTTGGTTGCGAGGATGGTGTGGAGCTTAGCCCATGTGTCTATAGGAAAGCTTTTGTTGTTCACGTGGTGCAGATTGTGGAGCTTAGCCCTAGTTTATACGGGTATGCTTTTGGAGAGAGATGCACAAGACGTATTTCACTGGGGGAAAGCGGAAAACCAGTGGGGAAGTAGTAGCAGGGGACCCTTGATATTATTTACTATATGATATATTCTTGTATGCGTTACTTGGTGAGAGTACCCATGGTGAGTTTGGGAACATAGTATACCTTTTTAGGTGATGAGTTAGTTTCACTTGTTATTCACTGTGCTTTAGCATGCTTTCTTTACTTTTGCACGAGAGGAATCAGGGAGGATCCTACTGAGTATACTATTATACTCACCCTTCGTATATATAAACTGTTTTTCAGGTCACTTAGAACAGGTTGGAGATCAGGCTGGTTACTACTAGCTTGTGGTTGCAGAATCTGGTCGGGCTTGTGGACACTGCTGTTTTACGTTCTTTTGGGTACTTTTAGTTTCCCTTTCAGTTGTTGTACCTTTTTCATGGCATTTCATATATGTACTTGGGTTTCTTTTATAATTTCAGTTGTATTTTGTGGGTGTCTATATTATATCTCTCTTCCGCATGTGTTCTCTTAGAGGGTAATGCCTCCCATTTGTGTGTTATTATACCCTCGGTGCTAGTCGCCAACCTGGGGCCTACTGGAGGTGCGACTCAGGGTTCATTATCTTCCTTCTCACATTGCCGGCCAAGGAGGGGTACACATTGTGGGGAGGGGGTCATGACATTAGCAATCACAAAATCGCAAACTGAAGGGGTTCAAAAAAGTTCAACTATATAATAAAAGTATATGCAAATAAGATAAATTTATTATTTAATATCATTTACCTAGTGTTGAGAAATTATATTTATATATTTAATCAAATAATATGGAAATATACTTACATGATAAATACAATTTAATCTATTATCAATTTCCATACTAATCTCATCTTTTTTTTCAAAGTGTTTAGTATTCTAGATTTATATATCACCTTTAACGAACTAATATAAAACTATTTAAAGGATTATATAACCATAAATGGGATAAAAATATATTCATCATATCCTTACATGATAACCATATCAAAAATGATTATTTCATGGTAAGATAATTCTTATAGGCAATAAAACTTCATTTGATAAACTAATATTTAAAATTAAATAGTATTACACAAATATAAAACTAATCTATTCCATATTCGCATATCTCAAATAACCTCAATAAAAACTGTATTAAATTTTGATTTAACCTCAAAGTCTATCTCATTCCATTCATTTTTAAAAACGAAAATCTGATAGTATTCATTATAACTAACATTAATAACTTAGTCACTAAATAGATAATAAATAATGTTGTTATCTATATGATTAAACATGTGTTCTCAATATACAAGATCAAATAAATCCTAAAATTTATAAATACAATAAAATGGATTCCCACAAAATTTAACATAATACCTCACATTAAACAAATGATTTGAAGAGACATCTATGGAATAAGTTATATTATACATCCAATTTTTTGTTTTTATACCCTTTAAATTAAATTTTGTTAATTAATGTACATTTTCTTTAATGTAGGGTATTTTGAGATGAAACCCTTATCTTTTGTCCTTGATTGGTATATGCCTTATTAACCTACTTTAAAACTAATATAGCTAACATAAAAACAATTAGAGAACATTAGTCATTAATATTACACTTTTATAATCGCTATAAATAATTATTTACCACATGTCCTTTATTAATTTATAGCATATTTTGACTATCGGGATATAATAACTTTGACTACATATTCTATATCGGATAATGTATCTATAGTTATCCAAACATTTATTAAAAGATAATAATGAACATGTAATATAATTTATCATAATATATATTTTATATTTATTTATAAATCTCTTATATAATTATAAAAGTGATTTAGATACGAATTATGGAAACTGAATTTCTAATGGCTTATTTCTGATGTTTTCTCATTATCAAATTTTCAATATTAAATAAAATTAGTTTTACTTATATAACATTACCATAACCCTATTATAATTACTATCTTATTATTAAAATATAACAATATTATTTTGTGACCCATTTTTATACCTGATTAGATTTTAATTCATTGTTCTTATAGGTGGTTAAAACATCCAAAACAAGAATGTGTGTTAACCTAATGGGTGATTACATCAAGTAGATATTAAGTTTTACATAATATTAATATATCATATAAATAATGATATTATTTTTCTTTATTTATCTTGGTGAAATATATAAAATAGTTATATGATTTATCAAAATCTATTGGGAAAAAATGTTACTTTGTGGAGGCAGGAGTCCTCATATACACGCGTTCAGTGTTCCTATTTCTCAAATCTTTGGAGGGGGTCATGGATATTAAATTTATATTCCAGATTAATAATTATATGATATATAGAAATTTAATTTATCATTACCACCATTAATATCATCCATAAATGCGGTTATTAATAGTATATTATGTCTTTTCGGGGACACACTAGTCTATCCATCACACTAATAATGCTGATTTTCCACTAAGAGGATGGAAATGAATAAATGATGGTTATACAATTAATATAAAAATATCTAAGTATAATAATATTAATTATTAAATATTATTAATATGGCGATATTATATTTTTAATAGTAATATTAATATTAATATCTTAATAAAGAGATAATACTTACATTGGAGACTTGATTTTTTTTGTGCAAATTACCTTCAAATGCAATAGATTATGATAAATAATACTGAATAAGGTATTATGTTTGTGGGAGTGGTATATATGTAGAGAAAAATTGAATATTTTAAAGGACTAATTTTTAATTTTACGAGTATGTTTAAAATGGTGTAGGTGTTATCTATTATAAGAGAATAAAATGGAACTTTTGGAAACACTCATCATCGTTCTGTAATACAAGGACACTATTCAGTGTTAAATGCATTAAATTGGTAAAAAATAATATTTAAAAAACATAAATTCTAAAAAAATCTCAATACATTATTTTGAAATATTTTTTAACTTTTTTTTACAATATCTACTTAGGAAAACCCTTTTCTCAATTTTAATTTTTACCAGAGTAACAATTTTTTTAACTTTGGAATTAATTTTGAGAAATAGAATTAATGTTTTATTTATAACCCAATTTTAAAATTATGATTATAAATTTAAAATTATTCTTGTTAAAAAATTTAAAATTATTCAGAATTACTGTTTTAAAATAAACACACAAAATCATGAAAAATCATGTTTTTAAAAATGATGTTCATCTTCATTTCTTTTATATATAAGATAAAACATCATTATTAAAGATTTTAATGTCATAAATTATTTTTTATAAATATATATTAAAGTTATTAGGTCATTATGGTTATCTATAACCATATATCATATTAAAAATTCTTCACTTAAATATAAGAATGAAAGGGGTTTTATTAAACTAATATATTAATTTTTTTTCTAAAAAAATTGTTAGGTGGTATTTATATGCCTGATGAATATATTAAGATGAAACATTATGTTACATAATTACATATATAATTGCATAACTAGTTTTTTAAACTTATAGTATTTCCTTACATTGTAAAAAATTGATAAAAATATCAACATTCCCAAAAACTGTATTTTGACTGAAATTCTATATTCTCATCATACTAAGTAAATTTTCATATGGTAAGCCAAAATAATTTTTGTTTTCAAATTGAAAATTTAAAATTTTTAAATTTATTTTCTAAATTTAGTTACAATGTAAATGATGTTAAATCTTTTGACCTTTTCAATATTAACTTTTATTGATTATTTATCCACTAATGGTAATTGATTTTAATGACCTACTATTTTAGTGATTATTATAGACTTATTATTAATGAATTATTAATATTATGTGGTTCTTTAAATTGGGTGTATCATGTCAAATTAATTACAGACCATTGTTTTTATTTTAATGGATCCAAAATATCATATCATTACATAAGGATTCACGGAATATTTACTGAACTCACAATTCCATAGTTAAGGACTCAAAAAATATTAAATTATAATATATTTTTTTGGATCATGATCAAACTCAAGACATAATCATCTTGGGAAACCCTAGTAACCCAAGTGCCATCCTAGATTAGTGGTGTTCAATCACCATCGATATAATAACTACTTTAATTTTCACATTCCTTCCTCCAAACCTCCATACTTCTGATAATAGTAAGGAAAATCCTTATTTTATTTTAATTATAATTAATTGACCCAAAATACTACTAGAACCAAATTATAAATCATTCCACAACTAGATTGAGGGAAATAACATTCCCCATCTGCTAACATCAAGTTCCTAAGAATCAGTAAGAATGAAATTGGATGATTTCACCTATAAACAGAAGCATGAAATGATAATAGTATAATTATAATCCAAATGAGATATAATCCAATATATCCAAAGTTTAAAGAAGAAATATAAAGACAATAGACCAAATAAAAATAATGATGAATAAAACACATTCCTACAAGGAAAAAAGATACCCAACCACTATAATCTCTAGGTGCATTTCGAATTTCCTAACTTGTACATGGATATGTTGGTGGTTTGGAATATTTTTTTATTTTTTTAGATGTATTGTACATCAACATTTTTATTTGATATTTTATACTTTGTTTTTTCCTTTTACCATTGGATATCTCAATTATAACTCATTTTTCATTATTAAAACATTTATATTTTTATTATTGTGATTATGGTATAAATCACTCCAATTACATTTTATGTTGATTATTGGGTGGTTGTTTTGATTTCATAGTGATAAATAATCACTTAAAATGTTTTGTAATATCACTCTGGATGACAATTTTGGTGTTATTCCATGTCTATTTATTATATCCTTAGTAAATATTGATTTATTGACCAAATTTCATACTAATTATAAAATGGTAAAATCCCCATCATAGATAAACATCAACACATGATATGATCCATAACATTCCCAATCACCCATTTATCGGATCACCCCAATAGAATCCATATAAAATGTATCAATGTGTAATGGTTCTTGTGATAGGCATCCCATTAACCTTAGGTAAAGGAGATTCTATATAAAATATGCACTCATATAATACTAAGTATAGTGACTAATTCATTATGTGGTATCGATACTAGATTATCAAATTAAAACATTCATATTTAATCTCATGTGTGAATTTATTATATATTGAGGAATCCCAACCCCTAAAAATAATTACATTTCATCATAATCACTAATACTCTATTTCTCCCATTTTCATAGAATAACTCAATATTATACATTGAGAGGACAGTATAAATTCACATCATGTGATATATATTTATATATACCCAACATTAAATAATGAAAACATTAGATAATCCAAAATATATAACATGAAACACATTGTATATTATTGAACACAAATATGAATACTGTCAAAACAAAATGTAATGATAGTAAAATAATTTCTCATGTGATATGACATGAATGATTTAATATGATTACTAGAATTTGAATGTTTTTTTAATATCATTATATTACTATATAATATGTGGTATATATTTATGTGACCATATAATTAATTATACTTTTAAATAACATTAATTGTTATACTTCAATGAATAAATGTTTTTTAAAAAATTGTCAGACTAGGACACATAATCCTTATATTTATCTCCATGAAAATAATATTCAATAAGATTTTTTTTCATAATATCCAATGTAAAAATGTAAATAACATATTTTTTCTAAAATAAATATAATATTTTGAAAATTAATTATTATAAAGGAATATATACATTCAAATATTTCTGTTAGATATTTTCAAAACAAAGATAAATGTAATTATTGAGATTATGATCACATTTACAAACATATCCAAAACTATATTCTGTAAATATTATTTAAATTTTAATTATATTTTTAGTAATTATTTATTTTTTAAACAATTAACATATCACTAACCTCATAGATATTAAATGTTTTCCAATGTATATTTTTGAAACATAAAATATGTTTGATGAGGAAATAACTCTAATTTCCTATGTCATAATATTTAACAAATAAAATATTAACAATGGTATAATATGTGGTATTATACATGTATATATATAAATTTATAATAAAATATTAAATTCATTAATATATTCTGTTATTTGTTGGGCGAAACATATTCTGTCACAAAAAAAAAATAACTTGAATGGTCACTTGTATCCATAATAAACCATTTTAGTCCTTTTTTAATTTTGAATAATGTTATATATTGGATCAGTCATGAAACATGTATATTAAAAAAATATCATATATTATTCATAAAAAATTCATAGAAAAACATATATTATTACATAAGAGAAATTAACATGAATATACACATTCTTTTATTAGATCCACTTTAGATTCGATGAAATTCATTGAATCCATTTGTTTGAGGTATCAACCATTTTATACATCATATAAATTCATTATTCATGCTATGCACCTTTATCATTATTAAAATTAGAACACTATTATATATTCAAAACAATTTTTTAATGTATGTTTGGTATCATATTTAATTTAATTTAAGTATAGATTTATATAAATTTAAAAATTGGATGGGAATCTTTCTAGTGATTCTTTTTCCGCTTCATGTATTCGATAAATTTATTTCCAATGTCTATGTTTGTCACTAAGTAATAATTTTACCTTATTCACTAAATATTCTTTTATTTTTAATGACTTCTTTTTACTATGTTAACACCAATATATTTTTCAAGCATACAAATCTAAAATTAATAATAATCAATATAAAACCAAATCTTAGACCACCAATTAACCGACAACATATTTTTATCAATCCATATATTCTTTTATAATAAATTAACAAAACCATTGATTAAAAAACATTATATAATGAATAATATTAATAGATATATAATTAATGTAGACATATGTATTCCTACATCATTGAAATGACCAATAATATTTATTGCATGAGTATATACTGAAGTTCCATATACTTTAAAACAACTAAACAATTTGATTAAAACCACATACAACTCTTACCCATGTCATTACAAATAGAGTTTTTATGATGTCTATAATCTGGAACACTCACGTATTCATATATTTATTTTGAAATATAGACTCTGTAGAAAAACTCATGAGAGTTAGAACATTAGGGTGTTCATTTTTATAATTCTCATTATCTCCTTGATCTACAAGATAAATGGGTTTTCTTGCAAATTATTCAGGAAGGGGTTTCTATAAAACCTATAATATTCCTTCCTGATTGAAAAATATCATAAATTTTAAATACCATTCAGGAATATTTAATATTTTATTATTTTCAATATCTAAGATTGATATTAATGTAATATTTGATGATGATGATTCCTTTTCTTGAAAATATATGTCTTTATAAAATGAGTATATCATTTGAAAAAAAATAATAAAGACATATATTAAATATGATTATAATAAAATAAAAAAACTTTTAATTTTACTTGATATACACTAATGAGACCAAATCTATATTACATTTTTTATAATAGTTTTATATTCAATTATAGTAATCAATTAAAAATCATTGTAAAACATCATGTATATTATGTTTTATGGTAAAATTAGATGATTGAGGAGATAAATCCAGAACAAAATCAACCAAATTGACTATCCCATATCCATTCTTCTAGTACTCTATGTCTATTGATTTTATAGCTATTTTTAACACAGATAAAACAATTTTGTGTGGTTATATTGGTCTGAAGGTTAGTAATTTCAATTATTGAATAAAAATGAAAATCCATGGGCACCAAACTTTTATAGAACCTACCCATTTGAATGATTGAGTTCAAGAATTTTTTTAAAACTTATTATGAATTTATAAAATAGTTTCTATAAAAAATTGACACCACAATATCTTACCTTATTTAATCCATTCAAGTATAAACACTTTTAATTGAATAATTTCTATTTTATAATACCATTAACCAAATTAATATTTTAGAAATATATTATTATGTAACACAATATAGTATTCAATACTTATATTACCAAAACAAAGATAGATTTTCATGATATTTACATATATCTAAAGGCATATCGTATATAATGTACCTAATAACCAATCATTTAAAGGGTTTGAATCGAAAAAATAAAAAACTGTACAAGAAAAATTTTGTTGAGATAACTACGAAACCTCCAATTTTTAACATATATCCTAATCCCCGTGAAAATTATGATGACAAATAAACAGAAACACTATCTAGATAAATAATAATATGACTAATATGAAGAAAAAATATGAATATAAAAAACATAATGAATAAAATAAAAAAAAATCATTTCATTTGGGTTATGAATCTCTTATTGTAAAATAATATATTATATTATCATTAAATTTGTAGGTGAAATTTTCAAAAGAAAAATAGATATATTTTTTATGATGAGTTCACTGATTAACCTTTCCCTTTATATTGAACATCTTAAAACTAGTGGATAAGGTAATAATGAATTTTATTTGAACATATGAAGGTTGTTAGCCAATAATATTGATTGTTAAAACTTGTAAAAATATATTTCTTTTTTTTCACTCTCTGGTGTTATAATTTTCGGACATTGATCTGGTTTTTATCATTAATAAGAATAGAATATTCTTTCGATTATGTAAAGTAAAAGGTATTTGAATTCGCTGATTCAAGCCCCAGTTATTTAATACCATTCTTGTAGGTTTTTTTGTAGTATAATTATATAATTACATGTTACAATCCATCCAAGAGTATTCCCTCATTAAACATAATCTAGTATTTCACATGGCACGAGAAAAATTCTCAATCATTGTTTATGGGTAAAACCTTCTATGGGAATCAACTAGTTATTGTTGGAAGGTTTTAACCTTAAAAAACTAATACGTGTTAATAAACCCAAATGTTAAATGATTGAATATGTATCTATAAACATAAAATATAATAAATTTTCCCAAAACAAGAATATAAATATTTACATAGCCAATAAACTAGATAAAATACTAAATTTAAATTTAAATTGATACTATACTAACACCATGTAATGCACATGATTATTCATTGATCACAACCTCCTTGATTATAAATTAAGATAATGGACATTGTCAATGAATAAAAATTTATTATATTCAACAATGACACAAACCCAAGTAAGATTGAATATATAAACTCCGGTGTGTTTGTAGGATGTTATCAAACATTACAAATAGTATGACATCAAATGCCTCCTATATATCCCAGAATAAAAAATCTATAACTTCTTTTATTTAACTAAAAATAAATAAATACATGTTTTTATTCTAAAAAATAAAATCACATGGATATATCAGATTTTAACATCACATATAAATAAAATAGGTTTACGAAATATAATAAGAATTGTGTAAGTGAATAATTGAATACACTATAGAAAAAACATTTAGTAAACAATATTCATGAATCATGGTAATGAAAATTTAGAATTAGATACAAAAGAAAAGATATAATCACGTATTTAGACTAAATATTCTTTATGGAAGATAGAGTAGGTAGAGCCCCATAATAGGGAACACTATGAAATCCATATGGTCATGTCCATTAATACACTAGTTTGGGCCATTTGTGGCGTAATAAATATTAAATCTACTATAAAGGGTTTCCTCGTAATCATGAATTTTAAAATTCCTTAATTCAAACCTAAGTACCCAAGGCATTCCATGTAGAATTATAAAATTAAATGGTATTAATTAGTTCAAAATAAATCAGAATGTACCTATTTTCATATGAAAAAACATAAATATTACAAATATCCTCTCTTACAAAAAAATTATTTTTTGAAAATACACAGATATATCATTATATATGATATAAAATATTTCCATGAAGTAACTTTAAGATAATATATATAAAATCACATTCTATATTTCAAAAAAACAGTTTACATAAACCACATGAAAATAAAAAGTGTATATTTCATTAGAATAAAACCCTTACCAACTCACTTATCAACCAATATACCAAATTCACAAATTAATCTAAATCGGATATTAAGAATCATGTTTATATTTTATATTATTTTTGAAAGTTATTAAAATATATCATAAATTTTTTATTAATAAATAAATGTAAATATGTAGGGTCATCTACCTATTTGAGTTTCTTTAATAATTTATAACGGATATGATCTAAACATTAAAACACCAATAGACCATAGGAATCATGAAAAAAATTAGAAATATAAAAATATAAGAATTTCATAATAAAATGATGTTTTCCAAATAAAAACACATAGAGGCGAGTCATAGGTTGAAAAGGGAGACTCTAAATAGTCATGGATAAAAAATGGAGGACTACTCCTACTTCTAGGAGAAAATTTCTCTTGGGATTCCAAAATTCAGATATACCTTGGAAATATCCTCTAGGAAATATACATATAAGGTTACATATAACATGATATGTAAGAGGTAAATATAATTTGTAGAATAGTTATAGAAGGATATGGAATGGATAGGAATATATAGCATTTATTTCCATGAAAATAGATATAGAGGGAGTTTGATTATTGTGAGCAGGATAGTTCCCCACACTTAGGAGAATGTAAATGTTGTGAGTCAGAGATAAATAGGGACTCCAAATCAACACATTAATATCCCATTAAATATTATTATTATTATTATTAGAATTTTAATATTTGTAACTCCCCAAAATTATAATCTAAAAATGTTATATTCGATAGCTTGTGAGACACGCAACACCAACCATGTAAGGGAATATAATATCCTAAGAATTTATAATATATTTAAAATTTTAGTAAAATTAACCCTTTATATAGCTCAAAATTAGTGTGATACTGACATTTAATTCATTTCATGCAACAACAACTTTCTTCGATGACTTTTGTTACATACAAGACTAAGTTTTACCGAACAATAATAATTTATTAATTTTTTTATTTAATATAATAAGATATTACCTAGATATTAAATTATATTTATTAATTTTATTAAATAAATTATCAATATATATACATATATATATGAATTCATTGGTTACAAATTAATTTCAAATGAATATAAGAACCAATTAAATATAATGGGAATATTTTTATTTTTAATCCCAAAAAGCTATTTTACCATATTAAATTAAGTTATTTATAGTTAGTGATTGATGTTAATGTTAAATATAAATTCATTATTCAAAAAAATTATATTTATTCAATATATTTTATAGGAATAATATAAGTACAAACCTAGTATTACCCAGAAAACCCCATATTTTTTAAAGGAACTTTTACCACCTATTAATTGAAACCCTATATTAAATCAAATGTTTCTAATTTTATAAATATTATATTTTATAATAAACATAATATTTTAAAGTGAACCAAAAAAATTATATTAACATTAATTTCAGGTATTTAAATATGAATTTTAATTTTTTGATGTATACTGAGAAATAATGAAATTTAATTGAAAACTACTTTTACATCTAATTTATTCATAATGTTAAATTATATATGTATTTTGTTTCAAAGAATAATTATATAAATTTTATATCATTTATAACAATTTGGTCATTGTAAAAAACTTATCTTTAAATTTTGATATACAAACTCAACAACTTTTGATTATTTTACCTTAAAACCCCACTTTATCATCATGTCTATCGTATTATATTTAAATTGGTTTTTAAACATTCTGTTATATGAATTTCGAAAAAAAATTCCATATTTTGAATCATTGTATTTTATAATCTCTAATAATTTCATCTTAATTTTTTCTCCTAAAAAATTATTAAAATTAATTAACATTAATTATAGTAATAAAGAGGAAAATTTGCCTAATAATAAACTGAACCAAAAACATAAGTCAAAAAATGACCTACAATTTTGTCCAAAAGCCTTTTTATAGATATATTTTGACACTATCCTCCATTTCCTACAATTTGTACCATAATTGGATTTACTACTAATAGGGTCAATGTGAGTGTAATTTACTATTCCAAAATATACAATAATCCCACTTTTCCTCCACTCTAAAAAGCCACTCACCCATCCAAGTTTTGTACACCTTTCATGAAACAATAGATAGAAAAATATTTGACTGAATAGATCATCAAAATCCTTCCCTTAATTCTAGAAGCCTCACCTTTGGAATAATTACATCCATGTAATCCCGCTGTAGATAACGAAATGAAGTTAATCAAATAAGAGGTATCATCCTTCATCAAGCACTTTTGATGAATTTTTATTGTACACCCCCGAAACTCTTTTTATTCTATGATTATATAATAAAATCATAATAATAAATATAATGAAATTTTTAATTTTAATTTTTATACCTGCACATAATCACACTTTTTTAATGTTTAATGAACTTATAGTTTATGTGTACGACAAACTACCTCATCACAAAACGATGTTGTATATTTCTCCTTTACTACCTCTAACAGTTTGAAAATATGATGAAAAATATATTTATATATGATATAAACGATATATATAATGTTATTATGGTTATTTAATTTTAATATAACACACACCCATAAGTAGTCCATTTTATGTAAATATGATAACATCATTAGTGGAGGTGTGGAATGTCGCCCGCTCAAAGTGATGTGATTACTCATCACTATACATGGAATACATAAATTATGGTTTTAATAAACCTAAGTAATACATATGAAATAGATTTTATACTGTAGTTATTATATACCAATTTATCAATTTCTTTTAATTATATTAATGTGGAAAAAAATTGAATGCAGGGTTCATGTGTACATAAAACAACTGTCTCCATGAACGGTGAATTTCATTCATTATCTACAAATAGTGTGGATTATTATAAATTCATATAAAATGATTATATATTATTTTTAATTAATTTTATAATTTATTGAGATTATTAAATTATGATCTTATTAATTGTAACAATAAATAACACATTAAAATATACTCAAGAAACAAGGATATTAAAACCCATATTAGTTAGAATAATGAAATTTTACTGGAAAGTGGGTAATAAGATATTATAAAGTTAATATATGATATTATAAATATGATTATTTTTATTTTATTTGTTAGTGTCATGGTCAGAACCCTTATAAAGAATGTTAATGTATGTTCACCCAAAAAATAAATGTAAAGTATGAGATTTTCATCTAACTTTGAACATCTCTGAGCTAAATGTTGTTTTCACCACATAATTGTTTTTTGGGGTGTATTTACTTTCCATTACTATATCCTATATAATGAATTATTTGATATTCGTAGTAACTATGTTTTAATTTGAATTATTTCTTCAAATTGTATTTCAGTTAAAAGTTACGAAGTGGTAAAAAATTTATAAGTTGAATCATATTCATTGGGTTATATTAGTTTCTTGTGGTCATTAATAATATTATATAATAAATGTAATAAATTATTTTGATCTACCATTTTATTTACACTTGATTTATGTGGATTTACATTTGACACACAAAATTAATTCATGGATTTATTCTCACATCAATTTTATGTCCTTTTCAAGGGTTAAATTCAATAATCTCATTTTGTCCAGGATTGTATACAATTAAAGTGTTTCAAGAAAATTTTTAATATATTTCACTATTTATTCAATGAACATGTTTTCTTCTAAAATCCCTATTTTATAAAAATGTTCTAAATAATGAATTTAACCATTCAAAAAAAATTAATGAAATATTTACCCTTTTTATTTTCATGTTACTTTGAAATTAATCTTCTTATCACATTCTTAACAAGGTGCTTCTCTAACATTTTACCATAGAAAGGGAATGTTTTCGTACCATGTATGTCACATACAGATTTAGCACATTCATCTATTTGAACCATTCTTTTCAATTTTAAATAGTTATTTTTCATTTAATTTTTTAATTTTTGTGATGAAAATTTTATAAAAAATATCTTCCAAAATAAAAAAAAGTGTTTCTTAAAGAATTTTTTTAAAATATATATTTACAATATTTTCATTATTTTTTGAAAACAACACTTGATTTTACATTATGTGGGATATTTTCTATAAATAGAATCCTTAATATTTCTCTTGATTTTTTGTTATTCCTTTGACAATGGGAATTATTGACTCTCACTTACATTATTCCATTTAATCTATTTGAATTATTAAATTTCCAATGATAAATTTACATTTAATTTCCCTTATTTATCTATATAATTTATCATAGATTGAGTATTTCTTGAACCATAAAACATATTTACATAAAATTTGTACTCTGAATTATTTTATATTGAATATACTTATTCTCATGATACTCTGTGTATAATTTAATTCATGGGGAATTATGATTCAAATGTTTCAAAGTTGTATGTGACACATTGGAATGTTTAATGATTATTTTACTGACGAATTTATTAATGATGTTTCATTGGTATCTCTATTAATCACCATCAAAAACACATGTTGTTATTTATCCTCCACAGATAAAATTGTTATAAATATATATATTCTACTCAATAAATATATTTAGTAAGATACACTATAAAATTTATTATTTGATATATAAAGAATTCATTAGAAACGTGTGAAACAAGTGGTCCTCATTTATAGATATCCCCTTAATGCATTGGTTGTATCATGTGAATAGTTAGTTGGAAAAACATAGATGATTAGTTACCTAATATGATAAATCATCTTGGGTTTTTTATGAATGGTAATGGTTCCATTCTCTTAGAAGACATTGTGCTTGGTAACTAATAATTTCACTCATTTAGATTCATTTACTGTTTATCCATTATATTTTTCATCAACATATCTATTGATACATTTCATTGATAGTTCATTGATTAAGTAGAATGATTTTTCAATTACTCAAATTTCTATAGTGATTATGCCTTATCAAGTTATTTTATTGCAATATGTTTCTAGTTATTACATTTTCTAATTTTTTATCTACTCATTTTTTGATTATATGGCATGTCTATTCAGTTATTCACCTTTCAAAAATGTTATGCACTTTCTTCTAATATTATTGAATACATGGAATGTGTATTCAGTTATTACCTTTACATATTGACTATTGTCAATGATTATTTGTTCATTCTGATGTAATTTAACTTTACATATCAATTGTTCTCACCCTTATAATTTTTTCATTCTCCGTGATACACTAAAGTGTAGTGAGAATGTTATTTAATGTTATGCTCAATATAATAGAGTTATTATCCAAACATAAAAAAATGATATAATTACTGTATTCATTTTTAAAACGAAAATCATGTATGTATCTTGTTTACCAAGACTACTAAACTTTTTGATCATTCCGTATTTTATTCCTTTTAATCATGCTAACATATGTTTATAAGACACAAGCTCTTAGATTCATGGTCTCGATCATTATATTTTGTATCAAATGATGTTTAGTACCATCCTGTAAAACTATATTTAGAGAACATAGATTAGGAAATATAACCCTAATATATTACTTGAGGATAATTATATAGTAAATCCTAGAATATTTTTAATATTATGTGGGTATTTCTAGTAATACAACCTTGTCAAAATATTCCATGTGGGAATGGTACATGAAAATATGTACCAAGGGGAAGCAACTCCGAACTGCTGTGTCAGGCCTGAATCAGCGTAACCTGGTACATGAAAATTGTCTTTGTTGTGAAGCTCATTTGACACCCCCATTTGATATTATTAGGATAATTCACATTTTCTTTATAACCAATTATGAATGATTTTAATATATAATGATAATTAATGACCAAGATTAAACTTTATAAAAAGGTAGGGTGTTTGTAGAAATAAAATAGATGATGTATTTATATATTGAGGTTGAATTGAAACCCTTAGTAAGAGGGTCTTTTAGTGAATAACCTTTTTTCAATTACGTACATCATAATTTTTTAAAAATTATATTAACATGGTTTTATAAATGGAAAAAACAATTTGTGGCTGAAAACCCATGAAATATAGAATGGATGCGGGAGATGAACCCATAAACAAAGGATGATAAGGGTTTCACACATACCACTAACATGTTAAATGTCACGGTTAAATTTTCATTCTTTTTAAATAAAAAAATGATAAATAAATATTAATTATGAAATAATTGCTGTTAAAGTTTATGTTTAGAGATTAATATTTTAACCATATTCCCTTTGGAAAATAGTTGGAGGAAAATAGTTATACAATTAACTTTTTCAGGGTCCCTAAGTTCCATTATAAGTGTATTTTAGTACATCAGACATGAAAGATAATTTTTGGATAACGATTTATTAAATTAATCGATGAATTATAATTTTATCAAAGAGAAACCGAAATATAGTATCTTTCATATGAAATTGAATCCTATCATGTAAAAATATTTCCTTATATTAATTGATAATAAAACAATTGAATCATATAGGATGTTTTATGAACCTTTCACCTGATTACGGAAATCAAAATAGAAAATATCAAACAATTTATTACCATATTCTAGTTTTAATTGTGAGGATATAATTTATTAAATCTAGGGATAATTTAAAACCCCATAATTCCAAAGTATTAATGTTTTATTTCATTGTGTGTATGAAATGTAACAACAATCACATAAGGGAATATCATATCTTAAAAATTTATTAAACACATTATTTTATTATAATATTAACCCATGGTAAAGCTTTAAATTTATTCGATACAAAGTCAGTTTTCATAACAAGCAATAACTTCTCACGATGACTTGTATATAATGAAATACTGATTTTTACTGAACAAAAGTATATTTTAAAAAAATTGATATTTAGTAAAATAATATATTAAATACACATTAAATTGTGTTTATTAATTGGACTAACTAACTTATGAAAATATATTTTATAATTCATTAGTTACTGATTAATTATAAATTAATATAAGAACCAATAGATTATAAATGGAATAGTTTTTTTACGATCACAATTTTTTTATTAGAAATAAATTAAATTAATTAAAATTAATGAGTTATATTAATTTAATATATATACCATATATTCAGTAAAATAATTTTTACATTCTTATATTTAATTTTTTGGAATAAGATAAGAACAAACAAAAAATTACACATAAAAACTTTTATTTTTATAAATGCACTTTTACTTCCTTTAAATGAAGAAAAAATTTCTAATCCATTTTTTGGAAATTTTATAAATATTATATGTAAAAAATAAACAGAATATTTGAAATAGAAACATAAAATATATTGTACAGTAAATATATTTTATTTTTCTGTGAGCTTTCATCTTTGGATGAATAGTTAAAATACTAAAATATAATTCAAAATATTCTTTTCATCCAATTTATATATACTGTTAAATTATATTTTTAATTGGTTTAAAATATTAATTAGATCAAATTTATTTAATTTAATCCAATATATGTCATTTTTATAAATTTCCCTATGTAATTTCAAATAAAAACTTCGAAAACGTTTGAAAAGTTTACTTTGAAACCCTGCTTTTTCTTCTCATCTATGGGATTAAATTTGAATTAATTTACTCCAATTATGTGATTTGAATTTGGAAAAATTGTATCCATATATTTTTTACAATATTTACTAATTTATAAAATTTTAAAATTAGTTTTTGAGAAAACAAATTAGTGAAATTAATTGAAATTATTTATTGTGATTAATAAAAAAATTAGATTAACAAGTGACATACCCTCAATTTTAAAGCCCAAAATTACCTTTAAACTTGAAAAAATGACATTTTATGGAAATATTTATAATATATACACCCATTTATCAACATTGGACCATTTTTGGAGACACTTGACATGGTAAATATATTGCTGGAATTCACTTTTATAAAATTTACCAGAATGTCACTCTTCCTTCACTATAAAAAGGCACTCACCCCTACCACTAACTTACACTGCTAAAGTACTTATTATTGACATATGTAAGA
This sequence comes from Viscum album, assembly GCA_963277665.1. Lineage (NCBI taxonomy): Eukaryota > Viridiplantae > Streptophyta > Magnoliopsida > Santalales > Viscaceae > Viscum > Viscum album. The sequence continues at coordinate 705,075,201 of OY728155.1, forward strand.
TAAAATATCTCCTACAATCTCTTCACTCAAATTAGAATACTATCCTTGGTAATAATTTGATCAAAAGAACCCCTTTGGTGCAAATCGAAAAGAGCTACCGAAAAAAAGAGGTAACATCCTTCCTCAACCTCCATTGACTGATTTTCCTTGTCCACAAAATAAAATCTTATTATTAAATTATTATATAATAAAACCGATATTAAAATATACTTATATTTTTTATTCTATGGTTTTTAAATACAATTACACACACATCAATCTAATCGGGAAAGAATTTATCGTTTTTGTGTATAGTGAACCATAGCCTCACACAGTGATGTCATCTGTTTTTCCATTACCACCTATTATGGATGTGAATTGTTATTAAAATGATTTTTATATATGATATATTATATATTTATAAAGAATTTATTTTCAATAATTTTTATATTACTATTACCCTTATTATTTCAATTTTTTGTAAATACGATAACATCATTTGTGGAAGTGGGGACGGTAGCCCCCAAAAAGTGATGTGATTCATTCATACTATACATGCAACATATAAATCATGTTTAAAATAAAAATAATAAATACATATTAAATATATATGATAAAAAAATTAAAATTTACAATAAATCATTTAATTTTCATTATTCTAAGATGAAGAAGAAATAAAAGTAGTGTTCATGTGCACATACGACCTATTGTCTCTTTGAATGGTGCATTTAATTTCTTATATCAAAATATTATTTATTTATATAAACACATATATAATGAATATATTTGTTATTTAAATCAATTTTTATATACTAGATATGAGTAATCCCTTATTTGATAAAAAAGAACAACAAATAACTAGTCAAAAAAACACGTGAAAATAGGCAATTAACACGTGGAATAGTGAAAATAATCAATGTTTACAGACAAACATGTAATAAAATTTTTGAGGAGTTAATATATGATATTATTAATTTTATTATGGTTTTTTTAAAATTTATTTACATGTGTAAAACCCTTATTAAATATTTTAAAATACATTCACCCAAAAATAAAAATCATGGTAAGGGATTTTCATATCACATTTTATATCTATGAGAAAAATGTCATATTCACCACATAATTAATTTTTGTTATGTATTTGATACCCATTTATTATATTATATCATGAATTGTTTTATAATCATTACTTTTTATTTTTATTTTGAATTATATTTTCTATTATGATTTGAGTTTAATGTTACCATGTGGTAAAGAGTTTCATCATGTGATTCTTTTTTATTGGGTTATATTACTTCTATGTTCTATTTAATATTATAAGATAATTTTTTTAATAACGTTTTAATATATTAATTTATTTAAAATTGTTTTATTTTCATTTAAATTTTACCCACATAAATTATTCATTGATTTATTCTCACATTAACATTATAGCTATTTCATGGGTTTTCTTCACAATCTCATTTTTTGGGATTGTTTACACTTGAATTACCATTAGAAGAAATTATATTATCATTGTCTAATCAAAACATTAATTTTATATTACTAGGGTTATTAAGTAACTTTTTAATGTAATTTCACCAGTTTTATACTTTTTTTTTACTCTACATGATTTTTAAAATGTATTTAAGAAAATATGTCTTTTTTTGTCTCTTTAGTCAAAGAACTTGTTTTCTTCTAAAATCATTGTTTTCTTAAAATGTTTTAAAATTTGATTTTAATCTTTAAAATTTACTTATTAAAATAAAATTTCCCTTTATTTCTTCTATAATTTTTTCTCGTGAATCTTTTTTCATATTTTTGAAAAAGTCACCTTTAAACCATGTTTCCTTGAAAAGGGAATTCTATTTTTTACCTAGTATAGAATGTGCCGATTTAGCATATTCAAATCTCCAAATATGAAATTTAATGTATAAATTTTTTATTTTTAAAGAAGATTTTTCAAAATGTTATTTAAAAAAGGTTTTTTTATAATAAAATTATATTTTCCTAATACATTTTTTTAATATCTCTTTATAACATCTTCATTCATTAACTACAACAACCTTTTATTTTAATCAATGTGGGATATGTTGTATTGATTCCATACTTATTCTCACACTATATGGTTTTAATTAATTTGAAAAAAAATAGTACTGGGATTAATTACATGATTCCTTTCAGTATCTTTGAAATATTCAGTTCAATATGATAATTTAATGTTGAATTTTACTTAATAATTTTTATCACTTTTCTTGGTTGTTAATTTCCTAAACCGTTTATAATTTTTACATATGGTTCTTACATTGAAATTTTATATTATGAATCATTTTATTCTCATGATATTCTATGTTTCATAGAATTTTTGTGGATTTCTATTCAAATATTTCAATGTTATATGAGACACTTTGGAATTTTTAAAGATTATTTTCAATAAGAATATCCTAACGATAATTCAATGGTGTCTCAATTCATCAATGATAATAACACTTATTGTTTATTATCCTCAACTAATAAAATATTTTAAATATGTATCTACAACTCCATGCATAAATTTAAAAAGGAACATTATTAAATCGATTATGTGGTATATGAGTAATGTTTTGGATAGGTTAGACAAGGTTGGTAACCGATTATAGATAGACCGATGATGCAAAGGTCTTCTTATGGGATGAGTTACTTGGCTAGCCTTAGATGGGATTTTATATGATATGTTAAACCAACGTTTGAATGTTCTGGATGGTAAGGGTTCTATGTACTAAAGAAACATAGATTATGTTAATTAAGCATTCTCCACATTTAGATTAATTTTTTTCTTTATCTAAGATATTTTGTGTCAACATATCTATAAATTCATTTTATTCATAGTTCATTGATTTAATGGAATTAATTTTGAGTTTATTACCTTTACTTATTTATTGTTCCATATATAGTTATTTGAATAAATATTTTTCAAGTTATTACCTTTCTATATATTTAACCACAATGTTTATTGATTATATTTTATGTGTGTTCAATTATTTGCATTCCCATACTGTTTACGCACTTCCTTCCCATATTATTGGTTTCATGGAATGTGTATTCAGTTATTAATTTTTCATATTTACTATTCCCATTCATTCATTATATTTTCCATTATACTTTACCGTTACAAATCATTTGAGATCATCCACATTATGTTTCATCTATACATGATTCATTGAAGCATACTGTGAAAGTTATGTAAGTATATGGTATATGGAATATAATTTTTATCGATGAAAGAAACAATTATGTTGTAATTAGTTTAGTCATTTTTAGAAAAAGACTCATGTATGTATCTTGTTTAAAAAGACAACTATACTCAATTTTCATTTGGGATTTGATTCCTTGTAATCATGACAATGTAATGAAAATTGAAAATAGCGATGTACATTTGTTGTCAGGTCACTATAGTATTTTAATTAATTATTAAAATATCATTAAAATAAACTATATAAAACTAGTATTTCAAATATTTATTTAATAAAGCATCCACATTAAATTTTTTTATTCCATGAAAATATGAATTCAACCTAATATTTATATAAGGATATTAAAAATAAAATCTGTGTATCACATAAAAAATATAGATTTTTAAAAAATTAATAATCATAATATAAAAAATAGTTTATATTAATAACATAATAGTTTTAAAAAATAAAATTGATATAATACCCATTAAATAATAAATTATAGAATATTTTTGGGAGGTTAATATATGAAATTCATAATTTTGGTTCAATGTTTTACAGTTCATTATGTTGTGCATGATTCCCAAAACCATACACAAACCATGAATTACCCACTAACTAATTGTATATAGAAATATATGATTTTCTCTCACATTTTACCTTACCTTGCATTTATAATTCATCGATAAAAATATCAAAGTATTTAAATATACCACCAAATTTATCTGAAAAATAATATTATTGTAATTATTTATCAAATAATATATCTATTATATGAATACTCATACAAATCAAAGTCTAGTTTGTTACATCCCTATGATGACTCCTAGATAAAATGGTGTTGTGACTAGTGATACATGTTTTGATATATATATATATGTGTTTGTGTGTGTGTGTGTGTTTGGGAATAATTTACTTCAATGTGTTGTAGGTTAATCCATGAATTGTGTTGATTGGAAGTACGACATGACTCAGTTGTAACATGGACATTCCAAAAAACAACTTGAATCCCAATAAGGGATAACATAAATTGTTTCAATAATATCATGGTACCCAACTCTATAAGAACACATAAAAATCACAAGAAGATCATCTGAAATATAGAAATCCATCATATATTCATGATCTAAATATAGAACAAAAAAAACTCCACCAAAATTTGTAATAGGTGAATTGCATGAATATATATATATATATTCCTCTAATAGCTCAAACTCTAATGAGGGAAACTAATTAATCTACCTACAAAACATTATCAACATTTCCAAATTGATCCAAAAACTATTAATACCATAAAATCTATAAAATTGAAAAATTATAGGATAGTTGTCCAGTGATGTTTTAGTGTGGTGTGTAAGAATACTTTACTCACTATTGAATGAAAAATGGTATCCCATGAAAATATTTATAGAATAGGTATATTATTATTCATGAATATAAATTTTTATATATATAATAAAATAACTTATGAAATCCCAAACATGGAAGAAAAACATAAAAACTATGATATAACTAAATAATTAATTTTGTATATATAACGTAACTCCCTTTACACAAAGGTTCCATATATATTATTCCTACATCAAGCATCAACATAACATCTGTGATAAGAATGAATATTAAATAACTTTTCCATTTCAAATGTATACGAATAAATCAATTAGGGTCAAGTTCCCTTCCCATATATGAGAGGTTTTTATTTATACCAAGGTCAGCCATTTACATCATCTCCTCCCTTGGGGAATGTGGAATGGGTACTAAAATAGTCGGGGGACTATGATCCCATACCATATCATTAACATGTCTTTTAAAATTAGGTTTACATGGGAGCTTCTTTATATATACTAAAAAAGCCCCTTTTAAATAAATAAAATACCAACTAAAATGATCATCGTTCTTGGAACAAAAAAATCAATTGCATGCTTTGTGTTAAAACGGTAAGAACATGCTCGAAATTATAATGTAATTACATACCCTTGTATTACTATAACCCTATACATGGAATTTTAAATCCTTATTCATGATCATAATAATCATACTATTTATATATGTTTTCATTTCAAACAAAATGATATGACAACATTCTACCAAATATAGAATGAATATTCTACTCATAATAGAAAACTATAACTATGTTCAATTACGAACCAAAATAACATAGATGTATAAATTAATAATATATGGACAGAAATAATAATATGGGTATCATGTTATAAAACATTATGGAATGATTTATCTGTAATATAAAATTTGATTCGTGTTTTTGAAGAACTACACTAGTTTCAAAACCTCATCACTCATGAAAAACATTAATGAAAGAAAATTATATTAGTATTCTCGTTATCCCAATGACGTAACCCAAGTGAACATAACCCAAATATAGTACAAAAAAAATTATACTAGTAAAAATACCATAGATAATATGGGTAAGTAATATCAAATAACTAGCAGTGTATATTTATCAAACACAACTAATTATAGTTATATATATTCTAGTTTTTAAATATACCCACACCAAGGGATTTAACATTGACACATGGCACTATTTATTAGTTTTCATATGATCATGATTCAAATGAAAAATTGTAATTTCACATGAAAAATCAGTCCATTTGAAAAATATATTTAATAAATATAAAATTAATGAAAATGGTAAAATTTAAATATTAAAGTGTTTTGAATGAAAATCATTTCCCTATTAAAGATTTCCATTATACTTATCACATAAAAACCCTTTATAAATCAATAGGAGTTTCTGGGTTTCCTGATTAGGTAATTATTAAACCACTATAATATTCAGACTAATATTCCTTGATCTACTATAAAGCCCAAATTCTACATTTCCACTGAAGAATCCACTTATCCAAGGGTTATGTCTGATTCTTTGACTGGTAAAACATCCTCACATTAGTGGAAATGTCTAATTTTTATTTTATATAATGGTTAGTACTATATAAAGTAAACATTAGTTTTATGTTAAGAATCCAATATAGTTTTTTCATTGGGAATCTCCAAGATTAAAAGTTTTAAATATATTTATTTTGGTATGAAAACACAAAAGGTTTTTCATTTATTCCCACATTTAATGTTAAGGGAAAGTTCCAACATCATGTGAATAATGGGACTAGTTTCAAGGACTAAAAAATTGTTACCTAACATATATATTAAGGGAACAATAGATAATCTGAAATACATTAAAGTAATCTTCAAAATAAATTCTCATTAAATTAAATCTTATAAACTAATGAAAATAAAATACATTTTAATTAAAATGTGGATAAAAATTGTATATAAAAACAATTACACATGCTATTTATAATATAGATTCAACCATTAATTTATATTATTATAATATAAAAACCCATAATTATTAATTAAGTAAAAACCCTAAAAATTCATGTGTGGGTATTTTATAAGAATCACTTGGTGAGGCATGAACACCTCCTAATAATAAAAATGATATTTTTTATTTCAATAAAGCACCAAGAATCACCTAAAATTCACATAACCAAAATATCTATACCAATGAAATAAAATCAAATTACTACCATTAATAAATACAAAGAAAATTATATAGAAAACAACTTGATATACTCTATATATTTACTAAAAATTGTAGAATCTCTATGAAAAAAATAACTTATAAAAATTCATATCCATAATAATCCTAAAAACATGAATACCATGAAATAAACCATATATCCAATACTGTAAATTAAATAACTATGATGGTCATAAAACTAAATATTTACATTCCATTATCATTATATCACTGAGAGGGGGATGGGTGAATTGGAGATATCTATTAATTTTAGTTATCAATTATTTTAAGACAAGATTCACAGGTAATTAATGAGTTATCTCTTTTCTAGAAAAAAAAATCACACATCCCCATGAATATAATAATTTATAATGTTAACAAATCAACAATATTATATAGGTACTTATAATGTTTTGTAATCATTCCAATACCACACAATCCACTAAAAACAATCATTTTCTTTATATATAAAAAAGTAGGATATAACCATAAACATTTGTTTCACTATTATTAATATAACAGTGCATGTGATTCTTCGAGAAACAAATGACTTAATACATGTTTGTGTAAAAAATCTATAAATCATTCAATAATTTTCTCTAATCATGTTACAATATTTCGTTATAAACCATCAATTTCGATATCCTTCCAAACATATCACCACTTTCGATCCAAATAGTTGTTTTGAACTTCTTTGGACTTCCTAATGACACTCAGCCAGTAATCCTAGACGAATTCTACAGTATTATTGCGAAATGTACAAATATTAATTTTCATGAATACTTCTCAAACAATTGTAAACTACTTATAACATTGTCTAATTTTCTCATCCTAATTTCCTTGTCTAATGACCCAGCTCGATTTGATAGCCAATAAATATGATCTTCCTTCTTCTTCTGTCTAGAAAACATCCTTAGAAAAACAATTACAAGAAAATTTTTCTCACTAAATCATCATATCTTATTTTTCTTAATCATCTTATGAATATTTTTAGGATCCATCATAAATTACAATTCATTCTTCTTATTTCATTGGTGCACCAAAATGGGTTTTAGGGGGAAATTGAAATGTTTTCCTACTTAAGAAAAATACCCAAAAACATGAATTTCTAATTTATTTAGGCTCTATATTTTTTTGGGTCTCTCTAATATTATAGATTCTACATTAAACATAATTAATATTATCATAACTACAACTAGCATAAAATATAATAACCATTCTCTAGTGTGATAACAACTGTCAGTCAAATTTCTTCATTACAATGAATAAATAAGTACCATTACAGATTACATTCCACTGTTCAAAATGATCATATAAAAAATAAAGTACTACTCATTACAATTCTCAATACCAACAAAAAACAATTTAAACATTCTAATACATGGTATGAACTGTTAGTCATACACCCTTGAATCCTTTTTACCATAAACATAGTCAAAAAAACTAATGATATCATCACTTCCTCAAAGTTAATAAACAATATCTTGGAAACCCATTTGATAAGAACATCTATAAAACACTTCGAATAACTATTATTTTCTTTAAATTTACATATTGATGATCATGTTTCTAAGGAAGTTATTTGTATCAGCCTGTGTCTGATGGATCTATCTTTGTCTCACTCTATTGTATTGGTTTGAGTGGTCATATTATGATTTCGAAACACTTCATGATTGAGGAATCTTGACCCAAATGTAATTATATAATACTCGTCCTTTTGTAGATGAAATTATTTATAGAAAATTCAACATGATGAAAATACTTGATTACATTATTCATCAATTAATTCATAATCTCTAACATTATTTCACACATCAGCCCCAACACAATCCACTTATTCCCTATTTCATTAGTCCGAAAACTCCAAATAATAAATTCTTCCTCATATTGATTGGTGGAACACAGTCTCCAATGAATGAGTATAAATGAATTTGGATTCAGTAACTTATTTAATTTCTTGATTACATTATAAACACACTTCCATAATTCACCAACATATTCCAAAAAATGTTTATTTCTTGTATCTTGCTGGTGTAACTAAAATATATCATCATGAACTTCTTGCCATTCAAAAAAACCTTTCAATCCTCCAAATAATTTTGAACCCAAAATTCTCACACAAATAAATCGGGACCATAAAAATTTGACATAAAAAAATTCTTATTCCACAAGATCCTGAATATAATAATGAATTCCTAATGACATTAAGTAATATTAAGTTCATAATAGCTTAATATAGCTCACATCAAAATGTATAATAACTTCCCATAATTCCTTGACTTTATTTCATTGCATCCAATTCTCAAAATGATTAACAATATTCGTTCTCTCCCATTATTTCATAAATATTACATTTCATGATTCTTAGATAGCATTAAATTTTTAAGAAAACTATGAAATGAAAATAATCATCATACGTATTATGGATAATTTTAGACTCTAATAAAATTTCTCATTGTGATTGATGATTTTATACCTAACCCAAGGATGGTCTAACGAAACTTTTCTCCCAAAAAAGTTCTTCATAAAATGATAGAAGTTCGTAAGAATTTTCCATCCAATATTCTGATTATGGTTCAACCATTCAACCATTTTATGTTATTATCATAATTTATAAATTTAATTTATTACTTTTCCTGTAAAAAAATTACAATACTTTCAGCACATTCTTCTTTCAACTCCAAAAAACAACTTCTAGACATCACAGTACCAATGATATCCAATATTGGAATTTTTTAATCCAAGCTATATAAAATACTAAACATTATAAATTCAAGATATGGATTTCATATCAATTAATTCTATTCCAAAATATGATAACTCATGGTTGGAAACAAGAATCATTAATAGAAAAACCATTCTATCCAAAATTAGTGACTTAGATTACTTTTTATTTAACCTTTCAAGCTATCCACAACTTCACAACATATTTTACATACCTACAAAATGTTCCAAAACATTTTATTCAACCATTAATACATTTCACATATTGACAACATATTTCACATACCGATAAAAAGTTTCCTACAACCCATCCAATAAACTATTAGAATAGTTCAAACACATTAATGTTGAGATCATGACTTACCCATAACATCTCCTACAAACATGCATTCTTAAATGTTTTAGCACACATGGATAGAATAATTATTAAAACATCCACCCATTCCCTTAAAAAGAGAATAAAAATACAAGATGAGGGATGGGAAATAATCATATACATCAACCATGGTAAGAAATATTTTGGACGTCCATGTTCAACCATAGCTTGAAAAATGATTCCTTTGATTAAGGTTTAGTGAATATGTTAGTAAATTGTTCTGATGTAGGAACATAATATAACTTTATCCCATTATTCTCCACATTCTATTTGATGAAATTATGTTTAATATCAATAATTAGGAAATGATAATGTTTTATTGGGTTTCTTGTAATGTTGATGGCACCCTGCTTTTAAAACCCCAATTGAATGTGTAACTTCACTTCAACTTGAAAATATGCTACCTGAAACTTAAACTATATAATTTGGTTAGTAGCGTCTATAGAAGAAACATACTCAACATAATTTACTCTAATTTTTAAGGACTTTAGATTATTTTTATTCTAATGAAAACAATTTTTTCCTAGAATGAAATCTTCACCAAATATGGATCTTCGATAATCAACATTTGCATTAAATAATAATATTTATAACCTAACAAATAAATAAATTATTTGAAATAGTACATGTCTATGAAATATATTGGACCTTTAATATATCAAAGAAAAACAATTTCCCACCAACAAATGTGATTATTTTGTACCACTCTAAAATATATTACATAAGGTAACATCATAAACAATGTCTAGTCTTAAGGATGTAAAATACAATAATCATTGTGTAAAAGTTGAATCTATTGAGTCCAAATCCTTACCTTCCACATTTTTTGTCAACATGGTTCCCATTGAAATTATTTTGGAAACTATTTTTGAATTTTTCATGCCATGTTTTTAAGAAGCTCCTTGGGATACACTTTATTGGATAGAAATATGTGTTTCTTTTTTGAAAGATTTGTTAACCATGAAAGTATTTAATTTATCCTAGATGATAAATCACAAAGAAATTATCTCATTAGAAAACCATTCATTGGTTCTTTCGTCAACACAAGAAAATATAATTCTATTAATTTTTAAAAGTATAATGAGTGGAAAATCCTGACATTATTTGATGTAATAATTTCTACAAACCTTCATTTCATTAAAACCATATTTCTTAAGATGGTATCCAATTTGGAGTACTAATCCCTTAAGGTTTTTTTCCCATACAATGATTTCTTAAAATTAAACAAATAAATTTAAACCTTCTGAACAACAACACCATATGGTTTTTCAGTGTACACTTTAACATCTAGATCGCCAATTGGAAATTAGGACATCACAATCATTGGAAATATTTTCTAACATCACTGTGGAGTAATACAAATAATAATTATTAATGTTTCTAACCTTTCCACCCAACCAACTGTATTATCAAATTCAATTCCTTCTACATGGGATTAAACATTTCATAAAAATAATTCTTTTTTTCTTATCACATCAACATCTTCATTTATCTTATTATGGAAAACACACTTTACACCAACAAAAATTTTGTTATTTGGTCTAGGTATGAGTTCCCAAGTATCATTATTTTCAATATGATCCAACTCTTAATTCATATAAAAAATCCAATTTGGATTGTAAAAATATTCATTTTCATCTTTCGACAAAACTTTAGAATGCAAAGAAGTAGGTGTAATATCATTTTAGGTTTTTCTTATTATAACCATTTGATGTCGATCGCCAATTATTTATTGATCTTCCACCATTATCCTCAACATTGGATGATATGTTTGATATTCTTCCTCATTTCTCGAAATAGATATGTCTATTTCTCTTTCTTTTATAGGATTATAAATGTTTTCATCCTTATCATGAATCATTATAAATAAAATTTCATCTCGAATATCAAAGATATATGAATGAATTTGTTTAGAATATTCCTAAACTTTTTTCACAAAAAATCACATCAGTAAAGTCAACTAATCTTCTCATCTCTTTGTTGAAATATTTATATCATCATCATTTCAAATCATTTTAATGATAAATTCCATCTTCAACTATATTCTCAAAATTCCAAGTATTTCACATTTACTAATTATGTTTCATTGTCTCACAAAAACTCTTAAGGGTTTCACCAATAGATTTTTTTTATAAATATTTTCATATGGAGTCATAAATAAACATGTCCTATCGAAACATTGGTTTTTAATATAAATAGAAGTGCATATTTGTTTCCTCCAAACATAATGAGAGAGACAATGTTCAACAAACATAGTTCTCCCCATTTAATCTATACTTATATTTTTTCTTTCAGAAACACCATTTTATTGAGGACTATACATTGTAATAAACTAATGTCAAATTTTATTCTTCTCAAGATGACATTAAAACTCATCCTTTTTATATTATTCACCATGTTATGTTTTCAAATTCTTTATAGAATACTCACATTACTTCATATATTTTCTAATAAAAATGTAAATATTTTCATAGAATCTGTCTTTAATTTCATATATATAACACCTGTATTTATATTGAATACATCAATTAATTTAATGATGTATTTACCTCATTGGGTTGACTGTTTTCTCATTTGGCTATTCATATCTGAATAAATAAGTTCTCATGGCCATTTTAAACAAATTTAACTTTCATATGTGTAGAGTTTTTTAATATTTCATTTATGAAAAATTGTAAAACACCAATATCATTTTCTTAACATATACATAGTTTCATGGAAATTGTGTCTCGTTGATAACTTTCACATGTTTCACTAACACATGTGTCCAAACATATTATTCCAAAACTTATTCTTTTTTATCATTCTTATGTAACAAAATTATTAATCCTCATGAACCTAGAACATGGTTACTTTTGTATGTTTCATTATAGTAACTAGAATTCCATCATCCTCTCTTTAGACAATAAGTTTATCATTACAAAAAATAACCTGGTTACCTTCATCAAAATGTTGTGAAACACATGGAATTTGGAGTTTCAGTCAATCAACAAACAAGTCTTTTTTGGATGTTAACTTTTCTTCATCAGAAATATCTAATCCATAATCCTTTATTTTGATGGATTTTTCATTACCAAATTTCATTATTCCTTCATTGAACTCTTTCATATTATTTAACAATATTAATTCTCTTTTCATATGAGAAAAGCTTCTACTATCCAAGATTAATTTTTTTTCTCCTTTTGTAATATTTATAGAGGTTTCTATAATAATAATTTTTTCATTATTTTTGTCCTTCTTCATATAATTTTTATGAAGATTGTTAAAAAACATTTCTATTCCATTAATAAAAGAATAAATCATTTTTAAATTATTCTTGTTTGTTTAAATATACAACAAATAGTATCTAATGTTTGGAATCTATTTTAAAATTTCACAATAACCTTCATCGGTTTCTTCAAACATCCTTCTCAAAATTAATCCATTTATAAGATTTACTACGAATATGATATTTTCTTTTTTGTATTTGTGAAATATATGTAATTATTATGATTAAAACAACAAATTTTTTTGGTGTTCTTAAGTCCACCAAAATACTATCAGTATACATAGAAATAATATTTACCTATTTAACTTCCATATGTTTTGGAGTTATCAAAATATTTCACTAAAACCTTTTTGTCATTAACATTGTGGATTTATTAGGACCAAAAATTTATGTTCTCAATTGCAACCCTCTTCTTAATATTAACATTGTTTTCATGTATTTTGGAAAAAGTAATTGTCAGATCATTTTGGGACTAGGAAGTTTTATAAACATTATACTTTTCTATATTATTAATTGTAGATATATACATAACATTCCCCGAATTACCCTTATCAGAAACAATTTAAACTATTTTATTAATCTTTGAAGGAATCATTTGATCCTTATTGGTTTCACCCATTATCAGTCATTCACAAACTTTATATATTGATATATTATAACATGTAGCCCACTGCTCAGCTTTTGAATGTTTTTGTTGAGGAAGTTCAAATTATTATTCTTTTTTATTAATCTTCAATTCTATATATTTATTCATATAATTTTATTTATCAATATATTTCTCCTAGTCATAAATATCTTATAGTAACATAACATTATAAAAAGAAAAACCTTAATTGTTTCGTGATAAACATTGATTTTTCAATTTCTAGATTTCTTTCTCGAGTCTAATAATATTTATCAGAGATTCTTCCAATTATTCATTAAGATGAAATTCTAACGGGGTTTTTTATTCTTCAGAAGTAATTCTTCTAAAATCATCCATGTTGATTTTAGAATGAATTTATTCTCTATACAATTCTCAGTAGACATTTTAGTCTATGCTTCATTTTCATCTTCTTCTTCTTCATTAGACAAAAAAATCTCCTTTTTTATTTGGATAATATATTATTATTCCCTTAGGAAAATGATATAGACTTATCACCTTCTTTATTAAACAATATTCTCATCCTTTTATGATCTTTATATAAATGAAATTTGGAATATGTTATTGTTGAATTTATTCTTTCTTTGGGGAAAATTTGTAGCAACTTTTTAAGAAACTCCACATTCAAAATATTTTATGGTAATATTTCCTTTATACATTTTTATACCTATTTTCACATTTTTAGAAAAAAAGTTAAAAAACATCTGCATTTTTTTTACATACTTCACTTTTGAATTCAAAGCCAACAATCTCTTCTTCAGCTCTATGAAACCACTTATACATTCCATTATTGGTATCCTTAATAGAAATTTATCGAATTTTTTTTTCTCTTTTATAACATTATCTCTTCTTATAACATAAAATATTGTTTTACTACGAAAATCATATATATATAATGTTTTTTCATCCTTATATTCAAATGAAGAAACATTATTTCCTTAACAGATTTATAAAATTTCTCAAGATCTTTTCAACAATAGGTGAGTCTTACTAATTTTCCCTAAGAAATCTTATGGTGCTTAAAATATCATTCATCATTGTTAAAAAGTCAATCATATATTCATAATCGCCCATTTTCATATCATTATACATTAGCCTCTAGATTTTTAACTTGGATTTCTTCACCTTTTTATTTACATTATAAATGGTTTTCAAATTTTCTAAGCTACATTTGGAAATAGAAATACCCTTCACTCTAACAAACTAACGTTTAAAAAGTGATGATATTAAAGCATTATTAGTTCATCCATAATTCTCAGGATTCTTTATTTCCAAAAATGTGTGTAAATTTTTCACCAGTAAGAGGAAATCCATCTTTAGATTCTTCCCAAAAACCATACACATGATACATAAGATAAATAATTATTCATCCTTTCCATATATGATAGTTCTTCTCATTGAATCCTAAAATCCTTTTATTATTCACACAATTTAGATTTTCCACCAGAATTTCTCCTTCCTAAACATAATCAAAGAGTAAACTATGGGAACCTTCTCTCTTGTACCATGTGATATTGCAAATGTAAGATCAATTTATAAGAGAGAGTGTGATTGGGTGAATTCGTGATAGATTTTTCATTAAACTTTCCTTTATTTTGAAACAAACTTCTTCTATTTTTATAGAGTTATCACTTTGACGAAAACAAAACAATCACACATCCCAAGAAACAAAATAATTTATATGGTTCAAAAAACTAGAAGAGTATGTATATCTTTGACATTGTTTTGGGAATAATCAAATTATACACAATCCACAAGGAAGTAATATTTCTTTGGATACATAACTATAAGATATAACCAAAAATTTTGTAGCACTATGATCAATAAAATAGGTAATGTACATCATCTTGAACAAATGATGCAATATAATTTTTGGTAATAAGTTATTAAACATTCAACAATTACCTCCAAACATTTTTCTATGTTTTCTTATCAACTTTCAATATTAATAAACATAAATATTTTTCCACAAGTTAATACCTTATAGTAGGCAAGAAAATATTTAGAACTATTAATGATATTTTGATCAATATCCTAGTCAAGTTATTTATTCTGATTTCATAGTACTGAAACATAATTCTCTATAATACTAAAAAATAAAATTCTAAACCACCTCAGCCTCGATTAGGAAATCTCATTCTAATTTCCATGTCTGATAACCATATACTATATGATAACCACTGAATATGGTATTCCATATTCTTCTTCTATACAAAAAACATCCTCATTAGATCTTTATCTAGATTCCACTTTACACTAATACTTAAAAACTTCTCTCTCTTCTTCTATACAAGACTTTTGTTCTGATCCATCTGAATGTACAATGTACTCTCCACCTTTATAGTTGTGGTATTATTTTATTAAGAGGGAACAAGAAATATTTTATTACTTAAAATAATTTCTCATAACATAAATTTCCCCTTCATTTCCACTCCTTCTATGACTTATTCAGTTCTAATCTACTCTTCTCGATTATTCATGAAGATTTTCAAATATTCTCATATGTTCAGAAGGCTTAAATTTTTCTAACCATTATTTCATCTTGTAATAATTATCATTCTAATTTCATTATTATGATGAAGACATATGTACTATAGATTATTTCATTACTGTGTTTGAATAATAAAATAAAAAACAAATCACTCCTCATTATAATGCTATGTACCTAATAAAACCAAACTCCACATTCTTATTCTATATAACAAATTTTATTCATAGAAACATGAAACCATTCGGTCATAAACATAGTAAATACTTCTAAAGATAAAAATTATTTTTATAAGTACTTCAAAAACAGATTCAAAACCCCCTTTGACTAGTACTTCCAGAACACTCATCAAAAAAACTCGTCTTTCCTACTTTTCATCAGACGGATGATTTTGTGTTGAAAGAGATTCCAGTATCAGTATGCATCTAGTTGATCTATAGCAGTCTCACTATGATTTTTTATTGTCATCACCAGTTTGATGAGTTATAAACACTAAATGTTTAATGACTCATGACCCTATTATAAACATTCTATATTTATTATTTTATTCTGTATCTAACTAACAATCAATTAAACCTAGTGAAAATGGTTGACCACATTGTTCATCATCAAATTGATAGGACCCTTGAATTCATTCATTCATTGATCCCAAAATAAATTCATTTATTTTAAATATCATTTGTCCCAAATACATAAAGTAAAAACAATTTTTCCACTTATTGATCAAGAAACACTATTTTTGGTGCACCATTATCGGTAACTTCGACTTCATAAACATCATTCCTTTCCTGATTGTAGTGTAAACACACTTACATCAATTTCTAAATTCATTCTCATAAGCTTTATATCCTGTGTATTTCTATACTAATTGAAAAAGAGCATATTCTGCATCTCACATTTCAAAAAACCATCCCATCCTTCAAACAATTATGTGGTCGCTGATCTCACACTGGTAATGTAAGACTAGAAAACCTTGAATTCAACAAAATTCTTCCAAAAACCTACTTGAAATCATGAATTATGCATGAAATTAAGAATTATTATGATAAACATCAAATTTTTTAACTTATATTGTAAATTATTATCACTACTCATTTTTCAATCATCTAGTTAATTTCTAATCAAACCTCAAGTTGATTAACTAAAATTTTTTCCCGATTTGTTCTATAATTATTTCAGCCCAAGTTTCTCTGATTATTTTTGATTTATGTGAACTTTATGATTAGAAATAATTTCTAGCTTTAGTAAGGATATCTCTAGACTCTAATACATTTTATCATTATGATCATGATTTTAAACCATAACCATAGTCATCCCAATAAACATTTTCTCCCAGAAATATTCTACATAAATCAATAGACATTATTATGAATTTTATATCTAATATTCTGATTATAATGAACCTTCCACCTACTCCTAAATCCAAATAAATTGAATATATTTATATTACTGATATCATGAGACAATAATTTCCTGAAAAACTTATTTTAGCACAAAAAACAATATCTATCTGACATTGTCCCAACACAACCAACCCAATCATGCCTTTCTAAAGAATGGGATGTAGAATCCCAAAGTATTAACCGGATTTTATCCATGATTTAATAGATTTAAATCTATAATCACAATCCAAAATAAAAGAAATCAAGAAAATTGGTTGGAGAAAGTTGAGTAAAAGAAAAAGAGGTCATAACTTATCTATGGGTATTAAAACCCCCATGAGTCTTAAAAGAGATAAAGAACATAAAAATGTGGGAGGGAAAACCAATAGAGAAATCCTAAGGGAATCATAATCATATATATTTGAATGATGCATGATGAGAACTTAAAAGGGGTAAATATGATTGAAAGGGAAATTTTAAAACATACTTCGATAAAAAACATCCCTATAGGATATCGAGTACATTATAAATCATCACAAGATACATAATGGCACCCTAGACCACCTAGGATTCTAAACAGGCTAGTGGGTACCTAGTTAACACTAATGGTATCATCCGCTATAGTTAAATTTACCTAATAATCATCTTCCTTATCTTTAAACATCATCCAAAACTACCTAAAAAATTTCCCAAAAAATGAGATTGTATCTTAATCATTCAATTAAAAATGACATGTTAATCAGGCTCGAAAATTCTAATGAACATATACATAATCCACAAAAAAGTTACCTAAAGTATTTTATGTAACTATAGATTTCACACTTCTTGTTATTACCTCCTGGTCATATTACATATTATCATTAGGAATAATTGGTTTATGTTTATCCAAAGACCATATACCATTAATAATTTGAGGTATACCATAGTAATTCATAAAATACTGAATACACAACCTTGGGATTATTCACAAGTCACTAAAACAGAACAATTCCAATACCTGGATAACTTAATCATGATCATATCAGTTGTACAAGTCTATAAACATACCTCCATCATATAAACAATTATCCATAAAAGTCTAGTTCAAAACATCTAAATTGGATCCAAATAATACAGAATAAGAATTGATATAACCTAATGAAATAAAACAATAAATATTTAATGATTAAAAAAAACAAATAGTAAGTTATTTAATACACCCTTAAATTCCCCATCACAAGTCGCTTATATTAATCATGAAATTTAAAACAAGATGTTAACAATCATGAATTGTCATTTCTATATAATTCACCACTGTAGAGTTTTATTTATAAATACAACCAACAATTCAAAAGGGATGATTTGGTACTCTCCAAAATATAATTCTACTAAGACATAATATGTTTGACCCACTGTAAATTATAATTTATTAAAGATATGTGTTTTTCAATGTCCGACATAGAACCTATTTTTATTTAAAAAACATCACCCCATTCAAGTTAAAATACAAGATGATCAATACATTAAAAAACATTATTTCAAGTAAACAACCTAATTTTTTTTTATTTTAAAACAAAATTGACATAACTTCTAAAAGTTTTAATTACATATTAAATGGTCATAAAATTATCCATTAATTTAAAATAAAAACTAATTTACATTTAAATATATAATTTTTATTTGACTATCAAAATAATGTTTTACCTATTTTTAAATATTAGTAAAGGTAAAAGGATTTTTCTAATCCCAATATCATTTTGAAAATTAAAAACAAAATTAGATTTTAAAAACATTCTTACTGAAAACTATAATAATGATATAACACTTAATCAACAAAAGCAAAAAATTATTATCAAATTTTAAAAATCACTTTTTTCCCAAAAACTCATTATAAGAAAACCCTATTATTATAGATACATAATATTTTTACTCAAAATATACAATTAGTATTAACATGCATTGATCAAATAGCTTCTGATACTATATAAAACAAGGAAATATGTAATTGTTCTCTTTGATATATAGAAAAATTAGTTTCACAAAACATACTTATACATAAAATATATTAGTTCTCAAAATGCAGCTCACCGTACTTCATAAATTGTCAGCCTTCACCACTCTCTACCATCTTAAATTGTGACATTGTTCCATCATTCCCCCACATTTCCTTCCCACTAAAGGTTCTGTAATGACATTATGGATCCAAAAAATAATATATTAATATTGGGTATTCACTGATACTTCATCTCTATTGAATTTAATGTTGATTCAATGATTTAGGCAACATTGTCTTCTTGTAGACTACTTTGAGAACAATATTTTCGGATCATTGGGTTCATAGGAGTGTGCTACCATAAGGATTATCCACTCCAAACATTTTATAATAATATTTTATTTAGAATATGGCCTATTTATAGATTGGTCATATTTTCTTGTCATCTATAATGGATCCTTGTTTTCCCCCATTCAAATAGTCATTTGACTTCTACATGATGTGTGGCACACCCAATATAGTGATTTGGGTGAGACTCCTTGAACTCCCAATCCATTTTTAGAATCCTTCAATACATATTTCATTAGTTAATATTGTAGGGTTCTTTTTATGATTGGATAGTAGGACTCATGATTTGTGTCACCTGATCTCACAGAGAATATCTATTGAAGTTGATGTTCCAAAACCGTGTTTCAATTATTTTTCAGTTATTATTAATGATTAAATTCATTATATGAAATTGGATAAATTAGATATTGGGTGTTATCTTTAGTTGATATATAACAAAATGTGACACATGTTGGAGGTTTTTAGGTGTGTGAAGTAGCAGCAGAAGGTTTCTTGTACTGGTGCCAATAGAATTACCCAGGTTTCAGCTGGGGTGTCCTTGGATCGGGGTTGTCTTTTGGAAGTGTGTATCACTTGAGAAGATGAGGTTAAATGGTTCATAGGGGATGATCTAATCTAATTTTAAGTAGTTAAGGAGACTCAAAATCAACCAAAGGTTACACCTCCTTTTCCAACTATTACTGATATTTCTAGTAGACTGAAAAATTATTTGGAGGACGTTTGTTCTTTAGGGGATGTGGTGAGTCCGAGTAATGTAACAGATTTGTATGCTCATTTTAATTCTCATATAGTTTCATAAAATTCAAAATAATTTGAGGATACATGGGGTTATGGTGATGTAATGATGTAGGGACATCTCAGGATGAGTATATCAAACATGAGGATTAGGAGGGCCCTTTATACACTGATACAGACATGCATGGAGGTTCATTTAATCAATTTAATGAAGCAATGATGAATGATGAAATTATTATACATCATGATACTCATGATGATCCTCTGTGTGAAGTCTTGGAGGACACTAACACAAAACTTCATTTTATGGGATGAGGATTTACACAGCTGATGGATTCTAATATGTCATGACATGATTCAAAAGAAGGGGACCACAACACTGTTGTATAGAGGAATAATTTACAATAGTATATTATAAAAATTATAAGTCCTCATAAATTTTTGAAAGGTTGTAGAATGTTTATGGTGATGAAAAGAATACTGAAAGTAACCCACTTAAATTATGGAGTTTTGGTAATGTCTCATTCAAAATATCACATAAGAAAAAAAAGTTGATTGACTAAGAGGGATTCACATCTGCTCCGCCAAAGTGAATGTTGATGATGTACTACTCCAATAAGATAAGGATCATGTCTACTAAATGCTCCTATAATACATCAAGAATGATAAATGTATAGATTTTTATGATATTTAATCATGTTAATTATCAATCTGAATAGGAAACATCTGATAATTATGGTAATGGGAATGATTTATCATACTATGATTTGTAGTCTTGTTTCTGCAAGATGTGGGCGATCTGTCATCCCATACTATTTCATTGTCTAATTTTGTTTTCTTATTAATAAAAATTCGGATGATTCTTCTTCTAACTACACATTCCATTTATATTGGTTCTCCATTTCCACAAAAAATATTTATTAGCAAGAATGTTTGACCATGTCACATTTAGAAAAAATTCAACCATTACATCTTTGTTAAGGGAATGAACAACACACTCAATAATAGAGGTTAAACTAGTTTACATGACTACTAATAGAGCATCTATATTCTTAGAAATAAAAAAATTAAAATAAATTACATTCCCAGTAATAGTATATATGTCAAATAAAAATTATATTCATCCTTAATAAACAAAATAATAATCATGAAAGGTATTATAAACTAGTAACACTAATGAAAATAAATTATCAGGGTAGATGACATGACATAATAAAAAATTCATTGAACAGGTTCAATAAGATAAGTATGGTAATAAGGAATGTTGCATTATTATTAATTTAAATATATTTAGATTACATAGTATTTCTTTAGTAAACCAAACATAATAAAATGGATAATTAGCCTTCCTAAAAATAATAATTTCTATCTCAATGATGTAAATAAAAATTTAATTCTAGTTAATGTAATAATCACTGATATATAAACATAATGGAACCAACTATATTAATATATATTAAAAAATATTTTATTAATATGACCCTCAATGTTTTTCAACTACAGTATAATAATCAAAGGAAAACATATAGTACAGAATGAAATACTATGTGTCTATATTTTGATGCATAAAATGATGCAATAATATAAATTGTATGTGCCTCTATGTTGCATCAAAATTCATTTCTTTTGTTTCATTCCATCATTTCATATATATGAAGAACACCAAACTCATCATATGGTTTCTATTTAGTAGTAATACAATCTATAGTGAAATAAGCTTATTCCATATAAAGGATCTTGATGCCTTTTTATTGGTTAGATATAATGCCCCGATAGTACATTTCCATTTTAAAAAATAATATAAGAGATCTTATTCTACATCAAAATAGATATCCAAAACTGTTTTTTTATTTCCAATTATTCCAATATGCATATCTTTCACAAATCAAATTCTTTACATCCTAAGGAGAACTATCTGAACCCAGGGAATATAGGCTATTTTCATGGTCTTGATATATCATTTTGGAATGAATTACTTGATAATATTTGACAAAAAATCAATTGATACACACTTCTATAATTCCAACATGAATAATCCTTTTATTATAAATTTGAAAAACTCAACATGGAGCCAGATATGGCATAAAATAATAGGTTTAAATGGCTTTAAGGAACAACACTATTTAATGATTCTTACAAAACAACTCACATGAATAATAGACAAAATAATATAACCAGTAAAATATGATTGTTCTAAAAGTGGAATTGGAAAAATTATGGAAAACATGACATATTATAAAACCATACATGATATAAATCAAGAATCAAAATGGACTACAATCTATAAATTCCATTACTAGGAGGTTCTAAAAATGTTATACTTTCTTAAAGCCTCAACTTGGGATAAAAGACAAGTAGGCATATAAAATATTAAATTCACAACACCCAAATAAGAATAATATAATCTAGGTTTAATACCCATTAGATACATAATATGTTTTTTGCTATATTAAAGTCATGGAAATATTGTATGTCAACACGTTGGGAATAGGGATAGGGGTTTAAAAGAGTCAAGGTGTTTTGAGAAAATCCATTATCAATAACCTATCAATTTATCCACAGTGTACCTCATAACATATTTTTAAAATAATTTCATTCCATTTATAATAACGGATCTACCAATTATAATGATCATCCTAAATGATACAACAATGTGATGAAATGCTTTGAATACCATGTTAATAACATATTAAAATAATAATGAATATAAATTCATATGTGATATATTGAAAATATGCCTAGAATAATAAATCATTATCAATTATAAAAACATTTATGTAAATTATATCATTCAACATGTAAAAATTAAGATGCAACAACCTTATTTTACCCAATAGAGAATCAATATGATAACATATCATAAATTAATTTTTGTACCACCCTGATATTTTAAAAGAAAAAAATCATGTTCGATATAGTCTATGATATTAATCACCAGTATTTTAATAGAATTTAACACACCATGACATTGTGATATATTTATTTTTAAATAAATTCAATCACTTCGATTTAATGTGATGTACCCAACGTCAGGTTTAAACAATGCATGATAATCTATTAAAATATTAATATTTAATCACGAAAATTATAACCTATCCATTAGGTTGTAGAGTATTAATATAAACACCTAAATTAGATAAATTATATGAAATAAATACTTATAAAATAAATTCAGTGGTTATATATTGATTATAAATAAAATAAGAACAGTTTCGAGGAAAAAATGTTTTCTTAAAAACTATATTTTTTAATAGGATTACTATTTATTAATAGATCAAAACAATTTATATTTAATTTAAAAATAAAATTTAGTTTTATAGTCTATGATTAAAAATTATCTAATGTTGAATTTTTTAGAATTTTCTAAACAGACTATTTTCTTATGATAAATAGAAAAAATTCCTATTTTATTGATGATTGAATTTTCTTTTAAATTTTTTAAAAATTTAAATTATGATTTATATTAGTTTTTACTTAAAATTAGATAAAATATATTTCAATTTATCAAATTTAGATCATTATAATAAAATTAATTTTTAATTATGATATATAAACTTTTTATACTTTAGAATTGTTTCATTACAAAACCTTTTTTTCGACACGTTTGTTAATTTAATATTAAATTTAATTCTTACTATTATGCGAAATAAATTTGTAAAAATAGATTAAATATTTGGAATAAAAATAATGTTTATTACATAATATGGTGATATTAATTCATTACCATAAATAATTGTTAAAATAGTAAAAGTAACTATTATGGTTATGATGAAAATTTCTTTACAGAGGATTCAACTATAAATATAAGCGTTAAAAAACAATAACATGTCAAAACCCCATATTATATCTTTATTTAGAAGATATAATATTTAAGGTTCTTCAATTATCTATTTTCTTGGAATTTTAAATTATAAAAATAATGGCATCACTTTATCAATTCAAAATTCAAATGTGTGTCCTCTACCTCACTTATAAAAGTCCACCTCCTCTCCTCTAATATCCAAACTTCCAAAACCATTTAGTTCGGACATTAACTTCATAAATATATTCCAAAATTCCCTCCCTACATCGTATATCCCTCAAATATTATATGAATCACTCCTAATTTTTCTTTATATATAAACATATGTATTCTCTTCGAAGAAAAGTTACGATTGTTAACCATGCATAATTGATTTATTTGTTTTTATACTTACTTGAAATCATCATAAAAGATGATAATATAATAAAATCATTATCCCATATATATATTAAGATGTTATTCTGTTAATTTAGAAACTCATATCCATATCCAATTCCATTAAATATGAAATGATACCATTGATTGTATGTATAGTGGACTACAGCCTCAACACCTGATTTAATTCGTTATCCATCACATCCTACCAATGATGGATATAATGAGGGATTTAATATAATTGTATGATATTTAAGAAATTATTAGAAATATTAAATTATTTTATCACATTTACCTTCTAATTTTTTTCCCATGGTGGGATACAATAACGTTGATCATGTGAATGGAAGACTAATGCCTCATGTGTCGATGTAAAATATTTTTCATTTTTTTACATAGATGATAATAAGGATGGATTTGATTAATATAAGGGGTCTATATGAAATAACATGGATTCTATAATGGATAATTAAGATTTATTTTCCTTTAATTACATTTTTCAAGAAAAATGGAAACATGTTTCATGTGTTTGTAGGACATACCATCTCCATGAATAGGGTAATCCATTTACTATATATATCGTTATAGATTAAATTGGTTATATATATAATGACGTTATATTATATTTACATAATTTTTAAAATTTTAGTGACTATATGACCACAATCAATGTAAAATGAGTGAAATTACTGAACCAAAACAAATATAAAAAAGTAAACCAATTAGCACATGAAACAGTGAATTTAATAAAGATATGATAGTAAAAGACTGATAAAAACTATCATTAAATAATATATGTTCTGAAATATATATTTTTTGGTTGTTTAATTAATTTATAATAATCCTATATTTATTATTTTGTGGTTAATAACACATACCAAGGAAATCAGACATAAGGTAAGGGTCCCCATCTCACTTTTACATCTGTGATACATATGCCTTATTCACCCCTTATTCCATTGTATAATGTATATATTTTATATTTTTATATGTAATATAATAAATTAATTTTTCATCATTCTATTTAATATTTCATTTTATTTTATCTCTCTTATGGTGTGTATGATTCATAAGTTACCAAACATGAAAGCATTTATTTAACTATCTCATCATTATTCAAGATTGTTTTTATTTAAGTCCCCCATTGGGGGATTATTTGATAATTAATTCCCAAAATCATTATATTATATTAAAATGAAGTTAATTGTTGAATTTTCTTCATAATAGTATTATTGTTTCACTATTTGGTAGATGAAATTATTGAGATAATTTTTTAATGAAAATATGATTTTATTTATCCCTTCGATCAAAAATCATTTTTAATAAAAATTCATTTTTTCAGATACTTGTTTCAAAAAAAACATATCATTTTGAGAATTTTTTATTTTTTATTTTTATTAATTATTTACATTTTAAAAAAAATGAATCTTCATGTCATTTTGAAAATAATGAATATTTGGATTTTACTAAAAATGTAAAAGGAATATGTATTTTAATGATTATAGAAGGAATGTAATTTACTACAATTATGGAAAAACAATTTTCTAAATATTCCTTTATAATTTTAAGTTTTTCTTTTCCTTGAAAATTATTTTTATAATATTTTATGAACTTTTTTCTTTCAACATATTTTTAAATTGAAACGATTTATTTCATCAAAAATGTTTTTAATGACATTTTTATGGTATTTTTATTCATTAATGACATCGAAACATTATTGTATATATGATCCATTTTATATATGATGTATTGACACAATCATTGTTATTTACATTTAAGGTTTATGGTCAATTTAACAAGGGATGTATAATTTTTCTACCATTCACCATTTTACTATGGATAGTTTATGATTTTTTTATCGACTGGGGTAAGTATTGACATTATGTATTTTTTTATATATTTTTATATTTGTTATGTTTCATCCCCATTATATAAGGAATTAATTCTACCTATAAAGTGATCAGTGGGGCTTGGAATTAAATAGCTTCTTGATGTATTGGTTGGTCTCATGTGAAAAATCAATTGGCTAGATTACATGGGTTATATCAATAGTTTTATAATTTCTTGTGAAATGTCTTGAATGTATGTTACAAATGTCTAGAATTATTAATTAACACATTATGATTTTTTATTTACTTCTACGTGATTATTGGATTATCTTGAAAATCTAGGGATATGTTTCATGAATTTGATTATGTTTATGGATTTATTTGATCATCATTTATTCCCAAAGTATTATGCACAAGTTATTTAATAAATGGCATATATTTAAGTTATTTACCTGGTTATATTGATTATATTTATTTATTCATTATATCATCTACAATACTCAAGCCCTTAGTGATCTTTAGAACTCACCCATTTATTATGTTTTATTTTCCCCAAGGTACCAAGAAGTGTTTTTATTGATAAATGCAGATATGCAAAGGGGAATAAGGAATTCTCAATGAATTTTTTTGTGTGTTTTCAATTGTAATGTGGATTTCAGGTATGTATCTAGTTTACCAAGAATAATCCTATTTTATACTTAAAAGTGTGACCCCATGTATCTTATGGCAATGTAATAAAGTTACCAATAGCTCTTAGACACTAGGTTATAGGTATTTTCTATTGGTATTAGAGGAATTGTAGAAGAAACCATAGGAACTGGCATTAGGAAAACATAGATTCAAGAACATAATCATATAATAGAAACTGAGCATAAGTCTGGAATACCATATTAATGTTAATGTATTTATTATGTGGTTTTCCAGGAAATGCATCTCTATCTAGAAACAATAGCTTTATATGGTTATGAAACAATTGTACTTATGGGTAATAACCCCAAAAATAGAATTTTGGTATTGAATCAAGTGTTACCTAGTTCATGATATTGGTAATTATTGTTCACCCGGTTTGTCACTATGTGGGGATATGATTTCATTAATTAACATTTTCATGACGAACCAACGTGAATGATTTTAATTTGATGACGTCTATGCATTCCCAAGATCAATCCTATGGTCGTACATATTGATAAGATGTTACACTAATTTATAAATATTATAAATGATTCTTAATGACTGTTATTTCCCCTATGATTAGTGTTTCTCACCCATAAAATCCTATTTATATTCATAACACAAGAAACACAAAGACATGTTTAAGGGGCCCAAAAATGGGTAAGATAGAGAGAATCTCCCCTAATGATACCCGCATAACATGGGGGATGAGATCTCATACTAGAGAAATAAATACATGGATGATCATGGTGGACTCTTGAATCCAAAAAGTCAGCAACAAGGTGACATTCAATTAAAAGTGTGAATTAAGGTAGTACAGTGATCAATCCAAGAAATGTGTTGATAAATAAGGTATGTAATAGACCAAGGCACCATTATTCCTCATTGATGGGAGTTCAGCATGATTACAGATTCAATTTCCACATAAGATAGATCAATTTTTTCCCTTTTTCACAATTTCATCCCATCATATAGGGTAGTTTCTTCCATGATGACAGAATCCATGATCCCATAGGAAGCACTAAATTAAATTATAACCGACCCTACATGGTCATGAATGATGTATCCTCCATGCATGAACACAAATTTTTATGACCCATCAACATAGATTTTGAAACTGATGGTGGGAGAGATCTAGCATATCAAATGGCCTTTATTGGGAGCCAATCTATAGGAAGAATAAGAATTGTGACCGTGATACATTTCTCAGAGAGAAGGGACATAGTCCCGTGGTTTAATAATGGTTTTAAGATCAAGCACCATAAATTTATATTAGGCCAAGAAATATTGAAATGGGAAAACAATTCCTTCATGATTAGTGGTGTTCCTAGCTTCACATAAACACAAGCAAATCGCCTCCAAAATAATCACTCGGTCATTCCTATTGCGTAGATTTAATGTAGTGGCTTTGAAAGAGAGGGTGATAAACTGAATAATGCTATATTCGTGGAGATCAAAGCAAAAAAATCACCAAAACCCTCTAGATAACAGAATCCCAGTCACCAATAAAGAAGAGATATTAATAGTTCTCTTTTTGGGGGTTCCTACCACAAGTGCATCATGAATCCAGCATGATTACATTTGATTTAACATCCTCTACCTATGGAGTGCATGGTTTCATTTCTTTCAAAAAATGAAGGATTGTTTCCTTGAAATATCTTAACACTAAACAATACTCCCTCAAGTATCATGAAACTCATTTCCATGCAGGAGTCGGCAATAAGCCTTTGTATAAAATTCTCTAGATGAAGTGCCGGTAAAAACACAGTGGTCCCAGTCTTCATTTGTGTGTATATTGTGGAAATGAATATACTGGTTATGGTTCAAAACAGAGTTGATAAAATACATATCTTCACTATCTTTCATAAAATAGACATCACGGATCTGACACCTTGGGAACCCAAGAAGTCACCCCATTCCAGTTTTATCTCCAAAAATTAATGTCACCCTCGGCTAATGATCCAGTGAGAATTGTTCAGAAGAGCTAGTATGTGACCCAATATTGTGTTCAAAAAGTATAACCCCCCCACTATAATGCTTAAATCCTACCTATATTTGTTTGTCATTAAGATAACCTAGAGATATCTACCTTAAATGTATTCCCATTCTATTTTACGTGCATATTATATATTGTTTCGAAAACATCCTTAAGATTGATGCCATCTTCATCCTAGGATTTATCATATCTCACCCATGAAACCCAATGGAATCTTCCATCAGAATGGGTGTCCTATATAAAGGACACCATGATATTTTAAATATCCTTTATTACTACCTTGGTATCCCTATAAACTGAGAGAAAAAACATAGGTTTGGATGTGAGAAACCAATTTACTACATAAATCCTTCCACCAAAAGAGATGAACAGATTTTTCCAATTATTGATCCGATTGTAAATATTTTCAATAGAGACCATAAAAATTGGGAATATGTATCCTTCTAGGTAAAGGGTAGATCCTAAATATTACATGGGAAATGTTCTCTTTTTAACACTCACAAATTCTTAAACTAGTTTGGAACACCTCACTATATTGGGGGTCAGAAGATAGTCATAAATTTTCTCCAGATTGGTGACATGAACACTCCATGTACAATATTCCACCATAACATTTTTGAAGACAAATAGGTATATTTTACTTCCATTCAAAAATAAAACATTTTCATTATAGAACTTTATATTAGAGAGACCTAGGTAGGAACCCCTACGTCTAAACCGCTTGATATCACCATGGTAGATACTTTGGATCAAACACATGTTGATGACATCCTATAGTAGAATAAACAAGATATGGGATAGCAGTTCCTCTAACCTCAAACCCCTAGCCATATTTAAAACCCATACCTCTTTAATATTAAATAAATAAAAATCCATTCCAAGATTTAGAATCTAAATAGGAGATCATAGGCCCAAACAGAGAATCTCATGTATCTCATAACCTTGAGGAAAAATTTATATTCAATACTGTCATAATATTTTTCCATATAGACCTTGATGACAATGTCGCTTCATAGATATTTGGAATTAATGTCTCCTATCAACTATAATGAAATACCAATTAATACATGAATAGAGTGACCCAAGATAAATTCATGTTTCTCCCTAGACTTTTTGGATGTCCTTATTGCACATTTAACCCCTCTTATGCCATTCAACCTCTCCTATTCAATATTCAATCTTCAAGAAATTCCTCAAAGCCATTTATGGCTTGTTTTCTGGATTGACTTCCTTATCTGAAAGGAATTCTGTGGAATATATCTCAAAATATTGTGATTTACATGTCTTTATGTCACTAAATTTAGAGTGTTCTTTCATTCAACCTCATCCTTTAAGATGAGATAATCCTTAACCTATGCCTCCTTTTCAGGAGTAAGCCCCAGTCCATATTCTCATTAATCTGGGCATCGTTTTTAATGGTAAGCCCTAATCATAAAATTCCCAAATTTGGGCATCCTTTTTAGGAGTAATCCCCAACCATAATTCTCCTAACCTAGGCTTCCTTTTCACGAGTAAGCCCCAGTCCCTTAATTTTTCAAGTCCCTTAACCTGGGCCCTCTTCTCAGGAGTAAGCCCCAGCCTTAATTTCTCTTAACCAGTCTTAATTTCCTTTTGATCTGGGCTTCCTTCTCTAGAGTAAAACCCAATCATAATTCCCCTCCTAACATAGGCATCATCCTTTGGATTAAGGCCCATGATTAGAGTATCCAAATCTCCATGAAGCACATATACCTTTGTGGACCATGTTCCTAGATTTCTTCTCTAAAGTAAATCATAATCCTCATCTATTTGGGAAGACATACACACATAATCCCCAAATAATTTCATCTCTCATGGCACAATTGTCTGGTTTAACCAATGCCTATTGTTTCTCACACCGAGCATGACTCACGTGAGCATAGAGTGTAAAAGTAATCATGAAATCTTTCTTTGAGCCATCAATCATGCATAAAAATCATATTCCCTTACTCAAACTATGTGGGTTCTGATTCCTTTTCCAAAAACAAAGGATATGTAGGTAGCCCATCGACGGGTACAATCGGAACTCTGAAATAATCCATGACCTTCTGAATGAAAATAAACATCAAGTGCCCCACTGAGTGGCTTTAAAACTAGTATGGTCATCATAATGACCAAGAGACTTTTATGTATTGAAGGATACCATTTTCGAAGAATCTCTAATAAAATACATATGATTATCTATCGATGAAGAACCTCGAATACATATATAAGATTCTCTTAATTTCCTACATATCAATCATTGATTGTCAGATCAAAAGGAAAAATCCTTCTATAATTGGTAATGTAATTAGGATTCACGAACATAACTTAAATCTATAAAGAGAGTCCCGGAGTAGAAAATAATTCCCCTAAAAAAGGTGTGATGAGTCTGACCTCCCATCCTCTCGACCAATGAAAATTCCTAAGCCTCATCAGTCCAAAAATAAAGAGCGCTTACCTTTGGAAAGTAGGTTCAAATGGATATTGAATCATTGGATGTTACCGGTTCTACGAACAAACCCGTTAGAAACCGTTTGGAATGTTTTAATCTTAAATCAATGAGATCGTCCCCAATTCCAATGGGAAACAAAAAATGGTGAACCCGACGTGAATCATTAACCAAGTTAAAATGATGTTTTACCTATTTGTTAGGCCCCTATTTAAAACTCAATGAGAGGGCCAACAAAAGGAATCATTGACATATGTGCTAATCCAAATGATGTAGTGGCTGATTTTATCTAGATTACTTCTATTATATCAAACATGCAGTCTTTTCTATGATTTTATGCATTCTAAGAAATGGCTTCTCTCAACTTCACACCTATGAATACCACTGTTGCGAATTCCACTGTTGTTACTCCTTCTGGATCGTCATCCACTCTGAGGATGAAATCACCTACTCAGTGTCTTCAACGCTGGGTATCAAATGCACTGGTTAAGGAGTACCATCAACACGGTACCATTCCAACTCTAGAGGATTCCCGGCAAGCCCTCCAAGTGAACAATTCACCCTGGTCATCTCGACAGCGATGACCAGTGATCAAGAAGCAAGCGGTGCTAACCACCGTCTCCAACCGTTTCGGGTCGTTATCCCCGGAACACAATCACAATTCACTCCCATATTCTTAGGAGGTGAATGAGAAGGTCTCTCAGGGACTTAATTCAAGAAGACAGGAGTCCTTCCTGAGGGCTCCCATTAACAATCGATGCAAGACTCGTGTGGCATTGCGCCCTCAACAAGATGAGGGTGTCGACTCCAGTAGTTCGGCTCAGGTTCCTCAAACCTGAGAAGGCAAGACGAATCGCCAGAGGTGAAATTCGGTTAACAATGAGTAGGTTCTCATCTCTGCCATCTCTGGAGAAGTCCACCAACCTAACTTGGTGGCAAGCAATGAGCAGGCGCACACACCTGCCCATTTTAATTCCGCTATCCAGCAGACTCATCCGGCAGCATCACGCCAATCCCGCCGGGCAATTCTGGCGGATTACTATAAGCAGGAACATACACCTGTTTATGTAGGACCTCGGGACACCCTGAGAGGGGAGGATTGAATCAGGGTGTTAGATTTTTCTTCTTAAAGTTATGGATCTTGTTCCCATGTTGGTAGGAACTACTTAAACCTATAAGATGGATATGATCAGCAATAAAACATTCACATGCAAAGAGATAACATAAAAATTTTACATGGTTCACCACTAAGGGCTACGTCAAAGGAGTATACACTGAAAAGTTGTCGGTCATACCAAATTCCACTAATCTTCACTAGTTGTGGATTACAATGGTTTGGGCACAGTCACTCTGTCCCAGGCTCACTACCTTTACAAAGGTTCAGAGATAGATCACTGCTTCTCTCGGGTCACTCCCGTTGACTCCCCCTGGCTCACTACCCTTGGTGAAGTCACACTCAGTTTATAGACATGAAGGTCTCTTCAATAGATTTTCATTGAAGTATTTGTCTCCTATTCAGCCTGAGACTTTGCATGCATCAGATTCCTGAGTTGATGCTCTTTTGTATTCAACCTTCTACTTTAGTGAAATAATCGAATGCACTATATCTACTTCTTCTCTTACATTGATTATCAATACTAACACCTAAGTGTATTGATATATTCCCCTCTTTCTGTGCAGATCAGAGTTTAGTTGCACGAACCGTTCTTCTTCTCATCGCAAAGCACAATGAATATGTTAAACATCATTCATGTGTGTGCGGTAACACTTCTATTCATAAAACCAAATTGTTCACTGTTATTCCGTTTTTGTAAGTGAATACATCATTTGTTGCACCGAAGGTATCCGGAAATCTCGCAGATTTTGTGCAGCTCCACGAAGACGGGCAAGCTCCAACAACACCTGGCGCTCTTCTCCAATCCTAGGGCGCAAGTCCCAATACAGCGTGCAAGTCTCACTACAGCGCGCAAGTCACCGGCACGCAGGTCTAAACTGGCGCGCAAGTATAACCAATCCACCTGTGCGACACTGCCTTCCTCAACTTCTAACTCGCGTGACTTACATCCTTTATCTCCCAAACCGCCTTGGGCGCCCAGCCAACAACCGGCGCACAACTTCAGATAATGGCGCGCAAGTCCACCTGCGCGACCACACAATACTTGCGCAACTTCCACACCTGCGTGGCCAGAGCTCTGATTTTTCTAAGTGTTGAACTCCGTTACAAATGAGGAGGGGTGGTACAGTATTTATAGGTAATTTGACCACCCTGCGCGACGGCGTGCAAGTCAACCATCGACACGCAGGTCTCGACACGTAGGTCTCTTCCCCTGCTATTCACTTGCCCGACCAAGTTCCAAACTTGCGCGAACCTCTTTCCTTTGCCAAATTTTGATATTCTGATATGGAAAAACCATAGGCGGTCAAGTTATCAAGCTTCCAAGGCATCGGCGTGCATGTCTCATCCTGGCGCGTAAGTCACCTGCATGACCTCACCAAAACTTTCACGACCCTTATCCCTTTGCCATATTTTTATGATCTGATCTTCAAAAACATATGGTGCAACCTTGTATCTTCTCTTTTTTTCCACCTACAGATAATTCATTCCATTTTCGATGATTCTTGAATAAACCATGGATCATTATCCACAGTCCTTGAACTCTACATGACACCATGGAATCTCCTTTTGTCAACAAATTTGAATGTCGTTTTTTTTCATTGTCAACAAGCACGATCACTTCAAAATCACTTCTTCTTGGTGATCTGTATCCTTCAGAAACTCTTCTTCTTTTTTCACAAACTCCAATATTGTGATATTTATTCTATTAAGGCATAGATTTGGAATCATCATCTTCTATGACAATGTGATGTGCATGGATATCTCAGAATTCCAATCCTCGCACAACCATCTTAGAATTCCACTCATTTGCACATTGTCTTCTTCATCAACCATCATGATCTACTTCATGCAAACCATATTATTTAATTCGTCAAGATGTCACTTGCATGGTTCTCATGAAATCATGAGTAATTGCATGGTCTTCATCAAAAATCCATGGGTCTCATGAAATTATGAGGACTTGCATGGTCTTCATCAAAACCCATGGTTCTCATGCTATAAGGAGGAATTGCATGGTCTTCATCCAAAAACCCCATTCTTCGTTAATCATGCTCATATGGATTACACCTCACATTCTTCATTGATGTAAACAATGTATCACCTTTGGCACATGTTTTTTGAACTTATGATCAGTACAACAATCGTATGAATTATCATTCCTCCACTTCATCAGAGTACTTATTGATTTCATTCATTATGATATTCATTGACAATTCACCAGTGAAAAAATCATTTTTTACGTCGGTTATATATAATCGACCTAACAATGAGGCGAGTAGATTTTTCATGTCGGTTATTTTAATAACCGACGTTACAAATCGTTCCTGTTGGGTTATTACGTTAGTTATCAAATAACAGACGTAAAAAACCAATGCGCGGGGGGTTTTTTACATCGGTTATTTTGTAACCGATGTAAAAAAACCCGATATCGACGCGTTTTTTACGTCGATTATCAAATAACCGACATAAAAAACCAAAGCGAGGTGTGTTTTACGTCGGTTATTTTATAACTGACGTAAAAAACCCCCGGGTGCTTTGGGTTTTTACATCGGTTATAAAATAACCGACGTAAAAAACCAAAGCGCGGGAGCATTTGTACGTCGGTTTTAAGATAACCGATGTAAAAAAGCAACAAAATAGTTTATAACGTCGGTTATTATATAACTGACGTTATAAATCATTTAAAAAAATTAAATCACGTGTTCTTTCATTTACGATTTTTTCGATTGACAGTCGTCGGCTCGTCTCTCTCTCGCGCGGTAAACCATAATCGGCTCGTCGAACGCCTACATTACACTCATTGTGGCTTCATTGTTTATCTTCTTCACCGCTCTCGGATCAATCATATCAACTCGCGACATTCAAGTAAGCCTTCCACGAATTTATTTTGTTCGTTTTTGTTTCGATTCTTGATGTGCTTTTTGTTCGTTTTTGAATCTCGTGGAATTTTTTTTATTGCAAATGGTTATTATGTTCATTCAACTCGCAACATTCAACTCGCAAATGATTATTAAAACATTGTGGATTAGCATTAGCAAAATCTGAAAAATAATGGGTGGTACTGTAACGTTCCATTCTTCCAGCAACATTATTATTTTCAATCCCTAAGTTATAAAAATAAGTATTATGTAGGATGATTCAAAAATTTAATCTGTGAGATGAGTTGATTTAAGTGTGAAACCCAGGCCAAACACATATGTATTTTTTTATTGGAATTACATATATATAGTTCGACATATACTTTTTTTTACATTACCATGATATTAACATTACTTTTTCTAAAGAAATATTACTGTCCTTAGATTATATATCGGATCAAAAGGATATAGTAATTCTAATATATAATCAGAATGATCAGATAATATGACAATATTATTAAACATAAAACAAATGGTCTATATTAATATTTTTTACATGACACTTACGATGTATAGAAACTTGGTGTTGGGTACTTATGAAAACTACTACTACTTTCAAGATTTTTTTTATATTTTAAATTGTTTTACATTCAAATTATGATTTTTTTCATATAAAAATGTTTTGTCTTATCTTAAAAATATATATTTTTTGTTGATATTTGTTATAGGTAATAATGAGTTGAAGATGGATTACGGCACATCGAATGAGCAATGAATTTGAGGAAGGTGTTGATGCCTTTTTGGAATTTTCAAAACGAAATGTTCCAAGTAGTGACATTTTTTTCTGTCCATGCCTGAAATGTTTGAATATGAAGAAGTTGAAAAGTAGAGAGATAAAAGATCATCTGATATGTCATGGTTTTAATCCGAGTTACAACCCTTGGATTTGGCATGGAGAAACTAGACGAAATGTCACTAATGATGATGATTCGCAAGATGGTAACTCCGATGGAATTGAAGAAATGTTTCGCGATATTGTAGCAGAACAAATTGAGATAGAACTGACAGTTACACGTCTATATGGTGATGCTGAAAAACCATTATATCCCGGTTGTACAGATTTTACGGTTCTGTCGGCGGTGTTAAGATTGATTAACCTAAAGGCGAAGCATGGATGGAGTGACAGAAGTTTTACAGAGATGCTACAATTGATGAAAGACATTCTTCTAAAAGATAACGATCTTCCAGATTCACATTACAAAGCCAATAAAATATTATGCCCGATGGGATTGGGATACAAGAAAATACATGCTTGTCCGAATGACTGCATTATATATAGGAAGGAATATGAATTTCTGTCAGAGTGTCCAAAATGTGGGACATCACGGTATAAGGTGAAAGAAAAATCACAGGGTGATGTAGAGATTACAAATCTCCCTTCAAAGGTATTTTGGTATCTTCCTATAATTAATCATTTCAAACGTTTATTTGCTAATTCACATGATGAAAAAAGGTTAAGATGGCATGCTGAAGAGAGGGTATGTGATGGAAAAATATGTCATCCAGCTGATTGTCCACAATGGAAGAAAATTGATGCGCAGTATTCTACATTTGGAAATGAAATAAGAAATCTCAGACTAGGGTTGTGCACAGATGGAATGAATCCATACCGAACACTCAGTAGCACACATAGTTCATGGCCTGTTTTGTTGGTAATTTACAACCTCTCTCCTGAAGTTTGTATGAATCGCAAATATGTCATGTTGAGTACAATGATCTCTGGTCCAAAGCAACCCGGTAATGATATTGATGTTTACTTGTCACCGTTGATTGATGATTTGAAACTATTATGGGCTGATGGTATTAGGGTGTATGATTCTTATAAAATGGAATATTCTAAACTGCATGCAGTGATTCTGTTCACTATAAATGACTTCCCAGTGTATGGAAATTTGTCTGGATACAGTGTTAAAGGGCATAAAACATGTCCAATTTGCGAACAAAAGACGTCCTATTGTCAGTTGAATCATGGGAGGAAAACAGTGTACATGGGTCATCGAAAGTTTTTGCCTATGGAACACCCTTATAGAAGACTAAAAAAGGCATTTAATGGCTCACAAGAATTTGATACTGCTCCAAAACCTTTATCCCATGATCTGTAATTTGAGAGGGTGAAAAACCATGACGTGACATTGGGAAAGACACATAAATCTGGTAAGGATAGACATATTCGGAAGAAACGGTCAATATTTTTTGAGATACCATATTCGAGGTATCACGAAGTTAAACATAATATTGATGTCATGCACGTGGAGAAGAATATCTGTGATTCTTTGATTGGAACATTGTTAGATATTAAAGGAAAGACTAAAGATGGGTTGAATGCAAGATTAGACTTACTATCAATGGGAATACGTTTGGAGTTAGCTCCCACTCCTAAAGGAAGACGAACATTTCTTCCCCCGGCTTGTCATACATTATCGAAGAGGGAGAAAATTAGCTTCTGTCAGTGTCTTCATGATACCAAAGTGCCTCAAGGTTATTCTTCTAATGTAAAAAATTTTGTCTCAATGAAGGACTTGAAGTTGATAGGTATGAAATCACATGATTGTCACGTCATGATGCAACAAATTCTACCAGTTGCATAGTGTGGAATATTGCCCATTCGTGTCAGAAAGACTATAATGAAGTTGTGTTATTTTTTCATTTCAATTTGTAACAAGGCGATTGATGTGAATGCTTTGAACATTTTGGAAAAGGATTCAATTTTAATACTTTGTCAATTGGAAATGAATTTCCTCCAACTTTTTTTGATATAATGGTGCATTTAATGATTCATCTGGTTCGAGAAATAAATCTTTGTAGACATGTATATCTTCGTTGGATGTATCCTTTTGAAAGGTATATGAAAATATTAAAGGGGTATGTTAGAAATCTATATCGACCTGAAGCCTCCATTATAGAAAAGTATATTTCTGAGGAGGTAGCAGAGTTTTGTACGAGCTACTTGGCTGGGCGCAACACATAGGATTGCCTCCATCTCGCCATGAACGAGTTAATAATGAGGGGAAGGGGATTCGCAGCTTGAAATTCAAATCATTGTCAGCTAAAAAGATGAAGAAGTTAGAATCATACATCTTGAAGAACATAGATGATGCTCAACCATATATCACATTGCACATTAATGAGTTGGAACAATGTCATCCAAAGAAGAAAGAAATGTGGATT
The DNA here is from genome assembly GCA_963277665.1 of Viscum album. Classification (NCBI taxonomy): domain Eukaryota; kingdom Viridiplantae; phylum Streptophyta; class Magnoliopsida; order Santalales; family Viscaceae; genus Viscum; species Viscum album. The sequence goes on from OY728155.1 coordinate 705,114,174, forward strand.
TTGAATGAGCACAACAAAACTTTTTTGTCATGGATTAAAAAGACTTTGCTTGGTAGATGAGATGTATCAGAGACATTAAAATGGATAGTGGGTGGTCCATGTTTAAATGTGATTACATGGTCTGGTTATGACATTAATGGTTATACATTTCATACAAAAGCTCAGGACAATAGATGTGCAGTTCAGAATAGTGGTGTATTGGTTTTTGCAGAAGCAATGCATTTTTCGAGTGCTAAGGACAAAAACCCAATTTCTGCATCAAATGCATATTATGGAGTGATTGAAGACATATGGGAGGTTGATTACTTTAAAATTAAAGTTCTCGTTTTTAACTGTAAATGGTTTAACAGTAACAATAGTGTCAGACACGAGGAATTTGGAATGACACTTGTTAATCTGAATAGATTGGAAGACACAACTGATTCTTTTATAATGGCAACACATGCAAAACAAATTTTTTATGTAGTAGATCAATCAGATATGTAGTGGGCTGTTGTTTTACAAGGGAAAAAACAATATGTTGGTGAGGATGAACTTGATGAATATGCTGATTTATGTGAGATCCCTACATCAATGGAAATATTAACAGAACATAATGACGATCATGTTGAAGACATAGTTTGTTCCATAAGGAACGATCACGACGAAGGAATTTGGGAAAACAATCCATCTGTACATTCCTAAAATTACAGGTAACATATGTTTATTTCTTGTTTACATTTATTTTTTCCATAAATGTTAGATATTGTAAGTTTTTTATTTATTAAAACATGTTTTAAAATAAAATAAGTATATGTTATTGTTTGTTTTAAGTTTGTTTAGTTTACTTTATCATGTTTATTGTTGTACCCCTCTCTCTTGGATTCTAATGATCACAATCACTCTCATCGTGTTCTAACTTGTTTTCAAGTGTTTTGATGCTAGGAAAAAGGTTGCCCAGGAGTTGGCCCAAGAAGGCTGAAAGTGGACTCTCTGAGTCTACCGGCCAACCGGTGGATTCCCACCGGCCAGCCGGTATGGGCACCAGCCAATCGGTTCTTGCCCACCGGCCAGCCGGAGGACCCAGGCAGTAGGCTTACCCACTTCCTGGTGACACCGGACAACCGCTGGATGACCACCGGCCGGCCGGTATGCGCACCGGCCAACCTGTTCTTGCCCACCGGCCAGCCGGAGGACCCAGGCAGGTGGCTTGCCCACTCCCTGGTGACACCGGCCAACCGGTGGATGACCACCGGCCAACCGGTGGAACCCAGACAGAAAGAAATGCTCTACGAACCAACAGTTTATAACCATTACATGAATTTTAAAATGCTTATTTTTGTTCACTGACAATTACTTTACCATGTTTACAATGTTTACCAGGTATACCATTTTTACCATTTTTACTATCTTGACCATCTTGACCATCTTTTCCATCTTTACCATTGTTTAACATGCTTACCATATTACCAATGTTTACTATTATGTAACTTAGTATACTTTTCTATTTTCTGATTACAGTAGTATTAAAATATTTTAATTTGTATATTTGTTCACTGACAATTACTTTACCATGATTACAATGTTTACCAGGTTTACCATTTTTTCCATTTTTTACCATCTTGACCATCTTGACCATCTTGACCATCATTGCCATCTTTATCATTGTTTAACATGCTTACCATATTACCAATGTTTACTATTATGTAACCTATTAAACTTTTCTATTTTCTAATTACAGTAGTATTAAAATATTTGAATTTGTATATTTGTGAACTGACGTTTGTTTTTTTGATTTGAAGGATAATGACAGATCATTCAGATGATCAACCACATGATTCTGGGGAGGAGCATATTGCTGGTCATACCTCTGGGGATGAACATTCACATGCTCCTATTATGACAAAGAGTTCAAAGGTTGGTAAACGTGGTTGCACACATTTACCAAAATTATCACTTTCCCGTATGCAGGATCAGAGGATAGTAGTTGAGTATGATGATGATGATATTCCTAGAGGTCCGAATGCCAAAGATTTTAAGAGTTCCGTTACAACTCAGGCTAAGACCAAAGTAAGCATTCTGTATGATGATTGGAGAGGTGTGGATAAAGCGATTATCTCTCAGTGGTGGGAGACGATTTTGGTAATATCTTTTGTCATTGTTTTACCATTCTTTTAATGTTTCTGGTATATATAATATGCTTAACCTCTTCTTTATCAGATGACATTTGATATTCCTGACACTGGAGGATTTAGGAAGAAATGCTTATCGTTGGCTGCCAGGAGATGGAGGGATTTCAAATTAACCCTCACATCTGATTTCATATATGGTCATAGGAGTCATTACAATCCATGTCGTATATATCATTTTATAGATGAAGACACATGGAGACAGTTTTTTGAAAGTAGAAAAAAAGAGTCATTTCTGGTAAGGGAAATGTAAACTTTTATATACATTCTTATATAAATGATTTTATTAATGTTTTGTTAATGATTTCTTATTCTTAAATTATAGCAAACAAGGAAATCTCATCAAGAGATCCAATCTAATAATGTATACCCTCATAGTTTATCTCGGGGAGGGTATACATTATTGGAAGAAAAAATGATAGCGGAAAAATTTCAACAACTAAGAGCTGAGTCTTCAAGCTCTGGAGAGGTGGCCCCTCCATCCCCTCCATCTAGACTTGAAAAATGCAAGAGAGCTCGGAAGGGAAAAAAAGGGCAATATCTTTCGGAAGAATTGATAATCGTAGCTGAGAGTATTGTAAGATATCTATTTAATTTATTTAAGTTAACTTTTTTCTTCATAAAAGTTTCAATCATTACAGAAATGTTCAATTAATTAATACAGGACACTCTTGAGGAGCAAAGTTCAGAGGGGACATTTACAGCTACTAGGAGGGAAGATATTTTATTTGCAGCATTGGGAAGGCCCGAACATCCTGGTCGTGTAAGAGGATATCTGACAGGTGTATCGGTAAGAAATGTGTTTTCACGTTATTCAACTTCTAACATTGAGGGCATTTATAAAAAAAATAGAATCCTTGGAGTCTGAAGTTCAAAATATTAATGCGACGATGGAAGACAAGATTAGAGATTCGGTGTAGTCTATGTTTGCAGAAATGAAAAGACAATTTCAGACTGCAGCTCCCACTCCTCCACCTCCCCCTGCAGACCCCATTATTTATCCTCCACCTCCGCCAGTAGCTCCCACTCCCCCACCTCAGCCTACGGACCCCATTTTTTATCCTACGCCTCTGCCGCAGCTTCCTACATATTGCGAGTTGTATGTTGATGATTCTCAACATCATATAGTAGCATACGGGTTGGTATATTGTATAGGAGATACAGTTCATCATCAACAATTAGAGGTAGAGAATCAGAGGGTCACTGTACAGGATATTATAGATAGATCAGCTAGGGTACCAATACCTAAAGATGAGGTGGCGACAGTTGGACAGAGTATCGGCCATTTTTTAGTTTGGCCATCCAGACTTCTTCGACTCATTACCATAGAGGTATGAATGTTATATATTTTATTTTATTTTATTTATTAAAGTTGTTTTATCATTTAAAAACTACTATAATTCTCAATTTTTTTTCACAGGAATACTTCAAAGGTAAAGAAATACTGTATAGACAACAACAAAGACAACAGGCTATGACATCAGATACAGATTCCAGTGGTCTTGACAGATTGTCAAGATATTCACATTTGTTGTTGGGTTTTTATGAGATTCCAATGGAATCTCATGTTTGTGGACGTCAAATAACTGTGGGGATTACAAAATCTGATATCATGGAGCTTGTTACTGGAGATAAGTTGGGCATCAACGTGGTGCAAATTTTTTCCATGTAAGTCTAAACACCTTTTCCCTGCGTTATATTTATTAAAAATGTATACTTATATATGTTTTGTATTAGGTATCTTTATAAATTTTGTGAGAGGAATGAACTGACAGAAGTATATGGATTCATGGACCCACAATTGATTTCCCCTGAAGCATGTGTATTGACTGAGGAACACAGAATGGTTTATATTGCTGAATGATTTGAAAAGAATATAATCCAACAATGTTGGATGATGCCTTTTTACGATAGGTATGAAACACATTTCTATCAAATAGTTAATTATCTTTTAACATGAAAAACCACTAACATTAAATTTCCTTTTATCAGTAATCATTGGATGTTAGGGATTTTTTTCCCAAGGGAGAAATCTCTTTATTGGATATGCTCTGTTCATGGTGATGTGCGGGGAAGTTTTAAGAAAATATTGGAAATGTAAGTTTCAATTTCTCAATAGTTTTATATATTATAATAAATTTTAAATTTACCCCATTCGTATTATTTTTCTAACAGTGCATGGGCCTACTTTCGAAAAAACACAAAGAAAAGAAATGCAAAGATCAAATATGTAAAGGTGAAGGTAAATTTCCATTTATAATTTGTACTTTTTGATTTATTACATAAAAATAATATATTGAATTTACACTCATTCAAAATAGAATTGTCATGAACAACAAGGCCTCATCGAATGCGGATATTATATGTTAAGATTTATGTATGAAATAATAACAACTGGGACAGTTGTGAATTTTGACCTGGTACGATTTCCTCTTAAAATTTGCCATCATATTTCAATTTGATTTATTCATTATACACGTAAACTATCTTCTTTTTCATTTGTAGCTTTTTGATGACCCTCAATCCTATACTGATGAAGACATCAAACATGTACAAGTGGAGTGGTCAAATTATTTTACAGGTTGGATTGAATTTTAGTTGTTTGTAATGTAAAATGTAATTTTGAATATTGTCGTTTTAATTGTATATTTGGTAGTTTTTTAGGTTTGATTTAGTTTTTTTTTTAAGTTGACAGTGTAAGTTTTGAATGTTATATAAGTGAATGTTTAATTTTCCTCTACTTCTTATTTTGGTCTACTTTTGATGGTTCTTCTGGTATGGATTTGGGTCTGTGGGGGAGGGGTTCCCTGGGAGTGGGGGTGTGTTCAGTGGGGTTGGGGGTGTCCAGCGGTCTGGGAGGGCTGTCCGGTGGGGTGGGGTGGGGACAGTCTTGGGGGTGGCAGGGATGTCCAGGGGTGTGGGAAGCCGGTCCAGGGGTGTGGGAGTGCTGTCCTGGGGTGGGGGGGGGGGGGTTGTCCAGGGGTGTGGTGGGGGCTGTCATGTGGGGTGAGGGGGTGAGGAGGTGTTGTTCAGGCGGGTGGGGGGTTGTCGAGGGGTGTTTGGGGGTGTCTGGGGGTCGGGGGCAGTCCAGGAGTGTGGTGGGGGCTCCACTAGGGTGGGGGAGGGTTGTCCAAGGGGAATACATGAGGGTGGGAGCTCCAATGGGGTGGGGGAGGGCTGTCCAGGGGGTATACATGAGGGTGAGGGCTCCAACGGGGTGGGGGAGGGTTGTCCAGGGGGTATACATGAGGGTGAGGGATCCAACGGGGTGGGGGAGGGCTGTCCATGGGGTATAAATGAGGGTGGATGCTGTCTAGTGGGTAAGTTTTATATGTTATCTATTTACATGCTTATTTTTGATGTACTTCTGTTTTTGTGGTATGATTTTTTGATTTATTTTATGGTTGATTCTGGTGGAGAGAAGATCACTGCATTCTGTTTAAAAAAGAATTGGGTTTATCACGTCGGTTATTTAATAACTGACGTGATAAAATGCCTGGAAAATAGTTTATCACGTCGGTTATTTAATAACCGACGTTATAAAGGGCCTGTAAAATAGTTTATCACGTCGGTTATTTAATAACCGACGTGATAAAAGGCCTGGAAAATGATTTATCACATCAGTTATTTAATAACCGACGTGATAAAAGGCCTGGAGAATGGGTTATCACGTCGGTTATTTAATAACCGATGTGATAAAGGGCCTGGAGAATGGTTTATCACGTCGGTTATTGAATAACGGACGTGCTAAATGGCCTGGACAAGGGTTTATCACGTCAGTTATTGACTAACGGATGTGATAAACCCCCTCCCACCAATTTATCACGTCGGTTAGTCAATAACCGACGTGATAAACCCCCCTCCCCCGGTTTTTCACGTCGGTTTTATATGAACCGACGTGATAAACCATGCTCAGCCCGGTTTATCATGTCGTTTCTTATAGAACGGACGTGATAATCCACCCTCACCCCAGTTTATCATGTCGTTTCTTCGATAAACGACATGATAAACCATTCTCCTGGCCTTTTATCACGTCGGTTCTAAAATAACCGACGTGATAAACCATTCTCCAGGCCCTTTGTCACGTCGGTTCTAAAATAACCGACGTGATAAACATCGCGATTTTAAGTTTTTTGACGTTGGTTTTTAAATAACCGACGTCAAAAACCTTATTTATAACGTCGCACGTATTAACGTCGGCTAGAAACTGACGAAAAAAATTAAAAATAACCGACGTAAAAAACATTTTCTGCAATAGTGATTATTGACAACAAATACAACCTTATAATCAAAGTGGTTCCAACAATCTCCCCCTTTGTATTTTTTTTTTCAATACCTTATACATCTTATGAAATGAATTCATCAATGTCAAAATGAGAATCTTTTCTTCAATCAACTTTTCTTTTCAAACGTTCATTTCACTTTCTCTCCCCCTTATTGACAAGAAATACAAAGCTCATGGTAGGGAAGGTATCAATCCATAATTACGCAATGTTTAGTTAATCATTTCACTCTATGTCTACTTGAGAAATGCCCGATGTAGAAAACAAGAGGATTTTATTAAGTGAACAAGGTTGTCTATTATTCACAGATAATGATACCAACATGAGATGAGAACTCATATATTTTGTCTTCAAGGGTTTACCACTTTTATTTTAGGTAGAAGAAAATCAAATGTGATAGGGAATAATCAACCTGAAACTCCTACACTCACATTAGAAAATAGATCAAAAACATTCAAGTGCAATCGGTATGATAAGTGGCCTTAGGGCACTTCAATTCTTTTTATGTCACTGATCAATTCAGTGACTCCCCCTTTGAAGAATGATCTTTGATCTGAGTAACCAATGGATAGAGATTGAGAAATGGCATACCTTATCCATTGACATGCTCTTCAATAAATTCATGGAGTAACTACATTTGAGTCCAGCTGGAGTTGATATTGATTGAAATAGTGATTTTGGAAGCTTCTTCATTTTTCTCCACCTCAAGGGAAACACTTCTCATATTCTTCATAAAGAGTGATCCTTCATCATCTTAATCATTGAATATCAATTGAAGAATCTATTATGGATGGAAACTTCTTTAGGTTGGATATCAAGAGTTGACAGCATTCACTACTTCTCAGGTTGTCCCCCTGAGATCATAATTCACCTTCAATTCCCTGCATTATTAGCACAATCACAATACACAAATGAATAAGGTAATAAGTTGGTTCCTCCTTGCTTCATCAACATGCTCTGTATGGTTGAGGTTCTTTTCTCAACCAAGTTCTTCTGTTCACTCCAGTCTTCATCCCTACACATTTGAACATATGTTCTGACATCTATTGATGTGGCATGGATTTCTTCACATTCTCTTCTACTTTGTGTGAGGAATTGTTCTGCTTAACAGCCATCATGAATGATACATTCTTATTCCTCTTAATGACCGCTTGTTGCTCTGGTATTATGGTTATGCAACCTTTTTCAATGTGACCAGATTTCTTGCATCTCTCACACAAAACTTCTTTGACACGTGTGTTTCTCTTGGTTTTCAATCTCTCCAGCACTCTGTCTTCATCACGTGAAATTTTTCCTTTTCAATTATCACTAGCCTTGCCATTTTCATATTCATGATTCCTCATTCTTATCAAATCATCTGGACAGATGACCAATATGTCATTTGGAACATTTGTGGTAGGTTTGGATCTTCCACATGGGTTCATCTGAGTTTCATGCCACTTAGTATTTCTTTTGGATGAATGACCCTTCAATTTCATGGATCTAAAATCCTGGGTCTTCTCAGCTTCCCTACTTGAGATCTTCTTGGGGAAATTTGTGTTCGCATTATTATTATGATTTCATCCCAAGGAATATTATTCCTTTTTAGCTGGATTGTGTGGTCTTTTGTTCTTATCAGCTCTGGATATCTGTTGACATAAGCATGCACCATTCTTGTGACCATTGTCGTTGCATACATCACAGATGTTATCAATAATTCCAAATCTGTTTGCTGTAAACAGATGCTTCTGGACCAGTAGATGTTGCTTCTTCTTCTCTGGATTTCTTCCCTTTGATACATGCATTCCTTGTTCTTTTCCGTTAAATGGATTGTACCAACAATCCAGTGCACAATGCCCAAATCTGTTGCAGCACCAACATTGACCCACACATATTTTCTTCTTTGTATCTTTTGCATGAGGTTGGTGGGACTTATTCTTAATCTTTTGTACTCTGTTTGAGGAACAAACTTCCTCCTTTTTGTTCTCATCCACCCTATCCATGGTGGGAGGTTTATTATTATCTTCTTTCCTCGTCCGTACTTGTTTAGAACTCTTCTTCCAACCTGAACTGATTATAGGAAGGTATTTAGAAACCTGAGTACAAAATTGTTTTGATGGTACCATTACATTCTCAGTTGCTTGTGATAGATCAATGAGTGAGTTCATGATCTTCATATGAAAATTTAGAGGTCTTTCGACAATAGAATCCTCCAGTGAGCATTGAGTACCAGCAGCGACTGATTCTTGATGTAGTTAATCAAGAGTTGTCATAATCTTCTTGTCACATGTTGGAGGTATTTCAGCTTTATATTCCTCCAACGAACATTGAGTACAAGAATCACTCATTTCATTCTTTTGTGAAGTATCAATATGTGTATTCCCAATCTTGGTCAACTAGGATTCCAATTATTGACCGTCAATATTGAAAATGATCTTATGATCTTCAATCATGATCATCTTCTCTTCACATGTCTTCTTCAATCTTTCAACCTCATCTTAATACATCTTAACTTTGTTTTGTAACAAAGTGTCAAGTTCCCTGAATTTCATGGAAGTTTCTTCCAAACAAAAACTCTTGACTTCATTTCACTTCCTCTTCTCAACTTCAAATGCATGGATCTTTTCTTTTAGAGTCTTATTGACTTCATGTTTTTCATCAAATAATTTCACCTATTTGGTGAGCTTCATACCTTCCATAACATTTCTTTCCAAACCCTTTTCCATATTGTATTCTTCTATTTCTAATCGAGTGATCTCAAAATTCATATATTGGAATAGGCTACAAATAATAGCAACCCTTTCTTCATGAATATCATGCAGATATGTTTTGAGTTTTTCCTAAAAGCTTGAATTAGGGATGTAATCCTTTTCTCTAGATGAATTCTGAGCCACCTTCTTGATACATTCCAAGCCTGGTATTTCTTAATTATTGGAATGGCATGGAGAACAAGACACTGAATCTTCTTTGGATATGTGGGACATCTTTTACTGTTTCTTCTCTTTCTTTTTTACTATTTGTCATGGTCTTGCTAGATGTATACTCTTGCTCAGACATGACTGAATCTTCATAAAGACTGCTCTTCATTGTTGACTTTACGAAAGAAACTCAAATCCTCTTCAAAATAATATTACTGTAGAAAATCCAACATACGTCAACCTTTCCCTCTGATACCACTTGTAGGACCCTGGGACACCCTGAGAGGGGAGGGGTGAATCAGGGTGTCAACTTTTTCTTCTTAAAGTTGTGTATCTTGTTCCCACGATGGTTGGAACTACGTAAACATGTATGATGGATATGATCAGAAACGAAACATTCACATGCAATGAGATAACACAATAATTTTACTTGGTTCACCACTAAGGGCTACGTCCAAGGATCATACGCCGAAAAGTTGTTGGTCGTACCAAATTCCACTAATCTTCACTAGTTGTGGATTACAATGGTTTGGGAACAGTCACTCTGTCCCAAGCTCACTGCCTTTACAAAGGTTCAGGGATAGCTCACTGCTTCCCTCGGGTCACTCCCGTTGACTCCCCCTGGGTCACTGCCCTTGGTGAAGTCACAATCAGTGTAAAGACGTGAAGGTCTCTTCAATAGATTTTCATTGATGTATTTGTCTCCTATTCAGCAGGAGACTTTTCTTGCATCAGATTCCTAAGTTGAAGTTGTTTTGTATTCAATCTTATACTTTTGTGAAATAATTGAATGCACTATATCTTCTTCTTCTATTCCTTTGATTCTCAATACTAACACCAGAGTGCATTGATATATTCCCCTCTTTCTGTGAAGATTTGAGTTTAGTTGCACGAACCATTCTTCTTCTCTTCGAAAAGCACAATGAGGATGTTAAACATCTGTAATGTGTGTGCGGTACCACTTCTCTTCATAAAACCAAATTGTTCATTGTTCTTCCATCTTTGTAAATGAATACATCATTTGTTTCACTGAAGGTTTCAGGAAATCTCACAGCTTTTGTGCAGCTCCACGAAGACGGGCAAGCTCCAACAACACCTGGCGCTCTTCTCCAATCCTGCGCGCAAGTCCCAATACGGCGCACAAATCTCACTGCGGTGCACAAGTCTCCCGCGCGTAGGTCCAAACTGGCGTGCAAGTATCACCAAACCACCTGTGCGACACTACCTTCTTCAACTTCTATCCCGCACGACTTACTTCCTTTCTCTCTGAAACCGCCTTGGGCGCGCAGCCAACAACCGGCGTGTAGCTTCAGATAATGGCACGCAAATCCACCTACACGACCACACAATACTTGCGCGACTTCCACACCTGCGCGACGAGAGCTCTGATTTTTCTATGTGTTGAACTCCATTACAAATGAGGAGGGGTGGTCCAGAATTTATAGGCAATTTGACCACCCTGCGCGACAGCACGCAAGTAAACCATCGGCGTGCAAGTCTCGTCGCGCAGGTCTCTTCCCCTATTATTCACGTGTGCGACCAACTTCCAAACTTGAGTGAAACTCTTTCCTCTGCCAAATTTTGATCTTCTGATCTATAAAAACCATAGGCGTTCAAGTTATCAAGCTTCCAAGGCATCGGTGCACAAGTCTCTTCCCGGCGCGTATGTCACCTGCGTGACCTCACCAAAACTTACGCGACCCTTATCCCATTGCCATATGTTTATGATCTGATCTTCAAAAACATATTGGCGCAAAAGTTTCCTATCCTCCAAGAACTTGGCGCACATGTCCATTTTCCAAAAACTCTTTTCTTTATTTGTTGATTTTCAGGCCCAAATTTTTGGCAAGCAATGGGAAATAGCGCCACCTTGTATTTTCTCTTTTTGTCCACCTCCAGATCATCCATTCCTTTGTCGATGTTTCTTGAATAAACCATGGATCATTATCCACATTCCTTGAACTCGACATGACACCATGGAATCTCCTTTTGTCAACAAATTTGTATGTCGTTTGTTTGATTTGTCAACAAGAACAATCACCTCAACATCACTTCCTCTTGGTGATCTGTAACCTTCAGCAACTCTTCTGCTTTTATCACAACCTCCACTATTGTGATATGTATTCTATGAAGGCATATATTTGGCATCATCATCTTCTATGACAATGTTATGTGCATGGCTATCTCATAATTCCAATACACGCATGACCATCTTAGAATTCCACTCATTTGGACATTGCCTTCTTCATCAACCATCATGATCTAATTCATGCAAACCATATGATTTAATTCGTCAAGAAGTCTCTTTCATGGTTCTCATGCAATCATGAGTAATTTCATGGTCTTCATCAAAAATCCATGGGTCTCATGCAATAATGATGACTTGCATGGTCTTTATCAAAACCCATTGTTCTCATGCAATAAGGAGGAATTTCATGGTCTTCATCCAAAAACCCCATTATTCGTTAATCATCCTCAGATGGATTACACATCTCATTCTTCATTGATGTAAACAATTTATCACCTTTGACACATGTTATTTGAAATTATGATCAGTACAACAATCATCTGAATTATCATTCGTCCACTTCATCGGAGTACTTCTTGATCTCATTCATTTTTATCTTCATTGACAATTATTAACAACAAATACAACCTTATACACAAATTTGTTCTAACAGTTTATACATCCCTAGCTAGTCATCAGGCTCATCTAACTACATATGATGGAGCTCTTCAACCATGTTCAGTGAAGTGCAATCAGTAGGCACAAACACCTACTAGTATTGATCAAGCCTACCGACAGTCTCGTTTGGTAGCACCCGGAGAAGTCAGTCAGAAATCTCCAGCGATGAACATGAGTCAAACTCAACTCTCTGCCCCTACACTTGAGTACTGTCAGGATTCAATGATAGGAAAAGGAGGACAAGAGCAGGAACACAAACCTACTCCAAGCACGTAATGGACGTATATCCTCGTTCTAGTAGCTGAAGTCACCAAGAATATTCTATAAATGGTGAAAGAGAAGAAGCAAATCCCTGCTCATATTCTGGATGCCTGCCAGGAAATTATAACAGCTTCAGAAACATCTCAGGGAAAGACACATAAATCTATCCCTACCATTTGATTGACAAATCAACAGTTCACTCCGAAACGGATTCACACATATGTTTCTATCCAAGAGGGTTGTGGGGCATACTCTCCAATATCATACAGACAACCAAGTCAGCCACAAACACCTGATTTGAGAAGAGATCGTTATCCTAACCAAGCTATCTCTCCTGATTAGGCACATACACTTGCTCAGATTAGCCACTTTCGTCAACAAGTGGTTTCCAAGGTGAGTAAGAAGGCATCTAAGAAGAAGACCTTCCCAACACAGTTAGGAAATCAAGAGCCAATCTGTAACAAGGACTTGCTCAATGCTGGAGTTCTTGAAGCCCTCAGATAGTTATCTGTTGGAATTTGTGATTCTAGTCCCTCATTTCCCAATAGTAGAAACATTAATTCTGAAGGTCTTCAATAGAAACTTCCTCATGAAGGCTTTCTTCACGACAATTCGGTCGATCTAGAAGTTTCATCTTCATATGAGAGCCATAGGAACCCTCTGTGTGGTCAGAAGTCCAAGGATCAAGAGATCTCATCTTTTTCTATAACCCGCCATGGTGGTCCTCCCCATTATGATGAATTTCTATTTCAAAGTCCTCTCCGCAGTAGTGATGCACATTGCCCAAAAAAATGATCTAGTGGATAAAGTAGTGCAGAGAAATCCCTCTTATCTTGAGGCACATTCAAATGCGAAACCAGTCATGTCTGATGCTTTATTGCTAGCAGGTGAAATAATTTCTCAATCAGAATAGAGCCCACGGTGTAGGTCATTCTCCTAACCACACCTAAGTCATGCATATTCTATTTTAATCATTGATTTCCCTACTAATATTGTTGAATCTGATGAAGAAACACGGAAGAACCAACTCTGGTCAAATCAGGTAGAAGAATCTTCATTGAATGATAAAGAGGAAATGATTAACATGAGAAAACAACTGGCGAAAGGTGATGTGCTAGTCATGTTTTGGCCTCTAGATGACTCTCAGTATGACATTCCAGAGATGTTGATGGAAGATGGAATTCATGATATTCGTCTCAACATATGGAAAACTCTTTGCAGTTGAAAAAGAATGTATTTTCTTATGATGAATATGAAAATCATGTTAATATAATAGAAGGGTTACAATGCCTAATTGACTAGGAATCTCTATCAGTATCTGAATATCCGATGGCCGAAAAGCAACAGAGAGGCCTTTAGCATTCATGCATGGGCACACTAAGAAAATTTCATTAGTTAATTTCCAATGCACCATTTGGTATTCATGTTAGTGGATTGGGTGTTCATGGATTTCTACATTTCAATGTGCTCTCCAGTCAGCAAATCCCGCCGAAAATGATCTCATGCAATGTTATTTCCCGTGGCAGGCCATGGTCAATGGGATTTGATTGTAATCAAAAGGTTTCCCAAGAACATGCCTCATCTAGATCCTCACAAAATAAAGATACAGAGAAAGAGTTGATGAATTACTCTTGCATCAAGAAAACTAGAATATAGAACATGTCTCTCGTATGGAGAAAGCACATCATCAAGTGAAAGAAGTGTCAGAAATCGTCCAATGGTCCTTCAAGCCAGGTGATAAAAGTTGATGTCGATTGATGCATCCATCTAATTTCCGGACTACGGTCCGCAAGATCAGAAGAGATTTTAAGAAAGTCTCAGACATAGCATGTCAAGAGCCACCCAGGCTTGCCAAACTGGGGACTCTTTTAAAACAACCCTCGGAATCAACAAATAGGATTTGAAGAGTAGAGAAAAGACAACAGGAACAGCCCCATTCCACTGGATTGGGGACTTTTTCAAATAATAAACCCCCTCCTCAGAGAAAATCATTCTTCTCTCGATTGGGGAAGAGGCCACAAGAGGAACAAAGAGCCAAATTATCAGGAGATTCTCTCCAAATTACGTTTTACATAGAAGTTCCTAAGGGATCAAATCAACAGAAGGAAAAGTCTCATCAAAGACACGGAAGGAGACAATATCACAGGAATGCCGATAGAGGGGATGCAATGCATTATGCATTAATTAATGTCATCAATGTCGTTGTTTCTTATCCAGAAGATGAGGCTCATTCAGAGGGATCAAATAAAGAGTTTCCTGCTCAAGAAGTTGTACTCACAGACACAAATGAAGAAGGTGTGTGTACACGATATCAAAGGATTACTCAAAACCTAGGTAATCCTTCATGTAATCCACTTCCCCCTCTTTAAAAGGGATAAAAAAAGGGGAAGGGAAAGAATCAGGTTACATATCCTTCCATTGGAGAAGGCCAATATCTCACACTAGAGAAAAGATTTGTGCAACAAGAGGAAGAAATGAATGAATTGAGGACATTGAACACAGAACTACTACAAGGTAGTCTTCATCCTAAGCATGCTAGAGTAAGTCATCCAATGGGAGTTTGTTGCAGTTATTGAGATGGAACAAGAAAAGCCTCCTCTATCAGTACACCCTCACAGGTCTAATCGTATAGGTCAAATGCAACAAAAATTGGTGGTGCTACCATCTGTTGCAATACCAACCACCATACATGTCCAAGATCCAGTCAGTGCACATGTTCAAGTCCAATCTCAACCGGATGTTTCCCAGAAGATAATAACTACTATTGAGTCATTAACAGCTCATTTGGAAGCTATGGAGGGAAATTGTTCTCAGGATCAACCAGAAAAGAGATCTTACCTTGAATGGGTAGATGTAATCCCTACCCCCATCACATTTTGGGAACCCTGTATTCCCTATTTTCAATGGATCAGGAGATCCTGAAGAGAATTTAACACATTACATGTCTTTTTGCGATCTTATGATGGGAACTCTGGAACAACATGATGTAGTGAAACTCAGATTATTTTTGCGAACCTTGCAAGGACCAGCCTTTGTCTGGTACACACGCATGAAATCCCGATCAATTACCCGATGGGAAGATCTTCGTTAATGATTTCATATTCAATTAAGCTCAACTTTTCAAAAGACAATAGTTTTTTATCTTTAAAAATGTAAACAAAGGGAGAGTGAAAGGTTCTATGATTTCATTGCTCTGTAGAAGGGATTAACATATTCCCTAAGCTTAGCAGTCCCTCAGGAATAATTGTTTCCAATCTGTGTGGAAAATTTGCGTGATGAGTTGCGCACAACACTGATCCCTGTGAAATACACCTAAGGGTTTTGAGACCTTACTTCAATCGCTCAATATATTGAAGATTATCTTATATAAACTAAGGCTAAATCTCTTGTAATTCTATCAGCTCTAGGATGGAGAGTAAGTAAATCAGAAACTGTTACAGTTATGCTTAAACAAGCACCTGTACCTACTTATACTTCAAAACCTTCATCTTCTTCAAGGGCTCCACCTCCTGAGCATAAACAACAGAGGCTATTTCATCAAGACGATCAAAGAGATCAAAGATGGAAACAATTAGATGAGTTTAAGAGTAAATTTTACTCTTTCCGAAATGAACAAGTTCCTGGTTATTTTATTTTGGATCTGGAAAATTATTTGGTTCAATTGCCAAGGCCCAAGAGGCCAAACAATGAAGAAGATGAAGACTGTCCCAACTATTGCCCATTTCACCAGATGTTGGGGCATCCCATTCCAGAGTGTTTTGTTTACAAAGATCTTCTGAAAAATATGGTCGACTCGGGACAAGTCAAACTAAAAGTCTATTCATCCTAGGTATCATGTGTTACTACTACGGTTCCAGAGGAGGAGGGAGAGTGGTAAGAAGTCAAAAGAAAAAATGCACAAAAATATGATGAATGTATGGTCAGAAAGACGATCAAACGAACTCAGGCTATTTTGCGAACACAATTGATGAAACCATTTGTGCCTTCTTCCATAAATGCTGTAGAAAACCCTCTTCATCAGAGGGAAAATACTCAATGAAACAACACAATTCCAAGAAATTGGATCATTCAGAAGAAGATGAGTATGTGTCAATGCCTAAGTTGTCTTTGACTCTGTCAGATTTAATGCCATCTACTTCGAAGCTATAGGCACCACCCCACCAAATGACACAACCTAAATTGGATAATCAGGCAGAGTCTTTATCGGATAAAGATTTAATCTTTGGTTTTGTTAATATGATCCACATAATAGATCCTTATGCCAGTCACGGTTTCGATTTTGATGAGCTCGAATTCCCTATATAAAATAGAGGAATCAGAGGAAGTTCCAGGGGTCTGGGATACAGAGGAAGACATGGATATCCTAGAAGCCACTATTCCAATTCTACCCCTGTTAGAACTGTGTGTGCAGCAGAAACTCATGGCAGAGCCCTTCAACGAGCTCAATAAGAACAAGCAAGTTCTTCCACCAAAAGAAAATTTAGTAATGGAACAGTTATTCTAGAGGATCGGTTGGGGGTTCCATCTACATCCTCTCAAAAAGTAAATGGATCTAATAAGTCTAATATTCCAAAACCAAGAATATTGCCAACTCCTATCCTGATACAAGATGCATCAACCTCCAAAGCATCGACATCCAAGGTACCTGCTAAACCACATGTTCCAATTGGGAAATGCAGACCTATAGATCAAAATTGTGATATATTTAAACACCTGGACCATGTACTTTCCATGTTATCAATTCTGGATGCTTTGAATCCGTCAAAGGATCTTCAGGAGGCACTTATCGAGGCTTTGTCAAGTCCTCAGAAGTTTGAAACTGAAATTGTTGCAGCTGAAGTCTATCACATAGAGAATAATCTTGCGGAATGCCATGTAGTGATATCTTTCACAAATGAAGATGAAGATGATGTCGTGCATGGAAATATTAGACCTTTGTACTTATCTAGCACATTCAATGGCATAGACATCCAAATAGTTTTCATTGATAATGGTTCAGGAGTCAACCTCATCCCTATTCATACATTTCGTCGATTGGGCCTCAAGGAATCTAATTTATCCCCTTCCACTATGATGTTACACGGATATGATAATAAATAACAAGAACCATTGGGCGATATTATGCTCATAACTCAGTTTGGAGATCTTGTATCCAATTCAGATTTCATGGTTGTTGATCAAGACTCAGCCTTCAACAACCTTCTTGGAAGACCCTGGTTACATCAACATGTGGTTATCCCTTCATCATACCATCAATGTCTCAAATATTGTTTTGATGATCATGTTGGGAAATTGTATGGTGATAAGTGCATGTTCAAGACATGTGAGTCTCAATACATTGAGGCGTAATTCTATCACATGAAGGGAAAGGATAAATCCACAACCAGAGAGATTACCAAAGTTAATACTTCATATGATTTGGAAAAGATTCCAGTAAATCCATTTGTGCATGTGAGTATAGATTATGTGTTTCCTATCATCTAAATTGACAGGATAGACCCAAATAAAATTACTCTTATAGAAAGATCCATATTGACAATTACAGCAATCTAGATAGACAACATGGGAGAAATTGTTGATTCTCCAGGAAACGATGAAAGCTCAAATAGTGACGTCTTCATTTCATCTGCTGAAATCCATCAAGTCTATACTTCGCCAACCATGATATAGAAAGTGATAGTGATGTCATATTTGAACAATGATGTCGATTCTCAATCCACCATCTCCTCTTTATTACACAAGGAAGACCCTTCATCATCAATTGGGTCGGAAATGGAATCCTCTTCTTCAAGATGCTCAAGGTTTAACTTCTATTCTGATGATGGAAATTTTTCATCATCATCTACTATGCAAGTATAAATGGAAGAAATAACACATATTAATGAAGAATAGGAAGATCTCATAGATGCTGCACTAGAATTTGAAGAGGGTATCTCTACCACTATGGATGAACTCAGAGAAATAAATATGGGTACAAAGGAAGATCCATGCCCCACCTTAATCAGTGTGGTCATGACTCTTGAAGAGAAATAGATGTATATTTCCATTTTAAATAAAAATAGATATATATTTTCTTGGAACTATACAGATATTTTAGGACTTGATCATGATGTTGCCACTCATTATTTGGGTTTACCATAAGAACATTGAGGATTTAAGCAAGTCGGAAGAAGAACACACCCAACTTATGCTTCCAAAATTGAAGTTGAAGTGGATAAGCTTATCAAAGCTAACGTCATCAGAGACGTTCAATATCCCAAGTGGTTGTCTAATATAGTCCATGTGAAGATGAAGAACAGACAAATTAGAGTTTGCATTGATTTCAGAGATCTTAATCGGCATTGTCCTATGGATGATTTTCCAGTTCCGATTACAGAACATTTAATCGATGCAACAACTGGCTATGAATCACTTTCCTTCATGGATGGATATTCCGGATATAATCAAATCTGAATGGCTCCAGAAGATGAGGAATCCACATCCTTCAGGGCTCCTCAGGGTGTGTTTTGCTATCAGGTAATGCGCTTTGGTTTAAAAAATACAGGCGCAACATATCAGCGTGAAATGCATCGCATCCTTAAGCCCTTTTTAGGGAAGTTTGTTGAATGTTATGCGGATGATTTGGTGGTCAAATCCAAACAAAGTTCTAATCACTTGGATGATTTGGAAGTCATATTCTGCGAGCTTCGACAACATAATTTGAAGATGAACCCCTTAAAATGTGCTTTTGGGGTAACCTTAGGAAAATTTCTTGGCTTTGTTGTATGCCATCTTGGTATTGAAGTCGATCATGAGCATACCAAGTCAATCATTGGTATGTCACCTCCTCTAAATTTGATATAATTAAGAGGACTTCAAGGTAACATAGCATATATTCGGCGTTTCATCGGCAATTTGGCAGGAAAAAGTTTACACTTCACCAAATTGATGAAGAAGGGAGTCACTTACCAGTGGACTGAAGAATGTCAAGAAGCATTCGATATTCTCAAGAAATACCTCTTGATCCCACCAGTACATATGCCACCAGTTGAAGAAAGGCCACTTATCCTTTACATGACAGCCTTAGAGCGATCATTGGGTTCCTTTATTAATCAGAAGAATGATGATGGGAATGAAAACAACCTCTACTACCTCAGTCGGACTATGATTGAAGCAGAAACCCTGTATTCAAGTATTGAGAAGTGCTGCCTGGCATTAATCTTTGCAGTTCGGAAGTTGAGACACTACCTGCAACATCACGAGTTCCAATTTGTATCTCGAAATAACCCGCTAAAATTCATCCTTAGTCGTCCAATGCTTACAGGACATCTGGCAAGGTGGGTAGTAATTTTGCAGCAATTCGACATTAAGGATGTGTCTCAAAAGGCAATAAAGTGCCAAGATATGGCTGATTTCCTTGCTGAACACCCTTTAGTGGACGACACATCTTCATATATTGAACTCCCTGATGATGATTTCTTCAATATTCAACAATGTCCTTAGGCATGGGAAATGTATTTTAATGCTGCCTCCAGAAGCCCGAGAGGGAGGAAAATGGAAAATAATAAATTCAACAAAGTTGGATTAGGAATTGTGCTCATTTTTCTAGAAAAGGCAGTGTTACCTTATTCCTTCTTATTGTGGGTAGCTGGTACCAATAATGAAGCAGAATACCAAGCCCTCATTACAAGTTTGGAATTGGTGCTTCAAGCACATGTGAATCACTTAAAGTTGAAAAGTGATTCAGACCTGGTAATCAAACAAGTCAATGGGGAGTATGCCATCAAAAAAAAGGATCTAATGCCTTTGTATGATTATGTCAGAGAGCTAATGGAGGAATTCCCTTCGGAACCGACCTTTTCTTATGTCCAAAGATCACAAAATGCTCAAGCTGATGCACTGGCTAATATAGTCACATCTCTGGTAGATCCAAATCGGGACGAGATAACCATCAGTATTACCCAACGTCGTGCAATTTCACCTCATGTTCGATCCAGAAAAGTGTAAATTAATGAAATTAGTCTCATTCCTAAACCATATGGTCATACTATAGGATGGATGTCACATATCAAGGAATACCTTCAAAATAGAACACTTCCACCTAATGGAGTCGAGAAACAACAAATCCGTCGTTGTGTGGTCAATTTCACTCTTTATGATAGCCCAGATCACTTAGAGAAAATTCTCTTCAAACATGGTTTTGATGGAGTTATCTTCAGATGAATTAATGGTGAAGAGACAATGGCTATCATGAAAGAAGCGCATGCAGGAGTCTGTGGTGCCCACCAGTCTGGACATAGACTGTCTGATCAGATTCGAAGGCTTGGATACTTTTGGCCTTCAATGATACAAGATTGTGTTGATTTCACAAAGAAGTGTCATTCATGCCAAGAACATGCCAACTTAATTCATCAACCTCCAGATTTGTTTCATACAGCTATATACTCGTGGCCATTTTCCAAATGGGTAATGGATGTGGTGGGGCCTTACCCTTCAGCTACGGCTAAGCAGTTTAAGTATATTCTTACTACTACTGACTTCTTTTCCAAATGGGAAGAGGCAATACCTCTGAAATAAGTCAGTTATAAATGCATTGTTAGCTTCATCATGTCTAACAACATTACTAGATTTGGTGTCCCTTATACCATATTAACGGACAATGGCACAAACTTCTGTTCATCTGAGGTGAAGAAGTTGTATCAAGAATACAACATCAAATCCAATCATTCATCTCGGTATCATGCAGCGGGCAATGTCCAGATAGAAGACTTCAACAAGGATATTTCAAATATACTTCAAAATGTGGTAAATAAAGATAATAAGTCTTGTCCTGCTAAACTCTTTCATGCTTTATGGGCTTATCGGACTACCACCCGCACTGCAACGCGGTAAACTCCATATTCACTTGTATATAGAATAGAAGCAGTCTTTCATATTGAAGTTCAACTACCCTCGCTCAGAGTAGCCATTTGTGATTAGTCATCTATAGATGAACAATCTCAAAAGTGATTGAATGAATTGGAATGGTTAGATGAGAAAATATTGTGCATCTTGCACCACTTAAAAAGTCTATCTGAATCGAATAGCTCGAGATTTCAAGAAAAATTTTCTTCTTTGTTCATTCACTCAGGGAAAATTGGTATTAGTTCTCACAACTCCAATGATACTAGGAAAGAAACCTCCCAAGCTTGATCAAAAGTGGGAAGGACCTTTCTCAATACATAGGGTCTACTCTAATGATGATTACCCATTAATATCGATTGATGGAGAACTCATAACTACTCCAACCAATGCCATATTTCTGAAGAATTATATTGTATAAACACAAAATATATCCTCAATGATCCAGTATGACCTTAAACTTCACCTTGGTCCAGTATGAACTTAAACTGCACCACCGTCCTGCATGAAATTAAAACTGCTCATCACGTCCAGCAAGATGTTAAGATGCACCATCCAGAGTCCATGCAGACGACCTTAAATAATTCGCACTTTTGTTCAACATGACATTAAACTGTGTCCTCCTTCATCTTCCTTGCTATATGATGTTAATCTATATAAAATTCCCTTACATCCAGCGTGAAGTTAAACTACATAACCAACGGTCCATCCATACGACCTTAAACTATTGGCACTTACGTCCATCATGACACTAAACTGTATCATCCTTTTTTCATCCAACATGATGTTAAAATATGAAAAAAGTCCACAATACGTCCAACATAACATTAAATGGTGTACTCTTTTTTCCTCACTACATGACATTAAACTGCACATCCCCCTTTTTTGTCCAACGTGAGATTAAAACTGCATAGTCCCTTTATATGTCCTACATGCATTAAACTGTGCATCGTTAGGGTTGTTTCTATATCTTGTTTCTCAAACCGATAATGAATCACGTAAGCATAGAGAAAACATCAACCATAACACTCTCTCTGGGATACCAACCATGTGTATGTACCAACACTATTTTTTAGGTCATTGTCCCCAAGGACAACTTGATCACTAATTCATTCTTTAATTGAGCTACATGGACTTTGATCCTTTCCTTCCAGGCTAGGTATGTAGGCAACCTCCCAAGGTTGAATCCCAAAACCAATCTCTTCACATAGGTTCACCTCCATCTCATACGATGTTGATTTGTGAAACCACCCCTTGAATCAATCTTTACATTGGTTCCCTTTCGTCCTTGTTGTACGACGTTAAACTATACAACATTTTTGTCCAGTATGGCAATAAACTACAATATTCTTTGATATCTTCATTGAGAGAGAATCGTTATTTACATTGATTTTCAATCATGTTTCATTTCAAATACTACGTGCATACATGGCAATACCTGAACCTTTTATCTTGGGTTAAACCATCATTGCACTAAAATCCCCTTTCACCCTTCACATGTATGAACATAATTTTTTCAGAGGGTAGTTCTAGAATTACGTGGGCTTGATTCCCATCCTTATGGTATACGTAGGAATGTTTGAGTGTCCCTCGAATCCAGTCCCATGTATTTTGGGCCTAACACCAAATTCCTCTTTCAGTCCCCGGGATGAAAAGTCCCCATGAAAACACACAATGTATATTTCTTATAATGGTCTGAGCTCTTTGACCCTAAAATAATATCTCCAATCATTTTGTCCTGCACGATGTCAAACTGTAGTTTAAGGACAACATATGGCTTGATTCCGATCCTTATGGGATACGTAGTGAAGTCCAACATTTCAATTCAGGACCCAGCCACAACATGATTAAGGTTAGCCTTGATCTGTGTATCTCTACATACATTGGACAATACCCATCTTTCTGTGTCATAATCCTAACATTAAATATTTTCAGATCTTCATAACCCTTTTCATAAATATTAATCACAAAAAGCCAAAAATTCTAAGAGTTCTTTTTCATGACCATGAAGCATGTTCCCTTAGGTGGCCTTGCCTAAACAGTCTACATAACAGACCTGTCAGCGAAAAGATGTTATTATTTGACTATGCAGCCAATGCCCTTTGGTGGCCCTGCATAATTCAACCCCCTAACGTGTATGATAAATAGTGGTTACTTCATTCTTGGAAGGAAACCCTCTTTTCTCTTTATTTGTCTTGATAATATGTAGGGATCCTCAAAAATATCCATCCATAACATATTAGTCCCATATCCCTTTTCATGATCTGAAAGTATTCAATTCTATGGTTTATATTCTTTTTCTTTATGTTTCGGTTAGACCTTCGTAAGAGTGATATCCATCCAGTTCTTTGATAATCTTGTTTGGAAATATCTTCTCCATATTGAAGTACCTCTTTCCATATAGTAAACTCTATACTTTGGAAAATTTGAATCTCCATAAAGTTTCACTGGATTTTTTAGCACTCGGAAAGTAAATTTCTAAGAGTTCTTTTGCCTGACTATGCAGAACGTTCCCTTAGGTGGCTTTGCATAAGTAGTCTACATAACAGAACTTTTAGCCAATAGATGCTGTTTATTTGACTATGAAAACCAATGCCCTTAGGTGGACCTGCATAATTCAACCCCATAACGGGTTTGTTAAATTATACTAACTTCATTCTTGGGAGCTACTTCTTCTATTGCCTTTTAGCTCTTTTTCATATCATTCCTCGGATTTAAATATTCTTAAGTCATAGTTTACATATTTTATTTCATACATGAGTATGGTAATATGTTTTCAAATGAATTTTCAAGGAATTGAGTCAATTCTAATTCATTCAGTCAAAGCTATTTCAACCTTAAACATTAGCCTCTTTATGTATGACGTGCATAACTTCAAACTGATAACAAAAGACTAGGGAAATCTGAATAAAAGTCATGTTCCAGCTCACTAAAAATACATTTTGTATGATTTACGTAATATTGAGCAATTAAAAGATTCAAAGTTTGTAGGGGTATTTATAATAATCCTAGTAAAAATCAAACTATGCTCACTAGGCCCATAGTCTTAAGTAAATTAAAAGCAGATAGAAAAGGAGAATGCACATACAAATGATTGAAGGTGAAAGTGTTTTTCATTAATTCACAAGAGTTAGATAGACATCCACAGACTGGAGTCTCTTCTCTTTTTCAGGAATTACAAAAGACTTTCAACATAACTCTTCATTTGATTTACGGCATCCCGAGCTTCATCAGCTGCCACCTGATATTCATTTATTCAACTAGATACCATAAGAGATGCAGTGATTCCAGCACTTCTTGGAACAATTGTAAAAGAATGGTCTCGAGTGCGGTTTGAGAAAATTTTCTTCTGATCAAATAGTGACTCTGTTTCTGTCTAAGAGACTTGTAAGATGGATACATGGATTTGAGAATAAACATTGTAGAAGTAAAGAGCCATTTGGAGACAGCATTGTTATCAAATATTGTTTTAATACCATATTTTTCTTCTCTCCACCAACCGGAAGTGGAAAACATTTTCAGCCCATGGGTTTTCCATTTTCATATCTGCAAGGAAATGGAATGCAGGAAAAATTTTAAAGTTCATGCCAATGTTGTTGCCTTTAATGCACAACATAAGTGAAATATAGGAGTAGCAGTTCATCTGCATCTTGGGCATATAGTTCTATACATCTGGAACATTGACTCCTTGCAGATGACCATCACCATACAGGGGTAGATAGATGCTTTGTGGGAAGTTAAGATGATATTTCTTCAAGTACTTAGCCAAATCTAGAAGAGTGATATCACAGATATCATAATAATCATGGAAAAAAATGTTCATTATGTCATCAATACACTTCCTAGCCAATTTATAAGCCATTCCAATTCACTTTGGAGCCATTTGATCTGCACAAAATATGAATCATTAACTCTTAATGTATGTAAATTTTTCATAAAATTTTTGAATAATTTGAAGAAATTTTCTAAATAATTAAGGCACGCAAGTCCCATAGTTGGCACACAAGTCTCCTTCGGTCATGAAATTTTTGGTCGTGCATGTATCACCGCGCAAGTCCAAATTCCTTAACAGAAGCGTGACATAAGAAACAAGGAGCGCAAAATAGCAGAATCACATGCACGAATGAGTGAAAGCTGAGAGCCAAGCTGTGCACTGAGAGAAATAAATTCGTTAGAGCTTACTACTTTTCCCGGAATGGAGTCCCTTATTTAAAGACGAGGCCAAAACCCTACGCGTCGTACCCTACACACCAGACCCTGCGCGCCCGATGCTCATTTATGCGCTACACTTTGTGAGCACCAATTTTTTTTTGATTCTCGATTTCCTCAGAATCAAATCCTCATTTCTTTTGGATCTGACTCTGAGGGGGGAATTTTTTTGACGCTCCTTTTGTCACCGAGTATAAATATTTGAAAAGGGTAATATCTTAGTTCAAAGTGATTCAACCTTTGGACAAATATAAAAAATTGACAAAGGAAGGAAGAAGAAGAACATTGTGCAAGGGTCGCGTATGTTCTAAAATGGTCGTGCAAGTACACTTGTGCACCGCAGTTGGTCACACAAGACACTTGAGTGAACTAAGAGATAACCACCTGTGGTCTTTTCAAGCCCATAAATCGCCCTGGTAGGCCCCCCATTTTAGGAGGAATTTTTTCCAGAATTCAGATACAAAGCTTTGAACGCCCATGTCTCTTCTTCAAGCCTTCCAAACACTGCTATGGTAATTCAGTACCTATAATGGAAGGTCTAAACAAGAGGAGTAAGGTTTAACTGTTATAATTCACTAACATTTGCGTGCCTAAGGTGTTTTACCCTTAAAGGGAAGGGAACATACTGTAAGCCCTCCTTAGCTACTCATTAAAACTTGTGCACCCCTCTTCTGGAATTACCTCAGGATAATTCTACATGCATTGGTCAAAGATCGCCCAAGTGTTACCCTACTGGTTAACAATCTCTCAAGTACCCATGTGCTGCGCAGGTATACCTGCGTGGCCAAGACATGCGCGCCCATGCAGTACCTGCACGCTGGCCAGGACTTGCGTGCCCCGACCTTTTTGGTTGTACTTATTTACCATTTAACCACTCTTATTCCATTCCACCTCTCCTATTCAAAATTCAATCTTCAAGACATTCTTCAAATCCATTTATGGCATGTTTTCTTGATTGAATTCTTTATCTAAAGGGAATTCTGTGGAATATCTCTCAATATCTAGTGATTTACACATCTTTCTGTCACTAAAGTTAGAGAGTTCATTCATTAAACCTCATCGTTTAAGATGATAGAATCTTTAACCTAGGCCTCCTTTTCATGAGTAAGACCAAGTCCAAATTCTCATTAATCTGGGAATCCTTTTCAGGAGTAAGCCCCAATCATAAAATTCCCAAATATGGGCATCCTTTTCAAGAGTAATCCCTAACCATAATTCTATTAACCTGGGATTCCTTTTCAGGAGTAATCCTCAATCCCTTAATTTTATCACGTCCCTTAACATGGGCCTTCTTATCAGGAGTAAACCCATCCTTAATTTCTCTTAACCAGTCTTAATTTCCTTTTGATCTGGGCTTCCTTCTCAGGAGTAAAACGCAATCATAAATCCCCTCATAACTTGGGAGTCTTCCTTAGGAGTAAGCCCCAAGATTAGAGTATCCAAATCTCCATGAATCACATACACCTTTATAGACCATGTTCCTAGATTTCTCCTCTAATGTAAATCTTAATCCTCGTCTATTTGGGCAGTCATACACACATAATCCCCACATCATTGCATCTTTCATGTCACAATTGTCTGGTTTCACCAATGCCTCTTGTTTCTCACACCGATCATGACTCACATGAGCTTATAGTGTAAGAGTAATCATGACATATTTCTTTGAGCCATAAATAATGCATAAACATCATATTCCATTACAAGAACTACGTGGGTTCTCATTCCTTTTCAAAAAACAAAGGATACGTAGGTAGCCCATCTGCAGGTATGATCCCAACCCTTAAATAATCCATGTCCCTTTGAATGGAAATAAACTTCAAGTCCCCACTGATTTGATTTAAAACCAGTATGGTCATCATAATGAATAAGATAATTTTATGTATTGAAGGATACCATTGTCTAATAATCTCTAAACTAATACAGATGATTCTTCATCGATGAAGAACCTCGAATACATATAAAATATTCTCTAACTTTCCTACATATCAATCATTAATTGTCAAATATAAAGGAATACTCCTTCTATACTTGGTAATGTAATAAGGATTCACGAACATAACATAAATATATAAAGAGAGTCCTGTATTAGACAATAATTTCCCTTAAAAATGTGTGATGAGTCCGACCTCCTATCCTCTCGACCAATGAAAATTCCTAAGCCTCATCAGTCCAAAACTAATGAGTGTCTACCTTTGGAAAGTAGGTTCAAATGGATGTGGAATCATTGGATGTTTCCGGTTCTATGAACAAATCCGTTATAAACTGTTTGGAATGTTTTAATATTAAATCAATGAGATCAACCCCAATTCCAGAGGGAAACAACAGTTTAGATAAACGAAGAAGAAGGATTGGATAAGTTCTGATCTTTTGAGGTTTTAAGGAAAATTAAGATTTAAGGAATGTTAATACTATAAATGTTTTTTAAATACAAAAAATTAAACAATTGAATTTATAATTTTTGAGTAAGAAAAAAAAATTAGGATTACTAGAGAAAATTTTCACTAATGAAGAAACTTAACTTTTGGAAAATTTTATTAGGTAAAGGAAAATTTGGGTTCCAGATTGTTGTGTTCTGAAAAAATGATTATTAAGGGAAAAACATTGGTTACAAAAAAATTTATGAAGGGGAAAAAATTTCAATCATAATTTGATTAAGTAATAATAATTTTGGTGACTAAAAAATATATTAATGGGAAAACAATTTTGAAAAAAAAATGTACTCTCCCCTATGAGAATGAGTTATTTAATATAAAGAGATGAATTTCTACAAGAAGTTAATATTGAATATTACCTTATGGTTACCATACATAAATTTTGTTAAATGTATTAAAATCATTCTGAGGGTAAAATTTTTGTAAAAATATCAGCAAGTTGATCTTGTTTTCATATAAATTAAATAATGATATCTATTTTTATGTGTGTGATCCCTAAGAAATTGATGCCTAATATCTACATGATTTTCACAAGAGTGATGTGGAGGGTTTTTTCTTATAGAAATTGTACTACCGTTATCACATAATATATGTATTTTGTTAAAACTCATATCATAGTCAGTGAGTTTGTGTTACATCCACAACACTTGGGCACAACAACATTCAGCAGCTACATATTCAGCTTTGGTAGTGGAAAGTGCTACTGGGTGTTTCTTTTTACATGACCAAGAAACTAACGAATATTCAAAGAAATGAAAAGTTCCAGATGTACTTTTTCTATCCATTCTACATCAACAAATATCAGAATCTAATTTTTTTTAAAAAAAATCATTTCCAGAAGTATATAAATTTTTTAAATCCATAGTTCTATTTAAATAAAGACAAATTATTTTCCCTACATTCAAATTGGATTCATTTAGATTAGATAGATATATCACTTAATCATACATAAAAAATTATGTCTGGATGACTAGATATCATGCATGATAAACTTCTCATCATACCTCAAAATGATGTTTGATCTACTAGTTTCCTAACTTCATAAAGATCAAGAGAATATGAGGTACTGATTGGAGTTATTATACTTTTTTTTTCTAATATCCATACATTTTAAAAATATCTTTAATATACTTATTTTGTGATATATAAGTTCTTTCTGGTCTATAAAAAATTTGTAAACCCAAGAAAAATGTTAACTCACCCATCATACTCATTTAAAACTCAGATTTAGTTATATTTTATATAGAAATAGTTATTTATTGATGAGTTAAACAAAATATAATGTCATCAACATATATTTGAACAATCAAAACAATTTTTTATCTTTAATTAGAAAAAGAATCAGATCAGCAGTTCCCTTTACATAATTGTTTTTAACAAAAATATTGTAAGTTTGACATAGGAGGCTCTAAGAGATTGTTTAAGTCTATATAAAGATTTTTTCTATTTGAAAACATGTCCATGATGTTTTGTGTCATTAAAACAAGTAGGTCGTTAAACATAAACTTCTTCATGAACAAATCCATTATGGAAACCATTGTTCACATCCATTAGAAAAAGTTTGAAATTAAATAATGTTGTAATGGAAAGTAAAATGAGAATAGATTCATGTCAATCAACTAGAGTATAGGTTTCATCATAGTATATTCTATCTTGTTGATTATACCCTTTAAAAAATAATATATCTTTATTTATTACTATGATTCCATTTTCATCAAAATTATTTCTGATGATCAATTTTATTTCAATTATAGAAGTTTTTTTGTCTTTCGACCAAGGTTCAGAATTTGTTTCTTTTCAATTCATTTAGCTCATCTTGAATGGATTTAATCCAATCATCATCGCCTAAAGAATCATTAGTTCCTTTTGTTTATAATTGTAAATAAAATTAAATCTATTATAATTTATTTATTAAGGTACTTATAGTCCTTATAAGCTTATTTACAGCACCAATGATATTATCACTAGGATGATTATCATAAAACATCTGATTTGGGTTTTGTAAAACCTATTCATCAAGAAATGGTAGAAAATCATCAAGGGTACATACTTAAAAAATATTTTCTTGAAAATTTCCTTTATTAAAGAATATTTTATCAAAGGGACATAATTAGTTTTTTAAAATACATCTAAAGATGTAGGTTTAGGATTTTAAAAAAATGATCAGTTTCATCAAATTTAACATGCACAGTTTCTTCAACAGTACAAGTATTTTGATTAATAACTCTATAAGCCTTAGAAGTATTAGGGTAGCCTAAGAAAATTCCTTCATCAGAATTGGATAAAAATTTATTTATGTAATATTTATTATTTAGGATGAATAATTTAAAAAAAATACTTTTATGTAATAATGTTTAGGTTTTCTACCATTCCACAATTCATAAGGTGTTTTGTTAATAAAATGACTAATTTAAACTCTATTTAGAGTACAAAAATAAGTACTAATAGCTTCATCACAAAAGTTTTTAGCAATATAATATTAACTCAACACAGTTCTAGATATCTCTAAAAGAATTCAATTTTTTATTTCAACAACACCATTCTATTGATGATTTCTTGGAGCTGAGATGTATGTGTAATGCCTTTATTACTAAAAATAAATAAAATATCTGAATTATAATATTCATCCCTATGATCCCTATTAATAGTTATCAATAGAAGGTTTTTATTATTTTTTACATGGTCTCTAAAATATTTGAAATAATAAAAATATTTTGATATCATTGCTAGAAAACAGACCCATATAAATCTAGTTTAATCATCAATGAAAACACATAAAAAATATTTTCATCCAATACATCCTGTTTGTGTCGAACCAGAAGTAACCATATGCACTAAAGTTTTATGAATCATAATTTGATATGTCACCAATTTATTTAAATCTTGATTAATGTTATTTTCCATTCTGAAAAGGGTCACAATCTTTTCAATAACCAAATCTATGCTCTTGTAGATCCCAATGAAGTATTCCCATTGAGTGTTTTCATAGGTTCCTAAGTTTATAGTGTCCTAACCTTATATTTCATAACCAAAAGTGATATTCAATTTTACTATGGAAGGGTAGATCTTGGCTCCTAATGGATTCTATGTTTAATGTATATACATTCTCATTTCTATGGAAAAAACTAATGAACTCTTATTTGGAATTTTGTACTAAGAATTTATCATTACTAACATTCACTAGGTATACTTAATGAAATAATTGAATTATTCTAATGACTTTATTCTTAATACCATTAACAATTAAAACATTTTAAAATAATATTTTTTTCAAGAAGAAAAATGTTATATTTACCCACAATTTATGCCTAATCATTTTCAATGAAATTTAATTTTCCAGCTTTCTTACAGATAATATTTTCAATGAAGTTTTTGTTACCAGTAATATTCTGGGAACATCCACCCTCCATGTACCATATATTTCTATTGGTAATTTATTTTGTTCTGAAAATGAAAATGCTAATTTTTTATAATCCAAACATTCTTGGATCCGAAAATTTCAAAAAAGAAAAATTTTTGGAATACACATTTTATTTGAAAATTAAGCTTTATGAAAACCTAAATATTGGATTTTAATTAAAGATTATTTTTTTATTAATGACCACCACATTGACCTTTAGTAAAAAATGGACAACTTTGGGGAAAAATAATTTTTAATAAAAACAAGTTTCAAATGAGTATAATGAAATCGAGAACTATTTTTTAGAAGATGAATTTGGGAATACATGTTTTTAATGATTTCATTAACATAGGTAAAGTTTGACAATAATTTCATTAAATAAAATATTTTTGACATTAGTCTAATAACCATGTTCTTATCCACATTTTTATTAGTTTTAGAACAGATTATCCTCTAAAATAGAGTTCTTATAAATTAATATTTAATGATATTTATAAAGTGTATCATTCTCAAAATTAACTTCATTAATGTTTCTAGAAACAAATTAAAAATAAAAAGATTTATGATCAATATCCTTATAAAGATCTGATACTTTTTTAGTTAAAACAGAAATTCTGGAATTTTCTTCTAATGTTTTTTCTTGAGTTTATAATTCTCATATTCAAGAAGTTTAGAAAACCTAGAAACTTATTCATAATAAGGTAAATATTTATCTTTATCAGAATAAGATTCTTCATCTGAAAAAATATAAAATTTATCATCAATATAATTTTCACTCAATGATTCCTTAGTGATAGATTCGGCATTGAGTCCCTTGTCCATTAGACAATGATTTTCAATGGGTAGTTTGGCTAGTTGACTAATATTTTTATGACTAAATGATTCATAATCTAAAGATTCGCTAGATGAGTCACCACCACTACACTAAATGTATACTTAGCCTTCAATAAATTCATGAATTTATATTGGTAATAATTCTTTCTATTCTACTCTGAATTCTTTTGTTTTTCTATCTTTTTTTAGGCATGGGACAATCTGGCCTAATTTGTCCGACTCTTTTTCATTCATATCAAGTCACATTAGAATCCTTTTTGTGTGTTATTTCATTCTTATTATATCTATACTGGAAGTATTTTATTCCAAATATATTTTTTATCCTTCGATCAAGATTAGCTAACTCATTTTTAGAATGTTCAATTTCCCTAGACTCTGATATAATATTAACTTTCTTAGACTGAGAACTTTTAAACCATTCCAGTTTATTTAATTTAGAAATAGTAAATTATATACTTCCATATCTATTAGTATTATTATTATTATTATAATCTATTTAAATTATTGTATCATGTTGAAGAAGAGTTCCAAAAAGATCATCAATAGTAATATTGGAAACTTTCATGTTCTCGTCAATGGCTGTTATTTTGGATTCCCACTCAGTAAGCAGTATTTCAATTATCTTATCTACAATAACATCATCATTAGGATATTTATCACCCATATATTGATGAATATTTATATTGTCATAAATCTTTGTTTCACATTGCAAACTGTTTCTCTATAATGAAACAAGAATCTATGATTTTCGGCTCTTAACATTGTTCTTCTAGTCTATATCACATTAGAAGTTCCAAAATGTGTAACATCCAGTTTCATCAAAATATAGTTGGTATATTCCCAAGAAGATATTTGACTACATATATTTATGTTCATAGAACACAACAATTTATTGTGTACCTTATAATTTAGTTGATATTCTGGTTTATCCTGATTGGTGAAGGTTCTGACTTCTGTGTCTGGAATTTTATATCCACAAGTGAGAATAAAAAAATTATACTACAATGTTAATAAAAAATTTCTTCATTTTATCTATCCAGTACTCATAATAATTACAATCAAAAATTGGTGGTCTAGTAGGATTATGGTTTTCAATGGAACCAACATGTATACATTCTATTCTATAAGAAAGTCTCATTTCCACAAAATTGGTTGGTAGGAAAAGTTTATAAACATTGATTAAGATCATCAAGAAAAATGTGAACATGAAAAATTAAGAAATCTGATTTCTAACAAGGAAAAATTCAGCAATATTACATATATGTGAGTTTAAGTAGTTCAAAGACCTCCTCTAATACCAATTGAAGGATCGAAATAGTGTTTGCAGAATCCCAATTACAAGAGGGGGATGAATTGTATGTTTAAAATGAAGAAAAAATTACATTAAGATAAACATTGTTTAAAAAAGTTAAATAAGGTAATATCCAAAATCCTATTATAGTTCTACGAAACAATCATTCTTAGGTTTTAGAAAAATTAATTCAGAAATGAAACTTAAGAACAATTTTCATAAAGGTCGATTCTACCTTAAAGAATATAGAATCTTATTTATTAGAGAAAGTAAATTTCAAGAATGTTTTGGAAAGATATAATTTCTTCTTCTATATGAATATAGTGGAAATCAAACTTGAAACAAAATCATGTAACAAGTAAGAAATCTTTTATCACAAAGAGTAGGATATCTAACAACATTGAATTAAGGTCCCTTGATTTATACATTCAAGAAAGAATTTCTTACCCACACCATGGTAAGCCATCGATAGAAATATTGAAGTCTGACATGTTATCCCTACAGGCCCATAAACATTATGGTAGTCATCACCTCTATTTTCATATCCTCGTAATTCCACGATTGAACTCATCAAAAATTGGAGTTTCACGTAGAAAGATGAATAATATGTCTTTGGCTGAATATGATGTTATAAATGCACAATGTATGCCAGTCTTTCTATTTCTAGAAATCACCTCACAGCATCACAACACATAATCTATAGATTGATCAATAGATAATGAAATCATTCAAATAATATATTATTTATAGGCATAACTTCAACGGTCGGCTCCCTTCTCCAACTGTCATATTTTTCCTTGAATTTTGGAGGGACCTGTACATGTGTCACTCAACCAACGGTTGGTTAGAAACAGATTGTATGACATTGTTTTATAATAAAAACATGTGTAAGTAAAATAAATTATCATAACCAAATATGAATTTCCAAAGTCTAAAGAAAAATAGAATTCAGATTCTAGACATATAAACAATCAGTTTCAACAAACATAAATATTTATATTCGGTTTTACAAATAATTTGGAAAAAAAATCTATAGATTTTAGAGTATGAATTATTATGAATTTGAAGTCTAAATTTTGAGGAATTCATAATCTGAATTTTTAGGAATTTAGAATCTAAATTCCGATGAATTCAGAGTCTGTATTTTATGGAATTAAAAATCTGAATTCTATGAAATTATGATTCTGAACTCTATGGAATTTAGAGTCTGAATTCTAAGAATTTGTAGTCTAAATTTCCATGAATTTGGAGTTTGAATTACAGAGAT
Organism: Viscum album; assembly: GCA_963277665.1. Lineage (NCBI taxonomy): Eukaryota > Viridiplantae > Streptophyta > Magnoliopsida > Santalales > Viscaceae > Viscum > Viscum album. The sequence continues at coordinate 705,148,782 of OY728155.1, forward strand.
TTTGGTGTGTAAATTTCAGTGAATTCAGAGTCTGAATTTCAAGGAATTCAAATACTGAATTTTATATAATTTGATGTTTTATTTTTATAGAATTTAGAGTCTAAATTTTACATAATTCGGAGTTTGAAAACAAAAATTTCTTTATTTATGGAACTATAAGATTTTGAGCATTCATAAAATAATCCAAATTTCTCAAATAGTAAAATGGGTTTAGTTTTGAGAGGTTATAAAATGACTAAAATAAAACCAAGGTAATGATAAATATTTCCTTTGAGAAGGGAAATTTTCTTAAGAAAATAATCTTTATGGAAAGATAATTTTCCTTTAGGTAAATTGATTGGGATTTTCAAAACATAGAGGAATGGAAAAGTCATAATAAAATTTTTTTGACTCAAAATCCATTACTAACCAAGGATGACGATCTCCTCGAAAACATATGTGGAAATAGTTATTAGAGCATAGATAGAAAATCTAGACTATGGGTAGTCCTATTAAGATCCTGGTAAACTATAATTTTCATTACCTAGAATATAGAATCTAATAATTGTTGTTAGTGAATATTCCTTATACTCATGGGAAAAATATATCATAAAACATTTCATTTAATATATTCTCCAAAAATCTACTATGAGAGGCTTATGAATCGGTATCAGTGTACCAGGACCCTATCTAGGAACAAGGGTTGGGTTTTTATGGCTAGAATCATCTATTAAATAGGTTGGGCCCATGATTTTCATATATCATATCTAGATGGGTCAACATGTTTAGGTCATAAAAATATCATGAATATCCTTTGAACGATGAACATAAAATATTCTATGTACCACATAAATTATTCCATATATTTTTGGGTCAACTAAAATGTTATTAGAGTCCAAAAAATGACACATCAAACATTATACCTATATTGATCTCGTAGGACTAATAACTAAACACAAGACCCCCAAAAAATTATATCCATATTTCAAAAAAAAATTATTATAAAAACTAACTCTAACTCTTTACTTAAGGCATTAACTTCTCTTATAACATTGAAACATTACTTGACCCATTGGGACCCCTAATTTCTTATGTTAACCCTAATGTTTGACCCCAATCCCACATCCAATATGCCACCGGCTAGATTCTAACTCAATTATTGCATAAAATATGATGGAGGAATTGGAAAATAAAAACCCGAAACATAAATTCATTTCTAATATACAATAAAATCCAAAAAAACACTAGATAAATACAATAAATGAATGTTTTACAATTTAAGCATGAGACATCAATGCCATGTAAATTATTTAGTGGAAAAGGCTAGAATGGTAAATTAAAATGTTGAGGAAAATAACCACCTAGTAGAATAGAGTCCTAGTATGGGATGAAACCAATTCTATATAAGGACTTCAAGAATATAATTCACCAGGAACTACGTCCTCCATGTAACATCATATGCTACCATGTAACAACTCTTACAACTCCACTAGTTCCAAGTATACTATTAGAAACACTAAACTATGATTTATACACAAACATAACTCATGTAGACATGAATCCCATATAGGGGTTATTATAATATTAAAATGATGGTTTCCTTGAAAATGTAACGTAATAATAACCAATAAATTAGATCATTCTCATGCCCAAGGAGTATCTAAATTTTTACCAAAGGAACTATATATGATTCATTGTCAAGATAACCATTTATAAAAGATTAAACCTATATTTATAGCTTAAATCCTTGAATAATCATATCACATATTAAAAAAATGGTATGTACAGTATCATCATCCCTAAAATGCCGAAATTTTAAAGCTCATACAAAGTACAAAAAATAAAAGGTTACCAAAAAGGTTTAAATAATCACATATGTCATAAGAAAATCTATATACTAAAATATTGTATGTTCGATAAAAACTGATCATCTATTCTATTATAAATTCAATAAAACCATTAATGATCTATAGTGGGTGAATTCACCTCATAAAGTTATGTGTGTATAAACTAGGCTAAACAAAAACATTATGGAGGATGGTTCCCTAATATATGATGGAGTACCAAATCCATATATTGGGAACCCTTCGTTAGGAAATGGTGAAATTTTTTCTCTACCGATGAAGCATCATTCAATAAAACCCATCAGTACCTGTACTCCATCATAATCTGGGTGACCATTTCCTCTCATGTATATACCACTAGGAGAGTTCTTCAATTTGAATCATGGATAAATCCAGCCTGACACATGATGAGTTATCTACACCAAATATCCTCCAAAGAACTCACTCGTTGTCTATCATCTCTCTATAATGAATAAAATCTTAAATTATAAAAACAAAAATATAAACATATTCCCATTTCTAGGGGTTATATTTTTCACTCTACATGGGTATATAGTCATAATAGACTACATAAATATCTAAAACTGTTATTTAGGATATAAATCACAACAAATAATGTAAATGTCCAAGTATAGATCATGTAAAATGGGATACATGGAATATAATGCTCCCATGTATGGTTAGTCATATACCATGATAGATCAACTCATTTTAGTTCAATATAAATTGAAATTCTAATAGGGTACGCATCATTTGTGAATATGATTCATATGATTTAATGTAACAATGGTTTAAGGATTTCCAATTAATCATTTCATTGATAACATGGTGTGTGATAAGGTGCATGGAATCTAACTATCTATACATGACATACACCTAGAGTACATGTTTTGAAATTCCATGTGGCCTCATACAATGAAGGTCTTATACATGATGATCCACCGAAAGAAATCTACATGAAATGTGTAATAGAAGTATATTTCTTATGGATCAATCTCACTAAATTCACATGTATATAGTGTTCACGTTGTAGAAAATAGTCCCAAAACAAATGTTGTGTGGTTTAGTTCCACATGATGTGTAATATTACAAATATTATGTTCAATAAATCCATGTAAAACAATTATTTTCAAAATTTATAATGTAGAGATACATTAAATATGAAAATTATCATTACATGGTGGCCAAATTTGAAAACATATAGTTTTTTTCTCAAGGACTCATAACATGTTGTTAAAAAAGTCAAGAAAATGAAAATTTATCCACCTAATTTCTTGTTAATTAAAACCAGTAAATCCATTTTTTACTCATTTAAAATTTACAAGGTTGTTTCATTAAAAAAACACTTAAATAACAGATAATCAAAAAAAATATTAAATACTCCTTCATGATTAATCATTATTTCATCACCATATAGTTTCTTGGTGATTTAATCTAGGTATGAAGGGGATCAAAACACATAATGAAATATATGAGGGTAAATCAATTAAAAGTCCAAAATCAATGTCACATTGGTTATTCTAGATAATCATGTCACACATCTGGTTTGTCCATATTTCCACAATATGAAAAAGTCCAAAGAATGATGATTCTGTAGAATAATTCTATGTTGTCCAAGGGGATAGATATTTGGTGGTAGATAGGTGATATAATATAAACATTTCCACCCATGAAAAATACGGTGGTGTGGATGGATATTTATAATGAGTAAAAGAAATTTTTAGAGTAAAGGATTATTTCCATCCCTAATTTTCAATGAAAAAGACACATAAATCCTCCTTATTGGAAACAGAAAGAGAAAAACTACACAAAAGGAATTGATATAATAATAATTCAACATTCATGAAATGAGTATTCAAGCTCACCATCACTATGGCATGGAGCATCCACTTCACGAAGACATATAATATCCACATCATTGGGCACAAAAAAATATTTATTATTTAATTTATACATGGTAATACATGGTCATGAGGTTTGATGATGTTCTATGTTATATATATCCTTTAAAAAATAACCATTTTTCATACAACCAAATTATAAGAATTTCTATTTGGGACCGTTTTTACGTGTTATTAAATAGTCAAAGTAAAGGAATAAATAAATATTTATTTAGTAATTATTAAATATCACTATGAATTCAATTAGATTGTAACATTACTAAAAATCACCACTATAGAAAATAATGCATTATAATTTCAATAAAAACCATTAAAATGTGTCTATGTCCTATCACTTTTGATAAACCTACATTCATACACTATTTAATGAACACAACTCACGAAACATCAAACTACATTTATTTAAAAAAAATATTGTCCCTATAAGTTGATGATGTGAGTTCAACCCCAAACCATTTATGGATAAAGTATTGTAATTTCATAACTTATCTTATTATCATTGTATTTTTATTTTCGATAAGTGAGTAAAAAACATTAATTGAAATAATAAATTTTTCCATAAGGAAGAAATATATTTTTGGTTGTCTTTAAGGGGGAAATTTTGAATTCTTTCGTTTTTATTTAAAGATTGAGTGAACTATTGAAATTTTTTTATTGATAATGTGTGTAGGATGTCTCAATTTAAAACAATGAATAATTTTTTTAATTTTTTCGAAAAGAATAAGAAGAAAAATGCTGGATGAGTTGTTTAGCAGTTGATGTATGTTACTGTAATATAGAACTTTGGTATTGTTATTAACAGTTATTATTTCCTACATTTTTTCATGAATATATTCTTATAATTTTTACAGTATGATTCATTTCAATTTCCAAAGAGTTTTTTATTTTTCAAAGTTTAAATATAATAAAAATATATATTTTTTAGACAAAAGTTTAGTGTGGATTATGGAATTGAAATGTATGTAGTGATATTTTATAATCCCCAATAATTGATGGAGTTTTCAAAGGGTGAAATATTTATTAATGTCAAGTAATTTAAATATATATATGATATAAATGATTTGATTTTGAATATAATTGTAAATGTATTATTAATTATTTTAATAATATTTATTCTCAATTGATTCATTGTGTTTCAGTTGCGCTGATCTTATTTTTAAAACTTGTAAGAGTATAGAAGAAGTATATAACCTAGAAAACGATAATTTAGAGATAATCTGGTACAACAGATGATATCACACCATATTAGAGGTGGTCATGTGGTATTTCATGATACATAATATTAAAATTTAATGAATTAAGATTAAATAACACTATAACTGATATTGTGATACCTTTATTCAAGTCATAAACTCTATTATGGGGGAATTAAACTTTTTTGACCTTCATATCAAGTCACAAAGGATACTAGTTAAGTTGTGAAGAAACAAAATAAATTGAAATGTGTAAACTATGAAAAAGTGATGAACTTTCTTAATTTTAATGGTTTCCTGACAAGACGACATCTCACCATGGTTTAATACCTAGTTGTCCCAAATTTTTTGATTTATCAAGGACACATGTGGGGTATGAGTGGATGTAGAATTATGTGGAGGAGATCGCGGCAGGATGGGTCATTTGAAATAGAATGGGAGAGTTGGGATTGATTCTTCATTAGGATATTATAGGTCAGGTTTCAAGGTAAAAGGCTTGGTGGTGGACATAGGGGGAGGCATCAGCAAAACCGGTATAGTGGCGGCCAGTTTGATGAGGTGGTCTCAAAGGAGTTCTGGAAAAGGAGTTCTCGAAAGTAGTAAGGTGAGTTACATTAGTTAATGTTGGGTTACAATGACAAGACAATGAAAGCAGGATTTATGGATTCCAGGGAAAAATTATCTTGACAGTGATCGAATATCTTAATGAAGATTGCTAGGGTCTACTATGTGCATCAATGATGAGGGAGGAAAATAGATATTGGAGTGTACTGATGAGAAATATCTAACAAAAGGGTTGTTTTAGAAAAAAAATTCATATCAGATCTTAGGTTTAGTCCCAAACCAAGTAATATGAAGAAGAAAGCATCAATAATGCTCTAATATTTTGATGTTTGAGAGGGTATGGATTTGACATTGGTAACAGGACTATGCAGTCCTGCATTTGGATTTCTTTTCTAAACGAATTTTAGGCTTGTTGTTGTTGTTCATAAAAAAATTGTATCATCTTGTGTGTGGATTATCATTGGTTATTTGGTCCTTGTACCTAAAATGACCATGTATTAAGGCTTAATTTCTTGGGTTTAAACATTATGTAATGGTAACTCTTCAACATACTAAATGGGGTTATAAAATTAGAAGAAAAAAATAATAGACTTTGGAAGTTCTAGAATTCATGTATATAAATAAGTGTTTTGATTATTGAGGACTAATGATCACACTATAGTGGTCAAGAAATAAAAATTTTCTTATACTCTTTTTTGAAATGTATTTCATGATTCATCATGTAATAATATATATTTCTTAGTAAAATAAAGAAAATTTATGAATTAGATTAAATATAATTGTATGGTAAAGTAGTGAATCATTTTTATAATCCATATTTATTAGTATCATGAAATAATAAAAATCATCATGTAGTGTTATATGCTAGAATCTAGAGTTGAAATTTTTTACTGTTATGGTGAAATTTGTTATTTCGGGAAAACTACAACTCAAATCAACATGTATTATAATCAGATAAAATTGTGAGAATGAGTTATGGATTGATCCAATGACTTAGGATAAATCAAAATAAGTAGAATATATTCATAAGAGATGGAATTAGAAAGTACGATTTGACTAAAGCAGAATAAATATTGTTGTTCTGTAAGGGTGGAGAATTTTTTAGAAGAAAAAATGGTATAATTTTTTTAAGGGGGGAATTCATATAGAGTAAATATAAATAGAATATAATGTTTAATATATGAAGTTAAAGTGAAATAACAAGAATCAAAGAAACAACTCAATGGAATTATATATACTTTGAAGGCTCTCTTATTACTATCTCTCAAATTATCTAACAGCTTTTTTGGTAAAATATTATGTATGTTAAGAGACACATTATGTATCAAGGATTTTGGATAATTCATAATCATTGTTTCCAAAATTTGAAGTTATAGGATCTTGTGTTCAGGAATTTTACTTAATTATTCTATGGATATGGAAAATAATTCTAAGTGGTGAATGCTATAAAATATAATGTATTTAATTTTTCATAAATTAACATTTTTAGGAATTATGTATAGTGTTCTTCTTGTACTCTTTAATATGTACCAATGTTAGATTTACGGATGATTAGAAAATGTATTAAAACTCACTAGATCAAACCCCTCATAGTGAAATCTCATTGTTCCCACATGTCTACTTCATATTTAATATAGATTGTTTTTTTGAAGATATAAGAAACATAATATTTTTTGAACCCTCTGTGAGATGGTTATTTTAATAATCACAAATCATTGTTATCATTTTTTATAATTCAATATTAGTCAATTATTTATTCTTTTCTAAATGTGTTTATACATGTTTAATCATGTCTATAGATTTTTATCTATGATTATATATGGTTTACCATTGACCTGGAATTGTACTAGATTGAACATACACTTAGTGAGAATTACATGTTTTTGACTCACCGTTAGTTATTTTCGTGAGTCGTCGTTAGTTAAAGTTGAAAACGGTCGCACCAATGAGAATGGTCGCACAGATGAGAATGGTCACACCGATGAGAACAATCGCACCAATGACAACAGTCGCACTGATGACAATAGTTGCACCGATGAGAACCGTCGCACCGATGAAAAAAGTCGCACCAATGAGAACGGTCATACAGATGATGATAAAATGACATACAAATATTGATGCTGATCAAAAGTCCTACTGATACCGATGCTGATCAAATGACCTACCAATACCAATGCTGATAAAATGACCTACCAATACTGATGTTGACCAAATGACCTACCAATAGTCATGAAAACTGTTTTAATTTCTTTTAACTCTTATTTAATTCCAACTGTCATATTTTCTCAATTCAATGCACTGACTATTAATTAATGTTGATGGTTGGAAGTCAGGCAACCGTACCTAGTACCCGTCAAAAAGAAATCAATATTTTTTCTAGATCTCAAGGAATAAAAAGGAAGATCTATTGTCATTGATAAAAAAACGAGACGAGACAACACAAAGAAAAAACACAGAAACAGGAAGTGACTCATAAGAAGACGAAGGTACACATGTGTAAGAAGAACCACGAAACAAAAAGATGAACTTGAAGAACACCTGAAAAGGATTGAGAGATTCAGGAAGTTCATTATTCGTGAAGAAACACAGACGTCAAGTTATTGTGCTTAATGAACATCGTATGCACAAGGATGAATAACTATAGCTGAGAAGAACAGTGAAACTCTGTTTGGTGTCATCCTCACTAGAAAGGACTCGAATACCCTCTGCAACATTCAGACAAGTACATAGAACATCTGAAATCACTCAAGGATTTATAAACCCCTTATCCATTAATTTTCCTTATAGTGAACTTTTTTTTATCTTTTTGAGCAGTGTGTGTATGCATCTTTCTATTTAGACACACACTGACTCCTGAGCTGAACTAGAGGATACTAAATCCTCACACCAAACTGTTTACACCTTATTGTACTCCATTTTGGATTGTGGTAGAGGTCAGGTGTGAACTGGATAGACTATGTGATATTGTTTTTCGTTCCCATGTAGAACTATGGTAGACCTCTCGGTACCTGGATAGTCATTTCACTGTTGTTAACCCCGAAATAGGGTGCGGATCAAAATTTATATAAATTGTTTGAGAGGACTAAGTCTCGACCTGAGAATGAACCTCTTATTTTACAAATTTTTGTTCTTTTTATTTTTGTTACAACCTATTTTGAATATTCTTCCGCTAAATACTTTTAAATATAAATCTTTTTTAACGTAACTTTGATAGTTGAACTAGCAAGTTTTTGTACTTATTGTGAACTAGTAAGTTAGTTTCAAAATCTAACTTAATCATTTGATTAATTTAACTGAGAAGTAATTAATCATTGAGAAACTATTTTAACATTTAAAATCATTATAAATTCACTATAGTTCAACTTTTTTTATGAAATGAGTGATTTTTAATAGAAATCTTTTTAACATAAATTTTTAATTTGAACTAAATTCACCTCCATCTTGAGTATCCACTCTGACCAACATTTGGAATCAGTGGTTGTTTTTATAAAGGCATTCCAAACACTCTGATTTTCAACTGTGATTTTAGTTGTACCTTAAAGATCTTAAATTTATGTTAGTTCTAAATTTTATCTCTTTAAATATACTTTCTAAAATATAATTATGGATAATAGACTACAAGTTGTTTCTGCCAACATGAAACTTTTTTTAATGGTGTTAATTATGCCCAATGGAAAATGAAAATGAAGATTCTTTTAAAAATTATGGGTTTTGATATCTGGAATTCTATAGAGAATCAGTATAAGATCCCAAAAACTGAAAAAACTACTTGGGATGACCCCACTAAAACATCTTACCATAATCATTGTAAAAAAATGAATGCCCTATATTGTGCTTTAGGTGATGGGGAATTTCATTGAATATCTGCGTGTAAAACTACTTATGAACTTTGGGATACATGGATTGTTTCTCATGAGGGATCATTCAATTATAAATAAATTAGATTGAATACCTACACAATTAAATATTAAAACATTAAAATGAAGCCTGATGAACCTATTTCTGACATGTATCATAGGTTCAACGAAATTGTAAATACAATGAGCTCACTTGGAAATTTTGTTCCTGTAAAAGAGAAAATCATGAGGATAATAAGATGTCTACCTGACATATGGAAAGGGACATCATTTTTAACTAGAGAATCTTGTGACATTGGTGCTCTACCTTTCAAGGAAATTATTGGTAAGATAATGATGTATGAGGAAGATCTGAATATAAACAAGGAAGAAGATGATAAACCACGAAAGAAATCAGTATCATTCAATATGTCAACATCAAAACCTAAGGACAAAGGGAAACATCATAGTGAAAGTGATAGCTCAAGTTGTGAGGAAAGTTCATCAGACCGCGATGCTGAGATGGCTTAGACAGCCATACGATTCAAGAAGTTTTATAGGAAGAATAAACTTTTCAAAAAATCAAACTACAAAGGAAGGTATGACAAAAAAGGTCATTGGAAGAAAGATTGGAAATGATCTAATAAAATTGATGATAAATTCTGATACGAATGTAAGAGTAAAGGACATCTAAAAGCTGACTTCCCAAAGTTAAAGTTCAAGAGGAAATACGACTATGAGGAAAACAAACACAAGAATGATATGAAAGAAACCTGTAGTGCTTCAGAATACAGTTCAAGTAATTATGATTCCCCTCAGGATTAAAAATCTCAAAAAACTAATATGTATTTCATGACAAACACATATGAGGTAACATTGAATAATCATACTTTAAATTCTTATTATTATAGAGATGAATTTGATTCTAAAAACGTGTATAGTGAAGAGTTATTTGAGTAATGTAACATGTTAGAAGAAACCTACAATGAGATAAAGGATAGGTAAAAGTCATTAAAGAAACAACATACCATGTCAAGTACTGTATAATCTGCATTAGAAGTAGAAAAGGAAAAGAACTCTCAAATATTATATGAAAATATTGAACTAAAACTGTCTAATGAGAAAATCAATAAGGATCTAGAAAAATTCACAAATGGAAAGAATACACTAACTCAAAAGCATGGAAAACAAGTTTCACCAATGTATACTACTGGTTTTGGATACCAACTAGGATAGAGACAGATTGCAAAAAATAATTTTATTTCTAAATCTGGACAGTATATTGCTAGTTCCAATTTTGTAAATTCCTATGCCTCAACTAGCAATTCACTTGGTTATAGATCAATTAATGTTTATCTATAAAAATCATTTGAATCTATTGATTGTATAAGACCCATTACACTAATCTGGGTACCAAAAGTTTTTCTTTCTAACCTCTTTGGACCCAAGAAAATATGGGTACCAAAATCATTTTCTGGTTAAACCTGATTTGTAGGAGACTTTCCTGAAGAGTTCCTATAAAAAGACATGGTACTTGGATAATCGATGTTCAAGATATATGACAGGATAATTTTCAGGTTTTTAGATATTAATCAAGGTTGATGGAGGATATGTCACTTTTTTGTGATAATTCAAAATGAAAATCATCGTATTAGGAAAGATTGGTAACACTAATTCGATTTTATTTTCTAAAGTTTTACTTATTGATGGATTAAAATACAACCTGTTAAGTATTTCTCAGTTGTTTGATTATGGTTTCAATGTTAGATTTGAAAATGATGCTTTTAATGTTTTTGATTCTAAAAATTATTTGGTATTCACTCCCTTGAGAAATGAAAATGTCTATGCTCTAGATTTGAATTTTTTAGAAAAGCAGAATATTACTTGTTTAAATGATTTTCATAAAGTGTCTTTGATTTGCCACATAATATTATGACACTGAAATTTACACTCACTTAGAAAAATGACTAATAAGAACATAGTTAGAGACCTACCTAAACATTAATTCCCACCTGTTAAAGTTTGTAATCCTTGTCCAAAGGGTATACAACATAAATTTTCTTTTAAATCAAATAAAGAAGTTTCAACATCTCAACCTCTTGAGTTGGTTCACATTGACTTTTTTGGACATTCTAGAGTTTCTAGTTTAAATGGGATGCACTATGTATATGTCTTAGTAGATGAATTTTCTAGATACACTTGGGTATACTTTTATGCTCCCAAGAGTGAAGCATGTTCTTATTTTATTAAATACTCCAAGTTTATAGAAAACCTGTGTGGAATTAAGATTAAGACCTTGAGAAGTGATCATGGTCATGAGTTTGAAAATCATGAGTTTGAATCATACTTCTCATATAATGGATATAATCACAATTTCTCTTCCCCTAGGACACCTCAATAGAATGATGTAGTAGAAATAAGAAATAGAACCCTTCAGGAAATTGAAAGAACTATGCTCAATGAATATGATTTACCTTTTTATTTTTGGGCTGAAGTTGTCAATAAATCTTGTTATATTATAAATAGAGTCTTGATTAGACCTATTTTTAAAAAGAGTCCTTATGAACTGTGGAATAATAAAAATCCTAAAGTTAGTTACTTTAATGTTTTTGATTGAAAAGTATTTATTATCAATAGTAAGGATAATCTTGATAAATTTGCATCCAAGAGTGATGAAGAAATATTTTTAGGATATTCAATTACTAGAAAATCCTATAGAGTTTTTAATAAGAGAACCAAATGTGTGGAAGAATCTGTTCACATCAAATTTGATAGAACTGATCCATATGAACCTATGTCTTCTTCGGAAAATCGTGAAGAAGATCTACCTATTCTCTACCTTAATGATAAAGTCATAGATCCTACTATAAAGACAACCAGTTCTAGAAATATTCTACAATCTCCTTCTGATGAACCCGAACCTAGATAAGAACATGAAATTTCTAGTCCTACTTTTACATGATCAACTAGAATTCTAATAAATCGTTATTTATATGCTGTTGTTGGTAATCTTGATAGGGGGACACAGACTAGAGCTTCTCTAAGAAATCAGGTTGAACATCAAGCCTTTCTCTAACAGTTAGAACCTAAAAATATGAATGATGCTATCAATGATGAATTTTGGGTAATGGCTATGCAAGAATTATTAAATCAATTTGAATGAAACAAAGTCTGGGAATTAGTTAATTGACCTAAGGACACTTTGACCATATGCAATAAATAAGTTTTTTGTAATAAAGATGTTGAGTCTGGAAATATAGATAGAAACAAATCATGGATAGTTTCACAATGGTATAGTCAAGAGGAAGGAATAGACTATGAGGAAACCTTTGCACATGTAGATAGATTAAAGGACATTTGGATTCTACTTGCCTATACTACTCATATGAACATCATGTTATATCAAATGGATGTTAAAAGTTATTTTCTAAATGGTTTAATAATTGAAGATGTTTTTGTTGGAAAAACAATAGGGTTTATTAATCCTCATTTTCCAAATAAAGTTTTTAAGCTATCTAAAGGTTTATATGGTTTAAAACAAGCTCCATGAGATTGGTATGATAGGATTAGTAGTTTTCTTATTTCAAAAGTTTTTTCTAATGATATTGTTGATCCAACTATCTTTGTTAAAATAATTTCCAAAGATGTATTGATAGTAAAAATCGTTGTTGATGATATTATTTTTGTATCTTCTAAAAATGTGTTGTGTATTTCTTTTTCAATGAGTATGCAAAATGAGTTTAAAATGAGTTTAATTGGAGAACTCAATTAATTTATTGGATTTCAAGCCTGTAAAAATAACAATGTTTTTATTTTAAATCAAAGTAAATATACATAGGATCTTTTAATATGCTTTGGTTTGGATTGTAATAATGGAAGTGACATACCTATGAGTACCACTTGTAAGTTGGATGATGATGAAACTGGGAAACCTATTGATCAAACCAATTATAGTCGAATGATTGGTATATTACATTATCTTACTTCTAGTTGACAAGATATTTTTTTAGTGTGTGTATGTGTGCAAGATTTCAATATAATCCAAAGGATTCACACTTGCTTGCTGTTAAAATGATTTTCAAATATCTTAAAAATACTACCAATTTAGGTTTGTTTTATCCAAAAGGATAATCCTTTGACTTAATGAATTTTTCATGTGCTGACATTGCTGGTTGCATGTTAGATAGGAAGAGAACATATGCAACATGTCATCTTTTGGGAAAGTCCCTGGTATCTTGGTGTAGTATGAAACAGATCTCTGTTGCATTATCTACTGCTGAGCAGAATACATTACTGCTGGTAGTTGTTGGGAACAAAGTTTGTGGATGAAACAAACTTTTTTGGACTATAGATTTCAATTTAGACATGTGTCAATAAATTGTGATAACACAAGTGAAATTAAAATCTCTAAGAATCTAGTGTCTCACTCTAGGACTAAGAACATTGATGTCATACACCACTTTTTTAGAGATAATTATCAAAACGGTGATATTTCTCAAGAATTTATTGATTATGAACAATAATTAGATGATATTTTTACCAAACCCTTAAGCTCATAATGGTTAGACTGTATTAAAAAATAGTTAGGTATGATCGATCTCTGATACCGATCTATGATATCGATCTGTGAAACTGTTCTGTGAAACTGATATGTGAAACCAAAATGTGAAACTGATCTGTGAAATCGATCTGTGAAACCGATATGTGAAACCGATCTGTGAAACCGATCCATGAAACCAATCTGTGAAACTGATCTGTGAAACCCATCTCTGAAACTTATCTCTGAAAAGAATTTGTGATACCGATCTGTGAAACCGATCTGTGAAACAGATCTGTGAAACCAATATGTGAAACCGATATGTGAAACCGATCTGTAAAACAGATCTGTGAAACTGATATCTGAAATGAATCTATGATACCGATCTGTGAAATCTATATGTGAAGCCGATCTGTGAAACTAATCTATGAAACTGATCTGTGAAACCGATTTGTGAAACCTATCAGTGAAACCGATCTTTTCTACCATTTGAATTATACAGTATATGAAACCGTTAGTGTTTGTCAAAACGACATAGTTTTTACTTAATCTTTATTATTTATTATTATTGTAACCCTAAATGATAAATTTTATGATGCGTGGCTATTTATTTCTCTAAATACAGTTGACCTTCCATCTCCTACCAAACGTTTTCTGAATCCTGAACCTTTTGAACCCTTCCAAACTCTAAAACTTTTCGAATATCCAAATGGGAAAGAAAAAGCGACAAAGGAACGAATCTGAATGTTCTTCTCTTGTGAAATGCGCTTGAAGATAATCAAGCAGCACGACTCAAAGGTCAATGAACCCGGAGTTAGAAACTAAGGTGGTCACTGTAGAAAAGGAAGCAAGTTCCTAATGTTTTTTATCCAGTATGTCTACACTTTTAAAATTATTGGAGATGAAAGGATGGAATGACTTGTTCTGTGATTATAACTGAGCCTGCTACCCAAATCTAGTGCATGAGTTTTACCTGAACTTAAATATTGTATAGGATGGAGAAGAAGTTGCAATATTATATTCAGTGATCAAAGGAAAAAAGATAACATTTTCATCAAAGCAATGGGTTGAATGTTTGGGGGTACCACATAATGGTAGATATGAGGATTACACTGGTAACATTCCTCCTACCACATAAGATTTCTCTTATGAACTTGATCTAGAGATGTTAACTAGAATGTCTGAATCCAGAAGAATAAAAACTATTGACATAGATGGAGAAAGTATAATTATGTTTAAATTTATTCGGCACCAAATCTATCCCAGAAAATGTGATTTTGATTCTATAAAGTATCAAGATGATTTCTTGTTATTTTTATTTCCGAATGGTGAGAAGATTAACTTATGTAGATATATTACTGTTTATATTGCTGAGACGGTAAATATATCCATGAATGATACAACCTTGTTCTATTATAAAAACTTCTCAGACATACTAATGTTTTTAGGGTGTGCTGAAGATGGAGATGAGTGTATCTCATCTAGTAGTAGCTTTTGTAATAACAAGGATATCAGAAAAAGAATGAAAATTAATTGGAATCCATGGAAGAAATCATGGGTTTCTGATGAGGATAGGCTGTACGAATACTTCAATCATTCTGACTATTCTAAGAGACCAAAGGGGATGAGAGATCCCTGTTTATAACCTGATGAGGATGTTGTCTACTCTATTGAAGAAGAAGAAACAGTTGTTCCTATGGAAACTAGAGAGTCCAGTAAGAATTGAACAGGGGAAGCTAAAGCTGATGATGATGAGGATACTGAAAAGGAACCTGAGTAACCTCCTGATGACAGGAGTGATCCTGATACAATAATTCCAAAGAAAAGAAGAATGGAATTTGGACCAGCTAGTCCACCTCAAAAGTTACCTGAGTCAGAACCTCTTCTAGGTGATGAAGAAGAAGATGATACTGCTCTATCAAAATCTAGGTAGTATGAATCTAGTAGCTACGATAGTACCGATGAAACTTCAGTAAAAAATAACGGACAGTGAGATTATAATGATGGGGATGATGGTGATGATGGAGATGATGGTGATGATAGTGATTATGATGATGATGTTAGTGCTCGACCAGTGGATGGTCACAATGTAATCCAACCTGATCGACAGCCTCATTTAGATGAGTAGGAAACTGTTCCTGAGGCTGAAAGGACAATACAGACAGAGATTGATGTAGGTGAGGAAGTCTCACATGAAAATTCTGGAAAATATGATTATGTATAGACTCAGTATAGCTCTTGTAAAGCTGCATGGGAGGAACACCCTTGTTTTGCGGTTCATGGTTTGGATTATTCAGAGCAAGAAGAAGAAGCAGAAGTATATATTTTAAGGGTAATCCATCCAGTTAAGGCTAGACCTGTTGCTGAGAATGTGCAAGTGACAGTAGAAAGACCTGGTCCTTCAGTTTCTCGATCTGATTTGGACAGATGTTAAGATGAGTTTCTCCATGATGTTAGAGAGACAATGAAAGAGGAATTGTCTAATGTGCATGTTCTTGCTCCTGCGAATTTACCGGAGGCTTCTATAGATGCTTTAACATAAAGTGTGGTAATTATTATTAAGTCAGGCCTATGCAATACTGGTGAGATTATTGGCAGGCATATTACCTCTCTTAATCAAGAACTCAAGGATTTGAGCAGTGGATTAGTATCTCTGTCATGTGAATTTAGATCAACCATCACTATCATAATGGATGTTTTGAGAAATTTGATAGAACACCTAAAAAATATGATTTGAGAAAGTTGAAGGTTGTGATAACTCAGATTGTTGCTCAAGATAGCTCCTCAAAAGTGACCAAGATTACTGGACATGAAATCAATGCTTTAAAATATGTTATAAAATAAGAGTTAGCAGCTCTTGTGATAGATTCTAGATTTGGACTCATGGAAAAAATATGAAAGAAAATAGTGATCATATTCACAAGATGAAAAGATTTATTCAGCCGATTCTATTAAGGCTCAAAAGGAGATTAAAGAAAATGTGGATCACTATTTTTCTAAAATCTATACCAAGAACGAGTTGAACCATTAGTTTAAATTCTTGGATGAGAATTTGAGTCTTCCTGCAGTCACTCAAGCATTTGAGGATCAGGTCCAGCCGTTGAACAATATTACTCCCACTCTTGAGAGTTTTATGCAGAACAAATATTATTTTAATAAGGCCATAAAATATGGTGGTGAAGTCATTCGGTATTTATCAATATAATCAAACCATATCTTCATGTCCAAGTTAAGTAAATTGTTTTTCCTACTACTGAGCCTCTTAGTGAATCCAGTGTTTCTCCTCGTCAATTATTACTTTCTCAGGATTTCTCTAATATTTGGTAATTCATTTAGTTGTCGCCTTCTAGAAGCTCTTCTACTTAGCCACAAGTGACCTTATCACCCACTATATTACCAACCCGAACTGTGCTACCTCCTCTCTTCTTCCGTCTAGATCAACCTTCCACCAAACCAAACTATGGCCCATCCATTCCTCCATTTGCAAAATGGAAAGATCCTATGCACCCTAATAATTAGTTGTTCCTGTTATTTTTTGATAGGGTATCTTTTTTGTGTTTATTTTTATTGTACCTTTTTTCAGTGGTTATTTCAATGGAACCTTCTTCTCTTTTTTCTCCTTCTTCACTTTTTTTTTCTTTTTGATAATCCCAATGGGGGAGAAATGATGACTACTTATATAGAAGAATATATATACAAAGGGGAAGAAATTGATTTGTATATAAATGGATTCATAGATAAAATATTTTATATAAATTGGAGATCTCTGTAATCTGATGCTATGTTTATATACTCTCACGTTGTATATGATTAGATGCATTCTCTATTGACCTATTTATCTTTGGTCATATTCTTTGTTTACATAGGAGGAGCATACTAAATGATTATATCCTCTCCTCCCTCTTCATTTATTCCATTGATTTGTGATTATCAAAAAGGGGGTGATCGTTGAACCCTCTGTGAGATGGTTATTTTAATAATCACAAAGCATTATTATCTTTGTTTATAAGTCAATATTAGTCAATTATTTATTCTGGCCTAAATTTGTTTATATATGTTTAACCATTTCTATAGATGTTTATCTATGATTATTTATAGTTTACTATTGAATTGGAATTTTTCTGGATTAAACAGACACTTTCTGAGAATTTCAATTTTTTGACTCACCGTTAGTTATTCTCATGAGTCACCGTTAGTTAAGGATAACAATGGTCGCACTGATGAGAATGGTTGGACCGATGAAAATGGTTGCACCGATGAGAATGGTCGCATCAATGACAAAAGTCGCACCGATGAGAATGGCCACACCATTGAGAACGGTCTCATCGATGAGAACAGTCACACCGATGACAAAAGTCACACCGATGAGAACGGTCGCACCGATGACAATCGTCACACCGATGAGAACTGTCATACTAATGCTGATCAAATGACCTACTGATACCGATGATGATCAAATGACCTACTGATACTGATGATGATCAAATGACCTACCAATACCGATGTTGATCAAATGACCTATAAATAGTCATGAAAACTTTTTGAATTTATTTTAACTCTTATTTAATTCCAATGGTTATATTTGGTTAATTTAATGCACCAGTTATTAATTAATGTTGATGGTTGGACATCCGGGAACCGTACCTATTACCGGTCAAAATGCAATCACTATTTTTTCCATATCTCAAGGAATAAAAAATAAGATCTATCTACACTGATAAAAAAAGGAGAAGAGATGACACAATGAAAAAACACAGAAACAGGAAGTGACTCATAAGAAGATGAAGCTGCACATGTGTAAGAAGAACCATGAGACAAAAAGAAGAACTAGAAGAACAGCTGAAAAGATACAGAGCTTCAAGAAGATCATTAACCTTGAACAAACATAGAATCCATGTTGTTGTGCCTAATGAACATCATATGAACGAGGTTGAATAATTGTAGCTGAGAAAAACAACGACACTCTGTTTTGTGTCATCCTCACCAAAAAGGAATCGAATACCATCAACAACTTTTAAAAGAGTCCGGAGAACATATGCAATCACTCAGAGAATTCTAAACTCCTTATCCATTTATTTTATCTATAGTGAAATTTTGTGTAACTTTTTGAGAAGTGTGTGTGTGAATCTGTCTATTTAGACACACACTGACTACTAAGCTGAACTGGAGGATACTAAATCCTCACACCAAACTCTTTACACCTTATTGTACTCCACTGTGTATTTTCGTAGAGGTCAAGTGTGAACTGGATAGACTATGTGCAATTTTTGGGCTTTCCCATGTAGAATTGTGGTAGAGGTCTCAGTACCTGGACAGTCATTGCACTATTGTTAACCCCAATCAAGGGTGTGGATCAAAATTTATACAAATTTTTTGAGAGGGTTGTGTCTCGACTTGAGACTAAAGCTCTTTTTTACCAATTGATGTTCTTTTTATCTTTGTTAAAACCTATTTTGAATATTCCGCTGCTAAATACTTTAAAATAGATATATGTGTTATAGTAACTCTGATAGTGGAACTAGCAATTTTTTAGTCTTATTGTGAAATAGTAAGTTAGTTTCAAAAGCTAACTTAATCTTTTGATTATGTTAACTGAGAAGTAATCAATCATTGAGAAACTGATTGAACATTTACAATCTTTATAAATTCACTTCAATTCAACTTGTTTTATAAATTGGTGGATTTTTAATAGAAATTTTTTTAACAGAAATTTTTAATTGGAAATCAAATCACCCCCTCTTGAGTATCCACTCCGACCAACAATATTATATATTGAAATTGTACCCATTCTTGTTGAAACTCTCATATTGCATCATGATAATATTGTAATACTATTTAATGTCATGGATCTCATGTAAAACAAGGGGAAACATCATATTTGATTAAAGTTTCATCTTCTATAGTATTTAAGAGATTAAACATAAAAGTAAATGTTATTGAACCATTAGATCAATAATTGTTATAGGAAAAAGTATTCTCTTATGAGAGACATGGGTTACGAATTTTAACCATTTGGATTAGGTCTATGATAGAGTTTGATAATGTTTTGGCCTAGAAAAAAATCCAATATATATTACTCGAGTACCATGAGGTGTATTAATCATGATATATATAACTACTCATCTTATAATAGTTGAATTATTTTTAATATGTATTTTTTTCTTAATCTACCACATGTTTTTATTAAATTATAAATTTTTTATCCCATTTAGAATTTCAAACATTCTCTTGATAATATTAAAATTTAAGAATTGTGATTTTTTACTGTAAGATTACAATTTTAAGACTTATCATTCTCAAATATATTCATCTAAAATTTAACAACATTTAATGATTTAAATAATATCATTTAATTTTTCATATATGTAGGTCATGTCTTATTCAATTAAAACTATAAATAAATAATTGTAGTACATTACACAATTTATGGGATTTGAATTTATTAGTAACCATAGTTTTATATAGAAGTACTTTATGAGATCATTTTTATTAATTTTATTAAATTTAGAGAAATTTATTATTATACATTATTCAGTCAATTAATATTCATCCAAATTGGGTACATATGTTCAATCACTCGATTTTAACAAACTCCCTATACGATGTTGATTAACATGGAATCATCTGCACATCCAATTATTCACATATTTCTTTATTGGAAATAATGTGTATTTAGAACTTTTAATTTGGTTAGGTTTTAGAATTATTGTTTTACATTAAAGTAACAAATCATTGTATATTTCATTTATAGAATGTGAATTATTATATAAATAAATCATTTCCCCTTAGTAACAATGTAGAGTTGTACTAATGTTATTCTACCATAATATTTTTCAAAAACATTAACTTTTTAATATATTTTCTATAAATTTATGATTTTCTATTATTAAAAATTTAATGGAACTTTAATTTTGAATCATAATCATTATATACGTCATTACTTTCATATTTTTAGAAATTTTACATTTTACACTATTTGGGAATTATA
The DNA here is from genome assembly GCA_963277665.1 of Viscum album. Lineage (NCBI taxonomy): Eukaryota > Viridiplantae > Streptophyta > Magnoliopsida > Santalales > Viscaceae > Viscum > Viscum album. Next base: position 705,169,624 of record OY728155.1, read on the forward strand.
AATTTTTTCTATGATCAATTTTATTTGATTATTTATTTCCTTGAGTGGAACTTGTGTAAGAATACCATATACATGAATATTACTCCATACCCATATTAAATGAATAATATTTTGGGATTATACTCAATCTAATGTATCTTACCTAATATTATTATAAACATATTTCCTAAGAAAAAAACAATTACCTATATTTATATTATATATTAAATTTTTCATAAATTATTTATAAAGGGGGTTATTCCATGTTTTGGGAAATTCTACAAACATCGCTATTTTATAATAAAATTCCATATTTCTTGATTTTTTGGGTGGAAAATAATTACTATATGTAATAAAACAATTGGATTTGGTAATATTAATTAATATTTTTCCATTAATTATATCTAAAAATTTATAAGGAGTATTATTTATTATGTATCATATAACTATCCAAGAATGAAATTATTTTTAATGTAAAATTAATTCTTCTAATAATATTTTTTTAATCTTATGTAATAATATACACTTTTAAAATATTCTATATCAATTTTATCAATATATAAATTTTATTGTTTAATTAAATTTGAATATATTTATTCACATTTTTCATTGTATAAAAATTATATCTTTTCCTATCATGAGGAATATTTTATTCTAAAAGTCCTACTATATATATTATGATTCCAAATCAATTTGGTAGATTTTTCATCAGGCATAAAAAATACATTGAATTTTTTTATTTTGTCATGTTTTATTAAGTTTTATTAAGTTTTATCCTATTAATTGATTGTCACATCCCAATATTTAATTTGTATTCTTCTATGTTATTCAATAACGTAAATGTATTAATTTATTAGATATCATTTATAAAATTTCAAGTTTAATTAAATAATTATTTTTTGTTTTTAAAAACTTCTAGGGTATAAACACAGAATAACTACTTCAAAAAACATATTTTCCACTTTGTATTCACTATTGTAAAATTTAAAATAACATACCACAAAGTCTTATTTCATTTCCTTTTAGGGATTCATACAATATAACCAGTAGAAAAAAAATATTAATTTTCATTAGACTTAAATTGGTAAATAAAAATGAATATGTAATGTAACACCCCGAAATTTTATGAAAAATATTCTTTTTAATTTCATTAATGTCTTGTGTTGTACGTTACACCAAAAGGAGCTTGCACAACACGCATCCTTGTCTTGCCTTGCATTACACGCAATCGCGACCTTCCTCGATAGCGTGTGTAATACGCAATACCGAGTTTCACTAAACAACGATGTGCTTTTAAAATATTATTAAAACTAGCCGTTATGAATAGTAATAACCACTTTTTAAAATTCTGTAAATCTTATTTTACAAAATCAACTTCATTCTTGGATTCGGAGTATCGAATTTAGCCTAAGGTGAAATTTTGGTACTTTTCGGATAACTTTCATATTCTGATGAATAGTGAAAAATTACTAAATTATAATTAAAAACAACTTTTTTAATCGAAGTAATTAATAGTGATAAATTATTAATTTGAGTGGTTTTAAAGTATATTTAGAATATATTTTTACAATTTAATACAATGTTGGTCATTGGATGTAATTTCACATTTAAACTAGACATAAACAAGTGTCAATCTTTTGATAGATATTGTTTCTTAAAAACACGCAATTTGTTTTAACAGCGGGATTTAATTATAAAATTAATTAATGCAACTTCTATGTTATGAATTTGGTAAAATAGATTTCATTTTTGAATTCGGAATATGAAATATAGCTTAGGATGAAATTTTGGCATTGTTCTGAAAAACATCAATTTTTGATGAATAGTGAAACTACTAAGTGGGAGTTAAAAAAACTGAATTTTTCATAAAACTTAATTTTGCCGCTTCTGTGAATGGAATTTCGAAAATCCGAGAGACACGGTTAATATCAAGGACTAAAATGTGGTTCAATAAGATGAAAATAATTTTTTGGTGAATAGTAACTTTTTACTATTTTTACCGCGGTTAATAGTAAATAGGGTAACTAAGGGTAAATATGATATTACTATTACCCTAACACATGTCCTAATTCTATTGGACAAGTGTAATTCGACCAAAAACAAACTTAGGAATAAAATATGACCATTTAGGCCCACTTGGATTAGATTAGGACATTTATTATTAATTTATTTAAAGAAAGGTTAAAATAGTTAAAATCAAAGTTTAATAAGTAAATCATTTTTAATATGGGGTTATACATAAGATAAATTCGATTGGTAATATTAATTAGAAAGCTAAAAAGATTTCCTACATGATGGTATTTTATTTGTAATTTTTAGACATAAAATAATTTAATTTATTTATGACACAACGATGATGCAGTAATTATCTTATTAATGAAATATTGACATAATTGATGTTATAAACACCAAAATAAATGTAATTTGAGATTTTTATGAATTCCACTAATTTTCTAGGTTACTATGATATATTAATGTTGATTTAATCAACTTGGTTCGAACATTTAATTCTGTTATGACTTTCACAAAAATCATATATCAAATAGTGTCAAAATTGACACAAAATAGTTTTTAAATCAAATATTATATTATTAATTGTTATTGTATTCCTAAAAATCTAAGGTTCGGCCAAATGACTTAGATAAGGATATATATATTAATAATAAACAATTTGGGGTTCGTTTGGCATGTTATAGTAAGTGTATTAACCATATAGTGAAAGAAAACAAAAAGACACGGTAAAAGTTAAATTATTTAACTTAGAGTTAAATCTAATTGATAAGGTTTAAAATAATATCCAAACATGTCTAAATTTGATTGGTTGATGAGATTACAACCCTATCTCATCTAAGCTTCGAATATGAGTCATTTTTGGAGGTTTTTAAGTGGGGTTAGATTTATTATAAATTAATATTTTTAAGAATTCCTAAGGTGCCCCTCTCCTCCCCTATAAAAGGACACCACCTCCCCCTCCTCCTCACACCAATTTGAGCACTCAAGCTCGGCCAACCCCTGCCAAAATCCCTTCTCCACTTCCCTAGTATCATCCTAGAGGTCCTGGTCTTCTTAAAAGACCAATTTTAGTTCCCTAAAAGGAGGTCTCAAAGAGGCACTTCAAAGAAGAGGTAATTACCGTTACCAATTCTTTCATCTTTATTTCTTCTTCCACTTCTTCTTCTTAGGTTGTTTCATTATGAAGTAATAACATCAGTATCACTCATATACTGATATGTTATTATAAGTATGAAACAACCCTATTTCACCATCTATCCATCCTACGGAAAAATAAATCACCGCGCGTGCGTACGTACGGAATACCGTCTCCACGCCGTGGTGTAATCTATTTTCGACCACCACCTTACATGGATGGGTATAATGGTGTAAATAATAACTATACATAGTTATTACAACATCATATTGATTCTGATATATTGTATAATCCACTTCAACTCAGTTCAATATTTATGGAAATGATATCATCGCTCGTGCGTACGTACGGACTACCGTCTCCACGACGCGATGAGATTCATTCTCCATGTTAACCATTTAATAATGATTATAATGTATATATAAGAAATAATAATGAAATATATGACATTATAAAGCTACTGGATTTATGTATATATACATATGTATGTCATCTACTTACATCCATTTCAAGACAATAAGGAAAGTAAAACAGCGTTCATGCGTATGTACGGACTACCGTCTCCATGAACGGTGTTTTTCATTTTACTTATCTATCTATTATATATATATATATACTGAATATATATGATATATAAATCATATTTTATATTCTGGAAGTAATTAAATCATGATATAAGTAATAATGATGTCAAGAACAACAAGTCAAAACACCTAAGATAAATGAAACGATTTTACCCAAAACGCTTCTTTAACATGGAATTTACAAAAGAACGGGTAATATAATGTTATAAGTGAACCATATATGATATCATAACAATGAATATGATTCTGGAATAAGTCAATAACATGATTTAAATCATTATACAGGAGGTTCGGACACTTACAAAGCAAGTCGGACCTAAGGTAAGGGAAATATCACAATCTCATTTTTATCTGAGATTGTTTATTCGTAAGTATTTACTGGGGTGTATTTTATCATCCACATCCATGTTCCCTCAATATGTAATATTATTTCCATCCACCTACAATTTTTTAAATCCAATTTTACCCTTCTATGAGTTTTTAGTAAAGGATATGAAAGGAATATTTTTTCGTTTTTTTCGTACGAGGTACTATTTGACTTTTCCGACAAAAGTACGAAGAATGTTTTTTTAACTTATACGGCACGAACGGATTTATACTGTTTTATAAAGCCTTATTTTCATGAAGCTTCCTCTAAAATATTTCATGACTATTTTCAATAAAATCTCTTTCTTTTAAAATTGCATGATGTTTTGTGAAAAGAAATTGATTTTGAAGAAGAAAGGATATTTTCCTCAAGAATTCAATTCAAGTGTTTTATCAAAATTATTTTCCATATAAGATAATAAAGGGTTCTGTTTCTATCCATATTTTTACATTGATTTGACTATGTTGTGATGAAATTATGTTTATGAATTCCTTTATCTTATATGAATGGTTTTATGATGTCATGTTGTTTAAGAATCCCATTTTTATTACATGGGTTATGCAATGATGTATGATTTATGATTTTGTGGCACACATAAGAAAGGATTCATTAAGAGATGGGTGGGACCTATATCTCCCTCCAATGCATTGGGTAAAGATTTTATATCTCATGAGATAGACATGGCTGGAATGGTAGGTTATACCGGTTCAGTGAAACAGGACTGAAATGAGGATTACTCTATTCAGAAAGGGACTTTGTCCACTAAGATAGTCTTGGCAATGAGTCTTGACTAACAAGAAATGATTCTCTATGATTATGTGTGTATGCCACAATGAGTAATGTTTTAAGTTATGATTTCATTTTCACTTCTATGATTTATCCCACGTTATGATATTATGCTCTCTTTTGCAGGTTAAGATTTCCAAAAGCTATGTTCTTATGTATATGATGTGATTGATATTCCTTTTGTTTACCCTTACTGAGCATTTGAGCTCACCCTTTTATGTTTTCTTTTCCCCAGGATATAAAGAAAGGTTTTAGGTAAAAAAAGAAGATCTTTATGGGAGATGTTGAAGATATTTCACCACGATTAGAAGATTATAGTCCGAGTTTCCAAAGACACTAAACTATTACGATCCTTGTGTGTGTGTTTTTGTTATGTACTAAGTATTCCGCAAAAGTAATGTAACGTCCATGTACGATAAGCTTCGGGTCTCTACAGTTGGTATCAGAGGAAAGGTTTAGTCAACCTTTGGAAACTAGGATGCGAAAACGTTAGTGAGATCCCTAGAGATATTTCTAAGGTATGTCTAGGGATGCCCCTAAGGATAAGTATACGTATAGGATATAGTTCTAGAACTATGGTAACGATATTAGATTAAACCAAAGATGATAGATATTTAAGTTACTCCCCCTTTATTACGATTTTTGCATCTAACACTATTCTGTTTGGGTTTTAGAAAATGGCTGGAAACAAAATGATTCACAATAATGGAGGATATGATGGACAATGGAATGATATTCTTCTTGAGCAACCAAATGAAATGGGATTTGGATGTCCAAACATCATTATTATGCCGAATCAGCAATCTCACAACATGATCAATAAAGTAAAATTTGGTAAGATTCCTGACTCGACTAATAAGAGAAAGATGGAGTTCCATGATGATCATAGAGGAAAGAAAGTTCAATTTCCCCTATGTAAATCATGTGGGAAGAGGCATCAAGGAGAATGTTTCAAGGGAACTGGAAGATGCTTTGGGTGTGGAAAAGAAGGACACAAAGCAAGTAAGTGCAAAGGAAAAGGGTCGGTTAACACCATGGATGAGGATAATGGTATTGCTACGACATCAAAAATGGTTAAGTGTTTTAAATGTGGAATGTATGGGCATTATGCAAACAAATGCCCTAAGGGAAAGACTCATGAAGAGAATCAGTATGGTCATATGGGTAGTATTTATGTGGATGATGATGAAGAGACTACAAATGATATGTGAGATGAAAGAATTGTTGAAGCTCGGTCAATGGTTTAAGAATGTTGTGGAATGATTACATGTTTATCATGTGTAATGTTGTACTATGGAATAAAGAGACATCTGAGGATTGTTACACTGTTGTCTTTCCTTGAGTTATGAAAGTGTATGATTAATGGTACCACTATCCATGAAAGGTTATTCAGATATTTTTTGGAAATAAGATGATATGCGCATAATGAAGACGAGAAAATGAAATGTTTAATAGTATTCATGAGCTCATGATTGATATAAGGACTAAGTGATATCATGGTTTGAGTATAAATAATTTTGAGGATTTTGGTATGTGGAAAGTGTTAACTTTTAACTGCACTCATGTTTTCACTAAGGTATTCAAGAGAATACACGATTAAGGACTTTGAATGTTTGTAATGTGACCAACAAGACATATCTTATGATATGTGGGGATCAACAACAGTATTAAATCTCTGGTAATCGTTGTCACTATATTATGAGAGTGGACTGCAGTATTATAAGCCTAAAGATTAGACTGGATTATGTTGGACATAAGTTAGTATTGTTTAAGGATAGAAGATTTTCGATATTATTGATGGGATGTTATAGTAACGTAGTTTTAGAAAAAGGGACAACCTGCAGGACGGGCGACAGCCCATCGCTTCGGACAAGGCTGTAGGAATCGAACCCACAACCAAAGTGCGACTGGCCTTTATCGCCTACCACTGACCTACAGGAAGTCCTTGTTTAGTAGAAACTAGTTTTATTATATTAAGCAGTATGATATATGAAGTATAAGCCCATTTTAGGAACTATATATGATTAATCCCACTATAGATCGACTTATGTATATAAATTTTGCTAACCTTTTGAGACAGATGGAATGACCTGTCATTCTATCACATGATCTGCTAACACTTCACGAATAACAAATTCAACTTCATTTATTTAAGAGATGAAGTGGAAATTGTTCAAGGCACGAACAACAGTGAGATTGTACCAAAATAAAGTAAGTATTTATTCTAAGCAAATTTTCAACTTTAGGGAAATGATCTTGAAAACCAAAAATGTTGTCCTAGTGATCTTATACCTGATGAATCAGATGGTACCTTATATCATCACAAATCTATGGATTTGTGATTACTGGCTTTTCCATAGCCATGTTCTCTACCACTCTCCATCAGAACATGATGGTTATATTTCTCTTCCATATCCATATTTTCACCTATGTGGAAACCCAATGATTAGTTTATTTGGGTAACCGTTACGTTTCATACTTTTGTTTTTAAAGATTAGTTTTGATATTCCTTTTTAGGATGTGGGTTTCTATTAAAGAAACTTTCAAATAGTAAACCATTTATAACCCCGACGAATTTCGAGGGCGAAATTCATTTTAAGGGGGGTAGAATGTAACACCCCGAAATTTTATGAAAAATATTCTTTTTAATTTCATTAATGTCTTGTGTTGTACGTTACACCAAAAGGAGCTTGCACAACACGCATCCTTGTCTTGCCTTGCATTGCACGCAATCGCGACCTTCCTCGATAGCGTGTGTAATACGCAATACCGAGTTTCACTAAACAACGATGTGCTTTTAAAATATTATTAAAACTAGCCGTTATGAATAGTAATAACCACTTTTTAAAATTCTGTAAATCTTATTTTACAAAATCAACTTCATTCTTGGATTCGGAGTATCGAATTTAGCCTAAGGTGAAATTTTGGTACTTTTCGGATAACTTTCATATTCTGATGAATAGTGAAAAATTACTAAATTATAATTAAAAACAACTTTTTTAATCGAAGTAATTAATAGTGATAAATTATTAATTTGAGTGGTTTTAAAGTATATTTAGAATATATTTTTACAATTTAATACAATGTTGGTCATTGGATGTAATTTCACATTTAAACTAGACATAAACAAGTGTCAATCTTTTGATAGATATTGTTTCTTAAAAACACGCTATTTGTTTTAACAGCGGGATTTAATTATAAAATTAATTAATGCAACTTCTATGTTATGAATTTGGTAAAATAGATTTCATTTTTGAATTCGGAATATGAAATATAGCTTAGGATGAAATTTTGGCATTGTTCTGAAAAACATCAATTTTTGATGAATAGTGAAACTACTAAGTGGGAGTTAAAAAAACTGAATTTTTCATAAAACTTAATTTTGCCGCTTCTGTGAATGGAATTTCGAAAATCCGAGAGACACGGTTAATATCAAGGACTAAAATGTGGTTCAATGAGATGAAAATAATTTTTTGGTGAATAGTAACTTTTTACTATTTTTACCGCGGTTAATAGTAAATAGGGTAACTAAGGGTAAATATGATATTACTATTACCCTAACACATGTCCTAATTCTATTGGACAAGTGTAATTCGACCAAAAACAAACTTAGGAATAAAATATGACCATTTAGGCCCACTTGGATTAGATTAGGACATTTATTATTAATTTATTTAAAGAAAGGTTAAAATAGTTAAAATCAAAGTTTAATAAGTAAATCATTTTTAATATGGGGTTATACATAAGATAAATTCGATTGTAAATATTAATTAGAAAGCTAAAAAGATTTCCTACATGATGGTATTTTATTTGTAATTTTTAGACATAAAATAATTTAATTTATTTATGACACAACGATGATGCAGTAATTATCTTATTAATGAAATATTGACATAATTGATGTTATAAACACCAAAATAAATGTAATTTGAGATTTTTATGAAATCCACTAATTTTATAGGTTACTATGATATATTAATGTTGATTTAATCAACTTGGTTCGAACATTTAATTCTGTTATGACTTTCACAAAAATCATATATCAAATAGTGTCAAAATTGACACAAAATAGTTTTTAAATCAAATATTATATTATTAATTGTTATTGTATTCCTAAAAATCTAAGGTTCGGCCAAATGACTTAGATAAGGATATATATATTAATAATAAACAATTTGGGGTTCGTTTGGCATGTTATAGTAAGTGTATTAACCATATAGTGAAAGAAAACAAAAAGACACGGTAAAAGTTAAATTATTTAACTTAGAGTTAAATCTAATTGATAAGGTTTAAAATAATATCCAAACATGTCTAAATTTGATTGGTTGATGAGATTACAACCCTATCTCATCTAAGCTTCGAATATGAGTCATTTTTGGAGGTTTTTAAGTGGGGTTAGATTTATTATAAATTAATATTTTTAAGAATTCCTAAGGTGCCCCTCTCCTCCCCTATAAAAGGACACCACCTCCCCCTCCTCCTCACACCAATTTGAGCACTCAAGCTCGGCCAACCCCTGCCAAAATCCCTTCTCCACTTCCCTAGTATCATCCTAGAGGTCCTGGTCTTCTTAAAAGACCAATTTTAGTTCCCTAAAAGGAGGTCTCAAAGAGGCACTTCAAAGAAGAGGTAATTACCGTTACCAATTCTTTCATCTTTATTTCTTCTTCCACTTCTTCTTCTTAGGTTGTTTCATTATGAAGTAATAACATCAGTATCACTCATATACTGATATGTTATTATAAGTATGAAACAACCCTATTTCACCATCTATCCATCCTACGGAAAAAATAAATCACCGCGCGTGCGTACGTACGGAATATCGTCTCCACGCCGTGGTGTAATCTATTTTCCACCACCACCTTACATGGATGGGTATAATGGTGTAAATAATAACTATACATAGTTATTACAACATCATATTGATTCTGATATATTTTATAATCCACTTCAACTCAGTTCAATATTTATGGAAATGATATCATCGCTCGTGCGTACGTACGGACTACCGTCTCCACGACGCGATGAGATTCATTCTCCATGTTAACCATTTAAGAATGATTATAATGTATATATAAGAAATAATAATGAAATATATGACATTATAAAGCTACTGGATTTATGTATATATACATATGTATGTCATCTACTTACATCCATTTCAAGACAAATAGGAAAGTAAAATAGCGTTCATGCGTATGTACGGACTACCGTCTCCATGAACGGTGTTTTTCATTTTACTTATCTATCTATTATATATATATATATACTGAATATATATGATATATAAATCATATTTTATATTCTGGAAGTAAGTAAATCATGATATAAGTAATAATGATGTCAAGAACAACAAGTCAAAACACCTAAGATAAATGAAACGATTTTACCCAAAACGCTTCTTTAACATGGAATTTACAAAAGAACGGGTAATATAATGTTATAAGTGAACCATATATGATATCATAACAATGAATATGATTCTGGAATAAGTCAATAACATGATTTAAATCATTATACAGGAGGTTCGGACACTTACAAAGCAAGTCGGACCTAAGGTAAGGGAAATATCACAATCTCATTTTTATCCGAGATTGTTTATTCGTAAGTATTTACTGGGGTGTATTTTATCATCCACATCCATGTTCCCTCAATATGTAATATTATTTCCATCCACCTACAATTTTTTAAATCCAATTTTACCCTTCTATGAGTTTTTAGTAAAGGATATGAAAGGAATATTTTTTCGTTTTTTTCGTACGAGGTACTATTTGACTTTTCCGACAAAGGTACGAAGAATGTTTTTTTAACTTATACAGCACGAACGGATTTATACTGTTTTATAAAGCCTTATTTTCATGAAGCTTCCTCTAAAATATTTCATGACTATTTTCAATAAAATCTCTTTCTTTTAAAATTGCATGATGTTTTGTGAAAAGAAATTGATTTTGAAGAAGAAAGGATATTTTCCTCAAGAATTCAATTCAAGTGTTTTATCGAAATTATTTTCCATATAAGATAATAAAGGGTTCTGTTTCTATCCATATTTTTACATTGATTTGACTATGTTGTGATGAAATTATGTTTATGAATTCCTTTATCTTATATGAATGGTTTTATGATGTCATGTTGTTTAAGAATCCCATTTTTATTACATGGGTTATGCAATGATGTATGATTTATGATTTTGTGGCACACATAAGAAAGGATTCATTAAGAGATGGGTGGGACCTATATCTCCCTCCAATGCATTGGGTAAAGATTTTATATCTCATGAGATAGACATGGCTGGAATGGTAGGTTATACCGGTTCAGTGAAACAGGACTGAAACGAGGATTACTCGATTCAGAAAGGGACTTTGTCCACTAAGATAGTCTTGGCAATGAGTCTTGACTAACAAGAAATGATTCTCTATGATTATGTGTGTATGCCACAATGATTAATGTTTTAAGTTATGATTTCATTTTCACTTCTATGATTTATCCCACGTTATGATATTATGCTCTCTTTTGCAGGTTAAGATTTCCAAAAGCTATGTTCTTATGTATATGATGTGATTGATATTCCTTTTGTTTACCCTTACTGAGCATTTGAGCTCACCCTTTTATGTTTTCTTTTCCCCAGGATATAAAGAAAGGTTTTAGGTAAAAAAAGAAGATCTTTATGGGAGATGTTGAAGATATTTCACCACGATTAGAAGATTATAGTCCGAGTTTCCAAAGACACTAAACTATTACGATCCTTGTGTGTGTGTTTTTGTTATGTACTAAGTATTCCGCAAAAGTAATGTAACGTCCATGTACGATAAGCTTCGGGTCTCTACAGTTGGTATCAGAGGAAAGGTTTAGTCAACCTTTGGAAACTAGGATGCGAAAACGTTAGTGAGATCCCTAGAGATATTTCTAAGGTATGTCTAGGGATGCCCCTAAGGATAAGTATACGTATAGGATATAGTTCTAGAACTATGGTAACGATATTAGATTAAACCAAAGATGATAGATATTTAAGTTACTCCCCCTTTATTACGATTTTTGCATCTAACACTATTCTGTTTGGGTTTTAGAAAATGGCTGGAAACAAAATGATTCACAATAATGGAGGATATGATGGACAATGGAATGATATTCTTCTTGAGCAACCAAATGAAATGGGATTTGGATGTCCAAACATCATTATTATGCCGAATCAGCAATCTCACAACATGATCAATAAAGTAAAATTTGGTAAGATTCCTGACTCGACTAATAAGAGAAAGATGGAGTTCCATGATGATCATAGAGGAAAGAAAGTTCAATTTCCCCTATGTAAATCATGTGGGAAGAGGCATCAAGGAGAATGTTTCAAGGGAACTGGAAGATGCTTTGGGTGTGGAAAAGAAGGACACAAAGCAAGTAAGTGCAAAGGAAAAGGGTCGGTTAACACCATGGATGAGGATAATGGTATTGCTACGACATCAAAAATGGTTAAGTGTTTTAAATGTGGAATGTATGGGCATTATGCAAACAAATGCCCTAAGGGAAAGACTCATGAAGAGAATCAGTATGGTCATATGGGTAGTATTTATGTGGATGATGATGAAGAGACTACAAATGATATGTGAGATGAAAGAATTGTTGAAGCTCGGTCAATGGTTTAAGAATGTTGTGGAATGATTACATGTTTATCATGTGTAATGTTGTACTATGGAATAAAGAGACATCTGAGGATTGTTACACTGTTGTCTTTCCTTGAGTTATGAAAGTGTATGATTAATGGTACCACTATCCATGAAAGGTTATTCAGATATTTTTTGGAAATAAGATGATATGCGCATAATGAAGACGAGAAAATGAAATGTTTAATAGTATTCATGAGCTCATGATTGATATAAGGACTAAGTGATATCATGGTTTGAGTATAAATAATTTTGAGGATTTTGGTATGTGGAAAGTGTTAACTTTTAACTGCACTCATGTTTTCACTAAGGTATTCAAGAGAATACACGATTAAGGACTTTGAATGTTTGTAATGTGACCAACAAGACATATCTTATGATATGTGGGGATCAACAACAGTATTAAATCTCTGGTAATCGTTGTCACTATATTATGAGAGTGGACTGCAGTATTATAAGCCTAAAGATTAGACTGGATTATGTTGGACATAAGTTAGTATTGTTTAAGGATAGAAGATTTTCGATATTATTGATGGGATGTTATAGTAACGTAGTTTTAGAAAAAGGGACAACCTGCAGGACGGGTGACAGCCCATCGCTTCGGACAAGGCTGTAGGAATCGAACCCACAACCAAAGTGCGACTGGCCTTTATCGCCTACCACTGACCTACAGGAAGTCCTTGTTTAGTAGAAACTAGTTTTATTATATTAAGCAGTATGATATATGAAGTATAAGCCCATTTTAGGAACTATATATGATTAATCCCACTATAGATCGACTTATGTATATAAATTTTGCTAACCTTTTGAGACAGATGGAATGACCTGTCATTCTATCACATGATCTGCTAACACTTCACGAATAACAAATTCAACTTCATTTATTTAAGAGATGAAGTGGAAATTGTTCAAGGCACGAACAACAGTGAGATTGTACCAAAATAAAGTAAGTATTTATTCTAAGCAAATTTTCAACTTTAGGGAAATGATCTTGAAAACCAAAAATGTTGTCCTAGTGATCTTATACCTGATGAATCAGATGGTACCTTATATCATCACAAATCTATGGATTTGTGATTACTGGCTTTTCCATAGCCATGTTCTCTACCACTCTCCATCAGAACATGATGGTTATATTTCTCTTCCATATCCATATTTTCACCTATGTGGAAACCCAATGATTAGTTTATTTGGGTAACCGTTACGTTTCATACTTTTGTTTTTAAAGATTAGTTTTGATATTCCTTTTTAGGATGTGGGTTTCTATTAAAGAAACTTTCAAATAGTAAACCATTTATAACCCCGACGAATTTCGAGGGCGAAATTCATTTTAAGGGGGGTAGAATGTAACACCCCGAAATTTTATGAAAAATATTCTTTTTAATTTCACTAATGTCTTGTGTTGTACGTTACACCAAAAGGAGCTTGCACAACACGCATCCTTGTCTTGCCTTGCATTGCACGCAATCGCGACCTTCCTCGATAGCGTGTGTAATACGCAATACCGAGTTTCACTAAACAACGATGTGCTTTTAAAATATTATTAAAACTAGCCGTTATGAATAGTAATAACCACTTTTTAAAATTCTGTAAATCTTATTTTACAAAATCAACTTCATTCTTGGATTCGGAGTATCGAATTTAGCCTAAGGTGAAATTTTGGTACTTTTCGGATAACTTTCATATTCTGATGAATAGTGAAAAATTACTAAATTATAATTAAAAACAACTTTTTTAATCGAAGTAATTAATAGTGATAAATTATTAATTTGAGTGGTTTTAAAGTATATTTAGAATATATTTTTACAATTTAATACAATGTTGGTCATTGGATGTAATTTCACATTTAAACTAGACATAAACAAGTGTCAATCTTTTGATAGATATTGTTTCTTAAAAACACGCTATTTGTTTTAACAGCGGGATTTAATTATAAAATTAATTAATGCAACTTCTATGTTATGAATTTGGTAAAATAGATTTCATTTTTGAATTCGGAATATGAAATATAGCTTAGGATGAAATTTTGGCATTGTTCTGAAAAACATCAATTTTTGATGAATAGTGAAACTACTAAGTGGGAGTTAAAAAAACTGAATTTTTCATAAAACTTAATTTTGCCGCTTTTGTGAATGGAATTTCGAAAATCCGAGAGACACGGTTAATATCAAGGACTAAAATGTGGTTCAATGAGATGAAAATAATTTTTTGGTGAATAGTAACTTTTTACTATTTTTACCGCGGTTAATAGTAAATAGGGTAACTAAGGGTAAATATGATATTACTATTACCCTAACACATGTCCTAATTCTATTGGACAAGTGTAATTCGACCAAAAACAAACTTAGGAATAAAATATGACCATTTAGGCCCACTTGGATTAGATTAGGACATTTATTATTAATTTATTTAAAGAAAGGTTAAAATAGTTAAAATCAAAGTTTAATAAGTAAATCATTTTTAATATGGGGTTATACATAAGATAAATTCGATTGTAAATATTAATTAGAAAGCTAAAAAGATTTCCTACATGATGGTATTTTATTTGTAATTTTTAGACATAAAATAATTTAATTTATTTATGACACAACGATGATGCAGTAATTATCTTATTAATGAAATATTGACATAATTGATGTTATAAACACCAAAATAAATGTAATTTGAGATTTTTATGAATTCCACTAATTTTCTAGGTTACTATGATATATTAATGTTGATTTAATCAACTTGGTTCGAACATTTAATTCTGTTATGACTTTCACAAAAATCATATATCAAATAGTGTCAAAATTGACACAAAATAGTTTTTAAATCAAATATTATATTATTAATTGTTATTGTATTCCTAAAAATCTAAGGTTCGGCCAAATGACTTAGATAAGGATATATATATTAATAATAAACAATTTGGGGTTCGTTTGGCATGTTATAGTAAGTGTATTAACCATATAGTGAAAGAAAACAAAAAGACACGGTAAAAGTTAAATTATTTAACTTAGAGTTAAATCTAATTGATAAGGTTTAAAATAATATCCAAACATGTCTAAATTTGATTTTTTGATGAGATTACAACCCTATCTCATCTAAGCTTCGAATATGAGTCATTTTTGGAGGTTTTTAAGTGGGGTTAGATTTATTATAAATTAATATTTTTAAGAATTCCTAAGGTGCCCCTCTCCTCCCCTATAAAAGGACACCACCTCCCCCTCCTCCTCACACCAATTTGAGCACTCAAGCTCGGCCAACCCCTGCCAAAATCCCTTCTCCACTTCCCTAGTATCATCCTAGAGGTCCTGGTCTTCTTAAAAGACCAATTTTAGTTCCCTAAAAGGAGGTCTCAAAGAGGCACTTCAAAGAAGAGGTAATTACCGTTACCAATTCTTTCATCTTTATTTCTTCTTCCACTTCTTCTTCTTAGGTTGTTTCATTATGAAGTAATAACATCAGTATCACTCATATACTGATATGTTATTATAAGTATGAAACAACCCTATTTCACCATCTATCCATCCTACGGAAAAATAAATCACCGCGCGTGCGTACGTACGGAATACCGTCTCCACGCCGTGGTGTAATCTATTTTCGACCACCACCTTACATGGATGGGTATAATGGTGTAAATAATAACTATACATAGTTATTACAACATCATATTGATTCTGATATATTGTATAATCCACTTCAACTCAGTTCAATATTTATGGAAATGATATCATCGCTCGTGCGTACGTACGGACTACCGTCTCCACGACGCGATGAGATTCATTCTCCATGTTAACCATTTAATAATGATTATAATGTATATATAAGAAATAATAATGAAATATATGACATTATAAAGCTACTGGATTTATGTATATATACATATGTATGTCATCTACTTATATCCATTTCAAGACAATAAGGAAAGTAAAACAGCGTTCATGCGTATGTACGGACTACCGTCTCCATGAACGGTGTTTTTCATTTTACTTATCTATCTATTATATATATATATATACTGAATATATATGATATATAAATCATATTTTATATTCTGGAAGTAAGTAAATCATGATATAAGTAATAATGATGTCAAGAACAACAAGTCAAAACACCTAAGATAAATGAAACGATTTTACCCAAAACGCTTCTTTAACATGGAATTTACAAAAGAACGGGTAATATAATGTTATAAGTGAACCATATATGATATCATAACAATGAATATGATTCTGGAATAAGTCAATAACATGATTTAAATCATTATACAGGAGGTTCGGACACTTACAAAGCAAGTCGGACCTAAGGTAAGGGAAATATCACAATCTCATTTTTATCTGAGATTGTTTATTCGTAAGTATTTACTGGGGTGTATTTTATCATCCACATCCATGTTCCCTCAATATGTAATATTATTTCCATCCACCTACAATTTTTTAAATCCAATTTTACCCTTCTATGAGTTTTTAGTAAAGGATATGAAAGGAATATTTTTTCGTTTTTTTCGTACGAGGTACTATTTGACTTTTCCGACAAAAGTACGAAGAATGTTTTTTTAACTTATACGGCACGAACGGATTTATACTGTTTTATAAAGCCTTATTTTCATGAAGCTTCCTCTAAAATATTTCATGACTATTTTCAATAAAATCTCTTTCTTTTAAAATTGCATGATGTTTTGTGAAAAGAAATTGATTTTGAAGAAGAAAGGATATTTTCCTCAAGAATT
Organism: Viscum album; assembly: GCA_963277665.1. NCBI lineage: Eukaryota > Viridiplantae > Streptophyta > Magnoliopsida > Santalales > Viscaceae > Viscum > Viscum album. The sequence goes on from OY728155.1 coordinate 705,186,857, forward strand.
CAATTCAAGTGTTTTATCAAAATTATTTTCCATATAAGATAATAAAGGGTTCTGTTTCTATCCATATTTTTACATTGATTTGACTATGTTGTGATGAAATTATGTTTATGAATTCCTTTATCTTATATGAATGGTTTTATGATGTCATGTTGTTTAAGAATCCCATTTTTATTACATGGGTTATGCAATGATGTATGATTTATGATTTTGTGGCACACATAAGAAAGGATTCATTAAGAGATGGGTGGGACCTATATCTCCCTCCAATGCATTGGGTAAAGATTTTATATCTCATGAGATAGACATGGCTGGAATGGTAGGTTATACCGGTTCAGTGAAACAGGACTGAAATGAGGATTACTCTATTCAGAAAGGGACTTTGTCCACTAAGATAGTCTTGGCAATGAGTCTTGACTAACAAGAAATGATTCTCTATGATTATGTGTGTATGCCACAATGAGTAATGTTTTAAGTTATGATTTCATTTTCACTTCTATGATTTATCCCACGTTATGATATTATGCTCTCTTTTGCAGGTTAAGATTTCCAAAAGCTATGTTCTTATGTATATGATGTGATTGATATTCCTTTTGTTTACCCTTACTGAGCATTTGAGCTCACCCTTTTATGTTTTCTTTTCCCCAGGATATAAAGAAAGGTTTTAGGTAAAAAAAGAAGATCTTTATGGGAGATGTTGAAGATATTTCACCACGATTAGAAGATTATAGTCCGAGTTTCCAAAGACACTAAACTATTACGATCCTTGTGAGTGTGTTTTTGTTATGTACTAAGTATTCCGCAAAAGTAATGTAACGTCCATGTACGATAAGCTTCGGGTCTCTACAGTTGGTATCAGAGGAAAGGTTTAGTCAACCTTTGGAAACTAGGATGCGAAAACGTTAGTGAGATCCCTAGAGATATTTCTAAGGTATGTCTAGGGATGCCCCTAAGGATAAGTATACGTATAGGATATAGTTCTAGAACTATGGTAACGATATTAGATTAAACCAAAGATGATAGATATTTAAGTTACTCCCCCTTTATTACGATTTTTGCATCTAACACTATTCTGTTTGGGTTTTAGAAAATGGCTGGAAACAAAATGATTCACAATAATGGAGGATATGATGGACAATGGAATGATATTCTTCTTGAGCAACCAAATGAAATGGGATTTGGATGTCCAAACATCATTATTATGCCGAATCAGCAATCTCACAACATGATCAATAAAGTAAAATTTGGTAAGATTCCTGACTCGACTAATAAGAGAAAGATGGAGTTCCATGATGATCATAGAGGAAAGAAAGTTCAATTTCCCCTATGTAAATCATGTGGGAAGAGGCATCAAGGAGAATGTTTCAAGGGAACTGGAAGATGCTTTGGGTGTGGAAAAGAAGGACACAAAGCAAGTAAGTGCAAAGGAAAAGGGTCGGTTAACACCATGGATGAGGATAATGGTATTGCTACGACATCAAAAATGGTTAAGTGTTTTAAATGTGGAATGTATGGGCATTATGCAAACAAATGCCCTAAGGGAAAGACTCATGAAGAGAATCAGTATGGTCATATGGGTAGTATTTATGTGGATGATGATGAAGAGACTACAAATGATATGTGAGATGAAAGAATTGTTGAAGCTCGGTCAATGGTTTAAGAATGTTGTGGAATGATTACATGTTTATCATGTGTAATGTTGTACTATGGAATAAAGAGACATCTGAGGATTGTTACACTGTTGTCTTTCCTTGAGTTATGAAAGTGTATGATTAATGGTACCACTATCCATGAAAGGTTATTCAGATATTTTTTGGAAATAAGATGATATGCGCATAATGAAGACGAGAAAATGAAATGTTTAATAGTATTCATGAGCTCATGATTGATATAAGGACTAAGTGATATCATGGTTTGAGTATAAATAATTTTGAGGATTTTGGTATGTGGAAAGTGTTAACTTTTAACTGCACTCATGTTTTCACTAAGGTATTCAAGAGAATACACGATTAAGGACTTTGAATGTTTGTAATGTGACCAACAAGACATATCTTATGATATGTGGGGATCAACAACAGTATTAAATCTCTGGTAATCGTTGTCACTATATTATGAGAGTGGACTGCAGTATTATAAGCCTAAAGATTAGACTGGATTATGTTGGACATAAGTTAGTATTGTTTAAGGATAGAAGATTTTCGATATTATTGATGGGATGTTATAGTAACGTAGTTTTAGAAAAAGGGACAACCTGCAGGACGGGCGACAGCCCATCGCTTCGGACAAGGCTGTAGGAATCGAACCCACAACCAAAGTGCGACTGGCCTTTATCGCCTACCACTGACCTACAGGAAGTCCTTGTTTAGTAGAAACTAGTTTTATTATATTAAGCAGTATGATATATGAAGTATAAGCCCATTTTAGGAACTATATATGATTAATCCCACTATAGATCGACTTATGTATATAAATTTTGCTAACCTTTTGAGACAGATGGAATGACCTGTCATTCTATCACATGATCTGCTAACACTTCACGAATAACAAATTCAACTTCATTTATTTAAGAGATGAAGTGGAAATTGTTCAAGGCACGAACAACAGTGAGATTGTACCAAAATAAAGTAAGTATTTATTCTAAGCAAATTTTCAACTTTAGGGAAATGATCTTGAAAACCAAAAATGTTGTCCTAGTGATCTTATACCTGATGAATCAGATGGTACCTTATATCATCACAAATCTATGGATTTGTGATTACTGGCTTTTCCATAGCCATGTTCTCTACCACTCTCCATCAGAACATGATGGTTATATTTCTCTTCCATATCCATATTTTCACCTATGTGGAAACCCAATGATTAGTTTATTTGGGTAACCGTTACGTTTCATACTTTTGTTTTTAAAGATTAGTTTTGATATTCCTTTTTAGGATGTGGGTTTCTATTAAAGAAACTTTCAAATAGTAAACCATTTATAACCCCGACGAATTTCGAGGGCGAAATTCATTTTAAGGGGGGTAGAATGTAACACCCCGAAATTTTATGAAAAATATTCTTTTTAATTTCATTAATGTCTTGTGTTGTACGTTACACCAAAAGGAGCTTGCACAACACGCATCCTTGTCTTGCCTTGCATTGCACGCAATCGCGACCTTCCTCGATAGCGTGTGTAATACGCAATACCGAGTTTCACTAAACAACGATGTGCTTTTAAAATATTATTAAAACTAGCCGTTATGAATAGTAATAACCACTTTTTAAAATTCTGTAAATCTTATTTTACAAAATCAACTTCATTCTTGGATTCGGAGTATCGAATTTAGCCTAAGGTGAAATTTTGGTACTTTTCGGATAACTTTCATATTCTGATGAATAGTGAAAAATTACTAAATTATAATTAAAAACAACTTTTTTAATCGAAGTAATTAATAGTGATAAATTATTAATTTGAGTGGTTTTAAAGTATATTTAGAATATATTTTTACAATTTAATACAATGTTGGTCATTGGATGTAATTTCACATTTAAACTAGACATAAACAAGTGTCAATCTTTTGATAGATATTGTTTCTTAAAAACACGCTATTTGTTTTAACAGCGGGATTTAATTATAAAATTAATTAATGCAACTTCTATGTTATGAATTTGGTAAAATAGATTTCATTTTTGAATTCGGAATATGAAATATAGCTTAGGATGAAATTTTGGCATTGTTCTGAAAAACATCAATTTTTGATGAATAGTGAAACTACTAAGTGGGAGTTAAAAAAACTGAATTTTTCATAAAACTTAATTTTGCCGCTTCTGTGAATGGAATTTCGAAAATCCGAGAGACACGGTTAATATCAAGGACTAAAATGTGGTTCAATGAGATGAAAATAATTTTTTGGTGAATAGTAACTTTTTACTATTTTTACCGCGGTTAATAGTAAATAGGGTAACTAAGGGTAAATATGATATTACTATTACCCTAACACATGTCCTAATTCTATTGGACAAGTGTAATTCGACCAAAAACAAACTTAGGAATAAAATATGACCATTTAGGCCCACTTGGATTAGATTAGGACATTTATTATTAATTTATTTAAAGAAAGGTTAAAATAGTTAAAATCAAAGTTTAATAAGTAAATCATTTTTAATATGGGGTTATACATAAGATAAATTCGATTGTAAATATTAATTAGAAAGCTAAAATGATTTCCTACATGATGGTATTTTATTTGTAATTTTTAGACATAAAATAATTTAATTTATTTATGACACAACGATGATGCAGTAATTATCTTATTAATGAAATATTGACATAATTGATGTTATAAACACCAAAATAAATGTAATTTGAGATTTTTATGAATTCCACTAATTTTCTAGGTTACTATGATATATTAATGTTGATTTAATCAACTTGGTTCGAACATTTAATTCTGTTATGACTTTCACAAAAATCATATATCAAATAGTGTCAAAATTGACACAAAATAGTTTTTAAATCAAATATTATATTATTAATTGTTATTGTATTCCTAAAAATCTAAGGTTCGGCCAAATGACTTAGATAAGGATATATATATTAATAATAAACAATTTGGGGTTCGTTTGGCATGTTATAGTAAGTGTATTAACCATATAGTGAAAGAAAACAAAAAGACACGGTAAAAGTTAAATTATTTAACTTAGAGTTAAATCTAATTGATAAGGTTTAAAATAATATCCAAACATGTCTAAATTTGATTGGTTGATGAGATTACAACCCTATCTCATCTAAGCTTCGAATATGAGTCATTTTTGGAGGTTTTTAAGTGGGGTTAGATTTATTATAAATTAATATTTTTAAGAATTCCTAAGGTGCCCCTCTCCTCCCCTATAAAAGGACACCACCTCCCCCTCCTCCTCACACCAATTTGAGCACTCAAGCTCGGCCAACCCCTGCCAAAATCCCTTCTCCACTTCCCTAGTATCATCCTAGAGGTCCTGGTCTTCTTAAAAGACCAATTTTAGTTCCCTAAAAGGAGGTCTCAAAGAGGCACTTCAAAGAAGAGGTAATTACCGTTACCAATTCTTTCATCTTTATTTCTTCTTCCACTTCTTCTTCTTAGGTTGTTTCATTATGAAGTAATAACATCAGTATCACTCATATACTGATATGTTATTATAAGTATGAAACAACCCTATTTCACCATCTATCCATCCTACGGAAAAAATAAATCACCGCGCGTGCGTACGTACGGAATACCGTCTCCACGCCGTGGTGTAATCTATTTTCCACCACCACCTTACATGGATGGGTATAATGGTGTAAATAATAACTATACATAGTTATTACAACATCATATTGATTCTGATATATTTTATAATCCACTTCAACTCAGTTCAATATTTATGGAAATGATATCATCGCTCGTGCGTACGTACGGACTACCGTCTCCACGACGCGATGAGATTCATTCTCCATGTTAACCATTTAAGAATGATTATAATGTATATATAAGAAATAATAATGAAATATATGACATTATAAAGCTACTGGATTTATGTATATATACATATGTATGTCATCTACTTACATCCATTTCAAGACAAATAGGAAAGTAAAACAGCGTTCATGCGTATGTACGGACTACCGTCTCCATGAACGGTGTTTTTCATTTTACTTATCTATCTATTATATATATATATATACTGAATATATTTGATATATAAATCATATTTTATATTCTGGAAGTAAGTAAATCATGATATAAGTAATAATGATGTCAAGAACAACAAGTCAAAACACCTAAGATAAATGAAACGATTTTACCCAAAACGCTTCTTTAACATGGAATTTACAAAAGAACGGGTAATATAATGTTATAAGTGAACCATATATGATATCATAACAATGAATATGATTCTGGAATAAGTCAATAACATGATTTAAATCATTATACAGGAGGTTCGGACACTTACAAAGCAAGTCGGACCTAAGGTAAGGGAAATATCACAATCTCATTTTTATCCGAGATTGTTTATTCGTAAGTATTTACTGGGGTGTATTTTATCATCCACATCCATGTTCCCTCAATATGTAATATTATTTCCATCCACCTACAATTTTTTAAATCCAATTTTACCCTTCTATGAGTTTTTAGTAAAGGATATGAAAGGAATATTTTTTCGTTTTTTTCGTACGAGGTACTATTTGACTTTTCCGACAAAGGTACGAAGAATGTTTTTTTAACTTATACAGCACGAACGGATTTATACTGTTTTATAAAGCCTTATTTTCATGAAGCTTCCTCTAAAATATTTCATGACTATTTTCAATAAAATCTCTTTCTTTTAAAATTGCATGATGTTTTGTGAAAAGAAATTGATTTTGAAGAAGAAAGGATATTTTCCTCAAGAATTCAATTCAAGTGTTTTATCGAAATTATTTTCCATATAAGATAATAAAGGGTTCTGTTTCTATCCATATTTTTACATTGATTTGACTATGTTGTGATGAAATTATGTTTATGAATTCCTTTATCTTATATGAATGGTTTTATGATGTCATGTTGTTTAAGAATCCCATTTTTATTACATGGGTTATGCAATGATGTATGATTTATGATTTTGTGGCACACATAAGAAAGGATTCATTAAGAGATGGGTGGGACCTATATCTCCCTCCAATGCATTGGGTAAAGATTTTATATCTCATGAGATAGACATGGCTGGAATGGTAGGTTATACCGGTTCAGTGAAACAGGACTGAAACGAGGATTACTCGATTCAGAAAGGGACTTTGTCCACTAAGATAGTCTTGGCAATGAGTCTTGACTAACAAGAAATGATTCTCTATGATTATGTGTGTATGCCACAATGATTAATGTTTTAAGTTATGATTTCATTTTCACTTCTATGATTTATCCCACGTTATGATATTATGCTCTCTTTTGCAGGTTAAGATTTCCAAAAGCTATGTTCTTATGTATATGATGTGATTGATATTCCTTTTGTTTACCCTTACTGAGCATTTGAGCTCACCCTTTTATGTTTTCTTTTCCCCAGGATATAAAGAAAGGTTTTAGGTAAAAAAAGAAGATCTTTATGGGAGATGTTGAAGATATTTCACCACGATTAGAAGATTATAGTCCGAGTTTCCAAAGACACTAAACTATTACGATCCTTGTGTGTGTGTTTTTGTTATGTACTAAGTATTCCGAAAAAGTAATGTAACGTCCATGTACGATAAGCTTCGGGTCTCTACATGTAAAGTATTTTCTATTAAAATTATAGTAAAAAACTTATTTAATTGAATATTCATAAATGGAAGAATATTCATTATGAGACTACTTTATTTTATAAAATTTATTTCATGTTTTTTCAATTTGGAATTCTTGTTGGGAGGGTTCATCAAATCTCATCCTGATATTTTTTCATCATAGCATTCTTAAAAAGTTTATATCGTCATTTTGAACCATTGCATTCAACCTTTACATGTATACACCTAGAAATTATTAATATTACATTTAAATTATCATTAAAACAAAATATTTCATAAGGGGGAATTTTTATTTTCAATTTTATTTTTTCATTGTGAAATGATTCAAAGGAATATGGTAATTATAATGTTTAAAATGAAAAAAAATTATTAAATTTAATTTTAAAATTATAACTATTGTTTATACTAGAGAGGTAATAATAATAAGAATTATTTTAAAACATATACAAAATATTTCATATCATCATAAATTTTTTCATTTGAAAAATTAACTAGTATGGTGTTTTAAATTTTATAGAGGATAATATATTCCATTAAAATCGGTTAAAAATAAATAATCATTACATTAATTTTAATAAATAACTTCTTTGATATATATATAATTTGTATAATGTAATATATCTCTCATCATATAAATTATTAATAATATTATTGGAATTAGACTATTTATGACTACACTATGAGGTTATTAGTTAGGGTATCAGTATAACAGATATATATATATATAAATTATTGTAGATGGATTATATCATGATATTAATAGTAACCAAAAATCACATATGAAAAAAGGAAACAATCTTATATTTACCAACAAGCCTAGTCTAACCATTTGGAAACAATATAATAGAAATTATCCATTGATAATATTTTCAATATATATATATATATATATTATTGTGAGAAACCATAAAGTTACACTATTTAGTTTTTCATCTATTTTTAATGGTTTTTCATTGGTCAATTGTAAAATGGTTAAATGATTTCAATGTGTTTGGATAAATTATATAATAATATAAAAAATAAAATTTTTAACATGTTAATAAGTAATTTACAAAAACATTATAATATGATGTGAAAATTTTCTATTTATTTAAAAAATATAGGATCAGTAAATATAAATTAGGGTAATATACTATAAAACTATCTAGTTTTAAAGTATGATAATTGTGTTTTGATAAATTCTATGAGGGGGTATATGACTCTATCATTTTTAGATGTTTTTTGAAAATGAAAATTATTTAGGCAAGAATTGATTCAGAAAATGAAGTATATAGGGAAGTAAATTTGGTATCTTTTCCTAGTAAAAACTCATGAGAATTTTGTAAAAAAATTACTAAAATTTTTATTTTTTAAAAGTTTCCAATTAACTTTTATATGAGATATAAAATTGGAAATGTTTTATGAAATTTGTGCAGTCATGATAATAAATCCCAAGGTAATGTGGTTAATTTGAATAAATTATGTTTATATGTACTATGGAATATCATAAAATCATTCTAAAAAATTTCCTAATAACAAAACATATTTTTTGTCTCTATATGAAAAAAGTATGAAGGAAAAAAATCAGGTGAACATTATTAAATGAATTTAAATATATCATTTTCTATATGTTTAAGAGGACTGAGTTTAAAACCGTGACTATAATAAGATAATTATAAATAACATGATTACATTACATGTGACAATAATATGTCTAAATCACTTGGTTGAAGTAAAAATATTGTAATTAAAGGGAATATGTAGGAAACATTCCAAACGTTTTCAATAAGTGAAGAAATATTCGAATATTAGGTTTGTATGATGTTTAAATAGGATGCATGAATAAAAATAAGCGCATTAAAAAATAATTCCATAAAAAATTATATTATAGTGAAATATATAATGATGGATTTTAGGTATAAATAATTCTACAAACCACCCTCAAGGGTGTGCTACCATTAACATAATAGTCGAATGGTGGACATAAACGAGTGATATAAAGGTTGTAAAAATGATCATATACCACTACACTGAGGATCACATGATGTGTAAATACACACCTTTATTTATCTTAAATCAATTCATGATAAATGAATTTTCAATTAAATATTAATATCATAATACAAACATAGAAATAATAATTATAATATCCCAAAACCCATACACATAGATTTAGTGGTGAAATCATAAACATTACATTTCTATATTTGATATAGATAATCATGACCCATTTTTCAACCAAACCATATATCAATGAAATAATAAACTGGATCACTTATATTTTTGATGAAATTTTAGGTTTAGAATTTTAGTAAAATAGAAAAACTTATATGTATTGAATACCCATGTCATCAAATGAATATTTCTCCCATTTAAACAAGTTTTCTTTCATTTCAAATTAGTTCATAAATATCATCATTGTTTAATATTTATAAAAATTAATTATTCAGCCTGATTCTTTATATCCCAGAAAAAATGAAATATAATATGGGAGAGACTGATAGTTGAGTAAGGTTAAACAAAATAATTATCCATTTAATGCAATAAATGAACATAAGAGTGAATAAGGGTACAATCATATATAAGTGAATGAGAGGATAAAATTAGAACGCATACCCATCAATACTTGAATCAGGAAATATGATTATACGGAAATGTAAAGATCCATAATTATCAAAAATCACAATCCATTTGATATCAATCTTGAACAAATAATACATCAAGGAAATAATAAAATTTAAATCCATTATTTTATAACTTTTTTAAGATGATATATTCATCAAAAAATAATTCAATACAAAAATTAATTAAATTTAATCCACTTTTAGCATTTTAATTATTTATTTACATAGTTATGAAATAAATAATTACCGTTTTGGGATTTATTAATAATTTTAAATAACTAAATCATATCTATAAAATAATGATAAATTATTCAGATGATAAAAACATATTTATAATAAAATAGATATTTATAACTGAACTGATACATATTTCCATATTCTAAATAATTATAGCTATAAAAATCTAAGAATTTCTCATTTTGTTGTTTTTTTACTTAACATATTATATAAGTCACTTTATTTTACTATTTTTTCCAAAAACTCATAAAAATATATACTAATGTAACGCCCCGACCCCAGCTACCCGGAGTCGGTGCATTACTTCGTAACTTTGGCATGATCACAAAAGATCAAGTCTCGAAAGACAAATTAGTTTAGTAGCCTTGGAAACACTAGATACATTCATAAATGTTACATTACATCATAAAGTGAAAATCTAATATCAAAGTCTTCATAGTGCACACTCATATCCTCTTCTGACTATCCCTGCAAGTCATTCATAAAATACTTTTTCACATCCTGGATAATATTAAAACATTGAAAGGGGTGAGCTTAGATGCTCAGTAAGGATAAAAATATTGCGGAAGCTTTCATAAATAAACATAAAAATTTAAGGCAATGTATAACTAAAACAAAAGACTTTTAAACTTGAACATCATCATAATATGGCAAAAATAAAATGAGATAATGCCATTCACTTCTTCACATGGATATTCTACTGGTCGAATAATCACATGAAATATCAATAACCACTTTCATAATGAGGGAATGTATAATGCCAGACATTCTGAAACATTTTGTCAAGGCCTCGGCCAAGACATCTAAAATGATTAAGGCCTCGGCCAAAACCATAAATCAAATTGGAAGAGGGCCTCGGCCAATTCCAAGTCTAGTTGTCTCATGAGACCTACCGATGCATCGAGGATCAGTAGCGGGATCCACCCGTCACTTATTAAGTCCAATGCATTCCTCATATGAAAAGGTTTAAACATTTCATAAACCATAACATAATCATATCACATAAAATATGAATAAAGGAAACATAACATTTCCACATTTCAATTACAAGATATCAATACAACACATTTATATAATAAAAACACTTTCAAAACCATTTTCAATACCAAAATAAACGAAAATTAAAACATGTAATTTATTTTTCATTTTAAAAAAGTTGTGGATTGTAGAGGAAGCCGAAACCCAAATAATGGCCATGGTGGCGGAGAAGTCGTTGTCGCCGCATACGTATGAGAAGAAATTATTTTTTTCGTTTAGTAAAACACTTCGTATAAAAAGATTTCTTTTGAATAAACGTAAAAGTCAAAGGGGTTTATACACCGTATAAAGGAAAGTTGTGTATAAAACCAAATATGCCTCAATGAAAGGATATTGAGATGAAGACCCTTACAAAGATCAATTTTTTTAAATAAAGTAGATCTATTATGTGTATTAACTATAAGTACACATAAATAAAGTACAAATACAAGATAGTACATAATAATATCATGACATAATTTGAATGTTGGAGATTAACCCAAAGAATAGAAATTGGGTTAAGAAGTTCCCTTACCTCGTGTCTGACTTGACTCAACCGTTCTTTAACTCCTGAATAATAAACTAGAGTGAATATATACCTTATTAAGATCCATTTTTAATTTCATTATCCTTTTTATATCACTTATTACAATGTTATGAACATTATGTAATTATTTAAGTTAATAACGGACGTTTTGTCAATCTTTGGTATTTGAGTCAACAATAAACTTCTTATAATTACAAGTTGTTTATGTGGTAGAATATACATTATCTCCAGAATTATATTCATGATTTCGATGTCATATATATCATATATATCCATTATATACATTCATTTATAATATTACGTAACATCTAGAGGTAAGAAATGAAATGCACCGTTCATGAAGACGGTAAGCTGTACGTACGCATGAACGCTACTTTCATTCCTATTTCGTATTTAATGGATTGAAATCATAATCATATAAATGTATAATATAATTCCAGTATAATATTGTGTATAATAACATTTACTCCATCGTTTATACATCCCACATATGGCATTAACGATTCAAATCACTTTGAGGGGGCGGTAGTCCGCACTTCCTAAAATGAAATTATCGCGTTTTACCCATAATGGAAATCATAAAGTATGCCACAAATGAGAAATAAAAAAGCATAATAAAAACATAAACATATTATATATCATATATAAATATAGTTACATCTTAATGGCCACATTTTAAGGTTTTATATAAGTGTTGAACAATCATCGTTTCGTGAGGCAGAAATTCTCCATCCACAGAAACCGTAGGTTCTTTAACCATTAGATGTAGGTGTGGGTAAGTGTAGCTAGAATACTTCTTATAAAAACATCCTAGTATATTTAGGATACAGGTTTTGTTACAAAAAATATGAATAAAAAGAGTTACGGGGTTGGAGAAGAAAAATAAAACAAAACAACATTAGAGAAGACATTACCTCAAAATCGGGTAACTCTTTTTGATTTGATCCAAAGGCTTCCTTGGGAAGAGTTCTGCCCAAAGTGAGGCTTATAGGAGTAATATGGGGAAGTTTGGAGAGTATTTGGGTAGAGTTTGGCTGAGCCAAATGGCTTGAAAGTGTGATTGAGGTGGTAGAGGTGGGGGCCTTTTATAAGAGGAGAGGAGGGGCACTCTTGGAAAGTAAGCAAAGTTTACATTATTATACAATGCTTTTCGGATTCTAAAGGTCCCACACTTATATAATTCGTGGATAAGGTGATAAGGGTTCGAAATATACCCATAAAATGGTCTTTGGACAAGTTGAAGCCTTGGATTGTACATTATCTTTTCATTTTATTAAAATCGTTAAATAATGAGGTCATCGCTGCATCATAATGATGTCATAAATAATTTAATTTATTTAACGTCTAAAAATTATAAAAAAAAACTATGATGTAGGAAATATTTTTATATTTCCAATGACTATTTATAGTCAAACATATCGCTTGTATTACCCCATGTAAAAAATGTTTTAGTAAAACATTTCATGTTTGTGTCATTTTTTTACGTTAACATTAAATAAAAGGTATTTATGTCATTTTCCAACTAAAGTGGCTCCATGGGGTCCCCAAGTTGACCCATGGATTGTATTGGTCTGACATGTAACATCCAATGAGGGTAGGAAATTTTTCAAGCTCATCTCATATTATTAAAACATTATTTTTACATTAAACTACACTAATTACCTGTAATCACGATTAAGAACGTAAAAGTTACTATTCATCAAAAATTATTTTAATCTCATTGAACCACATTTTACTTCTTAATGACAACCATGTATGTCAGATTATTTTAAAATCAAACCACAGAAGTGTAATATTTCATTTAAACGAAAAATCAGTAATTTAACTACCACTTAGTGGTTTCACTATTAATCAAAAATTGAAGTTTTTCTGAACAATGCCAAAATTTCACCCTAAGCTATAATCGATATTCTGAATTCAAAAGTGATGTCTATTTTAAAAAATTCCAAACATATAAGTTTCATTAATTAATTTTATAATTAATTCCCACTGTCACAACAAATAGCATGTTTTTAAGAAACAATTTATATCAAAAGATTAGCAATTGTTTATGTCCAATTTCAATGTTAAATTAATTCTAATGTCCACCATTGGATAAAATGGTAAAAATATATTCTAATTATACTTTAAAACCACTAAATAGTATAATTTATCACTATAAATGATTTTTATTAAAAAAGTTGTTTTAAGTATTTTTCACTATTCATAAAAAATTCGAAGTTCTCAGAAAAATACCACAAAATTCAACATAGGCTAATTTCGATATTCCAAATCCAAAAATGAAGTCCATTTTGAAATTTAAAATTTCCATAATTTTAAAAAGTTGTTATTACTATTCATAACGGCTACTTTGATTAGTCGTAGTGTTTTAGAACTCGAAGTTGCGTACAATTCAAGCTATTGCATTATTGAACGAGAAGCGTATCGTGGAAGCCCGGGGTGTTACAATATCCCCACCTTCAATAAATTGCGTCATCGCAATATTAAATTTTTCTTTGAAAACAAAAGGTTGAAAAGATAAAATACCCTTGGGGAAAACCCACATCGGAAATAAGATTAATAAAATTTAGCCTTAATAAGAGGGAAAGGAAAATGAAAAAGTCACCACCCAATTATGATCTCGATTAGGAGAACATTGGTGGCAATTAGAGACATATAATTGGAGGAAAAAAGTAAATATTTGTAGGGAGTGATTGAGGTCATCAATCACTATCAACTGTCAAATTGAGGGCCTCAAAGCCTTCAATCAATGTTGATTTAAAATATCATCAGTTCAACAAGACATAAGGTATTAGGATAACACATTTTTTTGTTTTAATATCTCTTTACTAAATTTTAAGAATTAATTCATTCATTGAATAAGAGATAGGTATATATATATTTATGCTTGACAATTAGAGTTTCAACCAACAACTCATCTTTCACTCAAAAAGATAATAGAACTCAAAAATATTATACTTATCCTAATTGTATAAGGTTCCAAATGTTATCACATACCATTTAGATTATTAAAATTATTTTGTAATAACCAGGGACTTCCTGTAGGATAGTGGTAGGAAATAAAGGCATTTCGCACTATGGTTGTGGGTTCGATTCCTGCACCTTTGTCCGACGCGATGGGTTATGCCCCACCCTGCAGGTTGTCCTTTTCCTAAAACTATAGTATTATATTATTCCAAAAATAATCTTCAGAAATGTTTTAACCTTAAACAATACTATCCAAAGATCAACTTAATCCATTCCAACCTTTATAGTTATCCAAAACACCTCTGTCCAGACTTTCTCTAAAATGTCTCTTAATTCCAAAATCAATTTATCAGATTCCACAAAGTAAACTTTCTCTTATTGTCACATACTAAAAATATGATTACCTTAATCATATTAAAACCTTACTGAAACAACAAGTACTGCAGTAAAATCCTTATATATATATATCACATTATTCTAATAACCAGAATATAATACATGAGTCCAAAAGCACCAATACATTAATTATTCCGCTTCAACTGTAGTAACAACATAAGATTGTCCTTGATCCCTTGGCCTTTTCTGAGGTATGTTTCCCTGACGCTTAGGAAATTCATTTGCATAATGCCCCATTTCCCTACAATTGTATCATTCAACATTGATAGCCTCTTTCTTTCCCTTGCAATCACGCGCCTGGTGACCTTTTTCTCCACATTTATAACAAACTCCCATTCCTTTTAGGCAAGTACCAGGGAGATTCTTCCCACAATTATCACATAATGGAAAATCATTCTTTCCCTTTTTCCATTTATCTGTCTCTTGTTCCACCGTTCTCTTCTTCTATTGCTTTACGTTGTTGTCATAAGACTTAGAGAATTCCTTTTCTGTCTTGATAAAACACGAGACAATATCTTCGTATGACGAGAAGGATTGTGGGACTAATGCTCGATAGAGAAATGGTTTTAACCCATCAATGAAACGATCAATCTTACTTCTTAGGTTACATATATAATCTGCAGCGTGCCTCGCTAACCTTGTAAAGTTGGCCTCATACTTTGCGACATTCTCATCCTCCTTTTGTCTCAGACTCAAAAATTGTCTTTCCATATCTTCTCGATGGTCACGAGGATAGTATTTTTCTAGGAAAAGCTCTTTGAAATCCCTCCAATCCATATTCGATACGTCATCATCTTCCTTTGTGTTTTGAATTAGCGACCACCACTGATCGACATCTCCTGTGAGGTGGTAAACTTCCATGACAACCTTCTCCCTTTCGCTACTCCCCAAGGCATGGAATATTTTCTCTAAGGAGTTTATCCATTTCTCATCTACTAATGGATTTGTACCCCCATTAAATGTTGGCGGTTGTTGCCTCATGAAGCGATCTAACATTGATCCTCCATGTTGTGGATCAGGGTGATAAATACGAGTAAGGTTATTATTCATAACTTGATTGAGTTGTCCCAGTATGGTAATAAGTTGATCAGCACCAGTTGTATCTCCAGATCCACAATAATTATCTTGAGAAGGATGGCAATCCCTACATGGAGTGCATTCAATGATACAGTTTCCATTCCTTCCACTAGGCTCCATTTCAAAACAATGGCATAAACTCGATTAGTTTATAAATCAAAATACATAATTCCATACTTGTAAAATACTTAACATAAATTTAACTATTTATGGATATAATCCATAATAATAAAAATGTTTTATTTGAGGAAGTATATACTCATAACCGTTCATAGTGGTTTGTAAATAAAATGAATATTATCCTAATCATATCCCCCGGGAGTGTTGTAACCAAGAGTGCATCAAGGCCCGTTGTTGTGCACTAGTTCCCGTTCGAGTCTAGCTCAAAGTGGTGTTTTCAGGTTTTACCCCTAGGTACATCTATGCCATAGCTACCTCTACCTGCTCGTATCCAGACAGGGATGTATTGCTCGGAAACCTCACAAAATCTCTACAATAACAAAATTCTAGGAAGTTCTTCTATACTAATCTTCAAAGTCTATCTTTGGGATATGTGCTCTAATCAGAGTTTATCTAAATCTATCTTCCAAGGTTAGTACTAAACTGCCTCTGATACCAACTGTAACGCCTCGACCCCAGCTGCCCGGAGTCGGTGCATTACTTCGTAACATTGGCATGATCACAAAAGATCAAGTCTTGAAGGACCAATTAGTTTATTAGCCTTGGAAACACTAGATACATTCATAAATGATACATTACATCATAAAGTGAAAAATTAATAACAAAGTCTTCATAGTCCACACTCATATCCTCTTCTGACTATCCCTGCAAGTCATTCATAAAATACTTCTTCACATCCTGGATAATATTAAAACATTGAAAGGGGTGAGCTTAGATGCTCAGTAAGGATAACAATATTGCGGAAGATTTCATAAATAAACATAAAAATTTAAGGCAATGTATAACTAAAACAAAAGCCTTTTAAACTTGAACATCAACATAATATGGCAAAAGTAAAATGAGATAATGCCATTTACTTCTTCACATGGATATTTTACTGGTCGAGTAATCACATGCAATATCAATAACTACTTTCATAATGATGGAATGTATAATGCCATACATTCTGATACATTTTTTCAAGGCCTCGGTCAAGACGTCTAAAATGATTAAGGCCTCATCCAAAACCATAAATCAAATTGGAATAGGGCCTCAGCCAATTCCACGTCTAGTTGTCTCATGATACCTACCGATGCATCGAGGAGCTGTAGCGGGCTCCACCCGTCACTTATTAAGTCCAATGCATTCCTCGTATGAAAAGGTTTAGACATATCATAAACCATAACATAATCATATCAAATAAAATATGAATAAAGGAAACATAAAATTTCCACATTTCAATCACAAGATATCAATACAACACATTTATATAATAAAAACACTTTTAAAACCATTTTCAATACCAAAATAAAAGAAAATTAAAACATGGAATTTATTTTTCATTTTAAAAAAGTTATGGCTTGTAGAGGAAGCCGAAACCCAAATAATGGTCATGGAGGCGGAGAAGTCGTTATCGCCGCATACGTACGACAAGAAAAACATTCCTTTTTGTCGTTTAGTAAAACACTTCGTATAAAAAGATTCCTTTGGAATAAATGTAAAAGTCAAAGGGGTTTATATACTGTATAAAGGAAGGTTGTGTATAAAACCAAATATGCCTCAATGAAAGGATATTGAGACGAAGACCCTTACAAAGATCATTTTTTTAAATAAAGTAGATCTATTATGTGTATTCACTATAATTACACATAAATAAAGTACAAATACAAGATAAGACATAATAATATCATGACATAATTTGAAAGTAGGAGATTAACCCAAAGAATAGAAATTGGGTTAAGAAGTTCCCTTACCTCGTGTCTGACTTGACTCAACCGTTCTTTAACCTCCTGAATAATAAACTAGAGTAAATATATACCTTATTAAAAACCATTTTTAATTTCATTATCCTTTTTATATCACTTATTACAATGTTATGAACATTATGTAATTATTTATGTTAATAACGGTCGTTTTGTCGATCTTTGGTACTTGAGTCAACAATAACCTTCTAATAATTACAAGTTGTTTTTGTGGTAGAATATCCATTATCTCCAGAATTATATTTATGATTTATATGTCATATATATCATATATATATCCATTATATACATTCATTTATAATATTAAGTAACATTTAGAGGTATGAAATGAAATGCACTGTTCATGGAGACGGTAAGCCGTACGTACGCATGAACGCTACTTTCATTTTTATTTCGTATTTAATGGAATGAAATCATAATGATATAAATGTATAATATAATTCTAGTATAATATTGTGTATAATACCATTTACTCCATCCTTTATACATCCCACATATGGCATTAAAGATTCAAATCACTTTGAGGGGGCGGTAGTCCGCACTTTTTAAAATGAAATTATCGCATTTTACCCATAATGGAAATCATAAAGTATGCCATAAATGAGAAATACAGAAGCATAATTAAAACATAAACATATTATATATCATATATAAATATATTGAAATCTTAATGGCCACCTTTGAAGGTGTTATATGAGTGTTGAACAATCATCGTTTCGTGAGGCAGAAATTCGCCATCCATAGAAACCGTATGTTCTTTAACCATTAGATGTAGGTGTGTGTATGTTTAGCTCGAATCCTTCTTATAAAAATATCGTAGTATATTGAGGATACTGTTTTTTTTACAAATGAAATGAATAAAAAGAGTTTATGGGGTTGGAGAAGAAAAATAAAACAAAACAACATTAGAGAAGACATTACATCAAAATCGGGTAACTCTTTTTGATTTGAGTAAAAGGCTTCCTTGGGAAGAGTTATGCCCAAAGTGAGGCTTCTAGGAGTAATAGGGGGAAGTTGGGAGAGTATTTGGGCAGAGATTGGCCGAGCCAAATGGCTTGAAAGTGTGAAAGAGGTGGTATAGGTTGGGGCCTTTTATAAGAGGAGAGGAGGGGAACTCTTGGAAAGTAAGGAAAGTTTACATTATTATACAATGATTTTCGGATTCTAAAGGTCCCACACTTATATAATTCGTGGCTAAGGTGATAAGGGATATAAATCTACCCATAAAATAGTCTTTGGACAAGTGTACTCCTTGGATTGTACATTATCTTTTCATTTTATTAAAATCGTTAAATAATGAGGACATCGCTGCATCATAATGATATAATAAATAATATAATTTATTTAACGTCTAAAAATTAAAAAAAAGATACTATGATGTAGGAAATATTTTTAGATTTTCAATGACTATTTATAGTCAAACATATCGCTTGTATAACCCCATGTAAAAATTGTTTTAGTAAAACATTGCATGTTTGTGTCATTTTTTTACTTTAACATTAAATAAAAGGTATTTATGTCATTTTCCTACTAAAGTAGCTCCATGGGGTCCTCAAGTTGACCCATGGATTGTCCTGGTCGGAAATGGCACATCCAATGAGGGTAGGACAAGTTTCATGCTCATCTCATATTATTAAAACATTATTTTTACCTTAAACTACACTAATTACCTCTAATTGCGATTAAGAACTTAAAAGTTACTATTCACCAAAAATTATTTTAATCTCATTGAACCAAATTTTACTTATTAATGAAAACCATGTATGTTGTATTTTTTTAAAATAAAACCACAAAAGTGGTAATATTTCATTTAAACGAAAAATCAGTTATTTAACTACCACTTAGTGGTTTCACTATTCATAAAAAATTGATGTTTTTCAGAACAATGCCAAAATTTCACCCTAAGCTATAATCGATATTCCGAATTCAAAAATGATGTCTATTTTACAAAATTCCAAACATATAATTTGAATTAATTAATTTTATAATTAATTCCCACTGTCACAACAAATAGCGTGTTTTTAAGAAATAATTTATATCAAAAGATTGGTAATTGTTTATGTCCAATTTCAATGTTAAATTAATTCTTATGACCACCATTGGATAAAATGGTAAAAATATATTCTAATTATATTTTAAAACCACTAAATAGTATAATTTATCACTATAAATTATTTTGATTAAAAAAGTTGTTTTTAAGTATTTTTCACTATTCATAAAAAATTAGAAGTTCTCAGAAAAATACCAAAAATTCAACATAGGCTAATTTCGATATTCCGAATCCAAAAATGAAGTCCATTTTGAAATATAAAATTTCTATAATTTTAAAAAGTGGTTATTACTATTCATAACGACTACTTTGACTAGTCGCTGTGTTTTAGAACTCGAAGTTGCGTACAATGCAAGCTATTGCATTATTGAACGAGAAGCGTATCGTGGAAGCTCAGGGTGTTACAACTAAGGTGATAATGGTATAAATATGGTCATCAAATGGGTGTTAGATAATTTGGTAGGTAATTTGGTTCCTTATATTTTATTTTTAACCTTTAGGTGAACTCGTTTTTATCATAATCATTGAATATAATTTTAAGAATTTTCACTCATAATTTTTATCAAAAAAATATTTCATCCTATTAGATAATACAAATTATTATCATTACAAATATGTAATACATTTGAAAAAATTAAAATCAAATAATTAGATTAATTTAATTTAAAATTAATTCTACAGACATGATGAGAAATCATGTTTTTAAAGTGGAAATAATAAAATGATTTCCATGATTTCATAGCTAAATTAAATATGAAAAATACTCTAATGATTTAAATTAGATTAATATATTTACAATGGATATAATAAATGTTTTAAAAAATTAAATATAAATAATTATTATAAATTACATAGATGAGAAGTCATTTTTGAATTTACAAATCCTTATTTTTCACTATTCGTCCAACAAAATGAAACTTCTCAAAAATAAAATGAAATATTCACCCTAATATAATTTTTAAATTACCATTAAAAAGTATTTTATTTTTCAATATAAAATTTATAAATGTAATAGTTTTTTAAAACCATGTTCTTAATTAAAATCCGGAAAACGACTTTAGAAAAATAATAGATTTATGCATAAAATTACAATTCTTTTATCTAATATCTAGAAAACACATTGGATGAATTTTAAACATTAAATTTTAATAGATAATATTTAAATTAATTAATATAATCCAAAAATTTATTCATTTAAAGTCTATGTTTCATGTAAGTAAAGTTAATGTCAATATTGTGTGTTATGCAAGCCAAACACGGTGTTGCATGTCGTTTTTTTATCACACACAATTATATTATTTTAAGAACATGGGTTGTTACATAATTACCCCCCCCCCAATTAAATTTAATCCTATAAATTTTAAATTTATCATGGTAATAAATGTATGGATATTTGAAAATAATATTGTTGTAAACCAACATCCTAAAAAGGGTTATTAACACATCGTCTCAATATGATGGAAATCGAAGTATGAGTGTAAAATAGAATTAACCAAACAAGGTTTTAAAATTTTATAAAATAGGTTTGAAGTTAACATAATTATATAGAATAAAATAATAAATCCAAAATAAGGATATAGAGTGATTGAGATCACCCATCACTATAAAGTCTTTGATTATGAAAAAGTTAATAATCACAATGCCGCAAACTGAAGGGGTTTAAAAAAGTTCATTAATATCAAAAAAGATGTTGGTAATAAGATAAAATTATTATTTAACATAATTTCCCTTGTGTTGAGAAATTATATTAATATATTTACTCAAATAATATGGAAATATGCTTACTTGATAAATAAAATTTAATATATTATCAATTTCCATAATAATCTCATCTTTTTATGTAAATGATGAGTATTATCTATTAATATTCACCATTCATGAACTATGATTAAACTATTTAACGAATTATATATACATAAATTGGATAAAAATATATTCCTCAAATAATTAGATTTTAACAAAATTGAAAATGGTTATTACATGGTGAGATTTTTCTTAAAGTCAATAAAACATCATTTGATACACTTATATTAAAAAATAAATTGTAATACCCAAATATCAAAATAATCTATTCCATATTCTCATATCTAAAATAATCTCAATAAACACCGTTTTAAATTTTGGTTTAACCTAAATGTATATCTCATTCAATGCATTTTTAAAGCCCAAAATCTGATTGTATTCATTATAAGTAACATTAATAACTTAGTTAATAAATATATATTAAATAAATAGGTTATCTATATGATTTAACATGTGTTCTCAATATAAAAGATCATATAAAACCTAAAATTTATAAATACATTATAACATATTCCCACAAAATTTAATGGAATACCTCACATTAAACCAAAGCTTTGTAGAAACATCCACTATATTAGTCATCTTCTAAGGTATCATCAATCACATTAATACGTTATCGCTAAAAACCTGAAAATGGTTTCTAATATACTAACTTTAGGATCAAACATAATATTATAGAACTATTATTTTATTCATCACACTAGATATATCCTTGTGTTATGGACTCATTATATCAAAATTTATTTAAACCTACCTTTAATAACAACTATAATAGCCCGATACTCACAATCTAGGATTCAGTAATGAAATAATTCACAATACTTTTCTATCTATGATTTAAATAATTGTGACAACTTTTTCATCCAAAAAATAATGAGTAACAATTTATCACTTACACTAAAAAGGACCATCATGTTTTAGAGTTTCATAGAATCAGAAAAACTCATATATAAATAATACCCAAGTCATCAAAAGAAAATTTCTACCATTTTACTTAGAATTTATTATTTCACAATATGTTATCAATGTAATCCAAATGAAATTATTTCTCGAAATAAATCATTCATTTTAGTTCCTTATAACCTATGAAAAACGAAACCCAATAATGGTGAGCTCAAACTATCTATAAGGGTAAATATAATTACTAAGAATTTTATGTAATCAATTAGAATAAGTGTGAAAAGGGTATGATTAAAAAATCAAATTTCATGATAGTATAATAAACTAAATCATACCAATCAGTACATTGATCATCAAATATGAAAATATTGTGATGACAAGACTCATTAGAATCATTAATCATAATCCAAGTGATATAAATATTGATCAAAGAAGATAACACAAAAATGATGGAATTTGAATATATTAACTTATCAGCAATGTGACCTGATATATACATCTAAAAAAATAATTTTAGGGAACAATTCAGTCAATTTACTTAACGTTTAATAGATTTATTATCATTTAATATAGTTAATTATTAACTAAATAATTATTTTATTTTTGTTTCTTAATCATTTTAGGTAACTAATTCGTCTGTAAATATTAATGATAAATTATTATGTTAATTAAAACATTTTTTCACATAAAAATAAAATTTATTTTAAAAATTGGTTTTCTAACATTCTAAATCATTATAAATATTATAATGAATTAATGTTCCTTCATTTTCATTTTTTAACTAATTATATAAGTCGGTTTTAGAGATTATTTTTTCCAATAACTCCAAAAAATCGATCCTAATGTAATAATGGTTGACATATTTTCATAAAATGTGTCTTAAATATTTGGGTAGGTCATTTGGTCTCATTGGTTTAAATTTTAAGCAATATGTAAACTTGTTTTTACTGAAATCGATGTAATTAAATTGAAATGTTTCTATGCGAAAGAGAATGTATTGCATTATGAAGAGCTTGACAAACCCTAATCTGCAAGAAAATTCTTACAAGTCTTTGTCTCCTTCTTGATATTGCTCGACTTGGATAGTTTCAACCCTAGTTGGGAGATCCCCATGGTTCTACAGAGTTATCGTGCGAAGGATATCTCAAATCTGGGAGTTTCGGAACTGGCGAAAGCTCTTAAAGCATCTTCTCTAACACATGCTTTGAACGAGTCCCTACGAGGTATTTCATTTCATGAATCCCATAAAGGTTCCCATTATGCTTCTTCTGCAGGTGTAAAATCTCACTCGATGGTGAGAAGTCTAGATGATGGTGGTTTCGCCGTCAAAGCTGGCCCAGAGGCGATTGGACAACAAAAAATACTTTGTATGTTCTCTATTATGGGTCATATTTGTTATGTAAAAGGGGACAAGTTGTTGTCTTACATTGAATTGAAGAAAAGAATTTCTATTTTCTGGGATATTACATACAGGAAGTCGATCCCTAAAGGAAGATGGTTTTTTCATTTCCTCCTCTTTTTGCAGGAGGATATTGATAGAGTCTGGAAAATATTAAATCTTAATCTAAACGTGGGTTCCTCAGAATATCTGAATGAGACTTCTCTTTTAACCCAAATACATAGAGGAAAAACTTCCCAAGTTTGGTTCAGAATCCATAACCTTAATTGGTTTTTTGGCACTATAGGATCCTTGATGATCTATATTCTTGTATTACAACTCCTCTAAAAATTTACCAAAGGACCATAAATTCTGATCTTGGAATTTTTTCTTGGGTCTTAATTGAAGTAAATCTTGAAAATAAACCACCTAAAACCATTTCATTCAATGTAGTGGGTTATAAGACTATTATCAATCTTGAATATGAAACCCTTCCTTCCTTATTTTATTTTATAAGATTGTTGTACAATCAATCCTTAATTTTAGAATGGTTTATAGAGTCTCCAATCAATATAATTCCACTGACTGTACAAATGTTAGAAAAAATCGAAAAGAGAAGGCCCACTACCCTGATAAAACCGGACGTCCAAAACCATTCCCTAAAAATGGATTGCTAAACCTAAAGATAATTTTGGTGTATCTTGGGATGACTTAGTGGATGAATAGGACAAACCTCTGAAAAGAAAAAGACATTAAACAAAATATGAAAAATGAGGTCATTATGATTCTTCATAATCCACCTTTTAAATTGGAGTCTCCTTTAAAAACTGATCTTGAGTCTTCCCTAACATTGGGTCATGGTAATATACCAGAATATTTACCTCTAGTTTCATATTCATGACAAAAAAAGATCAAGGGAGAAACCCCTATGAACATATGTGAGGCTGGGTCCTTTTCTGGGAACCATCCCTCACCTTCACCACTATTTTTGTTCCAACCCACCGCCTAAAAGATTACAAGAGGTTCACATTTATGATAATGTGGATTTGAATCAAAAAGCAGTTGGTTTTAATCACAGTGTTGTTCCCACTGTTCCGATGGAAACTGAAATTAAATCTTCTTCTCCCAAATGTCCTTCAACATGTAAATAGCTGGGTATGGTCCATGCTGCTTGTCTGGACAGTGCAAACATGAAGGTTCTCACCCCGACTAAGGTTGGAGACATCTCCCAAGACGGTTCACCATCGGGACCCTCTGAAACTGATAAAATATCAAAGGTGGCATCAAGCCTGGTTAAGGAAGATTCCATCCCTCAGGAGCCCCTTGCCTTGGTTCCCTCTGAATATGTAAAATTTTCAAGTGTACTCTTTTTCCCTGACCCGATCTCTTCTTTCAATTTGACTATTAGTAACAAGGAAGGAGTTAAAAATCTTCTTATCTCTCAGTCAAAATGCAGAAAATCTGCACTCCTGGTAAGAACGTATCCCCTAGGAAAACCAGAGGACAAAATTATAGAAAGAAAAAGAAAGGGGGGTGAAACCCCAGGAATAAGCATTAATTCATATACTCTTTTGGAAAAGTCAGGGTATTGTTAAACCTGCCACCCTAAATGTATTAAAAAGATTGATTAATATTCATCAACCTATGTTTCTTTCTATTTCTGAACCTAAGGAGAGTTTTTCCCCTAAATTCATGCATCTCTGAAATTACGACATTTCCTTCTTAGGTGGTTGTAACAATTGTAATGTTGCAGACTCTCTTTGGATTTTTTATCACTCATTTCTTCAGAAAGGTCATATTTTCAGTCTTTCTGAGCAAGCTTTAACTTGTGATTACAACATGGATAACACAAATCTTTTCAATAATTTTTTTTATGCCAAAAATAATTACCAGCATAGAAGACCTATTTGGGACGAACGTTCCACTATCAATTCCAAAATTCAAGACCACTGGGTCTTAGTTGGGGATTTCAATGATATTCTCTCACCCAATAAAAAACATGGAAAATCGTTATCTTTTATTTTTTCTATAGAATTCAAAGCCTCTATAGAGGAATAGAATCTTATTGACGTTAACCTAGTAGGTTCCAAATTTATATGGTATATACATCATTATAATTGAGTCGTGGTGAGTAATCTCGATAGAGCATTCATTAATGATTTAGCCCTTTATAAATGGAAGAAAATATCCAGTGTTAATCTGACCAAACATGCCTCAGATCATCACCAGATATTAGTCATTATTCCTCAAAATCTTCAAAACCCTCTTTTCTTTTCAGATATAATTTGTAATGGTCCTTGAACCCTGGTTGTTTCAATTTATTCAGTTCTTCCTAGGATAACATGGGTAACTCCAGCGACTCATTTGACTGCACCAATAAGTTGAAAAATCTCAAACATAATCTCAAAAAGTGTTGCAAAACCAAATTTGACTTAATAGATAATGACATTCAGAGTTTGGAGAAATGTTTGACTCTTATTCAGAATAACAACAATATCACCAGATTCAAAACTGACCCCAAAAATGAAATCAATATTTATGCTAAATTAATATCCTTGCTCAACTTTAAAGATAACTTAATGAAGAAAATTTTCAAAGCTAAATAGCTCAACGATGATGATAGGAACACCAAATTTTACAAATCCATTCAAAGAGATAGGAAAGCTGGTAGGCATCTCTCCTGTTAAAGTGTTGAGGGTAACCTCATTAATACAGATGAAGGGATTTCCAACCATGTTGTCTCCTATTTCACGGAAATTTTCAATGGCCCCAATACCACCAAAGAAATGTTTCCTAATATAATTCAAAACATGGTTTATTTTTAGGATAATTGTTTACTTAACAGCATCCATCTTGATTCTAAAATTATTGAAAGAGTTTTTGGAATTAATCTAGACAGTGCCCCTAGCCCTAATGGCTTTAATAACGGATTTTACCAAAAACACTGGGATGTCATTCAAAATGATGTTTGTAACTTAGTCAAAACCTTATTTGAAAAAGGTGTTATTCCTCCTGGTCTAAATTCTAAATTTCTCACTCTTATTTCCAAAATTGAAAATACCGATGAAATTCACCTTTTCCTATCCATCGCCCTCTTAAATTACTTTTAAAAATGATTACTAAGATCATTGGAAATAAAATCTCTACTATTAGTACCAGAATTGTTTCTTGGAACCTGTTCGGCTTCATCAAAGGTATATCTATACAAGATTGCATTTTCCTTGCCTCTAAATCCACTAATTTATTGAATAGAAACACTATAGGTGGAAATGTTTCTCTTAAACTAAATATTACTAAAGCCTTTGACACGATTAATAGGGAATTTATTTTTAAAGTTCTTTCTAGTTTCGGTTTAAATGAAACTTTTGTCAATAGAATAAAATCAATTTTCAATTTAGCCTATATTTCCACTCTTATCAATGAATCTCCTAGAGGTTACTTTAAATGCACCAAGGGAATCAGACAAGGAGACACTCTCTCTACTATCATGTTTTCAATTATAGAAGACTATCTTAGCTGATTGCTCACCTTCAATGTTGATCAAGGCAAAATCAAACTGATTCATGCCTTTTAGAATTTACATGCCCCATCCCATCTTCTTTATGCTGATGATATTATTTTATTCCTCCAGGGGGGACAAAAGGCATATCAATAACCTTAAATCCATCATCTCTCACTATGAAGAGTTGTCTGGTCAGCACGTTAGGTAGCATAAATCCTTTATCTTTTCTAGTAAAAATCCCCCCAATAGAAAAACTTGTTTCACCAATGTTTTATGGGTTA
Source organism: Viscum album (assembly GCA_963277665.1). NCBI lineage: Eukaryota > Viridiplantae > Streptophyta > Magnoliopsida > Santalales > Viscaceae > Viscum > Viscum album. The sequence goes on from OY728155.1 coordinate 705,214,786, forward strand.
AGGAAGGTTCCCTTCCATTCAATTACCTTGGTGACCCCATCTTCTGGGGATGAACCAAATCTTCTTATTTTCATCACATAGTGGATCAAAATCAAAAACAACTTTCGTCCTGGAAAGGAAAATCCCTTTCAATGGTAGGAAGAGCCTTCCTTGTGAAATCTACCATTGTTTCTTAGTTGGTTTACTCAATGATGGTCTACAAGTGGTCGGTGGGTCTTATAAAAATCTTAAATACTACTATAAGGAACCTCATCTTGAGCGGAAGAACTCTAGAGAGAAAATTGTTCACAGTTTTTTGGACCTCTTATTGTAAGCCTATTGAAGAAGGTGGTATAGGAATTAAAAATCATAAAACCTTTAATGAGGCTGTACATGATAAATTTATGTGGTCCCTCATTAATCATAACTCTCATCCCTTGAAATTTCTCAGAACTCATTTTCTTGATAAGCTTAAATCTAGTAATTTTCACTACATGTCTTCCCCTATCTGGCCCTCAATTAAATCTTCTTATTCAACTATCTTGGAAAATTCTACATGGATTTTTAGTAAAGAATCAACTTTAAATTTTTCGTTTGATAACTGGACTGGTTCCCCTATTATATCGTAGATTCCTAATTCTATTAATCTCGATCCCGCTAACAACTCCATTTGGGACGTGATCAATTCTTCTGGTTCACATCTTTCGATTTCCATTAAGGAGATTGTCGAGAATTATTAGTTCATTTCCTATGACGACTTTCTAGTTTGGGAACAAGCTAAAAATGGCTTGTTGGACTCCAAAAAATATTATAAGCACTATCTCTCTAATGTTGATGATAATCTCAGCTGGATCGCCACCTTCAATAAGGCATAGATAAAACCTTCTTGTCTTACCCTCATTTGCCTAATTTCTCACAAAAAAGATCCTACTGATGGTTGTCTTCATCCTTATGGTTTTAATCTTTTATCTAAATGTAGATTGTGCAACAAACAGCGGGAAGACATAAATCACCTATTTTTATCTTGTGACACTGCTACTGCTCTTTGGAATTACATTTTTTTCCTTTTTGAGTGAATATGGATTTTGGATAAGTATATTATCTCACAGTAGAAAAGGAGGATTGATCTTATGAGGTCACCGCAAATTAGATACCTTTTTCTCACTACCTTTGGAGAGCTTCTACATATCCTATAGTATGGTAGAAATGATTTCATTGTCAACATTATCTCTTTTAAACAAAAAGCAGGAAAAATGAGGATACTTCTTTCTATCAAAAATGCTACTATGATCCAAAAAGACCATTGTGACCATTTTGTCATTGATCATGAAACCCTATGCTATATTGGAGTAAGTGGAATATATCCAAAACCGAAATACACTATTGAAGTATTATGGCAACATCCTCCTCCTGGATGGATTAAAGTCAATGTTGACGGAGCCTTGAAAGGAAACCATGGACCTTCGGGATACAAAGGTGTTTTTAGAGACCATCTTGATCCGATTCACATATGTTTCTATTGAAGTTGCAACATTGCTTCTTCTTTGGAGGCCGAAATGTTGGGTATCATTCATACCGTCTATTTTGGAAAACATTTCAATTCGAGCAACATTTGGATTGAGAGGGACTCTTCTACCATTGTGCAAGCCATATGGAAGGGTGTGACTCACCTAACATGGACTCTCACCCCCCTAATGTATTAACTGCCTCAACTTGCTCAACACTCTCAACTTCATTGCTACACATACCTTCCGTGAAGCAAAAAAGATCGTCGATGGTCTCGCCAACATGGGAGTCTCTCATGAGATCACTTAGAGGAATGATATCCATGCTAATTTCATTCTTTTTTATTATATTTTCTTGAAAATTGTCCTCATTTTAACTCATGTATCATGTTTGATCCTTTTGTTTAATAAATTGCAGGGTTCTGGCCATTAACCAAAACTAATCCCCTGAAAAAATTAAAATATTTCTGAAAATAATTATGGTGTAAAAATAAGTTTACAATATTATATAATATAAATTATGATTATTAAAAATATAGAATCCACTAGTAAAAAATAAACTCAAATAATAAGAATATTTTATTTCAAAATTAATCCTATATATGCGACGAGATAATGAGTTATTAAAGGGGAAATATAAACAATTTTAAAATGTTTTTAAATCGAAATTCAATGTGAAAAATCATAAAATGACCTAAATTATATTAATTGAAATATAATTGATCTAATTAAATATTAAAAATAACTTAAAATTTAACTTTATAATATAAATTATTTATATGAAAATTAAGTTTTCAACTAATAATTCAGTATTTCAAAATATTCATCAAAAAAATGATTATATTATGAAAAATTAAAAATATTCACCCTAAGATAAATGTGAAATTACTACATAAAAACTATAGATTAATTTTTTTAAAAAAATCTAAAGAATTAATTTTTAAAAAAACATGTTCTCTATTAAAAGCCAGCAAAACTGCCTTAAAAAATACAACTTTTTATGCATATAATTAGATTTTTAGATATTTTTTATAAAAATAAATTGGATTAATGTAAAAAATTAGATTAAATAATATATATATATATATATATATTTAATATATTCTAATAATTGTAATTTTTTCAAACTCAGTGTTGTGTGTAACACCGGCTAAATCTAAGAATGCATGTAACACAATCAAAACTCAGTTTTGTGTGTCATCGATGGTATTAAACACAATTTTATTCTTTTAAGAACTCAATATTTTAAAATAATAATTATAAAATAATTAATTAATTAATTCATTCATTTGAGTTACCAATTTTAATGTTTTTTATTTGGAATATAAATTCATGGTTTAAAATATTATGTGGTTTTTACAGAATAACATGGTAATTTTATCATGATAAGATTATAAATATGTTATTTTAAATAGTTTAAGAATGATCTTAGTAAATTGTAATATTTCCTTTAGATTGATTGAGACTAATATCATAAAAAATCCTAAAATTATTACCCAAATAAAATTGTTAATATTAAAAATTAAATCTATTGAATACCACTAAGGGTTCATTATTAATCAATACGCATCATGAAACTGCCCCCAAATTAAATCTCAACCTAACATAATATGCATATTCACTAAGAATAAAACTATATATAATGTAGGGATTCAATTATTTTTTTAGTTAATGTATGTTTTATTATTCTAATCATTTATATCACTATATTACACATTTCCTGAGACATTTTTATATTTAAATTAATAAATAAATTTTTAACAAATAAAAATTTATCTAAAAAAAATACTCATCGTGAATTATTTTAAAAAATATATTTACGGGATGAAATAGTAATTTTTTTAAAGAGTGAGTAAAACATCAAAATATTATATTATGAGTTGTTATAGGCATAAATATTTATGAAAAAAATTATTCACATATCATATATGTGATTTCCATTATCTAAAATAATTTCTATAATCCAATTAATATTTTTATTTCCATAAATTCATTTATAAAAGTAAAAAGTAAATTTTCCATATCAAGAATTTATTTTATTATATTAAAACATATTTTCTATATCCTAATAAAATTATTCTCCTTAATAATAAAAAATAAGTGATGGATTTTTTCATTCACTGAATTACACACTATTTTAATGGATAAAATTTATTTTTAATTTTTTTAATATAATTAAATAATAAATATTTCATAAGGATACACTAAATAAAATTTTCAATAGTAAATGAAGATTCAGAATAAATACCCACATTTTCACCTATTCGTGTTCACTTCAATCATAATATCCCACATTATCATTTTTTCATTAATAAATTATCATGATTTTATTAATTATCTTTGAGAAATTAAAATTGGTCTAATGGTGTTACATATGATGAATATATGAAAAGTATAAATATTTTATTCACACCGTCTTTGAATTCATATACTATTTAAATAAAATTTATTCAAAGTTTCACTTTTATTTTTTTAACCTATTAAACAAAATTTTAATGTATTACAAATTTATGTGGTTAAATATCTTTACTCTTATAAAAATGGGATGCAGGATTTAATCTCATTGATGGTTTATAGATTTAAGTGTAAATAGTTTATTCAATACCATGTTCTTTAAATACACTTTAGTTATTCATAAATAAATGTATTTTTTTTAAAAAAAACATATGGTTTGATATCCTTTAATTTTTTATATACTTTCAGTATTATTTTATTATATGCATGATTTTAAAAAAATAACAAATTCAAACATTATAGAAAAACTTCTAACACAAATGTTTTTTATTGGTATATTTTATAATAATATATTTTATAAGAGAGATAGAAAAATTTATTATTAATTATTTATGAATATTGTGGGATCCTAAATCAGTAATGATAGAAGTTCCTTATTGGGTAAAGGGTTTTCATATATAGATATATTTATTTATGTAATATAAAGAATAAATCATTTCAAACTATATATGATAAAAGATTACTTTTGGTGGTTGATAGGTGTTTTCATTTTATTTGGATAAATTATTAACTTCTATATTTCAAGATAAATATAAATTTACCACGAATAATTGTTTTCTATAATTTATATAGGATAAGTATTTATAAAAATGTTGTGTAACATTATTCGATGAAGAACATTAATATCAATTACCACATTATTAAGGAAAAAGTAAATGATTTCTCTAAAATGTATCGTAAATTATAGATTTGATCAAGAATACCAACAATAAATAGTGTTTTTTATATTATGGATAATGATATGCATTATACATTCAGGTATACAAGTGCCTCTTTTAACATTTCAATATACTAGAATTAAAATATTTTCCAAATATGGAGATTAATTCTTTGAATTTTTGTAATCAAGTATTGATAAATTGTGTTTTTTATTAATATTTAGGAGAAAAACCTCATCTTCCATTACCAATGTTATTGATAATAATGATTAAATAATATTTAGAAATTGGTAAATCAGTTATATATAAATTCTAACCTAATAGATAAAAAATAAATTAGGGATGTTCATTTATGTATATTTTTTAATTAGTAATGTTTTATATTTTAGTGCTAAAATAATTTTTTTTTATAACTAGTATAAATGTTTGACACATCTCTAATTTCCATTGTATGTTTTCCACTATTTTTAATGTTTTTACTATATAGTAATTGTATATGAAAAAATTTATTTATGACTCTCATTTGATACGAAAAAATATAAAATTATAAGATTAATGAGTACATGATAAATTAAATACATATTATATTATTTCTGGGTAGATTATATAATTTCTATATCAATGGGGTAGATGAAAAAATCATGAAAATATTCAGAATATTTAATTCATTTTCAATGATTGATTAGTTTTCAACATTGGATTAAAAGGATGGATACATGATATTAATGATGTTATTGAAGTTCAAAAAGACTTTTAGGACATTTGGATCATGATTTAATGGAATAGTAATATTTTTAGTGATAGGTCACTTGTGCATAATGAAATGGTTACCCATTATGTTGTTATAGAGAACACTGGTGAGAATAGAGTAACAATACTAATAATTCTATCTATTAAAAATCCTTGGTGGAAATGAAACTTATACCATATTTTTGAGAGAATGACTTGAAATGTATACTATGAAATATAAGAGATTCACAATGTCTTTATAACTGGTACATAGAGGATTTAAGAATTGTAATAAATAATTTAATCATAAGTAAGGTACACGGTAGATTCAAAAAATGTTCCAAAGATTAAAATCATTTACAACTACTGAATTTCTGTAATTATATAGTCTATATATAATTATTTAAAAAATATATCATTCCCTATGAATGTAGATTTTATAGGTTACTTGAATGTATATATGATAAGTACTAAGAGAGATATTTTGAAATAGAATCATATTATGATAATATAAGATCAAGTTTTATGAAGATAAAAATACATATTTGATAAATATAATATAATTATTTTTTAGATCATATTTTAATTATTAATTGTTTATATAGTGGACATTATATAATGTAATAAGGTCATATTTTTAATATTATAGCATCCTCATATACTTGATTATATTCCAATAAATTGGTTTTTCCATTTTATTATAATCGTCTTTGGACATACAAAACATTGACGAGAGGAATTTTAATGCTAAATATCTAAAGGGACTATCAAATCTAAATTTAATTCTAAAAAGTATTTAATTGAATATAATTTATTGTAGTTATCTAAATATTCAAATAAAATATCTCTTAGATTTCTATAAAACATTAATATATATATAAAGTGTTTATTTTTGGATTTTTATAAACATGTAAAATGGGAAAGAGAATGTATTGTAGTTTTTAAACAATAATAAAAAATAGTGTTGGTAAAATTAGAAAAATTTTTAGTTATTCAATTCTCCAACCCTCTACCATATGAATTTTATCACATGGTTTTTATAAAAAATATACTATAGGCTGACTTTCAAATTATGTTTTTTATTGATTATTCCCAAGAACATTTTCACGATAAAAATAATAAATTTGTTAATTATTATATTTATATATATTGGGATGTATTTTTCTATTAGGAACTAATAATTGTATTTATATTTAGTTACTGGATCTATACACCACTTAGTACATGGATGTTTTCTTATTCTCCATATTTTCATTATATAATCAATTATATATATATATATATAGAATCATTGCTATGAAATTTATCATGTTAAGCCAATATAAAAGGATTGTTTTTTTATTCAATTATTTTTCTTAATCTATGTGTCATCTTTATTGAAAATTATCTTTTTTTATGTGTTATTCTGGATTAAGTATTCACATAATTATACAGTCCTTCCATTTTATCTATAAATTTAGTTCACCAATTTTTTTTTAGAATTCTCATCAATCCTGTTGAGTTACCTAACACATAATACAATCTATCACTACTCTGGTGTTCCCTCTATGGAAAAAATATGGTGTGAAAAATTTACTTTTGATTATTGTTTTAATAAAATGAATAATAGAAAAAGTTGGATAATGAAATAAGGGAAGGCTTCCACCTCTTTCTGTGGGGTTTTTTCTTATAGTTCTTGGAATGAGGCTTCTTATCGAGTAGTTTATTTTTTTAGAGAATAAAAATTAATTCTTTAGAAACCATGATCCCTCGAGAACATGATTATATGGTGGTTCAATTTTTAATTGGAATATCGATCCACTAATTGCATTCATTGGTCATGTAATTTGTATTTAGAACATAGTTTTATTATAATTTTTATATTTATTTTCTTTAATTCACCTATTTTAAATCATTGTAATGTTTTATACTGTTATATTTTCTCATTAAATTTATATTTTTTACTTATAATTCTATGGTCCAGTATATATTTTAATTATCATTATCTCATGAAAAATAATGACATTTAAAATAGTGTTCCTTCTATTAAAATATTTCAAATTTAGGTCGAATCATTTATTATGAATATTTACTTATATTACATTATTCATTTGCATTATTTTATCAATCATCTTAAAGTGTCTATTTTATTCATAATTTTAAATATATAAATAAATATTCCCATATTTATTGTTATAATATTATTATTTTAGTTTTTTCATCAATTTTTTTTATATTTTTAATATAAGAGTATTTATTCTCAGTTATGAGTAACAATATTACTATAATGGACCAAAATCTTGTGTAAGATGATTTTATTCTAATTCCATACTAATAATGTTTAATTTTCCATGATTGTGTTTTCATATGTTTCTAAAATTGGTTGAGAATTATTTTCATGATTTTGGCCACAGTTTAGAGATTTTTATGGTAAATTTAGAACCCACCAGGTGCTCGAGGGACTTACAATAGATACCCAGTTGCCCTAAAAAAGGCATGGTAGTTGTTTTGGTACAGAAAAAAATATTGCATATTGTGTGGGTACCTGATAAGTAACTAGTATTTCATAAAATTTTAATAAAATAATATATATTTAAAAAATCATTAAATTGGGTGGTCTCTTTTTTTCACTCGCAGTCGTATAGGGAGCACGCCGAACTATCCCTATCTTTATTCTCCTCAACTTCCCATTATAAGAACTCATTTATTCATCATTAGATAGTTTATTTGTATATCACATGGACTCTCTACAGGTAAGGATAAATTTTCTTTTTTTTTCTATTTTGTTTTTATAACCGTTGTGGTTGTTATCCACTAAAATATCTCTTTTAGGTTTTCTTCTTTTTTTCTAAATTTGAACAGATCAGAGTCAAATTTAACAATAATATTTTACAAGAAGGATCCTATTTTCACTTGTTAATTGGATCATATATTTTAATAACATATGATTTTAAAATAATGATTTTCTCAATAGAATACAAAATACGCAACACTGAATGTAAAGGATACATTAACAATTATTATTTAAAGATTACCATTATAAACAAGCAGTTTAATTAGAGGGTAATAATATGATTAACATAATGATCAAGTTTATTAAATGTTCCTAATAAATAAAACATTATTGATTTATTCATTATAAATATGAAATCAATTAATTGAATGTCATTTTATTCTTTAAAAATATCCATTCTTCAAACATGATTTTTATTACATTTTATGAGATAATATTATATTTAATTTCTTGAAATTTTATTAAATTAGTGTTATAAAATGAAAATAATTTTTTAAATAATCATTTCAAAAGTATCATAAAGTGAAATTTTGATAATTTTATAAAGACTTTTTCTCATCAATTAATAGAGAAAAATACTGATTTTTATAAAATAATACATTTTTTTCAAAGTTTATACGTTGTAAAATTATATTTTAGATTAGTTTTATAAATTAGTTAGTTAAATTTAATTTAAAATAATTCTATTATGGTTTCTTAAAAAAAATTATACATTAATTTATTATTAAAATATTTTTTACTTAAAAAGTCATTTTTCAAAAAATACATATTTTCTTCAATATTTTTCTTTTTAATTTTAAATTAAATTATACCAATTAATTTTTTTATATTTAAAAATTAATTCCCTAGTATGAATCTATGAGTTATAATTTTTTAAATAGGTATGTTTAATTTTTAATCATTTTGAAAATTAACTATATTAATTTTTGTGACCACAATAATGGATAAATTTATTCATTAATGTTAAAAATAAAATGATAAAGACACAAAAATGTCCATAACACTTGACTAAATTTTATAAGATGATTATATCTCCTCTGTAATCATTCAAAATTATAATATGTTGTCAATTTGTTTTCATTTTCCCATGATTTTGACATTTATATTATTAAATTTAAATTAAATTCAAAAAAAATCATCCTCTTTGATTTATTATATTTTAATTTTTGAAATAGGGATAAATACAAAATATATTCTATTATGAATAATATTAAGATTTTTAATTTAGTTTTTCATCATTTAAATTTATTTTTAATTTTAATTAAATAAATAATATCCTTAAATTCATATGCAACCCTCACATAATTCCTCTTCTAGCAATAAATAATAAAAAATTATTTTTTGAAAACTATGAAAATTAAAATATTTGAGTTCGTTTTTGTGTTACATGATGTTTTAGATAAAAATTACACATTAGAGATTTTTTTCTTAATTTTATCCGAATAATATTATTTTCTTTTAGTTCATACTGACGAATTATGGTTCCAAAATATACATTAATTTTATTTAATAAAAAATATTATTTTATTAAATGATTTAAAATTCCTAAAACATATTATCTCTAATCATGTGAATTAGATAAGTCTTATAACATCATAAATGAAACATTTATGAGAAAGTATTCCATTTATAGTAAATATATTAACCTCTTAAGATTAAAACATAGATTGATATCCCTATAATTGTCAATAAGGCTACCCAATGGTTGAACCAAACAAATAAGGGGAATAATGTGAACCAAAATTATCAATTTTTTTATAGGAGATTATTTTTACCCAAAAAATCTTATATTCAAATTGTATAAATTTTGATCCATTTTAACACCAAATATAACTTATAATAACTTCAAATTTTATGAAATTCCAAAAGTACCCCTCCTCTCTATTATAAATGGGGTACTCTTCTTCTTATTTCATTACACCTCAATAACAAACTAATTAATCCAATAACCATAAAAATAACTTTCTAAAATCACTTCAAATAATAAATTGTTGTTATTTTATTCATAATACAAAATTATAGGGTTTATGGTGCATAAAATATTTGTTTTCTCGGGAGGAGGTATGGTTCTTAACTCAGTTTTCTTTATTTATTTGTTCATACACCAACTTAAATTCTTTTAAAATTATAATTAGATAATAAAATCAGTATAGAACATATTATTTGATTCTGTTTTTTATGTCATATTCAATATTCATCTCCACTTCTATCAAATGGGAAATAAAACCATCATCCATTTTTTAATTGGATTATCGCCTCACGAACTAATGTAATTAGTCTTCCATCAATGCCTCTCACATATGGTTATAATGATGGAATTTAGATATGTGTGTGTGTGTGTTTGTGTGTCTGTTATTAATACCATATTTATAATTCATACAATATAATATATCATTTTATTTATTACCTCTCCACTCACTACAAAATTATAACAACGCTCGTGTGTATATGTGCACTACCACCTCCACAAAATAATATGATTAATTTTTCATCACCACATCACATTGATAATGCATATAAGAATTTTTAAATAAATAATATGATAGTTGTGTTATTATTATCTTTCAGAAAAGATAAAATTATTCTTAACTTATTTCAATTGAGATAATTGAAAATTGATGTGTTACACATACATGTATACATCCTACCATCTTCATGATTGTAACATATTTCATTTTCTATAAAACTATCTCATTATTGGTCATAAAATTACAATTGATATATAAAAATATAATTATTCCATTATTATTATTCTATATGTTATGGAATAATTACTCCTTTTACCATGGTTAACACATTGATATTGATTTTAAATTATGAAAAAAATATCCTCAAAACAACTGGTATTAACGTTATTATTAATTTATTAAATGAAATATATTGAAATTATAGACTAAATGTAATGTTTTTCGTCTAAAATTCCTTTTATTTAGAAATATTTTAATGTTATGAACCTAATTTATTTTATGAGTTGTATATACTTTTCCTTTTATGTTATATATAATGAATCCTTCATAATTCATGTCATTTTATGTTGGGAAAAACGTTTTTTTGTTTATGTTTTATTTCAACTTATATTTGGTTGATTTATATTTATTACACATAATTCATTTATTTATAAATTTTCAACTCAATGATATGATATTTATAAAGGTTATTCATCTCAAAATACCTTCCCTTGGGAGTTACATTTATGATATGAAACTATTTTATTTTAAAGGTGTATATACTTCTCCTTTTATATTTTATATCAATTTTATCCTTATGTAAATCAAATTTATTATTTATATTTATTTTTTTTCATTCATGGATCATCACATTGAAAATTTACCTATGTTGAAAAAGATTTCTGTTACAACCTCTTTTATTTTCATAATTATTTATGTTCATGGTTGTTTAGGGTGGAATCATATGCTCTTATATTCTTGAACATATATCTTTTATTCTCATCACGGAATGAATGAGTTTTACTTGTTTAATTTACATTTCCACCCCTATTTAATTCATTAACAACAAGGAATTTGATTCTATGTGATGTGGATATTCCATCTTCTTTTATATTAGGAATATTTCTCTTCATATCCATGTTTTCAAAATACAATATGGAAAATTATTTTATAAAATTAAATTATTTTATAAAGATATTTGAAATTATATTTTACCTTTTTTAAAGGGATTTAATATAAAATTTCTTAATATCCTGTGTATTGGCCACTTTTCCCTCTCTTTAACAAAATGTTTTAAAAGAATGTTTATTTTTACCATTAAAAACATGGCTGAAATTTCTTATAATCAAGACTATTATTTGATTTGATCCATCTAATAGACATTTCCAATGTAATTTTTAAATAATAATATATTTAAATCTTTTATAAATTTTATGTTTTAAAATGTAATTTTCAAAATAAAAAGGGTATTTTAATCACGGGTTTTTTGAAGATATTTTTAATGAAGTTCCCATTCATCAACAACAATAACTATTGATGTCACATAAGATACACTGAGGATATATTGTAATAGAACCAATCATATTCTTTCTCTATATGTATTTTGAGTGTTTCAATGATATTTTCTTGAATATTAATTATTTTTCATGATTTAGTAATGTTATGGAAGAAATAATGGGGTTGCATATGTGTTTGTTTCATTTGGAAATGGGGATGAACATGTTTTTTTAAGGTTAAACCTTTCCAATCATTTTCTAACTGGTTTATTCATAGAACTGGAAACACCCAATGATTGTATATCCATTTGGACCTACATTCCAAAGGTAGGTGCTCATTAGTTATTGACCGATGAGGCTTAAGAATTTGCATTGGTAGAGAGGATGGGAGGACAGGCTCGTCACACCTTTTGGGGGGAATTATTTCCTACTCCGGGACTCTTTTATAGATTTATGTTATGTTCATGAATCCTTATTAATTCATCAAGCATGAAAATGAGTTTTCCTATATATTTGGCAATTGATGATTGTTATGTATAGGATTTAGAGAATATTTTATATGTATTTTAGGTTTTTCATTAATGGAGAATAATTCATATATATTAGTTATTCTTAGTCAATGGTATCCTTAAATATATTATATAGATATTTCTTGGTCATTATGATGACCATACTATTTATAAAGTCACTCATTGGGGCACGTGATGTTTATTTTCATTCAAAAGGATAGGGATTATTTCAGAGATGGGATCATACCAACAGATGGGCTACCTACGTATCCTCATTAAAAAGGAATCATAACCCACATAGTTAGATAAAAAGGACATATTTTAACATTATATGGGATGGAAAAGAATTATTGAATGATGTATGTGAACCTTAGAACGGCTTCTTACGTACTCCGCTTTTAAGGAAGATATCAATGTCTATGTAGTTTGGTTGAAAAAATATCGGGCTTATACAAGGTTAACAGCCCATAAAATGATTTCATGATTACTTTTACACTCTATGCTCACGTAAGTCATGATCTGTGTGAGAAACAACAGGTATTAGTAAACGTGACGATTGTGAAATGAAAGATGCAGTCACAATGAATGATGTGGGGCTTACGTATGAATGACTACCCAAGTAGATGAAATCCATGACTAACTTCAGGAATGAATCCAAGGAGTAGGGTCCATAAAGGTATTTGTACTTTATGGAGATTTACAGTATTAACCGGGGGATTACTCTTAAGGAGGATGGGGCTTACTCCTGAGAAGGAGGACCAAATTAAAGGAATTATGATTGGGGCTTATTCCTAAGAAGGATGCCTGAACAATGGGAACTTGGGACTTACTCCTGAGGATGATTACCTAAATCAAATTATCTTCTAATCTTAAAGGATGAGGATAGAGGGAGTAAACCTCTAACCATAGTGACATAATTCTTATATTTCATGAGTTTTTGGGAGAGGTTCTCTAAGAATTCTTTTTCGATAAGGAATCCAACAAAGGAAGAATGCCATAAATGGCCTTGAAAAAGTGTTTCGAGGCCTAATATTGTGAAGAGGAGAGGTGAATGGGAGAGAGACACACTAATGAAGTTGGAACACAATTCTTGGCCGCACAAGTGTACTTGCACGGTATGGGTTCACCTGGGCAATGAAGAATCAGTAGGGTAATACTTGGGAGAGACTTAACTCAAGCCTTTAGTATTATCCTATGATGTTTTCAAAAGGGCAGCATGTACGTTTCATTGAAATGGTAGGGCAACATCAATGTTTTTCCATTTTAAAGGATGTTTGGACACTTAGGTGTGCAAGTGTTGATGAATTATAAACAATTATTCCTTATTCTACTCCTTTAGGTCTTCCATTCTAGGTAAAATGTTGCCTTAGAATCTTTCGTAATAGTTGAGTTGAAGACTAGGGTGACCAGAGCATGAATTTGAGTTTTGAAAAATCTGGTGTCCATGAAATGCGGTCCCACATGGGCAATTTATAGGCCACCTTACACCTTGTGCGAAAAACGAAATAGGGCGCGCAAGAGAGATGCACGACACATAGGTGGCGCACATGTGACTTGCGCGCCCCACTCCAAAGGGGCTCCTAGTCCATGCCTTTGTCAATTTTTTTGATTTTCTTCAAAGGGTGACACTCTATGTGCTTAAGATATTCTCATTTTCCATTCGTTAGACTATATGATGGAATGGAGCATAAACATTGTTTTATGATGATATGAATTCTATATTTACTTTATTCATGTTATGGTTATTGGAAATATATTATGATGATTGGTGGTTATGTTATAAACCATCAATGGGTGGTCTAATTATAAACCAATGATGGTTGGTTACATTATAAGCCTAGAATGGGTGGGCCTATGATTTACCTCTATTTCATTTGGTATAGAGGCAAACAATATGTTTATTACAATTGTAAGTGTTATTATATTGGTTCTTTAAAGGAAATATTCCAATATTCCAATAAGATTTCTTTATTTATGCCATGGGTGTTTATGGAAATCCTATGATTTCCCAAATAATATAACATGTTTATGTTTAAAGAAAATTATTATTTTATTCTTATAGGTGAAAATATATGTTTTTTAATGATTTATTTTAACAATATTTACATCACATGGATTAATATTATTAATTCCAATTATTATTTCCTTTTTGAAATCTTTTTTCAATGTTTCATGATTGATGATCCTGGTATTGATGCATATGAATTAAATCATGTTATGCTCTTGTTATATTATTATGTCAACTTACCAATATTATTTTTTTACTCTCCCTAAGGATATTAAATTTTTAATGCTTATGTTTAACCTTACTAAGAATTTGAGTTCACCCTTCAGTTGATTACTTTTTCCAAGGTTAGTAAGATTGGTGATATATGATTTCATTCATGAAATTTTCCATATGTGAATAAAGTTATGGGAGATGCTGAAGTCATAATATGTTATAAAGAAATTTGGGTGTATTGTGAAAAAAAATCTCATTATTTCATAAGTGTTGTTCATGTAAGTGTTTTCCCTAATTTAATAAAAATCTATATATTTTTTTCTTTGGTTTTTTAGGTGATCTAATATTTTTTTTATGTTGAATGTTTTGGATGAAAAATGGTGAGCCACATTTATCAGAATCAGATATGGAATTATTAATTTTATGTTTTTTAACTCTAGATCTGGTAGTGTTGGTTGATGGCTATTATAATTATTTTATCATATGTGTGTTGAAGAATCGTTGGGTATTTGGGTGTAGGAAGTGAGAGTTTCTAATCAATAATGTAAACAGTTGGGTTTTCTATTATTCATATTATACTCCAATGAGCATTATATTATTGTAAATGATTAGATATTATAAGTGTAGTTCATGCATGGTTGATGTGTTATTGGATTTCTTGGAATGTTTTCCTATATACTAAAGATATTGATCATTTAAGGGGATAATTAACATGGTTCCTTGGGAAAATGATGGGTTTGACTAATCCAGGTATGGAAAATAGGCATCATTTGGTTTGTATGATTTTGATACCTCATCCATTGATGGTGTAGTGATAGAGGATTACCAAATTGTTTCCATATGAGATTGGTGATGTCACTCAACATAGGTATCTCCGGGTTAGCGTTATGTGAAAACATATAATGCCCCATGAGTTGGTGTCGAACACTGATGTTTTGTGGTATCCACCGTAGTTGATAATCATAGGGTGATGGTGTCGACCCTCAAACGCTATGGGGGATACATCACATGTGGCCACCACATCTGAGGGGTGATTATGATCACTAGTTGTTAGTTGAATTCTATCCATATATGAATTATTTTGGGATGTTCATCTATGAATTATTATGTATAACTATATTTTGATGCCCCATTGTGTAGTTTTAGTTAACTAAGAGGGTGGTGTGGTGAATTTGTGAATCGCATTTCATTTTTTTAATATAAATTTTTATTAAATCAATAACCATCACCTTTTATATTGAATGATGTCAATATTGAACTTCCAGCACATCAAGAATGGTAAAAACATATTATATACTGTATAACTTTTTTACTATTAAAAATGTTTAATAATGTCCTTATTAAAATATTGGATCACTAAACACTATATATTTTACCATATTCACTATTGTAGATTTAACAATAAGGATTTATCCCTTGACTATTAGTAGATAAAATAAATAATGTTTTTAAATGACCACCACCAATACAATTTTAAAATAATTTCCAAACACATTTAAGAGGAAGTGAGAACCCACACAATAGTAGTTTAATCCCCAATATAAATGAAATTTTTTTAAATAATAATTTCAGACGATTAGAATAAAACTCTATAAACATTATACTGGGAATAAAAATTACCAGAGTGCCAGGATCATCCCTCAAAATGACTTCACAATGTTTTTCTAAGATATCCCAAGACTACATATATTACTCAAGATTAAAATTTCCAATGTTGAAGCCTCTAATCAAGATAATGTTCTTTCTATCAATCAATTTACCTTTCCCCTTTGTTATCCCCACTAAGTATTCTACCCACTATTTGGTTGATAACATTCTGTAGAGCCTTAATATCCATGACTTTCTCCACAATTTCATCATATGAGTGAAGAAGAATATCCTTTTGATTCACCACTAAAGCAATCTATTTCTGATAGTTAACATGAGTATCAACATCTCGTAGCTTCCCAAGAGTCTTTGCAGCTCTCGCATCCTCACACTACAACCTAGGAAGATGTGTAACCTCTTTTGGGTGAGGGATAACAACCACAAGGTGCATCATAACAACCTCGTCTTGAGAGATAGAATCGCTCGAGAGCTTTCTAGCACATTTACATGTCTTCAAAGGAAGATTACATTTACTTGTGGTCCTCTTTACTGGATGATAGGGTAAGTTGGAATATCCATTCTGTGGGAACATTCTCTAGGTATGCTTGATAAATCATTATGAATCTATAATGGTGTTATTTACCTTACATGAAGAGGATCTAAAATAATCATCTACAATCCACACATCATTGGACTCATTAGGGAGTCCTAATCTGAGTCCATGTACGCTTAGAAGACCTCCCATCCCATAAAAGAAACCTCACCATGGTCGGACTCTGTCACAATACATTCACGATAATCATGGCCTTTACCTTCTCCCAATACATCAAACTATTTTTGAGAAACTATGAGACTTCCTCTAGATTTTGGATTCTTGGTATAGGAGGATTTGTCTTACATATCCTACACTAGAATGGTAGGACCACCCAGATGACAAAAAGACTCCTAATTACCTGCCTAATTCTCTATGCTAGATTTATTCTTACAATACTCTTCCTTCAAATGGGTAACACTAAGGTCGTTTGCGTCTATGTGCCTCAACAAATTCAATCCATCCAACGTCGCTTGTGTACTATAAGATAAAGCTGATAGGAATGACTTCCCCTACACCAAGACTGATCAAGTGGATTTCTCATATCCATTACCCATAAACATCAATTGCATAATAGTGTCCTCCCATCCTCTACTTTGAGATCCACTGAGACAATGAACCTCACTCCCTATCATGCTCACCTCAACCTCCTCTGTAGTGTTGGATGTAGCTAGGGTAATCACCGTCGCCACTATTAAGGGACTATTTTATTCATCTACGTTGATAAAAAAGTCCTCTTTCAAATGGTTAAAGATGTTTTCCACCCACAGTATTCCCTCCATATGCATCACCTTATTCACAGCCACTATAGAAAGCTATGGGAGAAACTACTTCTGAGCCTCCTACGTGCTGGAATCCAAAACCAGAGAATCTCAGAACCTAAAGAGTTCCATTTTCTTATGAACCTCCTTGTGCACCTCCTCATGCCCACCCAAAATAACACTATCTCGCAACTAGAATTCCACTATTAGATCCACTGGTGCCGATGTTGGCCTAACCTGTTTCCCATGTCGACATCCAATGTTAAAATGGCCTAGCATGTTGCATCTCAAGTAGAATGACGGCCACCAATCCAACACCAACCACTATTTCCATATTAGCTCTTCTCTGACCAAAAACCACATCCATTCCGTAGGAGGTTTTGAAACATCATCCTTAACACATACTCAAGGCTAAATGGGGTGGAAAACTATAGAAGTTCCATTACTAGAACACACATACCATACAACCAAATTATTGAACATGTAAATATTGTATGGATTTTGGAAATGAAGAGTTAGGTCAGGAAAACATGGCCACACCAAATTAAAAGGTGGATCAAAATTCTTGTTGAAATCAAATTATCATCGTTGGAGGAAAAAATTGCATCCATCGAACACTTGTGGAGCACTGGACCAGGTGATGACCAAATCCTCCACAGATGAGAATGGAATCAACATTTGACGCTGATCAAGACGAAGCACCACCACTCATTTTTGAGGACCTCAAGAATAAAATAAAAATCTATAAAAACGTCAACCTATGGATGGTGACCCTTGAATTTAACCACAATCACCGATCTGTGAAGATCTGAAGCAGTGTTGAACTATTTGAAGAAATCGCTAGATTGGGTGAGCCTTTTTGAAGGTCAGGGACCTTAGGCCCAATAGGTATAGATAGGAATAGTGGAAGGTATGTCAGTTTGGTTGGGGGATGAAGGGTTGAACCATCCAGGATGAAGGGAGATTCCCCCCTCCCCCCGCCTGGGAGGAGGGGGTCGTAGCTTTTGGCATCTCCGAGATAGGGAATCACTTCTGTATCCACTATATGCGTGAGCTCCCTCTAAAAAAACTATTCTAATAAAATAATAATAAAGTATCCTATATTAATCAATTCTATTGTTAATGCATCATTGTCTTTACCATGGAATTTATTATCCTTTTCATTTAAATGATTTTCATTCAGAAAATTATAGTTATCATAATATTCATTATGATGTTGAACAAGTGTTAACCATCCTCTTACATAAAAAAAACATAGGTGTAATAATCACACACAAACCAAGTTTTTACTCAGCATCTTATTTTTTCCCTTTTTATAATTTCTCCCTTTCTAGGCACACTTCTCTATTCTACTCTCTGACATTAGTTAATCCCTTTTTAATTAATGTAATATCCCTATTCTAAATTAGCTTTAAATTTGTTTATTCATGTTCAAACTAACTTTTAATTTTAAATTCAAATTCAAACTCATAATTTTTATCAACGTCTCTGACGTGTTTTTTATAATTTGGATCATTAAAGACTTTTTACGCCTTTTATATGTTAATGGTAATTTATAGATCATGTATGCGTAGAAAATTTTTCATAAAATGATCCACACTACTAAAAATCATGAATTATACATTTTCCCTAACATTTTCCACATTACCAAATATTTTTGTATAGTATATTAGTTCGTTATGCTAGGAACTATTTTTAAATGACTCTAAAAAACCCTTATAACATGAAATTTTTCTCCATATTATTTTTGGATTGGAATTTTCTTCTCACAACAACTAATTTTCAACAACTTGGGACTCTATGTTTGGAACCAAATAAAATAGTCGTGAATCAACCAATTTATTTCACTTACCTAGGTATAATCTTCATGATCAATTAATGATCTTTCCAAAATATCAAACATTTCTTATCCATGATGTTGTAGATGTTGTTTTGATACCTAGTCAACCATCTAACATTTTCACTGATTGATTCACCATGTTTGCTATTTTTCTCCTCCTCTAGTTTAATCGTTGTGAAAAAATTACATCTAGGAAAATAATCTATAGAAAACTATCATTTATCTCTTATGATCAATTAATCACATGTCAATCATAAGGGAATCAACCATCACATGTATGAGCCTCATCATTTCTCACAGCGAAATTTCACAATATAAATTACTTCAAAAACACTTATTTCAATCCTAATATCCATATTTTACATTATATGGTATGTATTTAACTACACCATAATGTACTAAGGTCTCCTTAATTATGTAATACCTAACAAAAATGAAAATTTCCAAATATTTCATGTCATTTCACTACCTAGACAAGTGTTCTGCCTATTTTATTCTTGAATAAATCATAGTGACATCACCTACCCTTAAAATATATTGAAATAGTACTTATTAATTTATAATCTAGTCCCGTGTATTTTCAATCACTCTAAAACATTAGAATGAACATAACTTAAAATAAAGAACCTTATAACACTTATATTTGAATATAATTTTTATTTTGATAGAAAAATTTAAACAAATTACCATATCAACATCATCAATTCAGAAATTCTTATCACTTAAAATCGATAGTCCTAGATCAATATTCAACCAATTGGATCTCAATAGACTTCCCCCAAGTTACAAAAATCTAACCAATGTTCGAAAAACTATGCATATAACCATTTCCATTAGTAATCTATTGGTCTAAAAAAATATCCCCCCTTTAAATTTTTTTCAACTATTGAAAAAAAATTCATTTAACTATAGACACATTTAAAAAGTATTAATCATTCCAAAAAATTATCCTATAAGATAAAACTCGGTGTAAAAAACAAGGAAATTGAATAATAATGTTATCATATCCATTAAAGTGACTTAAAATGACTCTATTCCAACTCTAAATCTTCATAATTTTTCTTTCATATCATAAATTTATTTCATTGAACCTTCAAATAAAGAGATACTAGGTACATTCTGAGAATACAAGTCAAAGAAGCTCACATTCTTCAAACACACGCACACATAGTGACATAATATCTTACCCCTTTTAAAACCTCCCCCCTAAATTTATGGTTCTTATTAATGATTTTTTTTCAATGAACTTTTCATTTTCTACTCCCTCTTTGTTTACAAATTTCAAAATAAATTAATGGATAAGAATAATAAAAAATTCATTATTCGTTATTAATGGTTGTAATTTCTTCTATAAATTCCATTTATTAATATTTCACTACCCCTTTTGACTAAAAAACACTATGATCATCCAAAAACATCTTTAACTCCCACATTATATTAGGATAAATCATATTTACCTTTATTTATGTAATATGAAATGGAAAAAAATCTTTTATTTCTCTTCACTTCAACTTATTCTTCAAAATAATGAAATTATTGGTTTATATTTGTTGTAACATAATATTTTTTATATGATATCTTCTTAATGAGACCACTCTTTCAATATTATTATTAATTATAATTTTGTCCCTCTATTTTTGGGGTCACCAATATCAAATGTATTTTCAAGATATTCCTTATTCTTTTTGAAAACCTTATTTTTTTATAGAGATTAATTTCTATTATCATTTTTTTTAAATCAAATTGGCTTATGTTTTTAGATATTGCTGGCTTATAAAATCATGATATCGTCTGTAGTGATAAAATTATGTTGATTATATCTCTCACACACTTCAATAAAATATTTTAATAAAATTATTATTAAAGAATAAATTTTAATTTTAATTCTTCCTTAATTTGATAGTTTTTTAGGGTTTTCTCCACCTAAATGAATATCTTCTACCACTATACATATATTTAAATTTTAGAACTGGTAACATTTTATCACATGCTCATAACCTCTACAAAACTAATAGTGACCATAAAATTATAATCAACTTCATATACCTCTAGTTTAATCAATAATTAAAATTTTAGGAAATTAATTATTTTGAAATCCCTATCATCCACTATTTGAATAAAAATAACTCTAAAATACTCTATAAATGTTCCTATATATTCTAGATCTTTTTCTTTATTTTCTATCTTCCAACATGAAAGACGATCTTTATTCAATGATACACTTTAAAGAAGAAAATATTTTCTAAATTTTATTCTCTTATGTGACTCTCGTTACATTTTTCATAATTTATTCAGATTAAAAATTTTCTGTAGTGACACTATGATCTCAATTCCAAAACAACACACTTTTATATATTTTATTAATCTACCATTCAATTCTTATAATTAGAAATTTTATTTTTGAAAAATATTATCTGATTTTTTATCATTGGATGTTAATATTGATATGTTAATCATGTTTCTCCTATTAATGACTATTATTTTCATTAATTCAAATTTATTATTCTACATTATGATTTTTATATTAGTTTTTTATCACTAACTATTAACTTGAATAAATTCTTTTTGAATTCAGACATATCATGTTTAACTATATTTGTTAATTTTTATTCTACTATATTCATTGACTCATATGAAAACATTAGATATTATCTTATAAATTTACGTATACAATAATAAATCTATTAAATATTAATATAACGACTTATCATTTATTGATTAAAATACATTCTATTTCATTGATATATATTTATTACATTATTTATTGGAATCAATTATTACAATGAATTTATTGTCAACTATACCAGTTAAGGGACAAACAAAATTAAAATGAAAACATGATGTTTCATACATTATATATAAACAAATCCTCCTTTTGGTAAAAGAAGAATTATTTCTAAAACTTTTTGGTGAAAAAATACCTCTTCTGAAATTCATGGTATTGGTCTAAAAACCTCTCATGGAGATAGAACCATAGCATTGCATTCAGCCTTTTCAATAATTGGAAATATTTTAGAAAATATTTCAATTAAAAAAAAGTTGAAAAATTATAAAGATTACATTCCATTAAATTTATCTTTTATTATTAGGAAATTATTTGAGTTGGGTGGCATATGATTTTCAAAAATAGAAAAAACATCTTCATTCAAATCTAAAATAATATCTTTATCTCAATCTTCTTCCTCAATTTTTAACAACATCATTTTACTCTTCATTTATTGGAATTATACTTCCTTCTCATATGAATTATACTATTTCAAAGTGAATTCTATTATTATCTCATATCATACCATAATGTTTTGAAAGTCATCTAATGGAAGATTGTTACAATGACAATCCCCTATAACAAAAACATTAGAATCAAATTTATCTTATAAGATACAATGTATCTTTTCAACCACCATTTAATCATTAAGAGTATTCCGAAATACTAAAATTGTACTCACAAACTCATTAAACCTTTTAAATAATTCTTCAAAAAATTCTCCTTCAATCATATATATATATATATATATCCTGACATAGGTTTCCAATTTTTAAATTTATCCATTTTCTCTTTTTTTTTTCCATCGTATATATGCTTTTCTTTATCCCAAGTTCCTTTCACATTTTTGATCCCTATAAACAATAAAAACCCATTCTCAAAACATGAGGATAATGTTGACATTCTTACACAGCCATAGATCTAAATATACATTCCGTAATATTATGTTAAAGAAGATAAATATGAAAACGGTGTAAAACTATTAATCAATATTTTTATAATATCGATACTTAACGATAATAATTATGCATCATTATCTCTTTAAAACCTAGAAAAAAATTTCAGTTGAATGCGGAGGGTTTATTTCCAATCACATAACATAAATTGTCCATAATATATATAAAAACATGATCATATAACTACATCATCAAACACCTTATTCATTAAAAATGGTCACTAATTAGATTTTAACCGATAGAGAAAATAACAAATTCAGATTGAGTTTAAAAACCTTTACATAATAAAAAATAAAACTTATTGATCATTAAATGCAATTAAGATTCTTTTGATATAGCTTGGGATGACCCCATTACATTGTGATGGTTTTCAAATTGGATTTTAGTTAATTTTAAATAATATTATTTATTTATTTTCATGACTTTTTTAATAAACCTCAATCAATTTTTACAGTTAAGGATATCACTGTTGATCATCCCACAAACTGAGGTAAGAATAAATATAATGAACACTCGTTATATAAGGCTCAATACCCAAAATGTGAATCTATTTCCTTTTTCAAATCATGAATCTCCTGAGACTATAAATTACACCATAAAAAATTGTGGATAAAATGATTACGTTTTATCTATAAATATTTATTAAAATAAATAAACATTATTGTTTTTGGACAAAATAAAATTCATTCTTTCTTGATTGTTTTTTTCTCGGATGTATTATTTTCTTCATCTGGTCATGGATTACACTTACCTTTAAAAATTTTGTATCGTAAAAATTTATAGTTCTCTAATAATTTTTTTTTGTAGAATTAGAGTGAACATCTTTCATCCTTAACATGAAACACATGTACAATCGACCCATACAGACCCAGTCTATAATTCTATTCTTTTTATTTTTATTTAAATTATCTATTCTCAATTCCCTTTCACACACTCCTTCCTTTTTTTGTTATTTTTTTAATTCATTAAATACCCCTCATACAAATTACAATACATGTAGATTCATTCTACTTCATGTGAAAATATGAAATTTTAAAACATATTTAAATTAAAAAATTTATTCAACTTATTTTAATCATATCCCATTTATTTTCTAGACTTTGGTATATTCACAATATCTTATTTCTCATTTACATTTAAAATTTAAATTCAATGTCGATAATGAAAATCCTATAAATTAAAAAAGTGACCCATGTCGCTATATTCAATCAAAATATGGAATTCTTTATTGGTCGTATGAGGTCCTACATCACCACATTATGGTGAACATTGTTCCAAATAAAACCTCTAAAAATACAAGGAATATTTTTTTGAAATTATTTATTCCATGACATGTGTTTCATTAGTAATTTTTTATAATAATAATTTCCACATAATTTCTTCTTCCATGAAATTGGACTCTCAGATTTGAACCTTATAAAACTACTATAAATCAATTAATCTATTTCACTTTCATAAATATGATCCTCCTTGATATTTTATGGACATAAAATACAAAAAAATTATATTGACCATAGTGTTCTATATACCATTTTGACCCTCCTCAGACTCTTCACCAATTCACTAGTCATTTCACCATAAAATTTGTTTTTATCTTCTTCTAAGATAATCTCGTAAAACAAATTCTTCTAGGTTTATCAAATATAATCCAGCATTATTTTATTATTCATTTAATTTAATCATACATGATCTATGAAAGATTCAATGATGACATGTACATGCCTCATCATTTATCAAATAGATTTTTTTTAATTTAATTTTTTTATAAAATTAATTTTTCAAATATGATTATTAAATTTATGTTTCTATGGTTTGTACATAACTAAAAAATGACATAGTTGTGAAACATTCTTTAGAATCCTCCTATAAAAATGTTATCACGAGAAACCATTTAGTTTCACTTCATACACAAGTGACCTTCTCAATATATATTTTACCGTAGTATTGTGATATCATATATATTTAAAAAATTCAAGAAATAGTCAATAACATTTAAACTCAATCCATGTCCATTTAATCACTACAAAACCGGGGAACTAAATTCACTAAAAATGAATCACCATATAACACATGAGTTTTAATATTATTTACATGTTTATAATTACATAAATCACATGATCTATAACTAATTCAATTCTTCGAAAATTATTCTCTATTGATAAAAACCACAATTATAGTGAATTTTTATTCAAATCCTTATATCAAGAAAATCTACTTGGGTCAAAATAATATACACAATTTCAAAAAATTCTACATTTCAGAATTATAATTAAGAAGGTCTTTATCTAAACATATAGAATATGGTTTGGTGATTCATTATTCAAAAGGTTTCTAGGGGTATGGATATAATGGGTTGATTGCTTATGGGAATATAGGCAGTGAAAATTTCTCCTTTTTGGTGAGTTCAGACCAAGGATGTGACATCCTACCCTGAAATTGGATGAAGCTGGAATGTTTCTCAAATTTTTCTTGTCCAAAATGTAATATATAGGTTTTGTAACATTTTTTATTATATATACATGTAACATTTTATATTGTTATTTATATAACTGAATTATCTTTAGAAATCATTGATTTTGGGTAGATGAGTTTTAACCCACACCATGTATGTAGAGACCCGTATCTTGACGTACATGGTCATTACATTACTTTTGCGGAATACTTAGTACATAACAAAAACACACACACAAGGATCGTAATAGTTTAGTGTCTTTGGAAACTCAGAACGTAATCTTCTAATCGTGGTGAAAGATCTTCAATATCTCCCATAAAGATCTTCCCTTTTTTTTTACCTAAAAACCTTTCTTTATATCTTGGGGAAAAGAAAACATAAAAGGGTGAGCTCAAATGCTCAGCAAGGGCAAATAAAGGAAATAAAAATCATATCATATCTTTATGAAAATCAAAACCTACAAAAGAGATCATAATATCTTAACATGGAATAAATCATAGAAGTGAAAATGAGATCCCCAAAATCATAACATAAAACTTGAAACTTTGTGGCATGCACACATAATCATGGAAAATCATTTCTTGTTAGTCATGACTCATCGCCAAGACTATCTTAGTGGACAAAGTCTCTTTCTGAACCGAGTTCACTCCTCGTTTCAGTCCTGTATCACTGAACCGAAATAACTTTCCGTTCCAGCCATGTCTATCTCATGAGATATAAAATCTTTACCCAATGCATTGGAGGGAGATATAGGTCCCACCCATCTTATAATGAATCCTTTCTTATGTGTGCCACATAATCATAAAACATGCATCATCGCATAACACATGTAACAAAAATGGGATTCTTGAAACATCATGACATCATAAATCAATTCATATATGATAAAGGAATTCATAAACATAATTCCATCACAACATAGTCAAACCAATGTAAAAATATGGATAGAAACAGAACTCTTTATTATCTTAGATGGAAAATAATTTTGATAAAACACTTGAATTGAATTCTTGAGGAAAATATCCTTTCTTCTTCAAAAACATTTTTCCTTTCATAACATGTCATACAACTTTAAAATAAAAGAAGTTGATTAAAAATAAACTTGAAAACTTGTAAAGGAAGCTTCTTTGAAGTAATGTTTTAAAAATCCATTCATGCCGTATAAGTTAAAAAAAAACATTCTTCGTACTTTTGTCGGGAAAAGTCAAAAAGTACCTCGTACGGAAAAACGACAAAAGATTCCTTTCATATTCTTTACTAAAAACTCACCTAAGGGTAAAATTAGATTTAAACTATTTCAAGTGGATGGAAACAATATTACATATTGAGGGAACATGGATGTGGGTGATAAAATACACCCCAGTAAATACTTACGAATAAACAATCTCGGATAAAAATGAGATTGTGATATTTCCCTTACCTTAGGTCCGATTAGCTTTGTACGTGTCCGAAGCTCCTGAATAATGGTTTAAATAATGTTATTGACTTATTCCAGAATCATACATATTGATATGAGATCATATATGGTCATATTATTAGCTTCTTGTTAGTAATATTTCATTGTTACTTGTTACTCGGGTCTTTATAACTTTTTGTTCTTATGCGTGTTTTGTCGAATAAATTCTTATTCTTATATTTAGGTTATAGATAATTCATTTCCAGAATGGTATTAGTGTAGTATATACCATATTCATTCATTCAATTCATTTATACAATCATTATGAAATGAAGATCATGTAGAACGAGTCGCATCACATCGTGGAGACGGTATTCCGTACGTACGCACGAGTGATGATATCATTCCTATGATCGTGGAATTGTATTGGAGTTTATATATATATTATTTCAGTATCAATATTACTTAATAATAATCATATATAGTTACTCATTACACCATTATACCCATCCTTGTAAGGTGATGGTGGAAAATAGATTACACCACGGCGTGGAGACGGTATTCCGTACGTACGCACGCGCGGTGATTTCATTTTTCCGTAGGATGGATAGAAGGTGAATTAGGGTTGTTTCATATTTATAATAACATATCAGTATGTAAGTAATACTGATGTTATTACTTCATCATGAAACAACTAAAGAAGAAGAAGTTGAAGAAGAAAGAAATTGAAAAGATCGGTAATGGATATTACCTCTTCTTTGGAACGCCTCTTTGAATCCTCCACATAAGGAACTAAGAGTGGTCTTTGGAGAAGACCAGGACCTCTAGGACTATTCTAGGGAAGTGGAGGGGAGAAACGGGCAGGGGTTGGCCGAGCTTGAGTGCTCAATTTGGTGTGAGGAGGAGGGGGAGGAGGTGCCCTTTTATAAGGGAGGAGAGGGGCACCTTAGGAATATCTCAAAATATTATTTTATATTAAAGTCAAAATCGGTTTATAATGGTTCCAAAGGGTCTTATTTCGAAGATAAAGTGGGGATGGGTCGAAATCCTATCAACCAATAGAATTTAGACAAGTTTAGGATATTATTTTAACCTTATCAATTAGATTTAACACTAAGTTAAATAATTTAACTTTTACCATGTCTTTTTGTTTTCTTTCACTATATGGTTAATAAACTTACTATAACATGCCAAACGAACCCCAAATTGTTTATTATTAATATATATATCCTTATCTAAGTCATTTGGCCGAACCTTAGATTTTTAGGAATACAATAACAATTAATAATATAATATTTGATTTAAAAACTATTTTGTGTCAATTTTGACACTATTTGATATATGATTTTTGTGAAAGTCATAACAGAATTATATGTTCGAACCAAGTTGATTAAATCCACAATAATATATCATAGTAACCTAGAAAATTAGTGGAATTCATAAAAAGTCTCAAATTACATTTATTTTGGTATTTATATTATCAATTTTGTCAATATTTCATTAATAAGATAATTACTGCATCATATTTGTGTCATAAATAAATTAAATTATTTGATGTCTAAAAATTACAAATAAAATACCATCATGTAGGAAATCTTTTTATCTTTCTAATGAATATTTACAATCGAATTTATCTTATGTATAACCCTATATTAAAAATTATTTACTTATTAAACTTTGATTTTAACTATTTTAACCCTTCTTTAAATAAATTAATAATAAATGTCCTAATCTAATACAAGTGGGCCTAAATGGTCATATTTTATTCCTAAGTTTGTTTTTGGTCGAATTACACTTGTCCAATAGAATTAGGACATGTGTTAGGGTAATAGTAATATCATATTTACCCTTAGTTACCCTATTTACTATTAACCGCGGTAAAAAAGTAAAAAGTTACTATTCACCAAAAAATTATTTTCATCTCATTGAACCACCTTTTAGTCCTTGATATTAACCGTGTCTCTCGGATTTTCGAAATTCCATTCACAGAAGCGGAAAAATTAAGTTTTATGAAAAATTCAGTTTTTTTAACTACCACTTAGTAGTTTCACTATTCATCAAAAATTGATGTTTTTCAGAACAATGCCAAAATTTTATCCTAAGCTATATTTCATATTCCGAATTCAAAAATGAAATCTATTTTACCAAATTCATAACATAGAAGTTGCATTAATTAATTTTATAATTAAATCCTGCTGTTAAAATAAATAGCGTGTTTTTAGGAAACAATATATATCAAAAGATTGACACTTGATTATGTCTGGTTTAAATGTGAAATTACAACCAATGACCAACATTGTATTAAATTGTAAAAATATATTCTAAATATACTTTAAAACCACTCAAATTAATAATTTATCACTATTAATTATTTCGATTAAAAAAGTTGTTTTTAATTATAATTTAGAAATTTTTCACTATTCATCAGAATATGAAAGTTATCCGAAAAGTACCAAAATTTCACCTTAGGCTAAATTCGATACTCCGAATCCAAGAATGAAGTTCATTTTGAAAAATAAGATTTACAGAATTTTAAAAAGTGGTTATTACTATTCATAACGGCTAGTTTTAATAATATTTTAATAGCACATCGTTGTTTAGTGAAACTCGGTATTGCGTATTACACACGCTATTGAGGAAGGTCGCGATTGCGTGCAAGGCAAGACAAGGATGCGTGTTGTGCAAGCTCCTTTTTGTGTAGCGTACAACACAAGACATTATTAAAAAGAATATTTTTCATAAAATCTTGGGTTGTTCCATTCTACCCCCCTTAAAATGAATTTCGCCCTCGAAATTCGTCGGGGTTATAAATGGTTTACTATTCGAAAGTTTCTTTAATAGAAACCCACATCGTAAAAAAAAAATACCAAAACTTGGCTTTAAAAACTAAAGTATGAAATGTAACGATTACCCAAATAAACTAATCACTGGGTTTCCACATAGGTGAAAATATGGATATGGAAGAGAAATCTAACCATCATGTTCTGATGGAGAGTGGTAGAGAACATGGCTATGGAAAAGCCAGTAATCACAAATCCATAGATTTGTGATGATATAAGGTACCATCTGATTCATCAGATATAAGATCACTACGACAACATTTTTGGTTTTCAAGATCATTTCCCCTAATGTTGAAATTTTGAATTAGAATAAATACTTACTTTATTTTGGTACAATGTCACTGTTGTTCGTGCCTTGAACAATTTCCACTTCATCTCTTAAATAAATGAAGTTGAATTTGTTCTTCGTGAAGTGTTAGCAGATCATGTGATAGAATGACGGGTCATTCCATCTGTCTCAAACAAAAGGTTAGCAAAAATTATATGCATAAATCGATCTATAGTGAGATTAATCATATATGGTTCCTAAAATGGACTTATACTTCATATATCATACTGCTTAATATAATAAAACTAGATTCTACTAAACAGGGACTTCCTGTAGGTCAGTGGTAGGCGATAAAGGCCAGTCGCACTTCGGTTGTGGGTTCGATTCCTACAGCCTTGTCCGAAGCGATGGGCTGTCGCCCGTCCTGCAGGTTGTCCTTTTTTCTAAAACTACATTACTATAACATCCCATCAATAATATCGAAAAAAAACTTCTATCCTTAAACAATAATCACTTATGTCCAACATAATCCATTTCAATCTTTAGGCTTATCCATAATACTGCAGTCCACTCTCATAACATAGTGAAAACGATTACCAGAGATTTAATACCATCGTTGATCCCCATATATCATAAGATATGTTTTGTTGGTCACATTCTAAACATTCAAAGTCCTTAATCATGTATTCTCTTGAATACCTTAGTGAAAACATGAATGCAGTTAAAAGTTAACACTTTCCACATACCAAAATCCTCAAAATTCTATATACTCAATCCATGATATCACTTAGTCCTTATATCAATCATGAGCTCATGAATACTATTAAACATTTCATTTTCTCGTCTTCATTATGCGCATA
Organism: Viscum album; assembly: GCA_963277665.1. Classification (NCBI taxonomy): domain Eukaryota; kingdom Viridiplantae; phylum Streptophyta; class Magnoliopsida; order Santalales; family Viscaceae; genus Viscum; species Viscum album. The sequence goes on from OY728155.1 coordinate 705,245,934, forward strand.
TCATCTTATTTCCAAAAAAAATATCTCAATCACTTTGAACACCACATCAATAAATATTGCAATACTCAATGATACACCATTATTTTGGAATCCCATTACATAAACACTTAATCATTCCACCACATCGTTGTCATATTCAACATTGCCAATAGTGATCGCATGTGACTTCCCTTTGTCCTTTGCCTTAAGCGGTTGCTCATGTCGATCATCACTAACCCTTGGATTAGGGCAATTATTAGCATAATGCCCCATTTCCTTGCACTTGAAGCATTGAAGTGTTGGTAGTGCGTTCTCTGCAGTGTTTGCTTTATTCACATCATTAAAAACCCTTTTTCCATTACTTTGACACTCAGCTGCTCGATGACCTTCTTTTCCACACTTAAAACATTTTCTAGTTCCTTTAAGACAATCTCCACCATGCTTCTTTCCACACTTTGTGCATAAGGAAACATTCATCTTCTTTTCACCATTATTATGATATTTCTCCTTGAACTCCATCTTTCGTTTCTTGTCAAAACCATGAGATGGATATGTAACACCAACTTCCATTTCTACCTTGATAGCACAACGCACAATTTCTTCATAGCTACTGAAGTCTCTTATAGCTAATGCCCTTCGAAGACATGGTTTTAAGCCACTGAAAAATCGATCAACTTTACTTTCAGGTTGGATGATAATACCAGAAGCATACCTTGCAAGTCTTGTAAAATTTGCTTCATAGGTACCAACAGATTCATCGTCCCTTTGCTTCAGTTCAAGAAACTCTTTCTCCATCTTTGTTCGAAGAATACGAGGGAAGTACTTACTGAAAAACAAGTTCTTGAACTCGTCCCATTCCATGGACTCAATTTCATCTCTTGGCCTCGTATTCTTGATAAGATTCCACCATTGATCAGCTTCACCTTCCAAACGATATACTGCTAAGATGACTTTATCATGTTCAGAACATTGAAGAACTGAAAATATCTTTTCAGTAGTACTGATCCATTGTTCAGCCACAAGTGGATCAGAAGACCCACTGAAAGAAGGTGGACGTTGCCTCATGAAGGACTCAATAGAATATTGTTCCCTTCTCTTCTCATTTGGAAGTCCAGAATGATTCATAGCTTGTGTAAGTATAGCAATAAGATTTTGCACTCCATCTCCCATAACATTTGTTTGTTCAGGAGGGCAATCATTGCATTGTCCATTGCATTGATCAACACGGTTCCTTCGGGTTCCAGCCATCGTCTAAAACCCAAAAAGAATAGTGTGAGAGGCAAAAATCATGCTAGGGAAAACAACATAACAAAGGGGTAGTACCCTCAATACTAACTTCTTAGGTTAAATTCTAAGATCATTACCGTAGTAATAGGACTGTATCCTATACGTATACTTATCCTTAGGGACATCACTAGACAAACCTTATAAATATCTCTAGGGATTTCACTAAAGTTCTCGCATCCTAGTTTCCAAAGGTTGACTAAACCTTTCCTCTGATACCAACTGTAGAGACCCGTATCTTGACGTACATGGTCATTACATTACTTTTGCGGAATACTTAGTACATAACAAAAACACACACACAAGGATCGTAATAGTTTAGTGTCTTTGGAAACTCGGAACGTAATCTTCTAATCGTGGTGAAAGATCTTCAATATCTCCCATAAAGATCTTCCCTTTTTTTTACCTAAAAACCTTTCTTTATATCCTGGGGAAAAGAAAACATAAAAGGGTGAGCTCAAATGCTCAGCAAGGGCAAATAAAGGAAATAAAAATCATATCATATCTTTATGAAAATCAAAACCTGCAAAAGAGATCATAATATCTTAACATGGAATAAATCATAGAAGTGAAAATGAGATCCCCAAAATCATAACATAAAACTTGAAACTTTGTGGCATGCACACATAATCATGGAAAATCATTTCTTGTTAGTCATGACTCATCGCCAAGACTATCTTAGTGGACAAAGTCCCTTTCTGAACCGAGTTCACTCCTCGTTTCAGTCCTGTATCACTGAACCGAAATAACTTTCCGTTCCAGCCATGTCTATCTCATGAGATATAAAATCTTTACCCAATGCATTGGAGGGAGATATAGGTCCCACCCATCTTATAATGAATCCTTTCTTATGTGTGCCACATAATCATAAAACATGCATCATCGCATAACACATGTAACAAAAATGGGATTCTTGAAACATCATGACATCATAAATCAATTCATATATGATAAAGGAATTCATAAACATAATTCCATCACAACATAGTCAAACCAATGTAAAAATATGGATAGAAACAGAACTCTTTATTATCTTAGATGGAAAATAATTTTGATAAAACACTTGAATTGAATTCTTGAGGAAAATATCCTTTCTTCTTCAAAAACATTTTTCCTTTCATAACATGTCATACAACTTTAAAATAAAAGAAGTTGATTAAAAATAAACTTGAAAACTTGTAAAGGAAGCTTCTTTGAAGTAATGTTTTAAAAATCCATTCATGCCGTATAAGTTAAAAAAAACATTCTTCGTACTTTTGTCGGGAAAAGTCAAAAAGTACCTCGTACGGAAAAACGACAAAAGATTCCTTTCATATTCTTTACTAAAAACTCACCTAAGGGTAAAATTAGATTTAAACTATTTCAAGTGGATGGAAACAATATTACATATTGAGGGAACATGGATGTGGATGATAAAATACACCCCAGTAAATACTTACGAATAAACAATCTCGGATAAAAATGAGATTGTGATATTTCCCTTACCTTAGGTCCGATTAGCTTTGTACGTGTCCGAATCTCCTGTATAATGGTTTAAATAATGTTATTGACTTATTCCAGAATCATACATATTGATATGAGATCATATATGGTCATATTATTAGCTTCTTGTTAGTAATATTTCATTGTTACTTGTTACTCGGGTCTTTATAACTTTTTGTTCTTATGCGTGTTTTGTCGAATAAATTCTTATTCTTATATTTAGGTTATAGATAATTCATTTCCAGAATGGTATTAGTGTAGTATATACCATATTCATTCATTCAATTCATTTATACAATCATTATGAAATGAAGATCATGTAGAACGAGTCGCATCACATCGTGGAGACGGTATTCCGTACGTACGCACGAGTGATGATATCGTTCCTATGATCGTGGAATTGTATTGGAGTTTATATATATATATTATTTCAGTATCAATATTACTTAATAATAATCATATATAGTTACTCATTACACCATTATACCCATCCTTGTAAGGTGATGGTGGAAAATAGATTACACCACGGCGTGGAGACGGTATTCCGTACGTACGCACGCGCGGTGATTTCATTTTTCCGTAGGATGGATAGAAGGTGAATTAGGGTTGTTTCATATTTATAATAACATATCAGTATGTAAGTAATACTGATGTTATTACTTCATCATGAAACAACTAAAGAAGAAGAAGTTGAAGAAGAAAGAAATTGAAAAGATCGGTAATGGATATTACCTCTTCTTTGGAACGCCTCTTTGAATCCTCCACTTAAGGAACTAAGAGTGGTCTTTGGAGAAGACCAGGACCTCTAGGACTATTCTAGGGAAGTGGAGGGGAGAAAAGGGCAGGGGTTGGCCGAGTTTGAGTGCTCAATTTGGTGTGAGGAGGAGGGGGAGGAGGTGCCCTTTTATAAGGGAGGAGAGCGGCACCTTAGGAATATCTCAAAATATTATTTTATATTAAAGTCAAAATCGGTTTATAATGGTTCCAAAGGGTCTTATTTCGAAGATAAAGTGGGGATGGGTCGAAATCCTATCAACCAATAGAATTTAGACAAGTTTAGGATATTATTTTAACCTTATCAATTAGATTTAACACTAAGTTAAATAATTTAACTTTTACCATGTCTTTTTGTTTTCTTTGACTATATGGTTAATAAACTTACTATAACATTCCAAACGAACCCCAAATTGTTTATTATTAACATATATATCCTTATCTAAGTCATTTGGACGAACCTTAGATTTTTAGGAATACAATAACAATTAATAATATAATATTTGATTTAAAAACTATTTTGTGTCAATTTTGACACTATTTGATATATGATTTTTGTGAAAGTCATAACAGAATTATATGTTCGAACCAAGTTGATTAAATCAACAATAATATATCATAGTAACCTAGAAAATTAGTGTAATTCATAAAAAGTCTCAAATTACATTTATTTTGGTATTTATATTATCAATTTTGTCAATATTTCATTAATAATATAATTACTGCATCATCTTTGTGTCATAAATAAATTAAATTATTTGATGTCTAAAAATTACAAATAAAATACCATCATGTAGGAAATCTTTTTATCTTTCTAGTGAATATTTACAATCGAATTTATCTTATGTATAACCCTATATTAAAAATGATTTACTTATTAAACTTTGATTTTAACTATTTTAACCCTTCTTTAAATAAATTAATAATAAATGTCCTAATCTAATACAAGTGGGCCTAAATGGTCATATTTTATTCCTAAGTTTGTTTTTGGTCGAATTACACTTGTCCAATAGAATTAGGACATGTGTTAGGGTAATAGTAATATCATATTTACCCTTAGTTACCCTATTTACTATTAACCGCGGTAAAAAAGTAAAAAGTTACTATTCACCAAAAAATTATTTTCATCTCATTGAACCACATTTTAGTCCTTGATATTAACCGTGTCTCTCGGATTTTCGAAATTCCATTCACAGAAGCGGCAAAATTAAGTTTTATGAAAAATTCAGTTTTTTTAACTACCACTTAGTAGTTTCACTATTCATCAAAAATTGATGTTTTTCAGAACAATGCCAAAATTTCATCCTAAGCTATATTTCATATTCCGAATTCAAAAATGAAATCTATTTTACCAAATTCATAACATAGAAGTTGCATTAATTAATTTTATAATTAAATCCTGCTGTTAAAATAAATAGCGTGTTTTTAGGAAACAATATATATCAAAAGATTGACACTTGATTATGTCTGGTTTAAATGTGAAATTACAACCAATGACCAACATTGTATTAAATTGTAAAAATATATTCTAAATATACTTTAAAACCACTCAAATTAATAATTTATCACTATTAATTATTTCGATTAAAAAAGTTGTTTTTAATTATAATTTAGAAATTTTTCACTATTCATCAGAATATGAAAGTTATCCGAAAAGTACCAAAATTTCACCTTAGGCTAAATTCGATACTCCGAATCCAAGAATGAAGTTCATTTTGAAAAATAAGATTTACAGAATTTTAAAAAGTGGTTATTACTATTCATAACGGCTAGTTTTAATAATATTTTAATAGCACATCGTTGTTTAGTGAAACTCGGTATTGCGTATTACACACGCTATTGAGGAAGGTCGCGATTGCGTGCAAGGCAAGACAAGGATGCGTGTTGTGCAAGCTCCTTTTTGTGTAGCGTACAACACAAGACATTATTAAAAAGAATATTTTTCATAAAATCTTGGGTTGTTACAGTGTATGGACCTTATAAGATTACTATATAATTTATGGTTAGTGTCATTAGAATGCAAAAGGGACATACATACAATTCACAACTTGATGTAGGTTCATTGGATCCACAAGTTGGGAGTTAATTAATTTTAGTGCAAGCTATGGTGAATGCTCAGTGTTCTATTTCTGATGTTTCTTTTTTGTGTATATATATATATATGATCATATTATGGTAAATAAGATTTAACTACATATGGATCATGTGAACTTGTAAATATACATTTTTCATGCAATTTTTCATATTTATGGTTCTTCTTGCTATTTTATATGGTTCTGACTATGTTTTGTGTGTGTTTTTTGTGGTTTTATATCGTTTATATCATGTTTCATAGTATCCTCATTATCATCAAAATACACAAACATTTAGTTATTATACTTTTCAATATGGGGAGGCTTTCCCAGGGTTTGTGTCACTTAATCTTTCGTTTGATTTTGGTTATCTGGATCATGGAGTGCCAAAAAATTGCATTAGTGGGAAGTTTCATTTTTTATTTAAGATATTATAGATAAGGATTTAGATATCTTATAGGAAATTTAAATTTTAAATACTTTGTGTAAGAACCCATATCTTCGTTTTAGCTATGAAAATTTATTTCAGGTATTTTTTATGAAAAAAAGAAGAATTGGAAATTTTTTAAGTGCATGTCACGTACCCGGTTTCCATGTAGTCATGTAATGGTCATGTAATGGCTGAGTACATGTCCTTGTAGGAGACCTTGATGGCCACCTAAAGTAGGGGTCGGTTGAATCTAGTACACAACATGTACATTAAATGATCAAGCTGTGTAATTTTCTTTTTAATTGGTAAATTAGAGTAGGGTCATGTCTCGTGTCTATAACGCTCTTCTTCTTCCCATGTTTCATACATGAGTGTGATGAACAACTAATGAACTTTTACCTTCTCATGTTTCTTCATCTGTCCTCTGAATGATACGTCATTAGTTGACTTGGATTCCCATCGGTGAGTTCTCTTTTTCCCTTGATATTATCATCACTATTTCTCCACTCACATGAGTTATCAAGGGTTGGTCATTTTTACCCTTTTTGAATATATACTTTATTCTAGGTAGATTCAAGGGCTGATGTTCAAGAGTGTTCATATTACAACATCATGGTAGGTTTTTTTTTGCCATTAATTGATTTTATTTGTTTTATATGTGCTTATAGTTACGAATAACCATGTTTCTAGTATTGTGTGTTGCAGAATATAACCCTAAAATTTACCTTATATGGTTTAATTTATTGAAATTGGGTTTTTTGAACAAGCGTAATGTTAGAGGCCTTATTTATAGGACACCCCATGGGTGTGTTTCCCTAGTTTGAATGTTAATGGCTATTTGTCCTAGGTCGTCAATGATGCATTCCCTGTTTCTATACCATGAATTGTTTAAGATGAAATTTTTTAATTATATGAATTTCATATGTTATTCATGTTAATGTTAGCAATGTAGTAGTTATAGATCACATGTGATGCTTTGATATGATATGCACACTGATCTTCCAATGGACCGTGAGTTCCTTAGACCAGGAAAACTATGGGGTATCCATGTTTATTTACACAGGACAGTGAGATCCTTGGTGTAGGATTGGGCCAAGGGTATTGACTGTGAGAGCTACCCAGGAGTTCAATTTTTATTTATTTATACTATGTTGGCCTAGGGGGTATTGATCATGAGAGCTACCCGAAGGTCGTGTATAAATTGGTGATGCAATGTAGGTTAGAGGCATTGTCCATGAGTGATTCTCAAGTGGTTCTTGTCATTTATGTATGATATGTAGAACCATATATGTAAGTTCATCATATCATTCCCAAATAGTCTCTTATGGTAGACTAAATAATTGTGATGTGTCTACCAAGACAAATCACAAGCTTGGTCTAAGTATTACTAAATTGTTATTATGGTCTTCTGAGACATCATTTTTTCTATTACACGGATTGATATATATATTATCCTAAATCCCAAAATTAATTATTCAATATTTTGAGTAAATAATATATTAAAAATAATGTAATTGAAATTTTTTGTTTCTTTTACTATTGATTACTTCCATGTGTATTACGTCATTTATATATAATGCCTACAATATATATTCACTGACTATTAAGCATAGATATTTGGGTTATTTCTAACTAGAATTTGTCTCACACCATATTTGGGTCATGCTTTTGGACCCAAATAGATTATATGGTCCATGTAGAGATACAGTAAAGCACCATTCTTCGTTATGTAATTGATTATGGTTACTTAATAAGAGCATGGGACCAAGCGATGGCTTGTGATGCTATTTGACGTTAAAACATTTTTTTACTTGGGTTTTAGTATTGTATTTCTCTCATTTTGTGTTATTTGGAATCTTTCCTAGTTACATGTGATATGCATCATGTATTTATATATATTGAAATTGTTTATACTATTAGTCTTCTTTTGTTTCCTTTTGTTGTATGGTATTACTGATTTCTCTATTTTTTTTATGTTTTGATTCCACTGTGAATACTCTTCCAATGAGGGAATATTTTCTCAAATGTCATAACATGGCCCTCGCTGCTAGTCAGCAGCCTCTGGCATTGGGGGAAATGCTCTTGATATTATGTGACCAACTAGGTTTGAAGAACCTCTGGATTGCAGCCGAAACTAGGACATTACAATGTGGTGATGAAGGGTTTTTCTTTCTACTTTGTCTTACTATTTGACTCTTTAGATAGGGATATGAAGAAATAAGTATTTGGTAGTAATTTGTTCCTAGGAGTAGCTAACCCGTTTAAAGGAAAATCAAACATACCTTGGATATTTCAATTTTTCTATTTTTTCCATTATTACAGTTGAATTGATTTCACCATTGGGTGATACACATGTATTATGCTATTATTGTTGATGTTATTGAGGTTATATTTCTATTGAAACTAGATGAGATGTGGTTATTCCAACTCTGCATTATATAGGCCCTTTCTAGAGATCACATGTCATGCATTCTTGTCATGACATTTCGGGTGCATTATTGATTCCATGTTGTTGTGATAGATTTTGTGCTTGATATTAATGTTGATTTTCTAGATGTTGTGATTAAATACCTACTATTTTAATAGGGTATTGGAATATGTAATGTTTCATTTGTATGGATGCCAATCTGTGGTCTCTGAGGTGTTATGGACCCTCTTGGATCATAATTTTGTGGATCATGTTTGAAAATTAATTTAATTTTGTTATGTTATGATGTGAAAAAGGATTCAATCATTGATTCGTAGGGAGTATGGTCTCTCACTAGTCAGAATATGTCATTCCTTTGATTAAATGTTATGTTTTTAAGGGTTTTGGAGAATTTTTAGAGACCTACTACCTGGAAACCTAGACAACACGAGGTCAGATGTGATGAACACACTCCATGTGTTCTACTGTTATAGAAAACCCAATTGGTCTTAAGTACATGTTTTGTACCGCATATAAAAATCATGTACTGATCGACTGTGAGACTGACTGTGTGAGTAGAGACATCGGTTTGGGAAATATTTTGGTAGAGCACGTTGTGTCTAGTTTGTACATGTCATTACGTAAAAGGATTATGTATCTAGATATGTGACTAAATACATGGGTAGATGAAAAATAGGAGGTACATGATGTGTCTCGTTTTTGAACGCTATATAGATTTGACCATGTATTCAACCGTTTGACCAACAACACTGGTCAATGGGACTTAAAGGGTAAACTTTGTGTCTAGGGTGAACATGCCATGTAGCGTTGCACCATCATACCCCATGTGGTTTAGTTAGGTTGAAGTACATCAGATGAAGGGGAAATTATAGTACATGTTATATATCAAGAGGAACATGTCGTGTGTAAGGGGTGTTACACAACCAGTATTGGAAGTGGTATACACCATGTAAAAATCTTATGTTAAAACTCAAGATAGATTTTATACACATCCTATAACTTTGTTTTGCAATTCTTGAATTTTTCCCTATCATTTTCCTTTATTTAAATTTTAGGTGGAAGTCCTTGATAATATTGAACTAATGTGTGTTCTTGACCTTTCATATTCATGTCACCAAGATGTCCTCTGGTTGTTCATAAGATACAATGAAATGATCAGACATCTGAAATGGAAGATCATCGACTACCACTAGATCCCCCCAACATACCCATCCTGGCACTGGCTGTAATACTTGACACAAGGGAAGATGCATAGTTCTGTAAAAGCTTTATGATGATGATGTAAAAATTTTAGGGAATACCACAACCTACACTGACTATGGAGGAGTTGACGTGGGTGTTCCGGTAGCAGCATCTTCCCTTCTTTTCATTTGATGGAGGACCACTGGCTCTAGAGTCATGGTTGGATGCAATGCTTTTTATCATAGATATTATCGAGAGACCTTTGGAGAGGAGATTAAATCTTGTGACGTACATGTTACGTGATTCCAATAATAGATGTTGGGATGTTGTATAACAAGTCGGATTTCATCGGGATATTTCATGGAAATAGTTTCAGAGGATCTCCTATGACTACTTATATCTTGATGTTTGGGGGCTGATCGAACCTGAGAGTTCATGCATTTGGAGAAGGGCACTATTTCAGTGATTGGTTACTCTTCATGTTTTATAGAGCTTCAGCACTTCGCACCTATTCTGGGAGGTGATGAGTTATCTTTGGCTAGGTGATTTGAGTATGGTCTTTGGTGTGACACCTGATAGATGGTGATTGCCTTTAGGTTGACTTTAGGGATAGCTATATTGAACGAGGTGTTGATTAACAAGAGAAATATGTAGGATTTAGGAACTACGAGCTAGGTCAGTTCACCATACAGAGGTTGTACTCCTTCTAAAGATAGCAAGAAGCACCGTAGGGAGCCTTAATTTGGTGATTCTAGTAGAAGGGATGTATCTACAGGTAACGTTGTGAGGTGATACCAATGTGGGAAGAGTGGTAAAAAGAGACCTCAGTTGCCAAGAGACATAGTTGAATACCAGTATTGTGGTGGGATGGATCATCTTTAGTGTTTTTTTTTTCAGTTTTTATCACCATAATCTAGTTAGACGGGTTCTCTTATGACTCTACATTCAAGTGTAGGACCACCAGTTTCTCCACAGTCAGGGAATTGGATTTCATAACATAATTCAGGACAATTGGTGGTCATGGATGGGGTACACAGATGTATAGATTTTAGTGATAACATGTTGGATCATCTCAAGGTAGTATGGCAGGGTTGCAGGGCTGCGGTATAGGTCAAACTTTTTCTGTGGAGTAGACCCAGCAGAAGAAAGATCCCAGATCCTCAGCAGTTAGAGGTTCCATTCTAGTTTCCCGAATATTATCTTCTACTATTTTTGATACATGGGATTCTCATAGTTTTATATTTATTTCTATTATGCAGAGAATTGGGCTCTATATCTTTACTTATGAGGATGGTATGCCGCTGGACACTCTGTTGAGGATTAGTGCAACTAGTGTACGCCAGTGCAATGACTTCCATGTTGAGTTTGGTGGGTATCCCTTCAAGTGGGACCTCTATATCGTAGAGATGACATGCTTTGATGAATTTCCTAGAATGGACTGGTTAGTCACCTTTCAGGCCTTTTTTGACTGATATTTTCATAGGATGAGTTTAACATCACCAGAGGGTGGTTCTTTTCTACACAAGGGTGAATGTGATGTCTATGTGAGATGACTTGGACCGGAGCATCATGGGTTGGGAGGAATAATAGCCTAGATTTCTAGTTTATATTCAGATGACCATGGGACATTCCAGATGGGCTTTATTCTAGTGGTGGATCATTTTAGAAATGTCTTTCTAGATTACTTTTCAGTTTTACCTCTTGTGAGGGGTAGATTAATTTATTGAGATTGTGCTAGGAGCAGTACCAATGTCCATTCCTCTTTATAGAATACATACAACAGACTTTTATAAGTTCAATATGTAATTAGAGGAGTTTTAAGAAAAGTGTGTCATCTAACCAAGTAATTCCACTTGGGTGTTTCCAATCCCTTTTTCAAAGAAGGTGGATGGTACCCTCAGACATTGTGTGGATTATCGAAAGATGCACCAGTTACCGTTCAAGAACTGATATCCCTTGTTGAGGATTGATGATCTATGTAATCATCTTTGTGGATCATAGGAGTTATTTAAGATTTAGTTGAGATCTTGTTATCATTAGGTGCACATTAGACCATCAGATATACCTATTACAGTCTTTTAGAGCAGGTATGGTCTATAGGATTATTTGGTTATATCGTTCGTTTTTACGAATGCACTTGAAATTTTTGTGACACAGATGAACCAAATATTCCATCCATATAAGGATTCATTTGTGGTAGTCTTCGTGGATGGTATCCTGGTGTACTCTCACACTCGACATGATTAGGCCACCCATCTTGAGATTGTATTGTGTATACTGAGATAGAATCAGCTATATGCTAAGCTCTCAAAATGAAACTTTTGGATGGACCATATTCACTTATTGGGTCATGTTATCTCAGAGGAAGAAGTATCATTAGACACGGAGAAAGTGATAGATGCAGTTTACTAGGAGCATCTGAAGAACTTCTTTGAGTTATGGAGTATTCTGGGGTTGTATAGTCACTACATTCTCGTTATATAGTACTATTCATGCATTGAAATGCCACGAACGGGCCTTACTAAGAAGGTTGAGTAGTGTTTGTGGAAGATTCCTATATTTCATCCTTTCAAGAGCTGAAAGTAAGTTTGAATTCAGCACTAATACTGATCATTCCAGATCCAGGACATTGTTACACTATATACTACAATACATTAATGTCATGGGGTAGTTTTTATGTTAGGGGAAGGAGTCATTGTGTATGGGTCTCAGCAGATGAGGCCACAAGAGAAGAATTACTCGACACACAATCTTGAGTTGGATGAATTTGTTCATTCCTTATGATGTTTGATATATTGTCTTTTTGGAGATCATTTTTTGGTATACACTGGCCACAAAAGTATCAAGTATATATTTACTCACTATGATCTAAATTTGAGACTATGAAGGTGGGTTCAGTACATTCAGTCTTTTAACATTGTTCCTGCCTACACGCCTAGAAAAGGCAACACAGTGGCTGATGTGTTGAGCAGGATAAATTAGATACCAGAATTTTTTGTAGCCATTAGTTAGTGGTAGCATATAGATATATTCTCTAAGATGCATTTTGTGGTCCACAAAAGACAGGGGAAAACGTTTCATTATTCTATATCTGTTTCCTCTACTCATCTAAATTAAGTACGAAAGAGGAAGCTATAATATTATGAAGGAATACACCTATGGGAGAGTTTGTCAAGAGTGGAACCTACCCCTGGGTGGACCATAGGTGAGGATGAGGACTTGTGTTTTCAAGGGTGTGTATGGGTGTCAGTAGACAAACATGATGATAAATTTTATTATTTTCATTCCATAGTCAGGGAAGATCATCCTGGTATCACAAAGATGTATCGAGTTATAAAACATCTGTATTGGTGGCCAGGTATGAAGATGGATGCATCTGGTTTTTTATGACATTTTCCACATGATAGTATGTGAATGTAGAGGATCAGTGTTTTGAAAGGATTTTACGATAGTTACCAATTTTTTATTATAAGTGGAATGATATTGTGATGGATTTTCTAATGGGTTTACTGAGATCACCACAAAGAAATTATGCAGTTTGGGTTGTTGTTGATAGACTCATGAAAGTTTCACACATCTGGTAAATTAAATAAATCGTTTGTTTAAATGAGATGGAAAGGTTGTATATTTGAGAGATTATACATTTACATGGGGTTCCCTACTCTATCATTTCAGATGGCTATGCCCAGTTTACTTCTCGAGTCCGGAAGGGACTACCTAGGGAATTGGGTACATAGGTACTTCTGAGTACATCTTACCACCCCCAAATAGATGTCCATTCTGATAACACAATACATCTCTTGGAGGACATGCTTCAGGAATGAATTTTATATTTCGAGGGTTCTTGGGAGAGACAAATACCCCTAGTGGAATTTTACTACAATAATAGTTTTCATGTGACGATTCATATGGCACCTTATGATGCTTTGTACAGTAGGCCATATCGATCACCACTATAAAAGATAAAGGTAGTAGAGGAAGCTATGTGGGGACCTTGTCTTGTTTAGGAGACCACTAAGCATGTAGATTTGATTTGGAAGAGGATTTCTGCATCCATTCTCGCTAATAATCTTATGCATATCGAAGGAGGTAACCTATGGAGTTTGAGGTCGTAGATCAGGTTTTCTTATGATTCACACATAGGTTGAGAAATAGGATTATTCAAAGACATCATAAACATTTACCATGATACATCAGGCTGTTTGAGGATTTGGAGAGATTTGGATCTGTTTCCTATCATTTTTTTTCACCTTAGAGGTACCGAGCTAAGGAAGATGTCTTTTATGTTTATCATCAAAAAATTTACTTTTCCAACCCGTATCATGTTTTTATACTCAAAGGGATTGAGTTGGAGGTGGATTCATCCTTTGAAGAGAACCCTATTCAGACTATGTATCGTAGCACGATGGTTCTCTATGGCTGATATGTTCCTCCATTACAGGTTCTATGGAAGCACGAGCAAGTACAGGTCAAGACTTGGGGGAGGGAGGCCAACATTTGATCACAGTGTATGTAGTTGTTCACCATTTATTCTTCCCCACCATTGGAAGGGAATACAGGGATGAATTTCATTAAGGGGGAGTTTTTAAGAATGAAGATCTTTATTTCAGGTATAGATATTTATTAAGGGTTTTTTTCAGGAAAACAATAATTGGAAATTTTCTAAGTACATGCCATGTACTCTTTAGTACATTCAATGTACTTGTTATTAATGTGTAGTGACGTATTGGCCTTGTAATATCCATGTATATTTTCATGTAGGTGACCCGGCAAACCACATAATGTGGGGGGCAATTGAGACAAGTACACAGTCTATACATTTAATGAACACACCGTGTACATTTCTTTTTTATTTGAAAAATTAGTGTGGGGTGACATCTCCTCTCCAGAATTCCCTTCTTCTATCCTTGTTTTGTATATGAGAGTGATGAATTCCTGAATAACATCGATCTCCTCTTGTTCCATCATCCGACCTCCGATTGAGATGTTGTTCGTTGAGTTGGATTCTCCCCGGTGAGTTCCCTATTTCTCTAGAGCCACTCTTCCTAATTACTCATCTCTCATGAGTTATTAAGGGTTGATCATTTTTACCATTTTCGTATATATATTCCATTCTAGTCCGATTCAAGGGCCAACGTTCAAGAGTGTTCATGGTACAACATTAAGGTAGGTAGTTTGTGACGTTTTTGATTGTATTTTGATTATATGTGCTTAATGTGACCAATGTGCATGTTTGGGGTATTGCGTGTTGCGTAATTTAACCCCAATATTTACATTACATGTTTTAATTGATTTAATGGGGGTTGTTTCATAATCATAAGGTTATAATCCTTATTTACGGGACACCCCGTGGCTTCATTTCCATAGTTTTATAGTTTATGGTTATTTGACCTAGGTTGAATATGAGGCATTGTATTGTTTTCATACCTTGAATTGTTTAGGATGGACTTGTTTATTAAATTAATTGCTTGTGTTGTGATTATGAATTTTATCCCTATAGTAGATACATATTACATGTGTTGCTTTGATATGATATTCATGTATATCTTCCAATGGTCAATGAAAGCCATAGAAGAGGAAAACTATGGGGGGTTAAATGTTTATTTATACAATAATGTGAGAGCCTTAGTCTAGACATGACCCTGGTGGATTGATCATGAGTGTTACCTAGGGGTCATTTATGATTTTTTTATACTAGTTTGACCAAGGGGGTATTGACTGTGAGATCTACTCGGAGGTCGTTTATAAATTATTGATGCTAGGTGGACTAGGGTTATTGACCGTGCCACCTACCCAGGGGTTCTTATCCTTACTCTATGATATGTGGAATCATATGGGTTAAACCATGATATATTTCCTTGAGGGTATATAATGAATGAATGAGTAATTTTGATGAGTCTTCCATGAAAAATCACAATATTGGACTCGGTCTTTCTAGATTGTTTTGATGGTCTTCTAAGAAATCTGTTTTTCTATTACACTGAGGGATATAGAGCGTAGGCTAAACCTTGAGATTAATTATTCAATAGTTTGAATAATTAATTTATAAAAATGAATTTAATTGAAAACTGTAGATTGGTTTACTTTTGAGCGCATCCTAGTTTATTACTTCATTTCTACATATTTCCTTCGATATATATTCACTGACTATTTGGCACATATCTTTTGGTGGTTTTCTATTGGGATTTGTCTCACACCCTATTTTGGACAAGATTTTGGACAAAAATTTATTATATGGTCGAAGGTATAGATAAGGGAAAGAACCATTCTTCACCAGGTACATGATTGTCATTAGAGCTGGAGATAAAGGGACCAAGCTGAGGCTTGTGATGCTATTAGAGTTTACTACATTTCTATACTTGGGGTATAGTATTGTATTTCTAGCATTGTTACATATTTATTTGATTTCCTAGATACATGTCACATGCATCAATTATTTATATATTTTGTAGTTGTTTATACTATAATTCTTCTGTTGTTTACTTAACTTGTATGTAATTACTATTTCTACTATTATTTTATGTTTTGATTCTGTGGTATATACTCTACTAATGATGGAATAGTTTTTCCAATGTCATACCTTAGACATTGCTACTAGTTTTTAGCCTCTGGATTTTGGGGAAAAGAGCTTGAGGTTATGTGACCAATGACATTTGGGGCACCATTGGGTGGAACCCGGAACAAGGATGATACATTTTGTGCCCAAACCAAATAGATATGGGAATAATTCCTCGATTAAAGGAAAATAAAGAATGTTGTTATGTTTTACATGGTTATTGTTGAGTTATTAAACATTGTTAAACATGGTGTTTTATCTTCTTGATTTAAATTATTGTATATTTTTTCAAGTGGTAAGATTTGTATGCTCATGCATCATTGTAGGCATGTGGAACTGACATGATATGATTGTGTTATCATGTTATTGAAATTTTAATTCCAAAAAGTGGGTTTAGTAGTTTATCGTGAGATTTTTAGGATATATATTCATTACCTATATACTTCATTGTGAATTTATGATTAGAGAAGATTGGTTCTTGGTTCTTGGTATCATCATGTATATATATCATATATGTTTGTTGTGTGTGTGGTACCTAAACCTGGAATAGGTCGGTGGGGATATATGTTAGAATGCTCCAAGAACATGGTATAGGTGGGAAAGAATATGGGATAGTGTGATGTATTTCTCATTAGATATTTCTTTATTATATATATATATATATATTATTATTTATGTGTCATAATAATTATTTATAAAAATATTACATCATTATAAATGTATAGTTAATACATATCATAATAATAAAATACCTAGAACACCAGAGGATTAGTTTATTTAGAGACAAGATAAATAATCATCTTATTTAATGAAATATCTCCATCGTCACCAAAAAATTTATTCTTACATTATACCATTAATAGACATACCCAAATTAAAACCCATTTTTCAGAAATGACGGAAATAGAAACATAAGAATGGGTTAGCTTAGATGACTAGTAATTCTAAAAAATCAGATATTAATTAATTATAATAATTGAGCATAATATAAGAATAATGATATAGTAACATGATCACAACTTATGAAATTCATACTCTATTGTTTAAATATTATTAATCTGGAGACATGACAAAAGGAATTCTCATTAAAAAATACATAATCTATAGAGTGTGAAACCATCAATTTTCAATCATGATCCATGAGAGAAACTCAAAATCACAAGCTATAATAAAGTAAAAAACATGTGTCTATAAAAAATAATTTCTTTATTCAAGGATCTATAACATTACTATCATAGTGGAGAGAATCTCATTATGGATTGGTTTCTCAACCCATTCGATCATTTCATTATTCAAGGATTTCAGTTGATACTATCATTATTGACAGAGTTCCAGACCAAAATGGGTTAACTCTGTATTTATATTTACATTATGTCATATAATATCATTCATTACCAAATGAATTTGAGGGATATATAATTACTTGAAAAACTATTACATAATTAAAACCATACATAAATTTCTCAAAATATCATAAAAACATTCATAATTTTTTGATAGGGCAATTTACCCCTGTAGAAGAAATGTGTTTCATGAAAATATAATTATTAAATATTATCAATAAACCATAAATAGGAAAAAAAATTCATAGTTTCAAAATATAAAATTCCCAATGAATTATAACAATCAGTTGATGATATTGTCATAAATGTAAAATATCTTTTATAAAATCATTTAATATATTCATTGATAAAAAGAGAAGAATCAAATTTTTATTTGTTATATTTAAGAAACAAAAATTACTAGCATAATAGGAATATAATTTTCATCATTAATCCATTGAAAATTTTAATATAAGATTCATGATAAATGAAGGATAATCTGATAGGAAAACTATTCATGTTTTACAGGTTAAAAGGTATCATATTTTTGTAACTTGTGAAAACAAAAATGCGAGTTGTATGTAAAACATTAGAAAATATTTCATTTAATAATTTTAAAATAAACCCATAGGTAGTAAAAGTAATTTTTCTCAAAAATTTATATATATATATAATTATATAAAAAAATTTGTAGACCATGGACATGGATGAGAATGATTCCTATCCCCAAAAGAAAAAATAAGGTTGACTTTTACTAAAAAAATTACCAAATTTTTTAAATAACAAAGAGAAAAAAATTCAAAAGGTCATGAAAAAACATGAAAACTATATTAGAAGAAAATATATGTGTTTTAATTAATAAGGATCATATAGTTTCCCTTGTTGTAAATTTAACATATAAAATCCTGAAAATAAATGATATTGTTACATAAACCCTTATATAAAGTATCATCTTGCTTTTTATGAATTAACACATGTGATATAATTAATATATATTTATTATAAATATTTTCAAATAACCATATTAATACATATCTTACCTATGTTTTATAAACATATTATTTCCGATTACCCTTTTTTAAATTGTACTTCATTAAAATGAATATTTGTTTGTTTATAATTTTATTTCGCACCCATATTTCATTTTGGTGATTCTAGTACTTTTATCATGGTCATGGTTTCATCATATCTATAAAATTATTATTTTCAGTAATGTCATAATTATTCATTATTAAAACTTTTATATCCAACAATATATAAATGTATGGAAAAATGAATCACATCACATTCTGGAGACAGTAGTCCACATGAACGCAAGAAAAACCTCATCCTTTTCCAATAGATAGAAGGGTAAGAAGATATATACTATACTATATTTCGATAATAATAATTATTTTATAAAAATCATACATATACATTAAATTTATCTATATAACCATCCCATAAAATTGGAGTTGAAAAATGAAATACATCACTTTATAGAGATAATAGTCTATACAAACACATGAGATATGCTTTCATTTTTAATAGAATAAAATTGAAATAAAATATATATATAACTAATATAAAAATTAAACATATTAAAGATATATTTTTTATAATTTCATGATTATTTTGGAATATTTGGATGGGGATTAAGGATAAAAAATGAAAATTTTCAGTAAGAACATATACCACTTCTTCAAGTATCTACCTTTGAAATTCTCTTTAAGGATTCATGTATCGGTATTTTTTAAACATAAAAAACCAAAATAAATGAAAATTATGTTCTAATACTTTTTGAGAATATTTTATTGAGATAAAGGTCTTAGTTGGTGTTAATAAGTGATAAGAGGATGGACATTTATAAGTATTATTGGTGAAAAACATGTAAAAACATGAAACCTTGTTATATAATATATGTATTAATATATTTCAATGGATCAAAGTTTCCTAGGATTAAAATAAAATAATTTTAATATTTCAATAAAACCATCCAAAAAATTAAATCATGTGTTTTACAAAAATTTCAAACATTATCTCTTAGGTTACTCTACTCGTTAACTCGTTTGAACCCTTACCGTAGTGGTAAATTTTTAACATTTTTACTATTCATTATATATTTACCCCTATAAAATATATTTTAAATTAAATCTATATACCTTTTCCTCAAAAAAAACCTCAGGTTTTTATATAGATTCCTCAAACTTATGTTCCCTCTAGGAAACTCTGAACATGTGAGTGGTCTTATTCAAAAACACTTTATCTTTTCGATATTGAATTTCCAATTATTGTCCCTCATATGAAAGAACATTATATATTGATACAACATTTCAGTTTAGTACATGTGAATGTTTTTTAAAAAAGTAGATATCAAGTAAAATTATTTTCCATTGGATATTAGATGAAAAATTACAACATTTTAAAGGAGGGTATTTTACTTATCTCCCTTGAAGAAATATGCAAAAATCATTAGGATGAGGGTTAGAAAAATTCAAACCTCATTATTTTCCATATTTTATTCAATTCCATCATCCATAGATTTAGCATTATAGAATAAAATTATGATGACATAATTTAATTAGTATATCTTATCCACGTAGTTGGAATAACTTGTAGAAAGATTATTTGAGAGATAAAGGATATCAGATCTTATATCATGCATGTTTTTAGTGGAATCACATTCAATCCATAGATTTTTGTAGTTTTTTTTCATGTCAACTGTATTGATCAGCCCTAGAATTTACACTTCAAAATACGTGGAAATATTATAATGTTTATTAATAGATCCAATGACACCACAATTGTGGTCCTTAAAAATTCCCCAAATCTTGCAGGTCATGTCATTCCTCTGGAAGAACTATTTGAATTTGATTTAATCAAAGGATAGAACCATGAGTTTCTAAAAACCAAAATATTTTCAAAAAGAGGTGGGATGTGAACTTGTATTTTATGTCACCATATAATAGATAAGTCATGAATTGAGTTTTTTCAGTGTCCATTATGTTGTGCCCTGGTATTCTAAACATCACCTAAAACGCCAACATAGTACAAGTACATGTTAAACGAATTACGATATTTGATGGATTTATTCCTTCAATTTGAGAGGACATGGATAAGATCTTTGTAGTCTACCATAAAGAGATTATTCAACTTATGTGACTCTGAGATGCTGAAATGGGATTTAAGGTGATCCATATTACAAAAAGATTGTGGCAGTTGAATGAATAGCTATATTCATCCATAAAATCGATAAATGGAATACATCATGAAATTGAAAAATATTCTGTGGAAGCACAAAATGATAATCTACCATATTGATATGATCATGAATATCATAAGAACTAATATATATAGGGATAATCATTCCAATATTTCTAATTCCAATACCCATTTTCCAAGGAGATGTGCAATGGAATACCATATCACATAATTTGAACTATAGATATTATTGATTATTATCATCATAAATATTATATCAACTTTATGCTATCTTGATTTGCTTATAAAGGATCTAACATTTTATTCCTTGTCCTCAACTAGTTAAATCCTAATAGATTACTTTAACAAACTAAATCCCATCACACTGGAGTTTTTTATTTCTTTTCATATATATATTCACAAGGATCCATCTGAATGATTGACTGAGTGCTATTGTGGTAATGAAATTCGACCATATAAAAGTGTTGATACCAAAAAGCATTATAATTAGACTCAAAAGAACTCTACTTATCTTCTAGACTTTTAATATTCCTCTTATATTGATCATTTTTATAATTATGATATGAAGTGTAAAATTTCAACTTCATATTTAAGTGGTGTTAAATACTTCTCCAATACATCATGATAAACCTCATATCTCGATCAAAAACAATAAAATATGGAACTACATGAATCCTTAGTACTTTTTATTGTATATATCTTAGTAATATGATCTAGGGAAAAATATTTTCTGATGTAAAATAAATATTCTATCTTAATAATATGATTGCCCATAACAAAAAGTGAATAATGTCCTTTCAATGCATAGGAGGGTAAAATTATGAAATCCATGGTTATTTTTCCTAGTTACATTTTGATATGGGTAATTATTATATCATACCATTGGAATTATTTCACTTATTGTTAAATTTTAATAGACCATGATACAAAATACATAATAATAAATATTATTTTTCATGTTTTCCCTTTATAAATGTTATTTTTGATATCTATACATATTTATGTTACCAATATGATAAGATAATGATGTCCTATGAGATTTATACAATATATTAATATTAAAGTCTTAGATAGATAGTATACATACTTAGTTATTGAACATTATTATTATATTATAATCATGGTTAAATAGATGAACATTCATCGCTATCTTCTGCAGTTATACATCCAGTTTCTGCTGCTATTTAATATTTAAATGGATAGATGGTTAAAATTTAATAGGGGAAAGATATAAAATCTCCCATTTCATTGTGATTTATGGATCCATATTCTTTAATTATTTAAGGGTTATATCTCTTTGAATCCTCATTGTAGAAAAACCATATTTGTTCTTTTGACCCAATGTATCATTCAACTTGTTCTTTTTCTCAGAGTTATGGTTTATCGAGAAGTTATTATCATTAATCAACTCCAACAATATCCTTTATCACATGTTCAATTATATTTATATTAATATATACATATTGAATATATTATCAGTATATATAATAAAAAATTCTTTATATATATAATACCTTTATATTTGTAATGAAAATATTATCATTATTATATCTAAATCGTAAGTGGGAAATTTTTTCCCACGAACCTTGTAATGTCTTGGGGAATATGCTAGAAACATGTATATGTGTATAATGAATCATATAAGTACCCTATTTGATTTTTTAATATAGATCATAAACACTTTTCCAATATATATTAGTTTGAGTATTGTTACACTAATCAAAAAAATTCATCTCCTTGATGTTTTCCTCATATAAATCAATCAAAAGGAACATGGCTCCCATCATTGTCAATTATTTCATCGGATAATATATCCATGATAAGTTAATGTTAGTGTTTTAATAATATAAACCCAACCTAAGAAAAGTATAGATCTTGGTCACCATGGTTTCCCAATGATATTTATATATAACATCCATCATTGAAGGATCCAATGATATATCCTCGCTAGATATTATATATCTTAGGAATTAAACATTTTTTAATCTAAATAAACACTTGTTAAATTATGAATAAAACATCTCTATCCTGATGATCTTAAACACAAATATAAAATTATATTCATGGTCTTCCATTCTTAATGAATATATAATAATATCATCTATATTGACTCCAAAAAAAATTCAATTCTCCTAAATAATGGTTTTATTCATTAGTTTTATGAATACAAAAGGCATACCAGTAAATATAAGTAGTATAAATATAAAATGATAATATTCATACCCCCTATGATATTTTTTAATGGGTATAAATTCCTTATTGAACCTCAATTAATGATATATAGATTGAAGTTAAATCTTGAAAAAGTATTTATCTCCTTATAGTTTACTAATAAAGTCATCAATACATGTTATATGACACCTTTTCCTGATAGTAATAATTGTTGGTTCTCAATAGTCAATTAAAATATACATTGACCCATATTTCTTCTTTATAAAAAGAATATGCACACCCCATAGTGATACACTCGGTCATATGAATCCATTTTTAAGATTCTCCAATATTTGTTTCTTCAATTTCTAAAAGTTAGTTGGGGATATTTTATATGTTTTATTTGAAATATGTTTAGAAACTAGAATGTGTTATATTGTAAACTAAACATTAAAATTTAGGGTAAGACTAAGAAAATATTTCTAAAATGCGTGTTAATGTTCCTAAACAATGTTCATATCATTAATGTTCAGTTTCTCCACAAATATTTGAAATTAATAATACTTCAGAATAAGTAGAAAGTCCCATAAAATGTATGTAATTTCTTTTTGAAGTTCATATTAATCCTCATATAAATATACAATCATATAATGATTCATAATATCAAAATTGTATTCCCTTCCATATAAATTGATTTCAGCTCTATATAAACAAACCAAATCTATCCCTAAAATATCGTCAAATTAAACTGTTGGCTAAACAATAGGATTTAATGGGACAACATTCCCATAAAAATGTATTAGACAAGAGCTATAGAATTGATATGTGAATATCATACCATTTTATTTTTAAACTAATTAATCATTATATAACCATTTAGGTGGTGATATGACACCCCTATAAAATTATTCTGATATAAAATAGTGGCTAGAGACATAATCAAATAATACGTTTGTAGTTATAGAGTGGATGTTATTATTAATTTTAACCATATTGTTTTCAAGAACCAAATCAGTAGTTCTAAACACATTATATTTATTTTTTCCAAATGGATAAAAAAGTTACTAAAATTGATCGTCATCAATGAGAATCTGATTCATATAATGATTAACATAAATATTTAAATCATTGTAATTATATCATTTGAGTTTGGTTGTTTTATTATGTTTATCCTTATATCTATACGATTTATTATATGAATTCATTCCATCACTAAAAAATATTTTAATCAATGTCCCGTTATTCTATACATTAAACATTTACCAAACATCTTAATAAATGTTATCTAAAGCTTCCATTTAAACATTTGACATAAAAATGGTTAATTTTATTAGTAAAATAATTCTGATTACTATAATTTACATCAGATTCTATCCATTCAATAAAACTAAAAAACATATTTTGAGTATAAAACATCAATCATCCCAGTGAGAAATCAACTAATCATAAAAATAATTCTCAAGATATTATAAATTATCCCACCTTTTCAACATATGGAACTTAATTATTATTAAATATTACTTTCATCATGTATTAATATTTAATGTATTCTATTCAGTACTTCTATATAATGTATTATAATGAAAATGTTTATTAACCAAATAATATCCCCTGGGAGTTTCAAAATTGCTTTAAAGTTATCGTACTTTTAATACACCAGGTAATGATCGATTTAATAATTGGTCATCTTGTTGAGGGTTATTAGACCTTGGTGTATATATTACAAAGCCTCAATCATCTTTTTACTATCTAAATTGAGATTACATTACTAGAAAACCACATAGTATTTGGTTTTCAAAACCAACATGACATTATAAAATACATAGATTTATCCCTAGGATTTTTTCTAAATTCCTAAAATTGTAATCTAAAAAAAATAAGCATACCTACTCGGATTCCAGCTAGGGAAAACTAAGAATCACCTATATAAATATTACAAAATTTTATATAATTATTCAATACATCTCATAATATACAAACAGAATAACAATAAATGTTTTTTTTCTTTAGATGCTAGATGGTGAATCAACTAATTTCATGAAATAACTTCAAAATCTCAATAGATTTTCTTCTTATATAGAAAACAGAGGACACATACCCTACTGAAAACTTTTTTTTATAACCTATTAAATTGAAAGCATAAGAAAGGTTGATATTTTATTATCAATAATTATATATAAATAAGATATCAACAAATGATCATTAGTGAGAATATGATTATAACGGTATGAGAACATGATTATAACTGACAATAGTAACACCCAATCATTCATAGATCATTTATCAATATTCAAGGAATAAGGATTTATTTTTACAAAGTATATAAGTCATCATCGTGAAGTATACTAAATATTTAGTAATTATCCATGTGAACATATCATAAGAATAATACATAAATTTTTCGTATAAACATATGCATAAGAAATTATTTTCATAGTCTTGGGGGCCAATAATATCATAGTGGATAGATTCCCATACTAGACTGGGTTCACTCTCTATTCCATTATTTCATTTATCAAGGCTCACTTCTAAGACTGATATAGTGGAACGATTCCCTTACAAAATTATATTCACTCCCAATTTCTGTTCATATTATCTCATGAGATATCATTATTTACCCAATGAATTAAAGGGATATATAATTTTATGCCCACCAGTCACATAATGAAAACAATGCATAACTATATCACAATATCCTAAAACACACAACATTTCATCATATAATAACTAACCCATGGAGAGGAAATGACTTTCGTAAAAACTCTCATATAACATTATCATCAGAAACCATCCATCAAAAGAATATGGATATTATCACAATGAAATATCCCTAGTGAAGTATAACAATCCTTGGGGGATATTGACATAGATGAAAATTTTCACTAATAAAATATTTTAAAAATCACTTTTAAAATCATGAGAAACATAAAATTTCATATAAATTTTTTACAAATAAAATTTATAGAAAAATATGAATATAATTCTCTTTTTAAAAAATTTGGAAATTGAAAATAATTATTCTGGATGAAGGATTGAAATGATAGTGGGAATATCTATTCATATTGTTTACATTAATAGATAACATTCTTTTCACACTTTTTAAAATAGTCAAATGTGAGTTATACAAAAATACATTTATAAAATTTCCTTTTAATCATTAGTAATGAAAATAAAATGTAGTAAAATTGATCTTCTCAATCATTTATGTATAGATAAAAACTTCTATTATACATTTTGTAGAAAATGGTCATGGATTAGAAAGGATCCGAGATTGAAAAAACATAGGATAATATAATATGTGGTGTTTAAATTATATGGACTATATAATTATTCTTATTGGGAATTAAATGTAGAGAGCCCTAAAATGAAGTAAAATGGTAACCTAATACCTTACCTAATGTCTCATATTTCTTAATTCACATAAAAATCTCATGGATTTCAGATATATATTTATTATAGATCTATTATAAAACCATCCTCATATATTTGTTACATTGTACCATACCTTTATAATTTCCCAGCACCATTTTATTAATAATTCATCCTAAAAATGATCATTTTGGTGTAAAATGTTTTATTTATCTTACAAGTTTCACTTGATTTATTTCAGTAAATACACCTTCATAATTGTTTAATTATATAGATAACCTACATTTTTTTAATAAATATCATAATTATTCATTATAATAACTTCTACAGACATCTATATAAGGTGGTGATGAAAAATTAGTTATATCACCTTATAAATATGGTAGTTTTTCTGTACACACGTGTGTTGTTTCATCATTTTGATTGAAGTAATGAAAGAAATTTGAATAATAATTAAAAATTAAAATTTTTAAATTGTATCATATATATCATATATATGCATTTAATCTATCCTTATTTCCATCAATTTAATTTGGAAATTGAAAAACTTGTTGCATTGCTTTTGGATTGTGGTTATCCACATGTATGCATGTGTGACCTTATAATTTTCCAATGAATATAAGGGTTTGTAGGTAGATAATATATTATATTCATATAATCATAATTATGTTATAAACAAAATATATATCTATTAAATTCACCTATAAAACCATCCAATATTGATGGTTATGAAAATAATCTACATCGCTTCATGCAGATGGAAATCAATACATATTAATGAGCGGTTTTTTCATTTTTCGGAACACACAATGGTTATTAAAAATGGGAATACCACAAAATTAATAGAAATTAAGTATATTCAATATAATTATTTTATCATGTAATTATGGTTATTTAATATTTTTATGAGGATTGAGGAGAAACAAACATGAAAAACATTGATAAGAAGAAATATATATTCTCTAGGCATCTAAATTTGAAGCACCTTATGGATTTTAGGATGGTTATTTTGAAAATAAAGGAACCTTAAGGTCGTGTAAAATGATTTTGGGAGAGAATTTATATAGATAATATGCTAAATAAATAAATCTATTAGAGATATTTTATATAAATATATATATTGGAGATATAATAAGGGTACGACCTAAATAATGTAATCAATTAAAATTAAATTTTGTTTTTTTATATTGTAAATCTGATCTCGTAGGTTGATTCCCTCATTAATCATTTTAACCCTTTCTATAATGAATTTTTTTACATACTTACTATAAATTATGACCAAAAATAAATTTCACCATATTACATAATATTAATTAATATGATTAAAAATATAAAATCCATTATACTAGAATCTATTCTTAATATTGGTAAAAATAATTCTAAAATAAACACAAAAAATGCAACGTACCCATATTTATAAAACATCCATTTTTTTATCATAGACTATTTTCCATTTCATTTAATGTCTAGTGACTACAATTACATGAGTATTATTTTATTTTATTTATTAAATTATCTAAAATTACAATAACATATTCTACTAATACTAATTAATTTAATTTTCCATGGTATAAATATATTTGGGTACATAAAAACAATTTTCAGAAGAAAAAAACAAAACTTTTACCATCAAAAGATTTTATCATTCTTATTGACCAATTAATAATCGAATTATAAATTATTATTCATTATTTAAATGAAATTATAATATATTTCATTAAAATAATATTTAATTAGTTATAAAGATATATAATACATATTGATATAAAAGTCATTGAATTTTTTTTTAAATAAAATGTTATTATTTTTTGTAATTAAATTTGATTTCTTATTTCATAGGACTTAATCAATACTTTTTAAATAATAAAAAATTGTATAAATAATTTTCATAATTTATTTATTACTATTCACAATTTCCAATTCAGTGGCTAGGTGATAACATTTACTCTTAAGATTAGTGAATCGTGGATCATTTAATCTTGTTGGTGCATTTAAAGAATGCTCTCAAATTTATTTAATGAAACATATTTCATAAAAAAAATTGGATGTTATAGTTAAAATTTTTTATAATTATATTTTTTTTAATTTTATGTCACTAAGTAATATTCATTTGAGTTTTAGGTGGGTGTATGTGTGGTTCTACTATGGTGTGAGATGATTTAGGCCCCTAAATGTGGATATGTGCGAAAATAACACATAGATATATCGGGGAATTTAGAGTAACCAGTTTTATGAGGTAAGTTGATAGATGATCATTTGGGGAGATTATAATTCAGTTAATTAGAATTATTTACTAAATGGTTAATTTAATTGCTCCATTGAGATAATTTATGGTTTTGGAGTTTCAATATTTGTATTCACCCTTAATTTAGTTAGAGGGTAGACCCTAAGAAATGGATTATATATTAAGGCATTAACAAATATATTACATTATACTGATAAGCATTTATGATAAAGGTTGAAATTTTTTATGTAAATTATTATGGGACTATGGAAACAATAGTGGGATATGTAGTTATATATGGGAAGACATTATGGGATATTTTGGAAGTATTTTGAGGTGAGGTTATTTAAACACATCCATCATAAGACACTAAGGGATAACTAAGACCATACTTTTATACACTTGGTTTAGGGGTTGGAATCATACAAGGAATATATTTATAGGTTTTTATAACTATTTCATTTTAATATAATAATGATAGGATATTATAACAAAAAACAATTGTGATTTTATTATTGTCCTCAATATTCTAGTGGGTTATGGATGAATATCATCAAGTAGACATTTTCATCTCTGCCAGTGAAGCAGAAGTAGGTAATAGATTGGTAGTTGATAAATGTTAGTTTCCCAATATTTATATTAGGTCTAGGTATGGATGATATAGGGTAACGAGTTAGTCATAAGTGAGGGAATGAGGATACCCTTATAAGCAGTCATAGCGATGATAACCCATATATTAAATACACATTATTTCACGATTTATTACCTAAGGGTACTCATAATACAATCCAAAAATATTATAAATTCTTATGTATTTGGTAAATCAGATACATATCACTTCATCTTGATACTTGGATACATTTATATTATTAAAATCTTCTTTAACATGATCCTAAAATTCCGTCATTCTTATAACACTTCCTTGGATTACCCGATGACGTACTTAAGAAAGAGGTGATATATAAATCCAAATAAAGGGATAAAATGTATTTAATAAGTTTTAGTACTACATGTGAGCCAAGAGGCATATCAATGTAATAAAATAATGATTATAATCATAATATTAAAGCAATAATCTACGATATAACGTGATATAATAAATGAAACATGGGAATGAGGATGTACCATAAATAATGTCATACACATTAGTCATGGATAACTTCCAATAAAATATCACATGGTTGATTGATTTCCATAATGAATTAGGTTTATTATCTAACCCCATACATAATTTCTCATGAGACTAAATAATTACACAATTCATTGGAGTGATATTTGGGTGAAAAAGTAATAATTTGTACATTCTTATATGTGCCACATTAATAAGTCAACATAAGGGAATATTTCATCATAGTTAATCCAAATATAAAGGATTTATGGTTATAAAAATTGTATTACCACATAAATTAATTATAGTTACTTCTATGTGAATAACCTAGAGTGTAATTGGGTATGAGTATTTGTTATAGAATTTTTTGGCATTGAAAATCCCAGGCTAATATTGGTAGCATAACAGGGGTAAATAAGAAATAATGATAAAGATAAATGAAATATAAGTGGATCTATCGTCACTTTCAAATCATAATGGTAGTAATAGGAATGTGTTATAACATATCCCAAAAAGAAAAATGGAAAAAATAAGGCATAATATAAAGGAAGTTCTTGAATGAAGTGGAAAAGGAGAGGATTCATTTCCTGGGGATGGAACTTCTAAAATCATTGTAGGATCTTCCTACCATCTACATGGAACTATTAGAGGACTATAGATATGATATTGTAAATTAAAATCATGATAAAATGGTTTTTAGTTATGATATCTGGGATTTTCGATAGGTTTGCATAAACAATGATTGGAATGTTTTTATCTATTTCCAAATTTAGGTTTTGACTCCAAATGATATATTAAAAAAGAAAAAACCATCCATTTTTTATTCAAATTGTTTCTATAAAAGTGTATTGTTTTTAATTATTTTACTTTTTTAAGAAACTATCGCATTAATATAATACCCTTGGTGATTTTTAAGTTAGTCATATTTATAAATAATTGATTTTAAAACTTAAAATATAATACATGTTTTGGAGGATTCATTTTGGGTTTGTATAATTAATAAAATAACATAAAAATAGTTATTCTATAGTGAAAATATATATTTGGTCGTGTATACATTTTAAGGAACTTATTACATCACTTTTTCTTTATTATGATGTCAAAATGTGCACCATATATTTATATTGTATTCAATTTTATTCCAAAATTTCAACTTTCTCCAAAGATAATGAAAACAAAATAAAGATTAGCTATTTTTAATGTGTTAATTTAAAAAACTATTTATTTTATTTTAATTTTTCTCTATGTAAGATAATTTAAACTTTTGAATAAAAAATTCACATTTCATGAGGAATACTAGTTTTTTTAGAATAACGGTTTTCAGAACCTTATGAGAATTTTATGGCTTCAATAAATTAAATTATCATTTATATTTAATAAAAACATTTAATAAAAATATTTTATTAAAATATAATTTATTGAAAAAAATATTGAAATTTTTAAAATATAGTATCATGATCAAAACTATACACTTCCCAAAAAACGTGTATCATCATATCAAAATATGATTTTTACCAAACTCGTAATCTAATCATTTAAAAAGTAATAATAACAATAATATAGGATAATTATATTCGTTATAAAAATATGAAAAACATACTTTTAGGGACTAGACTAATATCTCTTTGTTGCACTGTCAAATTCCTTAAGGGTAATGTGTGTGATGGTAAGATTTTCATGGGACTATTTAAAGAATGTGGTTTGGATTTTGATCTTGGTGAGTCTGAAATTCTCCCAAACAAAGTTCCACCCGTGATTCATTTGAAAGATCATATATTGGTGTTGAAAAGGGAAAATACAAATGATGATATCTCCCTCAAGCAGTTTGATAAATGGGATTCATATGGAATGATCATACTAGTTGAGGAAATCACTTTTCTATATGTGTTAATTGGTATTTATAACAACTTATTATATCTATTAGTCATATGATCAAAATTAAATGACTATATTATCAATTTTTATGATTCATAATGGTATTTTAAATTTTACTTACCATATAATGGTTTAAAATAACAAGATTAGTAAATGTTTTTTTTCTTCATTACTTGAAAAGGTATTTAATAATTTAAAAAATGAATTTCATTTATAAAAGGTTCGGTTCATTAAATTCTTCCGCCTTTTGAAATTTTTAAATTTTCATTAAATGTATTAAAATATATGTGGTAATTCTCTTTCATCACCTCTTTCAATTCCTATGCCATTTTCTCAAGATTATGGTACCACCACAACACTTTGACAGGGTGAGTTTTCTTTTTTTCATAGCACCTTGTATCTATGATCTAATATCATCACTAGATACTTCATATATGAAATATCAATCCTCAATGGAACCACATCTAGAATAAGTACATTTGAGGGATCTGGTATGTACTTATTCAAGAGGGATTCATGGAAAACATCATGTACTTGGTATAGGTTAGGTGGGAGTGGTAGTCGATAGTCCACCAATCCTACAAAAACAAGAATATAAAGGGGTTTATGTGTCTTGGACAAATATATCTATTCTTTAGAATCCTCTTGACATTCTTCCACGGTGATATGTGAAAGAATATTTAATCTCTAACTCCAATCTCCAGATCACATCGACGATTTTCTACATAGCTTCTCAATCAAAATTATTTGGATTTCATATCACACTAAATGGTTTGACCCTTCTCAATCATTTTATTTATTAGATTGTTTTCAAACATCTTTCCCTATACACTTTCATCTCAACATGTCAGAGTCTAACACCTCTTCCCATATAGTGCCTCATAATTTTCTATTTTAATACTAGAATGAAAATTATTATTATACGAGAACATAACTATGTTAATATGTGGATCCAAAGAACCATAGAAATAAATTGAACAAGATATCAGGGTATCATCTAGTGTATGCATGGTCCTTTCATATTGATCATTCATATAAGGGTGGAAATTAATATTAAAGCTCTATTCTGTATTCAAATCCTATTGATTGTTTCTCAAAACCAGAAGGTAAGCCTTATATCACTATTAAATTTAATAAAGTGTGTAAATCCATAATGTGTTACCAATAACTTTATATATAACATTATGAGTTCTATAAGAGATAAAGCTTCCATTATATCAATGAAAATCATGGACTCTGTAATCTGTTTGACTACTACCAAAAACGCCTAATTGCATTTAGATATCCAGGGGAGTAGTATGAAAAAATACATGATTATTGTTTCCTATTTCCATATGGTATTGAAAGTTTTTGCATCATACCCTTATAGATATGTTGTTTGTCCTTTAATAGTTATCATATAAATCATTGAGATGAAAACTTCACAATCTCCATACTAATATTATCATAAAAAATTTATTTAAATATTTATACATTTTAGTGCTTCCTAAATTAATAGATAAGGATGGCCTATTTGTATCTTCCAGAAGTACCCTCTTTAGTTGTGGTTTTTTAGGACACTTATCCCGGTTCCAAAATGTATAACTCTAACTTCAACAATATTTAAATTCGGAATATTTTCTACCCACTTCTTTAGAACATCATCATATTTTTGGGACTCCTTGATCCATTCAAGAATGGATGGTTGATAAGTTATTTAACCATATTATGAATGAATATCCTATTATTATTCCCATTTTCATCCTCAATATGTCCAAATATAATATATCCCTCATAATCCTCACCATTGATAATGTTGCATGATCTTTTATACTATTAGAATATACCACCTTGTTCATCTATTCAATATATTAATTGATAGAACAATTATAATCCTTTATTAGATCTAACCTCCTTTGATGAACCATATTAAGATCCTTTTATGTTAATATATAATTGATGTTTTTATAATATGTATATATGATACACTTCTCTCTAATGAGATAATGTGAAAAATTCATTAATGAAAATATCACCATAACCAATTATAGATCATGTGTTGGGTAGTGTTTCACAAGGATCTTTAGATAGCAATAGGAACTTCCATTCACTTTGTTATCTTGCATGAGTAAACAACCTAATAACTTTTTTGGATGTACTGTTATAGATCACAAATACATCCCCACATGTGGGTAAAGTGGGTATATATACAATGATAAGACACTTCTTTAGATATTTAATACTTTTATATCATAATAAATTCTTGAAACAATTAACCCCTTCTGGAATAGCTTGGTTAGTGGGATTAAAAATATTCCAAATTTTCTCAAAATATAACTATAGTGCCCAACAAATCAAACGGAACTATGGTTATATATCACAGAGGTTGGTCTGATCCATCATTTAATTGACTTTGTTTTTTGAAGTTTCCACACATATCCCTTTACACATGATAACATTTTCCATGAATGTTAACTTTTACTAAAATAATAATCATTTTATATACATTTCATACATCATTTCTTTTTCCAATATGTTTAGTTTAGAATTCCAATTCTCTTGATGTTCTTAAATTAATTTAGAGTAAATAAGATTATCATCTATAAAGGGGTATTGACATAACATGTTTTTTGGCTAGGGGAATAGGGGTGATGCATCTTTCTCCATCAAGTATATTCAGACCAATGGAATATAGTTCATCTCGAACATTTATCAAAGCTGATAGGGTTGCCACCCCAGGAAAGTTAAGGGTTTATTGGAGAGGGTAGAGGTTATTTTTTTTAGATTTCATAAACACCATATTTCATATCATCATATACATATGGATATTTTCTAGAGAAACTGTTAGAGGTGGCCTCGTGAGTTTAATCTCTCACTTTCATGAACCCTCTAAGTAGTGTACTGACAGTTTTATAATTACATGTGAAATAAGAAGGGATATGCTTCTAGATAATAAATAGATAAGGATTTTGTAGATGAATAGTTATGATGCCAGTTGTATTTTGAGGTAAGAATAAGTGGATCTTCATTACACATTATAGATGTCTTGTTTTATCTTTTTTTGACATATATATATTTGACTGGCTTATTAGTGATCCAGTTAACTTATGTATAACTATTTAAAATTATATATGTGTATTTCATACCACGTGTTATATTTTTCTCGACAATTTAAATTGCATACTGTTTTAAGAATGTTTTTTTGGCTTGAACAATTATTTTTCATATTTTATATCATGGGTAATATTCTCTCTGTGATCACATATAGACTATCACTACTAGTCTGTAGACTCTGTCAAATAGGGAATCATGCCTGAGGTTGGAGGAATTTAGGTGTGGGTTCTATTAATGGAATATTTTTTGAGGGATTCTATAATCAACCATAATGATTGTTATCATTATGATTATAAATATCTTGATAGGATCAATGAAATTTGAGATAATTTTTTTAATATAGGAATTTTAATTAGCTTCATGAATATCATAATTATTAAACTCTATACATAATAAGGACTTAATGAATCTCAATATAGTCCAAACAAGGAATTCACCTAACTATATTCTTGTGGATATAATGTAACTACATGTATTGATGCTGCCTCTATAATAATAAGGAAATATCATAGCTCACTTTTTTATATATTAGATAAAATGTTATACCTGCAGTTGTGTTTGAATTTAATTATAATACAATCTTTCTAATAGGGTTGTAACAACCCGGTTTTTCACTCAGGTAATGACCATTAATATTTTGGTCCATGACTTTAATTTTCACCTAATATTTATTCCTAATGAGTTAGAAGAAGTCTAAGGTGTGTTTGGGGTTTGTTCAGAGCACAAAAACCTTGTTTTTGGGGAAATTGGCCAACTTGTATGGTTGGCACACTGTTTTCCTAACTGTGCAAATGGTGTTTTCTAGATATAGCCACCTCACTCTGTTGGTGCGCAAACAAGTTTCCTAAAAAATAAATTTCTACTTCTTCCCTAATAACCATGCATATTTTTCTCTTGGTTTTTCAAACCATGCCGAAAATCAATTCAAAGCGTAATTTTTTGTGTAATTTTACAAATTTTTACTTATTGATCTATTAGATCCCTTCTACATTTATAATGGAAGAACTAATTGGATTAATCTATTTCTCTCTCAAATTGGAAATTTATGAAGGTCAATGTTTTGTACTGGAAGATACCCTTCAAATACGATCAGTTTTATCTTTCATACTTCATGTTTGATGCACAATAGAAAGTACATGAGTCTATTTAAACCTTACCTCTTATCTATTTCCCTCAACCTAGTTATCGTGGCATGAACATTATTACTATTTTGATTAAATAAAATCCTATTTGAACCAAATCAAGGGCCAATAACATAGGAGTAGATTCATAAAATCCTAAGGGGGTTGTTTTAAAGCTCATCCCTAATGTTCGCTGATTTTGTAATTGTCATGTGTGGCCCAACAATTTCATCTGGTGTCATTTATATAATTTATATTCCATGATTATACACATTAGAACTTTATGGTTACACTATTTCCAAATATTTGATTAGTTTTTAGTGGTTATTCCCAGAACTCCATTCATCCGATATACGATGTTATTCCATAATTTTTATTTTTGTGTTTTGACACATTTGAGCCACTGTTCAGGTGTTATATGGATTGACCTTTAAAAATGTAATACGTTATACCTTTATTGGATTATTTATTATTATAATTTAATAATTTAAAGTACCATATATGTGCACCATTTGACCCACCTATGCTAAGTGCTATAATTAGAAAATAAAATGTGAAATGTTAATTGGAAAGTATACTATGTATATAACTTTCCCATAAATGTAAATGAATGGTATCTTGAATATCTGTAGCACCCCTTACCACATTAATGGAAGGTATTTTAATGAAACTTGAATATATAAAATTATTTAAATGAATTACATTAATGGTTTCACACTACATGGCCTTATCACACTAATGAAAGTCATGGCTTGAACCAAATGACTTGATTAAAAGGATGCATCCTAATTGAACATATAACACTAATGAAATGAAAGGCTCCAATAAAATTAATTATTACATGAATTCAATGTTAAATATCAGGGTCCTAACTCATGCTCTCCTTGGATTCTTATGGATAATTTCATGAGCACTCAAGAACCCAATTCTATTTCATGGATATAGATTTCTTGGGTTAATTCCCACCAAGATACCAATCCTTTTTTGGATTCTGAGTAGGACACCGTAGAATCCCGTAAATATTATTAATAGATGCCTTAGATACAATCCTTAGATCCAAAATTGAAAAGTATGTTCCATGGTTAAGTCCCATTGGGCCTAGTAATTTCATAGCCCTGTTTTACCCAGGATGAACTCCTTAGACTAGATAGGCATCTCAGTGTTGAATACCATGGAATATGCTCCTTGGATTACGAGCATACCCCATGTCAGGATATAGTTATAACATAGTTAGAGACCCTTGAGGTCTACATCGCATTAGTTATTAACTTTGGGCTTCACTATTAATTATCATTATTGGTTTTTTCGGAACAACTTAGAACCTTTACAATTTATAACATTTGACTTATTTATAAACTGGTAATAATCAAATAATTAATTATTTACATGTTAACACACCAACATAGGGATGAAGTAGGTACTTGTATATTGAGTAACACTCTACTTATTTACATTATATATGCAAGGGTGAACACTGTTACAAATCGGTTACACCAGTCGGATGTTATAGACACCGTTGGTGGTAGCCCACTAAGATTTATCTCACACCCTCTCTACATTCTGTTTGGTACCCAGAGTATATTACAAGGTTACAAGTGTTGAAAAATGGAAGAATACAACATCGAACACTTGATTGCTTGCTGTTTAGGATGGAACTTGATAAAAGATAACAGATATAGAGCTCGAGATGCTTGGGATAGTCATTTCATTTCCATTACAGTTTTGTGTAATATGTTATGTCTACTATCTTATATACATGTTTTCTGATTTTCTAGTGGCATGACATATCATCAGTCAGTGAATGCTATTCTATTTATTTCTGTTATTATTATTTTTGTCTCTATTTTCTATTGTCCCTTATGTTTACTTATATTAATTCTATTATTTACCTCTGTTTACATTCATTTTTTGTGCTACATTTTGGTAATGAGGCATAGTCTCCCCACTGACGCACCTTATTCCCTCGCTGCTTGTCAGTAGCCTTTGGAATTCAATGATATGTCCTTGAGTACATTTGGATAACTAGGAATGGGGCACCCATTATGTGACATTCAGGTCTAAGAAGTCACAAGAGTAAATGTAAAATTATTTATTTTGTATAATTTATAATAAAATTAAATAGAATAATATAAAAATTATTTAAAAACTATTGTCTGATTACACATTTATGTGTCTAACAATTTTTTCTTATATTTATCAATTATAACTATTAAAAATGAAAAAAGACTAATATATTATATATGTAACCATTTTGAATAATTATGTTTCAAATATAAATATTGATATAATGTATAGTATAATATAAATATTAAAGACACCCTACCAAGATTACATTTTATAGAAAATCTATCTAAAATTATGATTAGGTTGGCAAATGTACTCTAAATATAACAGTTACACTATAGAATATATAAAATATATCGGAAAAAACACGATGAGGATATGTTTGATGAAATATAAAATCATAATTTAAAATTTTACCATTAACATTGACTAATTAAAAATTTTACTAACTAGATATCATATATATATTCAAAATAAGGTCCATACTATCAATGGTTTGGTAAAATATGCTATGAAACTATATAGGTCCTTAGTATAGTAACCCAGAATAAACCAGCCCTTATTTTGCATTCTAACATTATTTAAAACAATATATTTCGTAAATAATAATACAAAATGATTGATAAGTTTAGTTTCTTTGGATAAGTGCTACATAATAAGTTTATTTTACAAGGATCATGATAATTTCTCCTTAAAGGCACAATACTATACCATATTGTAGAAATATCACTAGTAAGTATCAACCACATAACTCGTGGAATTAAAACCTAAAGGGGGGATCTAAAATTCTAAATATGGGTCGAATAAACATTTTATCAAGATTGATTTTACGAAATAATTAAAAACATGGGAATAATATAAACATAAAAAAATCATGAGTGATAACCTTATAATATAATTGAGCTTCAAATTATATGGAATAAGAATATAATGGAACAAAAGGTTAACAATGTATTATAATATCTAGAAAATTCCATTGATTGTTTTAAAAAGAACCATCAATCATGATATCGTAAGATTAAAATAAAAAATATCCATTAATGGTGTAGGAGACATTAGAATTGAGAAACATTACTTTTAGAAGCTACACCATCACAACCTATTATTATGATAAAATATAATGTACACGTGAATACCTTTATAATGTAATATAAAATATTAAAAAATTAATTGGAGAGAGATAGAACCCCAAAAATCATTTATCCATACTTATTTGTTTCATATGAAATTAGTTCAATTATAAATACATAAAAACCCATGGAAATATAATTTTTTATTAAATAACCAAATTTGAATCAATTAATTTTTTAAAAAAACACTTGTAAACAAAATTGGTATCAATAAATATCTAAATAGAAATAATTTCATTTTCATGGAAACCACATGTAAATAAAATTGATTTCATAAAATATAAACGTAATATTAAATAAAATCAGGGATTAATTTTTTTGATAATATTAACTTAACCACTCAAAATAATCACATAATAAAAGAACAATTTATTTTGAAAAATGAAACATAAAAGCATTGAAGATATATTATATAAATATAATGAAAACAAAATCATAAAAATATATTTATGAAAATAAGTTATATTCATCAATATAATATTCATAGTTTTGAGTCTCTATTCACAAAGTATCTATTTTTTTTAAATAAAAATAAATGGAAATATTACCTTTCAAGGAAGTTGATTTTGATCATAATCCATTTTTACACAATGTAAGATCCTGAACTTTTTTGGAGTTTTCTCGGCCTCATTTATAGGTACCATATTTTTTCATGAAAAGTAATTTTTTGGGTTTTATCATAGGGTGTTTTTTGTTTATTTTTTGTAAAAATTGGTGGAAATTGGTTAGTTCAAAATTGATGCATGATTAGAGAATACAATGAAACCCAACACAGAAAATCATGCAACCGTTGATAATGGGAGTTTGAACAGGTTGTGCAAGGTTTTTCAAATAGTGTGCCCTATAATTAGAAACCATCCACCCCAAAAATAATATGTGTGTGGTTAGAGAAAATAGTTTTGGAAAATCATGCCCCTACATAAAAGAATGGTCAGGATTTTTAAAGTGGTCTAAAAATTATTTTTAAATTCCCCAAACCCCTTAAACTTGCCAATATAGACCGAAACTCTAACCCTAATGACTTTGGATTCTATTAGAGCATTTATGGGATTAAAAGACCTTTTGATCTTTTTCCTTATGATTTCATGCCTGGATCGAAGATTCACAACCCTCCCAATAAGAGAACCCTTACTCATCTTCTTACATACTCTTCTTAGGTTCTACACCCTTTTATTTTGGGAATTCGTTCTCTATTTTTATTATAAATATATCCAAGATTGTTAATATAGATCTATTATGTTTTATATATATCTATATTAGAGATATCTTGATTTATTTGATCATGATTTATGTTTTAGATTGGGATCTTGTTCTACACCATAGTACCAATCAGTTTGGGGGATTTCTGTAGGGAGATTGTTCGCCAAAATTTGGGGTAGGTGCTCTATAGTTAAAATACAATAGTTGTGATTTAATTTATTTGTATGTGATTGTAGTATTTCTATTATATTCATAGAAACTGTGTTCTTGATTCTTGTAAATTATTGTGAGAATTGGTTAATAGACGAGATGTGAATTAGGGACATTATGAGTCATGGATTTGGAGATAACTAATTATATGATTAATTATAAGATTTCGAGGATTGTTAATGAGAAAATTAATTGGGAATTAATTATAGGTTTTTTTGATTTGGGAATATTTATTTATAAATTTTTATATTAGTTAATAGGTAGGTGTACTTAGTTAATGGGGGATTTAATTAAGGGGGCTTTTTAACAAACTAATTAATTAATTAGTAATGAAACTACTAAGGATAATTAATTTTTGATTTTATTATATGATGATTGGAAACAAAGTCCTTTATTTGTCAATTATAGGATGGAATCTTGGTCATTATAATTTATTATGTGTGAATAGTAGAATGTGCATTCATTTATGAATGGTAAAATTTTCATTTATTTTTGAATTATAAAATGGAAACATGGTCATACTAATGCGTAAGGTATGATTGGTAACATTGTAATTTAGTTTTTAACTAAAGAATGGGAACATGGTTATTCGATTTTGTAATGTTTTAATGGTAACATGGTAATTGAAGTATTAATTAATTAATTTTTATAATTGCATAATTTTTGAAATATAATATCACTTGGGAATACATTAGGGTCTGGCATGACTCGAAGTAGGGTATGAGACATAGGTGTCTACAGGAACCTAAGAGTTATATTTTTAAATAAATATTAATAGATAATGTGATAAATATTTAGTTATTAATTTAAGTTATTTTATTTATACAACGTAATACACTATATTTAGACTAGATATGATTTTAGACTCCATTGATGGGGGCATACTGTGTTGTACTCACACCCTACTAGGGTTTCCTGAATGGTACCCAAATATAAATTGTGATGTCTGGATAGGTTAAGTGAAATGGACCTGAGTTTGATGAGTGAGTTGGGATGGATTTAGGAAAAGAGAACCAAATGTGGTTTGGGACCCACTTGGATAATCATCAGTTTTGTTATTTTTATTTTCATTTTAGACACTTGAAACATATATTATCATGGAATGTTTTTTCTCTTTAATTGGATATTGAATTTCCTGGTTTGATTATCGCGACTTGATGGTATTCTTTATGGTAATATGTTATTCATCTATTGTTTATTTATTTCTAATAGTGTATTACTCTAATAAATGAGTGTATAGTCTCTCCATGATCAACTTATCATACCCTCACTACAACTCATCTGCCTCTGGCATACGGGGAGGCACGCTTGAGGTCCTATGGTGGTCCGAAATGGGGCACCGGAGTGTGGAACTATGGTTGGTACATTACAAAGTGGTATCAAATGGGTTTTCATTGTCATTAACATTGGTATTGATATTTTGGAAGGGTTGAAACGATACGTGAAATAGTAAATCATTGGTTATAAGCATGTGCATGGGTTTAGCTAACCCATTTAAGGGGGAGAACCAAAGACCTTGGGTGGGATGTTTGGTATTGTTGTTTTTTGTTACAGTTAAATCCAATTTCACCTTCTATGACACAGTTTTTGTGTCCTATGATTATTGATATGGTTATTTTCTATGATTTGACTCTTGGATTGACGTGGCATGGGATTTTAGTTTTAATGCATCATTCTAGGCACTGAATATTATCTTGTGACATGCATCATTTTAGGTGCACATGGGAAAATGGGTTTTTTGTAGGTTGTTGAAATTGAGCAATTTTTTTACCTTTTAAATTTTTAGACGGAAATTATTCCTAACAAGAAACTAATAATGATTGAAAAATGGGATAAGATAAGAATAAATGGGTGGCCAAATGAGTAACTTGAATAATGAGAATGTTTTTAACCTTGTTAACCATTACCTAGGTATAGGATGGTTAAGGGTAGTATTTGATCATTATATTTGATCATCTAGATATAGTTTTGGAAAATACTTATTGTGACATATTTTGTCTCCCTCTTATGTAAATATTTTGATTTTATGAACTTCATTCTAAACTTGTTGTATGGAATTATATATAGTATGCCTCCTCAATGATTCTTAATGAGAGGACATCCAGAGTGCATGGCTAGTAATGATCCTCTTGAATTAGAAGTTGTGGCACCATGAATTGTTGGTGAGGATGTAGGGGATATGTTTATGGACAACTTTTCTATCTTCATGAAATTCATGTGATGAGACCCAGAGCATGTGGTGAAGATTATGTCTTATCTAACGACGGATTTCATGTTACAGAAATAACCAACTTTTACTGGAGAGGGTGTACCATAAGGAGATGTGTTATGGGTTGAGTCCATTGAGACTATACCTGATGATGTGGATTATACTATGGAGTAGAGTTTCGTGTATGTTTTCTACATGCTATGATTATTGGTTAAACCTTGGTGGGATATTCCATCATGTACTGGGTAGGCAGACGATATGTTATATAACGACTTATTAGAGAAGTTCTTTAAGAACTATTATCTAGAGATGATGATGTCATAGAGAGCATCAAAGTTCATTAGGTGGACCCAAAGGAGGATGTATCAGATGGACAATGTTAGATTCATCACATATTTTTTATTCATTTCTATATCATTGGAGTGGAATGAGATAGATAAAGAAAGTAATTTTTAGGATGGTCTTAAATGTGAGATTAACTCCCCTGATAACATTTTTTTGTTAAAGAATTTTGTTGAGGTGGTGGATCAAGATCACATGGGTGAGTACAACATGATGGAGGGTATAGTGAATGGGAGACTGTTCTAGCAAGATGATCAAGAGGTGTGATAGTAGAGGGTAGTGAATGTCACTACGAAAGTGACATCCTAGGTAGTAGGAAAAAGAGTACCCAAACTAAGGGAGAAGTATGAAAAGACCAAACATGAGTGATATGTGATCAGTGTTGTAGTTAAGGACACTTTTGAAGATAGTACCCCCAGCAACATGTAGAGTGTTGGTCTTGTGGCAATATGGTACGTCTACAGAGGTTCAGCAAGACCCAACGACATATGGGAATTGAGGATATATCTTGGAAGGATCAGTGTGCTAGAAATGGGTATTCTATACTATATCAGTCCAAAAACTATTGTTCTACTAGTCAATGGGGTAGAGGTTGTATAAATGGATCATCAGGGAAATATCACCTATACTAGTAGATTAATATTGAACAAGAATGTCAGATAACATCATATAGAAGAGGATAAGGATAGTTTCATGTGGTGCAGCCTACACTCGTGGATAGCAAGGTTGGAGCATCAACAATTAGAGGTACTATTCTTATTCTCTCTTCTTTAGCTAGTACATTGTATGATACTAGTGCCTCTCAGTCCTATTTTTATAAAACATGTGAATTGTTTGTGCTCGATGGTGGATTTTCTAGTGGGTTTATGAATATAGATACATGGTTGTGAGTATGGTGTAGATACATATTTTAATAAAAGTGTTTCTCTCTAGAAGTCGGTGAGTATCATTTTATGAGGCCCTTTATATCCTATAAATATCGAGATTCAACCTAATTCTGGAAATAGAATAGATAGTCACATACCCAACCCATGTTGATTGTTATCATAGGATAGTAACCTTTACATCCCCAAATGTTGAAAACTATATTCCTCATGGAGAGTGGTATATATAGGAAGACCGTGTAGATCCAATTACTCATCAACAGGGAGAGATCACAACATTGGTTCATATTTAATTGTCAGATGATATCTTGGTGTACTCTGAGTCTCATGATCATGTTGCCAAATATATTGATGTTGTCTTGATTAAAATGAGAAAGAAACATCTATGAGCTAAGATATCTAAGTTTCAATTTTGGATTGATCAGGTACACAACTTGGGTAATATCATCTTGGATGAATTTGTGTCTATGAATCCATAGAATGTGTGGGTAGTTTTTTCATGGGAGCATCCCAAAAATG
This sequence comes from Viscum album, assembly GCA_963277665.1. Classification (NCBI taxonomy): domain Eukaryota; kingdom Viridiplantae; phylum Streptophyta; class Magnoliopsida; order Santalales; family Viscaceae; genus Viscum; species Viscum album. The sequence continues at coordinate 705,290,143 of OY728155.1, forward strand.
TGTTTGATATCTGAATCTCTATAGGGTTAGATGGATATTATAGGAGGTTCAACAAAGACTTTTCATTTTTTACGCACCTTTTTCGGGCTGGAAGAAGAGAGGGATAAATTTTGAATGGTTAGAATCATGTGATAATCGATTCAAGGAGATGAAAATGAAATTGACATCACCAACAAGCTTGATCCTAGTATATACAAGTGAAGAGTACATGGTGTATTAGGATGCTTCATGGGTTGTACGTGGAGCTTTGTTAACACAAGGTGGTCGAGTTGTGGATTATAGGTCTCGGAATTTGATGCTTCATTAATGGAACTACCATGTGCATGACCTCGAGTTGGATATGGTGTTATATGCCCTAAAATGTTGGTGGTACTCTATTTTGGGGAAAAATCACTATGTATACAGATCATACTATCTTCATTTACTTCATTCAACAGAGAGACTTGAATCTTCAGCGATGAAGATGGGCTGGGTATGTTAAGTCATTTGATTTTGAGCTAAAATATAGACCTATAAAGGGAAATATTATTATTGATTCATTGAGTAGGAAAACATAGACTTAGGTGGTTTAGGAGCCTAGTGTTGAGTGGAGGGTGAATTTATTAATGGATGAGAGGAACGTTGTATACTACGGGGAGAATATGGATCTGGTATTGTTTTATGTGGAGTCTAGACTTCTGAAAATGATTTGGTATAGACAGTATAAGGACAAATAAATTTACCTTGAAGTAAATCATTGAAGGTGGGGAGTTACCTTCAGATTAAATAATAGATAAGAATAATATCATTTTTGTCAAGAATCAATTTTTTTTTGCCGATGAGTATGCAGGAGGATATGATACATGAGTTTCATCCCATGAACTGGGTGGTACACCCAGGTGTGAAAAAGATTTTATGTGACCTAAAATTACAGTTTTGGTGTCCATGCATGAAAAAAGAGAAGGTAGGGTTCATGACATGATTCTACAACTATTATTTGCCAATGTCAGAGAATCAACAACAAAGAGAATTTCTACAGTCATTTTCCATTCTATAGTGGAAGTTGTAAAATGTGAAAATTGATTTTTTGTGGGTCTTCTAAAGACAGAATAGATGTGTGACACTCTTTGGGTTGTTATTTATATATGGATGAATGTCGCACATTTCTTTCCAACATGGGATAATTTTTCAGTGGGTATTTGGGATATTTGTATTAATGGGAGATAGTCTATTTGAATGGGGTTCCACAGACTATAGTTTCTGACCAAGACTCATGTTTTACATCACCCTTATGAAATGAATTTCATAACAAGATTGGTACATAGGTTTTATTGAGTATGTATTACCACCCAGAGATTTATGGGTAGTCAAAGTGTATTTTATAGGTGTTTGAGGATATTCTTCGGTTGTGCGTCCTTGAATTAAAAGGGTATTCAGAAAATAACCTTCCTTTAGTAAAATTTTTATCTAACAATATTTATCAAGAAACACTATAAATATCACCATATAAGGCTCTTTATGGTAGGAAATACAGATCACTACTATGCTGGATGGAGGTAGGTGAGTCAAAATTGTTGGAACTTAGTCTTGAGGAGGAGACATCATAGCATGTTTTTATGATTCAGAAGTGTATGGATACATATCAAGTTAGACATAATTCACATTCCAATTTAAGGACAATACCCCTAGAGTTTGTATAGGGTGATCATGTATTTATTAATTTTTCTCCTAGGTTATGTCACTGTAAGAAATAGAGGCTTGGAAATTTGGCACCCGGGTACATCTAACTCTTTGAGGTTGTAGTGATAACATGGTTGGTGGCTAACCAATCAAATAATCTATAGAAATATATATCTATGATTGATTTTTCCATCGATCAATAGTATGGGGGTATCCTCTTGACACTTCTCAATTGGTCGATGCAGATGATGTAGAGCTAGAGATACATGCGTCATTTTAGGGGCATTTCATTCGTGTATTGGATCATAGTGAGAAAGTATTGCATGGAAAAACCAAGTCATTTGTTTGTCTATTATATCAACATGGTCATGTATTGAAGGAAAATTGGGAATGGGAAAATGATATGAGAAATCATGGGCCCAATCCTTTTTACTCAGAAACATAGATATGATTGTGAATTCATCTCGAGATATGTTGTTATAAGATGATATGTGAAATCAAGGGCCCAACCTTCCTCATGTTAATTAATTAACATTTTGTATATTAGGGTCTCTTTGAATGAATATTTATAAAAAAATGAAGTAAATTATGTTGTGAATTGTTGGCACACAGTTATCACAGAATGTGTGCCCCAAACCCACAAACTGTGAAACCCTGGATAGTGGGGGTTTTCATATTTGGTGTAATGTTTTTCAAACTATATTCCCTAAAAAGAGAAACTATTCACTGAAAAAATAGTATTCAAATATATAAGGTGCATGTTTACGGAAAACTATGCACCCCTACCTTAGAAACAATGTGTGATTTTTAAGACGGTCCAAAGATTATTTTTAAGTTCCCCTAAACCCCCTAAAATCACCAATTTAAACCCAAACTGAAAACATTATTTTTTTAATGATTTTAGAGATTTCTAAGTGTCTTCCATGTATATTCGTCATTTTATCATCATGATTTGAATCCCAAATCGAAGATCTATAACCCTACTAGTAAGAGAACCCTAACATGTTGGCATTCACTGTATTCTCCCTTTATTATCTCTTTCCTTATGTAAATATGTTTTCTATATTAGATAGATCTATAACTAATATTTTGTATCTCGGTCAAGGATAGTATTTATAGATCTATATTAGAGAGATCATGAGTTATTTTATCTTTATTTAGGTTTTAGATACAGATCTTGTTCTATATCATAATGCCACTCTATTTTTCAAATTTCTCTTAGGTTATTGTTCACCAACGAATTGAGGTATGTGGTCTATAATTGATATCCCATAATCATGATTTAAATCACATGTATTTTATCATATTTCACTATTATATTCTAATAAATTCTTTTCATTATACAATTAATTTATTTGGTGTAATGGTAAATTAAAAAGATTCAAATTGAGGATTTTTTGAATCCTAGATTTGGAGAAAATTAATTATTAAATAAATTATAAAATGTTGAGATTTTTGAATGAGATAATTAATTTTGGAATTAATTATAGTATTTTTCATTTGGGAACATTGACTAATTAAATAAATAATTGATTAATAGGTTGATTTATTTAATTAACTAGGGAAATAATTAAGGGAAATTATATGGAAAACAATTTGATGAATTAGTAATGGAATTTATAGGGATAATAAATTTTTTAGTTAATAATGTGATAAATGGTAACATGGTAATTTAGTTATGAATTATAAAATAGAAACATGGATTTTTTTTAATGATTTGTGAATGGTTACAAGGTAATTTGGGTATGAATGTAAACATTTTTATTTAGTTATAAATTATAGAATGGAAACATGGACATTCAAATATCTAAGGTATGAATAGTAACATGGTTATTTAGTTGTGAATTAATGAATGGGAACCCAGTCATTATATTTTACAATTTTCAAATAGTAACATGTCCAGTTATGTATAAATTAATATATGGTAATAATGTCATTTTTTAGATATAATATCATTTTGGAATACTATGGGTTCAAGGATGGGGTGAAGTATGGATTCAAGAAGATATTTCTATGAGATCCTATATTTATGTGGTAAAATAATGTTTAATTGATAATTCATTAACTACTAACTAATGAATTTTATTTATTTTATTTATCCAACTGTATACACAAATATTTTATTAGATATTGTTTTAGACGTTGTTTTTGGTGGCCAACTGAGTTTTATTCACACCCTACTTGGGCTATCTAATCGGTACCAGAATAGACATTGTTTTTTCTGGACAAGAAAAGGGAAAATTCCATAAGTTAGATGGCAAAGTTGGTATGGATCTTATATAATGGTATCAAACATGGTTCAGGACCCTCTTGGAGATTCTTTAGTTTATTTATTTTTAATTTCATTTTAGCCAGTGGACTTGTACATTTGCATTGAATGCTTTCTTATTTAGTTCGATATTTATTTTCTTTCTATGGTTATCATGGTTTTATGGTATTTTTATGGTAATATGTTATTATAATATTATCTATTTTTTCAATTGTGTATTAATCTGGTAAAAGAGGTTATAGTCTCCATGTGATCATCTTATCAGACCCTCTCTGCTAGTCAGCTGCCTCAGGCATACGGGGAGGCACAACAATGGTCATGAAGTGGTTCAGCTCAGTGCACTGGTGTGTGGAACATGAGTTGGGTTGTTACAACCAAAATAAAAAATAGAACCTCATTTTAAAGTGAAAATCTTATCAACATAGGGGAAATTAAATTATGAGGAAAGCTTATAACTCAAATGAATATATTTGATTTACCAAATCCCTTGTGGATGGAATAATTCATGAAATAAGATAGTTTTAAACAATCTTTTCTTGTGGTAAAATTGTAAATAAAAATTATTATAGAGAAAATACCCCATAATAAAATCATATAGTAAAATTTACCATCTTATATGGAATATATTTATGATGAACAACTATAACACAATGAATCTGAATTGAATAAATAATAATACTTACAACTTGAGAAGCATTTAAATAAAATCCTATTTAAAGAGATCAATATTTAAATTGAACATATATTACCATTAATAAATTGCATTTAATGATATAATATATCAATTATTCAGAATTTGTACAACATAAAATAAATATATTACTTGGTTATAGTTATTTCAAAATGGGGTTTAGGTCATTCATTTGTTTGTCTCATTAAAATATTTTAGTAAAAGGGTGGATTTTTACAAATTAATTTCAATTTCATAACTCTCTAATTATAAAATATAGAGAACAAATTAATTATTAATTATTAATTAAGTCTTATTTTCTTTAAGTTAAATACAAGGATATAGTTAGTGAAATTGGAAATATGATAAACCAGTTTTGATGGGCTTAATAATTGAAAGGTGGTATGTTAATATATATTTAAATTATAAATAACCAGCTTAACAAATCAATAGGAAAAAAATTGTATTATTATTAAAATTTATTATATTTATATGAAAACCCATAATCATTAATGACATTATCATTATGACATCATTCATGTATGTGGAAAAAACCAAACAAACGAAAAGGTTTTATATTTTTTATGTGAGTAAGGGAATGTATTTAGACAAAGAAAATATAAATTATTTAAAATATTAAATTTGTAATATTTATCATATATCCTCGAAAAATACACTCTTATATCCATACATGGTGGTTGCTGATAGAAAATGAAATATCTTGTTTGTAGGGGAAGTAGATCAAATATATGCCTCATTAATGAAAACAATTCTCAATGAATGGAAGAAATATTGGTATATAATAAATAATACTTTAATATCAGTAAATGTGAAAAATAAAAAATTATAATTGATTAAATCCATAATTTTAATCAACCAGTATGGATGGTCATGAAAAAACATACAACATCATGTTGTGGAAGCGGTATTTTGTGCATATGCATGATTGATGTCATCTTGCCTTTTATTAGGATATATAAAGGCTTGAATAATTTTTTTAGGAAAATATAATTATATTTTGGTATAATAATTATAAATATTTTATTATATTAATAACTATTTTTAATATTAAGATGGATCGGTGTAAATGAAAACACTAAGATAATGTAATACTCCTTTTGGATTCTTGGGTTTTATCTTAGAGAAATCCATGGAAATGAATTAATTAAGAAACATAATGGTGACTAGAATATTATGGAAAAAGTGAAGGGTTCTAGGAGGGGAAAATTTCTATATTTCAAAAAATAAATTCATTGGTTAATTGACTATTAAAAATATTTAAGTATTATATTTTTATAATTGAAGATAAGGGTAATTTGGAAAATATCCATTGAATTTCAATAAGGTAAGTTCAATATTAAAGGGCAAATGTATTAAAAAGGTACAATGATGAAATGTGTGAGTTTTTTAATAAAAACCTCAAATATATATTTGGATACATTTTTTAAAATTTGATTTATTCTTCTCATTATTAAAATAATTTTTTCCATTTTTTATTTTTAGCAAGGTAATGAATCATTAAAGAGAGTAATTCATTTTAACAATCAAATAAAAAATCAATTTATTTGATAATTTTGGACCTTACGGTTTAATATTCAAAATAATTTTTACATATAATATTTATAAATGTGTAACATGTTAATTTTAAATTAAAACCATTTAATCGTATCAAAATAATATTTAGGAAAAAAATTTTTTGATTAAAAATATTGTATAATGAACAAAATTATGGTTTTTTATTTCCATGGAAATATTAATTTATAATAAAATAAATAAAATTTATGAGGCTTTGAAAATAATCCAAAACTGTATTTCACATTAAAAATTATTTTTTAAAAGTTATTCCCAAAAATAATTTTTTATCAAAGTAACATTTTAATTTAGTTCTAAAATTGTTTTAAATAAGAATTATAATCTCCAATAATATATTAAAATGAATAATTTATTTCATTAAAAACATATTTTCTTATATAAAGCATTTATAAAACATCATGGATATTCTTACAGAATGATTAAATAAATAAATTATAATTTTTCCAAAACAACCACATCTTTTGACTAAAAACCATACTTTTTAGCAAAAAAATCATACTATTTAATTATTTATGTGTGAAATTAATAAATGAATTTTATTTTATAAAATTTGAATTAGTTGATAATAAAAAATAAAAATAAAAAACATAATATAATGAAAATTAAATCTATTGAAAAAAATTGAATTTTTAATCATTAAGTGAAGTTTAGAATATTAAAGTTAAATTTATTTTCTAAAAATGTTAATATATTCATTTATTTATAAAAATATTCAAAAACACCTTACATTAATCTATTATGGAAAAATATGCAATACTTAATAATAGGGTTCTTTAAAAATAAATATTACTTTTATATTTTATATACAATAATTAACACAACTAGAATATTTATTTTATTTAGAAAATTTATTTTTACCACTCCTTTTATTTATAAATATTTTTTTTTATTTTCATATATACATTATATAATTATTTAATAATAAAATTAATACTTCTATTTTAAATATAAATATAAATAAATATATACATATATATATATATAATATTTTAATATCATATTTTTATTTCATTGTGAGTTATATTATTTTTAATTTAATAGTTAACAACACTTGAATTCAGTATACCTATAAGATATATAACCAATGAAAATATCCCTTAACGAAATATTTATAATGACTACATTTCATTCTAATATATATATATACACACACATATACTTTCTAAATAATTTTTTCTTCCGTACTCACTTCGCATTCCATCGTTCTTATTTCATATTATATTATTTCCACAATGATTTCTCATTTTCATGGTGGATTTCTTTAATATAGGTTTTTTTAGATATTAGTAATCCTCAAGGTTGAATATTATTCAAGGGATTTACTTTTAATTAGAATTTTGTTAGTTTTTTTATCTATTTTCCCCAATATATTTATACACTTTTGTGCCTATATTTTATCCACAATAAGTAATAATCAATGGTATAAAAAAGTGTCTTATGATTTTTTTTGACATTAACTTCATGAATTAATAATTTTTTGTTTTTTTAATTAAAATATTGAATGACTTATTTAATAAATAATTACAGTTACATTAAAAAACAGAGAAAAACATTTTACAATTATAAACATACAGTTTATAACAGGAATATTATTCATAAAAACCCCAGGGGTTTCCCGTAGAAACTCTAGTAATACTAGAGGTAAAAAATTGTATTATATTTAGGGTTTCCTTTTAAAATTCCTCCTAAAATTTAATTTATAATAATTGTTCAAAATATATTGTTATAATGTAATGTTACATAATAATGATATTTTTAATTCAATGTGTATTGGTTATTTTTTTATACTATATAAAAATAATATTTAAACTCTTCATGGCATGAGGATCTACCAGAGATATAAAAAATATGATTTCCTTCGAAGTCAATGATAAATAACGGTGTTTTCATATTAATTAATTTAATCCCAAAATATGTAATACTTCACACAATAATAAGATATTGTATCTTGTTAATGATATATATGTTTTGAAGGTTAATATCTATACTGTAAAATATAGAGTCGCATATTTCATTGTAAGTGATATCACAGTGTTGTGGAATAAGATCCAAAAGCAATTTACGTTACAGTCGTAGAAAATATTAATAAAATGTCATAAAAAGTTGTATTATATTGATTAATAATTGCTGTTACGAATATTTGTCATTTTCAAATCAGTGTGAGAATGTTTTAGTATACCCAAATTCAAAAAAACATTACCAATTAATGAAAAAAAGTACATTATGCTATTTTGGGTCATACAATAATTATATCTTAGTGTGAAGGAAATTTCTTTCTCACATTTAGTGATGAATTATATATAAAGGTTTAGATATACATTATAAAAATTAATTCTACCACATTATCAACCAATAAAATTTCAACAAAATCAATAATATTAGACAAGTAAAAATATCATTGTGAACTAGTAAGAGATTATAAAATCATTTTTATAAATTTATTTGACTCTAAATACCTGAAGTAATCCAAAATCCAAATTCATATAAATATTAAATATATCAATAAATAAAATTTATTAACTAAAATAAACAATAAAATAATATAATAAATTGTATGCAATATGTTTTTAACTTTTCATTATCCTATTTTTTTATTAGAAATAATTTAATAAAAGATTTCTCAATTAATCATTTACAAAGCTGTTAAATTTTTTTTGAGACCAGTTGGGATCTAAGGATTAATAAAACAATATCTTATAATCATTTGATGATTTTTTGGTGTACTTATTATGTCAATTCAAATATTGGTACACATAATTGGGAGATCCTAAGTATTCCCTAAAAGTTCACCTTTAGTGTTTCAATGTTTATTAATTTTTGATTGGAATATTTTCTTATCAAAAATATATGTTTTGTTTGGATTTTACCTCTATCTAATGTAATATTTCTAAAAATTATTAAATATATGTTACTGATAGACCCAAAAAAGAGGGTATAAATGTTTAAAAAAATCATGAATTCATGTCCCAACACCTATCTGAATATTATATTCCCTAAATATTAAAAACTATGAGTTAAAATATTACACGAAGTCACATAGTGAGACTTTTGAAAAATATATTAGTACCAAAATTTTACAGATAGATTAAGTAGTGTTATTTATCCTTCTTCTTGGTTTGATGATATTAATATGTATTACTATACATTAGATATTTATTATGATCTAAATGATTATGAAAATTATGATTTTATGCATCATCTAAAAATTATTGAATCAGAAATTTATAATTTATTGTGAATGAAGAAATTAATTCATTTTTAATGAATAATAAATGGATTGTTTTCAATTAAATTAATAATTATAGTGTATTTTTTTCTAAATACAAATTCCAAAAGAATATTTAATATATTTGACAACCTATAATTAGATTCATATCTTAACTCATTATTAAAAGTTGATTTGTAATGATAAGGTGGTGATTATAATAAGATATTTTTTCTTTTAATAAAATAATCTTAAATTAATTTAAGAATTTAATTTATTGTAAACAATTATCATTATTGGGAATAATTAAATGGGAATACAACATTTCTGGATAGGGGAATAAAGATATTTCATTAGAAAATAGCCAAATGTATATTATAAAAAATTAAATATAATCATGTATATATTATAAACAAAAATTTATTTGGATTGAAAAATTATTCTGGACAACTGTATAAATTTTTTGATTCATTTTGGATTGATAATTAATTTACCTAAAATGAGTTTGATGCGTGTATTAATTTTCATTTATCAAAGTATGACTACTTGATCAACTATTATATATTGGTGATATTTATATCATTTATAAATACATTGAAATAATAAATCACATGTACTCTAATTGAAATCATTTCTTGAAATTAATGGTCAAAGAAATATTAAGTTAATACATGGTATGAATATAATAATAGATGTCGAAATAGATTATAATTAATATTTTATCAAGCTTTTGTGGAAAAATTATGAAAGGTCAATTCTATAAAAAATAATAAACTATTAAAATTCTATTGAAACTAAATTTAATATCCAAAATGTTGTGACCAAAAAATACAGAATTGATCACATCTTTTAAAAGTAAAATACCATAATCTAAAATACTTATATGCATGGTGTGATATTTTTGATGCTAGATATTTTGTATGTTGACTCTGTTGAGTAGAATTTTCGGTAATCCGATATGGCCATATTGAAATTTGTGAAAATGGTTAATGGGGTATATATCAATGTATATTGATCATTTTTATAATATAGTTTCAATTTAAATTATAAATATGTTGAAATACAATATGTTCAATCTCACCATCCAACTAACATAGAAACTCGTGAGTATATTATATTCAATATAAAATTTTCCTTGTTTTTTATATTTCATAGAACTATATTATTTAATCTATTGATTAATTTATTAATAATGATTATGAATATGTTTTTGGAATATATTTCATTAATGATATTATATTTTGGAAGTGTTTAATGAAAAAAATATTCATTGATTACATGTTGAATTTATGCTTACTACAATAATTAGTATACATTTTATTTTTATTAAAATAATATTTTAATGGTATCTCAAAGAAAATATACATAGGGATCTATTTTTTAAATAAATTATTTTATTTAGGATCATGTGTGTCAAAAATATGCATTCTAATAATAATACAAAAAATTGTATAACTAATACCATAAAAAATAATATTAATGCTCTATGTGGGTATAATACATATTTTCATGTTAAAATATCTTATCCCAAAGGAACATAATGCATTTAATGTGTAAATAATTTTAATTTTGAATAATTTTATTTCATTAATAGGATTCAATGTGGACTCAAAAATAATAATTTTTAATGATTTTTCCTTTAAAATTTCTATTTTGAAAATAAAGGAATTTATTTTAAATTTCTATTTTGAAAAGAATGGAATTCATTCTGATGTGTCTTAATAATTTAGTTTAAAAAAATTAAATATATTCAATGACACAAGATTTGAACTAGTTTATACGACAATCCAAAATTATAAATCAAAAATGGTTAAATTCATCTTTTAGAGATTAATTATATTTCTAGGATTACATCCTTAATGTATTAATACACATTAGAATGAATAAATGTGAAGTATATTATGTCAAGGTGATATTTTTCTCACTTTATATGAAACAAAATAACCCATAAAGAGTCCTCAAAATGTCCCAAATATTCTTTCACATGTGTTCCCCTTTAAAATATTTAATTTCTACTACCTTTCTTCATAAAATTCGTAAATGGAAATACACAAAGGTATGATCTTGAATGCTTATTAATGGGAAACACACAACTGAAGCAATCCAAGAATAAACATTCCATAAATTTTTTGGTTTGGCTATGTTAACAACATGAATCAGTAATCAAAATTTTATTGTGATCATGAAATATATATATATATGGAAATAATTAAAACCACGGATACCAATAAAAATAATCTCATACTGATAGAATTTATAATTATCTATATAAAAACCTTGTATCCAAGCCCTTATTCAAAGATACTTTACTTATCATTGAGGTTGCAATCAAAACATCATATTGAATTGTGCATTAATAAACCAAATACCCAAATATGTTTTTCCTTATGATACCTTTTGATGCATTTAGGGGATATATAATTTCAGTCACATCCTATCGCCTCACTAATTCAATTTCATTCGATATATGATATAATAAGGCAATTTGTTGCATTCCCTATGGAAATTTTGGCTGAATCCAAAACACATTTATATATTAAAATAAGAATGGGGAATATCAATATAAGATCAAATAGTGGTATAATCCAATAGTAACTAAGAAACCAATACTTATCCTCATGATAATGAATGGTTAATGTGATAAAACCCCCTCCAATGAAATATGTTGGGTGGTAAAAAATACATAGTCATTTTACTTATAATTATCAGTATTAGAATAACATTATATGGTATAGCAATATGTTTTCCCTTATGAATACAATATCACAGATTCTATGTGAACAACATTCAATATGATTTATTTAGAATGGGATTCCCACACTTTATATATTGATGATTATACAACTAAGTAAATATTATAATAACATTATCCTAATCTATCCCGGGAAAAAAATTAGATGGTTTCAAAAGAACATATCCCAGGAAAAAAGATATATTTTTCAAAGGTTGTATACTGTAGTAATATATAACCCCATAAAAATGATATAATACCACATAATAATATAAAATGGTATAATTTAGCCAACTTATTTTAGATAAGATCAAATAATAGTTATATCACACTGTACAAGAATTTAGTTACAACTCATAACTATAGAGAAAAAAACTGAATCAATAGCCATATAAATATGAAAACATGATTTGGATAGTAATTCATATAAAATTTGAGGAAATAAAGTTTAAAAAATCATGTTATGTTAAATAAATATAACATCAAACAAAGGGTACATTGTGAATAACATGTAACATGCCCCAAATAATAAAAATTAAAACCATGAAAACCCATACAGTTTGAGTAACACTTTAATTAAATCCTATTGAAATATTAGTCATGACATTGAACATAAAAACCCATGTTTAAATGATAATTCGTTAAATTATATCTCAAATAGCCATTATAAATTCCATATAAATTATATTAGGTGTATAATACCAAACCTATCTAAAAGAGTGGAATTTGAGATGAAAACCCTTACCTCTTGTACTGAAATCCATGAGTCCACTTTATCCTCATATATAAATAACATATCTATATTAGTTACATAATTAATATCCTTAATCATATCCAATTTCATGTAATCTCTTCTATAATAGCCATTCTCTATATGAATTCAACTGTTTTTCTGCACTCAACATTTATAGTTTTGTTCAACTATACTAGTTTCATAATAGTGGTATTTATATTAATTAATATTTAAATATTAGTAATTAATACATAAATAATGTTACTATTTGGTATTATTTATAGATTTTTATGTTGTTTTTACTGCATTAAGTTATTTATTTTATTCCTTATCCTTGACGATAAAGCCGATAACAAGCATGCTTTGAAGATTCTTAACGATCAAACTGGGTTTTCATTATTAATGAGTTGAATATTTATATAAAAAACCCAATAATCAAATAAAAATAATTATTTAATAAATTACATTACATTATTATATTAATTTTATTCCCATAGTTATTCATGATATAAATATATATTATTGTTTAATTAACTAGTTGAACCTTCCAAAACATGAACATACCCTGATTTAAAAAATGATTTGGAAGTAGTTTTATATAATATCATTATAATAAAATAATTATGATCTTATTTTGTTTTTATTAATGTGATATATCATAATTTCATAGGATTATATGAATAAATAATGGAGATTAAAGAATTCAATAATTTGAATGAAAAATTTTCATCTAGGTGTGTTTATTTTGAAGGATAAAATTAACAATGATAATTTATTGAATTTATCATTAATAGTTTCTTAATTTTTTCATAAATTATCCTTCATTATATATTATAAATAGTATTAATACTTTAATGTCATCCTTGTATCCAACCTTATATGGTGATGAACCAAAACAAAACATGTTACGTCCACACAATGCACGAATGGTGGTTTTATTTTTCTTAATGGAAAGTGTATATGAATAAAAATTATTTTAAAATTAATATATTGATATTAAAGTATATTAATAATGATTATATACACATATTATTGTTCCTAGATAAAAGTTTAAGGAATACAATGAAATAGAAAAGCTAATTAGTTGAAAATACGCAGGTCGGTGACATGAATTTTCCTTGGATGTGTGCATGGAAATGAAGGTCACAATATAACTAATCATGGTCAGTATATTTTGAACATGGGATAGGGTTATTGTTTTAAAAATTGGTAGATTTTATAGATTAAATTAAAAGTAAAGGTGTGTCTTCATGTGGTGAATATATTACCCTTTTATAAGTAATATAAAGTGTAGTTTTGAGAGTAACCCATATATTTTTAGTAATGTAAGTTCACTATACATGTGTTAAATGAAAAAATGGAAATAATATGAGAGTAAAAATATTTTGTGTCGTACTAACCTCCAATACTTCATGGTATAAAAAACTTAGTGTTTAAGGATTTTTATATTAACATTTTTTCTAATAGCCTAATTTTCTTTTCTCTTGAAAAATAATTTTAAATTATTGTAATTAATTTTAATGAAAAAAATATTATTGTCCTTTTTACCATATATGATACATATAATTACAAATTACTAAAAAAAATTTCTAAAATAAAATTTATAAATGTGTGAAAAGTTATATAAATAAGTATTCATAATCGTGTAAAAATAGTTCTTTGAGAAATTATATTTTTATAATTGAAAATTATATATATGATAAAATTACCATATATGGCTTATGGGATTTCGTCCTTCATCGTTTTTTTGGTGTTTCTTTTCTCTTAGTATTGATACTGGTTGGCGGTTGCTCTGGCTGACGGCCGATAGAGTTCATGACGACGATACTTGGAGAAGGGATGATAGTGATCAGACGATTCCTTAGGTGATGTGATGATGGTGATGACTATGTGGATGTGACTTGACAATCCTATCCTCGGACAATGCAGTGGATCTCGTGGCTTTCTAGGTGAATATTTGGTTGGAAATGAGGATCACTCAATTTTTAATTCTTGGATCTGGTATGGTTTAGATAATGATTTTTAAATCTGAAATTTTGAATATAGTAACCCTGATGTATGGTTACCACTACGATAAAGTATATTTTCGAAAATTAGAAACAAAATATTTGAGGAAAATACACATAAGTAATGAAACCCATCATCGGGACCTGACCCCAAGACCACCAGCCAAAACCATAGACCCCCTACCCATGTAAGAACCTACATGGTGTATGTATCTATAAAACATAGACATTCCACTATTACCAATTTTCGGGTTGTAATGTTTTCTATTATGGATAAATACAAGAGGGGTGAACTGAATGTTTAAAAACATTCTTTTTTAATATTAAAGGAAACAATTGTTTTACATGGTTAAACACAATGTATTCAAAAAACCTCTTGAGTATTTAAATGATAATTGGACTTGGCCCTTGGGTCAGATAAAGAATGTATCATAATCATGTATATTACAATATGTATTACATAGTATGTAATGATTATTTGAATCTATTTAAAAAAATTATTATCATATTTAGTAATTACTATTAACACAATTAGTGTTTAATCATTTTCACAAACAAAAAAAAAGAATCCTAATCATATTGGTTATGAAATATCATAGTAATAAAAAGTAGTGGTTCTGTAATAAATTGTATACAATCATAATCATTGTAATATAATATTCATATACTAATAAAAATGTAATCTAAACAAGGATATGACAATACATATGAAACAAATAGAAAGATGAATATTAAAGGATTCAATTTCATTTAAATGAAATGAATGTAAAATACTTGTAACAAAATAAGTAATACTAATTAATACAACTATTTTAAACACAAATATATGGTTATCTAATAACCTAGGATAAAGGTCCCATATTTTATACTTCAATAAATTTTTTCATTCCCTTACTTGGGAAATCCTTCGATATTATGATTGGTATGTCTCACTATTACCATGATCCCCCGATATGTGATCGACCTCTCTGTCTCCCTGTACTTATGGGCCCTAAATATGATGATCATCTTTTCTATCTCATTAACCTCACAATCCCTCAATACTATTATCAGATTTTAGGTCTTCCTGTCCTCAAAATCTATTGATCATACTCACACAATATGTCTCATAATGTAATTACAAAAAAAACGCAAAAATATTACAATTAACAGGAACAAGTAGTTTACTCTGATAATCTTCAACCCTCTCACACAGAGAGAATTTTAAGGTAATGAAATGATCATAACATAACTTTAAACTCTCCAAATGTCATAGTATTTGTAAAAAATATTACAACGGGTATATTAATCCTCCAAAGTTTATATTTTCTA
Source organism: Viscum album (assembly GCA_963277665.1). Classification (NCBI taxonomy): domain Eukaryota; kingdom Viridiplantae; phylum Streptophyta; class Magnoliopsida; order Santalales; family Viscaceae; genus Viscum; species Viscum album. The sequence goes on from OY728155.1 coordinate 705,306,320, forward strand.
TATTTTTTACAATTACTGGGACACTTGTCCCATATACGGTCAAATTAGATCTGAATTTCCATTGTTGTTTTTATGTACACAATTGGAGTGTAAAAAATACTTCTTATACTAGAGATAAATTTTTTCAGGTATGAGAAAAGTCATTATGATAATTTATTTGAGTTTGAGTATGATTTTAAATAAATCATTTATCAAACAGAATAATAATATTTTTTCAGTACAAAAGACAAAACATGTGATAAATCTGAGTATGATTAATATCATATCTAATATCATTATGATAATTGTATGATATACAATATCATTATGATAATGAAAATGAAAAATTCTATTTTTGTAACTCTTTAAGTGTTATTATATTTAATATAATAATATTATGCTTTTTTATAAAAACAATATAAAATAATTTTTAAATGATATAGTTAGTAATTAATTATTTTAAAAAAAAATGGACCTCTAAAACCAAAGGAAATAAAAAGTAAAAATATAATTTTCACTCAACTGTCTCCCCATTTTTGAAAATCACAAACCATGAGATATAAAAATATTACTCTACCTATAAATAGGTAAATTAAAATATATTTCAATAAAATTTCATTTCAAATAATTACAATAAGATTCTAAAAAATTAATTTTTCTAGGGAATCTGGGATCCGAATATTATCTTCAAAATTTGGAATTCATTCATTATTCTTAAATATTGGTAATAAAATCTTCTTTAGATTGGTTTTTATTTTCCAAATCATGTATCATTTCCGCTTTAATATGAATATTTTCATCGTGCACCATGATATTTTAATCTAGTAGCTTATTCTTTTCATCCATAGATTTAATTATTTCTTAAAAGATATCTTTCTGAATTATCAAATCAAAAAAATCATCTTTATTGTGAAAGAATCATGAAATCTAATGAAGAATACACTTTAATATCACATTTAAATTTATGATATCTTGATTCTATTTTCGGTTGAATTTATAAATTCCTCAAGGAAATTTATCCAAGTGGCCATGTATTTAGCAAGAATACTGAAAGAACCATTACTTTCAATAAAATAATTCATAAAATTTTAAAAATTATCATCATGGAGCGTGATATCATTTTTAACACAGTATTACCATTTAACCATCATATGGAATCTTTTTCTGTGATCCTTGTCACTCTGTTTAAATATTCTGAAATTATCTTCCAAACATATCAATCGGTCAATTAATTCATTCATTGAATTTTATTTCCATGTTGATTATCAGTAATCAAATCATCATTGGATTACTGTATAGGTATGTAAGGAATTATTTTATCCAATATTTTCTTTGTATAAAATATATAGTCATGTCACTTATCTATTACTTTATTCGGTTATTCTGGTTATGATGGGTTATTTCGAAGAGGTATGGTGTGCTTGGTCCTGATCAGTTGTTGATTTCTTTTCCATTTTTCTTTTTTTATCACCAAATTTTCAATTCTTTGATCATCCTTGTTTATAGATTTAGTATATTTTCATTAATTAACATTACAAAACATTAATGTAATTATTAAATCATTATACAAACAGACTCCAAAATTCTTCACTAGTCTAGTGTCTTTCGAAACATGGAAACAAAAACATTGGTATATAAATGAGCTATATCCTCTGAAACTTGGTTATTATTGTCTATCACCCTTCTAAGACATATCAAAAATCATACATATCATTATAACCTAGGGAAAAGAAGTATAAAAAGTATTGATATCGGATGATCCATAGGGGTAAACAGTGGATATGTGTAAGTATAATAACAAGCATAAGGGTATGAGAACATGACCAAGAAAATTAAATATCATACTCTACATTTCAAAGATCATAATCATGAATCATGGAATAAATCATGGATGTTCATAATACTTGAATCATAAAGAAGATAAAGAACATTATCCATGAAATCATAACATAGGAATAAAAAATTGTAATTGTTTAAAACACATAAGGATATAAAATCTTATGTTTATGCTACCTATGAAGACAGTAGTAATATGTTTGGTTAAGGCTAATTATATTTGTACTTTATTTGGGTATGGGATTCCATCCCATGTACACTATTTTTCGAGCATGGTATTTCCTCCCGTGGGACATCTCATTTTAGGAATACAATGCCCTTTTGTTTACCCACTTGTTTCATCTTTGGATTTCTTCATGTATACCCTCTTGTTTTGGTTTTGGTATGTCCTCATTTGTACGCTGTTATTTTGGTCTTGAGAGTCCCTCATGTATACCCGTTGATCTCAAAAAAAATTATCTTTACCCAATTCATTGGAGGGAGATATAGTTCCCAACCATATAATAATGAAAGCATTAATACATATGCCTCAAGATAATATTTCCATCATCAATGCATGACCCATAAAAAGAGATATGTTTTATAAACATTAAATTAATACCCTTGACAGAACTAGGGTGTCATTAAAATTTGATCACATCATAATATAAGTAAATTTGATATGTTTCATAATCATTTCATCAATGCACAACCCCTGAAAACAAGAAGGTTTAAAAAGCAGATAACCCATGGAAGATAAATAGGTTTTATAAGAATCATCAAATTAAAACATAAACCATTCAAGAAAAAAATAGGAATTTAACCTTTTGATCGTTTCCTAGAATGGATGAGTTACATCACCGGATTTCAAAAGAGATTTAAAATAACCTACGAAGTTATTTTTAAATAATTTCATACGGAAAATATCCTTTCATAATTGGAAATAAATTTCAAATGTATAAAACCATTAGAAAATAATTTTCTTATAAATTCCTTTAAAACATAAAAATAAGACGACAGAAAAAATTTAAAACCTTTTTCATTGAAAACATATAGAATAATATTCAAAACATTAAAAAAAAATTTCAATAAAAAAATAATTTGAAACTATAAAATAATGAATTAAAACATTTAAAAAACTATTTCTTTTGAAAATACATTGAAAACTAATAAATAAATCTTGAAAACATTTTGAAAACCATTTCATTGAAATTAATTTGAAAACATATAAAAATTTGAATGTTTTTTTAAAACCATTAAATGATAAATTCCTTGAAACTTATAAATAATTATTTAATTCATTATGAATTTTTTTTTTGAGAAAACATGGTTTTGGAAACAACGTTGATTTTTGATCGGATAGATAAGTAAATTCAGACATTCTTATAAAATCTTATTTACAATATGATGAACCAATTAGTGTAAAAATTGTACCAATATAATAATGTCTAAACAATAAACAAATGATAATAAAATACATGAGTTTTGTTGATATATGATTCATAATACATCATTAAATAAATATAATCATAAATAATCTAGAAAAGTAACGATATTATTTAAATAAACTCTTACAAATTTGTAAGTTTGAAAAATATGCATGTTTATAGATAATGAAACCAAATTAATATTAAAAAATAATTAAAATAAATATATTCATGATATAAAATTACAAATTAAATATATTCACATTATTTAAAAATACAGGTTCATAACATGGCATGTGTCTCAAAAATGGAAAATTAAGACAAAATCTATTTACAAATTGGGTAACCTTTGAAATACAGACCCTATGAAATAAATATAATAAAATGAATATATAAATCAAAATAAATTTACCTATAATAATTATATTATACATCCATGTGATGTATAAAAACCACATAAAAGGAATAGGTGGTGAATAAAGCATGTTTCTCACAGAAATAAAAAGTGAGATGAAATTCCCTTACCTTGTGTCTTGACAGCCATCGTACTCTTTAAAAAATCTGTATAACAAATATAAGTTTATTATAAATCTATCACATAAAAATATTCCTATATATAATATCTTATATGGTTTTATGACGACCTTATATCACCCTCTGGATAACAATCCTATTTTAAAGTTTCACTTCGGGTAATATTCGCGTTGCTAATCGCATGTGTCTTACATTGTAATATATCTGGTCCTTATACATATATAATGATTTAAAAAATTTTAAATCACGATATAAATATAATTTATACTGATTATATATGTATTATAATAATTTTTATGAAATATAATTAGGGAATGGAATAAATCGTTCATAGAGACGGTAAGTCGTACGTATGCATGAACGTTGTTTCTGTTTTCATAGTCATATTGAATGAAAGAATGTTAATTTCATATGAGTACATATATATATGATTATATATATTTATAATTATTTATTTATAATTATTATATCATATATATCGTATATGTTCATTATACCCCTCCTTGAAACAATCCTTGAAGTGTGTGAACGAATCATGTCGCTTTGAAGGGGCGGTACTCTACACTTCCTAAAATGAAATTATTGTACTTACACCAAATGTAAATAAATATATATATTTTTAAAAATGATTAAATAATATTAACTAAATAAGAAATATAATAATTATCATTTATAAAAATATTTTATATTATAATTTTCTCTATGAGAGTTAGTAATGGAAAATGATCAATCATCATTTTGTAACGTGGTACTTCACCTTAAACACAAATAGTATGCTCATCACCCAATAGATTGGGGTGTGTGTAAGTGTTCGTTAAACAATTTTAATAAAAAAATAATTATATTAAATATAATTTTTTTTAATAATGCAAAAAATATATTAGAGGAGTGGAGAAAGAAAATAAAAGAAATGTCTTTGGTAGAAGTCATTTCCTCTTAATTGGGTAACGCCATTTGGATTGTGCCAAATGGTTACTTGTATTTATTTAATCCAAAAAGGAAGATTATAATAGAAAGGGAGTTATTTTCTAAATTTTATTGGTTATATCATGGCTGAACATAAGTAGATTGAGTGTTGTGAAGAAGAGGTAGAGGTGATGGCCTTTTATAATGAGGGGTAAGGACAACCTTGGCATTTTTTAAAACAACGTAGTTGTACCCACATTTATATCAAAAAAAATTCATACCAAATCAAAAAAAACAATACATTAGGTTAGTATCCAAATAATGTAAATAAAATGGGGGATTACTAGTGTGAAGGTTGTTATGGGTCTTAGATTTAAGGTTTAGTACTTTGTTAGCATAATGTTTCTCTTAATAATTGTAATTAATTTTAATCACTTTTAGTAATCATTTTGGTGGATAAAATGTTCACATTATTATACATTATATATTATTCTAATTCCAAATATAGTAACCAATTTTCTATATTCTAACAAAATATTTCACAGACATCAACTTATAAAAAATTCTCGCTGACGGGATGACATTATGGGTTTTTAAAGAAAAAAACACTCCAAAGATTTCTATGTTTTTATACAATATTTAAATGTAAAATTGATACCAATTCACTCAATTATATTAAACAAATAATATTATTACATAATTATGCCTTACAACCAATTTAAAATATAATTTAACCTTATATATTAATTAGATTAAAAAAACATTTTTGTGTTAAAATTTAGTATTTTTAACAATTCATTAAAAAAATAAAACCTTACAAAATATACCAAATATTTATCCTGACATTATTTTTATATTTCACTTTAAAATATGATGTTTATTTTTTAATCTTAAATCTATAAATTTTAAAAAAAATTGATTTCAAATGGTTTTAACAACAAAATGCGTTAAAACTAGCTTGATAAAAATATATGGTTTTAAGAATAAAAATCAATTTCTTCTTGTCTTATATCTGTAAAATATATTGTATAGTTATTAAATATATATTTTTTAATTTCTAAAATATAAATTTATTTAATATAATTCTCTATTAGTAATAAATTTAACTTACTGATAAAAATAATATATTCACATAAAAATAGACTTTTTTAAATCAGTTTGTTTGTATTAATTTGGTTTATATATATATTTTTAATTAATATGTAACAAATTAATTAAATTATATCTCAATATTATATATTCTACCAATATGGAAATTAATTTCACCCTTTAAATTCATTAGGGTTATCAATAGTATAATATATGAATGTTGTATTTATAGAATTCTACATCGTAAAAATAAATACAAAACATCCATTAAAATTAATGTTGGAACCATAACGGTTACCCAATGTAACATATAGTTGTTTTTCAAAATATAATGAAATATTTTGAAAGTGAAAACTTGTACATTATGGATAAATATTAGAATTATGTTCTGATGGAGAGTGATAGAGAAAAATTCCCGGAGATAGTTATAAATCACAATGCCACAAATCTATGATGACTGAAGGGACCATATAATTCCTTGTAAAAGAAGGTACAAGGAAAAAAAATTGGTTTCAATTCCTTTTTTCCAAATGTTGAATAATTTTCATGAAAATATATACTTTCACGATTTAATTACAACATCACCCTTTGTAGTTCGTTGATCCACTTCACCTCGTTATCTAAAAAGGAAGGTGAATTTTTCATTCTTGCAGTACTAACATGTCATGAGATCCATGATATTCCATCACATTTTTCATAAATTATCATAAACACAAGGTTATTTGAATATGATATCTTATATTAATAAATCCTCATATTGGGAGATAACACATTAATCTTACCTGATTTATCTGGAGTTTAACTAAAACTTCCAATAAATGGTTAACCTTATAACCCTTTAGAAAGAAGAAAATTCAAATCATTGGGAGGTATTTCATAAAATATGATTAAAAATTTTCCCCCATATATAAAAAAGTACCACTTGGTTTTCAAATTCCAAACATGTGAATAACCTCATCATATATCCCTTTAAAACATTGTTACAACCATAATTACTATAAATCCTTTTAGAAAGTATGCATGTTTCCTTATTTAAATGGTTACATGATATATTCATTAAATCAAAGAAGTTGTAACCTTCATCCTTGATTAAATAGAGAAAAGTTACAATAATCAGTTCTATAGTAATATTTATCATGCAATTTACTTATTCATATCCATCATATATTTATCCGAACATCATTATCTCAATGCCAGACATTAATTAAGGGATACCAATCCATAATCAAGATATCAAATTTCCATAAAACCACATATTTATGTCTTCAAAACTATTAAATATGTCCTTTTATATCCTTAATTAAAAATTACACTAAAAATAATTATATATTTCAGGATTCATATAATAAAATATTTGATTTCCAAAACATACATAATTCATTAATCCAACCTTATTCTTTAATCATTACTCTGGATTTGTCAACTTATTCCTTAATACAAATTTCCTATAATATGAAATATGAATCATTTTTCACTTTATTTAACCTAAATATAATCATTATTCTTATGTTTAATGTAAAAAATACTGGAAGAATATCACATACCTTTCACATGTCATTTACAGTATCATTTCCTTCAGAAGTATAACTACTACTAATATCACCTTCCTGATTCTCATTAAGATATTTCCACATGGGAAATAAGTTATCATAATGCCCATACAATCCACATCTAAAACAAAAAACATTAACCATGTTATTTCTTGTTCAATATATTTACTAAATCAATAATGCATAATATGATAAACATTTATCATATTGGGATAGAATATAATCATGAAAAATTTCTTATCGAGTGCCTAAATCATTGATCTTACTTCTTTATTCTATAATACGTAAGGTCTATCTTGGGATATTTATAGTCATACATTATTTAAATTCTTCATGAGGGGTCATAATGAGTTTTTGAGTTTTCATATCATGTCCCAAAAAGTGTCAAACTTGGTCTGCAGTATGGCCAATTAACATGAACTATATTTTACCAAGTCAAGCATGGGATATCATTAAAATGTTTCTAAACCTATGTAATTATATTCTAGAGACACATACACATGTAGTATCCATATTAGAATATATTTCTAGAAACTACTTACTATATCCTTTACCAAAATTATAGCACATTTTCCAAAATGTTTACTCATCCATATACTTTTCAGTAGAGACATCCCTATATATATCCCAAGAAATATACCTAGGGATCCCACTAAATTTTTCTCATACTATTTTCAACATGTTAACTAAATATTTCATATTATACTATTTATAGATACCCTTTATTTTTATACATTATCATTTATTACTTTTTTGGAATAAATAAAAAATTATACAAACAGAAACCCAATGACTGTACCAGACTAGTTACTTTAAAAACACAGAAACATAAACACTGATACATGATTGAGCTACATAATCTGCCACTTGTAGCTTCTTGAGTAGAACACTTCTTATAAACTTCAAACCTAATACAAATATTCATAACATGGGGGAAAGAAACATAAAAATTTGTTACCGTAGTTGATCAGTATTGGTTAAAAACTGATATTCATAATCATAATAATGAGCATAAGGGTATGAGGACAGTATCCAACAAATAAAAGATTACACCCAGCATATCAAAAATCAGAAACACAAATCATGGCATAAATTATGGTAGTTCATAAGACGTGAATCATATGTAAATAAATAACATAATCCATGAAATAATATCATAGTAATAAAAATCTGTCATTGTGTAAAAAAAATATAAGTATAGACAATCTTATGTCTAGAACAACTACCACAGCCTTATTAAAAAGTTAGGATTGGGATAATCACCTGTGTACCTGCTTCTAGCTAGGGATTCCCTCTTGTGTACCCTCTTGTTTTGGGCTTGTAATTTCCACTTATATACCATCTTCTTTCAGGATTGGGATTTCCTCTTGTGTACCCTCTTATTTTGGTTTTGGGATTTCCTCCCGTGTACCCTCTTTTTCCAGGATATGTATGTCCTCCCATGTACCCTATTGTTTTGGGAGTAGGATAACATCTCATCTACCATTTGACCTTATAAAACATCTATCATTACCCAAGGCATTGTAGGGAGATATACATCATAACCATCTCATTATAAAATTATTTATACATGTACCACAATATAAAAAACAATCAACATAGAATGAGGCATAAAAAGAGATTTTATTTATGAACATCAATCATCGACCAATAAATGAAATAGGTATCATTGAAATTTCATCACATCATAACATATAGAAAAGATATAGGTTTCATAATCAACTCATCAATGCATAACCAATCGAAGTAAGTGGGTTTCAAAGGTATATAACCCATGTAATGTAAATGGGTGTGACAATAATCATACATCAAAATATAAACAATTCCAAAAATATTATTAATGGATCCTTTGGATCACTTCATATATGGGATTGAGTAAAATTAACGGATGTCATCTTAGATGGAAAATAAAAATTCAAGATATGTTGAAATATTTCTTGAGGAAAATATCATTTATTATTTGAAAAGGGATTCTTAATGAAATAAACAATTTTAAAATAATTTTATTATAAAATACCATACCATCATATAAATAAGACTTTCAATCATCATTAAAACCGTTTTGAATGAAAAATTATAGAATAATATTCAATAAATTTAAAAACATTTATCTTTGAAATAACAATAACATATTTAAAAGAAATCTTGAAAACATTTTTAAAATAATTTAATTAAAAATAAATTTAAATCTTATAAATATTCATTGATGCATTTGGAAAACCATTTATTTGAATATACTTTTAAAACATATAACAATATCATGAAAATGTTTTTAAAACCATTTCATTGATAATAATTTGAAAACATATAATGAAATACTGAAAAAATTATGAAAACCATTTACATTAAAATACATTTAACACATATTTGTAATTCTTGATAATATTTTGAACAACTTTTCATAAAACATGGTTTTGGAGAGAATATCGATTTGTGACTGAAGAGAGAGGTAGATACATGCTTTCTTAAAAACAATTTATTAACTATATTTTGTACGGAATAGTGGAAAAATGATACCAATATTTCAAGATACAATGAATAACAAAATTATAATAAATTACCTTAGATTTATTTAGTAATTTATCATACAAATTCATCAGGGGAACCATAATCATAAAAAACCTAAAAAAGAAATGAGATTATTCTAATAAACACTTACCACTTGTTAACATTGTACCATACTATATTTTTTAGAAAATTAAAAATATTAAGTTTGAAATATCATGAATATAAATATATTCATGATATTACATTTCAAAGTAAGTATATAAACTTCATGAATAAATATAGGTTTATAACATGGAATGTATCTCAAAGTAAGTAAATTAAGTCAAAATGGTTTTACCGATTTGGTAACTTTTAAAACATAGACCCCATGAATGAAATATAATAAAATGGAAATTTCAATACCAATAAATTTAATTATAATAATCATAGAATAAATTCATAGGTAATATAAACCCCACACAAAATGAATGGGTGCTGAATAAAGAATGTATCTCACAGATATAAAAAGATGCATGAAATTCCCTTACATTACTCTTGACCTTCTTCATAAGAATTCAAACATCCAACATAATAAATATATTTTTATTATTATTCTATAAAAAAAATTTCTTATATCTAATAAAATATATTGTTTGAATAGTACCTTTTATTACTAGTTTGTTAATAATTTTAGGTCAATGTTTCTCTTCAGGTAATATTCTCTTTGTTCTTCACATGTGTTTTAATTTAATATATACTTGGTCCTTGTACTTGTATCATTATTTCAATAATGTACATAATGATATAAATATCATTTATATTCAGTATATGTGTGTTATAATAATTTATATATTATAGAATTATAAAATGGTATACAATGTTCAAGGAGATAGTAAGTCATACATACACATTAACATTGTCTCTGGTTTTATTGTCATACTAAAAGAAATGGGGTAAAACAAAACAATATATAATTATTATAATTGAATTATTATGAAATATATATCATATAATTTCTCTAAAAGCATTCTAAATACAATCTATTTAGTGTGTGAATGAATCACATCACTTTGTGGGGCAGTAGTCCACACATCCTCAATAGAAATTATCAAATTTTCAACAAATGAAATGTATAATGATATGTGTTGTTCAAGGATTTAAGAAGATTAAATACAAAATAAATATAATATATAATAGATATATATATATATATATTTTCCATCACAATGTTTACCATGATAAGTAGTTTGTAAAATTTAACCATAATTATTTTGTGAGGTGATAGATCATTTTACACATAAACAGTATGTTTGTTACCCATTGGATGGACATGTCTGTAAGTGTAGGATGAAAAACTGAAATTAAAATATACTAGTATATTGAATATACTATTTTTTATACAATAATTTAATAAATATTATGGAGGGGTGGCGACTGAAAATAAAATAAAGGACCTTATGAGAAGTAATTACATATTAATTGGGTAACTCCTTTTCGATTGTGAAAAAAGGATTCACTGGATTGCTTTCTACCCAAGGGGTGGATTCTAATAGAAATTTATAAAATTTGGTAATTGAATTATAATGATATTTTCTAATAATAATTGGTTTAATTGGTATGAATTAAAGGGATGTGTGATAGCCTTCTATAGGGAAGGGAAAGGATGCACATGACCTTTTTAAAAACATGTTAGGTGCACCAAAGTTTTTATATAAATAAATTCATACCAAAACAACCATAAATAATAATGGAAGGTCAGTTGATGAATAATTTCAATAAAATTTGTTTTCAAGGAGTTTCATGGTCATTTTTTGTCTTAAATATTGGGATTACCCCTTTGTAAGCCTAATTTTTTGTTAATTAGAGTAATTAGTTTTAATCACTTTCACTACTCCTTTTGGTAGAATAATAAGTTAACCATTATATACATTATAAATTACTATAATTCAAAATATGGTATCAATGTTTCAAAATTCTAATCATTTAATTGTCAAAATATAATGTAAAAATAATCCTAATAATGAGACAACACTATGGGTTTTTAATGTAAAAACATTCAAGTGTTTACTATGTTTTTTTACCCAATTTCAAAATAAAATTGATTAAAATGAAATAAATTGGATTAATTTAAAAAATTATTATCATATTAAAATTTTATACCAATTTAAAATTTAATTTTACAATATAAATGAGTCCGATTAATAAATATATTTGAATTAAAATGTAGTATTTTTTATATTCATTAAAACATGAAACCATACAAAAAAATGCCCAAATTTTATCCTAACAAAAAATGAATAATTTAATTTCAAATGTGATGTTTATATTGACATATTAAATCTATAAATGTTCCAAATTTTTTATTTAAAATTGGTTCTCCATTAAAAGACATTAAAACTACCATTATACAAATATAGGTTTTATGAAAAAACAAGGGTTTGTTATTATCTTATATCTATCAAATATATTGGATGATTATACAAAAAATAATATTTAACCTATAATTTAATAAATATCATTTATTATTAGTAATTAATTTTAAATAATAATAAAAATATTCTTTTTCACATAAAAATAATCTTCTATAAATTATGTCCTTTATATTCATTTGGTTTATATATTATTTTCTAATTAATAGGTAACCAATGACTTCAACTATATATATCAATAATTTTGTTAATATAATAATCATAAATATAATGGCCATGTTAGATTATACTAAATACAAATATTTAAATAATTAATTATTGTTCGGTAACACTAGGACGTGCATTTGACGTAATCCATTGAGTAAATTCAGTCATGCATGTTATGTAAGCTAACTTCATTGTTACAGGTCAAGAAAGAGAGAATTTTTTTTAGTGAATGATTAAATTTCTATTATGTATATCAAAAGCCATAATTATTTTATTAATTTAAAATACATTATTTTCAATGTTGTGTTAAATGAAAAATATCCATATGATTATATTAATTTGAAAAAATATATTTCACAAAATCATAGTGTGTTAAATTCTTTTCATCATATATTTCAATTTCATATATAAAAATTCTTTTTCTGCCATATTATTTTATTCTCTATTCTTATTCATCATTTATAGATTATTATTGGGCTTCTTGAAATCATTGAGACGTTTTTCCTTGAAAATTAGTTTTCTCTATTTGATTTCCTATGGATGAAAATTCTTTTAAGGAAGCGTGATATGCCCTCAAAGAAAGCATATTAGAAGGAATGTTTTCATTATCAAAATCAATTTCTTTCACTTCGTAATAATTTTACATATTAGTATTTTACTTTAAAACAAACATTCTATTCTTCTTATTCATCTATAAACTCTTTTATTTCAGGCAGATATTCTTTTCTAGAACACCTACAACATCTTCTTTTGGAACACCTATTTCAATATCACTTTATTCCATTTCATATGGAAATAATTTCCAATGTTTAGACTCTAATATCTAATGACATTTCTCAACATGAATTGATTATTTATCTACAACAACGTCTTTTACATTAACTCTGTTATAGGGACCATTATCATGTAAAATATATGTTTCATGAAATGATAATCTGGAATCCAGATTTGGTAACACAATATTTACTGAAACAACCTCTAATAATTTCATCAATTTATCACACAATTGTGCTTCTGATAATCTATTTATTTTTTTCATTCCCTCCTCTAGTTTCTCTAGAACATCAACACCATATATTTTAATAGTTAAGGATTCGGTTGTGTTGAGATGGAAATGAGGATTTCCTTCTTTTTTTCATGTTTATTCCTCCTCTAATATGTGGATACTTCATCAGAGTCATTGTTTTGTTTCTTTTTTGGTAGGAAGTTATTTATCCTTTCCCATTTTCACAAATTTATCTTATTTATTTTACTTAGAAAAAATGAACTTCTTCTAATGCACAAACCTGTGTTTTTCTAGAAAAAAATTATTCAGAATCAAAAATATACTTCATCCTTCTAATTGGGTCATTATATATAAACACAATATTTTCCGTAATATGATCATACTTGATTGTAATGTTTAATTATTTCATACATGGCTAAATAAACATATTAATAACCACTATAAACATTATAATATGATACGTTATTTATTTGGTTCTGATGGTCGTGATTTTCAAAATAAAAAAACATACCAAATTTATTTTTCTCATATTAACCACATAATTCAAAATAAATATATAAGAGACTTTCAAAGTATCTCTATCAACTTTTCTCGATATAATAAACCTTGGAATCCAATGTGATATTACTCAATGATATAAAATTATATGGTGACCTTCCATGGTTCTTCATCTGACTCATTATTAATCAATTATTTTTCAAATAATTCTTTTAAAAATTTTGCTTTGAAATCAAATAGTATATGACATTGATAAAATGAATCTCCTTTATATAATATTTCTAGGAAACCTAATACTACCATAGATATCATCATGTACCTTTTATTATAGAAATATAATGAAAACATTTTTATTCCCCCATATTCAATGAAGTTGATTGAAGCATAAAAGTCCATAACTAAATCCATGTAAAACAAATCATAATCATAATTTAATTGATCCACACATAACGATTTCCAGCCTTGAAAACCTATAACCATTCTTAGATATGAATATTAATTTTTATAAAAATCCCTTTCTAATAACCTTTCTTGAATAAAACCCCATTTTTTATAGTCATTCATGTGTTCTGTTATATTGGGTATTGAAACTAATGATTTGGCCATGAATAATAGAAATTAGATAGCGATTCTTAAATGAAAATGTGTTTTGAGAAAAAAAACCATGAGATAACCGATGTGGGACATGAGGGGTCCCTTTATATACCTGATTTAAAGGATTGGTTGATCTTTATAAAATATATAAAAAAATATATTTGATCCATATGATATAATAGTTGATAAAATATTTGAAGAAATATATATTAAAAAAATAAACTCTTTTAGTTTAATCAAAAAAAATTATAGCATTGGGGGAATAAGAAAAAAAATTTAAAAAAAATTAAAATATAATAACCAAAACAAAATGAATAAAACTAATAATAATAGAATAGTTTAAAAGTATAACATTATTTAACAATACATTTTGGTGTGGAATCACTCATATTATAGTTTGTTCTTCTTGTTTTTTAGAAAAAATGGATTATGATAGTGGAAACAAATATTATTATGAAGAATTTAAATGAAAACATGAGCATGATAAATTTATATAAAAATTAAAAATTTATATGAAAACTAGAATGTGATATATTTATATGAATATGAAAATTTTATATAAAAACTCTAATTTGGTAAATTTATATGAGAAATAAAGTTTTGAAAAACTAATTTTTTTTAAAAAAACACACATTAATAAGTACTCCCAATTTGAAATTGTGTAAATTAATAGGATATGGGTAAATATGAAATAGTTATGGTTCACTAATTTAGATTAATAAACCCTAGCTTCTAAATTACTTATTCAAATCATTCGTAATGTAATGATTTTATTTAATGATAGAAATATGTTCTTGTATTTTGATGAATTGTAAAATGATATATCTTTTTAGTGAGTGATCCCTATGAAATTGGTGGCTAATATCTACGTGTTTTTAATGATAGTTATATTTAGAGTTTTTATATAATGAAATAGAACTAGTGTTATCGTTTAGAATTTTATTTTTAGTAAAACTCATGCCATAATCAGTAAGTGTGTGTTGCATCAACAACACTTTATCACAAAAACATCTAGAGGCATGATATTTGGCTCAGTAGTGGAAATTTTTACTGTGTTTTGATTCTTGAAAGACTAAGAAACTAATTAATCTCGTAATAAATAAAAAGTTTCATATTTACTTTTCATATCTTTTCAATAACCACGAAATTTTATATTCGAAAAACATTTTTATTCTAAATCATTTATAGAAGTATAAAAAAGTCATAAACCCATAGTTCCATTTAAGTAACAAAACACTCATTTAACTACTTTTAAATGGGATTAATTTGTATTATATGGATTCCTTTCACATAGTAATATAGGGAAAATTATGTTTAGATAACCAGAAGTTAGTTATAGTAATCTTCCTATCATACCTCTAAAAATTGTTTTATCAACTGGTTCTCTAGTCTTCATCAAGAGAAAGAGTATTTGAGGAAATTATGGGATTACTAATATGATTATTATCATCATATCTGAGCATTTTAAGAATATATTTTACATAATTATATTGAGCTATATAAGTACCTTCTGGTTTTTGAGAAAATTTAAAATCAATGAAAAATTATAACTCACCCATCATATTCATCTCAAACTTAGATTTTATAAAATTTGAAAAATAATAAATAAAATATTATTTATTTGATCTGAATATTTTGTCACAAACATATATTTAAAAAATATTAACAATTTTATTAACATTATTTATAAAAATATTTTTATCCATGTTTCCCTTAACATAATTGTTTTGAATCAAAAATCATATTAATCTATCATACAATTCACCTGGCGGTTTTTTAGTACATATAAAGTATTTGTATTTTTAAAACCTAATCAAGATGTTTTTTGTCTTAAAAAATAGGGTTTATTAAATAATAACTTCCTCTTATACATATTTATTAAGTAAATCACACTTCACAACTATTTGAAAAATCTTGAAATTAAAGAATGATGTAAAGGTTGATAGAATATGAATAGATTCAATTATAGGTATCGGTGTATAGGTTTCTTCATAATCTACTTCATATTGATGATTATGACCTTTAGAAAAAACTTGTTCTTTATTTCTAATTATTATTCCATTTTAATCACAATTTCTTCTAAAAATCCATGTTACTCTAATTATTGAAGTTTCTTTAGGTATTTCATCCAATGTCCAAACATTATACCTTTTGAATTCATTTATCTCATCTTTCAATGCCTTAATCAAATCTTCATCACCCAAACCCTCATTAGTATTTTTACATTCAAATTTGGAATGAAAATAATGATTCTCTACTCAATTTAATTGGAATCATCTAGTCCTAACTAGTTGATTCACATCAACAAAGATACTGTCACTTGTATGATTTGTAATAAAAAATTGAATTTAATTTTGTAAAACATGTTCATCAACATAATATAGAAAATATTCATAAGTTAAAAATTCAGGAATAACTACTTGATTTGTCATACTAGTAGACTATTCCAACAAATGAAGGAAATCATTTTCATAAAAAACATCCAGGGATGTTTGTTTTGTTTGTTTAAAATCAAAAGAATCGGTTTCATCAAATTTGACATGTACTGTTTCATCGACAGTAAAATAATTTTTTAAATTTTCTATTCACTTTATAATTATTAAAATTTCATAATAATATACCTTCATCGGAATTCGGTTTGAATTTTTGTTAATTATCATTCATTTTCATGATCAATACTTGTCATCTAAATATTCTTAAGTAAGAAACTTCTGATTTTAATCATACTCATAACTCATAAGATGTTTTATTAATAAAAGAGTAAATTAAATCTCGATTTATAGTATAACAAGCCATACTAACTACTTCGATAAATAAATGTTTAGAAATTTATATTTCAATAAATATGGTTCATATTATTTTAGGAAGATTATAATATCCCATTTCAATAAGATCATCTTTCTGAGGAGTTCTAGGAGATGAAATGTTATGTTTAATTACTTTATTACTAAAAAAGATTTAGAATATAAATTTATAAATTCTCCACCATGATCACTACGAATAGTTATAAAAATAATTTTCTTCTCATTTTTCACATTGGATACAAACATCTTAAAATAACCAAAGTATTCAAATATTATTCATAGAAAATAGAACAAAGTGAATCTAGTGTAATCATCAACTAATCAAAATACACCGTATTTTCCACCAATACATCTAGTTTTTGTGGGATCCAAAATATCCATGTGCACTGAATATAAAGCATCGTAATTTTAGATATCACTAATAGATTTAAAAATGACTTATGTTTCATCTAATATTAACAAGGATCACAAATTATTAACGAATCAAATCAATGTTCTAGTAGACCCTTAAAAAAATTAGTCAATTAGCATCAGTTTCTATGTTTTTGATATCAAAACATGTTATTCCATTACCAAGATTGATCTTGAATTTCACTAAGGAAAGGTAGGTCTTGGCTCCTAAGGTCTCATAAGTTTAATGTGTATACATTTTTAGGATTATTGGCAGAAAGAATGTATTCATCCTTAGAATTGTGTAATACACTTTAATCATTCCGAAATTTCTTAGGGTAACCCTTATCAAATTATTCACTTATGCTTATATGGTTTTTCTTAATACCTTTAGAAAATAAAATAGTTGAAAATAAATCTTCTCCAATAAGAAAAATATTGTCAATACTGATAATATCTTCTAGAGTATCTTCCCTAAAGGTAACTATTCCACCTTTTATCTTGATAATATTTTAATGGAAATATTTTTTCAAGTAATATGTTTAGAACATCGACTAAAAAAAGTAAAATGCATTAATTTTTTTGTACTCTCTGTGTTTTACTGAAAATAAAAAATAGATTTTTGGTTCCAAATCCTTCTTGGGTTTGGATATGTCTACAAGTATGGTTTTTGGAATCGGCATTTGTTTTGATAAATATGATTTGTAGAATCCTAAATATTGAATTTTATTAGGGGATAAAAAAAATCTATTTTCCTTCACATTGACATTTAATGAAAAAAAATTATTTTAGGAACAAATAAATTGTTACTAAAAACTATTTTTATAGTTATATCCCATTGCAGTAATATCTTTATTAAGATTTAGTTGTTTTTACATTTTATTCTAAATTTTCTTTAGTTATGGTAATGTTTGATAAAATATGTATTAGAGAATAAATTTTAGATTTAATTTTAATAACTTATACCTTATCCTTACTATTAATATTTATGGATTTGAGTTTCCTAAAACTAGTTTGTAAACTATTATTTTCAGAAATTAATTTTTCAAAAATCATTAGATATTGTTTTGTTTTCATAATTGGATTTATCAAGATTTTTTTTATATTTCTGATATTTTATTTATTAAAATATAAATCTATGAATAATATTTTGAATTGTTTTCATTATCTTTATCATGTTTTTTATAAACTTTACAATTTTCATTTTCAAATAGTTTTGAAAATAGAGAAAAGTTTTCTTAAGAAGGTAATGTATTATAATCACTAGATGAAGAGGATGATTTATTTCAAGATATGGAATAATTTTCATTTGAATTATTTTAACATTTAGTCATATTACTTTATGATTTCGTTGTGTGTAAATTGTCTATAAAACATTGATTTGTAATACATTTTCTACTAAAAAGAAAAATATTACTCTAATCTGGACTTTCATTATCTAAGGTATTTTCTAAAAAATCACTTCTCTTGGAAAGATAACTATAAAAATAATTAATAAAATTATTTATTATTGAATTATAAAATTTTATATGATTTCTATCGTAATTAATATCTTTAAAGCCTTTATTTTTCAACTTGGGATATTCTGGAAAAAATATATCCATATCTTTTTAATTCTTAAAAAGTAACTTTTGAATCTTTGTTTCCATTAATTTTTTTGTTAATTTTCTTATAACAATACTGAAATTCATTTTTACCAACAAATATTTTCATTTTAAGAGCAAGATGTGCTAATTCATTCTCAGAATGTTCAGAATCACTTGAATTGGGTAGATCAATAACTTTATTTTTATTTTTCAACCTAACAACTTTATCATGAGTCTGAGATTCTATGGAATTTGAATTAGTAGTAAAATAAATACCACTATTATTTTTCTTTTCTTTCTCTATATCTCTTCTCAACATACCTTTATGTTGAAAAAGAATTCCAAATAAATCAACAAGGGTGATATTTATATTTTCATTGATTCATCAGTGTCCATTATCATAGATTCCCACTCATTAGGAATTATATAAATTATCATGTTAACAATGATTTCATATCTTAATCATTCCACCCATAGATTGATAATATATACTATCTTCATAAACCCTTATTTTTCCTCTATAATTGGTTCACAAAAATGGAATTCAAATACATGATAGTCATCTGTAAGCATTCATATCTTGGTTTCAACTACCTTTGAAGTTCAAAATTGAGTAATCTCTATATTTTCCCAAATACTCATATCGGCTTCACAAGATAAAATATTACTATAAATTATTAATGTCATGGAACATAATAAAGTGTATCAAACTCTATAATTTAATTGATATTGTTGTTTTCCTGATTTGTAGAAGTATTAACCTCCTTATCAGAAAACTTATAATCTATATTTAAAATAATTAAGTTGTCAAATTGAGTATTTATAATGAATATATTCATTTTATCTATCCAATAATCATAATAATATTCATAAAAAATATGGGGTCGAATTGGATTGACGATGTCTATTGAACCAAAATTTAATGTTGTCATATATAAAACAAATACAAAAATTCAATTCCACAAGACAAGTTAGTATAGTAGTTTTTCATATAAAAAAATTACAACAAAACAGAATTGAAAATTTTAAGAGGCAAAACGATGAATGTACTATCCTTGGAAACCTCCTCTGATGGAAAGTTAAAGTATCCATAAAATAGACACTTTCCTCTAATACCAATTTTATGTTCATAATTTTTTTGGAAATGGATAAATAAATGAGTAGTTTGAATTATAGTTTTAAAAAAAATTATGTTAAAGGAAACTGATTTTTAAAAGTTTAAACAAAACATATTCACAAGACCTCTTGAATATTTAAATGATAATAGAACATGTACCATGGGTCAAATAAACAATGTATTACAATAATATATATTCCAAAATATAGTCCACATTTCATAATGATAAATTGATTCAATGTAAATTGCATATTCAATCATATATAATAATCAGTGGTAACGTAACTATATTTTAATATTTTTCCAAATAGAAAAAAAATCTTAATAAAAATGGTAGTGATATGTCAGATTAAAACTAAAATTAGTGACATTATCTTAAATATTAGAGAATAATAATCAGTTTAAAATCATATACACATATTAATAAAGAATTATTAGAGAAGAATATATTACGATTGATAAAATGAAAATATAATGATGAATATAATGAGATTCACTTTTTATTACATCCAGTGGGACTAAAGAACATATAAAAAACTAGTAATACTAATGAATAAAATTATTTTAACCTAGCGAGAAGGGTTTCTAATAACATAGGATAAATATTGCATGTTTTATACTTGTATGAAGTCCTATATTTCTTTTAACAGGTAAATCCCTCGATATGATGGTTAGTTTGTATAACTATCCCACTGAACCCTCAATACGATGATTGGATTAACTCTCTCTATCTATATATCACTGTGAGCCCTCAATATGATGATGGGATTGTTTGTCTCGTTATCCCCACAATCTCCTGATATGATGATCGACTTGTCTATCTTCTTAGCCTTGAAAAACCTTGATTGTATTAAACAAATTGGACGTAAAAATAAATTACAAAATCAAAACAAAAAATATTACAACAATGAGGAACAAGTAGTTCAAACCTATAAGATTCATATATCTATCACATAGAGGATTTTTGAAAACTAAAAAATAAAAAAATCACTACACCCTTTTTGAATAATAGGGTATTTATAGGTAATATTCAACGGTCATCTTGATCGTCCAATGGTCATATTTTCTTTGAATTTTTAATGATGAATTGTATATCTAGCACTTCAATTTTTAAATTATAACAGAATGTATAACATCATTTTCATGTAAAACATTCTCATTTTCAAACATATCTCTTATATTAGATATGTGATTTAAGGGGTCTGTGAAAGTCATTACGATGAAATTTTGGTTACTCAGTGTGATTTTAAAAGAAATTATTATAAAACATAATAATAAGATTTATATTGATATGGAAGAAAAAATAAGAGAACTTATATTTAAAATGATAATGCTATGTATGATAAAGTTGAGTATAATAAATCATAGTACGACAAAGTTTAGTATGATAATTATCATATCCAATCTCATTAATATAAGTATGTCATATCCAGTCTCATTACGATAGGATTAATTAATATGTATATTTTCATAACACTTTAAATCTTATTATAACTAATATAAAAAAAATTATTTACTAAATACATTATAAAAAAATACCTAAAGGAGTTAGTAATTTATTATTTAAGAAAGTGTTTATAAATTCGAAGAAAAAAAGAAAGTGCAAAGACAAAAGAAATTTTTGACTCAACACTTCAGGATATTTAAATGAATAATTCTATAATCCAGAATAAAATTTGATCAGTTAAAAGATTTATAAATTTTTATGTAATTTTTAAAAAATAGGAAATTCATAAAAATTGTAAGTTTCATGAAAACTATATTTTTCGGAAAAACCACATCTTTTTAAAAAAATTAACAAATATTAATACCACTTAAATTTTGATATGAGTAATAAAAAATAATTTCACTTTTATTAATTTTATATTAATAAATTTATAAATTAAATTCTTTAATAAAATAAAAAAATATAATTGAAAACCAATTTTAATTGAAAAATGAAATTTTCATATAATAATTATTTTTATTTTTATTTCATATCATATATAAGAAAAAAACATGTTATCGAATTACTAATTTAATAAATAAGTTATCACTCATAATTTTTTTCTTTAAATTAAAATGTATATCTCTTAGAAGTAATTTTTTGGAAGAATACTTTTATAAAAATAATATATGATCTAATTAGACATTTAATGTAAACTAATTTAATTTTACACATATTGAATGTATGATTTATTTTATATTTACATATTATTAATAAATAAGTAACTCTTATTCATTCCCAACAATTCAATATATTGGTTTTTATTAGAAATACATAAATATTTATATTTTCTCTAAATATAACCTTTTACCATTTATATTCGGTGTCTCATGTACAGAAAACAATCAAACACATTGAATTGTAAAACTTTAATGATATATTATATTTTTTGGATGTTAAAGTCCCCCCTCCTTAAATAAATTTCCTCCCCAAAATTTCAATCATTAAGTCAGTGTAATTTATATAGACAACTCCAAGTTAATCGTACACAATTATATGATTTTGATTTTATTTTGAATGTGAAATGAACTTAATTTATATATAAAATTATTATAAGAAATTTATAAAGATATATAACCCCTTCTTAATTTAACATTGAATTATAATAGGGAATGTAAATCTAGAACTCATGGGATAACTTCCCAAAACCCGAAAAATTATTTATATGGTAATCATACCAGTATGGGATTTTATTTAGAACACAATATCTAGAAGATAGTGTAAACTCACATGACATAGGAAACTAGAAAAATCAAGAGTGAAAACTCATGATCTAATCCATTAGTAGTAGTTCATAGTATTTCCCCAATTCATAGGGTTTTTATTTACTATCTCTTTTATTGTCCCCTGGATATGGAATTTAAGTTCCATATACCAATATATTTTGTGATTTAAGGATAGATGTTTTGTATATTCTCTCATTTCCTTTCAATTGTGAGATTTATGAAATTCAACACCACACTCATAGAGTTTACTCATCCCTTTATAGTAATTTCATTCATGTTTCATCACATATATTTCACATATAACATATTGAATATTTTAACCTTTATTATCTTCATCATTTGATATTTTATGAGACTTCATATTTCACTTACATGGTGTGTTTGGTAATTTGACTATGTTGACATTGTTAATCATATTTCATGATAAATATTTTGGAACAATCTCGTGGTATCTTACTACTACTACCATTCTATTGGGTTTCTCATTATGGTAGTCTCAACATTTTCCCTCACATATATGGTTCCTTATTATTATAGAAAATACTTTAACCAAAAAAATTAATTTTAGTGGATATCATTATAAGTGTATTACCATAAATAACCCAATGAAACTTTGACCTCTAAACGCCTCAGTTTGTAGTACTATGATGTCAGCATATATATCTTACAAATAAAATTGTATCAAACTTGGTTAAACCTATATACATATTATTTTAAAATATATATTTCTTGCCTAAAATTAGTAACATTGAGTTGGTTTATCCGATACTTATTAACCTGATCCCTAAAAGAGAAATCCCAAATTTCACTGAACATTCTTATAATATTCCAAACAAAAAAATTATTGAAATCTATACTCTAAAAATTATAATTTTCCTCCCCCAAACAATATTAATCATTCGAATAATAATATAGCAAATCACTAATATACCCTAATCATATACTCTCAATAATATACCATTCCCATAACCTTTTTCTGTCTCTAAACATTAAACCATAATGAGATTATGTATTACTCAAAAAAATTAACTCTTTATTTTTTATGAATATTATATTAAACACTAGTTAAAAATTATATACAATATTATATATATATATATATATCATAGTCCAATAAATAATATAAACATTACCAAAAATACCTTGAATTATCATCAATACAATTGATATAGATACTATAGAACATACATTTTCTAAATTAAGAAACCCTTTATTAAATAAATATATAAATTTTTTTAAACTAATAATTATCTATAACATAATAATTTTTTCTCCAATAGTTATCTCCATAATATAAACGATTCAAAAAATACACTTTTCACGGTTATGGAGACCATTTTATATACATTTATATATTGTAAATTTATAACTGCTGAAAAAAATCTTTATGTAACATCTGAGCTTCAACTATACTATAATAACATTATATTTTAGTAAAATAATAATATAATGTAAACATTAATATTTTATGACATGAAAATAATAAATTTATAGTATGGATGTTTTTTTTAGATTAATTTTCTAAAATAATCCATGAACAAATTTTTTATATTTTCCATTAGAAATAAGATTTTATAAATAATTGAAAATAATTAATTTAAAAATTCATTATTTTTAATAATAATATATAATATTACTTATAATTAATGATTAATTAAATATAAATTTGATATAAATTATTATGAAATCATTTTTAGGTAAATAGGAATATTTTTCAGAAAACTATTTATTTTTTTGAAAGCTGCTTTTGTTTAAAAATGTAGAATGCCTATCAATTTTAATTAATTAAAATGGTCTTTAAGGGTGAATTAGTTAAATGAAATTTATAAATAATATATATTACTATAATATCATAAATTCATATAAAAATTATTAAAAGTCATATATTTATTAAATTATCATCTTATACTTGAAAAATGCATTTCATGAAAAACTATTTTTCGACATGATTTGTATGGTTTTTTAAAACTAAATTATCCAACATATGTGAATGGAAACTAATAAAGTAGATTAAATACATTATATAATAATAATTCATATTTTTAAATATTTTTAAATTTATTTTTTTCATAATTATTAGTGAAAATAAAAAAATAATGTGGTTATGCTTAAAAAGAAATTTTGTGTGTTACATTCACTTGTGTTAAAAATTTATTTTTCAAACATATATAGTTTTTTTTGATAAATAAAATTTTATATTTTTATTTTATAGTTCCATATTATCTAATAATTCTCATTTATATTAGTATGCATATATTAATACTCTAAGTTAAAAAACATGTTACTGTGGTTAAAACTAAAAATGTTAAAGTAAATAAACATGGAGGATGAGGTATTAACATGACTAAAGAATGTTTATTTTTATTTTTTAAGGTTTTTAAATGACATTAAATTATATAAATTATATTTTTTATCATTTTTTAGTTATGTGGGGTGAGACTAACCTCCTATTATTGAATATTTTTTAGTATTTCCAAAATGCCCCTCCTCCCCAATTATAAAAGGGCACTTCCTCAACTCATTTTTTAACACCTCTCAATCAATTTAGGTCAAAAAAACCAACAAAAATTCTCCCCCACAAACTTATCAATATTATAGATTTAATTTTATTCCTAATAGGTAAAACCCAGGGAGTAAAGACCTGGAAATTACATGTAATTTTTTTTTATTATATGGGAATTTTACGAGTGTGTGAAAATTGTTGGCCCATGATTCTGAGGCCCGGTGTGCCTGGAATGATTTTTTGAACTTTTTTTGGGTACGTTCAGTAAATGTGTGAGCAGGTTTTTATAACATTCGAACCGGTGCTCAGAATTGAAATCTGAAGACACCATTGAACTCCAAGCGCTGATATTCACTTAAGGAGACCTTCACCTCGACCGCAGTTGGTCAAGGGTGAATGTTAGTTTTCATGTTTTATGAGGAAATAAAAAAAATAAAGAACATGATTTGTTTTATTT
This sequence comes from Viscum album, assembly GCA_963277665.1. Taxonomy (NCBI): domain Eukaryota; kingdom Viridiplantae; phylum Streptophyta; class Magnoliopsida; order Santalales; family Viscaceae; genus Viscum; species Viscum album. The sequence goes on from OY728155.1 coordinate 705,332,410, forward strand.
TATTTTTTTAATTCTCTCTACATGAGTTATGGTGGTAGGGACCACCGAAACTAAAAACCCCCAAATTAAATTATATTGGAGGGGACAACAAGAACCCTCTTGTATGGGATAAACCCTTTAAACTCCCCATTTAATTAATTGATCCACCGAAAATTTATTATTTGTTTCAACATTTAATTGTGTGGATGTAAATTAATTGATTAAAACTATAAAATACTAAGTAACAATGTCATTGGAATTTAGTAAGTTTCCTATTAAATAATCCTTAAAAAATTCCATGATCATTACATACCCTCCCCCACTTTGATTTATATAGAGCTTGGGGGGAGGAAATGGCACAGCTTCACCAAGAATTGAAACTCTAGTAAAGTGCTGCGACTCCCGAAACATGGAGGATAGAGCCAGTTCCAGTGAGCGGTGATGAGAAACACTAAACCACAAATCGAAGAATGAGGATCCAACCATGAACCCTCATTGGAAGTGCCTTATGGAGAAAACAAATTTCGACGTTCTTCAACGACTTTGTCTTCTTCCTTGTACCTCCTCCTTCAGAACCTTCAAGGTAGGGTTGTGATTTTGATTAATCATCATTGATTTTTCTTTTATGTTGAATCTATCCCCATGAGTTTCTTTCTACCGCTCTAGCATGGAGGATGTGGGCCAAAGGAACATGGCCTGACCACTCCACAATACCTGTCATTTGCAGTGCGTTCAATGTGATGGAGGAGGATGATGACTTGTGCGGGAAACCGACATTGGTGGGGATCGGGAATATCGGTAGACACTCCATCCTGTTGTGACAAAATAGGTAGAGAAACCGCATCAATAGAGAAGATCTGTGGCCCATCGGCCCTAGTATAGCAAGGGCGGTGGCCGGTGGTGGACTGCCATAGGAAGGGGCGGGGGTGCACGCCCGCACCTCCCGGCGGAGAAGAACCGCGTCATTATGATGTGGAGGTGAGGAAAGGGTTTTCATCTCACTGCTAACTGTCGACGATGGCCTAGTATATGGTCGCACTATGTAGAGGAGCAGTTGGCCATCCAGCCAGCCGAGGGTGACACAACTGACCGCCTAGTGTGGACCGCTCCACAGGCCGTCGCACCATGAGGTCTGCTGCGCCAGCGGGCCGGGTCAGACCAAGCGATTGACGCAGATCAGGCCATGTCGACCAGAACAGGGTCAGGCCATCCCATGGCGGTTGGGTCGGGTCGGTCCGACTGGGTCAAACCGGAACCAGTCCCACTTCGACCTTTTTTCTTTTTCGGCCATATCGTGTGCTACGGGTGCCTGTTTGATAAAACATCAGTGGTGTTGGAAACCATAGAGTGAGCTAGACATTTTGGTATACCCTAAATAAGTTTTCTATAACATTGGGGTATGAAAGGGTTGGATCGAACACGCATCCAACCAGGCCCTTGAGACTAAAAGTACAATAACATACAGACCAAGTGTCCTATTGACACACCATTTATCGCATTGAGACCCATTTTACATGGTGGTCCGTTGGGATACTTTTTCATAGGACTTCATGGGATATGGAGTATTGACCTATGGCTTGAGGAGAGGACCCTCCCAAAATCAAGAAAACATAGCGAAAGAACCCTGTAGCTGGTTGTAACCTGATAAAGGGATACTTTGTGGGTTTGTGCTTGGGATCTTATGTGGGTCTGTGTTCGATATTATCAGTTGGATCCGCTCTAGGAATCTACTTTGGAAAACTCTAGGATCCTAAGTGGGTTTGTTGTACTGGGATCCTATGTGGTTCTGATTATGTACTAGGATCTTATGTGGGTCTATTGTACTATGATTTTATGAGGGTCTGATGATGTAATCTGATATTATATGGGCCTCCTATACTAGGATCATGTGTGGGTCTGACGATGTACTGGGATCTTGTGTGGGTCTGATGAATTAGGATCCTACATGGGTCTACCTCTGGACAAAGTAAGACGATTCAGTAGTTACATCTAGCCATATAACCTGATGTAACAAAGTTATACCTTGTGTGAGTGAAATATTTACCTTTGTGGTAATATTATGTGTTGCATACCTTTCTGGAACTTACCGTCATGGTGATACCTTTGTCGTATTAATCTATTCGACATTACCAATGTGGTTCTTACTTTATTAGTGTTACCTTTGTGTTATTCATTCATTCATTGAACAGTTCTACTTTGGATAAGGATTTGGGCCTTGAGCTTCCCCATGAATGAGATGGGTATACTTGATAACTTAGGTATATGTATAGGAATTTACCTAAGTAGGGTTGTCAGATGTTTTCAATCTTTTTGGTATATCCTTTTTGGATTTTTAGACCTTTTTTGGTCTTGGGTTCCATACATAGTATCATTATACTCACCCCCGCACGGGCTATGCCTGAACCTTTTAGTGTTTGGTGCAAATGATAGACATTGTTGACTGTGGTCGAGGGTTCCAGAACTAGATGGTGACCGGAGGTGGACCATTCAGTGTGATTGGATGCAGAGGAGACAGGCAGACCTGGAAGGCATAGGATTTGATCGGTTCATACCGTTCGGGTAGAAACCTTGGGGGATGACCCTGTAGTTGTTTTTAATTCATTTTAGTGTAATGTATTTCAAGTTGTACTTGTACCATTATAGTTGGGATTGTATTCAGACCCATTTAACTCCCATAAAACTTTTACAACATCATTTTCTTCACAATTTATTCTTTTGGGTTCTTGGACTGGGTGTTTGTAAAGGATTGAAGGAAATTCCTTCCCGTTTTAGGGAGTGTTCTTTTCAGTGCTAGTCGTCATCCCCTGGCCTATGGAAGGTGGGAATCGTGTAGTGAAAACATGAGCACTGGGGGATGGGTCTTGACAAATTGGTATTATAGAAGTCGGTTCTAACGTATAACATTGGAATCTAATCTTTTTAAAGGTAATATTGTAATGTGTATTGAGTGTGGTTCTCATTTTAGGGAATCCAGTATTGGTGTGGTGGTCGACGTATCCATACACTAGGACACTGAATTATGATTTCTGACTCAGTGAATGGAATCATTGATTGCTTTTGTGTTTCGAAAAGTTTTATTTCTGATCTTTTTGAGTTATCTCACCAGGTATAACATATTGAATGTGGCACACCTGTTCCTTTTTAGGATTCCTTCATGAAAACTGTCAGCTAGGGTTTTGGGAATAGTACATGATGATATCCCACCATGCGACGAGGCCTCGGTGCATGGCCATCTTCCATTAGAGGCACCAGTGGTACCATTACCTATTAGTCCACTAATGCCACCAGCACCAGTAGTAGAGGGTGCACACCTCTTGAGTGCGTTGCATGAGTTCCAACACCAGAGGCCACCTAGGTTTAGGGGAGAGATAGACCCATAGGCAGGTGAGGATTTGTTTGAGGTCGTGATGAGAGTCATCTGACTGGTAGGGACACCACCTGATCTCATGGTGATCCTTGCCTCTAGTATTCTACTGGAAGCTGCAGGTAGATGGTGGAGCTTGATTCTCCAGATTCACGAGGAGGTGACATTTCTCTATGGAGAATTTTAGAGCCTGTTTTGGGCATAGATTGTCACAAAAACACTTTGCGAAGAATGCATATTAGAGATTCTTATTCTGGTGTAGGGTATCATGATATTGGCTTAGTACTCAACAAGGTTAAATGACCTCTCATGCTACTCAACTGATATGGTGTGAGACCCATTCTTCAGGGTCCAGACATTTGAGCAGGGACTCAAGTGAAAGACCAGGGTTTCAATTATTTCTCTCAGCATCCTGACACCGACAGGGGTGTTAGAGCGAGCCCTCTTATTGGATAGTTTTCTTGCTGAGCAGTCACCAACAGTGAGACCCACCACCAGGTGTCATGTAGAGGAGTCTTATGTAGCTGGAAGAGAAAGATGTCATAGAGGTCCAAGAGGACCATATTTACAGGTGGACAATATTAGTATTCAGGGTCGGTTGTGTGGGGAATCAGAGATAGAGCCAGTCATGCAAGGTGCAGGTACTGTTTTACATGCGGCGGGTAGGGTCACATGGATCGTCACTTTTTGACATGTCGTATGGATGATCAGAAGACAGTATAAGGATTTCCCAAGAAGAGACAGATATTCAATTGAGGAGGTCCGCAAGGAGTAGGCGGACATGGCAGAGGAGCTAGTCATGTATCAGGCGGTGGGTGACAGTTCGAGAGGTTACCACCACCACCACCAAGTGGTCCACCCCAACCACAGGGAGCATGTGGACATGGTAAAGAATAGCTCTAGGAAAATGAGGCCTACAACCATGGCATTTCAGAGATGATATGACGTATGATCTGTTCCTACTCCACCTTAGTTTCAGTACTTATAGACACATGTTCTCATCATCCTTCTATTTCCACTTCCCTTATTCATAGTTTAGAGATTCCAATGGAGCTGTTGGATTGATCCTTATGGCTAGAGAATCCTAAGAGAGAGGATTCAATGATAACACGTTGGTGTTGGAAATGTGAGGTTACACTAGGAGGTGAGAGATAGTATTGGGATCTCTTAGTAGTGTCATCGAGGCCTTACGACGTCATCTTGGTTATGGACTGGTTATATACAGTCTGTACTCATATTTACTATATTCGGCACAATGTGTGGTGTGTCTGCATGGAAGGAACTATGATTAACTTCACTAATTATAAGGGAGCCTTTAGAGCACAGGATGGACATACTTGGAGGAGAGTGCAACTGATCACTCATCATTTGCCTTGCATTACCCTTGGAACGGTGGATATTGAGAGTCTGAGTAATCATGTTGTGGTGGACCAGTAAGCATATGTCTTCCATGACGATATTTCGGGTCTAATTCCATGCATAGAGGTGGAATTTTACATTGACTTATGCCCCAGGAAATCACTGATAACTACACCAACGTATCAGATGGCTCCCGGAGAGCTTCGTGAGCTGTGGGTACAACTAGAGGACTTGTAGGGGAAGGGATTCATTTGGCCCATGGATTCTCCCTGGGCAGCCCTGATTTTATTTTCCAAAAAGGAGGATAAGAGCTTGAGTCTTTGTGTTGACTATCGGGGCCTAAACCAGGTGACAATGAAGAACAAGTACCCACTCTCTAGGATTGAAAACCTCTTTGATCAGCTGAAGGTAGCATGAAGGTTCTAGAAGATAGACCCCAGATCAGGCTATCACCAGCTTAGATTATGAGACAATGATGTGGAAAAGATGGTTTTCAGATGTTGGTACAACCACTATGAGTTCTTGGTTATTCTATTCGGCATGACAAATACTCCAGCAGTTTTCATGGGACTCAAGAACATGATATTTCATCCATACCATGATCGCTTTGTAGTAGTCTTCATCGACGACATTCTGATCTACTCAGCTTTCGAGGAGTAGCATGCTTATCATTTGCAAAAATTTCCATATACACTCCAAGAGCACCAACATTATGGTAATATCTCAAAGTGCCAATTATGGATCAGAGAGGTTCACTTTCTGAGACATGTCATCTAGGATACTGGAGTTGTGGTGGATCTAGAGGAAGATTGAGGTGGTACTTGCTAAGGAGCCATCTAGGAGTGTGATGGAGGTACAGATTTTGATGGGTTTGGCTGGATACTACCAGAGGTCTGTGATAGAATTCTACAGCATGGTAGCACCTTTATCAGTATTGAAAAGGAAGGGAAAACCCTTCGTGTGGTTAGAGAGATTCCAGAAGATTTTTCAGGAACTCAGGCATAGGCTAACTAGTGCCCGCATCTTGAGTGTTCTGGAAGAGGGCGTTGGGTATGTAGTCTACTGTGAAACATTAGGTACCGGGATCATATGTGTCTTGATTTCGGAGAGATCAGTCATCGTGTATAGTTCACGACAGCTGAGATAGCATGAGCAGAATTATTCTACCCATGAACTAGAGTTAGCAGTTACGGTCTTTGCCTTGAAGATGTGGTGACATTACTTGGTGGGAGAACGTTTTACAGTCTACTCAGATCACAATATTCTCAAGTATATCTTCTCTCAAAAGGAAATGAAACTGAGATAGTGGAATTTTCCTGACATCCTCTAGGACTATGACATCGAGATAGTATATACACCTGGAAATGAGAACGTTGTAGCATATTCTCTCAATATTAGATCTGGTATACAGCTGTTGGGTGAGGTGATGGAGTAGGTGGCCGCTTTGTAGATATCCTTTGTGGATTGAGATAGATCAGCCTTTCATCATTCTCTTACAGTCACTCCCCCACTTCTTCAGTGAGTCCAGGAGGCACAGTGCGAGGACATTGACTGCGAGGCTCGACGTTCTCAGATATCCACTAGAGAGGCAGCTAATGGATTTTCTGAAGGTGGGGAGAACGTCATCCTTTTAGAGGACGTATTGTGGTACCAATGTCACTTCGAGAGGAAGTTTTTAGGGAGTTACAAACATATCCTATAGTAGTACATACAGATGTGGAAAATATGTACCAGTATGTCTAATGACAGCACTAGTGGCTGGGAGTGAAGAAAGCAGTGGAAGATTTTTTCTCTCGGTGCCTCACTTTTTAGCAAGTGAAGGTAGATTATAAGGTACCAACAAGATTTTTCAAACATTTGAGGTCCCAGAGTGGAAGTGGAATGGAATATCCTTGGACTTTGTAAAAGGACTTCCACGTACATTCAAGGGTCATGATTCTATCTGGGAGATCATCGACTGCCTCACCAAGTCAGCCCACTTCCTTCTGATCAAATAGTAGGGTTTAGTAGAGATCTTGGGATGCCTCTACATGTAAGAGATTGTGCAGAATCATGGAGTACCCTTAATGATTTTCTCCACTCATAATTCAAGTTTCACTTCCCAGATATAGAAGGGGTTGCAGGAGGCTTTTAAGACGCAGCTTCGTTTGAGCACCGCCTTCCATCCTCATATGGATGGATAAACTGAGTGGACCATTCAAACACTCGAGTACATGGAGCATCCTTTCATCCTCGACTTTGGTCGTAGCTTGGAGGATCACTTGCCCTTGGTAGAGTTTTCATACAATAATAGATACACTCCACCATTGGGATTACACCTTTTGAGGTGTTGTATGGATGACCGTGCAGATCGCCTTTGTGCCGGACTGCCCCAGGGGAGTCAGTTCTCATGGGACCAGATATGGTAAGGGATACCACAGAGAAGGTGAAGATCATCTTAGAGTGGATGAAAACTACACAGAGTAGGCATAAGTCTTATGGTTACAGGAGACAAAGACAACTGGAATTAGAGTATGGTGACCACGTCTTTCTATGGGTCTCACTCTGACAAGGTTTTCAGAGATTTGGTCAGGTAGACAAGTTATCTCCAAGGTTCATTGAACGTTTTAAAGTCCTCAGCAGAGTTTTAAAGGTGTCTTACTGCTTAGTTCTTCCACCTTAGTTGGACCGGGTGCACGACGTCATCAATATATCCTAGACGAGGAGATACATGCATTACCCTTTACATATCAATCACTAGAGAGAGCTGGACATTGATGATAGGGCGATGTTTTTGGATGATTCGGTGGAGATTAAGGATAGATAGATGTGGGTTTTTTTTGGGTGGTCGATACCTCTGGTGCGTATTCGTGGTCAACATGGGAACCTCAATGAGAGCACATGGGAGTAGAAGGCTCAGATTCGTGCCCATTACACCCACTTGTTGTCCTAGTTTTTGTAATGTGGCTTTCAGCGACGCAAATCCCTAAGGTGGAATGAAGGTAAAGATCCAGAAATTCCATGTATATTTTTATTTATATGGGTATTTTACGAGTAAGTGAAAATTGAAGGCGTGTGATTCAGAGTCCTGGTGTTCCCGGAATGATTTTCTGTACTTTTTTCGGGTACATTCAGTAAATGTGTCGTCGGGTTATTATAAATTTTGAACCAGTGCTTGGAATTGAATTATGAGGACACCATTAAACTCACAGTGCCGTTATTTTCTTAAGGAGACCTTCATCTTGACCGCAGTTGTTCGAGGGTGAATGTTAGTTTTCAGGTTTTACATGGAAATAAAAAAATTAAAATAAAGAACATGTTTTTTTAAACCACTCTACATGAGTTATGGTGGTAGCGACCACCCAAACTAAAAAAACAAAAATTAAATTCTAGTGGTGGGGAACACCCAAGCCAATATTAATGGGAGAAAACCATTCAAATCTCCATTTAATTAATTGAGCCAATTAAAATTTATTAAACAGGTCAACATATAATTGTGCCGACGTAAATTAATTTTTTAAACCTATAAAATACTAAGTTAAAATGTTGTTGGAATTTATGAAGGTTCATATTAAATGAAACTTCATAAATTCCATGATCGTTACTTACCCTCCCCCTCTAATATTTATATAGAGATTTGGGGGAGGAAATAACATGGCTTCACCAAGAATCGAAGCTATGGTAAAGTGTCTTGATTCCCGAAACTTGGAGGATGGAGCCGGTTCTGGCCGATGGTGACGAGCGACCCCGAACCACTAATCAAAGAATTTGGAACCAACCTTGATCCCAGATCGAGAGCTCCTTGTGGAGATGATGAACGCCAAAATTCTTCAACGACTTAGTCTTCTTCCTTACACCACCTCATTCGGAACCATCCAAGTAGGGGTGTGATTTTGATTAACCTTCTTTGATTTTTATTTTACGTTGAGTCTCTCCCCATTAGCTGCTTGCTACCTCTCTAATACAGAGGGTGCGGGCCAAAAATACATGGCCCATCCACTCCGTAATCCTTGTGATTTTTGGTGTGTTCTATGCGATGGAGAAGGACAAAAACCAGTGTGGGCCACTGATATCGGTGGGGCTCGGAAATGGTGGATAACAGTACGGTCATCCGCAACGAAGGTGGCAGCGTAACCGTGCCATCGGAGAAGAGACACATCCCATCGGTAGTGGCGGAGCAAGGGGCAGTCGACAGCAGCCAGCGATGCGAATGGGCAGCGGCACGAGTCAGTGCTTCCCGGCAGAGAAGAACCACGACCTTGTTCCACAACAACAAGGGAAGGTTAGCCGACACACTAACAGCTGCCGATAATGGCACGGCGTGCAACCGCACTGCCTGGATGAGCTGTTGGCCATCTAGACAGCCAGAGGAGACCTAGTGTATTTCTTAGTGCGGATCGCACCGTAGGCCGTCGCACCATGGGCCACCCAGCCTGGGCTGGACCATGCGAGTGGGCCATGCCGGACCCAACTGGCTGGGTCAGACCTAAGGTAGGTCCCGGGTCGGGCTGGGCCTACACGTACCCGATCGAGTCGTCCCAGGCCGGTTGGGCCGGGTCACTCTGACTAGGTTGTACCAGACTCGGACTAACTTCGACCCTTTTCTCTCTTTTGGCCATATCTAAATCTACTGGTCTCCGTTTAACGAACCTTTAGTTGAACCGAAAACCTTGGAGTGAGGAGGACCTTTTGGTATACCACACTTGAGTTCTTAATAAATATTTTGTACATCTGGGTTGGATCGAACATGAATCCAACCAGGACCTAGGGACTAAAAGGACAATAACTTATAGACCGGGCAACTGATTGACGTACCGTCTATTGCGTTGAGACCCCATTTACATGGTTATCTATTGGGATAATTCTTTTTGGGACATCATGGAAGATGGAGTACTGAATTGTGGCATGAGGGGAAGACCCCCCCTGGAATCAAGAAAACATAGTGCTTGAACCTTGTAGCAGGCCGTAACATGAGAAAGGGATCCTTTGTGGGTGTGTTATTGGTATCTTTTGTGGGTCTGTGTTCGAGAGTATCACTTGGATCTGCACTAGGAATCCTTGTTGTACTACTCTATAATATTCTGTGGGTCTGCTGTACTAGGATCATATGTGGGCCTGATGATGTACTAGGGTCCTATGTGGGTCTGATGTACTAGGATCCTGTGTGGGTATGAGGATTTAGGATCCTACGTGGGTCTACCTCATAACAATGTAAGATGATTCATTAGTTACATAAAACCATCTCAACTAATGTACATATTTTATACCTGGTGTGGGTAGAATCTTTACCTTTGTGGTAATCTTCTATGTGGTGTAACTTTTTGGTACTTACCGTAATGGTGATACATTTGTGCTGTTCTTCTGTGTCATGTTACCAATGTGGTACTTAACTTTTCAGTGTTACCATCGTGGTATTCTTTCCTTCATGGAAAAGTTGAACTTTGGAAAAGGATTTGGGCCATGAGATTCTTCATAAATGATATTAGTATACTTGATAACTTAGGTATATATATGGAAATATACCTAAGTAGGGTTGACAGTTGTTTTCATGCTTTATGGTATATCCTTTGTGGATTTTGTGAGACCTTTGAGGGTCGTGGGGTCCTTAATGAGTATCGTTATAGTCACACCTACAAGTGTTATGCATGCACCATGTTGTGTTTAGTATAGAAGTCAGACATTACTAACTATGGATGAGGGTGCTTGGACTGGAAGGTGACTGGAGGTGGACAATTTGGTGTAATGGTATGAAAAGGAGACATGCAGTTGTGAGGGCTGAGGAGGTGATCTGTACCTACCTTTCATGTAGGAGCCTCGAGGGATGACCCAGTAGTTTTTTCATTTCATTTTAATGTATTTTATTTCTATTTGTACTTTTACCTTTACCGTTGGCATGTATTTCGTCCCCTTTTACTTCTAGCACTCTTTTACTACAGCAGTTACTACACAGTAGCTTCTTGTTCCGTTCTGGGACTGAGTGTTTGTACAGGATTAAAGGCAATGCCTTCCCATTTTAGGGAGTGTGCCTTTAGGTTCTAGTATCCATCCCATGGACTATGGAAGGTGATCTTGGGGTAGTCACCGAATGGGCCCCGAGGGATGGGTCGTGACATATAGTCCTTAATAATATATGAAAATGAGGTTTCTCTAAGAGAAGGTAATCATGTTAAGAAAGATCTATCATTTTCTTTTTTCTTTTACAGCCTTAAATTATGTTTCAATAGTTAAAATTTAATATCAAAAGAATATTCCATATAATGGGAAATAATTATTTTATATTAAAATATGTATTCATCCCCTTCCACATATAATGGGAATCAAATCCAGCACTGTTGTGTATAGAGTGTTACTGCCACGTTAACCGATATAATTTTGTTTCCAATAAAAACTCACATAAATAGTCATAATGATGAAAATAATGAATTAAAATGTTGATTATGACATTATATAGATTCTATAAAATTAATATATCATCCAATTTATTACCCGTTCACCAGTTATATTAATTATATTTTCACTCGTGTGTACATATGGTCTACCATCTCCACGAAGCGATAAAATTAATTTAACATGTACAAATTTTAATAATGGTTCATAAAATGTATTTAATGATTAAAAATTATATTTATAATATTTAAATTTTTATTTATATGATAAATATAATTATTATTAACAATAATCTTAACTTTCAATAACAAAATGTGCTTGATAATACAATGAAATTAACACCGCAAGCAATTAAAATAATGAAATTTTATTAACAAATGGGTGGTAATAAGATATAACTAGACCATATAAAATATTATAAAACTTTATATGGTTATGGTTTAAATAAATAAAATACCAAAAAACCATTATTCAAAATATTTATATGTGTTCAAAAAATGGGAACCATTATGTAATGTATCTCATCACTATTTCCATTTTATGGAGACACACTGTTAATCAAAAACCTATTCAATTTTATCTGGGGTATATACTACCCCATTATTATATTTAACATGAATAACAATTTTTTCATGATGGTTATTTTTACAATTCAAGTCTATTCTTTAAAATGGATACAATTGAAAATTTACCAAATATATAATAATCTATTCTAAAATATCAGTTTCCACTGGGATTTATTTTACATTTTCGTAAGAATATTTTCATTTTACCATCATGAAAACCAATAATTTTTCTTATTATCTAGTTATTTATGAATTTTTTAATTTTAATTTCAATTTTTACTCTATTTTATACTTGGATCAATCAAATAAAATTTTAAAATTAAAACTAATTTTTTTTCTTTTTAAATTTGATATATTTTCCTTCAATGTCGAAGTATAAAAGCGATGAAAAGTTGGATGAAAATACACAATTTTTTCCAAAAAAAAAAATTACCAATGCCTTTTATTTTTATAAATTTTATATTATGTAAATAATAATTTATCCTTGAATTTTAAAAACTGTATCAAGGAAAACTATCAACTATTTTTTTAACGGATCTTTTTCAAAAGAAAGTCAATAGGAATGTTTTTTTAACATATATGACGATTACATACGTCCCCACCTCCATAAAAATTTTCTGAAATGTAAATTCTTATAAATTTTTTTAGTGGTTTTAAAAATAAGATTATCTTATTATATTGTATTTTAATATTTTACTTTCAGTCCCTTTATTCATCAAAAGGACTATATTTTTTTACCAAAACCCATATTACTGAGGAACCATTATTCACCTCTAATCTCTTAATAAATTTGGTTATTTCTAATTTTCTAATAAAATGGTCACTTTCTTATGATAATTTTATGTTTGAAATTATTTTTTTAAAAATACATATATATTCATTTTATGATATATGTGGTTATTTTTTAAAATGTATACCATTTATAAATACAATTTTTTTACTTTTAATGTTAGATGATTAACTGGGGAAATATTGAAAAAAATCTATTCATCATTAAAAATTGGTATTTTTTATAAGATATATTATTCATAAATTAAATAGATCATTTAATATATTAGAAACTCTTTTTAAAGATAGTGATGCATGGGACCTAGAAATAATTAACTCCTTCATGGATCGGTAGGACTCAAGAGATAAATCATTTGGACAAATTAAATGGGTTTTTTACCCATAGTTTTGAACTATCATTTGAAAGTTCATGAAAATATAGAGATCACAATGTTTGAGATCATGAAATAAAATATATGGAATTCCCTTCATTGAGAATATTTTTTTATAATGTATCGAAATATTTCATTAATATTATCCACGTATTTATTTTTTGGAGATTTTTTATTAAAGAGAATGAGTTATTATATATATACCATGTCATATTGATTATGTCTTATCTAATAATGATTGTTAAGGTACTGATTTAATGTACTCTGTGTTTTGTTATTTACATATCTATATTGATTATGAATTATTGATTCATGTTAGATTCCACTGTATGTAACCCTTACTGAAAATTTTACCTCACCCTTATTGTGTTTTCAATCACCAGGATACGATGAAGAATTCATTAAATGAGTTCAAGGACACTAATTATTTACGATTATGTTGTTTTATATGTTATCAAAAATTTAAAATGTGTATCATGTATATATATGTCTCTCCAAGACAACAAAATTTATCTTCCCTTTTGGATTTTACCCCTTGTATCTATTCCATTGAAATTAATTGGACACCAACTATATGTTACTAGATTCAGGGTTGTTACACCTACGATGTATCAAATAATCCTCAATGAAATTTATTATATTTTAAAATTTCATCTATAAATATCACATTACTAATTAAAATATTTTACAATACCATAAGATAATTTTTATTATAAAATCAACTACATTATCATAGGTAAGAGTAGGATACTCACCTTTTACATCATAATATGAATATATAAAAATTATTTACTATTTTTGTATGTTCATTTATAGGATTATAAGACAAAGTTGTTTCTAGATATATACATTTTTTAACATCATATTCATCATCCAATTTTAACAAAATACTGAAACAAAAATAGTTGTGATAATTTTCAAAATATTTATATGGAAACATAAATTAAAATAGTTATATTTCTTATGAAGAAATTTTATTTAACATGTGATACTTTCGGATAAACCTATGAATCTTATTTTTCAATCTGGGGTTATCCAAAGTCATTTGTCTAATAACTTCACTAACCAAACAATTTATAATCATTATAAAACCCATGATAATGGTTTCTAAAGGTAATTTGATTAACCCAATAATATACCTCGATTATTTCCAACCATGTGTGCTGTAATAGATCCAACCATCATGAATTAGGGTAATGATTGAGTAAATTATCAAAATACACTTTTTAGGGTGATTACACATAGGTTTATCTTATCCAGATCTGCATTCACTTTCCAAAATCTCTATAGTGATGTATTTCTTGTAAAACAACACAATGTCGTATTTTCGAAAACATAAAGTTGTTATCTAATATATATACTTATTATTAATGTTATCATGCAAAAAATTCTTATATAGATCCCAAAATAAAATGTACAATATTACTATTTCATTAAATAATATAATATTATAAAGGGTGGGATATACCTTTTAAATTTTGATCATTTTAAAAATATTAGTTTGTAAATTTTCCTCAATAAAATTTATAATATATAAAGTTAAAAAATAATTCCTTTGATTCTAACTCTAATTCCACATATATATACTCCGGGAGTCAGTTCTATAAACACATACTTTACAAAAATTCTTTGATACCATCTATAAAATCTTATATATAATGATTTATTGTTAAAAAACAGTAACAGTAAACTATATTTCTTTAATCTTGAGGATATTATTATGATTATAGCTTTAAATTGTTATAGCATTCCATAAATAAATTTTTTATGTTTTTTCATTCAAGCTGTCAATTTTATAACATTAAATTAAACTGTATAATCTATAATGAGACTTAAACATCTCAAAAAAATTATTTCATATGTGATATACTTATACTCAAGTAAAATTTTATCATTTTATTAAAAACCTATTGAGATGTAAACACCATAATGGTTTATTTCAATACTAATTAAGGAACAAATACAACTGTTGAAATAATGGAATAAAGATATCATAAATATTATTGAACGAATAAGTAAAAATAAGAATACATAATCAACATGATACTGAGAGAATTATATATCCATGTAAATAAATAAAAATGTGGTTATCAATTATTTTAAACTAATACCGATGGAATACATAATGTTGGGCATCAAAGTCCTATAGTCATGTCCTTGTGCCCAGACACGTTACTTTCTAATGAGACCATTGTCATGTTTTCTTCTTGAATTGGGAACGTATACACCAGATAACCAAACCTATTTAGTCCCATGAGACCAATTAGTTTTATAAGGAGATATATAATTCAAGACCTAATATTTTACCTAATTAAATCCAATTCATTTACTATAATGGTTAACAATATATTTCATTTCATTCCATAATGATAAATTGGATGAATAAAAACATTCATATTTGAACCAAAAAAGAATACATTTTATAAGTACATTTTCAACCTAGGTCATAAACCAATAATAATATATAATTTAAATAATTTTTACCACATGAATAATTGGATAACATGATCATAAACCAACATGAGAAAGAAGTTGGGTGATCAAACAATGAAAAATTAAACTTGTTAATAATCATCTGTATTGGAATTAAAATATATAGTACACCAATACTCATTACAATTTCAATAGAATCTCATAACATCTAGTTGAAAATAATCTGATATGAGTTATAAAAAATGAGATATTCATTCCATATATTATAATGAGTATACGGCTTGGTCTATACTATTACAACATGACCATAATCAATCTAGAAAAAAGTGGATGGTTTCAAAAGAACGTAACTTGAGAAGTAAGAAATATTTACAAGAGGGTTTGTGTTGATGGAATTTATATCCCCTAAATAAAATATAAAAATTCAAAATAATAAAATAAAATGGTTGAATATACCACAATTTTATGAAATAAGGTCAGATAATGGCTATAACTCAATGAATGAATATTTTGTTAGGTCAAATCCTCACTGCTGGGGAAATATTTGAATCAATTTTCTATTGAAGATGTAACCATGATTTTTATATTATATCCCATGAAATAAAAGAAAATAAATTATATGACATTCATGGGAAATTAAATCAATTGAATATAATACAAAGGGAACACAATGCATAACAAAAAATTAGGCTCAAATAATCAGAATTGAGACACAGAAAACACTTTCGGCTTTAGTAAAACTCTAACCAAAATCCATTAAAATAAAGGGATTTTAATTGAAAATAATATAACATTATTAAAATATAATTCTTTTAATTATATCTTAAATATGTATTTTATACTCCACATAATGTAACATAGATTCATAATACCAAACATGTCTCAAAGAGATGAAATGGAGACGAAAACACTTATATATTGTTTGGAATACCATTAGCACACATTTAAATCTTGAATTACAAAAATATCTATCTTAATAACATAATTTGAAACCATAGTATAAATTAATTTTATTTATAATATTAATAAATATCAATTTATATATGAATTCTATTGATTTTAAGCATGTGGTGTTTATAGTTTAGATTACTTTTACTAGATTCATAATAGTAGTTTCTATGTTAATTATTTATTTAGTTTTCATCATTAATAAATACGTAAATAATCTATTTGGGATTATTAATGTTGATTTATGCAACTTTAAATAGTGTTTTAGTCAATATGCTTACAAGTGAATTCGACATGAAACATGTGATTCTCGATAATCGAATTCTATTTTATTAATTAATGAACTAAATAATGATATAACATAAATATAAGAAAAATAAAATCAATATTTAAAATTTTTTATCATATTAATCTAGTAATTATTTTCTCTTAGTCATATTTGACATAAATATGTAGTTTTTTTCAATTACTTTTCTAAAACAACCCAACCATTTACATACCCTCATTAAATGAATGATTATGAAATTTTTTTATTGTAATATTATTATAAAAAAATTAAAATTGTCTAATTTATTATTTTATAGTGGGATATATCATAATTGGAAGGAATTATAATAATAAGTAATTTGTTTTGGGAATTTTATTTATTTTTTATTTATTCTAAAACATAAAAAAACTACATTTAAATATTCATTTAAATACATTATTTTAAATATATTCACTTAAAAATTACATATTATGTAATTTTTATTTTTATTGAGAATTAAATCTATGAAGTTAAATGTTTAGTTATATTTACAATTTTAATTATTTTATTTTAATGATTATTTTTACATTGAAATTAATTTTAATGTTTTTTATTTTTAATTAATTTTTTATTTCATTTTTAGTTTTAGTATAATGTTTTTAAAACATATTATTACATGTGTACATTTTTTTATAAATTTTAATAATAATTTGAAAAACATTTGTGTTTGTGAAAAAAATTTCATATTATTGTTATTTTATAACTTATATATGTTATCAAATTTTATTTTATTTTATTATCATATGTAATAATATTTTTGTTACTGTTAGTCATAAACCTATGTATTTTTTTTGTTATGAAATGTTGTAATTTTAAAATATATATTTTATATTGTATTTTTTTATATTAAATATATATATCTATATATGTGTCTGTATATATATATAATATGCATTGTTCATCTTGTCCTTCATCTACACAACAACCCAATCACCTACATGAATTATTCATGGAAAAAAAAAAGCTATATTACTCATCTTATATAGGCTCCTCATGATCAAACATGCCCCCATTTTTGGGTCCATGGAAACCACACTTCTCTTAATCGGGTAACACATAATCCTCAGTCCTTCTTTTCATCATCCTCCACCATCTGTGCACATGATAATATGCAAGAACGACTAGTTTAGTGTCAACACCCAACCTCCTCCCTGACTCCAGCACACCATTCATTATACCTTCAACAGTATTCATCGAAGCTGTACCTATTTTTGTTACTTGAAAAAAAAGATTAACCATATTTTTATTTACGTCCCTAATATGTTATGTAATATTTCTCTATTAAATAATTTCATTACATTGATTACTAGTGTCACAATCAACTCCTAGCTTAAACGAACCAAAAATTATTATTATATTAAGATTATAACCAATCCATTAAATTTGGATGTGTGAATAATATAAAATTCAATATTAAATTCATATAAATTTACAGTTAAATATAAATTTATTAATTAATTCATAGGAAATAAGAACTCGTTTCTTATTAAAATTATTATATTCATAAATAACAAGTTTTCTTCAAAAACATATTTTATTATATTTTATTATGAAATATTTATAAATAAATTTATCAAAATTTAGATATTTTGTTTTTTAAAAATTATATATTTTTTTAAATTAGAATATAAAAAATACCTTTTTGTGATATTTTGGAATTTCATTAGAAAGATTTAGTTTTCAATGAATAGTGAAAATATTAATTTTTATAAAATTGTCATTTAATTTTCAATAAAAATAATCTTTATTATTTTACTTTTATATAAAATTAAAAATAAGTATTATTTAATTATACATGATCTAATTAAATTCATTTCAACTATCATAATAATTCATTTTTTAAATGTTCATTTTTAGGCATAAAAACTTATTTTTCAAAAAAACATTCGTTGGGATTTATCAATTACTATTCAAATTAATTTCATCCACTTATATAAATTGATTCATAAAAAAATTACATATTTTTAAATATGGAATCATATTTTTTAGACAATCCCCACTTATTTTTTGACATTATGAATATTAACTTTAGTAATTTTTTTACATGGAAAAGAGTAAATCATGATATTTAGGTTAAAAATAATATGATTAGGACACAAAAATGACCTTAAAACTTGCTTAAATTTTATTTTATGAGAATATATTGTCCATAATACTCCAAAAAATCTAATATATGTTTTTTTCATACATCCAATAATTTGACATTTATATTATTTTATATAAAGAATATTTAAAAATTTTGTTCTCTTTGTTTTATTATATCGTAATTTTTAATATTGGAAAAATATAGGATATGTTCAGTTATAAATGTTATTTTTAAATATAAATTATTTATATTCATAATTATAATTTATTTCTAATTTTTAAAAATGAAAAAAATAGCTTTAATACATATGTAACACTTACACAGTGCTTGTAGAAGTAGTGATCACATTAATAAAATGATTTTAAAAACAATAAAAATAAATTTATTTGAGTGATTATTTATGTTTGAAGATTTAATTATATAAAAATGACATATTCTTTGTGTTTTTATTCATTATAATCTAATCTAATTGTTTATTGTAGTTTAAAAAGACAAATTAAATGAATTATTCCCCAATTAATATTATTGATCTTTTTTAATAAATAATAGTTTATTAAGGGAAATAAAATTACTAAAAAATTATATTAATCCATTTTATGGGTATATTTTTAATTATATCAACCAATTTCCTTTTAAAGAAATGTTTTATTTTATAGTAACAATATTAACCCTTTAATAGTAAAAAAATTGGCATCACCATAAATTTCAAAAAGGTTAATGAATTGTTAAAAACAATAATGTTATAAATATGATCCAAACTAGTAAATATTTTATTTTATGTGGTTATTTAGACTTATAATAATCATATATTATAATTTTCTCAATTTGGAACCATTTTTAAGCCTCAATTAATTTATATTAATTTAATATTTTAAAATTTTCCAAAAGTAACCCTCCCCTCAATTATAAAATGGGTTCCCTACTTTCTCTTATTTACCCAAGATTAAGACATATAACTCAACAATAACCTTCTAAATTATCTTTTTTACCACCCGAGATTCATTCTATTGGTTTTTTACTTCCCAACATATTATCCCATTCATCTACAAGATGGTATCAAAAGAAGTTGTTTCAAAGATGTGGTAAAAACCATAACCGACCAATTTTTTTCTAATTCTAATATTACAACAATAAATAAAAGGTATTTATAATAATATATTATTTTAGGGATAATAAATATATTGAAATGTTTACAACCTCCTTTTTCATCAATTATATATAAAATTATTGTTTGGGAATACGTACGGTTTACTGTCTCCATATAGCTATACAATTCACTTTTCATTACCATATTTTAAGTGTGAGTATTATCATGGGTTTAAAGATTATGTTTTGTTTTTTATATATATTTTATTATTTAATTATAGTAACATATCTAACTTCTTAGATTCAAAACCATTATAAACTGATAGTATCTCTCAATCGTACGTGTGGATTACCACCTCCATGAAGATATATGAATCATTTTTTATCACCAATTTAAATGGATGTAAATAATGATGGATTTTAAAAATATGAATGATTTATATGATAAAATAAGGATTCTATGAAGGTATATTATTATTTACCTTTCTTTTATTCCACCGTTCGAAAATTGAAAGCAACAGTCATGTGTATGTATAGTGTACCATCTCCCTGAATGGTGTAATTCATTTTTCTATATATACATTTCATGGTTGATTATAAATAAATATATAATGAATATATATGGTATATAAATCTTGGTTCATATTTTTAAATGATTATACCAAGATCAACTTATGATGACCAAAACTACATAAACAAAACATATAAGAAAATCAAAACACATATCACACAAAACCATGATT
The DNA here is from genome assembly GCA_963277665.1 of Viscum album. Lineage (NCBI taxonomy): Eukaryota > Viridiplantae > Streptophyta > Magnoliopsida > Santalales > Viscaceae > Viscum > Viscum album. Next base: position 705,352,807 of record OY728155.1, read on the forward strand.
TTAATAAATAATTGCTAACAAAAAAGGGATACAATGTTATAATTAAACTATATATGGTATGATATATAAGATTATGTTTCTTTAATATAATTTTTATAAATATATATCCATTATATATGAATTTCTAATGTGTATATTGGATGTTTGACCTAAGGTAGTGGATTTTCTTCTCACTTTATTTTATGTGAAACACATATAATATTATCCATTCGTTTCCTGTTTGTAGTGTAAGTACTTCCCATTAATTTATTTTATGATACTTATTATGAATTTTATTTGAATTTACATATCAATATAATTTTTTACCTTTTTTAGGGTTTTAATAGAAAGTTTGTAAATTTTTAATAGTTTTAGGTTTTAATCTCATTTTTATCGTTAATGTTTATGATTAAGTTTTAGATGATTAAATATTATATCATAACTGCCATGAAAATCAATATTGGTCATCTCATATGGTATTTTCATTTTAATACATGTTTTCCATTCACTTTCTTATCCTCAAATACTAATGATTTGAAAAATATTTTTTATGTTAAATTTCGTTTATTTCTCTATTCAATCGAAAAACACTTTTCTTCTATTTCTATATTTTCACAAAATATTTTAAATATTAGATGTTGTATTATACTATGAATATTTAAATCCATTTTTACTCATATTTGATGTTTTAAAAATGGTTTAAAATAAATTAACATATTATTTTTCATAGGACATACTTTTTGACCTTTTCTACAAAAGTGAAAATGTAATGTTTTATTTTACCATATAGAACATAAACAAAATTTCCAACCATCAAAACTAATTAATGATTTTAATATTACATTAAAATTTCTATAGTTTTTTCAAATAAAATGTTTTTAATGATATATTCTGGATATGTTTATATTTTAAATAGTTATTTCAATCATAAAAAGATATTTTACAATTGAAATTTCCAAGTGATTCTATAAAGAATTTTTTTAACTCTATGATAACATAATTTTCTGTTACTTATTATTTTCTCAGGATATGATCAAAGTATACAATTCTTTTTCTTTATATGAGTGTTTTATGAATATAACGATGAGATGATTACAAAACCAATTTATTTTCCATGGGTAATTATATTATACAATGATTTATGATATTATGGAATTTATATGAATAAATTATGATTATATGATGGTTTTTAGGTTAATTACCTCCAATTCATTTGGAAAATATGGACCACTCATGTCTTAATTATGTTTTGTTTAAACCTGATTTAATGTTCACAATTTTATGAATGGACTAGGTTTTAATGTCCATTAGTTTACACATGTTCCTAACAGTAATGAATCATATTTTTTTGAATTTACATTTAAGAGTTATTTTAGAAAATTATGACACCCGGCGCTGAGACAAAATAGGATTCCAATGATGGATTTCAATGGAATAGTTTTTTGAAAAATGTTATGTTTTTAATAGCACATGTGTGCCATTTTCCTAAAAATATGGAATGACATATAAACGGGTTCCCAGGTCCTAAATATAAGGGAACCATTGCTTTTAGAGAAAAATATTTACCTTAGGTGAGGCCTAACATCGGCTCGTATGGGTTGGATGTGAAAGATAGTTTTCAAATTACCATTAAATAAAATATTTAAATAAAAATCATTTTATATTTAAATCATAATAAATCATGAATGAACAATCATATTGGAAATCTAAAACCATAATTGTGTTCTTAATGTGGTTTTTTCCTTACGCACAACATAACCTTAGTCGGTACAGATATTCTATCCAAAAACATAAAAAAGTATGTAATCATCATTAAATAATTTAATGATAAATTATTTTATTGATGTATTGATTACTTCCATTAAAATAAACCTTATGAAAAAAATCCTATGTTTAGCTGTATAACCCTGGTAATGCTAGAGAATCACTATGTAGATATTGGATGATTTTTCTATAGAAAATGATGACCAGATTGTGGATCGATGATCAACGCAAGATTAAGTCAAAGAATATTGCCAACGATCACAATACAATATTGTTTTTCATCAATGTTTAATCCCAACAAGGTAGGGTGTTTCTTCTTTTTGATTCATTCATTATTCTTAATTTCAATTAAGAATACAGACCCACTCGAGAATAGGTTGATCTATAGTTTGATCGCTTGTGGGGTGGGTTTATTCTTGTGGGGATTTAAAAGGGAGAAATATTTGTGTGTTTCTTTATTCTTCATGATCATGATAAAAAGAATAAATCTTGGCCCACATAAACAAATACCTGGATCCATTTTTTGGTTTCATATGTTCTTTATTTTATATCCCTCAAATATTTTCCGTGTTACTCATTCTTCATGAAATATGAAATGAGGATTATTTCTCCTTTGATATATGGAACAATGGTGTGAGACCAGGGATCAGGAACTGCATCAACAACATGAATGGGCAATGATGAAGGCATTGACAAAATCAACCGAGGAATAATCTTGCATCGATACAATGCGATAGTTCAAAGTGAATACTAGAGTAGAGGCACTTGCTGGTTTAGTTAGAGCATGAGGCAGATAGCAGCCCAATGGTAGGGAATCCAGTAGTGGATCCAAAACACGACTTAGCAGGAGGAGGACCAGGGGGACCACCAGAAGAACACCAAGGCAAAAGGTCGCAGGTAGGGTAGCTAGTAGTGGACCGTGAGTTGGAAATCCATGAGAGACCACATTGGATCCTGTGGCTTGAGCAGTGGTGTGGCGGAGTAGGCGTTAGCTACTAGAATCCACATGGATTATGTGGCGGCGGAGGTTTCGGTTGAGGCCGGTAAATGTGGTGGTCATCCACATTGACCAATACGGCTCCTCATTGATCTGGAATAGATGGCTGAGTTGACTGTGTGGGGGAGAAAGGGGTCGGCCCGCATACAGTAGGTTGGGATGGAAAAACTAGACTACTCCAATGGCCCGGTGGGCTAGGTCTAATTGTTTAGCAGACCAGGACCCTTAGTCACAATAGGGAAAGACCAATGAGACAGACAAGACTTGGTCCATTGGGTCAGGATGGTTCGGGTCTTCCAGAACGAGCTGGGTTAGGTTTATGGACTAGGCATGGTCTGTGTGTCTGGCCGGGTCAGACCTGGACTAGTCAAGGGTCAGTCTTTTACAATAAAATTGAAAAAACATTCTAATTTAAGGTCTATTTTATGAGTTGTCTATGGTGTAGGTACACTTTTGATGAGGCGGTCCTTTTGAGACGGGTTAATGGGTTTTTAACTTGGACCAGTATAGGTGTAGATTCTACAATGACTCATTCCTTGAGACTTTATTATGGTATTACATTTCTATCACTTTATATTAGTTTCATATAGATGTTAAGAATCATATAGTGTATTGGTATCCCTCCTAGGGACTGGAGTGGTCCTTTCACACCCCTAGTGTAGTTTTTGGGGAATTATTGTGACCTATGAGTGTATGGAATTTTTCCTCCATCTATTGGGTCATATTGATAGGGTTTTTGGTATTCTATAATAAGGATCCCCACCATTATTAGCTACATTTGTAGATTTTTCATTATCTTCTAATAGTGGCCACATATGTTGTGTTCTAATATAGATTCAGTTGTTGGTATTCTTTGGGACGGATCCCTTGTCTATATGTTATGATCTTTTAACAGCGTATTTCTCTTTTAGTGAGGCCAAAATGTGTGGGAACTCATCACGATAGTCTACGATGATATCCTGGCTCATAGAGTGAGTTCTCTTGAAATGATAACCCTTCGAGAAGTACATTGTGGTGGTAATTGGTTGTGACTTACCTCTTTACATTGTTCCAAGTTATGATTATATATGGAAATATTTTTTATATGTGTGATTGATGTATATTTTTATAGATACTACTGTACTTCTTGTATTTCATTATGGACTACTTCTTTTATTACTTTGTGGTATTCCTTCTTATTTTTGGGCGTCTTATAAAGTATTGTTTTTCTCACACCTACCCAGAATTTTCATGTATGTGTTTTGTATTATGCACATCATCGACAGTTTGACAGAGTCCACACTGGGTTGGGACCAAGTGGTACATAGAGATATCAGACATATGTGGTGTTATTCTATAGCTTCTAACAACGTTCCAACACCTACACTTTTGGTAGGGTATTCTGTGGATGTGTTTTGTAAATTGTGTTTTCACTTTTACATACTCTTCTTTTGGTGGAAATATTATGGAGAAAAATGAGTTAGATATTATCAATACATAATTATATTAAGTGTTGTTTTTATATTTTAGTAAACTACAATTTTATTCAATGAAAGTTTAATTTTATTTTTTTTTGAATAATTTACATATGTAGTAATAAGCATATTTAAAAATGTTTAAAATAAGTTCAATGTTGGAATAAAATACTATGATTATTCTGTGATCATGATTGTGATAATTCAAATTATATGTAAATGTTATTATTCTAATATTTTTATTTTATAACATATAGAATACTAGAATTGGAGAACTTGGCACACTTCCAAAATCAATAATGGTCTTGGAGTTAATTTCAGGGAAGTAGTACATTGAAATACAATTAATGAGGACATAATAAAATAAAGTTGACATTGTTTATTCAATAATGATAAATTCAGTTCATCATACAATTTTATTGGTACATGATTGATATATCTTTTGATGAATATTCCATTTGTGGAATCACAAAAAGATTTATTGTTAAATAGTATACTATTGAAGTGACTAGAGATCATTGAGTTGTATGAATATACATCACTATCTTCTCTATTTTGTTCTATACCTTCTTCCCAAATTTATTTTTAAAACTTTTCATTATATTATTGTAATTTTAGGAACCATTTTATACTTTTTACAATCAATATAAAGTATTGCATTGATTATTATACAAATAAAAATGATGTTTCCTGGGTTGTGACTCCTAATGAAAAGTTAGGTTAAATTATTTTGTGTCTCCTCTAAAACACCAGGGTTCTGCATCTTGGTATTTAAAAGGTATTGTCTTTAAAAAAGTTATCACACAATTAAATGTGCTTTTTCTTAGTGGTTTACTTTATTATTTACAAGTAGTGAATTTTGAAGAGTGGACTTAGATCATGATGATCTAAACCACTTTAAAAATATCATGTTCATATTTAAAATTTATTTTAACTGTATTTTAAACACTATTCAAAATTATGAATTTATATAATATTAAACTTATATTGATTATTTATTTTTAAAAGGTTCAAAATTCTATTCACCCACTCTAGTATATTATTGTCTTGAATCTCGATCCAACAATTATTATCTAAGGATAGGACCTTCTTAATGATATATTAGAACTGTTATTAAATTCCATCATTCAATTAATTAGTAATAGAGGATTGGTTCTTCTGGATATAGATTATATTTTATTATAATTAACTATTATATTGTTCTGAATAACATAGAAAAAATAGTATAAATAATAAATTTAAGTTATTGAAGATGGAAGGTATTAATGAAAATGATGGGTGGATATCAAAAAAATCCCCCATTTTTCAAATAAAATTGATTACAGGTAAGGGAAAGATGATATAGAAGCATACTTGAATAATTTTATTGTGGATCATTGGAAATCATGGATAAATTATATGATATAAACTTGTCTGATCTAGATACACATATATGTAATGGTACGGTAAAGTATGATTTCAATTAAAATGTAAGGAATATTTTGTATTGGGATATAAATAGAAGTTTTTATAACCATGTTTCAACTGGTAAGATAGACCATGTCTTTTGTATAATTATATATGTTACTAAATATGGTATAGAAAATCATAAATGATCCAAACATTGAATGGTATGAGTAAAAAACATCATTTTATGATGGGATATGAAGATTCATTAAATTAAATGTTTTACTAGATCATAATAATTAAAATTGGTATGAGTTAACTTTATTAAGTATTAGACAATAAAAAAATTATTGAAAATGAATTCAGATAATTTTTAAAAATATGTCATGAAAATAAAGTTCTGATTGATTAATGTAGTAATTTTAATGATAATATTCTAGATAAAATAATTGTTTCATTGCTACCAAATCAACATGATCTACAAAATAATTTCCCTCAAGGATACTACATAGAGGAACTATAGTATATTTAATTCTAATGTTATTGAATCATCTAACTCTTATATATCTATGTTCATGAAATGTGAAAAATTGAAGCATATTTTTACTAATGGTTTTTCTAAATTTATGAAAAACAATGGAGATAAGAGTAATTTCATGAGGAAATTCAAAATGAAGTTCAAGAAATATTTTTTTATTAATAAAAATAATATTTTAGAATTAACATATTATGAGATAAAAAATAAACTAAAATTGAGGATCGATTGCCCCAAACTCAAGAATTCAAAAAATTATAAATATAATATACGAAAAGAAACGAATTATTTTTTGGGAGTATGGGTTGGTTTAGATTGTTATAATTCATGTAATGACATAGGATGTTTAAAGGATAAATGTAATCTTTCTTTTATGGCTACACACTGTGAGGTACCTGGTTCATTTTTTTCTCAATTTATAACACCTATTAATGTTGAAAATAATGAAATATTTGAATATGAAAAAGTTATTTTTATTTTTATGAATATGTTAATTCTAAATTTAGAAACAACTTAAAGAAAATGAGGAATTAATAATTGATAGTATTAGGATTATGGAAATATATAAAAACATAAAAATTAAAAATGATATGTTTGTTGAATATAATGATAAAAGAAATATCTAATTTTATAATTTGAATATCTATGTTTCCCATAATGATGAATCTAAAATTAATAGTGTTTTGAGGTGTTGAAACTAAAAGAAAAACATTACAGACATAATGATCCCCTATAAGTAAATAATAAATATTAGTAAAGAATATTTATTTTTGAGTTGTTTGATATTATTGAAGTTGAGAATGATTTTAAGAAGCTCAAGAAAAAAATAAAAAAAATAAAACTACATATTATGGTTCTATTTAAAAATTTCATATTGATATAAAAATTAATAAAAATTATAATTTGGATTCTAAAAAGGACATTTCAAATCATAAATAATATTTATTTAATTTTGGTCAAATAAAGGAAAAATATGATAAAATGGTTTTTATGAAAAAACCAAAATATAGAAAGAGTGGTTTTGGTTATAAAATCTTTTACCCAATGATGAATAAGAAATATTTTTTAAAAATATCAAAAGGGGTATTTCTAGTTTTACCTTGTTAAAATATATAATTTAAGTGCATTGTTATATTAATTTTTCATATTTAAATAATAACTTGGCCTAATAAAACATTTTTAATTAGTTTTGTTTTAGATTTACTCAAAAAGAAATATTTCAAATATTTTTGGGTGGAAAATAGTTCTACTATTAATAAAACTAAATCCTAGACTACAGGGGTACCCAAAAGATCTTACTAAAATCATATTGGACCTAAAATAGTCAACGTGTCTTGATAAGTATTTTTTTACTGGAATGCATGTGTTATATCAACTATTTCATAATCTCATATAATAGAATAAAAAATATCTAATATCATTTATCATGTTTTTTAAATTTTGCAACATTAGGAATGTAGATTAATTTCTTTTTATTTTGGAAAGTAAGCATTTGGTAGATTATTTAGTAAAAAAATGAAGTCTCATTTATATAATTATAAGTTATATTTCCAATAAGGAGATCTAATTTTTTTACTTATATATTTAGAGAAGAAATAATTTAGGGGGATTTTCCCCATATTTGTTAATATAATTAACATATTTATATATTAGTTTAAAAAAAATTCAAATAGTCAGTATATACGGATTTCAATTTAGATTAATCAATTTCAAATATTTTCCAATAATAGATTAATGTTTTGGGAGAGAATCATGATCTATTTGTTATTTTATTGCAATATGATTTTTCACATTAGTGTTGGGAAGTTTCTATTGTTAAACTAGTTAACCACAGATGGATTTAAACATTTTTTGTAATTGTTACTTGAAATATAATTTTGAAATAATTTTATCTAGAGAAGTCTTCTAAAAATATCTAAGTATATTTTATACATTATTGTTTAGTTTATTTCTGTATTTTTTAAATATGATTTAACTTCTATATGTTGATCATATTGTTGAATCATATATAGGCTTGTTTGATTCTATAAAGAGTGAACATATTTTTCAATTCATGAAATTAAGTTAAATACCTTATATTAAATAATTAATTTTAAACCTGATCTGACCTATCTGTGTCTACTTTATACACTTCATTTAATTGGATTTAATGTTATATACACATTAGAATCTCCTATATCATAATTTTTAATACAAATTGAGAAATGTTTCAATTAAAATGAAAACCAATTTTATTTTTTCTTATTTCAATTGGTATTATTTGATTATATATCTTGAAATATTTAACTTTGTTTAATTTTTTTTAATTATTGATGAAACATTCCTCATCTATTTTTTTATAGCAATCTTTATTTAAGACTATAATATATTAAACATGATGTTTCTTATATAATAGTATAAATAATAAAAAATTTCTTTCTTTGTTGATTATTTATCTATAATCTTCTTATGTTTAAAAATCTTGGGAAGAGATTGAATGATATTTAATAAGTATCATTATTAAAACTGTTTTACAATATATGAATTTTTATAGTGGGATTTTAATATATATAATTTTTATTTTAATTACAAATATAATAGAAGGTTTTTTTTCATATATATAAATTTAAATTTTTTATTAATTCATATTTTGATTAAAAGACTATTTTTAAACTAAGTGATTATTAATAGTTTTTCTTTAATTTTAATTTTTAAAAAATATATTAAATTTCAAAAGGGGGGAGATATTTTAGAGTTTCAAAATTAAAAGTTCAGTTCTTTAATTTAAAAAATGTCAGAGATTTATAGTATTGTAAATTTTTCTTATATTAAATTTCTTTTATTAATTTAAAAATAATTCATTTAAATAACTTTATTCAGATAACATTTTTTAAAATAATTTATTTGATAAATTTAATTTTTATTAATAAATATATTTATAAAGTTAATTTTTAAATATATTTAAAACATTAATTTTTCTATTTTAATAATTATTTTTTATTGGACTTGAGTTTAAATATTTATTAGTTTGAATTAATCTTTTAATTTCAATATTAATCTAGTATTAGAATTTTAAATAATATTATTATAAGTTTTAATGTTTGTAATATTTTTATAATATTTTATAATAATAAAATTTTAAAAAAAAGTTGTCACAAAATTAATATTTTGTCAATTATATTAGTTATCTTATTTAATTTTATTTTATTACCTTATATAATAATTTTTCTGTAAATGTTAGTTTTAATCCTTTTAATATTGTTTAATTAGTTTTGTAATGATATAATTTGAAAAAACATATTTTATTTTATTTTATTTTATTTATTTTAAATGTATAAATCAATGAATGTTTATATATATATATTCAATATGCACTATTCATCTTCTACTTTATAAACACAATAACATGATATCTTGAATGTATTTTTCATGGAAGAAAAAGATGCAGTGGGCATCAGATACTTTATCCTCAGCATCGATTTTGAATGTGATTTTTGTTCAAATACAACATTACTTATCTACACCTAGTCACACATGCACAACAATCCTCCTTGTTCAGCTTCCACCACTGTCCATATGCATGAGTATTAGTAAGATCAACCAGTTTGGTGATGACACCTCACCTCCTCTCTAACACCACTTCACCACACAATCAAATATCAACAACATTTATGGTTTGTATCTCTATTATCATTTGATAGAAGCAAATTCAATCCATATTATGCGATAGGAATTCTCCTAGCCCCATTTATCCTCAATGAAATATTATCATCATCATGTTTCTTCCTTGCATAACCATCATCATTATAAACCTCAGTAGAATCACCTTTCTCCTCCAACAATATACTAGAATCATTACATTTTCTATGGGTTCTTATGATAATAGTAGTGACTCATCCTCTCTCATTGTAAGTATCCTCACATTTGACATTATCCTTTGGGGAAAACATCATAGTCCAGTGAATCTACCATCCTCAATATGAATAGTAGTGTAAAATCAGACATAAATAAGAAATTTTAATGAATAAATAATTCTATGACTTGAAAATTTCGTTAATAAAAAGGAACATTTCACTTATCTCATGCAATTGTAAAAACCGGAAACAGTGTGTTCTAAACTAAATTCTTTCTAAAATCAACATGAGGATGTAGATGGTGTGTGTTTTTCATTAATACACTAGGTTTACAAGGATTATATTTATAGGGGTTCTACCATGAAGAACCCATCACAATTTACACCGTCGATAATGAGATCTAATGTATAGAGATTAATTTCGGTCAATATTATAAATAAACTACTCAAACTGAATTTAATATATAAAATAAATATCTAATCAATTATCATATTTATCATAACATACCATATTATTATTTAGATAATATATTTAATTAGAGAATAATTTATTAAATTATTAATTAATAGATGGACTATTTATTAAATTCTGTCACTTCCCCCAATAAAAATTAATGTGAATGAATTCAATCTCCATCTTTAAAAGGAAGCACAAAATATGGATCCTAGAGTTATTACTCTAAATTATGAGTATTTCCTTCCATGTATTAAAATATATCATCTGCTTTTAGTTATCTATATTAATAAACCATAAACACATGGTTAATTCTCCATATAAACGAACCTAAATCATATGATTTATTTGTTATTCCCATAAATATTTCTCACGTAATGAATCTGTATGCTTAAACTGAAGAGATAGGTAATTAAATATTCATAGTTTCAAACAAAATTCTACAAATATACAATTTTGAACATAATCTTGTACATATTAAATGATTCTTGAATCTAAATAGAGGAAATTATTTAGTCAAAGTATCTACAATCATCAATTTGGTGTTGATGTGATCAATGACCAATTTTTATCATTAACATGTTCTCTTATGGATAGGAATTTTGTGCCGATGTTCTTTTTTTGAATCCCACTATTTTTTCTAGGCAATAATGATTGTTGTTGAATTTTCACAATGTATAATCAATGGCCTTGAAATTGAATCCATAAATTTAATGAAAAAAATGAAAATCCATAGCCATACACCATATTAAGTGTCCTAAAAACATTAAAAGAACTCATATTCCATAATAGAAGTCACTATTAGTTTCTATTTAATACTTATCCATGAAAAAACCATTCCTTCCATCATAAAGACAAATCCTGAAGTCGATTTTTGTGAATCAAAACCACTAGAAAAGTATACATCTATGTATGTGAAGACTTTCAAATTGTGAGTGAGTTTATATATAACCATTTAGTATTTAGTTCATCTGAGGTATCTTCAAATAATTTTTTTTCATTATCTAAAGTCTGTTTCAAGGGTTGACCTGATAAAACATTAAACTACCAATAGTGAATGAAATTGGGATGGATTTAATTTTTTCTTGTTCAAAATCATTTTTAAGGCTTTTATACATGTTGAATTTATCACACTTAAAATGGGTTCAATACTTGTTCCACAATCATTCGTATGAAATCTCTCTAATTATTTATTAATAAAGTTTTATTGAGATAAGCCTATAATGACTTTCAACTTATCCCTATGAATATTTAAGCCGGAGACTTATGATGAATCACCCATATATTTCATATAAATACTTTTGGATAGAAACTGTTTTCCTCAAATAGAAAACCCTTATCAATTGTGGTGAGTAATATATCATCTATATATAAAACAAGAAAACATATTATAATACAACTAAACTTATCATATATACTTTGATCCATAATGTTTTAGTTGAAATAAAATTAATTAATTAAATAAATAAATCATAAGTACAACTATTGGGATTCCTATTTTAAACCACATATAGTCTTTTTCATATTTCACACCAAATTTAATCCATTACTAGAGAGGAATCCATCGGGTTTAATCATTTAAATCTCCTCATCTAGATTACCATTTAGAAAAGAAGTTTTCACATCCATTTGTTATAATTTAAAATCAAAATGAACTACTAATTATAATATAATGTTTAAGGAATCATTTTTAGATACTAGATAAAATGTGTAGTTATAATCGTTCCCTTTCTTTAGAGTGAACCTTTTGCAACTAGTCGGGCCTTGTAAGAATTAATGATGCCTAATAAAATTTTATTAGTTTTAAATACCCATTTACATACAATAGGTTTTACACAAATAAAAAACCAATAACATCCCAAACATTATTATTCTTTATGGAATTTAATGCCTTCATCATGGAATTGAAGCACATATTTGACTCTTCACAAGTTATGGAATGTGAAAATGTTCTGAGATAATTTTCGGCTCAAATATTATAGTCATATTCTTATAGACACACAATAAAATAACTTAAAATTGATGTATTTCTCATCCTTGTGAGTATTCTCAAAGATTCTCCCTTATTTTCTTATGGAATTTTTTGTTTTGTTGATTATTCAAGGGTTTTTTATTCTTGAACTATTTCATCTAATGGCGGATTATCAATAGTTTTTGGAATTTAATTTGTTCAAAAATGAAGTTTGTTGTCAAAAATTATCATTTAACCACCTGAGTTAGAGGTATAATCTTCTCAAAAGTCTACATCACAAATTTATTTAATAAAATCACTGCCACTAATCAGGTCATTTTTAAGAAATTTTTCATTTAATAATTCCACAATTCTAATGTGTAATGACGGATAATAAAAACGATATCATGTAGACCTTTCAACATATTCAATTAATTATCCACTAATAGTCCTAGTATCTATAATAATTTTAGATTTATTATGAATATGGAATTATTAAGGACATCCCTAAATTCGTACATGCTTTAAACTTTGTTTCAAACCCTTAAAAATTCAATTGGAGTTTTTGAAATTTCATTTTTTGTAAAATGATTAAAAATGAATGATGCCACATTAAGTGCCTCAGTCCTAAAATATCTAGGTTTCAAAGATTTACTAATCATACTTTATGCAATGTCCATTAATGTTCTATTTATTATTTAAACTACAACATTTTGGTATGGTTGACCTAGTATAATGTATTGTGAAACTATTCAATTTTCATGAATAAACCTTAAAAATTGGACAGGAAAGTGTCCAACCTCAGTGTATCTCCCATAATATTGTTCAACTCAGTCTACCATCATGATCATATTTTTCTAAACACAGTTTTTCCATACTTCAGCATTAAATTTTTAAATGGAGTCAAGTGCTGCATTTTTATTGTGATGAAAATATATATACATATATATTGAATTGTCATCAATGAATGAAATGAAGAATTCATGATTATGTAAATCCATGTCTAAGCTATATATCTCTAAATGTATAATATTTAATATGGATGAACTTTTATTTTAACCTTCATTTGATTTATTGGTTTTCATTCCCATAATGAAATCTACACAAGTTCCAAAATGAGTGAAATCAAGAGTACTAAGTACCACATTCATAACTATTATTTAAATCCATTATTTTGATTAATGACCTAATTTACAATTCCATAATATACCATAAATATCATTTAAAACACTTATTTTAATTCCAATATTAACCATCACTTTATCATTGTCAATATTACATTGAAAATAAATCGAGAAAATCCCATCCTTTAATGTACCATATCCAAAGAAAAGAACAACGGTACAATTTTATAAACTGATATAATGTTTCTATGGAAACATAGAATATAAAATGACTTTTACTGATGAAATGTATGATCAGTGGTTAACACTAAAATGTATGTCCCTGTGACTTCCACATGCGACCACATGTTGTTTTATGAATACATGTCAAGATCATTGTCCACTAGTTTCCATAGATTTTTCATAACCTACAAGTTATTCAAAATATGTATTATAGAACCATAATCAATCCATTTAGTTTTATAAATTGAATCAACAATATTTTATTCATAACCATCCATTTTGATCGAAATAACTTTCTTTTAAAGTAATTTCAAAATTTTTGGAAAATTTTCATTACGTATACTTTTATATTGCTGAATAAACAAATGACTTCGTTATTAATATTAGGCTGAGGTAGAAATTTCTACCTCCCCTTTTTATTGTATTGAAATTTATGACCCTTTAATTTCTGGTTCATTATATGCATATAATTTTCTCACATTTCTACCACAATCCATTCCTCTTTTAGAACACATATAGTAGTTAATTAATTAATAGACCATTTATATTTATTGGTGTTATAAGATTTTTTAAATGGACCATATTAATGGAGTATAATGTTTAGAATATAATGCACTAGAAATGGCTTGTATATATCAGCCTCACGATTCTTAAGGTGAATCGCAATATCCTTCACAAGCATGATGTGGTCACGCACACCTCTCATAGTGGTTGGTATCATAGATGAGAAATTCATGATTATTGTTCTTGATAATTCTTTATCTGATGAGATGAACTGGTCCCTTATTCCTTTAACATGCTATTTACATTATTATACACATGGACTGAACTGTGAATGCTAGCACATGATTTAGTTTTTATGAACAACCTACTAAGATGGATTGACTACTCCAAATGTTTATAAAGTGATATATCATCTATTGTGATATCATTATTAACTACATTTTGTTTTCTTTTCCAAAAATCATAATCAGTTTCCATCTTTCCTAGAGGAAGATGAATTTTCTCCTTCCAAATTTTATTGTTTTCACCCTTTAATTCTGGAATGTCACAAAGAATATCAGAAAATCCTGACTGCATAATTACAAAGTAACAACATGATAATAAATTAAATAATTTACATATTAAATAATTTCTACATGAGTAAAATATATATAAAATTACCTATGGGAGAAATTTTAATTCAATAGATTCATGAAACGAATCTGAAATCATCACATAATATTTTACTTGATAAATTACATAAATTATAATTTGATAATTCTAAAAACCATGTGAAAAAATAGTAAATTTTTAATATTTATAAAACATGTGGGAAATTATTAAAATTATATTTAATAATTCATCTAATTAAAATATAATAAAAATTTCTATGGGATAATATTTATTATATTTTTCAAATTTCATTTAATGTGATTTAATGAATATGTAATTTTTTTAATCACGGATGTTCTGGAAAACTCCAATTTTTAATAAAATTTACAAAAAAACATTGAATTAGTGATTAATAGTTTAATTCATTAATTAATTAATTATAATTAAATAATTCTACAAACCATATGAAAATATATTAAATTTCTATTATTCATAATAACTAGGAAAAATTATAAAAATTAAACTTAATATTTCATCTAAGGAAACTAAATTTGTGTGAATATATTTTGATTTTTAAAATTGCGAAAATTACATGTATTAAAAAATGTTATTTTACAAAATTTGTAAATTTTAATTAATTATGTATTCTTTGGGGAAAAATAATTTTAATAAAATTTTAAAAAATAAAAAAAATAACGAATTGAGTATTTTCAAAACATATTGAATAATAGGAGATAATGAAATGAAGAGTATGATGGTATAAAAGGAAATAAATTATTTCTCAAACTTCAAATAAAAATGATTTTTTTCTAAAATAGAGTGTAGGAAGATTTATTACAATATAGAGGTATAATCCTCCCTTTGATAACAAATATTAGAAATTTTAAAGAATGAATAATTCTATGATATGAAAATTTATTTCGTAAAATGAACATTTACCATAACTCAGGAAATTGTAAAAATTGGAAATAGTGGAATTAAAACATAGATTCCTTCTACACTATCCAGGGGGATGTAGATGGTGTATGTTCTTTCTTAATTCACTGAGTGTAGGGGGTTTTTTTATGGAGGGTTATACCATCAAAGTCCCACAATGTATTACTATTTCAACAAGGAGTATTAATATGTGGATATTGATTTCCATCAAAGTAATAAATAAATTGTCCAAATAGAATTTAATAATACATATGTAATAAATTATCATATTTATCAGAAGGTCCAATATTAATATTCATATAAGATACTTAATTTTTCCTTACTTTATTACAATATTAATTAATTGTTGGACCATTTATTACAACATCTACTCATAAAAGTTTCACAATCATAACCAACCAATCTTAAAGTGGTATTTGACATTACCCTAAAGTGATATTTAAGAATACAATGAAGATGTTATTTAAGTTACAATGAGTTATTATTTAAAGCGATCATGAATTTTATTCTAAATTTACCATGAGTATCATCCTCAAAGTGATCACATGTGGTATTCTAAAAGTGACTCCATGAGGTATTTTACAAGTGATCACATGAGTACTTTTTATGTGATGAAATGAAATATGAAGAACCTTCCATATGTATATTTTAAGAAACCATATGAACAATAATGTACCACATAAGTTATTTTCATTCTATCATAAGTGACCATATGGTATTTTGACCAACCAAAACGCTTAGTCCACTCACTCTCAATTTATTACATTTTTTATTTTATGAAAATCTACATTTCCCACTATGATCTATTTATTCATTATTTTTATAAAATTTTCAACTCCAAGAATATTTAATATATTTTTATTTTTCAACTACATTTTAAAATAAATATATATATCACAATGATAATGTTTTAAGTATTTGGTATATAAAATATTATAGATATATTTCTGGGATTAATAAGTTTCATACACTATTCTTTTATATATTTCTTCTATAAATATAAAAACTAATTTAATTGATTAATTTCTTTGAAAAATAAAAGTATAATTAACAACTATTTTGGAATTTTTCTTATAGAATAATATTCTAGAAGAACTATAGAGAATAATGAGTGTAATATTATTATTTTATACTTTGTTTTATGTGGTGTTTTGATATTTTTGAAAAGTATATGTTTATTCAAATTATTTTTACTATTTCATTTATTTATATATTTTTTATATGTTAAAATGAGAATATTTGAATGAATTTTAATTAATTCCATAATGTAAAAAAAGATCATAGTTATTCTCTGATAATTGGAATGTTAACTCAAATTTCACATAAATGGAATTATTGCAATTTTTATTATTTTTAACTGGTGGAATTCTATGATGGGTCAATTACACACTCATTTTATATAAAGAAATATTATAGAGTTAATGAAATAGAATTAATCCATTTTAAATGTCATCAAGGAGAATGTGATAAAATAAACTCAATAATGTTTATTTAATGATGAGATATACATTAATTGAATTGATTTCCATAATACATGATTTAGATCTATTATGATAAATTTTCCTTTGGTGAAATTACTAATCATCTTAAATTTTCTACTATTTGATGATGAAGTGATTGGGAATCATCAAGGTACATCAACATTCAACATCATCTACTCCAATATTTTTCATTAATCTTCTTCTGGTTTTCAATATTTAATACCTTATTTATCTATTTTTAATTGTAAGGGTCAGTTTATGCTTTTACCAATCAAAATTATGTCTCATATTGGTTATTATTGAACTTAAAAGAAACATCCATAGGTTTTAGCTCCTAAAAATTTTAGGTAACACCAGGTAGTCACTCTTATAAAAAGTAATGGTTCTGCCTTGGGGTATTGGTAAAATCCAGCGTGTATAAATAAGTTATCACACCTTAGAAAGTGGTTTTTCTTAGTGTGTATCAATCATCTCACTAGGTATATAATATTGAAGAGTGGAATTGGATCTTGGATATCTAAAAAACTATAAAATTATTATGTTTGTATTTTAATTTATATTGTAATCACTTCACTACACTATTGATTTTTATAATATTAAAGTATAATTGATTATTCTTAGAAGTTGTAAAAGACTATTCACTACCCTTATAGTCTATTATTTCAATACATCTAGATCAAACATATGTAAGGGATATAAAAAATTTAAATAATTTGGATAAAATATTATCATTTTAGTAAGATTATTTCAAATTATTAATTTTAGGATGATCTCTTGTGGAACATATCATTAATCATTTCAAAAATATGATATACCAAAACCTTAAAAATATCATATATATCAACTTTTCATAAAGTTCCCATTTAGTTCAATGGAATTTTTTATCAATAAGAATGATTTTTTTATGTGAATATGACATCAATATGTCTATGATGAAGTGATAATGAGGGTTGTTATGTAAATATTCCCTTTTAAATGTGATGATTATTGAATTGTTCTTATTCACAGAGAAATGTGCTGATAAAAGGAATAATTGAACATTGTTTAAAACATTTTAAAGAAGTAAATTAGATTTTAGGATAAGTATATTTATAATTTATAATTGAATTCCAAAATAAAAAAGAATAATAAATTTATATGGAGTTGATATTTTTGATTTGCATGTAAATTTGATTAGCACTTAAGAGTTTTAGAATTTGAGAAATTTGGTTTGGAAAAGAACTTATTTTGAATAAGATGGATAATTAATTTTAACCCATTATACTAAAATATACAGCCACCTTATCCAGACAAAGGGACCCACAACCATATCATATGATAGATTGTCAGTCTATAGCTACCATTCATAGTGGTAGTGGTGTAGAGAGTGAGTATCATAGTGGGAAGCATAAATATCCCATAGAATTTATCTAGTGTGTCTGTGCATCATAGGAAATGTGGAAGTAAATTGGTCGAAATGGGTCATGAGTCTACTTGTGTGCATGTGTGGATATGGGAACAAACATCATGATACTCATTAAGCGGTCCAAGGATTTAATTGTATAATTCAGAGCTTCTAGTCTACTCATGTGTCCATTGTGGTATTTGGTAAAGTGATTCACTTTTCATCAATATGAACATGTTTTTCATATAAGTGGAATCATTATATGTCTTTCATCTGGTCTGCTTGATCAGTTCCATCATCGTCTTATTCATTACACTAAGAGTCTACTGCATGTTTTTTCATCTTACCACAAAACATGATGATTGAACAATCACTACAAAAACTATTGGTATAATCAATTAGAGCCATCTCATTTTGAGATTTATTCTTTGATATGTAATTAAGGATGAATTTAATGACATAAAGAATCTATCATGTGATCTTATGATAACAAAGTTATCGATAAATCACATACTTGTATTAATTTTGTTAAATGAATAGTTGTCCCCAAATTTTAGAACAATGAATAGATGGAATTGTTTATAAGAATCAGGACTCCCGTGATTTGCAGTATAAACCAAAAACAGATTTGATATTTCTAAAGAGTTCTAGATTTTAGAAGAAAAAGTGGACATGCATGATCATTTCATGTGATGGTGAAGGTTTCATTTGTAATCTTCTCATGAAAATAGGATCATATATATGTTTCTAATTGAAGGATAATATAAGAAGTCGTCTTCATTATGCTCCTAAAGAAAATGGGTTCATTTAAGCTACTTGAGACTTGGGAATAATTCAGTAGGTTTTAATGATCCCATCATCTATAGCTCATATGTGCAATAAATATTGCATATAAAGAATATTGGGTTGTGTGATTAAGAGGATGAACAAAATGTTGCATGGAACAATATACTTGAGGAAAACATAACTTCATGCTTATGTTTCATAAATACCTCGAAAGATTATGTGATGATATGATGAAATTATTAAAATATGAATTAGACATAAGAATATGGGTTTTTGGATGAGGATTTAATTCATATATAAAATAATATACATTCATGAAGTTGAGTCATTTACACAAAGAATCATTGGCATTGGGAAATGTTATTTCATAAACGTGTTGGGAAATATACCTGAAAAATAAATAAAATGTGAGAAGTAAAGTGAATGAAATAAATATGTGATTGTATGTACATATTTAAATCATCATCTAAGAATCGTATTAAAATTTAAAGAAGAAAAAGAATTATATTTTACAAGCATGAATTTTGAGAAAATCACATTAAATGATAGTGTGAAGTGATATGTATGAAAAAATATGAGAATTGATTCCAAAGGAATACATTTTATATTATCAGTGTATTGAGTTCAATCTAATGTTTTTAAAGAACGGTGGATAGTGTGTATGGTCAAGAAATTAAATAATAGTTTCTAATATTCTTAAAGATGATGAAAAACAGATCAGGTAATCTAGTTTGAATATAGAATAAAACCTGATCTCAATGTAGTGCAGAATTAGTCATAATACAATATATATATTTCTATTCATGGTTCATATATTGAATAGATGTGTAATAATTTAGTGGGACTCTTAACCAGACTAAGTCTCTAGTTAGACTATATAGTATGCTCAGGGAATATTAATAGCACTATGGTATACGGTATAAAGATCCTCTTATAGGAATCAAGAGTTTCAAATTTATGTGGGAACCTATAATCTCTAGTTGGACTCCATATAGGGGAATATTTTGGACTCATTTTTGGTGGGAGTGCTACTATCCCTACTTATAACGACCATTATATATAAAAGAATCTACAACCTTGGGTAATAACTAGTTTTAGTAAGGAGTAGGTCTTTGTACTGAACATTGTAAAAATCCACGTGTATTATTATATATTATTATTATTACATATAGTCAGAGCTGGATAATTAATGATGATTTATTTACACTTTAGTATTTCATAAGGGCTGAATTGAAAATAAATAACTTATAAAAATAATTCCCCACTAATCCATCCCCCACCCGAACTCTGTGGTACCTAACTAGCCCTTTGGTACGTCATATTTTTTAATCCCATACTTATATCCATTATTCAAAATAAGTGAAGGAAAAAAAACTTGATATGTCATGGAATCGATTATCCAAACAATGCAGGAACAATGGTTTTTTATAATGAATGAGGTATTTGAATAAAAAAGGTTAATAATAAAAATATAAGATCATAAAAATACATAAATGATAAAAATATCATTACATTAGTGTGAATATAATAAATTTTATATAATGTAATAAATATTTGTTAGTCCCACTAGATAAAATACCATGATAGGGGAATAATTAGGGTATAACAGATTAAAACCATCACCACTTCGAATCTTGATTCACTATTAAGAAAAATAGTCATTCTCTATTTCCCGCAAAAAGTGTGAACATAAATTAAATCGTGAATATGATACATCAACTTACATGGTTTGCCCTAACTGGGCTACATCAGAAGAGAAAATACTAGTAATGTGCCAACATACCAAATCCACTATAATTGTAGAGTCCCGAAGATTAACGTACATGAACATTACATTACTTTTGCGGAATATTTAGTACATAAAAAAATACACACACAAGGATCGTAATAGTTTAGTGTCTTTGGAAACTCGGAACGTAATATTCTAATCGTGGTGAAAGATCTTCAATATCTCCCATAAAGATCTTCTATTTTTTTACCTAAAACCTTTCTTTATATCCTAGGGAAAAGAAAACATAAAAGGGTGAGCTCGAATGCTCAGTAAGGGTAAGAAAAATCAATCACATCATATTCATAAGAACATATCTTTTAGAAATCTAAACCTGCAAAAGAGAGAATAATTTCATAACATGGGATAAATCATATTAGTGAAATGAAATCCCAATAATCATAACTTAAAACATGAAACTTTGTGGCATTCACACATAATCATAGAGAATAATTTCTTGTTAGTCAAGACTCATTGCCAAGACTATCTTAGTGGACAATGTCCCTTCCTGAACCGAGTCACCCTCATTTCAGTCCTGTTTCACTGAACCGGTATAACCTACCGTTCCACCCATGTCTATCTCATGAGATATAAAATCTTTACCCAATGCATTAGAGGGAGATATAGGTCCCACCCATCTCATAATGAATCCTTTCTTATGTGTGACACAAAATCATAATTCATACATCATTTCATAACCCATGTAATAAAAATGGGAATCTTAAACATCGTGACATCATAAAAATATTCATATAAGATAAAGGAATTTATAAAAATAATTCCATCACAACATTATCAAATCAATGTAATAATAGAGATAAAAACAGAACCCTTTATTATCTTAGATGGAAAATAATTTTGATAAAACACTTGAACTCCATTCTTGAGGAAAATATCCTTTCTTCTTCAAAAAAATTTTTCCTTTCATATCATGTCATACAACTTTAAAATAAAAGAATTTGATCAAAAATAATCTTCATAACTTGTAAAGTAAGATTCTTGGAAATAGTTTCTTAAAAATCCATTCATGCCGTATAAGTTAAAAAAACATTCTTCGTACATTTGTCAGAAAAGTCAAAAAGTACCTCGTACGAAAAACGACAAAATATTCCTTTTTTATCTTTTACTAAAAATTCACTTAAGGGTAAAATTGGATTTAAAAAATTGTAGGTGGATGGAAATAATATTACATATTGAGGAAACATGGATGTGGATGATAAAATACACACCAGTAAATGCCAAAGTAAAAACAATCTCGGATAAAAATGAGATTGTGGTATTTTCCCTTACCTGAGGTCTGATTTGCTTCGTAAGTGTCCGAAACTCCAGTATAATAATTTAAATAATGTCATTGACTTATTAAAGAATCATATTCATTGTTATGATATCATATATGGTTCACTTGTGACATTATATTACCCGTTCTTTTGTAAATTCCATGTTAAAGAGCGTTTTGGGTAAAATTGTTTCATTTGTCGTCCGTGTTTTGACTTTTATTATTAATATGATTACATAGATCATGATTACTTAATTACAGAATATAAAACATGATTTATATATATATATATTCATAATATACATATATATAATAAATCAGTAAATGGAATGAAATACACCATTCATTGAGACGGTAGTCCGTACGTACGCATGAACGCTGTTTTCGTTTCCTTATTAAATTGAATTGAATTAAGTAGATGACATACATATAAATATACATAAATACAGTATCATTATTATTTCATATATTTCATTAGTACTTATTATATATACTTTATAATCATTCATGAATGGTTAATCATTGAGAATTAATCTCATCGCGTCGTGGAGATGGTAGTCCGTACGTACGCACGAGCGATGATATCGTTTCCATGGTTGTGGAATTGTGTTGAAGTGTATGTATACTATTTCAGTATCAATATCACTTTATAATAATAATATATAGTTACTCATTACACCATTATACCCATCCAATTAAGGTGGTGACGGAAAATAGATTACACCACGGCGTGGAGACGGTATTCGGTACGTACGCACGCGCGGTGATTTCCTTTTTCCGTAGGATGGATAGAAGGTTAATTAGAGTTGTTTAATATTTATAATAACATATCAGTATATAATAAATACTGATGTTATTACTTTATCATGAAACAACTAAAGAAGAAGAAGTTGAAGAAGAAAGAAATTGAAAAAGATCGGTAATGGATATTACCTCTTTTTGACGCGCCTTCACTTATCCTCCACTTAAAGAACTAAGTATGGTCTTTGAAGAGGCCCATGACCACTAGGATGATACTAGGGAAGTGGAGAAGATATTTTGGCAGGGGTTGGAAGAGTTTTAAGGCTCAATGTTGTGTGAGGAAGAGAGGGAGGAGGTGCCCTTTTATAAGGGAGGAGAGGGGCATCTTAGGAATATCTCAAAATATTATTTTATATTAAAGTCAATATCGGTTTATAATGGTTCCAAAGGGTCTTATTTAGAATATAAAGAAGGTATGGGTCGAAATCCTATCAACCAATATGATTTAGACAAGTTTAGGTTATTATTTTAACCTTATCAATTAGATTTAACTCTAAGTTAAATAATTTAACTTTTACCGTGTCTTTTTGTTTTCCTACACTATATGGTTGATACACATATTATAACATGCCAAACGAACCCCAAATTGTTTATTATTAATATATATATCCTTATCTAAGTCATTTGGCCGATCCTTAGATTTTTAGGAATAAAATAACAATTAATAATATAATATTTTATTTAAAAACTATTTTGTGTCAATTTTGACACTATTTGATATATGATTTTTTTGAAAGTCATAACAGAATTATATGTTCGAACCAAGTTGATTAAATCAACACTAATATATCATAGTAACCTAAAAAATTAGTTGGATTCATAAAAAGTCTCAAATTACATTTATTTTTGTGTTTATAACATCAATTATGTCAATATTTCATTAATAAGATAATTACTGCATCATCATTGTTCCATAAATAAATTATTTTATTTAAGGTCTAAAAATTATAAATAAAATACCATTATCTAGAAAATCTTTTTATCTTTCTAATGAATATTTATAGTCTAATTTATCTTATGTATAACCCCATATTAAAAATGATTTACTTATTAAACCTTGATTTTTACTATTTTAACCCTTCTTTAAATAAATTAATAATAAATGTCCTAATCAAATACAAGTGGGCCTAAATGATAATATTTTACACTTAAGGTTGTTTTTGGTCGAGATACACTTGTACAATAGGATTAGGACATGTGTTAGGGTAATATTAATATCATTTTTACCCTTAATTACCCTATTTACTTTTAACCGTGGTAAATAAAAGTAAAAAGTTACTATTCACCAAAAATTATTTTCATCTCATTGAACCACATTTTACTTACTGACATCAACTGTGTCTCTCGGATTTTAAAAAATCCATTCACAGAAGCGGTAAAATTAAGATTTATGAAAAAATTAATTTTTTAACTACCACTTAGTAGTTTCACTATTCATTAAAATTGATGTTTTTCAGAAAAATGCCAAAATTTCACCCTAAGCTATAATTGATATTCTGAATTCAAAAATGAAGTCTATTTTACCCAATTCATAACATAGAAGTTGCATTAATTGGTTTTATAATTAAATCCCGTTGTTAAAACAAATAGCGTGTTTTTAAGAAACAATATCTATCAAAAGATTGACACTTGTTTATGTCTGGTTTAAATGTGAAATTACATCCAATGACCAACATTGCATTAAATTGTAAAAATATATTCTAAATATACTTTAAAAACACTCAAATTAATAATTTATCACTATTAATTATTTTGATTAAAAAAGTTTTTTTTTAATTATAATTTCGTAATTTTCACTATTCATCAGAATATGAATGTTTTCCGAAAAGTACCAAAATTTCATATTATGCTAAATTCGATACTCTGAATCCAAAAATTAAGTCCATTTTGAGAACTAAAATTTCTAAAATTTTAAAAGGTGGTTATTACTATTCATAACGGCTAGTTATAATAATATTTTAATAGCATATCGTTGTTTAGTGAAACTCGGTATTGGGTACTACACACGCTATCAAGGAAGGTCGTGATTGCGTGTAATGCAAGGCAAGTCAAGGATGTGTGTTGTGCAAGCTCCTTTTGGTGTAGCGTACAACACAAGACACTAATAAAATAAAAAAGAATATTTTTCATAAAATCACGGGCTGTTATATTCTACCCCCCTTAAAATGAATTTCGCCCTCGAAATTCGTCGGGGTTATAAATGGTTTACTATTCGAAAGTTTCTTTAATAGAAACCCACATCGTAAAAAAGAATACCAAAACTTGTCTTTAAAAACTAAAGTATGAAATGTAACGATTACCCAAATAAACTAATCACTGGGTTTCCACATAGGTGAAAATATGGATATGGAAGAGAAATCTAACCATCATGTTCTAATGGAGAGTGGTAGAGAACATAGCTATGGAAAAGCCATTAATCACAAATCAATAGATTTGTGATGATATAAGGTACCATCTGATTCATCAGGTATAAGATCACTAGGACAACATTTTTGGTTTTCAAGATCATTTCCCTAAAGTTGAAAATTTGCTTAGAATAAATACTTACTTTATTTTGGTACAATCTCACTGTTGTTCGTGCCTTGAACAGTTTCCACTTCATCTCTTAAATAAATGAAGTTGAATTTGTTATTCGTGAAGTGTTAGAAGATCATGTGATAGAATGATGGGTCATTCCATCTGTCTCAAACAAAAGGTTAGCAAAAATTATATACATAAGTCGATCTATAGTGAGATTAATCATATATGGTTCCTAAAATGGACTTATACATCATATATAATGCTGTTTAATATAATAAAACTAGTTTCTACTAAACAGGGACTTCCTGTAGGCCAGTGGTAGGTGATAAAGGCCAGTCGCACTTCGGTTGTGGGTTCGATTCCCACAGCCTTGTCCGATGCCATGGGCTGTCGCTCGTCTTGCAGGTTGTCATTTTTCTAAAACTATATTACCATAACATCCCATCAATAATATCGAAAAAACTTTTATCCTTAAACAATACTAACTTATGTCCAACATAATCCATTCCAATCTTTAGGCTTATCCATAATACTACAGTCCACTCTCATAACATTGTGAAAATGATTACAAGAGATTTAACACCATCGTCGATCCCCATATATCATAAGGTATGTTTTGTTGGTCACATTCCAAACATTCAAAGTCCTTAATTGCGTATTCTCTTGAATACCTTAGTGAAAACATGAATGCAGTTAAAAGTTAACACTTTCCACATACCAAATTCCTCAAAATTCTTTATACTCAAACCATGATATCACTTAGTCCTTATATCAATCATGAGCTCATGAATACTGTTAAACATTTTGTTTTCTCGTTTTCCCTTCATTATGCGCATATCATATTATTTCCCAAAATATCTCAATTACTTTGATTACCACATTAGACCAATACATAAATATTCCAATACTCCATGATACAATATTATTTTTGAATCCCATTACATAAACACTTAATCATTCCACCACATCGTTGTCATATTCAACATCGCCAATAGTGATCGCATGTGACTTCCCTTTGTCCTTTTCCTTCAGTGGTTGCTCATGTTGATCATCACTAACCCTTGGGTTAGGGCATTTAGTAGCATAATGCCCCATTTTCTTGCACATGAAGCATTGAATTGTTGGTTGTGCATTCTCTGCAGTGTTTTCTTTATTCACATCATTAGAATCCCTTTTTCCATTACATCGACACTCAGCTGCTCGATGACCTTCTTTTCCACACTTAAAACATTTTCTAGTCCCTTTAAGACAATCTCCACCATGCTTCTTTCCACACTTTGTGCATAAGGAAACATTCATCTTCTTTTCACCATTATTCTGATATTTCTTCTTGAACTCCATCTTTCGTTTCATGTCAGAACCATGAGATGGATATGTAACACCAACTTCCATTTCTACCTTGATAGCACAACGCACAATTTCTTCATAGCTACTGAAGTCTCTTATAGCTAATTCCCTTCGAAGACTTGGTTTTAAGTCACTGAAAAATCGATCAACTTTACTTTCAGGTTGGATGATAATGCCAGATGCATACCTTGCAAGTCTTGTAAAATTTCCTTCGTATATACCAACAGATTCATCATCCTTTTGCTTTAGTTCAAGAAACTCTTTCTCCATCGTTGTTCGAAAAATACGAGCGAAGTACTTACTGAAAAACAAGTTATTGAACTCGTCCCATTCCATGGAATCAATTTCATCTCTTGGCCTCGTATTCTTGATAATATTCCACCATTGATCAGATTCACCTTCCAAACGATATACTGCTAAGATGACTTTATCATGTTCAGAACATTGAAGAAGTGAAAATATCTTTTCAGTGGTACTGATCCATTGTTCAGCAACAAGTGGATCGGAAATCCCACTGAAAGAAGGTGGACGTTGCCTCATGAAGGACTCAATAGAATAATATTCCTTTCTCTGCTCATTTGGAAGTCCAGAATGATTCATAGATTGTGTAAGGATAGCAATAAGATTTTGTACTCAATCTCCCATAACATTTGTTTGTTCAGGAGGACAATCATTGCATTGTCCATTGCATTGATCAACACGGTTCCTTTGGGTTCCAGCCATCGTCTAAAACCCAAAAAGAATAGTGTGAGAGGAAAAAATCATGCTAGGGAAAACAATATAAGAAAGGGGGAGTACCTTCAATTTCTAACATCTTAGGTTTAATTCTATGATCGTTAGCGTAGTTCTAGTACTATAACTTATACGTATACTTAACCTTAGGGACATACCTAGACATACCGTAGAAATATCTCTAGGGATCTCACTAACGTTTTAGCATCCTAGTTGCCAAAGGGTGACTAACCCTTTCCTCTGATACGAACTGTAGAGACCCGAAGCTTAACGTACATGAACATTACATTACTTTTGCGGAATACTTAGTACATAAAAAAAACACACACACAAGGATCATAATAGTTTAGTGTCTTTGGAAACTCGGAACGTAATCTTCTAATCGTGGTGAAAGATCTTCAATATCTCCCATAATGATCTCCCCATTTTTTCCTAAAACCTTACTTTATATCCTGGGGAAAAGAAAACATAAAAGGGTGAGCTCGAATGCTTAGTAAGGGTATGAAAAATCAATCACATCTTATTCATAAGAACATAACTTTTAGAAATCATAACCTGCAAAAGAGAGCATAATTTCATAACATGGGATAAATCATATTAGTGAAATGAAATCCCAATAATCATTACTTAAAACATGAAACTTTGTGGCATTCACAAATAATCATAGAGAATCATTTCATGTTAGTGAAGACTCATTGCCAAGACTATCTTAGTGGACAAAGTCCCTTCCTGAACCGAGTCACCCTCATTTCAGTCCTGTTTCACTGAACTGGTATAACCTACCATTCCAGCCATGTATATCTCATGAGATATAAAATATTTACCCAATGCATTGGAGGGAGATATAGGTCCCACCAATCACATAATGAATCCTTTCTTATGTGTGCCACAAAATCAGAAATCATACATCATTTCATAACCCATGTAATAAAAATGGGAATCTTAAACATCTTGACATCATAAAACAATTCATATAAGATAAAGGAATTTATAAAAATAATTCCATCACAACATTATCAAATCAATTTAATAATAGAGTTAAAAACAGAACCCTTTATTATCTTAGATGGAAAATAATTTTGATAAAACACTTGAACTCCATTCTTGAGGAAAATATCCTTTCTTCTTCAAAAACAGTTTTCCTTTCATAACATGTCATACGACTTTAAAATAAAAGAAGTTGATCAAAAATAAACTTGAGAACATGTAAAGGAAGCCTCTTGGAAATAATTTTTTAAAAATCCATTCATGCCGTATAAGTTAAAAAAAACATTCTTCGTACTTTTGTCGGAAAAGTCAAAAAGTACCTCGTACGAAAAACGACAAAATATCCTTTCTTATCTTTTACTAAAAATTCACCAAAGGGTAAAATTGGATTTAAAAAATTGTAGGTGGACGGAAATAATATTAAATATTGAGTAAA
Organism: Viscum album; assembly: GCA_963277665.1. NCBI lineage: Eukaryota > Viridiplantae > Streptophyta > Magnoliopsida > Santalales > Viscaceae > Viscum > Viscum album. The sequence continues at coordinate 705,382,054 of OY728155.1, forward strand.
CATGGATGTGGATGATAAAATACACCCCAGTAAATGCCAAAGTAAAAACAATCTCGGATAAAAATGAGATTGTGATATTTTCCCTTACATTAGGTCCGATTTGCTTCGTAAGTGTCTGAACCTCCTGTATAATGATTTAAATAATGTCATTGACTTATTACAGAATCATATTCATTGTTATGATATCATATATGGTTCACTTATGACATTATATTACCCGTTCTTTTGTAAATTCCATGTTAAAGAGCGTGTTGGGTAAAATTGTTTCATTTGTCGTCCGTGTTTTGACTTGTAATTATTCATATGATTACATAGATCATGATTACTTAATTACAGAATATAAAACATGATATATATATATATATATATATATTCATAATATACATATATATAATAAATCAGTAAATAGAAAGAAATACACCGTTCATGGAGACGGTAGTCCGTACGTACGCATGAACGCTGTTTTCGTTTCCTTATTGAATTGAATAGAATTAAGTAGATGACATACATATAAATATACATAAATAAAGTATCATTATTATGTCATATATTTAATTATTACTTATTATATATACTTTATAATCATTCATGAATGGTTAATCATTGAGAATGAATCTCATCGCGTCGTGGAGACGGTAGTCCGTACGTACGCACGAGCGATGATATCGTTCCAATGGTTGTGGAATTGTGTTGAAGTGTATGTATACTATTTCAGTATCAATATAAATTTATAATAATCATATATATTTACTCATTACACCATTATACCCATCCAATTACGGTGGTGATGGAAAATAGATTACACCACGGCGTGGAGACGGTATTCCGTACGTACGCACGCGCTGTGATTTCCTTTTTCCGTAGGATGGATAGAAGGTTAATTAGAGTTGTTTAATATTTATAATAACATATAAGTATATAAGAAATACTTATGTTATTACTTTATCATGAAAAAACTAAAGAAGAACAAGTTGAAGAAGAAATAAATTGAAAAAGATCGGTAATGGATATTACCTCTTTTTGACGCGCCTTCACTTATCCTCCACTTAAAGAACTAAGGATGGTATTTGAAGAGGACCAGGACCTCTAGGATGATACTAGGGAAGTGGATAAGAGATTTTGGAATGGGTTTGCAGAGCGTGGAGGCTCAATGTTGTGTGAGGAAGAGAGGGAGTAGGTGCCCTTTTATAATGGAGGAGAGGGGCACCTTAGGAATATCTCAAAATATTATTTTATATTAAAGTCAAAATCAATTTATAATGGTTCCAAAGGGTCTTATTTCGAAGCTAAAGTGGGTATGGGTCGAAATCCTATCAACCAATAGGATTTAGATAATTTTAGGTTATTATATTAACCTTATCAATTAGATTTAACTCTAAGTTAAATAATTTAACTTTTACCGTGTCTTTTTGTTTTCTTACACTATTTGGTTAATACACTTACTATAACATTCCAAACGAACCCCAAATTGTTTATTATTAATATATATATCCTTATCTAAGTCATTTGGCCGAACCTAAGATTTTTAAGAATAAAATAACATTTAATAATATAATATTTGATTTAAAAACTATTTTGTGTCAATTTTGACACTATTTGATATATGATTTTTGTGAAAGTCATAACAGAATTATATGTTCGAACCAAGTTGATTAAATAAACAATAATATATCATAGTAACCTAGAAAATTAGTGGTATTCATAAAAAGGCTCATATTACATTTATTTTGGTGTTTATAACATCAATTATGTCAATATTTCATTAATAAGATAATTACTGCATCATCATTGTGTCATAAATAAATTAAAATATTTAATGTCTAAAAATTATAAATAAAAAAACATTATGTATGAAATCTTTTTATCTTTCTAATTAATATTTATAGTCGAATTTATCTTATGTATAACCCCATATTAAAAATTATTTAGTTATTAAAATTTGATTTTAACTATTTTAACCCTTCTTTAAATAAATTAATAATAAATGTCCTAATCTAATCCAAGTGGGCATAAATGATAATATTTTACACTTAAGGTTGTTTTTGGTCTAGATACACTTGTCCAATAGGATTAGGACATGTTTTAGGGTAATATTAATATCATTTTTACCCTTAATTACCCTATTTACTTTTAACCGTGGTAAATAAAAGTAAAAAGTTACTATTCACCAAAAATTATTTTCATCTCATTGAACCCCATTTTAATTGCTGACATCAACCGTGTCTATCAGATTTTTGAAATTCCATTCACAGAAGTGGTAAAATTAAGATTTATGAAAAAATTAATTTTTTTAACTACCACTTAGTAGTTTCACTATTCATTAAAAATTGAAGTTTTTCAGAAAAATGCGAATATTTAACCCTAAGCTATAATTGATATTCCAAATTCAAAAATGAAGTCTATTTTACCAAATTAATAACATAGAAGTTTCATTAATTGATTTTATAATTAAATCACGCTGTTAAAACAAATAGTGTGTTTTTAAGAAACAATATCTATCAAAAGATTAACACTTGTTTATGTCTGGTTTAAATGTGAAATTAATCCAATGACCAACATTGTATTAAATTGTAAAAATATATTTTAAATATACTTTAAAACCACTCAAATTAATAATTTATCACTATTAATTATTTTGATTAAATTTTTTTAATTATAATTTAGTAATTTTCACTATTCATCAGAATATGAAAGTTATCCGAAAAGTACCTGAAGTGCCCAGATCTGTGTGAATCACTGAGAGAGGGAGGGGGTGAATCAGTGATCCCTTAAAACTTTTTACTAATTGATTCTTATCAATTAAACCTCTATGGCTTGTTAAGGCCCCGATCCACTCTTCTTGTATCTCTCAGCCTTTCCTCGAGTAATGCAGTAAATGTAAAGGCACTGGACACAAGGATTTACAAGGTTCGGCACCAAAGGCCTACGTCCTTGCCATGTTGGTTATACACCCCAACATGGTTTCTTCCATTATAATCTGTTAGTATTACAATGGTCGATATAGAGTCCCAATGTATCTCTCCTGAGTCCCACATGAGGGTCTTTATACTGCGTCCCACAGTGTTACCAGAGTCCCACTGGCCTGCTCCAGAATCCCACTGAAGAATTCTTCCACCCTGAGTCTCACAGGGGGCTTCTCCTGGCTCCTCGAGTCACACGAGTAACTCTTCTTCTATTCAACTCTTCAAGTATCCTCAGCATCCTGGGATAAAGGCTGCTAGCCTTGCTCTGTACCTCTGCTCACTTGTGGTGAACATGTCTTCTCGTCTTGCTCAGGATTTATCTCCTTCTTCTAAGGATGACCTGGCTTCTCTCTAACTACTGAATACTCAGACAACTGATGTCTTTAACTTCAGTCTGGTCCAGTCTCACTTCACATCAACTTCATGCACTGAGTGCATGGCATCTCTGCATCCTCATGCACTGATTGCATGGCTTCTCAAAACTCTTCAAGAACTCCTGGTCTTGGACTCCTCAAATGCACACAACCAGATTTGGCTTTGTTCACGTGTGCATGTGCATGCATGCATGCATGCACTCCCCTTCTTCTTTCTCTTGGTGCAATAAACCCACAAAGGGTGTAACTGTTTTAGCACACACCTTCTTCTTGTCCTTCACACATTTTATTCCTTTTTATTACACACTTAAATTTGTGTTGTACTTTGTGTGAGTGTCTTCTTCTTCTTCTATGTGTATAAACTTTTAGTGCACACACTAGGTTCAGCCTTCACTTGTTAAGAACACACAAATTCTTCACTTTGCACACACAATCCGTAGGTATGTAATGGCCTTCCTCCTTTGCACACACACAAATCTTGGTGTAGTTCGTTGTGCAAGCCTCGGCCAATTCCTTATTTGTGCACACACTTAGCCAAAGGCACTTCCACTTGTATTGCACACACAAGTTGTGGTGGCCTTCTTGTTTTGCACACACCAGCCGTAGGGCCTTCCTCCTTCACTTGGCACACAAGCACAAGTCTCGGGTCTTCCACCTTTGCACACCCACTGCCCGAATATCCAATGAAGGTGCTCAAGGGGTTGTGGCCTTTCTCCTCTTCACAACTGCCGCGCAAGCCTCAAGATTCAAGGGCGCGCAGGCCACAAGACACCTCAGCCACGGGGCACGCAAGTGCCTTGGTGCACAAAGGCGCGCAAGGTGCACTGACGCGGGGCGCACAAGTGCAACAACCGCGGGCACTTCCTCCTGCCGCACAAGTATGCGGTCAGTGATGGTGCCAATCCTCGAGCGTGCAAATTCAAGCGGCTCAGGATCTTCCGGATGCGCAAGTGAGGCGCACAGGGGACTCCTTCGAAGCCTCTGGTGGCTCCGGAACAAACTGCCGCGCAAGTGGGATGCGCGGGGCTCAAATCTTTGCAAAGCACAGGGTGCTCGCGGGACACTCTTCAAATATTCAGCAAGCACAACCATCGCCTCGGTCTCTCCTTTTATAGGCAGAGGCGGTGCAAAAATCTTCTCCATGAGATATCTTGAATCCCCATGATTTTCGAGCTTTTAAAATCATTAAACATGATCTGCAAATCACGTTTGTTTCTTTTCTGTTTCACGCGGACTTATTCCTTTATTTTCAATTTCCTCTATGAGCATGCAACTTAGAACGCATGCACGACCTTCGGTTAAGGATACTCTATGAAAAGAATAAACTTCATAGCCTCGGCAACGTTGTTTGCCTCGGCCGAACTCCAATTTTCTCCGTTCAACGTGTGCATGCATATTTTATTCCATGGTTGTGTTCAGTGTGGCCAGACGATCACCATGGATGCCTTAGCTCCTTCAGAGGTGGTCGGGAACTCGAAATCCGTCTTCGGAGGGCCACTGGTTCAGGGGGCATCGCGGGAGGTGCCTCAGCCGAGCTCGAGGTAGAGGACGGACGGGGAGCCGTCGGATCAGGCGATCAGATAATCTCGGACGGCCTGGATCTGAACGGGAGCGGCGCGATGAGATGTGTGGCCGAGATCTGGCGCGGGATCGATCGAGCGGCCAGGATGCACTCTCGGTGAAATTTCCGCGTCCCACATCGAAACGGTGAGCGGAATTTCTGCGGTTTAACATACATCTGCTCCCCCCTTCACCGCAATTTAATCTTCTCCCTCCACGGTGCCGCCCCTCACCGTGTTCTCTGCGGGCGTGCTCTTGCGCCCACTCACGCCTCCTGCGGGCGCGCTCCTAGCGCCCACCATGGACTCCGGGCGTGCTTCATGTTCCCCTGCCGCGCGGGCGTGACACCCCTGCATAGCCCTTCCACCCTGTGCTTGCACCATGGGTTCCCCCATGGGCATGGAGCCTAGTGCCCACATGAGCCGTGGGGTTGAACTCGTGGGCTGTCCTTGGCTGGCCTAATTTTTGGAAAAGGGACAGAATGTTACTTTGTCAAAAAAACAATGTACTCCAGATGAAAAATGCCAATTCTAAATTCCAAGCCATCTTCCTCTAAGCCATTCTTCTTCTACATTTTTCTTCTTCTTCTTATGAATTTCTCCATTCATCCTCAACATTTATTTATCACTTAGGAATGGAAATTCTTGAAGGTTCTTCATCAACTGAGCTCCTGAATCAAATAATTCATCAACATTCTTCAATGATCCAATCAGATATCAAGTTGGATCATCTTGAATTCATCATGCACTAAGAGATAGTGCATGGTCTTCATTAATCCACTTCATCCACTTAGAAGTTGTGGATGGATCCCATTCACTTCCTCATGCATTGTCTTAACAATGCATGGCCTTCTAGAGCTTGTTGTGACATTGTATCCAGTTGATACAACTTCTTGGAACTTAAATAATAGTTCAACAATCGTCTGATATAACGATGCTCCATCATCATTCATTCTTCAAGTGGTGTAACTTAGTATCATCTTGATACAGGTATTGAAGCATTAAGAACAGTTCTACAATTGTCTGATATTGATAGAGAATGTTTCAACCACAAAATCCTATGTCACTTAGTGAATCTCCTAAGTGACATGCATCTTAGTACCATGGCCATTATCCTTCATCACCATCACCATCAAATCCTTTGTCATTCACATCTTGACATTCCTTGACATCCATTCATTCCATGGAAACATCATGCCTCATTGACAACAAATGCAACATAGTGCATTTCAATCTCCCCCTTTGTATTTGTTGTCAATACACTACTTCTGCACATATGAATGTGTAAATATGTGTGCCAATATTTCTCCCCCTTATTGGCAATCAAATGCAAAGGTGTGGTGTGGTTCTCTTAAAAAAAATCACTTCCTCCCTTTGAAAATCATTTTCATGAAGATCACAAAGAGAGAGATGATGTCACATGTTCTCTTTAGAAAAGAACCTTTAGTAAATCATCTCTAAGTCTACTTGGGCTAACCCAGTGTAGAAAACAAGAGTGATGTAACCAAGGAACTCAATGTTGTCCAACATTCACTATACATGTGAAATCATGCTTCAGGGGTTTTAAATTTTTCAGATATAACAATGAATTGCTAAATCCTGCACATACTTCACAAAACTCATTAGAAAGTTCAGGTGCAAAGATAAAGCTCCCCCTTTCATCAATTTGTCTTCAATCAATACTTCCCCTTAATTGTCATGATGAATAAAATTAAGAATCAAGGGATGAAAGTATGATTGGAATATCTTCACTTTTCTCAAGATGGTATTAAATATCAGAATCCCATCTTCTACAGATTGGCTCCCCCTTAAGGGCTGCACTCCATTCTGTCTAAACCACTCTCTAGATGAGAATGATCATCATCTTCAATTCCCGTCAATGTTAGCACATGTAAATACCAGAAGTATAAGGGAATAAGATGGAACCTCCTTCGTTCATCAATGTGGACAACAAGGTTGAGAAGATTCTCTCAACCTAGATGTCCAATTTTCACCATTCTTCACACTTGCACATTTGATCTTCAATGATGATTGTGCTGGTGTGGATCTCAACACATCTTCAAGTGAAATCTTTTGTTTCCTTTTTTCCTTAGAAATTGCCAGAACTTCATCTTCATCTCTTTGCAGTTCTCTGGAAAGTTGCAACTGATTTGCCCATATGACTAACAAGTCATTTGGAAGTGTGGCCTCAGTTCTGGAAGTTTCACATGGTTCCTTTGATGTTGTCAAGCTACCTCTCTTAGGCAACTTTTTTTCAATCAATCCCTCTTGCTTCTCTTGGATTGATTGTCTGTTTGAGTCCAGTTGGCTTCTATTGATTTCCATGGCTTTTTTGCAAAGATCCATGGTATGAACTTTCTTTCCACAGTAGAAGCATGTCTTCTTGGTGGCTCTTCTTGATGCATCGCCCTTCTTGGATTTGAATTCCAAGGACTTCTCTTCCTTTTTCATAATCTTCTTAGGAGAATCTTCCAATTTCTTATGCTTTCTTCCCAAGGATTCTTTCTGAGCCAGGTTCTGTGATCTTTTCTTCTTTCCAGCTTTGGATACAGTTGGAGATTGACATGTATCATTATTTTGACCACTTTTGCAACCATCCCAAATATTGTTAAGAAATCCAAATCTGTTAGCAGTAAACAGATGTCTCTGGACCTGTGGATGTTGCTTATTTCCTTCTGGCTTGCTCCCCCTTGGCATGGGCTTCCTTTGTGCTTTTACATTTAGTGGATTGTACCAACAATCCTTTGCACAGTGCCCATACTTATTACAACACCAACATTGACCCACAAATCTTGACATCTTCAGTCCTTCTAATTTTAGGGTAATTTTTTGGAGCTGCTCTGTTGTTTCAGGAGAGCTCTGCTTCTTCATTTTCTTCATCCATACTTGTTTGGAATTATTTTTCCATCCTGCACTTTTTGTGGAAACACAATTAGAAGCATCAGTAAAAGGTGTTATGGATGGTACCTTCTTTCTAGAAGATGTTTCCCTTTTATTAGAGGATGTCTTTCTTTTAGAATCATCCTTCTCAAAGCTCACTTGAGTGGAAACATTTCTTCTTTTAGCTGACTGGGAGGATTCACCTTTGGGTGATTGCAGATTTTTCAATATCACCTCTAGTTCTAAGTATTTCATGTTGAGGGAGTTCTTCTCATCCTCAACAGTTCTTAGCTTTCCTTCCCAATTCTCCACCAGTTGTTTCATCTGGTCTTCATGCACCTCTCTGAGAGTGTTGGTTATGCCAACCCTTTTAGCCAATTGGAATTCCAGAAAATTGGCTTCATCTTCTAGCTGCAATTTTTCTTCTTGAAGATCAAGGAAGCCTGTAGCTATACACATTTTCACTTCCTTGGGGACTGTCTTCTGAAGATATTTGATTGCATTTAGAAGATCATTGTTCCTTCCATCTTCATCACAGCTAGAGCATGCTTCATTAGAAGAATGATAAAAGGAATTGTCATCTGATGTGACTTTCACATTTCTTTCCATAGAAGGAGTTTTTCTGATTGCAACAACCTTCTTCTTCATCTTCTTTTAATGTTTCTTCATTCTGTTTTTCAGAGTCTTGGCAGATATCTCCATTTGAGGCTGTTCTTTCATTTCCTCAAATCTGCACTCCATCTAGACTCTCTTGGATCTTTTAGATGTAACCTTCCCTCTGATACCAATTGAAGTTCCCAGATCAGTGTGAATCACTGAGAGGGGGAGGGGGTGAATCAGTGATCCCTTAAAACTTTTTACTAATTGATTCTTACCAATTAAACCTCTATGGCTTCTTAAGGCCTCGATCCACTCTTCTTGTATCTCTCATCCTTTCCTCGAGTAATGCAGTAAATGTAAAGGCACTGGACACAAGGATTTACATGGTTCAGCACCAAAGGCCTACGTCCTTGCCATGTTGGTTATACACCCCAACATGGTTTCTTCCATTATAATCTGTTAGTATTACAATGGTCGATACAGAGTCCCACTGTATCTCTCCTGAGTCCCACAGGAGGGTCTTTATACTGCGTCCCACAGTGTTACCAGAGTTCCACTGGCCTGCTCCAGAATCCCACTGAAGACTTCTTCCACCCTGAGTCTCATAGGGGGCTTCTCCTGGCTCCTCGAGTCACACGAGTAGCTCTTCTTCTATTCAGCTCTTCAAGTATCCTCAGCAGCCTAGGATAAAGGCTGCTAGCCTTTCTCTGTACCTCTGCTCACTTGTGGTGAACATGTCTTCTCGTCTTGCTCAGGATTTATCTCCTTCTTCTAAGGATGAGCTGGCTTCTCTCCAACTATTGAATACTCAGACAACTGATGTCTTTAACTTATGTCTGGTCCAGTCTCACTTCACATCAACTTCATGCACTGAGTGCATGGCATCTCTTCATCCTCATGCACTGATTGCATGGCTTCTCAAAACACTTCAAGATCTCCTGGTCTTGGACTCCTCAAATGCACACAACCAGATTTGGCTTTGTTCACGTGTGCATGTGCATGCATGCATGAAAGCACTCCCCTTCTTCTTTCTCTTGGTGCAATAAACCCACAAAGGGTGTAACACTTTTAGCACACACCTTCTTCTTGTCCTTCACACATTTTATTCCTTTTGATTACACACTTAAATGTGTGTTTTACTTTGTGTGAGTGTCTTCTTCTTCTTCTAAGTGTATACACTTTTAGTGCACACACTAGGTTCAGCCTTCACTTGTTAAGCACACACAAATTCTTCACTTTGCACACACAAGCCGTAGGTATGTAATGGCCTTCCTCCTTTGCACACACACAAATCTTGGTGTAGTTCTTTGTGCACGCCTCGGCCAATTCCTTCTTTGTGCACACACATAGCCAAAGGCACTTCCACTTGTCTTGCACACACAAGTTGTGGTGGCCTTCTTGTTTTGCACACACCAGCCGTAGGGCCTTCCTCCTTCACATGGCACACAAGCACAAGTCTCGGGTCTTCCACCTTTGCACACCCACTGCCCGAATATCCAACGAAGGCGCTCAAGGGGTTGTGGCCTTTCTCCTCTTCACAACTGCCACGCAAGCCTCAATATTCAAGGGCGCGCAGGCCACAAGACACCTCAGCCACGGGGCACGCAAGTGCCTTGGTGCACAAAGCCGCGCAATGTGCACTGCCGCGGGGCGCGCAAGTGCAACACCCGCGGGCACTTCCTCCTTCCGCACAAGTATGCGGGTAGTGAGGGTGCCAATCCTCGAGCGTGAAAATTCAAGCGGCTCAGGATCTTCCTGATGCGCAAGTGAGGCGCACAGGGGACTCCTTCGATGCTTCAGGTGGCTCCGGAACAAACTGTCGTGCAAGTGGGATGCGCGGGGCTCAAATCTTCGCAAAGCATAGGGTGCTCGCGGGACACTCTTCAAATATTCAGCAAGCACAACCATCGCCTCGGGCTCTCCTTTTATAGGCAGAGGCGGTGAAAAAATCTTCCGCATGAGATATCTTGAATCCCCATGATTTTCGGGCTTTTAAAATCTTTAAACACGATCTGCAAATCACGTTTGTTTCTTTTCTGTTTCACGCGGACTTATTCCTTTATTTTCAATTTCCTCTACGTGCATGCGACTTAGAACGCATGCACGACCTTCGGTTAAGGATACTCCATGCAAAGAATAAACCTCATAGCCTCGGCAACGTTGTTTGCCTCGGCCGAACTCCAATTTCCTCCATTCAACGTGTGCATGCATATTTTATTGCATGGTTGTGTTCAGTGTGGCCAGATGATCACCATGGACGCCTTAGCTCTTTCAGAGGTGGCCGGGAACTCGAAATCCATCTTCGGAGGGCCACTGGTTCAGGCGGCGTCGTGGGAGGTGCCTCGGCCGAGCTCGAGGTAGAGGACGGACGGGGAGCCGTCGGATCAGGCGATCAGATAATCTCGGACGGCCTGGATCTGAACGGGAGCGGCGCGATGAGATGTGCGGCCGAGATCTGGCGCGCGATCGATCGAGCGGCCAGGATGCGCTCCCGGTGAAATTTCCGCGTCCCACATTGAAACGGCGAGCAGAATTTCCGCGGTTTAAAATACATCTGCTCCCCCCTTCACCGCAATTGAATCTTCTCCCTCCACGGTGCCGCCCCGCACCATGTTCTCTGCGGGCGCGCTCTTGCGCCCACTCACGCCTCATGCGGGCGCGCTCCTAGCGCCCACCATGCACTCCGGGCGTGCTTCAGGTGCCCCTGCCGCGCGGGCGTGACACCCATGCGTAGCCCTACCGCCCTGTGCTTGCACCATGGGTTCCCCCATGGGCGTGGCGCCTAGTGCCCATATGAGCCGTGGGGTTGAACTCATGGGCTGGCCTTGGCTAGCCTAATTTTTGCCAAAGGGACAGAATGTTACTTTTTCAAAAAAAACAAAGTACTCCATATGAAAGATGCCAATTCTAAATGCCATGCCATCTTCCTCTAAGCCATTCTTCTTCTACATTTTTCTTCTTCTTCTTAAGAATTTCTCCATTCATCCTCAACATTTATTTATCACTTAGGAATGGAAATTCTTGAAGGTTCTTCATCAACTGAGCTCCTGAATCAAATAATTCATCAACATTCTTTAATGATCCAATCAGAGATCAAGTTGGATCATCTTCAATTCATCATGCACTAAGAGATAGTGCATGGTCTTCATTAATCCACTTCATCCACTTAGAAGTTGTGGATGGATCCCATTCACTTCCTCATGCATTGTCTTAACAATGCATGGCCTTCTAGAGCTTGTTGTGACATTGTATCCAGTTGATACAACTTCTTGGAACTTAAAGAACAGTTCAACAATCGTCTGATATAATGATTCTCCATCATCATTCATTATTCAAGTGGTGTAACTTAGTATCATCTTGATACAGGTATTGAAGCATTAAGAACAGTTGTACAATCGTCTGATATTGATAGAGAATGTTTCAACCACAACATCCTATGTCACTTAGTGAATCTCCTAAGTGACATGAATCTTAGTACCATGGCCATTCTCCTTCATCACCATCACCATCACATCCTTTGTCATTCACATCTTGACATTCCTTGACATCCATTCATTCCATGGCAACATCACGCCTCATTGACAACAAATGCAACATAGTGCATTTCAGTACCAAAATTTCACCTTATGCTAAATTCGATACTCCGAATCCAAAAATGATGTCCATTTTGAGAGCTAAAATTTCTAAAATTTTAAAAGGTGGTTATTACTATTCACAACGGCTAGTTATAATAATATTTTAATAGCATATCGTTGTTTAGTGAAACTCTGTATTGCGTACTACACACGCTATCGAGGAAGGTCGCGATTGCATGTAATACAAGGCAAGTCAAGGATGTGTGTTGTGAAAGCTCCTTTTGGTGTAGCGTACAACACAAGACATTAATAAAATTAAAAAGAATATTTTTCATAAAATCCCGGGCTGTTATAATAAGTGAACTATTCTTTACAATGTTTGAAGCGATCACAATGTCCCTCCTAGTTTACAACCAATCACAACTAGAAAGATAACTACTCTCTCAACTAATGTGTGGTCACTAATTCTTCAGAATATCCACTCACATTTTATAGACTTGTAGGTCCCTTCATTATCACTAATGTATGCATCCTCCATTTTATATAGATGGTCTATTAATGTCCAACTTTCATCCACTAATGAATACCATATTAACATAGAACAATGGGAAATCCCTTTTAAAAAAATTTCATGTAGCTCACTTCCTTCATGAACATCCTTATTTCAAGATTCTCAAGCTAGAATTCAAAAATCTCATGCCTTCTTGAAAATCCCACATAGACTTTTCGAAACACTCCTCTTTCAAAAAGCTCAAACAAGCCATTTTTAAATAGCATTCTTTCACAAAACTCAGAACATTCAGTTAGATTATATAGACATTACAAGCTGAATACTTGAAATTTAAATTGAGACTCTCTACCTCTTACGAAGATGGTAGATGATGATTTATAAGTGTTTCCACTAACTCCAAAACCTTCCAGGCCACGTTAGCACCATTTTTCAGAGCTCCTGCTTTTATACTAAGACATTCCATTTATTTTTCAAAGCTCCACAAACAAATCTCATTCAAAATGCTCGTTATAATTGTGGAGCATTACATCAATCCTTAACAATGCTATGATGCTCCAATCACAATTCTCCTCACTCTTTTAATTCTCAATGCACATCGTATGCACATAGATCATCGTCATAATTTTTTATGTATTTGTGAAACAAGTCTCAAAAATTCCATCTTTTCTAAACTCATGCCTTTTCCTAATTCTGATGAGATATTCAAGGAAACGAAATTTTTTCAATGCTCACCAACCTCTAAATTTTGGACCCCAATAATTTAGAAAACACTAAAAAACAACGCCACCTTGTATCTATTCTTTTTTTACTGCCTCTAGATCTTCCATTACTTTTCCCGGTTTCCTTATCAACATGGGTGGTAAACAATATCTCTAGAACGCGAGAATTCACCATGAAAACCCACATCATCAACCAACACAATCATACAAAAAAACACTGAGAGGACTCCTTGAGGGATTTTAGCCCAATAATATACCTCTTTGAATTTGATGAACACTCTCTAAAAAATATTTCTTTATTTCATTATTCATACACTACCACCATTCACTTCATCCAATTTCGATTTTGATTAATGAGTTACAGAACACATAATCTAATCTTAAATGAGAAATAATTGGTGTGATAAAAAAGAGTAATATGAAATGTTCATCAATAAATCACTTTATTCCTGACACCAATTATTGAAACCAAACAACTTTTTTCACCAATAATCTCACTTATCATGATATATAATCCTTGATCAATCACATCTAGAATATTTTTATATAAACTCCCTCTAACTCGGGTCTCCCCCTATCTTGTTTCTCCACCAATCTCGAACTGTCAGATTCTCACCATGTCATGACTAAGACATTTACCCTATTTTACTAGCCAAAATTTCTCCCCCTTTGTCAAAGAACCCAAAGGTCACTCCTTGTTGGTCTATAATAGTGTAAGTATCATAGATCAGTACATTTGGGAAAAAAATACCATTCCTCAGGGAGGGGGAAGGTCTCTATATCCACACTTTTTCAAGAATGATGAGTTGAATGAATTCTATGAACCAGTGGATGCCCCTAAAATGCCTCTTTGGGTAATATATTTTTTAGAATGTCTATAAACTGTAGTTTGTAGGCATATCCTCCAACTTCACATGCCATTTCTCAACCTACTCCTTGATAATGTGATATCTGATTTCAATGGGTCTTTTACTTTGGTGATGGAATGATTTTTTACTACGATTAATAGCACTTGTTTTATCACATTGTCTTCCGATTAAAGACTTCACATCAACTACCATATCATCAAGTTTCTTCTTCATTCACCAAAACTGTGTACAAGCTTGAGTGGCCACAATATACTCATCTTATGTGGTTCTTAATGAAATGCAGTCTTATTTCTTGATCATCCAAGAATTACACACTTTGTCAAGATATGAATCACCTCCTATAATTTATTTTCTATCATCTATTTAACATCTCCAATTTACATCTATATATCCCAGTAACTCTTGCTAATCTTTATCATTATACATGAAATTGAACTTCTTTGTTCCCTTGATATACCAAAGTATTATTTTCACTGCAAACATGTGGCTTTATTTGGGGTAACATTGATACCATGATGATTGACACATGGAAAAAATGTATCTAGTAATGTCACTATTAAGTACAAAAGACATCCAATGATCTTCCAATATTATGTGACATTGACCTCTTTACCATCATCACTTTTTGACAGTTTCATTCATGTGGCAACAAGAGTTTTCTTCTCCTTGGAATTTTCTATGACAAATCTTTTCTGAACCTCAGAATATTTTGATTGAGAAATAAAATTTCCATTCCATCCTTGTGTCACCTATAAACTAAGGAAAAATATCATCACACAGATCATTGACATTTCAAACTCACCACACTAAAATCCCAAATTCATCAAATACTAATCTAGCATCAATGACTATGCTCTTGGTTCTTAATTTAACCCATATAGTTCCTTCTTCAATTGAAAAACTGTTTTTCATCTTCATGAATAAGAAAAATATCTGGATGCTCAATATACACTTTTTCTTCCAAAACCCCATTACAAATTTTATATTTGACATCCATCTGAAAAACATTGAACTTATTCTGCTCTAATATGGCCAAGAATAATTTGATTGTCTCCATCCTAAAAATAGGTGAAAATGTCTCATCACCATCGACACCCTTTATCAGGGAGTAACCTTTTCATAATAGTCATTCATTATCTCTAATCACTGCATCTTATTAATTTATCTTGTTACGAAAGACCCATTTAGCCCCAATGAAATTATTAACTTATGGACTTGATACAATCTCCCATGTATGGTTCTTATCAATATAGTCTAGCTCTTCATTCATATTCGGAACCTAGTACCCATATCCAACTGCATCATAAAAACAATTTGTTTCTTCTTGATTTTGGAAAGATACTAGCAATAATGACTTAATTTTTCCTATTTTTACAAGCATTATCTAATCACAAATGATATTTTTCTTATCAATTTCAGTTCGACTCTTTTAAATCTTTGAAAATATAGATTTAACTTCCTTCTATTCATTATAAGTTTCTTATTCTGAATTAGCATCTTCAACTTCTTCTCCCCCTATGTTGATTTCCTCTTCATCAATTTTATCTGGAATATTTTCATTGTACTGTTGAATTTTCTGTTCATTCACTACAGCAGTGACATAATTTCTTTCAACAACATTTAACATCCTCTTACTAAAAAATTTATATTATTTTCTATTTCCTGGGTACCCAAGGAATATCCCTTCATCTCCATGTGACTCAAAGTTATTGTGTTTTTCCTTATTGATAATAATGAACTTACTTCCAATGATTATAAATTATTTCACTCTTATCTTCTTTATATACAACATCTCATGAGAAGTCTTTCTTTCCTTCAGACATAACACAACCCTATTAAGACTTTAGACTAATGAAAATACTACTTCCTTTGTAACGCCCTGACCCCATCTACCCAGAGTTGGTGCATTACTTCGTAACATTGGCATGATCACAAAAGATTAATTCTCGAAAGACCAATTAGTTTAGTATCCTTGGAAACACTAGATACATTCGTAAACGTTACATTACATCAAAAGTGAAAAACTACAATAACAAAGTCTCCATAGTCCACACTCATATCCTCTTCTGACAATCCCTGCAGGTCATTCATAAAATACTTCTTCACATCCTGGAAAATATTAAAACATTGAAAGGGGTGAGCTCAGATGCTCAGTAAGGATAAAAATATTGCAGAAGCTTTCATAAATAAACATTAACATTTAAGGCAAAGTATAACTAATACAAAAGCATTTTTAAACATGAACTTCAGCATAATATGGCAAAAATAAAATTAAATAATGCCATTTACTTACTCACATGGATATTCTACTAGTCGAATAATCACATGCAATATCAATAACCACTTTCATAATGAGGGAATGTATAATGCCAGACATTCTGAAATATTTAGTCAAGGCCTCGGCCAAGACGTCTAAAATGATTAAGGCCTCGACCAAAACCATAAATCAAATTGGGAAAGGGCCTCGGCCAATTCCACGTCTAGTTGTCTCATGAGACCTACTGATGCATCGAGGAGCTATAGCGGGCTCCACCCATCACTTATTAAGTCCAATACATTCCTCATATGAATAGGTTTAAACATAAAATAATTATTTGTATTAAAACTAGCATACGAAATGTCAACAATTTCTCCATAAACTATGGATGGTATAAAAATAACACGTCCAAAGGCAAATATTTTACAAAATGTTCAATGGGAGTTTTGTATCATAAATCAATTTCAATTAAACATAAAACCCATCAAAGGATGTTGACATGGATGAAATCAAAGATATTTGAGAGAAATATATCCCTTTTTTTGAAATCATTTAAAAGTCCCATAATTATAAAATAATACATTTACTTTTAAAATATTCTTATAAGCTTGTAAGGGAAGCTTCGACGAAGTTATAATGGCGTAAAATAGCCGCACCCGCCGTATAAGTTAAAAAAACATTCTTACCTTAAATTTGTCAAAAAGGTCAAAAAGTACATTGTTTGGAAAACGACGATAAGATTCCATTAAAAATGTATAAGGGTATAAATGAATTTAACCCATTTTCCATTTAATAGTTAAAATGTTTTGAAAGACATTTTTAGGAAACATGGATGTGGATGATAACGAGGTCCTAGTAGATAATTATGTATAAACAACCTTGGATAATGAAGAGGTAGTGAAGTAAGCCCTTAAAAAGATTATTTTATTAAATAAAATTGATCTATTATGTGTATTCACTATAATTACACATATATAAAGTACAACTACAAGATAGGACATAATAATATCATGACGTAATTTGAAAGTAGGAGATTAACCCAAAGAATGGAAATTGGGTTAAGAAGTTCCCTTACCTCGTTTCTGACTTGACTCAACCGTTATTAAACCTCCTGAATAATAAACTAGAGTTAATATATACCTTATTAAGAACCATTTTTAATTTCATTATCCTTTTTATATCACTTATTACAATGTTATGAACATTATGTAATTATTTAAGCTAATAACGGTCGTTTTGTCGATCTTAGGTACTTGAGTCAAAAATAACATTCTTATAATTACAAGTTGTTCATGTGGTGATGTATCCATTATATCCAGAATTATATTAATGATATATATATTATATATATCATATATATCCAGTATATACATTCATTCGTAATATTATGTAACATTTGGAGGTAAGAAATGAAATGCATCATTAATGGAGACGGTAAGTCGTACGTACGCATGAATGCTACTTTCATTTCTATTTCATATTTAATGGAATGAAATCCTAATTATATAAATTTACAATATAATTCCAGTATAATATATCATATAATAGCATTTACTCCATCCTTTATACATCCCACATATGGTATTAACGATTCAAATCACTTTGAGGGGGCGGTTGTCCGCACTTCCTAAAATGAAAATATCGCGTTTACCCATAATGGAAACCATAAAGGTATGCCATAAATGAAAAATAAAAAATAATAAGTAAAACAAAAACATAATATATATCATATATAAAAATAGTGTCATCATAATGGCCACCATTAGAGGTGTTATATGAGTGTTGAACAATCATCGTTTCGTGAGGCAAAATTCGCCATCCACAGAAACAGTATGTTCTTTAACCATTAGATGTAGGTGTGTGTAAGTTTAGCTCGAATACTTCTTATAAAATCATCCTAGTATATTGAGGAAACTGGTGTTGTTACAAAATAAATTAATAAAAAGAGTTTAGGGGGTTGGAGAATAAAAATAAAACAAAACAACATTAAAGAAGACATTATCTCAAAATCGGGTAACTCGTTTTGATTTGAGACAAAGGCTTCCTTGGGAAGCGTTCTGCCCAAATTTAGGCTTCTAGGAGTAAGAGGGGGAAGTTGGGAGAGTATTTGGGCAGAGGTAGGCCGAGCAAAATGGCTTGAAAGTGTGAATGAGGTGGTAGAGGTGGGGGCCTTTTATAAGTGGAGAGGAGGGGCACTCTTGGAAAGTAAGGAAATTTTACATTATTATACAATTATTTTCGGATTCTAAAGGTCCCACACTAATAGAATTAGTGTCTAAGGTGATAAGGGTTCTAAATCTACCAATCCAATAGTCTTTGGACAAGTGTAAGCCTTGGATTGTACATTATCTTTTCATTTTATTAAAATCGTTAAATAATGAGGTCATCGCTGTACCATCATGATGTCATAAATAATTTTATTTATTTAATGTCCAAAAATTATAAAAAAATACTATGATGTAGAAAATCTTTTTATCTTTCTAATTAATATTTATAATCAAAATTTGGACTTGTGTATCCCCACTTAAAACCTGTTTTAGTAAAACAACTCATGTTTGTGTCAATTTAATTTTAACATTAAATAAATATATATTAAGGTCATTTTCAAACCAAAGTAGCTCCATGGGGTCCCCAAGTTGACCAATGGGTTGTCTTGGTCAGCCATGACTCATCCAATTGGAGTAGGACAAGTTTCAAGCTCATCTCATATTATTAAAACATTATGTTTACCTTAAACTACACTAATTACCTCTAATCGTGATTAAGAACTTAAAAGTTACTATTCACCAAAAATTATTTTAATCTCATTGAACCAAATTTTACTTCTTAATGACAACCATGTATGTCGTATTTTTGAAAATCAAATCACAGAAGTGGTAATATTTCATTTAAACGAAAAATCAGTTATTTAACTACCGCTTAGTGGTTTCACTATTCATCAAAAATTGAAGTTTTTCAGAACAATTCCAAAAAATTCACCCTAAGATATAATTGATATTCTGAATTCAAAAATGATGTCTATTTTAAAAGATTCCAAACATATAAGTTGTATTAATTAATTTTATAATTAATTCCCACTGTCACAACAAATAGCATGTTTTTAAGAAACAATTTATATCAAAAGATTGACAATTGTTTATGTCCAATGTCAATGTTAAATTAATTCTAATGACCACCATTGGATAAAATGAAAAAAATATATTCTAATTATACTTTAAAACCACTAAATAGTATAATTTATCACTATAAATTATTTTTATTAAAAAATTTGTTTTAAGTACTTTTCACTAATCATAAAAAATTAGAAATTCTCAGAAAAATACCAAAAATTCAAGATAGGATAATTTTGATATTCCAAATCCAAATATTAAGTCCATTTTGAAATATAAAATTCCTATAATTTTAAAAATTGGTTATTACTATTCATAACGGCTACTTTGATTAGTCGCGGTGTTTTAGAACTTGAAGTTGCATACAATGAAAGCTATTGCATTATTGAATGAGAAGCGCATCGTGGAAGCTCGGGGTGTTACATCCTTCCATATTTTCATTGGTAGGAATTTTTCAATAAGCATCGTTCTATACATGTTTTGGATGATATAATTTCTCCTTTCAACTACTGCATTTTGTTGGAGAGTTACCACTTAAGAAACATGATGTCTTATCCCATGTTTCTCAAGATATTCTTTCTCCTGGCTATTTTTAAATTTCATACCATTATTAGTACAAATGGTCAAAATGTTATGCCCAAGAATACTTTAGGATTCACTCTAATACTATTTTATGAAACTGAACATATCGACCACATGGGAAATTAAAAATACTCATTCCATTATAATATATTCATCAATGAAAAGAAATTAATATCTTTTCCCATCAATAGATCTTGGTTAGATAGGCCAAAAAAACATCTGTAAGAACTAATTAAAGCACTCTCTTTCACTTATTTTCCTTTTTCTTGTACAGAATTATGATGATCTTCCATTATTGAAATGAATTGTACATATGACTATGATCACTTGATAGCTTAAGAAGTTATCTAGTTGTATCACACTTTACTAGATCTTCTAGGGATGGTGGTCATAGATGACTAAGTCATTTAAGCCCCAATTTGTTTTCTTTATCTCAAGATAAAAAGCACATATCTTCATTCTCCACTTACAAGATAGATTTTTCTATTTTCCCATCTTCCCTTCAGAACAAATGTACCATATATTCCTTTGAATATACACGTATTTCTAGTTAATCATATAAAATTTCATGAGTCACATAGTTGACTGACACTTACCAAGTAGTGACTGAGACCTTTTACTACCAAGACATCATCACATCTCATTTCTTTTCCCCCCAAACCTAGACTTTCAAGAGACAATTATCTTCATTCCTACATAATTTCCAAAAAAAATCTATTTCTTATTTGATGCCTGAAACAAGATCCTTATTTCCTATCATATGGGATGTGAAACCACTATCAAGGATCAATACACCAAAATGGTCTGATTCTTTATAGAAATTTTTTGTAACAACAACATTCTCAAATCTCTTCATCATGATCCATGTTTTTGTCTTCATACTCGGTATAGATTGGAAATATAATTCTTCCTTTGAGTATGATGAACAATTTATATCTAGTAGATTTGTAAATTGATTTAGGGTTTTAGTTCACCTATTGATTCATTTATTTGTTGCTTGTGAAAACATTGTCTCTTCTTTGGAACATTCCTCTTCAAGGTTGATGTATAGTATCTAGACATGTGCCCAAATCCCCAGCACCCAAGAAATGTCCCTCAAAAGATATTCTAGTGTATTGAGTTTTGTTTGGATACCAATTTATTTCTTGTTCCCTTCTATATCTATTAACAGAATAACACACATTTTCTGTGTGTACCATATTTCCACATCAATATCACCTAATGTGAGGTACATTCATGCATGTCACTCTAGCACCAGTAGTTCTGCCTTAGGTTTTTAGAATCATCCTATTATTCTTTGTAAACAGATTAACTTTCAATATTTGTAACATTGCTTCCAGTCTAACTTCAACTGTGAATGATTTTTGTTGTTGATAATGCCCCATACCGGCCGTATCATATTTATTAATCTATTTCATCTGTTTTTCTAGACAAAAAATCTCCACTTCCCAATATTCCATCTTCTGAGTGATCTTCTTGCTGATGTCATATTTGTAGTCAATATTTATTCTTCATCCTTACCTTTTCATCACATATAGAAAAATTTATCATCATGTTATTTGATACATTAGATTTTATCCCTTCAAGTGTTAGTAAAACTATCAATTTCACTTTTCTATTCAGCAATTTTTAGTTTTTACTAAACATTCATCTCTGAGCTCTCTAGAATTTAAGACATACGTTTTTTAACATCATTCATTAGCTCAAACTTCTCTTTTTCCTACTACTAAATATATATTTTGTTATAATGAACCACTTTTTTGGATTTCATCATTTTGGATCTCTAAACATCTATCTCGTCAATAGTGGCTTCTAATTCAGCTTCCAAGTCAAATATTCCTTCAAATTATTCCTCATCAATGTCAGTTTCTTCATTTCTCAAAGCAGTAACAACCACTTCCACAATATAATTTTCCCGGGGATCTTTATATTTCACTATCACATCTACCACTTCAACATCTGATTCCTTGGTACTATCACATTATTGTGAAATAGTATTATTTTTCTTAAATAAATTTCTCTTGAACTATATATTTCCCTTCACTCAAGATGAAGAATTGTTCATTGGAATTTCAAATTCATACTCACCATGTTCTATGAACTTATTGAAGAATATTTCTTTAAGATGAACAACCTTTCTGCACCTAAATAAAGAAACATGAAGTATCTCTTTTAACACTCCTTTTCCTCTTTGAGGATTTGAGGAAAGTAATTACATCACCTCATCTGTCTCTTCTTCATCCTGATAATATTAAATGGTGATATTTTTCATGGATTTAAATTACACCTATTTAGATTTCCCCTTTTCCACAACATCATTATAATCAATTTTTATTTCATTTTCGATAAGGGTACTATACAAGTTATCTAGTTTCAAATCATTCAGATCTTTATATTCCAATAATGAAACATTCATATTCAACATGAGGTTTTCTCAAAAAATGATTCACAATATTTATATCTTCAATGACTTCAAAATGACCTCACATGTATTCTACTACAACATCTAAACTAACAAATAATTCATCAACAAAGTCATTCAGGTTCATTTTCAAAATCTGCAAACTTGTTCCACAGAACATAGAGCTTCGACTCTCTAACCATTCAATATCTTATAAATATATATTCAACAGCTTTTACCACATATTATGTGATTTTTTTCATGACATTACCTTCATATATATTTTATTGGATAGGTATCCCCTGAATTCATTGACTCCCTTGGCATTAGTTCCAATTCCCTCCATTCATCTTCTAGTAAATCATTGCGATTTATATCGGAAATAATACCATGACTTCCTATTGTAAACACATCCATTCCCATAGATCGAATGTAGTGTTGCATCTGATTCTCCAAAGAATGAAAATTAGTCCCGTCGAGGATTGGAATCCCTTTATGATTTGATAACCTCCATTAAGAGAGAAACCCATATATTAAACTTTCATATGATATAAAATATTAGTCTTACATGGTTTAATACCTTGAAAGGGATATGAATCATGGTATAATAGATTAAAACAACTTCCCATTCAGATCATATTTCACAATTAATAAAAACTATCCTTTCTATCATTACTACATCAATGTATGGACATAAATTAAATCATGCGTAGGATACATCAATTTTACTTGGTTCACCCACACTGGGCTATGTCCAAGAAGAATACACCAGAAATAGGATGGTATAACAAATCCATTATATGAGCATTTTTGTTTACAAAACATTAAATGAACTCATTGTCCCCCTATTTTACAACCAATCCTAACATGAAATCTCATTACACTCTCAAATAATGTGTGCTCACTACTTCTTTGAAAGATCCACTCATATTTTATATACTTGTATGTCCCTTAACTATCACTAATGAACAAATCCTTCACTATGTGTATATTCTATATCAATGATCCACATTCATCCAATAATTAATACCCCAATACCAGAGAAAATCATGAAATCCATTCTAAAACAATTTTTCAATGATCACTACATTCGCGAAGGTATTTATTTTTTGTATCTCAAACTAGCCTTGATAAAGCTCCTACCTTTTTGTGAAGCTCACTTGTCCTTCGCGAAGAACAAATTTTTTACAAATCTCAAACTAGCCATTACGAATTCCTTTCTTTTTGGAAGCTCAAAACATTCGGTTGGCTTATACAGTCTTCATGAATTTATTCATAAACCACCTTCAAAAACCACCTTTGCAAACCTCCTTTCCGAACTCGAAAACATGAAATTCTCAATGATTCTATCAACCACTTATAAAGGGAGTATATGACTATTTATTGGAGTTTCCACCATATCAAGAACCATTCGGGCCATGTTAGAACCATTTCATGGAGCTCCCACTTTATTCCATGGTGATACATTTTTTGTGAAGCTCTCTAGACATTTCTCATTTGTAATTCTCGTCATAATTGTGGAGTGTTCCATTAAACCTTCATGTTGTCGTAATCCTCCACTAACAATTATCCTCACCCTCATTGATTACAATTCTCATTATACTAATAGAGATTACAATAATAAATATTTGAAACTTGATAAAACACTTCTAGAAATTCGCATCTTCCAAAAACACGTTCTTTCTCCATATTTTGATGATATCTTTAAGGAAATCCACTTTTCATTATGCTCACCAAACTCCAAAATTTCTACCCCAAAAATTTGGCAAACACAAAGAAAATTATGCCACAGTGTATCTGTTTGGTTTGTACCACCTCTATCTCTTTCATTCCTTTTCCATGGTTCTTTTTCAACATGGGTTGTCAAAAATATCTCAGGAACATGGCATTTTTTTATGAAAACCCAACTTTTCAACAAACACATTAATACCCAAAATAAATTTGGGTATTCCTTAAGGGAATTTTTTCCAACAAGGATAGAATTTATGTAGTTGATAATACATATTAAGATTAACTTAAATTTTTGTAGTTCCTTTCAAATGAAGGCCTTATGATAAATAATAGTTATCAAAATCTTTTGATCAAGGTATATGGTTATAAAAGGATAAATGTGACATATTTTCAATAAAATTTTATATGAAAAGTTGTGTCTTAGGATGGTGGTGATTATACACTTTTATAAGTGAATAAAATGTTATTTTTGGGAGTAACCCTTACATTTTATGTAATGTATGATTTCATTTCCGGTTTCAATGTCCACAAAATATAAAAAAAACTGGATAGTTAAATGAAGGGGGATCGAAATTCACCTCAAACACCCTTTTTTAAGACAAATTTGTGTGTTTTATGTAATTTTTCATTATCCTTTTTTATTTTGAACATATTTTAATTTTACCTTGGTAATTAATTTATAATCTTAGTAATTAAATTTTTTGAAAAATATTTAGATTTACAATTTTACATAATTTGATACTTATAATTGGAAATTTGAAAATTATTTTACCGATAAATATTTTTAATTGTGTCAAAGTTTAATGTTAATATAATTAATTGATCCATTATAATAAAAATAATGGTTAGGAGAATTTCATGGTAATATAAAACTAAATCCCCGTTTAAAAAACTACATTCAAAAAAATTAAGGAAAATAGTTTTTTTACAAAAGTGACATTTAAAAATGTTCAAAAAATATTTTCCATAAGTTTTATAAGTATAAATACTATTTTAAAATAAATAATTTAATTAATAAAATTATTATTTTATTTTAGATATTTTTTTATATATTTCTAGTTCATACATATATAATGATAGTAGAAAAAATTACAAGTTTCATGAAAATAATATTTAAAAAAAACAAAACCCTTTCTAAAACAATATAAAAAAAACATAATATATGAATTTTGGTATAAGGAAGTCATAAGTAAATTTTACTTCTATTAATTTATAATTATATAATTATAAAATTTAGTTTTTAATCAAAATCAAAAAATATAATTGAAACTCATTTTTAGTTTGAAAATGAAATTTTCAAATATTTACTATTATTAATATTATTTCATATCATTTAGAAAGAAAATTGTGTAATAAACTATTAATATAAAAAATAATTTATCATTGGCCATATTAATTTTCAAATATAAATTCATTTTTCATAAAATTTATTTTATTATAGAAATACTTTTTCAAATAAAAAATGATCCTATTAGACATTTTATTTAAATTAATGTAATTTTATTGATATTAAAAGTAGCCTTAATTACTTATATATATATATATATAATTCATGAAGTGGTTACTATTATTCATTCATTCTAACTCAACAACTATGTTTTTTACAATTATATATAAATATATATTTTTTGTCAATATATATCATTGTTTCCTTTATTTTTAGTGTTTCATGTTGAGAAATTTATAAAAAAAATGATTTATTTAATGGAGAACATATATTATAATATTATGGTGTGCAATGTTTATCTAACCACAAAGAATGAAATATATATATATATATATATCTTCACTAATATCTATTTATTTTCTATGATTTATTAATCCACTTAACGGTTGTAGTGTCCAATTTCCTTTTCCTGTATTCCCTCTATTTTCATATATTTTCTAAACTATGTGAGAATTATATTTGATCTTTTTCATTGATTCAAATTGTGATCATATATAATCTATTTTATTTTTTAAAATATCCCATCATATATATCACGACCTTATTACGCTAAATAATCACTTTTATTGAGGTTTTGGATGATCATGCTAGTCCAATTATTTTTTAGCGAAGAAATAAAATATTGAAAATAAGAGAGAAAGTCCAATAGTGATCACTTCCCATCCTCCCATGCGCACTGGTTTGTGTATATTAGTGTGAAGTTTCTTCTTCTTTATCCAACTTCTAGTGGCGAAAAACTATTCCAACCTTACAAAACATGATCCAAAAGAATAAGATGATAAAATGGATCCACTAGAAATTATTAAATTGATCATATTCTATTGAAGTTATTGGACATTGAGGGAATATGGCCATATAAAAAATATGGGGTGAATAAGATTTTAATAATAATTAAAGATTATATAAGAGTTTTAAATTTAAGTTAGTAGAAATAAAAATCATTATGTATTGAGTTTTTTATAGTACATAAAATCATACAAATTATACTCTTCTATTTATCCCTCTAAAATAAAGAGAAAGGTGGCTCCCACAAACTATTGAATATTCCATATGATTTTTTACACCTCTATTCATAATCCAATTACAATTAATTTTTACCATATAGATTTACAACCAAAACTAACCTACCTTTTTAACCTACTATCACTACTTGATATATATTATATTACTCCCCTAGAGTCACAACCAAAACAAAATATTATTAGTGAGTTATAACCAACACATTCATACATTTTAAAGTTATGTTATAAGTCACCTATTTTTAATAACAAAATACTTTAAATAATTAGAGTATTAAGGAAAATAGTTGAACAAGTTAATCTTGTGAATGTTATGGTAATAAAACTCACTCAAGTAAATGTGTTTTGAATTATGAAGTCAAAAAACAGATCAGATCCATAATGATCTCAAGAAGAAGAGTAATGTTATAGTGCATCACTCTTCTTTTATCCTCAGCAATGTATATATTTTATTGGTTTTTTTAACTCAATATATAGTGTTTCTTCATTTACAACATATTTCAAAAATTTTTGTTTATTGTAAACCATATTTCCTAATGTAATACTTTTATGTTACCTCATAGGAAAAATACAAATAATCAGTACCGGTTCCCCCCCCCCATTACTCATTTTTTCTAATATAAATGAAAATTGATATTCATGTGAGTCCTCCTCGATATTATAATAAAAAAAATACAAATTGTACAGTTTAATTGATTATAATATTTAATACTACATAAAATTCATTCATAATTATGAGAATTCATAATATTCGAAAACTTCATGCAAGTATTTTAGCCTAACTCTATATATTCATATTTTCATGGAATTGAATATCTAAAGTCACAAAATTTCTAAGTGAATATCTATACATGATTAATTCAATTTGAATCTCATTTAATTCATTATAAAAATATAAAACTTCATTTTATGGAATCTAGATATCTAATTGTTGATTTTGGAATAGATCCAACACTATAAATATTATTTATAAAATTATTGAAAAATGAAAAATGAAATGATATGAAAAAAGAAAAATTTTGGTTTTATATATGTATATAATTCAAAGGTAACATATGAGTTTTTAATACATACTAAAATGTATTTCATCCTCTGAAATCGGTTTATAATAAATTAATAAAATGAAAATTATTTAGATCCTATTAAAAAATTTAATTTCATGTATTGAAATATCATTTAGAGATATAATATATTTCACACAACCAAATTATACTAAGTAATAAAATTTATCTACATTGCTAATTTTTATTTTTCCAAATTCGCATATCTATTATATTCAATATATGAAATATCATATATCAATTAATTTATGTATTTGAATTCATGTACCGATTTTTAATGTTTATAAATTCACATATCTAAATAATATATATAGCTAAATTCTTGTAAGAAAATATCCACATAACCAAATTCTTGCATCCTAAAATCAAAATTCTATAAACATGGTGACTTTTAAATATTCATATATAATGTAAACATTATAAAAATTATAATCATATGTTGAAATAATTTAATTATATTTATATAAATTAATTATCATTACCAATAATCAAGAATCGCATTAATTGGATAGTAATATATCATGATATCCTTAAAATATGATAAAAATAGTTCTAAAAAACTATAGAATTTAGACTAAAAACTTGAAGTGAATTTTATCATAATTACAAACATGATAAAAAAAATATTCATAATATTATGTCTTGTAATATAATGTAGATAATTATATTATATTTCTTATATTATAGAAATCACTCAATTTGGAGGTTTTTATCCCATGTTATGATTAAAATTCATAAGGTAACTAAAATTATAAATTCAGATAATGGTTCAAAATTTAGCTACTTGGATTTTCATTTGGATACATGAATTTTAAATTTGGATACATGGTAATGGTACCTTTTCTATGTGTTAATAGTGAGAATAATGTATAAAATAAATTTGAATGTCTAAAATATCATTTTTTAGATGTGGAACACTTCATGAAACTAGTAAAACCTATTTTAAACAATCAAATCATGAAATATCAAGATAGTTTAAGTGAATAATAATAATATACAACTAAATCTAGGCATTCCATAATAATAAAATAGATAAAATAAACAATTATAACACATTGAAATATAGTGAAAACAATAATCAACCATAATATATTATTTTTTAATTACCAATGAACAATTAATGAATGTGGTTCAATGATAAACCTCGAAATTTTACCCTTTTTAATAATTATAAAACTAATTATAATTTAGAAAGTACCCCGTATTTGAAATTATAAAAAACATAAATTATTATAAAAAATATCTCTTTCAAAATTTAATACTTCTCCCCAAATTATTGTTCTATAATTCATTAGTTTGATAATCAATAATTAACTCCCACTAATTTATGTGTTATTGAAAAATTAAATAACAAGTATTTTATAAACTAATTTTTATTAGAAAAATGGAATAAAAGAAATATAAATATTGTAAAAACTTCCCTAAACATGAAAATATCATAACATGTATCAAAGTTCCACTATAAATCCTTATATTGGTAAACTATTGAGTTGTATAAAGTAAGAGGATTTGGAAAACTGTTTGTGAAAATCAGTGAGAGACACTTCACTACATAAAATTTTATGATAAGTGAAATTTTAATCATTAATAATACATAATCCACTGTCTCTGATGGGGTTAAAAATAATATAAAAATGTGTATAGAATTTAAAAATAGTAAATCAAAAAAAAAATTGAACCAAAATTACTATATATTTCATATAAATCATAAAAATCATCAGATAAACACAATCAAAGACCACCTAAATTCATTCTATAAAAAAAAGATAAACAACCATCATACCAATTCTAGAATTGTTTTCAAACCTCATAAATTCCATGGGATTAATAAAGATAACATCATGTTTATTTTCAGTAGAACTAAATTACATATTTATATTTCTTTTTAGAAATTGATTCCTAAAATAATGAAATTTAAAATTAATATTCTTAATCCTAGAGTGTTGAACATGATGTTTGGTTGTGGAAATAATATAATTATTATCATTGAATATATGAAAATAGTATAACATAAAATAAAAAAGTTGAATTATTTTCTTAAATTATAATGATTAGCAATAACAATATACAATATATATGTATTTTGATTCATCATTTAAAATACCAAAAAAAATTATTTCATTAAATCCCAAGTAACTAAAGACTTTCAAAGTAAGGAACACATTCTTGAACTGATTTTTCTATCTATATTTTATCAACCAAAAATAGAATCACGATAACTAATAAAATCATAATTAATTATTTAAAGTTAATATAATACAAATTTCAAATTAAATTTAGCATATCTAATAACACTATTAACACACATAATGTGACTTTCCTTTGGGTTACATTGAAATATGGATCACTTTCCAAATGAAAACATTAAATTAGTCTTTATAGAAGTTAAGTATAACAAACATCCAATCATGCCTCTATAATATTTAACATCAACATATATTAAATATTTTTCTATATCCATTTTTCAAGTAGTACTCATGGGATTATTTTCAATTTTATAATATTATTGACCAGGTATCATAGATATCTCTTTAGAACATGTGGGTTGATTTATAAAACTTCCATTATTTCATTATAAACTGAATACAAATAATGCATTTCACTTATCCCATTATTCTTTAATTAAATTATATATTTATTAATTTTGAAAATTCATTAAAAATATTTTTACATCAAGATCCAAAAATTATATCATCGACATAAATTTTCCAATTTAAAATGTAATTAAATATTTTTTAATAAATACTTTAGGATCTACCATTCCCTTCCCAAAATATATTAAAAAATTAAGCCTATTCAACCTTTCATTCTAGACTCGAAGAGCTTGTTTCAAACCATATAATTCCATATAATTTTTCAATACATGTTCAAGATTCTTTTCATTTTCAAAATCAGGGGATACGTAACATATACTTTTTCAGAAATATAACCATTTAACAAAATAAATTTTTACATTTTTTTGGAGTATATAAATTCATCAATGTCTTCATAAGAAAAAAATATTATAATTTATTTTAATCTAGTGAAAAGGTAAAATGTTTTTTCAAAATCAATGCCTTATTCATCAAAATATTCTTGATCCACTCACATATCATTTTTTAAAGGATATTTACATATTTATTATGTTTGATTTTAAAGATCCATTTTCTTCCTATAACATTGAAGTCATTTGTGGGAATGCATATAGTGCACACATTATTTATAGTGAATTAATTAGGTCATATTAAATTTCCTAGATACAATTAGAATCATCAAAAGCTTCATCAATATCCTTATATAAAAAAACATATTATTCATAAATATTCATGACCTACCTTCTAGTTTGAAAATTTAAATCAACATTTCCATTCATATTATATATATGATTATATCTATGAGTCTTCCATGATCATTCATGAATATGTTTACATTTAGAATAAATATTTTCCCCCTTAATATTTTCATTTTTTCCTTGGGATTATTTCCCTTCAAAATTATAATATCTAAATTCATTCTCATCTTTTTAATAGAACCTTTCATTTAATTAAAATATTTTTTCACCAAATATAAAAATAATTTATTCTTTATAAAGTATTTTTTTATTATAAAATATATATAATAGAATGTTACCTTTCTGATAGATACATTCTAAACCATTTTGTGTTTTCACAGTATTCTTTAGCGGGGTAGGGTCGAGACGTTATTGGGAGGATAACTATAATGATAAAGTTGGTGATTTATTGGATTCTCATATTTAACATGTTATAAATGAAGTATTATTAATAATTACACAAAATTTAATATGGTTACATGCCATCTGAATCCTAAAATTAAAATAATTCATTTTTAGCAAGAGGCAGTGGGTTTTTCAACAAATATGATAATTACCAATTACAAGATGTGTAATGGGGTAACATGATATGTAAAACAATGGGCATTTTTTTAATTAGGCATTACTACTTAAATTTCATTTTTAGTCATCTAGGATTACTTTCTATGCACCAATACTCTTCATTATGATGTTTTGGTAGCCTACAAACCATTCATGCCTTTTCGTTTGGCGATTGATCATTGAAATGATCACGGTGTGACTTACCAGGAAATTGTTCTATTTGTCTCCCCATATCATTATATTATACTAAATAGGTATTAAAGATCAACTTGTAGTTTATGGATCTAAATTCTATATTTTAAAATATTTTTTAATGTTTCAATTAATGAATATTATGCACCTTCATTTTTATTAGAGGATACATCACAAGATTTGAGTTTTCATGAGAAAAAGGTAGTTGTTTATGTCTTTATTCAAAACTTATATTAACCAAAAATAGATTTGATTGATTTCAATGGTTTTAATTAAAATGAAATTATTTTATTTTTACTAAATGGATTTCTATTAGTTTTTTAGAGAAACACTAATTCCATTGGATTGTGGTTTTTAAATGGGTTTTCGCATGAAATCGAAAAACCTCTCATTATAGTAAACTGGTGTGTGTTTATAATAATTGGTAAAAATTAAATTAATTAATATAAATTTTCAAATGGATTTGGTAGAAAATTTGTGAAAGGCCTCAATTTTAGTGATTTGGGGGTTTGGTATGAAATTGATGAATTTTAATATGAAATTAAATTGTTGAATTCAATATTGAAATCAGATTGTAAAATTGTTTGAATTGATTTCAAATACTCACTTTTGAAAAATGGTTTAAAACTTTTTGGATAGAAACCTTCAGGTTTTATCTTAGATAAAATTCATTTTTCATATTAAAAAGCCATTATGGTTTTTAGGTGGAAATTGAAATATTTGAAATGGAAAATGGGAATGAATTTTAATTTAATATGTATGAAAATAAATTGTGCATCGTAGTTTTTTTACTTGAGAACATAAAATACATTTATAGATAGTGAGTTATTTGGATGGAAATTTACAATTTATAACGTTCGAAAACCTCATATCAGAGAATCACATCTCTTAAGATATGGTGAAGAGTCCTCTATTAATTGAGTTTGAAGAGGACTATGTGCATACCACTATTCATAATGAGTGTGTCATCCTTATATCCTGGAATGTCCATACCTTATTAGGTGCGTAGCCATTTTTATTTCTTGTTTACAATTCAATTTTAGAAGAAATTGTTGTGAATGGATTTCAAGAACTTCTAATTTTTATAACCATTTTTATATAAAGGGGTATATTTAAGCCATTTTTTGAAAAGTTCATTTTGGGTTAACACCCTTTAGTTAAAGGAAATTTTCTATATTTCAAAATCTATCTTTATCATTTGAAATGTGTAACATGAATTGTTAAAGTATTTCCATATTTTAAATTTTAATGCTTTATTTTTTAAATTTTCTTTTGATATGCCAAGCATTATTTCATTATAAATGAAAGAATATTCCTTGTTAATTTGATATTGGAATCTATTATGGAATCATTGGATGAAATACTACTTTTATTTTTCTCACACCCTACTTGTGCCTTAGGGTGTTTGTAGATTGTATCATTGTTGGTTTGATAAATGGAAAAGGAACTCTTGTAGGTGGATCCAATTGTTGAACCTTGGACTTGGTGAGTTTCATCCATTGGGATGGGGCCAGTTTTTCTTCCAAATATTTTTTTATGGTATTTGGTTGTAATACTGGGGATTTTTTATGAATTTTTTAATTCTGGTACATTATTCCAGTGTAGTTTATTTTGACATGAATACAAATTTTTTTCTTTTTACATCCACATTTTTAGTGAAAAAATTGTTCTCATATTTATTTTTTATGAATCTAGGTGCTACTCATCGATCTGTGGGGATTATGATTTACTTTTAGGCTATGTCAATACCAGCTAAGTTATCCAGTAACCAGGGTCCTCAGGCTAGTTTGTGACATAGTTTTATCATATGGATGTTCAAATTTTTTCTTGAAGTCAGTATTAATTGTGAAATCTAGTTCGGACATATGAAGTAATTACGACAGATTTCCTAGATAGATTTCACCGTAATGATCCTTAATTCCCCAAGGGTGGTTGGGGAAATACTTCTTAGGGATTAGTTCTAGTATTTTACTTTCTTTTATTTGGATATAGTGAAATCAAAATCTTGTCTATCCTATCTGTTGGGATTAGTATTCCTCATTGCATTGTTTGACTGTAAACTAATGTTTTCTTGTTGTCTAATGATCGTTTGTATCATCAGGACTCTGAGAATAAATTTTAACACATCCAGGAGGAAGCTTCTATTGAACCCTAGCAAGAGCATCTTATAGTATATCTGAATCTAGATGAGTTGATTGTGGAAATTTTCCATGATTTGGGATAGGCACCACCTCATGTTCCTCTTTAAGCTTTATCTGTGGAACCTTAGAGGAACAGTCTCAAAGTTAGATCTCAAAATTTCCTTCTCTAAATTAAAACATTGTTTAAAGGGCCAAATGATCCTCAAGATTCTAAGGAATGGATGAGTAGTATTGAATGCATGTTTGGGTTCTTGGACACTCATGATTAAATCAATGTGAAGTGTTCGGCCTTCTTTCTAGAAGTACCATGCATGAGTTTGTGGGACACACAAAAACAATAAAGATACATGATGGATTTTAGTGGAAAGACCTCCAAAATATATTAACCAATTTTTTTTCTAGAGTTGATTCTATTAGACTAATCCCCAGAGTTATTCAAATATGAGTAGGATGATAATACTTTGACTAAGTATTCAGATCATTTTTCTTAGCTCATTCACTTTGCACCTAAGATGGCGTCAAATTAGAGGATGAAAGATTTCTGAATTGAGTTAGGATATCATTAGGGTATTCATTCTTAAGTTTTATTGTTAAATATTCCTTCATATTTTGATGTACTAGATAGATTTTTGATAGTCAATATATACATGGATATTAATTTTGGGTTATAAAGAGTTACTTTCTCACCTAATGGCATTGTATATTCCTCTAAAGGAAAGAAGATTTGTGATGACTATCATTGTGGTTCTAGATGGAAGGGTGTTTTATAAAACTAATAAAGTGCATGGTGTAAGTCCTTTAGTTTGTTACTAGTGTGGAATGTTGGGACATTCAAAGAGGGTTTCACTTAGGCACACTATAATTGTTGTCACAACCTGTCCTCAGGGCCCATGTCGTGACTACCCCAAGCCCACCATTCATAGGCTAGGAGATGGAGACTATCACCAAAGGTGTAAATCTCAGTAAAAGGGAGTCTATTGACTTTATAAAAGTAAACCAACAAAACAGAGTACGCAATTGAAGTAAGCACTAGGTAAAACTGAGGACAAAAGTCAGTGCTGAAAAGTAAATGGGCCAGTATACAAAACCGACTGAAAGTACAGTACAACTGAAAATAAAGTAAAACAACAGTAAAGTAAAGAGGGAACCACTGAGTCGTCATCTGGATATCCCACCTGAAGGGTGTGTACAGATGATCTCCTCATCTCCTCGGGTCCATTCGTTCGCCCCGTGTATGTCCCGTCAAGTGGTCCACCTCCGGGTACTTTCCAGCTCCACAAGACTCCTCAATGATTATTGTTGTCTATCATCTGCATCCAACCCAACGTAGTGCAGGCATAGCCCATGCTGGGGTGAGTAAACGATACTCAGTAGG
The DNA here is from genome assembly GCA_963277665.1 of Viscum album. Taxonomy (NCBI): domain Eukaryota; kingdom Viridiplantae; phylum Streptophyta; class Magnoliopsida; order Santalales; family Viscaceae; genus Viscum; species Viscum album. Next base: position 705,417,291 of record OY728155.1, read on the forward strand.
GACACTGAGACCCCCGAAGGTCTCCCAAAATCCACGAAGGATAAACCAAAAAGGAAAGATACAATCATGAAGAATCAACCAACCCTACTATGGTATATGCCCGTACATATACCTAAGTTATCAATCTCAGTTCGACTCCAACTCTCGAGCCCAAGAACAAACCAGTCCACACAGAAAACATAGTAAATCACATCAATGATAATGATTGAAAGTCCTGACTCCGCTCACACATGTATACTACTCACAAGGAAGGGAGGAGATGATTAGATGTAGCCTCTGAATCGTCGCTTCTGTCGGACCCACGTAGGATCCTAGTACATAAGTTGTCACTACCGAGCCCACATAGGATCCAAGTACAATCATCACCACTACCAATCCCACAGAGGATCCAAGTATAGTCATCACCACTGCCGAACCCACGGAGGATCCAAGTACCGTAGCCGTCACTGCCGAACCCACAGAGGATCCAAGTACAGTTGTCATCATTATCGAACCCACGGAGGATCCCTGCATGGTAGTCGTCGTTGTCACAGCCAGTTCTAGGGTTCCCACACACAGCATGCTCGATTCTGGGAGGGTCCGCTCCTCGAGCCAAGGGGGGTCGATACATCAACGATCACAATGTCTGGAGTTGATGTATCCCAAAGTTATGTCTTTTCAAAAGAAACTCAATACAATAGAGTGTGCGTCAATCCGATACCCGGTCTGAGAGATACTGGATTTCTGTTCCATTTTTCTGGTTAAAAATACTCGCTTTTCTAACCCAGCCAATCCCCAAAGTCACTCAAAAATCACTTATAGTATCGTAAGAGGACCACCTCATCGTGAAGGTCCCAGTGTCGTAGACGACGCATCGATCAGATGCGTGGTCTTTATGTTATCCACATTTAAGTGAAAACGGGTCCGGCCCGTTATGCCTAGTGGGCCGATGAGTCGGGTTAACACAGTTTTGGTGGGTCTAAACCAGCATGGGTGTCAGATCGGCCCGAATAAATTCAGATCTTGACCCGAGGGAGGTGGCCCGACCCGAAGGGTAGCGGCCCGGGATGTGAGGGCATGACCCAGCCCGGCACGGCCTGGCCGGACTGGGTGCGGCCCGGATGGGCGAGACCCGGCTTGGTGCGGCCCGGTTGGGTGCATCCTCGTTGTCTCGACCAGCTGGTTGAGCGTCTTGTCCTAAAGTCTGAGTGCTCCGAGGGGGGGGGGGGGTGGACCCCCGGCTGCCCGAACCGGCAGCGCCAAGCGGTGCCGCCCTCCCTATCTGATCGGCCGAAGCCGGCCGGCCTTCTCGGCGCAAACGGCATGTTCGGGTGGGCTGTGGGTTCTCCAGCACAGCACCCTCCTAGCAACGCGGCCTTCCTCCACCCGGATGGCCGTTGAGCTGGCTGGTTCTTTCGCTGAAGCGGCCCGCTCTTTTGGGGGTTGCGATTCTTCGCAGAGCTACGCTGTGGGGCGCCACGGTTCCTCCATTCGGCCTGGCCGGCTATGGTCGGCTGGTACTTCCTTGGTTGAGCAGCCCGCGATTGTGGGTCGGTGTTCTTCTGCATGCGGTTGGCGCACGACCACTGCTTCTCCCATCATCACCTCTTCCAACGCGCCTCAAACGCAAACAAGGAGACTACGTAGGGTCATCGAGCCGTGTGCGTTCGGCCCGCACCCTCTGCATTAAGTGATAGGAATTGGCCAAGGATTAACAAGGTTTCACAAAGTATGAAGAACAATTTTATTCAAATAAAATTGAAGTAATCCACCCTACCGTGAGATAAGATTCGCGGTAGTCGAGCGTCGCGGAAGACGGCGTCGCAGGGAGACAACGTCAACTTGTTGACATCGGGGAAAAAGGGCCATGGATGGCACGTCGTCTACATTCCTTGCGGTTGTCTAATTATCCTTTAGATTGGACAAAGATCGAAGGAAATGATTGAAATTCCTTGGCGGTTCTTCGTTGGAAGGATGGTGTTCTTAGTTGACAGAAGAAAACCATTCTTTATTTCTCTAATGCTCTCTCACCAATCCCCTCAACACAACGAATTACCCAAAAACCAAAATAATGACCATGGAAATTAATTTATTAACCCATGTAATTCAAATTTCAAACCACTGTAATTAATTAATTGAGTTTCAATTCATTAATTAAAATTGTTGTCATTGAATTAAAGGGGAGAGGGGAAGGTGGAGATATCACAATTAATTTAGGTGGAGTTTTCACCGAAATTAATGAAGGGAAGAGTTATGGAGTGTTCAAGAGGGTTATGGGGAGTTCAAGAGTTTAGGGAATGTATGGGCCCCACCCCACATTTATCCTCTCATGAGAGGTTATGTGGGTGTGGGCCCCACCTCTAACTCTCCTTCGGAGGAAAATAACCACCCTCTAGAAATCAAAATATCTAACACATATTTTTTTTTTTAAAATAACACGAAAATTAGCTTCTCCTCTCATCCAAATGAAATTATGGTAATGGTCCCCTTAGCTGAATACCGGAACTGCGAGTTCATCGATGTCCTCAGATTTCAATTCCGAGCACTGGTTCAAAAGATAGAAAAACACACACGTACGTTTACTGAATGTACCCGAACAAAACTTCAGAATTTGATTCCAGACACACCGGACCTCGGAATCAGGCTCCATAAAAAACTGCGGACTCGTAAAATTCAAAAAAAATCAAGAAAAAATTTTTCCTTGAAAATTATGAGTCTTTACAATTGTAGCTCCTACAAATTATTAGCTCACTTGAATATGGTCTTCAATGTTTATTACACAATTCAAGGTGTAATGGGATACCCAAAAGATTCTATAACTATGGCATAATGAGATATGTCATGTGTAAAGGTGTTCCAGTCATAGGCATCTAAAATGAAGCTACTTCACATATTGAAACAGTCTCTAGAGGAAGCTGATACAAATCCAGTGGCTATGAGCGGTAATATTACTATGTCTTCATCATTAGTGATTGATTACTCACTTAAAGTGGCTAATATTCATTTTTAAGTTCTTAATATTAATGTGTTTAAAAGTTTAAAAACATCAATTTTAGTCCAATTCAGAAATTGAACTTCATTTCCCATCATTGTGCAATTCATGCTTAAAATGTCAATTTGGGCCCACTCAATAATTTTCTTGTGGAAATTACAATATTCATCATTTAAATTTGAAATTTTGGGATATGATTTATCACTTTGTTTGGAACATTTTATCTTTTAGGTCCGATAGATGAATCTCAAAGGAAGATGGAGAATTTTGCGCCTGAAGGAAGAAACTTGCTTGAAAAATCATAATGGGCCTAAGGCCCATCAAACAAATGTGGGGCCCATAAACCAAGCCAAATGAAGCTCAAATTTATACATTAGAAATATAAAAATATTAGAATCATTTTATTCAACTGTGTCGGGAGCTAATTCTGATGGTTTCATGATTTTAAAGGGATATGAAGTTAAGATTTAAATGGTGGATTCGTCATTAATGCACAGAAATCAGTCCCACCATTTCGACCATAACGTCCAAACGGATGATCCAAATTTCTTGAGATTTTGAGAGATTCTAGAAGATACATGGGCGAAGATATTTTATATTTATGACACCATCGGATTCGGCCATATGAATTGTCAAACGCACACGTCACAATGGAGGACGAATCTGGACATTTTTCCGCGTCAACTTCGAAACGTCAATTTCCTTTTGATTCTTCACCCTCCTTTTAACTCTCTTAATTATTGGGGGGTGAATTTAATGTTGGGGGTGGACCCAAGGCTCCTAATATGACTATATAAGGAGATGGTGGTGAATGAAATTATCATCTAACATTTTTCCTTGAATCTAACATTTTTCATTGAATCCATATTTTCCTTTCAAATGTAATTTTCTGCTTTCCTTTTGTAATCGTATCGTCAATTTTTCCCATGTAAGTTTTTCTTTCACGTTGAGTATCTTAATAAAATTTGTTCTTCTTATTTATTGTTTCTTTTTATTTTATTCACACGTTGATACCGTTGAATCTAGGTGTGGATTTATTCACACCCGCACTTGTGATTTCAATCACACAACGGTGGAGTGTTCATTCTTTTAATAATTTTCTTCTTCTTCAATTCCGCCCCCATAAGTCTATATCCCGCTTCCATTTGTAGAATAGCATCAATGGAGGGATAAACTCTTAAGGGTTGATCCAAGGGAGTAGCATGGTCATGGATTGAATGTTATTTCATGTACTTAATATTTAAATCTTTTCGTTATTTTAGGATTTCCATTTGATGAGTTATATTCTTTCTCATCTTTGCCAACATTAACGATGACACATTTTGAGTGCTAGTACGATCTATTTCCTTTGAGTGCTCATTAAAGTGATCCTTAAAGTGAATTAGTGATTAGCCTTGGAATTGTGTAGGGATTAAATTGGTAAATGATTTGGAAGAATTATCTCATTGTTTGGATATGTCTTGAATTAATGACATGAAATTTTCTAAGAAAAGAAATTCATCCAATCCACCCCAAGAAAAACCCTAAGATCAACACACCATCAATAATTGTTTAGTTCACATCATTTTTTATTATATATTATTTAAATTATATCTTTAGTTCTTCAATTAAAATCTACCTCAAAGTTGCCCACTTCATAGCCAATCCATCAATAAATAATAGCGTCTCAAGGTTACTTCTTCGGTCCCTGTGGATTCGATCCCTACTTGTACTTCAACGACCGCTTTTACCAGTAGGGTAAATTTGGGCGCAACCAAATTTTGGCGCCGTTTCCGGGGACCCAAGTGAGTTTTCCTAGACACCCACCTTCTATTCTCACCTAACTTCTCTTTTCTCACCTATATTTCTCTTTTCTTTTCCCCTTTCTATTTTCGTGTGCCCAAAAAAATCCAAATCCAAATTTCATTCAACTCCAATGGAGTATCATCAACAATATCCCTTCACAAACTCAGGATGGAATCAGTTTGAAAATCCACATTGGGAATCACCAACCTTTTTTAATCAACCTTTGAATGAATACCCCATACCTGATAACATGAATGAAATTTGTAACGATGAAGGTTTAAAAGATCAATTTCCATACCTATCAAGAATGATTGAAAAGATGATTAATGAGGAAGTCCATGATGTCAAAACATCTATCAATACTAATCCTGAAACAATTCTTCAAAAATTGTGTGAACAAATGGAAAAAATGAATTCAGAGGTATCAAGTTTTAGACAAGAACTACAAAGCATTGAGACATATAAAGAACCCATTCCCACTCAGGATGTTCTTTCCACTTCACTTATAGAAGAATCTTGTTTCCCACATAACTCATGTGAATTTAGTAAAGAACCCACATTAAAATCTTGGAATACAGAGTTGGATAATGAAGAGATTTGGTCAGGTAATGTTGAAATTCAAGATAAAGAACATGAAGGAATTGTTAATGAGTATTTAAATCTGGATGAAATTGATTTCATGAATTCACAAGAGGTAAATTATTCTTCAAGGATTGAATGTCCAGAATATTACACCAAAAATGATTTATTAGAATCACCAATCACTGAAAAATTTGGAGAAATACCAAACATTGAGCCCATACACACTCCTGAAATTAAACTAGACACTTTTGGGGATTAATCATATTTTCAAACGGAACCAATTCTTTCTAAAATTTTTGGGGAAGAAACCGACTTTCATTCAAATTGCCAATCTTCATTAGGAAATTGCAATCAACAAAAACTCAAAATCATCATCCTTCATTCCCCAAACAAGAATTACATCATAGGTGATACCCACGACCATAATTTATTCATTCATTCTTCTCATGAAAGAAATAATGTTAGATTGAACCTTAACGTCTTAGGCAAGACAAAAAATGCAACTAGATCAACCATTTCTGACATTCCTTGTATCTTCATATTTATTTTAGAACATGGATTTATACAAGGAAAAGATTCTAAACAAACAATCAATCTCAATCAAGTTGAAGTGGAGAAAGATGGGTTCATTAAAATTTTGAAAGTTGGAATTGGATAAGTTGGGTGGTTCAAGTCGAGCTAACAACGTTAAACAAAAGCGCTGCATGGGAGGCAACCCATGGTTTTCATGTTTTCTAATCATTTTGAATCATTTTCTTTTTCATATAATAAATTACCATAGACTGTTGACCTGTTCTTCTTTTATGAGTAAGGATGGGTATGAAAGGGGAGCGCCATATTCATCCGTGTCACGTGGCATGATCTCTGAGTAATACCTTACCCAGAAAATATAAAGAAGACAATGTATCATCAGTTTGTTTTGTTTTGTTTTATTTTTATGTTTTTATAGGTTTAAAAAAAATAAAAGGACATGTTGTAAACCATAAGGAAAATCCATTCACCATCATCCAAGCCGCTGAGACTCAAATCCAGGATTGAAGGGAGACTATGGCATGCACTATCATCATCAACCACCAGGTGACTTCATTCCATGATTTTCATTTAAAATATTTTCTTTGAACTCATCTCCTACCCCCTTCTATCTTTTCTTTTCTTTAAACACTGGGGACAGTGTTATTCTAAGTTGGGGGGGATAAAAAATAATTTTTTTTTGAATAATAACATGCATGAAAAGAAAAATTCCATTAACCATAAACATGATAAAGACACATTGCAAACTCTAAAATTGGATATCAAATAAATTTTTCATGCCTTGATTCTGATTTTAATGCAAGTTTAAGTTCATGAGCATAGTTTTTGGAAAGTGCGGTTGTCAGATGTGATTTTTCAAAGTTTATATTTTCATCATCTTAATAAAAATGCCACAATGCACGTCTTTTGGATTGTGGGTGTAAATTTGAGTTCTTGGGTCCCTTTCATTATAGCCTAGGGTTCTGGGGTCACTTTTAGTATAATTTGAGTATCCAAAAAAAAACCAAAAAAACAAAAAAAAAACAAAAGAAGACCACATAGAGCAATGTTTTGTCCAAATGCGTGGCATTCGGCACTTGGGGATCGTGACTCCATAGTTTTCTTGCCCAGAGTTAGGCTTTATATCTCTATTGTAGAGCATGAAATTGACAATATGTGTGGCGTCCGACACTTGGGGATCGTGACTCCATAGTTGTCTTGCCCAGAGTTAGTCTTTTCATATCTATTGTGGTTAAAAAAATAAAAAAAAATAAAAATAAAAAAAAGGGATACTCATATTAAGGTTTAATGTGATTCCCACCTAGCGCTTCCATTTTTTCCCCTTGAACAATAAAATGGGCCCCATATCTTTTATGATGCACAACACTTTATCATGCTTAATTGGAATTGGATGAAATGTGAAAATGAATTTGAACAAAGGAATGGGCTTGGGCTTGGGATATTCTTATGGATCTAGCTTGTTTTAAATTATTTTTATGGGTTCCAAAATTTTTTTTTGGTATGAGGTCTTTTGGGTGAGCAATGTGTATTTAAAATGTTTTTGGAAAAGGGGATTTCAATTTCATATTTGTAATTTATTTTGCTCGGGACTAGCAAAACTCAAGTTGGGGGGTGTGATTACTCACTTAAAGTGGCTAATATTCATTGTTAAGTTCTTAATATTAATGTGTTTAAAAGTTTATAAACATCAATTTTAGTCCAATTCAAAAATTGAACTTCATTTCCCATCATTGTGCAATTCATACTTAAAATGTCAATTTGGGCCCACTCAATAAATTGCTTGTGGAAATTACAATATTCATCATTTTAATTTGAAATTTTGGGATATGATTTATCACCTTGTTTGGAACATTTTATCTTTTAGGTCCGATGGATGAATCTCAAAGGAAGATGGAGAATTTTGCGCCTGAAGGCAGAAACTTGCTAGAAAAAGCATAATGGGCCTAAGGCCCATCAAACAAATGTGGGGCCCAGAAACCAAGCCCAATGAAGCTAAATTTATACAGTAGAAAGATAAAAATATGAGGATCATTTTATTCAACTGTGGCCGGAGCTAATTCTGATGTTTTCATGATGATAAATGGATATGAAGTTAAGATTTAAATGGTGGACTCGTCATTAATGCACAGAAATCAGTCCCACCATATCGACCATAACATCCAAACGGATGATCCAAATTTCCTGATATTTTGAGAGATTCTAGAAGATACATGGACGAAGATATTTTATATTTATGACACCAACGGATTCGGCCATATGAAGTGTCAAACTCACACGTTAAAATGGAGGACGAATCTGGACAGTTTTCCGCGTCAACTTCGAAACGTCAATTTCCTTTTGATTCTTCACCCTCCTTTTGACTCTCTTAATTATTGGGGGGTGAATTTAATGTTGGGGGTGGACCTAAGGCTCCTAATATGCCTATATAAGGAGATGGTGGTGAATTAAATTATCATCTAACATTTTTCCTTGAATCTAACATTTTTCATTGAATCCATATTTTCCTTTCAAATGTAATTTTCTGCTTTCCTTTTGTAATCGTATCGTCAATTTTTCCCATGTAAGTTTTTCTTTCACGTTGAGTATCATAATAAAATTTGTTCTTCTTCTTTATTGTTTCTTTTTATTTTATTCACACGTTGATACCATTGAATCTAGGTGTGGATTTATTCACACCCGCACTTGTGATTTCAATCACACAACGGTGGAGTGTTCATTCTTTTAATAATTTTCTTCTTCTTCAATTCCGCCCCCATAAGTCTACATCCCGCTTCCATTTGTAGAATAGCATCAATGGAGGGCTAACCTCTTAAGGGTTGATCCAAGGGAGTAGCATGGTCATGGATTGAATGTTATTTCATGTACTTAATATTTAAATCTTTTCGTTATTTTAGGATTTCCATTTGTTGAGTTACATTCTTTCTCATCTTTGCCAAATTTAACGATGACACATTTTGAGTGCTAGTACGATCTATTTCCTTTGAGTGTTCATTAAAGTGATACTTAAAGTGAATTAGTGATTAGCCTTGGAATTGTGTAAGGATTAAATTGGTAAATGATTTGGAAGAATTATCTCATTGTTTGGATATGTCTTGAATTAATGACATGAAATTTTCTAAGAAAATAAATTCATCCAATCCACCCCAAGAAAAACCCTAAGATCAACCCACCATCAATAATTGTTTAGTTCACATCATTTTTTATTATATATTATTTAAATTATATCTTTAGTTCTTCAATTAAAATGTACCTCAAATTTGCCCACTTCATAGCCAATCCATCAATAAATCATAGCGTCTCAAGGTTACTTCTTCGGTCCCTGTGGATTTGATCCCTACTTGTACTTCAACGACCGCTTTTACCAGTAGGGTAAATTTGGGCGCAACCAGTGATTTTCTATTTGATATTGGTGAATCTCATACATTTATTTCAACCCATTTTGTTAATATTCTTAACCTTCCTATGTAGATTGTACCTTGTGAAATGCGTATTACTACACCCTTTAGTACAAAATGAGAGAAGGGTCTGCATTACCATGCCAGTGTTTCTCTATTTTATATGTTTATATTTCATAGAGTTTTATATTACTCAACATGAAACCTATTGATGTCATATTCAGGATTGATGGCATCATTTAAAATAATGTTTAGATTTCTTCTTATCTTCATGGAGTTTATTTTACTACGAGTAGTGGTGTGTGCCGTGTCTTTGATGGAGATTGTGACCTTAGGTTAATCATAGAAAAACCTTCTTATCTAGATTTGGGGAATATAATACCAATGTTTTCGTTTGATTTGGAGTGAGAATGATTTTGTGGTTATCATGATCCAGTTCTCATTGCGTTTGATGATGTGATTCCTTTTGACTTTTTTGGTTTTCCACTAGTAATGGAGGTTGATTTTCCCATTGATTTGATGTGTGGTACTCTTCCAATTTATATTTTATCTTACCACATTGAACCATATGAACTAATAGATATGAATTCCAGGTTCAATTATATTCTTGAGAAAGGATTTATGAACCCTTTCATATCACCTTTGGTGGATCCATTTCTCTTTTCAAAGATATCTGGTGGTTTTCTTCATCAATGTGTCGATTACCAAAATCTCAATTGAGTTATAGTGAAGAAAAATTATCCATTACCACATATTGATGATCTTTTTGATCAGTTCAAATTAGAAAAGTGTTTCTTGAATATGTATCTTTTCCCTGGTAAAAATCTATTAGGAGTTAAAGAATATAACAATAAGTAATCCAAATTTTGGAGTAGCTATAGTCATTATGAGTGGATTATGATGACCTTTGGAATTAAAAATACACCAATAGTTTTCATGTATTTAATGAACCAAATTTTCCATTAGTATCTTGAAACCATCATGATATTTTTTAGAGATGACATCATTGTTTACTCTATGTCTGAGGAGGATCATGTGCGTCATCTATGAATGCTTTTGAGTTTGTTGAGAAACCTAAAAATTAGTTCTAAGATTTCAAAATGTGATATCTAGATCCTGAAATTGAAATTATAAGGATATGTGGTGTCAGAACTTGGTATTTCGATTTATCCTGAGAAGGTAAAATCTATTATGACTTGGGAATAACCACAAAATATTTTTAAAATGTAGAGATTCTTTCATTTGGATTTTTATTATCATAGGTTTGTTAAGGACTTATTATTGTTGTATTATCTAAAGAATTCCCTCACATGAAACTTAGTAATGTTATCTTAAGATGAAATATGTTAGAATTATTTTATTTAGCTAAAATTCCTTTTTACTACTACTACATTGTTGACTCTTCCAAAGGTTATGCCGATCTATGTTTTCTTTCATGGTGCATTGGGTTCAGTCTTCAGATACATTCTTATACAAGGTGATCATGTCTTTCCTTACAGATCATGTTAGCTTATGTCGCACAAGAAGAATTATAAAACCCATTGCCTTTAACAAGTAATTGGGATGAAAATTATAAAACCCTGAAGGTATTACCTTTATATATAAATGATTACTATATATTATGACCAAAATATATTGATTTATATCTTGTCACAAAAATATTTGAATCTTCTCCATAGGTGTTTCGTAAAATACCTACATTCATTCGACTTCAACATAACCAATACCTATAAGAAATGAAATTTTGTTGTAGATGATTAGAGAATGAAACTTATGACCCAGGAAGAGAAATAGTTATTAAATTAATTTAATTTGATATCTCTATTTGAAAAGATTAACATTGGTGTCTATGAAACAGGGGTTGAGGTTTTCTTGGCTTGTGTTTAGTTGGCATCTTCTCTTCTCTAAAAGATTTTTCAAGATTAATAGCTTGTTAATAAGTTCTATATAATTATAGATACTCATTATGGTGTGAAGACAATATCCCAATTGTTTTTCTCCAAATAGGCTATTATATGCTATCGAAATTGATTTTTGTGTTGTTAATGGAAAGGAAATCTTTGGTGGGGGATTTTCACAATTCACAGTGGGATGTGAACTAAAAATCCACTAAGATGTTCTATGAAATGTGACGACTGTTATGGTGTCCAATTATGAGATGGGGCACTATTCATTTTTTTTCTCTTTATTATACATTAAAAAATGTGAAGGTTTATCCCTAGAAGCATTGTATTTTCTTCAACCACTTCTATCACCTACTTGGAAGTGGGATGATACCTAAATGGATATTGTGGTTGTGTTCCCATGTACCCAGTGAAAGAATAATGTGATATGGTATATGATTGATATGATGAATAAGTCATCTAAATTTAAACCCATTCATGATACAACATAATATGTGGACTTGGGAAATATATATGCGAAAGATATTGTTCAATTACACGGAACTCCATCTATTATAGTTTGATAGGAATCCTAGGTTCACTTTTTTTTTTGTGAATCCTATAGGATGTACTGGGATCTCATATCCTTTTGACTGTGGCATATCATAGACATTCATATGTCCATAGATAAATAGTTATACAAATTATTTAATAGATTATTCTATCTTTTGTTCTCAACATTGTTGGGACTAGGGATGATCACGTGGTGCTAGTTGAGTTTTCTTATAACAATAGTAACTAGTCCATGATCAGAATGGATCCTGTTGAGACCTTAAATGGACAACCTTATATATCTCTAATTTTCTAGTCAGAGTTTAATGAATGTTCTTTGGTTGGAATATGTTTGGTTTAAGAGATAACAAATATTCAGATAATTTTTTAACATAATGTTAATGGTGGAGAGATGATATAAATCTTATGATGATCATCACCATAGACCTTTTTAATTCTCAGTTTTTGATCGGGTGTTCTTGAAAGTTTTACCTTGGGGGGTTCACTGATGACTTGGGAAGAAATGGAATATTTCTCCTCGTTTTATGGGAATTTTTGAGGTTGTTGAGTAAGTAAGAAAGGTAAATTATCAAGCCTCACATTAACTATAGAAGATATTAATAAATAACTTGTTCCATGTATCTTAGCTATCGAAGTTTCTTTATGATCCATCTCAAATTTGGACCTAGAGTGATCTTGACATTTAACGTAATTTATCTTCTACTAAATGTCCTGTCATGATTGTTGATTGTGAAACCAATATAATTCATGGTAATATAATACATTTGGTTTGAGTGATATGGTAGCAGGGTTTGTATTTTCATGAGATGTGGGCGCAAGAGGAAATGATGAGAGAGTAGTGGCCTCAACTTTTTGATATGTAAGCTTCATTGTAGGCTTTCAGTGGATTGGAATATTTTATGGTGTTGAGGATCTAAGAGCTTTTTATCATTCTGATAGGTATGTTCTAAACGATGTTGTGGTTTTCCTTCATTCGTTTTCTTGGTAGGGTCGAGAAGGAATTTGTAGGATACTTATAATGGTGAATTCAGTGATTTGTTAGATTCTCAACCATGACAAGTCATTTAACCATCCTACGGAAAAATTACATATTGTTTCATATAGTTACCCTATGTGTAAATCCAAAAATGAAAAAAATATGTTTATCAAGAGGTTGTCAGGTTTTTTTTTGGAAATGAGAATTACCATTTTCACGACATGTAACTGGGTTACACACCATGTAAAACCCTGAGCCTTGTTTTTTAATAGGAAGTCAGACTAAAATTTTATTTTTTTTCTCTTCTAGGATTCCATTATATTGACCTAGAGTCTTCCCTATGTGATCTTCGGAGCCTCAAATGCCTTTATTTATTTTCATTCAGCGATTGAACGTTGTTACGATCACTGTGTGACTTAATGGATAAGAATTGTATCTAATAATCCATCTCTTTCACTTTACCTCCTTACAAATTGATAAATTATCTTTGAATTGATGGATGGAAACTCCTTGTTCTCAAATATATTTTATAGTTTGAGTTCTTAGATATTATGTGCCTTCATTTTTATAATAGGTTTCATTGTAGGATTTGTGTTTCCATGAGAAAAAGTTAAGTGGTTTCGCCTTGATGCTAAATTTACATTAACCTAATATTGCATTACCAGCTTTATATGGTTTTAATTAAAATGAAATTGTCCGATTTTATCTAAATTCCTTCCAATCAGTACGTTAGACAAAAAAAATCTATTGGATTTGGGTTTTTAATTGGGCATTTGGAATGAATTCAGAAAACCTCCAATTCTATTAATGTGGGTTTTGTTTATGGAAACTAGAAAAATTTAAATTTTTTAATTTAAATTGTGAAAATTATATGATGGAAAATTGTGAAAAACTAAAATTCCTATTATTTAGGGATTTTTTATAAAATTGATTGAAGTTGTTTTGAAATTAAATTATGGAATTTAATTTTCAATTTGGATTTTAAAATTTCATGAATTGGTTTCAAAACCTCACTTATTATAAACGGAATAAATAAGTTTTGATTGAAACCCTATGGTTTTATCGTGGAGAAAATTAATGTTTCTTTTTAAAACCCCGCTATGGGTTTTAAGTTTAAATTGGCATTTTTTAAATAGATAATTTGATTGAATTGTATATCAAGAAGTTTTAAAAAAAATTACCCATTTTTTAAACTTGATTACACGCAAACCATAGCTAGAAATAGGGTTATTTAGATGAAAATTTATGATTTAAAATGTTAAAAATATTCTATCAGAACATCATATCCCTTAGGAAATGGTTATGAGTCCTCCTTGGCTCGAGTTCAAAGGGACATACATACATTATTCAATTCTATATGAGTGTAGGGTCCTTATATCCTGGAACATGTATACCTACTAAGGAACCTGGCCATGTTTCTCACATGTTTTTATTTAAATTTTATATTCCATTATTGTAAATGAGTTTCCATGCCCTGTAATTTATATAAACTAATTTATATAAAAAAACATATTTAATCCATTTTTTAAAAAGTGTCTTTTGTGTAATGTTCCCTTTGTAAAAAGGAAAATTTAAGTCTTTTGAAATGTATTTTAATAATTTGAAATATGAATATTGAATTTCAAAGTTATCTCAATATTTTAAATTTTAAATCATGATTTTTTAAATATTATTTTTTATATTCAAAACTTCATTGTTTTAATAATAAAATCACATTCCACGTTAATTTGATTTTTCATATGTTATGGACCCTTTAGGTGAAATCATACTAGTCGCTGTATCACATCCATGTTGTACCTTCAGATGTTTTTAGATTATCTTTATCCACAATTGAGTAAGGAAAAATGATCTTTTGGAGGTGGATCTAGCTATGGAACATTGAACTTGGTGGGTTGCATCCATTTCGACTTGGGGGGGATCTTCTGGTATTTTTCTAGTTTTAAGGTACTTTTTTATTGTACATAGGATTGATTATGACTATTTGAATTCTGTTACATTACTCCCAGAGGAGTTTCTTATGATATTCATATTGTATTGTCTCTTTTACATCCACATTGTTAGTGGAAAATGTTCACACATTCATTTTTTAGGAATCTTGTTGTAAGTCACAGACCTGTGGGGATCAATAATATCATTTGGTCTTTGTCAGTGTCAGCTCAGCTATCAATTTACCAAAGTCCCCTAGATGGTTCATGACAATATAAATAATCTAATAATCGAGTATCCTAAAAATTATTCTTCATCATATTTTTTAGGAAGTTCATCTAAAACATCCTTAGTATTGAGAATGAAAACTTTACACACAATGACTCTAAAATATCCCATCTCATGACTTCTCCACTTGAAAATATTATAAGGTGTCTTGTTCAACAATGGTATTAAAATAATTATATTATTAACACACAATCCATATTCCCAACATCTTCCCATAATTATTATTGTAAATTACACTCATTTAGCATGGTCCTTTGAATTTATAGAATTTTTATATTTTCCCTTTTTGATACACCATTTTATTTTGTTGTTATATGTTCTAAATAGTTGTAAATATGCATATGTTATTCACAAAATTAGAATATTTTTAAATTCTATAATTAACCACCATGATCATTGGTAATTTATTTAATTAAGCGTACCCTTTCAATTTGAACAAAATAAAACATTTAAAAACATAGATAACGTTTCAAATTTAGGTTTGTGAATATAAACCCATGTGTATCTAGTAAAAACATCATTAATAAAGAAATAATATCTCTTACCACCCAAAATATCATGTTTGATTGGTATCAATTAGTTTATGTAAATTATATCAATTGGACATATGGTTATTACATATTTAATTGACTTGAAACTATCTCTATGTTGTTTACCATTCAAGTCGGACTGACAAACAAAGGCAATGACCATTTAAAGTTTATGTAACTATATAAATATTTGTTTCATGTAAATCATGTTCATTAACATAAAATTAATCTTCCCCAAATTCATATAAAATAATATGTGGTCAATTTTTATAACATTCCAAATTTTACATATACATCACTTAATTCAAAAAAAAAATTGAATAAATGTTATCTTTTATTTTTACACATAACACAATAGATTTTCCTTAAAAAAATAATTCATTTATCTTTATGAAAATTAAAAAACAGTCTACTATCACATAATTTTTAAAGGCATGTTAAATTATTTTTAGATATTTCATCATAAAATACATTATAAATAATAACAGAATTCAAAATACCAACCACACTAAATCATTTTAACTTTACATTAAAATATTTAAAAATATAAACATTACATTCATAACACATATTTAATGAGTATAAATTTGATATATCAGCACTCACATGACCTTATAACCCAATACTCATATACAAAAAATAATGTTTTATGCTTCGAAGTAAAATTTACTACAAAAATGATTTAAGAACGTTTTGGTACCCATGAAAATTTAGGCCCTATGGGAACAGAATATGAATTATTGGGGAACCAAAATGATTTAAAACACTTTTTTATTGGTAATATAGAAGATAAAGAAATATAAATGAAATCATTAGTATGTTTAAGAGATTATGGAAATCTTAAGGAGCTCTTGTTTTCATAATAACATTTCATTTTACATCTAAAACATATAGCAGTAGATGTAATTCCATTAGTTCTCTTATAAAATAATGTTTTATATATTTTGGGAAAAATAATTTATAAATGATACCAGATCTATTTTGGTTTTAATTTATTGAAACACATCTGTGTATTAGTTTTATCTTGACCATGAAAAAAGTGGACATATTTAACATTAAAAATTCAATTTGATTTCTAGGTCGGTCATTCCATTTAAGAACATAATCAAAATTTCCTACTTTTTATCCCTGATATTTTTACATGAAATCAATTTCTACCATTATTTTTCATTTTTTGAACGTTATGTTTTAAGATTAACTTGATCAAATTTCATGTCTATATTTTTTTAAATTAATCATGAAAATATATCTTCAGTTCTTCATTTTCCTTAAGAACTTATTTATCTTTACACTAAAGGTTATTATATAAACAAGTTACATTATCACCTTTATGATCAAGTATTTTTTAAAATTTAATAATTCAATTTATACTAGGTTTTTTGCATTCATATTTCCAAAAAGAACAATTATTAGTCACTTACATTATTTGATGAATCTATTAAAGATAATTTCTTCACATTATTTTATAATCTAGATTCATTATTAGAATTTTAATCCCTTGTGTAACTCTATCAGACTTCCATTTACTTCTTCTCTTTATTGACTTTTATCCTCATATTTATTTATTTATTTAATATTTGTTAATTGGGTTATATGTTTCTACTTTTCATCTCTCGGAATAGATAGTGTATTTATTATCATTAGATATAAAATTTTCTTTCTTCTTCTCCTTGAAATATACATTGGGATAATCCATATGAAATATCCTTGAATAGAATTTCTTTATTTTATATCATCCCATTGTAATATGTGCAGTATCATTCCTATTACAACTATATAATTAGTAATCAGAATAGTAAGTGGAAAAAATACATAAAATAAATTCCCTTATTCCATTCATTCCCTTATTTGGTCATATTTTTATATTATAACTCATATTGTAATAATGATCCAAAAAGATCATCAAGTGTATATGACATGATATTTCTTAGATTGATCTATAACAACCATTTTAGCATAACTCTTCTTAGGAAGTCCCTTAAGTAATATTTCAATAAGAGTAAGGTTTTCCATATTTTATAATAATGGACTCATAAAATTTAGTGTATTAGTAAATATATGGATCATTTTATTTTAATTATCTTCATAAAAAATTTAAATTTTTTAAGATTTTTCACTTAGCATCACAAACATAGTTCTAATCATCTTATCTGAGGAAATACATATAACATTTAATATATTAAAAACATCTAGTGTTGTTTTACAAAAAATATACATGAATATAAACATTTATTTATATTATAAATTTTAAAATTTTCATCACCTTGTAATCACACACATATTTTATTGTATCATTACCATATAATAAAATAGTTTCACCTTTATGATGATTTCATTGGTTTCCACTGATTTTTTAGTGATCAATTTTATGTTTTTTTAAGAATGATTTCATCTGAGATGTCTCATATCCATAAAATTTTCCATAAAATGAGGTGGTATTGGATGTATCCATCCACCATTCAAACTTCTTCTGGGAATAAAAAGTAGATCTTTCCCCTTTATTTTTATATTATGAAATGGTTTAAACAAATAAATATATTTTTGAACATTGGTATAAATATAAGATAAAATTTATTGGTGATATAAAAAAATAATAGTTATCAACTCTTAAAAGGGTGAGGCTCTCATACCAATTTTTAGACTTAGTATGATGGAAGAATGCATTGGATGGGTTAAATGGATCTTTAAAATAATTTAAAAATATTTCAGAGTATTTAAGTCAATATAAATTAAATAAAACAATGGACACAATATATTTTTATGGTATTTTAGGTAAAATTAATCCAAGTATACATTTCACCCCACTCAAACACACACAGAGATAGAGATGAAACCCACTAATAATGGAATCTCACCCTAAAATTTTCATAACTAGAGTCACAACCCAATTATAAAGCCTTTCCACTAGAGGCATCAAAACATGATTAACCTACCATGGTTGATTTGGACACACAACACAAACAATCCTTCCTTTTTAACTGAGTGGAAGAACCTGAACTCAATTTAAATGGGGATTCAAAAACCTCATACTGTAACATTGCAATATTTTAAAATGAAAAACTTTTTTCAATATCATATAATATACTCCACTTCAAGATTTAACAAATGAATAAATATTTTTATTTAAATGTAACGGTTACCACCTATATATTAAAATGGGGGGAGTGAATGAGATTAAATAAATAATAAAAATATAATTTAAATATTCTTATGTAAATAAATCATTAGTTTCTGACTAATTATAAATTAAAATAAAAACTAGTTAAATATAAACGATGTTTTTTAATTTAAAAACTTTTTTTATTCGCTCAATCACATTTAATATTAATAAATTAAAATAATCACTATTATTGAAATACATTAATGAAATTTATATTTCATATATACAATAATTTCTTTTCAAATTCTTCTGATATTTTTGATAGGCTTAAGACAAGAATAAATCATTTTATAAGCATAAAAAGCTATATTTTCTAAAAGGAAATTTTTTCTCCGTTTAAGAGCTCCCCTAGGATAAAACTAAACTTTGAAAATTTTATATATTTGATTTTACAAAATAAAATTAACTTTTTAATTTAGATTATCAAAATTATCTGAGGGAGAAGTTTCGGTATTTTTGGAAATGTTTTTCTTTTTTAGGAATAGTAAAAATACTGAATTATAATTAAACACTATTTTTTATAATATATTTATATAGTAAAATTATATTTTAAATTTTTTCAATATATATTTTGTTCACTTATACATAAATAAAACCATTTTAGGTTATTTAAATTAAATTTAAAATGAAATTAGATATAAAAACATTTAAAATATTTGAATTGTTTACATTAAATTCCATTTTTTGCATTGTGCTCACAGGTTTAGTTTTAAAATTGATTTTTCTAATTATGTTAATGGAATTTTGTGAAATGAATGAAATATTTTTAATAAAAAGTTCCAAATTATATTATTAGGTTATTTTTATTTTTATTCACAAAAAAAAATACCGTGGTAAAAACAATTTTTACAGTGGTATTAGAAAAATAATGAAACAAGTTAAAGTTAAAAGGTAAAATATTAAAATTACTAAAAATTATAACTGTAAATGTGTGTTTTAAGTTCTTAGTGACCCTAAAAATACATTAAAACAATATTTATTATTTAATATTTGGTTGATAAATTTCCCATCAATGTGGTAGTATCTAATTATTAAATAATCAATAATTTGTCACTTAAAACCACCCCTCCTCAAATCTAAATATAACCTCTCACTACCCCATTTCTTCTAAAAAGCCTTAAATATTATATAATGTCTACCAAACCGTCTCCTCACAAATTTATACATGTCTATTGTCTTCTTGTCTCACCCAAATACCAATTCTGAGGTCTTTATGGGATATTTCAAGTAAGTGACCTTAAATATGTAATTTTCTCAAAGAACCTCTCTTAATTTCATTTCTTCTTCTAATTTTTCCTCACCTCATACACCCATAATTTCATGATAAGTCAAAAATCATTATATAATAAAACTTTATGTTTCTAATGAAATATATCATATCTATTTCATTTATCATATCCCTTTATTCAATAAAAAAAATCTTTATCCAAATTATGGCGATTTACCATCTACTTGAATATTGATTTTTTTTCATTACAACCATCATTGATCATAATAAAATTATTATTATAGTGGAAAAAAAATTAATTGGGATATTATAACCTATTAAATATTCTGGAAAAAATATATACTCCTAATATTAAATAAAATCAATCTAATTTGTGTTGTATAGAGAAACTGCCACAATAATCTAAATCTTTATAATTAAAATTATATCTAATGAATCATCCTCATGTATGAAAGAAAAATGATATATTGAGATATTTATAATTATGTGTTTTCTATAATACCATATCATTATGTTTCTAAATTATTACTTTTAGTTTAATATAAGATCTATAATTATACATAAATGAACTGATCATGAAACTATGAAATGAATTACCCAAAAACACTAAAAAATCATTATTAATGAATGGGTGGTATGGTTATTTTAAAGGTCATATATGGTATTATAAATAGAAATATATTCATTTAAAATATTAATAAAAAATTTAAACCCTTGTACAAGTGGTTTTAACGCTTTTTATGAATGTTGAATGTGAGGTGAGGGAATTATTTACCCGTTTTTATTATTTGAGAAACTTATACTTATTGATTATATCATGATAATTATATGTGTGAAATGAATTTTTAATATCTTATGTTGTAATTCCACCTATTTTTTATGGATTTATATAAAATATACATAATCAAATAATTTTATTAACACTTACTTCATTGAGTTGATATTTTTAGGGCACATTATTTTAAAAAATAATCTTTTAATGTAACTCTTTCACCTATTTCTACAATATCATGAATTATGTTTTTTTAAAATATACTAAATGAATCAATTTCTAAATTTAATTTCACATAAATTAATTGAATAATTCATTAAAATATTAAAATTTAATTTCCAAATATATTGTTTTTATTTATTAGTCAGTGTATTCGTTAAAATGAAAAAAAAATTAAAATGGAAAATTTATTTTTGTCAAGAATGTTTTTTTATGAAATATTTTTGTGTTATTGTTATTTTTTGGTTCATTTTAATTTCTAATAAGGATGGGTGGTTCCATATTAAATTGATAGTGAGTGATACTATTATATATCTCTAATACATTGGGTAATGGGATGGAGTAAATCAGTTAGGATTCCCTTAATATATTATAAGAATAATACTACGATGATTAATACTAATGTATCTATGGGGGTTACATACTATGTATCCGGGAGAGTAAAAATATTTTTAAGCGTGATATGGAAAATTATTTCCCATGTTACCTAATTATATTTTATATGATTTTTTATGAGTTTTCAAGAAAATATTTTGATTTTAAACATGTAAGATAATGATCAATTTGAATTAATGAATCCGATTTTAGGGTAAAAGTTATTTTTTAAGAAAAATTTGTTATGTTTATTCACTGTACTAATTGATTCAATTAATTTTTATCCCTTACTGAACATTTTTTTTCATATCATATTTTTTAAAAAAATTTCATATGTTATAAGGAGAGGATATAAATGGATAAAGTCAAGGGAAAAATTATGAATATTGATTATGAAAAAAATCCATATTTTTTTATGGCTTTTGTTTTATGGAATAAATGGATATTGCATATAACTATGCACATATAATGTATGGGTTTAATATATTTGAGTTAGTTCAAATTCTTTAAAATTATAAACCATAAAGATTTGTGGAATTGTAATAATGTAAATTATAGTTTAAAATCACTAGAATATATAGCATTTATGGGTCCATACAATAGGTATCAAAGGAGGGTTTATGAAACATAGGATATATGATTTTTTTATGTGTGGTTCCCATATGATTTATAGATATCATCATAAGGGTAAAATTTTAAAGTTTATTAAGAGTTCAAATATTTATATATCCCTTCATTGGATTAAATTGATGAATTTATATAAGATTTATTATATTTCCGGACATTGTTTTTATAAAGGTAAATGATTTAGATATAAATGATTTTAAGGTAATATATTATAGGGATTTTATGGGTAATATCTTTAAAATTTCCAGTGTCGTTCAAATATTTAATAATTTATATCATGTTTTAATGATGGTCTTCATTAAATATTATGTATCTTTTTACAAGATATAGGGAAAGAGATCTATCACAAATTTCTTTTCCTTTTCAGATTATTTTATTATCACTATTATTTAAAAATACATTTAAATTTTTTTTATAGAATTATGAGTATTAAAATAACCATTAATAAATTGATTGACTTATGTAACACTTTTTCTCATCCCCAAATAAAATTATGGATCATTGAATCTTTTTCATTTGATTTCAAAATCCTGAATTTACAAACCCTCTTAAAAAGGGAACTTCTAAAAGAACATTACCATTTACGTTATGGATAAAGGATATATTAGTTAAATCCTGATGTGTGGATTTAAGGTATGAATTATTTTCATATGATCCGGGTATGTAACATTATTTACATGATAATGATGAATCGTAATGATATAATTCATGTCTATGATTATAGAATTACTTATAAAGGAATGAGATGAATAATAATGGTTAATGATTTCAGAAATAAGTGGAATGAATGATGTGTTTATGTGTTGAGTATTAACATTTCAAATACTTTATAAATATTGTAGGAATCATGGAATTATTATGGATTTTTTAAATAGAAGGTTTTGCTTTCTTAAAATAGGAAATATATGATAGATGGAATTGATACATTTTAAAAGTAGTGAAAATGTGGAAATTTTTTATGTTAATATATATGTTAATTTTATGATATGGAATTTTTTATTTGAGAAACATTTTATTTACATTTTCATGATATATTTTAAATGGATTTAGTAGTATTTTTTGTTTCAATGACCTTTGAATTGGAGGTAATTATTGTTTCTTACATTTTGGGAGGAATAAAATTTTTATTAGATAACCATTGAGGTTAAAATATATTAACATTATTTTTAGGATGTTTTGAAAATTTCTAGAATTTAATAATGATTATATTTAAATTGTTTTAGTAATAAGAGAACCTACAAGATGGGTGATAACCCATCACGTCTGGAAAGGCCTCAAGGATCGAACCCACAATTGAAGAATGATAAGGGTGTATTGCCTACCACTAGTTTATGTAATGTCCTAATTATTATGATTTTTTTATTTATTAAAATACATAATGAATAAATTTTATCATCATTTGGGAACATATGTTTATCATATTCATAACTACGGAATAATGAAATTATTTGGTGATTAAGGGATAGATTTTTTTCAGAAGATGTTCACTATTTTGGGAAACTTATATCAATAGGTTAAATTGAATACGCTGGGATTTAAATTGAGAAATAAATGATGAATTATATTTTAGAAACATGAATTTTTTATAGTGATTGAGGTTATTTTTGTAAATTATTAGTAAATATTGAATAATATTGGATTAATAAAATTAATTTTGGTATTTGACTTCAAGTTCAATTGATATTATTTAAAGATTAATATTAAATTTATCTGGGAAAACTATGTGATGAAATCCTTATAATTTTTGGGTTCCAAATTTAATCTATAATATTTGGAGGAAGTTAAAGGATAATTATTCATTGAATGATCTATGTTGAACTTTTGGTATAAAAACTAATGTTTGGAGAATAATGTAGCTTTTTTATAATATATAATATTATTATTTTTTGGAGAATTACATATACATTACTAAGAAATTTGGTTTTTGTTAATTCCTAAATATAGGAGTTTTAGATACTCATAATATTTTGTATTTTTTGGTCATTATATGTTTATTCTTAATGGTTAATGTTAGAATAATTCATCATTAATAATTATTTTATGGAGAAAATACGAATTGTTTAGTATGAGTTTATTATAAGAAAAATAATTATACTTGTAAATAGGTATGATTCCATATGTTCGTAGTCAAGGTAATAAAAAAATCATCAATTTTTGGAAAATAATTTTTCAAACAAAAATATTATCAATTTAATTTCTTTAATGAAGTATCAACATCCTTTTAACACATCACATATTTATCATTTTGTGATGGTTATCCTTATCTTGAACATTTTCATTACCACTCTCCATCATACATTATAAGTTTTTTTTTCCATTTATCTCTATGTTTTCCTAAATGGAAACCTAGTATTTTATATCTAATGTGACCTTCATACTTTCCATCATCTATTTTAAAATCGATGTTTTATTCATCATTGTTCCAAAGTGGTATTTAAACAAATGTATTTTGAAATTTCTAACCCTTTTTTTATCCATAGTTCAAATTGCAAGGAATAGGTTTTTTAAAGGGGGAGAATGGAAGAACATAATATTTTAAAAGGTAACACTACACTAAATATCAAAATTGATACACCATAGAAAGATTGTAAAAAGACTAAATATTAATATTTAAATTTGATTGTCATCACCTAGCCGAGGGAATGGAATGAATGAATGATATTAACAAAAATTACGAGAATATAAATTAAACATGTTAATAGAATATATTCATTTGTAAAATCCAAAACTCATATGACACTTTACATTTCCCTGAGCCCGATTGGCCACATGGCCTCAAACTAATCTCCCAAAATGATGGAGGCTTCCAACTAGTAACAAGGAACTAGGTTTTTATATGAAGGGATTGTCCCCTCATCACTAGATTGTTGCATTTAATAATATCAATAACATATAAGTAATGATATAATTATATAATATATACAATAGATACATAGTATGAATATATAATTATGTCTATAAGAGCCTCAAATCCAATGATAATTATGTATGTTTGTGCCTAGTAAAGCATCCAAAACAAGTACATAATAGTTCAATATAATATATTTATCAAAATTATAAAAATTCAAAATTATATCATAAAGTATCGTGATCCTCAACTCGATCCCATTCTCAAATAATCCAATGATGCTATCAAGAACCTATCGTAGGGATATTTCCCTTTGTAGATACCAATAGTCCTTAAAAAATTTGGCATCCAATGCTACAAAAACAGAATGCGAGGCATAGTCCCAATAAAAAACCACCAAAGGTTTGTGCCAACTAGTTAGTGAATATTTATAACATAGTGAAAAAAGTAATAAAATAAAAAAGGAATTTCTAATATTAAAAATCCTATAAAGTCCAGTTTCTCATTTATAAAAAATTATATTTAAAAGATAAGTCTCTAAATTAGTAGTCATACACGTGTCATTTATAAGCATTTTCAATTAACCATTCGTTATCATGTAAATATTAATTCCTGAAATCGAGTGTATATCCTGACACCCCACATCATAACATGATCAAGGATTCCTAAATATGACATCCATGAATTATTAACAATGACTAAACCCAATATTATGATTTGTCTTGGTAGATACGTCATATAAACCATTTCATCCTTTATTCATTTATGAACTTGTCCATATCTATAATACTCCAAATTAGGAATCCTATTATGGATCAAGGTAAAATATAAACCAACACCCTTCAATATAGCCCATGAAAAACCTATTAATGACCCACGTATATCTCTCAGTGTGGAATAACATAACTCCCATTCGAGTATATCCCGGATGGTCCACTAATGGAGTCCATGTATCACCCATGACATAAATATCAAATGACTTTTATGTCATCCTTAGAATTAATTATATGGAAACTAAATATCATTAGGCATATAAAACTCATCCTCTATTAGTCCTTCCTTGGTTTTTTATATAAGGAGTCCATGTGTCACTCTGTCATAAGCATGAAAGTATCCACATGAGTTCGTGTATGAAATTCACCAATGAATCCTTGTGTCACTCAAGTCATATATGAATTCTTCCAATATAATTCCATCAAATAAATTTGTTAAAATAATTAAATTTAAACATTTCAAGATAAAAACCAAGAACATTCAATTATTACTCACATTAAATGGTTTCTAGAAACATGGGATAATATTATAAGGATTTCCATAACTTCACTCACATGGGATTTTTTTTAAACAAGTGTGCCATGCATCATTAACCAAAACATGGAAAATGTCAATGGGTGTGGAATCCATCCCCTTTCCTTAAATCTATTTATATTACATTTAAAACATCAATAAATAATTCATCATTAACATCCCATGATTTGTGGTAAAGGGGCAGACCTCAACATGGACCAATTTCATATTCCATCAAAATTGTAAATTTAATACACAACACAAACAAGGCGTGGATTAAAATAAAGGTGGACAGCCAAAAACCATTAATTATTGGAAATTATTAATTTAATATTCTATTAATATAAATTTATATCAAGGAAGATAATTCATTTCAATGAATCACAAGATAATTATGTATGTAACACAATGGAATATATAAAAACTTATACTATTAATGAATGGAATGGAACAACCTACCTTTGTACCACAGATGATAGATAATCCACTATTTTCTCTTGATTCAACTTATATTGGGATAGAATCAAATAATTAAAGAATAATCTAACAATAATTAATATTTTCTTTCACCTAAATATCATATAAATTACTCAAAAAATGTGGAATGTTACAAAAGGAATCAATACATCAACAATGTGAATCTAATGAGATGACTGGTGCTTGAATCAGGGATGTGATGGAGAGCCTATGTAAAATACCAGAATAATTTACCAGGAAGGCTCTCAATGTATGATATTTCTATGGATGAGAATAATGAAATAGAACTTACATTAAAAATGATTTTTAAATGAAAATTGTAACTTTTCCTGAAATAATAAGGTTACAAGGATTTGGTGCATGGTTTGAAATTTTTTTCATCAACCATTAATTATTATCTATAGGGAAGGGATCCATATATGATTTATCCATGCAATTTTACCAACTATGAAAAACTCCATTTTCAAAATGGAAGACATTATTTAATGGTCATGTGGCCCATTTGTAATGGTTTTATCTAACAGTGAGAGATCCTCCTTCTCTCTCACTATGCCTTCCATGGGTTATCAAATTATGTGTCCCGCCCAACACATTTTGAACTAACTATGTGATAGGAATATTTCACCCGAAAATATGGGTCACTATATCTAAACTAGCCCTAGATACTGTTATTACCATTATAACCTCCAATGGAATTTGCAACTGGCCATAATTTAACATTTAAACAGATATTTGATAGAATGTAGGGGCTCCATACCTCAAAAAAGACCCATGTTCTTAAAAATTTTCCCACTTAAAGAAATTTCTCCCTCAAATTGTCTAACAAGGATGTTGAAACATTATTTTTGAACAACTATGGCCATTATGATTGCACATCTGCCTCCGACTTCTTGGTCTCATCTTATACTTGATCATGCTTCCATATGACCCATACTGGGGGAACAGACCGTCCTTATAGAACCTCCATGTTGTGATCCACAATACACATAAGATTCTCTTAAAAGGATACATATACCTATAACTCAAACTCCTTAGTATGAAAGGCACGATACGGGTCTGAATAGTAATTTCACAGATGGGAAACATAAAAGAAGTTGTGCATGTCCTGGTACCTATGAGTCAATTATTCTTAAGAGGCTATGATCCCTACTCTCCCAATAATCTTAAACTACCTAACATAATGTGTTGAAAGATAACCATGTATCATGTCCCTCCTATGTCCTAGCCTCTATAGTACTTTTTAGAAAACTATATCCTTGACCTCAAACTCTGGAGGTTGTCTATAGTGATTGGAATATGATTTCTTACAGAACTATGCATTATCCATCCATTTTTGAATCTAATGAACTATCTCTTTGGTCTACTAAGAAATATTACTTCCAATCATAGATGCCTCTCTATCCTCTAACCAACATAGGGGTAATCAGCATTGCCGATATTACAAAGCCTCACAAGGCACCATCTGAATAGTAACATGAAATGTATTGTTTTATGATAATTAAACTAGAGGTATCTTCCTATTCCAAGAGCCCCTAAAATCCCAAACACATTCTGGAAATATGTCCTCAATAACTATAACTGTGCAATCTGATTAGAAATCATTTAGGGGGTTGTATTCTATAAAAATAAGCACAAATGTACCAACCACCTTATGTATAACTTTCCAGAACATTGAATTAAATCATGTTTCCCTATCTAAAATGATAATATGATGGCCCCCATAAAATAAAAATATCTCTTGAATACATAGACTTCCAAGATCATCCACACCAAAGTTCTCCTTGATCGGTAGGAAATGAGAAACCTTCATAATTCTGTAAACAATAACTCAAAAGGAATCATTACCTATATGTGACCTCAGTAAAGCTGTTATGAAATATATTATGAAATCTTTCCATTTCCACTGGGGAATGGGTATATACTATAAAATTTTGGCAATTCATTGGTGTTTCACCTTCAGCTGTTGATAGGAGGAAAACCTCATAATACGACCAGAAATATCACTTTTTTCTACCCATCCACCGGTATTGGAAAATTAAATCCTAACACATCTTGGTAACACTAGGATGAACTTACCAATACGAAGCATGATGGTATCACATCATCTTCTTCATCATGAATGTTGATTCCCATACATGAACACGTTCATGGAGAATTTTATCCTCACCAATGGTCTAACTAGGAGGATGTTCCTTACCTAACACACTCTCCTATAAAACAAGTACTTCTAAGTCTGATGGTTTCATCATATATATATGGTTAGAGGTAATAGATATGGATGATAGAAAAGTCTTCCGCTGACTATCGTGGACCAATAAGTGTATCCTAGAGAAAACATCCATGAGCTTCCACTTGTTACTCGCCTGTTGAACATCATGTACCTGAGTACTCATTCTTAGTTCATCGGCCAAATTTTTGCCTTTACTAGGGAGGTAGGAAATATTGCATACAAAATAATGTAGGTATTCAAACAACATTTATGTATCATTTTTAATTCACACAATATAAATATGCAATGGAAGCATTTAGGTCTGTGTAAACAAAAAGATGATCTCCATGTAACAAATGTCTCCAATAGAAAAATGTGTGAACAACCACAACTAACTCTACACCATACATCGGGTAATTACTTTTATGTGGCCAAAACTACCATGACTTTTATGCCATGAATTTATCTCTTTGTATAAGAATTTCTCCTTGCCTGATACCTTATGTATCACATCTTATAGTGTAACATTTTCTTGGATCTAGAAATATTAGTATTGGAACTGAATTCAAAGTACATTGCATCTCCAAAAAGGGCATCTCATGGGAATTTGACCATAAAAATTTCACATTCTTCTTATTCAATCATATATTTGTCACATCTATTCATGATAATTATTGAATAAAATTTCTGAAATAACCACTCATTCCCAAGAACGTCGGTACCTAAGATATGTTCTTAGTATGCTCCCAGGAAACTATAGATCTACCTATATCGGGGTCAATTGATACTCTTGTCTCTAAGGTAATCTTACCTAGGAATTGAATCTAATCCAGCAAAAATTTGAACTTTGTGATCTTATCATATAATTGATGCTCTCTCAATGTTTTCAAAATGATATCAAGATGTTTGTCTTTGATGTGTCGATTATGAGAATACACCAAGATATTATCTGTGAAAACCACCAGAAATGAATCTTGGTAATGATGGAACACTCTATTCGTTAGTTCCAGGATGACTACCAGTGTATTCGTGAGACCCAAATACATTACCAAATACTCATATATACCATACCAGAAATGAATGGTTGTGAAATGTATGTATGATGGTCTAACACACACTTGGTTATAACTAGATATAAAATAATTCCTTATGAAACCCAAAGATCCTCAGTGATAATAGAAAAGATAAACTATATTTAGTAAAGGACACCAATTATTAACCATTATCAA
The DNA here is from genome assembly GCA_963277665.1 of Viscum album. Taxonomy (NCBI): domain Eukaryota; kingdom Viridiplantae; phylum Streptophyta; class Magnoliopsida; order Santalales; family Viscaceae; genus Viscum; species Viscum album. Next base: position 705,447,162 of record OY728155.1, read on the forward strand.
GTTAAATTTCATGATATCCATTCATAACATGATGAATCTATCCAAATATTTTAAAAAGAATACTATAAAACTCCATGAATAAGGTCTTTGTTGGATAAAAGCCTAATCCTTGAAATCCTTTAGCTACCTCTTACGATATTGAATCTCTATAGTAACCATACTTTAAGGAGGAATGGGTACCGGTTTATCCCCTAGTACTATCTCGATAGAGAACTCCACCTATCTCACTAGTGGTAATATGAAATATTCTTCTAGGAAAATTTCCCTGAAATGATCTACTTTTGGAGGTATATCTTTCAAAAATTCACCCCGATCATCTAGCTATAAAAACGAAATTTGGGTTTCATGACACCTAGCCCACACTTCTCAGGTCTAACTCGACATTCCTAGAATCACATTAACCATTGGGAATGAAATATCCACCTTCTAGATATGTAATGGTGACCCAATGGCGATTGAAATCAACAATATCATAAATGGAACCAACCATTTCATCCCAAGAATGATATAATGTCATGTAATCTCAAAGACAAAGAGGTCTTATACAAACTGACACCCACCAATCTCAGTGTGGGCTTCTTGAACTAGCATACATCCTCAGTTCTAACTCCCAACGAATTTTTAAGCCTCATGGATCCATTGGAAGAATAAAAACTGAACCCAAGGCCCTCCAAAATGGGCACCAATATAAATCTATGTGATTAAACAATATGATAAATATAGATGCTAATTTATAGGATACTATATTAGTATATAATATAGTAGATGGTGTGGGATCCTACTCTTCAAGGTACTATTAAATTTCATATATATGGCCTAAACAGTGACCTAGTGATACTTCATAGCTACCCTAAGAAGTTCTGATCTGTTGTCATTGTAAAACTAGGGTCTGGCTACAACAACCACGACCACCACTTCATCCTGAAAGAATATCTATACTCATGATTCCTACCTAATTATAAGTTGTTGACCCCTCTCTTGAAAATTAATTCGATGTAGCACCTCTCACACTAGCTTTCAGAGAAAAAAATTCTACATAAGTGATATAGATGACCCATATTTCTATAGGATTTGAACTCAAATATGTCTTTCCTACATTGTGGACTCATATTTCCAATCATTCTTCACTGATATTACAACATCCGGATACCATTGAATGTTTTATGGCTACTAGTATCACCATTTAGAAGCTCTAAAAGATGATTCCTAATACCGGTCAATGAAGTACCAGATCTTGATGTCAAACCTCCATAGCATGCACTCATAGCCTCTCTCAGGTTATCCTCTATGATAAACACCTGATTCACTATTCTAAAAATGGTAGTTATCCAACATTCACATGTGATAAGATTTCATTCGTGACACCATCCTCAAATCTCTTATATTTTGATAGCTCATCACCCACCAAAATAGGTGTGAAGTGCTAGATCTCAATAAAATAGGTTGATTATTCCATAACTGATAACGCACCCTACTCCATGTGGGAAAACACCCAGGATCTATCAGCCCTCAACAACTTGGGATTGAATTACTTATACAAGGCCATATAAAAATACCTCTAGTACATTTTCTGATCAATCCGATTAATAACATCCCACCATATATTAGTGAAATCAAATAGCACATAAGTATCGAGATGTACCCTCCTCCCAGGATGCATCTTTAAGTGATAAAATATAGATATAATTGACTCTTGCCATGAATCTGTATCTTGTATTCCAGTATCCCATGAAAATGGTTGTATGCTGTTGTTGTAACTCGCACAAAAACTCTACCATTGTTGTGAAAGGTCATGCTGCTCCCTAAACGGTCTGCATTAATTGCAAGAATCCATCGTGGAACTATGGTATAACTATTGGTTATATATCTTGAAATACTAAAGGATATACTCGTATCCCATGGCCATCCACTTCTGTTATGTGATCATTTCCACCCTATGGGACCATTACTAGAGGATTTTACGGCAACATACATTTATAAATAACAAGCACATGCCTCTTATTGATATTTTTATCAAGGTTTACAACTCAAATGTGAAGTTATAGAAATAAGATAGGAAGAATCCTTCTTATATAAGAATAAACCCCTCTACCTACTCCATGATTTTGGTTTGGGTGTTACATACATCATATATAAGAAAGATATACTACCTAAAACGCACTACTAAGGTCGGGCTAGGTTAAGTTCTCTGAAATAAACAATTCTAATTTCTATTGCATTTTTTACTTGATTTCACATATTTGTTTCATTTGATTCATACTCATTTCATAATTATATCAAAACGAATTTTGTAAGGTTGAACTAATGGTTCTCCAAATTTTTATCCATGAGGACCCATACTCCTCAGGATACAAATTATGGATTCCACCTAATTTACACCATATAACATCCCATTTACCAATAAAAAACATGAAATAAGTAATTTATCCTAAATGGAATGCCATAATTCATGGCTTGTGATTCATATAAGGTTCCTAAAATGAGGCATGAGATGACATACCGTCATCTTTTTCGGTTACAGTGTAATATAACCTTCAATAATTGCAATAATGACATCACAATTCGAGTGAATAAACCAATAGTGGAATCAAATATTCATTAATAGTAAATATCTAGAAAATGGAAATTTCATTAATGGAAATTTTCCTTTTTCATGTGTGTGGGTTAGTTGTGCCTAGGAATAACCAGTACCAAATCCAAACATCGTCATACAACTTTTTATTATTTTAAAATAATAAATCAAATTATAAAAAATCATTTGATAAAAATTTATAATGTCTCAGGCCTGGATTCCACTAAACTATGCCATGTGTCTGGTTGGCCACATGCCCTGAAACTCATCTACCAAAATGATAGATGTTGCTGACTAGAATTAAGAGCTTATTAGTTTCTATGGGGAGACTGTACCCACATCACCAGAGTATAGCGCATCTTAATATCTATAACATACATGTATTGGAAGAAATAAGTCATATAAACCATATATAACTAAATGGAATAGATAACGATGTCAAAAAGAAGGTTAGATACAATTTCAATGATGCAAGTCATGTATCTAGTTAATCATGCAAAAAAATGTACATAGTATTGTAATACAATACATTTATCAAAAGTAAAAAATGTTCAAAAGTGTCCCAACATTCATCACAAGCCTCATCTCGGTACCATGAACCCCTTCTCTAAAGCAGCTATTAACAAAATGTAGTTTGGTGCTTTCCCTTGTAATTAATTGTTATCATATAATCTATTTGGGTACCCAAGGAAGCTTGAACAGGGTGTGAGACGTAATCTTAGTACGAAACCCCCCAAAGCATGTTCCATCAAGTTAGTGAATATATATATAATAGAGTGAATGAAGTAGTAGAATAAGAATGGAAGTACTGAAATTATACATTCTATAAAGTCCAAGTTCTCATTTTTAAACAAGTTAATTTAAATGATAAGTCTCTGAATTACTAGTCAGTCATATACCATTTATAATTATGTTCAGTTAACCATTCATTCACATATAAATATTAAGTATCATGACCAATCATGTATCCCAGTGTCCCAAATGATAACATGATAAAGAATTCCTAAATAGGAAAACTATAATGTAATAAAAAAATTTGAATCTAAGTATGTTATTTTTCTATAAAGACAAGTTATATAAACCAATCCATTATCTATTCATTTAAAGACCTCATACCATCCATGGAATTCCTGATTTGGAATCTAGTTATCTCTCCAGGTGAAATATAAACAAACACCCTACATGATCATCCCTAGAGAACCTCTTAAGAAACGATGTATCTCTCTAGGTGTGGTATAATTTCACATACATTTGAGTCATACCCTAACAGTCCACTAATGGAGCCCAAGTATCACCCATGGTATAATGATAAAATTATCTCAAAGTCCATCCATGGAATTCCTAATATGTAATCCCAGTATCACTCAGAATTTAAAATTCATCCCCTTTGAATTTAACCTTCGTAGTCCATACAAGGAGTCCCATCGTCACTCAAACATGATCATCGTATAATATAAATGAATCCTTCCATGGAAATCATCATAGAATCCGTCTGTCACCCAAGGCATAAAAGAATTCAACAAATTCAATACCATCCAACCAATTCATTTACACAATTACATAAAAACATTTCATGTTCAAAACCACGAAAATTCCATTCTACCTCACCTTAAAATGTGGATACAAAAATGGACTAATATTAGATGTTTTTCCTTAACATCACTCACCTTGTCATTTTTTTTCAATCATCTCATACATAATTACCCAAAACATGGACAGTGTCAGGGAGTATGGAATACATCCCCTTTATTTGAATCCATTTCAATTACAATTCAATCATCAACTAATCATTAAAAATTAACATACCATAAAATAGGGAAAAAGGGAACACCCTAATGGGGTCCAAATTTATATTCCACAAAAATGTATATTTTATTACACAACCCATCCAAGTGGTGGCTTCAAATCAATATGGTCAACCTATAACTATTATTTAATATGACAAATTAATTTCATATGCTATACCTATAAATGTATATCAAGGATCAAAATATATTTCAAGGAACCAATTGAGAATGATGAGCATGAAACAATAATTTATTGAAACACTTCTTCTATTACGGAAAGATGTGAGATCACATACCATTAGTCCGAACTTTATAGCATGTCTATAATCATCTCCTGATTCGACAAATATCAGGAGAAAATAAAAGAAATAATGAAGAACCAAATAATATATAAAATTATTTTTCATCTAAATAGAATAGAATATAGAAAAAAATGAGGAATCACACAAAACGAATTGATAACTCATCGATGACGATCCAACGAGTTGAGCGGCACTTGAATTGTAGATTAGGTGAAGATCCTATAGTAAATCCAATAATAGTAAAACAAGGGGGATCTCGATGTAGGATCACGATATGTGGGAGAGTAAAAAAATATAAATTAGGATAAAATATATTTTTAAAGGAGACATTTTAATTTTACAAAAAAATTATAGGGTCACACGGTTTGTCAACAAAGTTTGACTAATTGTGTTAAAAAAGTACACACTCCATTATCAAAATTGTAGACAATGTCACATGGTCATGCGTCCCTTTTGGAGGTATTTTTTCTAACCATGAAAGATCCTCCTTCTCCATTAACATTCCTTATATGGTTTATATATCTATGTGGCCTGACCCGAATGGTTTAACTAACCTTTTGATAGTCTTATATCACCCTAAATGTAGGTTTATGTGCTCCAAACCAACCCTAGATACCCATGTTATCCTTATGACCACCAAGAGATTCAAAACAAATCATAATTTTGCATTTAAATGTATATATTAAGAAACGAAAAGGTTTCATACCTAAAATAAGATCCTGGTTCTTATATCATCGGTTTCTAATTAATTCTAAATTAAAATAACAACCGTTTAAATATAAAGAATGTGTTTTTATTGAAACATAAAATTTTATACCCACAATGGTATTTTATATTAATAAATTAATTGAATAACTATTTATTAAAGATATAAATAAATTTTATAGGTTTTTATCCAATATGTTTTTTTTTAAAATTTATCCAATATGTTTCCAAGGTTAAAGATGTGAATAAATTTTATTTAAATAATGACAAGTTATATTTTTCTCAAGGACATTATTATGGCCTTTTAACGGTGAACCCATTTTAAAACTAATTTTTTTCACATTAATAAATATTATTTGAAAAACTAAACATCATTTTTAAAATAAGAATATCAAAATCATTTTACGGTAAATAAATATATTTTTAAATGAATTTTCATTTTTTATGAATAGTGAAAATAGTAAATTTTAATTAAAAACGTTTTTTTGTGTAATTTATTTGTTTAATTAAATAATATTTTACATTGGATTTAAATTATAATTAGTTAAATAACACCAAAATAAAACTAATTTATGTTATTGGCATCAATTTAAAAATTAAATTGATATAAATATATTTCATTATTTGGAGTTTTTCACTTTAAAAACCCAATTTCTATTGAGTTGACGGGTTCAGCTTTAAATCTTAATTTCTGATTATGTGAACTGAATTTGGTAAAATTGATTAAAAATTTAGAATAAAACATTCCAAATAAGTTTTTAACAACAATTTTTTTAGGTATCAAAATGATACCGTGGTAAAAAAAATATTTACCACAGCATATGTAAAATAATAAAACTGGTTAAAGTTAAAAGTTAAAGGAATCACATTCATTAAATTTACAAATTTAAAAAGGTGTTTTATTTGTTTCTTGACCCTAAACATACCTTAAAATATTAACTATATTATATGTTTTTGGAAAGTAATGCCACTTCACAATTTTTTAACTTAATTATAAAATAATTATTAATTAATCACTTACAACCACCCAACTCGAGTATAAATACCACACATCACTACCCCATTTCTCATAAAAATACTTGAAGCTTCTCAATTATTATGAAAAAATATAATACCCACACTCCCCAAATTCAAGTGATTATATTATCACACAAATACCATATCCATGATCATTAAGGGATCCATCAAATATTCAATATTCAAGAGGTAATTTTCTCATTCCACCCCTCAAAATTTCCTATCTTCTTCTAATTTCCCATAACCAAAACCATCCATAAAAGCATGATAACTATATCATAATGTATAAATTAGGGTTTAAAGGTTAAAATAGAATATATAATATCCATTCATTTCTGATATCTTCTTATTCAAATAAATGAAACATGTGTTCAAATTTATGTGGTTTACCATCTCCAGGAATAATGATTTTCCATTTCCCATTACCACCTTCATGGATGTTCATAAAAGTATCCTTTTGGTTAAAAAAGTTCTTAATGGGTATATTATATCCTATTTCATGTTATGTAAATAATATAAAATCATTATAGTAAATAAAAGTAAATTATTTCTTGGTGTTTGGAAAAAACCACCAAATAAACTAAACAATTATCATTAAAATTTTATATAACAAATCATTAGCAAGTAAGAATGAAAAATGATATGTGGGAACATATACAATTATCAGTTTTCCATAATTACATTTTATTCCACTTCTATTTTATTCTTTCCAACTGAAAATAAAATCCATAATTTTACACAAATTAACCAATTATGAAACCATGAAACAAATTTTATGAAAACACTAAAAATAATGAAATATTATTAATGAATGGGTGATAAGATGAAATTAGAAGGTCATATAAGGTATTATAAATATAAATATAGTTCATTAACAATTGATAAAAATTATTTAAACCGTTATACTTGAGGTTTATAGACTTTTTATGTAATTTGAATGTGGGGAATCCTTAACCCAATTTTCATTATTTGGACTAAACTTCTTCTAATTTATTAGGTTATGCAAATATTATGTATGAAATGAGTTTTTAATATCTTATGTTTTATTTATAATTTATAATGTGTTTTTATAAAAAATAAACATAATATATTCATTTTATTAATTATCTCTTCACTAATATTATATTTATTTGGAATATTATTTTAACAACCCTCCATTAGAGATACTCTTTATATTTTTATAACAAAATCCAAAAGAAGTGTTTTTTGACGTATATGAAATGAATAGAATTTACCAAAATAATTTCACTTAAATTATCTTAATCTTACATTACAAGTATAAATATTTATTTTCATATAATGTGTTTACATTTATGAGTGCCCAACTTCATAAAAATGAAAAGTGATTTCAAAATGGAATAGTTATTTTCCTCAAGTACGTTTCTTTTAAGTTATATTTATATGTCATGATTGTGTATTGGTTCTTGGGTATTTTTTATTAGTATGGTTTGTTTCTTGATAAACTAACGGTATTTGAAACTCTTATTGATACCCATTGAATTTGGTAATGGGATGGAGTTAATCATTTTGGTTTCTCTTAAGAAATTGTAAGAATACTATTGCGGTTATAATTCTAAATGTAACTATAATGGTTACTCCCAATTTATCAGAGAGAGAAACAATATTTGGAAGGGTGATAAGTAAAAAACATTTCCCAAGGTACCTACATGTCTTTTATATACATTCATATGAGTTTTAATTAAAATTATTTATTTTTAAAAATGTAAGATAATGATCTTTTTGAAATGATGATTCCCTTTTAGTTTAAAATAGATATCTGTAAGAAACATATTTTATCTTATATCACTACGGGATTAGTTTCCTTTATATTATATCCCATATTGATCTTCTATTTCTCATACCATGTTTTAAAATCCTTTTCCCAGATTATAAGGATGAGTAAGAGAATGAAAGAAGTCAAGTGAAAAATTATGAAGATTGATCATGAAAAGAAACAATGTTTTTATTGAAAGACTTTTGTTTTAAGGAAGAAATTACTATTGTGTATTAGTTTTTACATGTAATTTATGGGTTTAATATTTATGAGTTGGTCTAAATTATTTAAAACTATTAACCTTAAATATAATTGGGATTTTAATAATTTAAATTCTTGTAGAGGTCTTGTTTTTTCATTATAAGACTTTGAAATATTTAATTTTATGTTTCCAGAGCTAGGTGTTGAGACGGTGAGCAATTTTGATGTCCAGTGTTCTGGGAATTAATTTTATTAAAATTAGTATATATATAATTTACTATACACATTATGGAAATGCTATAACTCGTAAAAAGACACTCAGGTCAGAAATTTGAGTCTATGGTTGAGTTGAGAATGTGGATTTTACCCTAGTCGAGACATAACATTTGTCAACGCGCAGTTTATGTAGAGAAAGTCACACATGGGAAATTGTTTTTAAAATAATTAAACATAATTATTTTTTCTCATACAACATATCAAATTAATTTTTAATGGGGAATCAAATAGAAAATTTGAGACTGTCATTGATTTTGAAATGGGGTGTTTTATCAAAGCGCGACAAAAAATGGATGGGTGCAAGAGGTTCAGATTCCACAAACATTGGAGGGAATGTTGGTGTTTTTCCTATAAATATGTGATTATAATATATGGATTATAGTTATCCCCTAATCCTACCTCCACCCAAATCACTCTCTCTCATTCGTTCTTTAATAGATCAATGAGAAGCCATTGACGAATCAATGGAGGATCGCAATAGTAGTGAGGTGAATGTGCCGTCAATAAAGAATGGATCATATTGATATTGGATCCTTCCATTTTTATCATTTACTGAATATTTCATTGAAAATATATCCTTTTTTGTTTAAATATTTCTTTTCAATTATCAATCATCGATGGATCCACTAACATGACCATCGTTCTCTGTTTGAAGCTTGTAATTTGTATGTTCTTCGTTAGTTATTCGTGGATATTTATCACCTAATTTTGGAAACTAAAAATCAATAATGGATCATTGAGGGGTTCTTGATCGGTAAAGATCTCATCATGAGTATTGTCTATCTAGTTTCATATTCATGATCAGGAAAACGAAGGAGGTCTGTTGGATTGTAGAACGGACCACCGGAGCACAACTTGGCCTATATGGTTGTTATGTGGCTCAGCCAATCGGTCAGTGGGTTGTTGGGTGTGACCATGATGGATGGTAAGACATGTTTACATGGGGTAATAACCATTCATGGTTCATGCCTAATAGGATAGGCCATCATTAACAGGCTGGGTTGGGATAGTAGGTTGGGTCCCGCCTAGTGGGTCAGACCTAGCATATCTGGGTTGGACCCAGGCTAAACCCATGGTCGTCCCAGAGAGGTTGCACAGTTGATTATACATGGTCAACCATTGGGTGGTCATGTAAGGCACGGACCAACCATGGTGGTTGATGCCCTGGTTGGTGGCCCGATCTTGAGCTGGTCCCCTAGTCCAGTGACCCCACACCCCCTTCTGAAATTTCAAACTCTTGTATCTTCTAACCCAGACATCTATTTGAAATAAATCCTATAGTTATGTGACCCTCTCTTCAAGATAGATATTTTGAGTTATATTTGGTAATTCTATGTTTTGGGTGAGATCACAGGCCCCGCAATTCCCCATTCGGTCTTGTTGCGATGAAAATCACTTTTTTACTGTTTATGTCTTTCAAGAAAGTAAATAGCATATCCTGTGTGTTTTTCTATATAGAACGTGATGGTGACCTCATTTCTTTAGGTATGTTCCATGATGTGAGTTATTCCAAGAATGATGTCTACTTATGGGTGTTCAAATATAATTGTGTTTAGGCAATGACTCAGAACAATTCCATGTGGAACCCTCTACACAAGTTGGGCATGGTTACTCAACTTATTCCGAGTTGAACCCACAAGTTGGGATATGCATGGTCCCTCAACCATATGGAATGACCTCTTGACTATGTGGATTAGTGATGAGATATACATTAAAGTTACTTTGGATTCAAAAATATATGGGTTGTTTCCCCCATCAATACTCTTCCTTGTGATGTGACATAAAACCATGTGGGCGAGACAGAGAAACACAAAGAAGATATTATCGAGGTGTTTTGTGTGAGCCCCTTTGACTTGAAATTTATGAAATATATCAGGGATGTTGGTAATTGATGGTGGTTAATTATTGAATAATTTTAGACTCTTTTTATTCGTTTGATCTGGGATATTGATATCCCCTTTCTCATTTTTGTTTAATTGACTGAGCATATATATATATATATATCCTATTTTTGTACCCACTCCTTGATTTTTGGATACTCTAAATCCATGAGAGATGAAGATGTGCAGGGTATGCCACATGATTTCTATGTATAGTTTCTCAGGGTTGGATGAGTATACTCTCCAACTACATGTAGTGAATACTCAACGAGAAGTTAATATTCTCATAGTATCTATATCATTGTGTTTGGATGAGCTTACTTCGCTCTCTTGTTGGGTTTAGATGCACTCTTTTTATATAATAGTTACATCTAATGTTTTCCTTTCCATTTTATATCTCTTAATGCTCCCCATTCATTTTGAGGAATCCTATTTGTTATGTAAATACTCACCCCTGTATGGTATTTTACCACACATGTCATTACTATTTTAAATGATAAAATGGTTTCATTGTGACTTTAGTGGGCCTAAGGATACAGGTTCATGGAATGCATATAGTGGTCATAACATGGATTCCATTAGTGGGGTTCTATAAATTGTTTTATTTTTTTTCAATTTCATTCACATTGGGACACTTTTCTAGTTGGGTGTGTATTTTATTCCCTTTTCCCTATTCTATTTACATTACAATACATGTACTATTTAGTGGTATATGCATTCAAGGTTTATTTACAATAGTTTTTATCATTTACATATTTCCCTATACACCTTTCCATTAAGTTGGTTATGTGTTTATGTGTATAGGTACTTAAGAAAAATAATATCCATGTTTGTTGTGCCTTAATCAGTTTTCGCCACCCCTGACCTATAAAGGTGAGCATGGGGTAGTAGCATATTGAACCTCGATATGGGTTGGGTTGTGAAAATTCAAGTTCAAATAATTAAAATATGTAACATTTATGATCAGATCTTTAAAGATGGTTTTAGATGAGTGTTTAGAAAACATTGGAGATTATCATGTTCTCTCTTGATGTTCTCATAAGAGTTATTGATATCATCATCTTGGTATAAGTTAAAGGATGATTATAAGATCAAATTATTATATATCCCTTTAGTGGTTTGAAGGGATGAATTTCAAGGGAGGGTAATTATTTTTTAGAAATTGGATTTAGAAATGTAATTGATTTAGGAATAAATGGTTTGATGGTTAAAGTGTTATATAGTGTCTATCGGTATTATCTTGAAAAGTATAATTTTCATTTTAACATGAAAAACATTTATTTCATGTTTTAATGATATTCTTTTCTACATGTTAAGGATCATCAATCATGATGGATGGAAAGCAATCTATCACAACCTTCAACACCTTCAGGGTGATTTGATTTTCATAGTTTTTTAAAATACATGTTCAAATGATTTTGAATGTTTTTTTGAGTATTAAAATTGTGTGTAGGATATTTTTTGACATATCTCACACCATTAATTTTCTACAAAATATTTTTGGTTCATAGTGTCTTTTTCATTTCATTTCAAAATCTCAATCATAAAAACACTCTCGAAAATGGATCTTCCAAAAAGTAAATTTCTATTTACATTATTTATCAAGGGGATATCAATGAAATATTGATTTTTGGATTGATGGTATGAATTATTTTCTTAATTTCATGGTATGAATCATTTTTTAGATTATATTTAAGAATCTTAAGGATTTAATTCTTATATTTGATTATATATATAATGTATGAAGGAATAAGATGAATAATTAGGGTAATTGGTTTAAGAAATAAGTTGAATGATGGATGTGTTTATGTAGTGACTATTCAACATATTATATATTATAAATTTTTTTGGAATCATGGAATGACTATGAATTTTCAAAATAGTATGTCTTTTTCAAATATTTGGAAACATGTGTTAGATGGAATCAATACCTTTTATAATTAGTGAATAAGTGATAATTTTATGGTAAATGTAAACCTTAATTTTATGATAAAAACTTATTACATGAGGAAAAAATCATTTAAATTTAGTGTACATATGTTTAAAGTATTTGGTATTATTTTTGGTTGATATTATCTCACAATTAGTTGTAATTATAAGTTCTTACTTTTTGTTAGGAAAAATTAAAGATGTGATATAAACATTGAGGTTAAAATAATTTAAGATTATTTTTTGAATCTCCATGAGATTTTATAAATATTTAAGGATTATATTAATATAGTATTAGGAAGAGGATAGACTGAAGGATGGGTGATAACCAATTATGTCTAGAAAGTCTTTAGGGACCAAACCCACAACCAAAAAAAGAAAGTGTGCATCAGCTACCCTTAGTCTACATGATCTCTAGGTTGTTATAAAAAAATTATATATTAAACTATATAACCAATAAAGTTTAATTACATTTTGGGAATATATGTTTATCATATAGATAACCATGGGATTATAAAATGTTTTTGTGATCATGTGATTATCGTTATTTCAGAATAAGTTCACTATTTTGGAAACCTTATATGATTAACGTAAATAGAATATAATGGGATTTAAAATAACAAATAAAGGGTGACATATCTTTCATAAACATATTTCATTTAATGTGATTCCTTTAAATTATTTAAATGATTATTTTATCTTAATGATTATGTGATTAGGAAAATTAATATTATATATAACATTTTAAGATAAATTGATATTACATGAAGATTAATATTAAATTTATCTTGGAAGATTATGTGAATAAATCGTTCTGATTTTTCATATTCCATGTTTAGAATATAATATTTTGGGGAATTTTAGGTATAGTTAATTTTATGTTGATCTATTTTTAACTTTGGTTATTACTTAAGAATTTTTTAGATTAAATTAGTTTTTCATAATAAAAAGTATTATTTTTTTACAATTATAGTATCTTTTGATATGAATTTTTTGTTTTTATTAATTCCTAAAGGATGAATATATAGTCATAATTTTGTGGATTTTTTGATTTATAAAAATTGATTATGATTTTTTAGGTATTAAAAATTTATTTTGAATAATTATTATTTGGTGAAAATGTTTTTCGGTAGATATTAACTAAATGATAAAATTTTACATGTCAAGTAGGTATGGTTCCTTATTTTCTTTTTATATGTTTTAAAATAATTCCTCAATTTTATGAAAATAATTTTTAAATAAAAACATTATCAATTTACTTTTCTAACTGAGGGAGTAATGAACTTTTAACTAATCTCATATTTATGAATTTATGATACTTAACATTCTCATTAACATGTTATTTATAACACTATATGATAAATTTATAGCTATTTTTCTCTTCTCTTCCCATGTTTTCGTTTATGGAAACCTACAATATGTTATCTTCGGTGAACAATGTACTTTACTTTCTCTCCTTTCAAAGGAAAGTTTTATTATCCCTCATTCTGATGCGGAGTTTCAAAAATGGTATTTTGAAAACTCAAAACATGATTTTCAATTTCAAATATGAATTAATAGGACTCAATTAATTAAAAGTGGGATAATGAAATAACTTGATACTTTAAAAGGAAGCATTATGTTCAATATCATAAAAGATACACCACATCAAGCATAATTAAACATATAAATATTATAATTCAAATGTTATTATTTTCACCTAGACATTACAATTGAGGGAATGAATGAGATTAACTAAATTAATTAAAAATATATTAAAAATTATAAAAAAATTCATTCATTGGTTACCAATTATTTATAAATTAAAATAAAATACAATTGAATATAAAATATGTGTTTTATTAAAAAACATTATGCCAGAAATGGAATATTATCATAACATATTAAATTAGTCACTATCAGTTAAATATATTAATGAAATGTATATGTTTTATGCAAAATAAATTTTATTATGCTCGTAAATGTTTTTTATTTGATTAAGATAATAATGAATCCTATTTTAGGCATAAAAGTTATATTTTTGTAAAAGGAAAATTTCCCACCTTCTAACGACACACCTATTTAAAAACTAAAATTTTTCACTTTTATATATATTATATGAAAAAATATACTAAATTTTAAAAATTGAAATATAAGAATTATCTTAGGTTGAATTTTATGTTTTTTCAGAGATGTTTTATTTTTTATGAATAATGAAAATATTGAGTTTTAATTAAAAACTTATTTTTGCCTAATTTATTTACATTGTTAAATTATATTTTAAATTTGTTTTAAAGTATAATTAGATAGAATATAAATCAATGAAACTAATTCTGATCAATTCAATAAATTTAAAATTGTAATTTTGAATAAAAATATTTCAAACATTATAATTTTTACTTTAAAACCCCTCTTCTTCATTGTGTTTACAAGTTTAGTTATATATATCAATTTTTAAATTAGATGAATTTAAGTTAGTAAAATAGATTCCATATATGGAACCAGATGTTAAATATTTTTTTGTAAGGAAATTTATTTTTTTAGGTATAAAACAGTTACCATGGTAAAACAAATTTTCCGTGATATAGGTAAAATAAAGAAAGATGTTAAATTTAAAAGGAAAAGGATTAAAATAGCTAAAAATTGAAACGTTAAATGGATTATTTATGTGTTAATTAACCCTTAACAGACTCGAAAACATTATTTATCTTCCAAATTAGTGGTAATTAATTATGCCACAATGTGTTTGGTTGTAATTATTGAATATTAATCTATTTAAACAACCCCTCCTCAAGTATAAATTCCACACCTAACCATCACATTTCTGCCCAAAATCATTAAAATATAATCAAATATCGACCAAAAAACATACTCCAAACTCCATACATGAAAAATGTATTATGGAATTTCATAAATAGCTTTTACAGAGTCTTTAAGTGATCCTTCAAGGGGGAGATATTCAAGAGAAAATTTTCTCAAACAACCACTCTTAATTTCTATTCTTCTTCTACATTATCCTCAATGCCTTCATATATAAAGTAACGATACCTCCCTAATTATTTATATACCGTAAATATATATTTATAATTTAATATTTCATAAACATTTTATTTCTCATCTCATCTTATTCAAATAAATGAATCTTTTTCCCAAATTATGGCGGTTTATCATCTCCAGGAATAATGATTTTTCATTTTCCATTAACATTTACATAGATAGTCATAAAATTATAATTATGGTTAAATAAGATTTTAATAAGTATACTATAACTTATTTAATGTTTTGTAACTAATACATATTCATAATATTAAATAAAATTAAACTAGTTTGTGGTGCTCAAAAAAATGACCAAATAAACTAAACATTTATTATAAACATTTTCTATAATGATTAATACTCATATAAGAAGGAAAAATGATATTTTGGAACATTTATAAATATGTATGTAAATTCATACCATTTCATTACAATTATGTTGTATTCATTCAACTTAAAAATAAAATCCATAAATATACAAAAATAAACCAATCATCAAACTATGAAACAAATTCTCCCAAAAAAATAATGTAATGTTATTAATGAATTGGTCGTAAGATCTTATTAAAAGGTCATATAAGGTATTATAAATATCAATATAGTTCTGCAATAAATTAATATAATTATTTAAATCCTTATACAAGAGCTTGGAAGACTTTCAAATAATGTGAAACTTGAGTTTAAGGAATTCTCACCCTTGTTAATATTATATCAGTTAAACTTTCACACATTGATTATTTCTTGATAATATTATGTATTAAATTAATTTTAAATATCTTATAATAAATCTACACATATTTATGTGTATTTATAGTAAATAAAACTGTTCGATTCATTTGATTAATTCTAAATTCGTTGATATGATTTTCATAAGGGACTACATTTAAAAAAAATCCTCATATAAAGTATCTCATTCAATAATTTTAAGAAAAAATAAAGGAATATTTGTTAGCATATAAAAAACAACATAATTTCCCACTTTCATATCACTTAAATTTTTGGAATATTACTTTACATGTTTACAGTTTTATTTTCAAATTATTTTTTTTGCATTTATGATTGTGTGGATTTTTAAACATGAAATGTGACTTTAAAATGGAAATGTAATATTCTTCTAGAATGTTCCTTTATACATGATTTATGTGTTCTGATTATGTTATGGTTCCTTGTAATGTTTTCAGAGGAAGGGTTGCTCTGTGATACCCAAGAGAGGGTGGGCCCATTATAGCTTCCCAATACATTGGGTAATGGGATGGATTTAACCAATTATGTTTACACTAAGAGATTATAGGAATATTAATATTGTGATTATTATGAATGTAATCCTGATGATTACTCCATGTGTATCTAAATGAGTATAAATATTTGTAAGAGTCATAGGGAAAATGATTTCTCAAGTTACCTAATTATCTTTCATATGATTTCTTATATGTTTTTATGACAAATATATAAATTTAAAAAGGAAATATAATGATATTATAGAATTATGATTCAATTTTCAAGGTAAATGTTATGTCTTGTAGAAAATTGTTTTTGGTTTTTCAATGGACTAATGGTTTCTTTATTTTTATATCCCTAGATGATATTTATGTTCTCATCCCAACCATTGAATTGTTTTTCATTGGGTATAAGTATTGGGAGGAGGAAGTCATTTAATAAATTTGGGATATTTATTAATAAAGAAATAATGTTGTATTTTTTGAATTTTGTTTTATGGAAGAATTGAATATTTGTATAAGTGTACACTTATAATATATGGGTTTAATATATATTATTTAGTCATAATTATCTAAAAATATAAACTTAAAATGTCTTCATTATGTGAATAATTTAAATTCTATTTTAAAATCACTAATATGTAACATTTAAGGTTGGTTCCTTACACACACATGTACTTTTTAAATGTTTATTATGAAACCTGCATTCTTAAGAGTAAAATAATAAAAATAAATACAACACCATTGAAACTATTAGATCAAATGATGCTTGTGAATTTTAAATTAGTATAGATCACTCTAAAAATAAGTGATGAATAATGAATTTTAGAAATGTGATCAGATGCCCAATGATCAATAGAAGGGGGAATGTTACAATTCTCAATGATTCTTGTATCCTTTAAAAATTGAATCTTTCACTTGTTCTGTCAACTCAATATATAGAGTTTATTAATAAATAACATATTGTAAATTTTATGCTTGTTTAAAATAATCTTTCCCAAAGTAATATATTTATGTAACTTCAATAAACTAATTTTATGTTTTTTGGTTTTGGTTTCCCATAAAAAGGTTCTTATTTATTTCTTTCATTAATGAAAGATAATATTCATGTGATTCCTCCTAGATATTCGATCAAAAAAATTAAAACCTATAAAGTGGATCCCATTATAACATTTAATATTTTATTTAATGGTTTCAAAATAATGAGTATTTGTTTTATTTGAAAAATCACTAACACTATATATGATTATCTTTTAATATTTGAACTATATTGAATTTGAATATCTCATGTTCCAAAATATCATTGTGAATATCAATACATGATTAATTTTTTGTGGATATCTTTTAATTCATCATAAAACAATAAAAAACCCATTATCATATCTTCAAAATAATAAATATATAATTTTACACAAAATAAACATAAATGAATATTTATAGTAAAAATCTATAAAATAAAAATATGTAATAATATGAAAATATATCAAAATTTAATGTTTATGTATGTATATACCTCAAAAGTTATATGTGATTTTTTGACATATTCTAAAATAGAATTTTCTCAAAAATATTTTTGTGAGACATATAAAAATATAAAAATAATTTATATCCTAATAAAATATTTATTTAATGTTATTGAAATACTATTTTGAGGGATAATATATTTTACATATCTGAATTATACCACATAAGAAAATTTAACATTGTTTCAGATTTGTATGTAGTTAAATTCAATTAACTAAAATTTAATGCACAGTTTAAATTTGTTACCCATTATTAAAGGTATCTATATTTATGGACCCAATGTTCCATGTATGTTAATTTTCAAGACTAAACTATTTATATAGATTAATTCATATAAAAAATCTCCACATAACCAAATTCACATATCCATTATTTCTGAAATCTGTAAAGAGATTATCATAGAAAATTATATAATTAACTTATACCTTATATAAATATTAATGAAAATATGTTTCATTTTAATTATATTTTATAATTTTATAATTTTTCTATTGACTAAAATATAGAAGGTAACTAAATTAGAATATTGGTTGTGTGGTTCAAAATTTGGTTATGTGAATTTTCTTTTAGAAACATGTTTTTTTATTTAAATATTTCTTAACAAAACTTTGGATATTTGAGAATAGATAAAATCATGTATAAATGATATTTTAATGTCCTAAATTACATTTTTATCCAAGGAAGACATCATGAAACTTGTATAACATGTTATAAACAATCAAAACATTAAATATGAGGGTAATATAACTAAATAATGAAAATATATAAACAAATATAAGAATTTTTATAAAAATAAAAAAGATTATAAACTAAATATAACACTTTTTAATGTTAGGAAAATTATAATTACACATAATAAGTTATTTTATTATTAACAAAACATAATTAGTGAATGTTTTACCTGGATCCACATCAACAGAAGTGTCTAGGTTTATTAGCATTTTAAACCTATATCTTATGAATTTTAAATTTTCATTTCATTGAAAAGGTTATATAATCAGATGTTAATATTTTTTATTTCATTTTTTTGAATATTTCATGATTCCATCAAATAAGATATTATATGTTAAATCATTAATAAATATATTATCATTTCCTCTTATTATAATAAGAACTCCTTTTCAATATATTCTCTTGTCCATTCTATAATGTAATATTACCACTAATATCTATCATAATTCAGTTTCTTTAATTTTTTATTACATACTAAAAGTCCTAAATCTTGTGTTCCACTCACGAACATAAGTGAAATTGTTTAGAAGTAGGAAAAATAATTATGATTATTCACTTATTCTTTCATCTTATTTATTTGGTTGGTACAAAAAAAATTACTGTTATTTTATTAATTTTACATCATAGATAAAAAATTATTTTTACAGATATATGTTTAGTTACATTTATTATTATTCCTCAAGTGGTGAACTTTTGAGTTTGGGAGGTGATGGAGATTGTTTGAGGGATCTTAGGTGTGCCTTGGACTTAGAGGTGGCTTTATATGGCCATAATCCAGTTAGTGGGAAGCTGCTGGCCATCCATTGGTTTGAGATAGAACCACCCAAAGGCTATGGGTCCCACTGAATAACTCGGGGGAAGCCCCATCCTTCTTGTGGGGAACCCAGGCTGCATACATTCTATCTGTAGCACCCGCCATCTGGTGGATCCAACTGTTAGACGACGAGGGCCGTTGACTCAACGATGGTATTCTACCAAGAATATTAATTATAATATGTTTTCTGAATATCATTGAATCAACATATTAACCATTTAATATGGGTTTTCATACCCATAATTTACTAATTTTCTTGGATAGGCTACTATTTGTTGATCTTGGCTCCCTCGATCTTTTATAATTAGCACTTTGATCTCAGATCCCTCAGTTGTGTTCAAATTGGGATTTTCGGTATGTTTTATTTAGTTTCCCCTTTTCTAATTTTGGAATTGGATATATAATGTAATTATCTGATCCATGTTAGATTTGTTTTTTCTTCCCTTTATTTGTAAAGATCAATTATATGTTTACTTTTAGAAGCTGGAAGCTTTTTGATCATGGTTTGGATCTCATGATTGAGGAGGTATGTGATACCATTCATTCTTCATCAACCATGTGATTAGAGATTCTAATTTCTATTATATGTGAATGTAAATTTAGTGCCTCATATTTTCTTATATTATAATCCATATCCTATTTGTGTGTGAAACCCATGTTTTATGTTGTGAATACAAAGTGTTAAAATAAATTGTTTCACATGAATTTATCATTATTTCATAAAACATCACCATTAGTTTTGAGAATTATTGTTTAAATATTTATTGTAATTATATCTAATTTAAAAAATTCAAGAGTAATTTATTTTGATATAAAATGGGTTTTCTATTTAAAATTGATAAATAATGGCTGTTTTAAATAACCAATGTTTTGTTTATGGAGATTACTTTTCATATCATGGTTTTGATTAATAAAAAGGGTTTTGTAATTGTTTATTGAATTGGGATGATACATTTTAAAATGTTTTTATATGAACAACACATGGGATCCAGGAGTACATAGGTTAGGGTTAGGTATAGGGATATATCTTATATTTTTAAGGAGTTTCAAAAACCAGGGTGTTCTTTTTCTCCCACGATCAGCACATTGGAGACTTTATTGCATGAATTCTTTAGGGGGGGTTAAACATTGGGGTATTCATCTTCTCTATTGGTTGTTGTTCCAACCACTGGTATTGTTAACACCATTCATGATTATTCGTTACACAAGAATCCTATCTACCATGAACCTATGTTTTCCAAGGGGATACTACCATTGTTCTAGGTTGTGATTTATATTATTTATTGAATCTTTGATAAATAGAATTTTTTTTGATTAATCCCTTTATAAACTATTATTATGAAATTATTTTTAATAGATAAAACAGGGAAAGTTTCATTGAAGACTGATAATAATTAATGATTTATTTATCAACACATGTTTTATTTTTTTTTTGAGAATATCTGGTTTCATTTAATGAATCATTCGTACGGAACACTTGGTGGGGTCCTACTATGATTGTTTTGTTCATACCCTACATACACCCTTTGGTTGGTATAGGCCATTTTTTATCTAAGTAAATAATGGAAAATGTTTCATAATTAAGAGGTGAGTTTCATGTTTAGTTAGGTATAGGTATATAGTGTTGAGGTGGTGGGATTCTTCCCACGTGTCACACTGAGTGGTCTTCATCAATTCTAAGTACTTTTGGGTTTGTTTTTAGATTATATATGATTGGAATAGGTTTGTTGTACTTTCATGTATTTCTACCATAGCTTGAATCAATTTGTGGAATATTTTATTTTTTATTATATCTTCTTTTATATATTTATATTCCATGTTGCTTAAATTTCATTTTGGGTGGAAATAATTAGTTAAGGTTATTCTTGATGCTTGGGTTCCTATACTCAGTATGAAGGAATCAGGAATGCCCTTCAATCCTCATTATAGACGAGGTTTAGTACCTATATTGCTGGGTTGTGTGGGTATGTTTATGGAAAGGTTTCCTGGATGACTTATCAATTTTACTCTAGAATGTGAGTTTATGTTTTTATTGATCCGGTACCTCAAACTCACCCGATATATATTTTTAATTATTATATAGAGCAATATGAAAGGAAGTTGAAAAGGGTTAGGTTTTAAGATCATTAATTATATGGATTCATTCATCCAATTATTTCCTCTTGGGAATCAAATGTTCAACTTGAAAACAAGGCTAGTGGGTCCCACAATATCTACACTGATTATCAAAATCTTAACTATGTGAAGATCAAGGATAAATAAAATTTTCAATGTATCGGTTATTTTTTTTATCATTTCAATGGAGAATGTGGTTTTTTAAAATTTGGCCTTCTGTATGATTATAATAAGATTGTATTAAAAGAATTTAGATCACTATAAGACCTATTTAAAGAGAAGGTATGGCCACTTTCAATGTCTCATGATTTAAGTTAGCCTACCAAACCCTCATATGCTTTTATGGACCTGATGAACCAACTCTTCCACCTATACCTTCATTCTATTATTATGGTATTTATCGATAATATTTTGGTTTATTCAATATCTCAGTAAGAGACTGGTATTCATATGATATTGGTTTCGAGAATTTTGAGGAATCACCATATTTATATTACAATATCTAAGTTTTATTTTTTGATATGGGAAGTGTTGTTCCTAGGGAATATGGTTTCCATTATTGGAATATTAGTAGATCGGGAAAATGTGAAGGATTCCCTATCATTATAAGAGACAGACAATGCCTTGGATATATATATACTCTTGTGTGAATTTATATATTATCTATGGTATTATAAATACTTCTCAAAGGTCTCATTTTTACTGACTTATCTAACTAAGAAAGTGGTTGAATTATTATGGGATACAAAGTATCAATACTCTTCTGATTAATTGAAATAATTTATGACATCAACTCCTTTCTTGAACATCTGGAATCTGATAAAGGCTGTGTGGTTTACTTTGATTCGTCATGTGTAGGTATATGATGTGTGATTTAGTAAAGTGATCATATAGTTTCATATAAATCGTGTGAGCTTTGGCCACATGTTAAGAATTATCCAACTCATGAAATAGATCTCATACTTGTTAAGAATTCACAAAACTATTATACAATCTGTATGTTTTGGGGGAGGTTCACTTTATAACATGATAATAAGAGAATAAGTTATATTTTCCCTCAGAAATACCTAATCCTCAAGAAGAGGAATTGTGTATAGTAACTTCATATGTTGGAATTTGACATCTCTTATACCCCTGGGAAGGGGAATATTTTTTCTAATGCTCTTAGTATTAAATTCTACTCTCATTTCTTATTATAACTGAAGGAGTAAAATTTCATGGGAATATTTTCTTAGTTTCACCAAGATTCAATAGAGAATGAAGTTGGTATGATTTTATATATTATTTTAATGGAATCATCCCTCCTTGAATCGTCTCATCAAGATTGGTATTATGATAAAAAAATTCAAGGGAATTTCACATTCTTTATATCGTAGAGAGATAGTTTTCATGACTTATTTCTCTTCATATATGGTTAATTGCTATGAATCCCAATTTTTCATCCCTATATCCATAAAAAATCCAGTGATGCAATATCTTCATAATTCGTAATTTTCAGTTTGCCCTAGAACTACAAACTTTTATTATGAAATGAAGCACCAATTCAAGTGTGTGTGTGTGTGTGTGTGTGTTTGAATTACAACATAGATGATTTTTTGTCTCATTAGTATCCCTACAAACAGGTTACTACTGAGGACTAGAATCCTTACAGTTTGTTTCACCCAATTTTAGTGGCCTTGTGAAAATGGTATGTTATGTCCAAAGATATCATTATTGGATTCACATAGACATAACAATGTAATATTTCCATTTGGGTGGTGATTGATTTATATACAAAAATGGAACACTTCGTTTATACTCAATATACTACCAAGGTTGAGTATTTGGGGAGGTTTTACATGATGGAAGTGGTGAGGTTTCATGGTATTCCATATGTTATCATCTCATATCGGGATCCTAGGTCTAATTCCCAGTTCAAAAATTGTATCCTAAAGTTGATGTGGACTCAATTAATTTTGAATAAAGCTTATTATGGATAAAAAAATGTTTAGAAAAAGAATACTATTTATATTTTAGAGGATATTCTCCATGACTATGACTTAGAATTTAGATGTCTATAGGAAAAACATATTAGAATTGTTGAATTTTATAATAACAACGATTACCAGAATTCAATTAAAATGGCGTATTTCGAGTCTTTGTATGGCCGCTCTTGTAAATCACAACTTTTTTGGATAGAGTTGGGAGAGGCTTCTCTTGTGAGATAACGTATCTTCCATTAGACATTGGTAAATATTTGGGTTATAGTTTGATGCTTTGTGATACCTCAATGTCAGAATAAATCTTATACAGATCATCAACACAATCCCATGGAATTCTCTATTGGTAACCATGTTTTCACGAAATTATTTATTCGATTGGGTCACCATCAGCTTACAAAATTGTGAATGTTAGATCTAATAATTGCAAATAATTTATGATCACTAATAAAATTTTAATGATTACAAATCCTTTCAAATTACTATATAAAGTTACTATAATTAATGATTTATTATATATACCTTATTTTAAGAAATATCATCATGATCTCTCCCATGTTCCAAATTTAGAGAAAATTATTTTTGATCTAGATGTATCAATAGTTTAGGAGCCAATGCAGATCATTGAATCTAAAATAAATGAATTTTATGGGAAAAAAATTATATTGGTTAATGTTCTATAGAAAAATATAATATATTATCTTCAGAATTCAGAGCATGATACATTCGTGAGTGTTTAGTGGCCTCATATATTTTCATATCACCCCTCTTCAACATGAATTTATAGGGACCGAAATTCCAATGGTGGTGATAGTTGTCAAATCATGGTTATGTTACATCACATTTTAAGTGTTATGAAGTTATCTATCAGTTTTGGGAAGTGTAGAATATGATCTTGGGGATAGATTATCCGTAGTGGTGGCTAGAGAAGGAAACCAAAAAGCTGGTGGTTTCAAACAGAACCACACTAATCCTACAGAGCCCATTGTCCAGTCAATGGGAATTCGTCAACCATCTACTGAGTCACCATTGGCTATTCAGTGGTTCTCTATTGAGAATTTCAATTAATATTTGTTTTTTAATTTCAATAAAACACTATATTAACTTATTAATCTTACTTTTACAAAGCAAATTCTATTAGGTATATTGGAGAGGCTATACTATTGTGTTCTTAACTCAAATGATCATATCTGATTAGAACTTTAATCATAGATTGATATTTTGTGTTCAATCTCATAATTTTGATCAGTTTTAATTTATCTAGAATTATACTCTTATATTATCATTGGATCTATATAAAACTAATATTATATATAGATCATCTATTCTTCATTTCCTTTTTTATAGTAGATCTATTATCTATTTATTTTTCAGCGGCAAGATCTTTTTTGGTCATAGTGTGGATCTTGTGTTTGAGGAGGTATGTGCTTTAATTTTTTCTTCATTGACCATTTCTTTGTTGAATCAAACGTCAAGGTTGTGGGAACTTTTTTATGGATTCCCCAAATTTTATTTTATGATCCATTTCATCATGGCACATTGATCATTTTGATTCCTTTGTGTGAAGTAAGTGTTCAGGAATGTGGTTTAGTATAAATTATTTTTTAATGGACTACATGGTCTCAATTTTATAAAAAAAATTCAAAATGGTTATTTTCATGATCTATTATTTATAAAATTATTGTCTAATGGATTTTTATATAAAACAAATCTCACCTTTAAATGTGAAAAATAAATGATTATTTCAAATAAGTATCTTTTTATGGAAATTGGACTTCAAATCATGAGTTTTATGATATAAAATATTTTTTTAAACAATTTTTTGAATTGTTATGTGACATTTTGAAAACAATTTATATAAGTACCTCATGGGAGCCTTGTTTAATTAGATGAGGGTTTTGTTTTTAGACTTTTCTATGATTTTTTGGGGGGTTCATATTGATTTGTTCCTATTCTCCATATGTTGGTGCACTGGAGACCGGTTTACAGGAAATCATCAAGGAGAATTACACATCATGGTATTTTAATTCCCTTTTGGTAATCATGTTTGATACATGTTTAGTACACAATACTCATTCTTTATCATTATAGAAGAAACATAGATTGCTCATACAATTGGTGTACGAGTGGTACCTTCCATTATAGAAGGTTGTGGTATGGATTATTGATTTGTTTTTTTTGATAAAATAATTTTTTTTTAATTTATTGGAAAACCATTTGAAATAAATTGTTTCATACTTCATAAAAAGGGGTAATTACCTTGTTTTTTATAATAATTAATGAAATTTTTATCATTCCATTTTTTATTAATATTTTAAGCATATCTGATATTATCTAAAAAATATTTCTTATAGAACATATTTAAGAATAATATGGGTATTGTTTGGTTCACACCATGAATACACCATCAAGGTGTTTAGACCGTGTTTTATATGATGCGAGAAATTGAAAGGTGTCATAGTGAGTTAGTGGGTTTTGTGGTTAGTTGGGTATGGGTATTTGGTGGTGAGATGGTCATCAACTACCCATGAATAAAATAGAGTGTTTGTCATTTTTTTTAAACACTATGGGTTTTTTAATATATTATATATGGTGGGGTCGGCTTATTTATATTTTCACGCTTTACTACATCTATTTGAAACTATTTGTGGGATATTTTATTGTTCCATTACTCCTCCCTTATAAATATATTCAATGTCATATGTCTTTTAGATTAGGCATAAATCATTCCCAAATGTTGTTCTTGAGACCCAAGTGCATTTCATTATCTCATGGGTATTACGAATACCCTTAGGACATTGTCATGTACTAGGTCAGTTACAAATATTAATTGGTGATCTAGGTCTCATTTGGAAATTTTTATTTCTTCTTCTTTTAACTATCAATATTTTTTGTTGATATACATCAAGATAATTAGTGAATTCATAAATCATTGAGTTATTACATCCTTCTATAAATGACAACATCACCCACAATATCATTTATCAATCATAACATCTAAAGGGGTAGTTTTGAGCTAAACAATTTAGTACACAATACCACCCTTGCATCAATAGTAATAAATAAAAATAAGGTATATTATATAATCATAAATTGGATTTTTGGAAAAACATTTTTAATGGATTTGAAATTTAGGGAATAATTTTATATATATATTTTGATTCATTTTCAAGTAAAAACCCAAAAAAATATAATAAATATGTTATATTAATATGTAATTTCTTTTTTAAGTTAATAAATTAAATGATAAATTTTCAAAAAATTACAAAATCACAATTTAATGCCCCATCATTAGGTCTATAAAAGAGTTGTGTATTATTATTCATCAAAAAATAATAAAAAAAATATCAAAATTATTTTCAACCATATATTTATATATTATATATTTCAATAATACTTTTCATGAGCATATGGAGTGTGTAAAAGAGCACCTACAATACATAAACTGGATAAATTGGAATTATGCACCAATTATTTTGAATAATTTAATCTATTACTAAAAAACTAACATTAACATGACCCAATGCTATATGAATCATTAGACACATTTCTTCCCATGCATGAAATCACATATTATCTAGCCCCCATTGTTACATTATCTAAAATATAAATAAAAAAAGGGTCTTACCCATTCACTTTCTCTATCTCTCAAAACATAGTTACTTTAGTTACTGTGAGGTATATGGAATCATTATATATGTACCTAATTTAAACCATATTTGTTTTATAACATTTTTACATCAAATCTAAAATACTAAAAACTACACCAATATAAAAATCCTTGATATAAAATATGCAAGTCCCTGATAAGGAATAAATAATAGAAAAAAGGTGATATGACCCTATAAAACACTCTAATTGATTTATAATTATTATTATTATTTTGAAATTAAGAATAATATGTAAAATTTTAATTAATAAAAATGTAAATTGTGGTAGGGGGTGAATTGTATTGGAAATAAAAAAGGAAAATATATATGAGAATATAAAAACAACTTCTTTTATTTTATGACTATCATATTTTGGTTTTGAGTATATTAATGGGTAAGTGGGGTGCCCATATTTTATATAAAAATAAATTTTATTGATATTTTCAATCAATTCAACAATCAATCAATATTTCTTGTCAAAATTCATTTAATAATTGGTTTGTGGTCCTGACAAATCTTTATCAAAATTAAAATTACTCATGTAATTTCCATGACTTATTAGTGTGTATGGAGTAATATATATTAGAAACTACGCCAGGAAAAACCATTTCTATAAAAAATAGTTGGATAAAAAAAATATGAAATGAGTAAAACCTCATTTTGATGAAAAATATTGTATAAAAATATTAAAAAATTAATAATCTTAAATATTTTATATCATGTAAATGTTTTCCAAAAACTATAATTGATAGTGAATTCAATATTTCATTTGACAAATTGCTAATTTATAAAATAAACAATTTATTATTTTATCTATTCTCTACTAACTCTTGAGTATATGATAATAATACTGGTGTGTTTTTTTGTTCAATCACTGTTCACTCATCATTTTTATATAATATCATTAAATATAGAATTTTATTATAATATTATTATTTGAATTCATACAATATTCAATAAACAATCTGTTAAAATTTTTTAGTTGATAGAATGTAAATATATGTATTCTATACATGAATCATGTAGTCCTATATCATTTACTAGATTAGTGTATATTGTGAGAAGTGTATACTCTTATCATTACAAAGAGATGGTTGTGCCTTCGAACCATAACATGTTCCCACCCTATGATATCTTCATATGTGGACCTGATAAATTACATAAATATACAAAACACAATATTTTGTTGATTTATTACAATTAAATAAAAATAAGTCAGTGGATTCGTATGACTAAATTAATATATGTTTAAGTTCATTCATATAAATTCATTCACAAGATATTTTATAAGATAATCCCATTTTTCATTAACCTATAGAGTGATTTTTTTCTTTTAAGATTAATATAGGTACTTATATTTTGTAAAACACCTCGAGGATACTAAATCCATCAGTTATATTCATATATATACATATTAAAATAATTATACTTATATATGGAATGTTTAACAAGATCAATAAGATGAATTTAATCCCTTTTAGCTTAAACAATATTTATTATATAAAAAATGTAAGCATACACATAGTAGAATATTATGTCTCATCATGATCAATTTTATGTCTTTTATAAAATTATCTAGTGAAAATATTGGCTTTATATCTAACAATAAATTTATTTAATTTCACTTTCTAAAAAACACTATATTTTAGTCAATTTGAATCATGAAATTTGTTGTGTTCAAAATTATCCCAAAGAAATTTCACTTATTAATCATTAAAAATTTAATTTTCATTATATATTTTTATTTATCCTAGTTATTTTAATTTTAATTTTTTTACAAACAATGGTTTGATATCTTAATTCTCATTATGTTGTGTAACTAAAACTTTAACTATTACAATAATATATTCCATTTAAATTATATTCTATAAATCCTCTATAGTAGAGAAAATATAATAAATTTCATAACTTATAAAACCAACATGGTTTCCAATATCAATATATTTACCTTTCTATACCTTATTAGCTATTTATTCAGTATAAAGTTTTATAAAATGTATTTTGGAACACATACCTTCACATTAGGGTTGTTAATTATATCTAATATTATTCTTTATTGCGATTTTAATCCATAGATATAGGTTTCCTTAAATGCTTCAATAATATATTTTAAATAACTAAAATTTTTCTCTTTGATTGATTCTCTGAGTCATATAATCTAGCCAATGAAATCACTACTATAATGTGTTATCTTGTCCTTGAATTATATTTCTAGACTCATCAAAAAAAGATTTTTATGTTTCTTGAAAATGATGAATATTTTCTAACCCCGTCTCTCACAATAATGTAATAGCATTATAAAATTATAAACATTTCACAACCCTGGAAATATTTCCACATTGTTTCATTTTTTTACTAAAATTATGAAGACTTCTTTATTTGAATTAATAGTCAAAAAAAATATATTGTAAACATATGAAAACATTTTATATTCAATATATATTATAGTATATGGTGATTTAAATCCAATATATATCAACACCCTAATTTAAGATTCTATATTTTATGTTGTGGAAGCCAAATTATTATGTGTAAATCAGAACCAAAATTTAATTAACCTCCCCAACCTAGTTCTCCCTCTTTTTTCCAATATATGTTGATCAAACACCTCAAGTTTTCCTCACTATAAAACAAAGGATTCATACTAATATAAATTTTTTAATAAATATATTTTTGAACCTATACCCTCTAGTACAGAATAACAGACATAGTGGGACCAAAATAAAAAATCAATATACATCAACTCTAGTAGATGATCTAGAAATGGAAAAAACTATCCAACATAATCCAACCATGAAATGTCACACTAAATGTTATAATAAATTTCCAACAAATAACTAAATGAAATAAACAATCCTAAAATAAATACACCAAAAAATCAAAAGAATTCCATACTCTGTTTTAATCCAAGATCCAGACCTGAAAATCATAATTAACTAATTAAAAATATGTCCCTTTTACCTTATCTAAACCTATATCCTGGATTTTTCCTAAGTACCAAATAGTGGCCAGATTAGGGACTGAGTAAAACTCATTAATCCACTGAAAAAAGTGCCTAAAAATTATGATATGAGAAACAGTGCAAGAAATAATATGTTAAAAATATAATTAATTAAAAAATAATGAAGAATAACTAAATTAATCTATTAACTCTCAAATTCTATGTTGAAACCCATGGTCTGCCATACCTACATTGAAATGAGGTCAGATGTCTTTATCCATGATCATCAATGAGTCTCTGAGGATTCCCTTTCTATGTAAAAATCACACATTTGGTTCACAATATAACTAAGGCGGATTCCCATTCCAAGGGAGAAATACGTTTTCCGTGCATTAATAGACCCCTTTTGAATTCCTGTGTTAGGGACACTTAAATGTTCATTTCACAATAGATCTAGAGAAGATACCCAATCCAGATCCCATTAAACAATCCATGTATCAGGAACATGAAATATCTAATTCATTACTGAATTCTAAACATGAAAAAATTGTTAACTATCTTTCATTTTGGTTATTTCTAAGTCAAATACCAATTATCATGCCAATTACTCTTTCATGCAAATATTTTATAATCTCACTGACTAGTTTTATGTTATGTTACCAAATCACATATCACTTTTAACATTTCTGATTCTTAATTTATGAAATTACATAAACCAATATCTGGAATTTTTTATATGATTATAGGGATATGTATTCCAAGTTCCAACCAAAGTTAAAGGTTGGGAACACATTTTGTGAAGTTGAAACTCCATGGTACCATACACCAATGGACACAACTGGATCTGTCGATGTTTTATACAATAGTATTCAATTAATTTCATTGGATTTCGATTAGAATAGGTCATATTCAAGGAATTTTGGTGTGATCATGGATGTTTCACAAACTAAAAACTATAGTTGACTAAAAGATGATATTTTAAACAGCCTACCACAAAGCAATAAGGGTAGATCCAAATATCAAATATCTAATTCAATGAAAAACATGAAGAATCCCAAAGTACAATGAAAGATTCACCACCTTAAAGCTAAAAGAATAAAATCTTTGGAGAAAAGTATAAGTCACCAATTTTGGAATGAATTAAAAATTCTATATGTCTAGGTCGAACCAAGGGTTAAGGATGTAATAAAAGTCATTGGAAAAGTTTAGGAATATATGGTAACCTATTCCAATTTCTTAATATCAAATTAAATTTGAGGGAGGAGGTTTTAAGAACTTAATGGGGGTTTTAGGGGGGAAGATATTAATTTACACTTAATTTTTAAGGCTTAGATCAGTGCCACCGGCTAGATGATGGTCCCAGGAAAAATGGATACACCATTAGAAACACCACCAAATGGCTAGTGGTATTGTTATATGAATCTATTTCTTCCACATTGCCATTATCTTGTTGGTGGGATTCCTATAACCTTAATCACCTACTTCCCCATCCACCAGTAATCTTGTGGCACTATAGTAATCCCATTTTCGCTTTCCACTACTATTCATTATCGAAACCACCCCTTTAAGTCCCCAATAACGTATAAAAATCCTCTGTAAACCAACAATAAGTCTCATTTACAAAATATAAATATAATCAACTAAAAATTAAAAAATAAAGTACTTTGACAAAATATGATTTCGTATAAATCTATACCATAAAATTCCTCATCCCTGAGTTATGAAACCATGAATTTCTAAGAGATATCATTATATAAATTAGGCCATTTTTCCCACATAACCACTCCTTATCTTATCTATCCTTTTGAACATAGCCATTCTACCAATGCACTCTCACTAGTTTAAGGTTTTCCTGAAATTATGTCCTTAATATGAACTATGTTATGGACTAGATTCTCCTCAAAGGATGTATCAACATCAATATCAATATCATCAGTATCTATCATATGCGAATGATCATGGGGATATCTCTGATGCTATTACACATTAAACACATCATACCTAGCATTGTATAACTCTGGAAGATCCAATTCGTATTCTACTAGATAGATCCTTTTCACTATCTCAAACTATCTAAAAAGCATTTGGGATAGCATCCCCTATTTAAAAATATGGTACTTCCCAATCCAATGAGACATCAGTAAAAAAACCATATTAACAACCTAGAACTATAGTGGTCTCCTATAATAGTCAGTGTATGATTTCTAGCTTCTCTATAATGTTTTCAACTACTTCAGGGTCAACTAAAACTACTCAAACATCTATTGTTTGATATTAAATAAAATTAGAATTGACTCTACCCCATCTAAGAAACATAATGTATAATGATGAATCCTTCCAAATAAATCAACAAAAGGAACCATTTGTATTTATTTACAAAATCTATTAATATATTCAAACTTTATGTGAGCCAGATTATACACTCAATAACATTAAAAGTTCATAAAAAGGCTTTCCACATGTAATCCACTATTTAAATTGTTCACTTAATTTTTATATCAGTCTAAGGATGATATTTTTTACTTAAAAAACCTATTAACCAATTGATTTTTGAATACCCTATAAAAATAGTGATATAAAAAGGGGATACCAATATGAAACGATACTCAATGGAAACCCATGTAATCAAACTATCACTCATATATATAGGTTACAGAAGTCATAAATGGTGGTTGTATCAATGATATAAAAACATAGGATACCTCTATAAGTGGATCCATTATCACTGATATTGTATAATTCTTCCAAGGTCTCCAGATAAATCATTTCATGAAGTCCATGGTGATATCACCCCACTTACATTTTCGAATGGGAATGGGTTTCATCAACCCAATTAGCTAGTAATACTCAGCCTTCAAATGTCGATAGGTGTAGAATTTCTACACAAGGCCTTCTATATTCTTCTGTATCCCTATAAAATAGTATTTACTTTGTATATCATGATATTTCTTTATCAAACAAGGATTTGTTACCCAATTGATGTATACAATTACCTCATCAACTCCTCGTTTATGCATTTAGTAACCTATATGTGACCACTCAAAATATGAACCTTATTATTTTCATATAACTAACCTAATGGTGGATACCAACCATATATTTTTTCTTCCATGGTTAAACCGTCCAGATCAGATTACTAACTCCTCTAGATTTGATTTATAAAAGTAGGAATAACATTGTTTGATTTCAGATTTTCTCACCCTTTAGACTCTTAAACATCCTGATGAAAATCCATAAAAAGCATCATCATCTGCAAATCCCTATTTGATTCGCACACTACCTAAGTCTACATATTCCTATATAAGACATTGATAATAAAAAATTCCATTAAAAAAATATATTTCAACTCAAAATCAAAATATTTTAGATACTCATCCCACATCATTTGCTGATGGTTTATGTCCTTCTATGAAAATGTGTACATCAAGGTATTTTGATCTATGTACACCATAAATCTATCACCCAATTGATAAAGTCACCAACATCTCAAAGTGTGTACTGATGCAACTAACTCTAGATCTTGGGTGGGATAATTCTTCTCATGTAGCCTCAACTACCCGATTCCCTAAGAAATTTCACGATCATCCTATAGAAAAAATATTATAAACTGAACTCATGATGCAAATCAATACATTGTATGTTCTTATCCCATATTGAGTAATGTTGAAATCAGTGTTGAGGTTATCTTATTCTTCAATTGTTGGAAATCCTCCTCCCAAGCATCTTACAAAATAGACATCACCCCTTTATTTTTCATATTTGGCATCGAACCCTTTAGATGAGATAATTCATTGATGAATCACCGAGATCAATTTATCAGACATTGAAAGCTCAAAATATTAAAGATGATATTATATATATACTCATATTCCATGGCTTCCACCTTATTTGGGTCCATAGACACTCTGACAATTTATAAAATCTGGCCCAAGAAGTGTACTTTTTCATTCTATAAATGAAACATAGACAACATTGTGTATAGCCAATGCTCTCCTAGAATAATCAGGATAATATCAATATATTGGTAAGGATAATCTCCAGTCCTGTAGTATATTATCATTTATCAAAGAAGACCACCACAAACTAATATAGATATTGGTGGAAAATGTGATTCATCAAGGACATTGATACCATTGGTGTATTCATGAGTCATAGTGGAATTACCATGAGCTTGTACTAGACATACCTACTTTTAATGAATTATATGGAATATAAGATGGTCTCACCATCTAAAGATGCTACCCTTGCCTCACGTCAATCTTAGAGAATATCTAAGCACCTCTCAACTGATCCAAGGTATCATTGATGCATCAAAGTGGATACTAGTTTATGGCATTTTTCTAGTTTATCCTTTGGTAATCCACATATAGATACAATTTTCCATCTTCATTATTAGAAGATAACACAGGGGAATTCATATGCAGCAATAGGCTATATAAATCTCTTAGCTTCTAGATCCTCCAACTCAAATTTCAACTATTGAAGCACTATTGTTTTCACCTAGTATGGGGGAATTGATACAGGTTTGACTCTTTACACCAACATAGTAGAAAAGTGGATATTCTACTCATGTGTTAATCTAGATATCTCTTCATGAAATACATCCTGAATATGAAAGGTATTTTCCTGTGAGTCACCATCATCCAAAATAATTTTTGTTATCTAGTTTGTGAGTTAACCGAATTTTCATTGAATAATTCATGAATGACCATCCAAAATGTCTCATTCACTATAATGGATATTTCTACCCATATTTATAGATATAAAATGGTCCCCCACCTCTAAAAATATTTTCTATTAGCCTAGAACATAAAAATGAAATCCATACCAAGAATCAAATTGTATAAAGTAGTTTCCATCCCAAAAAGATAATAGATAAATGGATAACATCTAATATAAATAGAAAACACCACATAGCATGCAATACCATTTGATCACACCCGTACTGATGTTTCAATGGTCATAACCTCATCCTTTCTTTCCGAAGCCAAACCCAATCCATTAGAAAATTAAGCATGTTTAAAGGAATATGACGCACATATATCAAACACCACACAATAAAGGGTAAGTGAAACAATAATCAAACATGTAATAGTGGAAGACCATACATCCAAATAGGTACGATTATTCTAAATAGAAATCAACTAAATATCCCATCCTCCATGGGATCTATCCGAACTCCACTAAGATTCACCATCCTTTAGATAGTGTTGCTCCTATATCAGGGTACCATGTCCCATACCTCAAACTGAGCTCTTGGTTGAACTCCATATAGAAATAGACTAGGGGTCTCTATGTACCACCTAAAAATGAGTTCATACCATGTTTCTTTTCCCCTGATATATTTTTGAGTGTACCTGTCATGACCCGTCCCTTGGTGGTCGTGATGTGACTTCCCCAAGAACACCTTCTATAGGTATGGGGTTGGAGACTAGCACCAGAAAATAATATCCCTAAAAAGGGAAGTCATTTCATCAAAATATGTACACACATAGACATGGAACATTGTGAAAAGTATAACACAATAGAATTATAATGGTACAACTACAACAGAAAACAACTTCTATGATCATCCACCGAGGATCCTACCTAAAGGGTAGGTGTTTCTCGTCACTGCAGATCTCCACGTCAACCAGTCACCTCCATGTTCCACCTAGTCCTGGCTCTCGAAAGTCTCTTCCAAGATACTCATCATCTGCATAAGACACGACAAGGTGCAAGTGAAGCCAATGCAAGGGTGAGTATAACAATATCTAGTAGGCACCCCGAGACACCCAAAGGCCTCTCAGAATTTCACAAAACAAAAACCAAAATGTATGATCTCAATCACAAAGAGCAAGAAAATACTAAGATCAATCTTGTTATACAACTCAGATATATGTAAAAAAAAGATGAATAGTATTATGCTATATCATTTTACACCATTAGGAAGTTACACAACTGAAGCATGAAGAATTTTTTTCCATTGTCATTCCACACAGGGTCCTATGTCGTTGATCCACGACGGG
This sequence comes from Viscum album, assembly GCA_963277665.1. Lineage (NCBI taxonomy): Eukaryota > Viridiplantae > Streptophyta > Magnoliopsida > Santalales > Viscaceae > Viscum > Viscum album. Next base: position 705,483,600 of record OY728155.1, read on the forward strand.
CCGCACTAAGGCTTGTCCTCATTAGGTTGTGCACTACTAATCCACATATGGTTACTAGGATGCAGATCCACACAGGGTATCTATCATGTTTATCTAAATAGTGTCTCTCTAATGTTGATCCACATAGGGTCTCTGTGATGCTGATCCACACAGAGTCAATATGGTGTTGATCCTTACAGGGTCGCTATGATGTTGATCCACACAGGGTCTCTATGATACTAATCCGCATAGGGTTTCAATGATGCTAATCCACACATGGTCATGATGATGCTAATCCACACAGGGTCTCTATGATTCTCATCTACCCAAGGTCGCTATGATGATTCTCCACACAGGGTTTCTATGATGCTGATCCACACAAGGTCTCTCTCTAATTGATATACAACCACATGATTTCCCACACTATGTGTGCTTGAGTTTGGTAGAATTTGTTCATAAACATATATATCATGACTCACCATCTGTGAAGTTCAAAAAAGGAGTAACCCAAAGTACATTCATGTCATAAGGGTCCCAATGTGATAGATGGTGCGTCAATCGGACGCTCAGTTTGTGAGTTATAAGTGTTTTAGTACCGAGGGCTTGGTTGGATTCATGTTCGATCCAACCCGACTATACTCCATCATTTTCAAAAACTCAAGTGGATTATTTCAAAATTATCTTCTTTTTATAAGGATTTCATCACCGTAGAATGTTCGTCAAATGGGCATCTTGTTTGAAAGATATAGCCTTTTTAACAGAATCTAGGTTGAAAAGGTCCGGGTATAGTCTGAGTCTGACCCGAGTCCGACCCTACTCGGCTCAAACTGGTATGGCCAGCCCAAGAATGCTTTCCCATGGTGGCCTCAGCCTGCTGGTTCATGGAACGACAAAACCCTCCTTGGATGGGCGCGACCCGCCAGTCCATGTTGTGTTCGGCTCCCCATACCAAATAGAAAAATTGTTTGTTCGGTTTACTATGGTGGTGTCATGTGGTGCCTACACCTCTATCAGCAGGACCTGTGGGTCATGGGTCACCCTCCACCACGGTTCGAAGATGTGGCCTCCCTTCGCAGTGTGCGACGATGCAACGCCCACTGCCAATGCGGCCGACCAAGGGAGTCCACCCATGTTGTCTACCACAACACCTTCAGGTGCTGCCTTCGACCATGGCTGGTGAGATCCGGCCGTTTCTGTCACCCATCATCGTCGCCCTCCATCACCCTCTATCATCACCCACCATCATTTATTGTTATCTCCCGTTGGCACTGGTCACTGGCACCCCCACGCCGGTGCCGCACCGGCGGGGCTTCTGCGGAACATCGGTCGTCTGTTTTCTTTACCAATCAAACCTACAGCCCTCCCATAATGTTTTCACCACTATGTGGCTCCTGGATTTTTGTTTCCATTGAGATAATATTTCTCCCCTGAATAACAAGGCAAATCCAAAAGCGACGAAGGGTCCGGGCCTTTTTCAGTTGGCTCATGCCCTCTACATAACAAATTTAACAAGGGTGTGGAAATCAAATTATCAAAAGATAAATTAAATCCCTATTAAAAAATTCATGAATTATCCTCCCATAGTTTTGTAAAAATTGCGGATTAACTCATTTTTGTTCAATCCGCATTCATCATGTTTTTCATGAATGATAGAATGAAAAAAAATCACATTAGTATAAATAAGAACCCTTACCTCATATTCGTAAGAGATGTTATGGTTGTGGGTATAAAAATCCATGTTCTTGAAGCCACTGCCATTCATCGATCCTATATCGTTTTCCCCAACAAATATCATCCAATCTTACGTTCTTAGTTGGAAGGGTTGATCATTGGCACTTAGTTGGAGTTCTCCCACAATATCTCACGGCCATCTCACATTGCCAACATTTTTAAAATCCAAAGTATTTGTTAAGAGATTAATTCTTCTTTCAATTAATGGTTCATTAATTGGATAAATTAATGAACCTTATTAACTATACAAGGGATGGTTAGACAACCAATGTGTAACCAGGAATTTAATGCCCCTCAATAAATATCGGACTACCTCTGGGGTCCCTACTTCCATCACTCATGGCGTGGTAGAAAAATAAAATAAAATATTATTTTATTTTATTATTCTATCAAAAACTCAGTAACACTATCTTTTTCACCCAACCTTTTTTAGTTGAAGTTAATCCCCCCTTAAGTGAATCTCAGCGCATAGAGTTCAACAGTGCCCTCCAATTTCAATTACAATCAATGACTCAAAATCTATGAAACATCGCTCGTACGTTTTCGGAACGTACCTTAAAAAATCCCAAAATAATGTTTCGGGACACCGGGCCTCAGAATCACATGCTGTCAATTTTTATAAACTTTTAGTAATTGATAATAATTTAAAAGTATATATACATATATAACTTTTGAGTCTTTACATTCTCCCAACCTTATATATTTTCCTCGCTGAAATCTACAACAATACAAGGGAAAAAATGGGGGTACTAAGAACGCATCTGAGCCTCCCCATCCCATGTGCTCTCCTGGGGGTTCCCATGATATCACTATACCTGCACTATAGGAATCAACCACCCATGAAGGAAATGCTCCAGTCGATCCTATATCTCCACTGGGAACTCCACAAATGTTTCCCCGCCATCGATGTCCAGCTCACCTTAGTCATTAACATGCAATGGTTCATGCACATACCTCCTCAGCTGTGATAGATGTAAAACATTATGCACCCAATTCATCTGTGGGGGAAGAGATAAATTGTACAATACCTCGCCTACTCTACTGAGGATCTGGAAAGTTCTTGATGAACCTCATGGATAGATTGCCTCCCCAGCCAAGACTTTGTATCCCCGTTGGGTTGAGACCCGTAGGAAGACATGGTTTCCATCATCAAACTACAAGGTTCTCTATCTACTATCAAAATTAGTCTTCTAGTTTATTTTTGTAGTCTTCATCCTCTCCTTGATGATCTGAACCTTCTTCAAGGTAGCATGTACCAACTGTGGACCCATAATTGTTTACTCCCCTAGGCCTGTCCAGCATAGTGGTGATTTGCAAGGTTGCCCATAGAGGGCCTCAAATGGAGCCATGTTGATGGTGGAGTGATAATTTTTATTGTATATGAACTCCACTAGTGGAAGGTGGTCCTCCCAATAGTTTCCATAATCATGGACACAAGCACGAGACATTTCCTCTAGTGTTGGTATGGTCTACTCCGACTATCCATATGTATGAGGATGAAATGTAGTGCTCAAACAAAGCTGAGTCACAAACACCTCATGTAAGCCCTTCCATAAGTGGGATGTAAAATCAGCATCACAAAATGAGACGATCGTCTAAATAACCTCGTGAAGTCATACAATCTTCTGTATATAGAGGAGTCCCAATCTCTTTATTGATCCCTACTCTTGAATGGGTAGGAAGTGGGCTGACATGGTGAGTCAGTCAAAAATCACCAAGATTGAATCATGGCCCCTGGATGTACATGGAAGCCTTGTCACAATTCCCTTGGATATAAAATCCCACTTCCATTATGTCACCTCAAGTGGCTATGATAAGCCTGCAGGTACATGACTCGGCCTTCACTTTCTGACAAGTGAGGCATCGTGATACAAACTCCACCACCTCTTTCTTTATCCCTAGCCACCAGTACTGATGCTGGTGTCCCGGGTACATCTTCACCACTCCATGATGTATTGGCAAAGGGGATGTGTGGAACTCCCTCAACGCCTCCTATCGAATATTCACTAGTACCTTGGTGCATCCTCTTAAGGAGATGGCATGATCCCCACCTACATAAAAATATTCAGGAGACTATCCTGAGGATATCTAAGCGTTGCAAACCTCACTGTCAACTTCACCATGCCGATCCTCCTGAACTCGCTGAAGGAGTGGGGGAGTGACAGTAATTGATTTTAGGTAGCACACTCTATCTCTATCCACTATGTATATCAAAAACGTTTCTAGATATTATGTTGCCTCACTTAGAAACTGTAGTCCAGAACTCCTGTTGAGTGTATCTTCTACTACGGTCCCCATCCCAAGAGTGTAGACTATATCAAATTCATAGTGCTGGAGGAACTCTAGCCATTGTCGTTAGCTTAGGTTTACATCCTTCTATGAGAAGATATACTTGATACTCTTGTGATCATAGTAAATAGTAAATCATTCTCCCACCAAGTAGTTTCTCCACATCATTAAGGAAAAGACCACTACTGCAAACTCTATTTCATTGGTAGTGTAGTTTTTCCCATGCTTCCTCAATTGTCACGAGAATTAGGCAATAAATTCTAGATCCGGTATGAGGACACAACCTAGTTTGGTCCCTAATGCGTCATAGTATAATATATTCCCAAATACCTCTTCTAGTATACCCATGATGGGGGTACTCGTCTATCTCTGCATCAACTCCTAAAAACACTATTGGTATCTCTCTATCCACTAGAAAGGTTGTACCTTCTATTTCAAAGCTGACAAGGGTGCTGCTACTTTGTAAAAGTTATGTATGAACATACGAAAGTACCCAACCAACCCTAGGAAAATCTTCACCTTGTTCACGTTCCTGTGTGGCTCCCAAAAAATAATTGCCTCTATCTATGCTGGATACACCACAACTCCTACCTCCATGAAAACATGTCCTAGAATGTGGACTTATCGTATCTAGAACTATCACTTAGAGCGCATTACATAAAATTGTATCTCTCAGTGTGTATCCATTACTATCTGCATATGTGTAGTGTTCCCCTCCTCCATCACCGATTAGATCGATATTTCATCAATTAAGACCACCACAACAATCAAGGTATGGCTGAAAGATCTGGTTCATTAGTCTCATGAACACTACTAGGGATTGATCGCACCTAAATGAATTAACAAGAACTCATAGTGGCCATATCATCATCTGAAGTTCATCTTTGGTACATCCTCATCTCATACCAAGTGATGATGATAGCCTAATTTGATGTCAATCTTCGAAAAACATTGATCTCCCTTAAGTTGGAAAAAGAGATCATCACTCCTTGGTAGTGGATATATGTTTTTCATGGTCACATGTTTTACGCACTGATAGACCACACAATGCCTCATAACCCCATATGCCTTCATGGATAAAAAATCAGGGATGTCCATGGAGAAACACTAGGCCTTATGGACCCATTCCTCTATAAGTCCTACATCTTTACCCTTAACACCCAAATCTATGTGGGATCCAACCTTTATGATGGATTTGATATCGGTGTCTTCTCGGGGTGTTGGTTGACGTATAAGTCTACCTCTCTATGAGGAGGTAGTCTCGGAACATCCTCAGGAAATACATAAACATACTGGTCCACCACTATTGGATATCTTAGATTCATGTCATCAACTGCTCTGAGGTTAAGGCTAGCCAACAGATGTGTGATTGTTTGTACCCTCCTGTTGGAAATTCTATCATGAGCTGCAAAGGTTCCCTTCTCATCGGTGAAGGAAAACTTAGTCCCAACCTCATGGACACATCACACTTTGTGCCAAAAAATTCAATATGATAATGGACCATGGAAAACTTGGCCATACCCAGGATGACATTATAAGGCCTCAATACTACTACTAGGAGACTCTGGTCGAAGATCTCTTCTCTAAGAGTAAGCTCACTTTGCCAGCACCAGTGTGTAATTATTAAATCCTCTCCTGTAGGAGTCTTTAAATGTATAGATCGATCCAATGACTCCATTGGAATCTGCGAGCTCTGAACGAGAGTCATGGAAATAAAAGAGTGATACGAACATGTATTTATAAGTACTGCAGGTATGTGGAGTAGAAAGAGATCATAATTTGAATCATCTCTAGAGCATAGTGATCACATACCTCAGCTGCTTGAAACTGAGCTCATCCCTATCCACCTGCTCCTTTAGGTCAGGATGAAACATCTGGAGGTGGTGGCGGTAGAACCCCAAATCGCATCCCACCGCCTATTACACGCCCATATCCTCTGCCATGTATTTATCCCTTTGGACCTCCCTGATTGAATATATTCCCCTAACTTGGTGGTACCTCGACCATTTTATGATCATCAGTATGGCATTTCAGAAAGTTGTGAGCCATGTTACACTACCTGCCACACGTGTAGTGCATTCTTCTCCTCTGCTAACCTCTTCTTTCCTATGATATCTGCACATCCAACCCTATATCCTAGGGTCACCCTCCGGAAGTTATAGCCCTCTTGGACCTCTGCATCATCTTCCTAATACATGATTCAGATGACTCACCCACATGTCTTTTGGTGGTGGCCCTCATTGTCAGTGCCTTCTCAGCTATGAAGCTCCCCACCAATAGTGCTCTCTCAAGCACTCCAGCCTATGTCAAGAGATTTAGAGATGTCATCAAAGCTCTGATCTTCCATATGAGAACCTGTTCAAAGGAAAATGTTCTAAATAAAGGGTCTTGTACCATATTGGTGAAGTAGTGGGAGAGGTCAGTGAATCACGCAAATTACTGAGCTTCTTTAACGCTGCCCTTTTGTAAATGTGGTAGCTCTCGAATACACATGAAGCATAGTGTTTCTGGTAAAAAATCCGCCCTAAAAAGTCCATTTAAGTCCAACTAGGAAATTTTTGCCTCCTCATTCATCTGGAGAGTCAAGATCCACCATCTACTTGATGTTACTTGGAAGAGGCTAGCAACTAGGATCACAATCTGGTCTGCTAGTGTCTCAACCAAACAAAAAACATATACCACAGCCTCCAGCCAGTCCATATATTCATGTGGGTCTGTCTCAAATCGAAACCATAGAGGCCTATTTCTCTGGAACCTAGGCAATTCGCTAATTCAGTGCGCACATTCTACTTGTGGGGTTGGTCTCAACTGATGCCCTATGGGTGGTGGTGGTGCTGTTACACCACGTAATGGTGTTACCACCATAATAGATCCATGCACCAAAGCCTCATCGCTCAGTGGGCCATCATGGAAAACTCTCTCTGTAATCCTGGCTAGCTTTCTACACAGAGGAATCCTGGAAGAAACAGGTGCTCTATTGTCAATATGTTATACCCGGTGAGATGAATCAAAATATATCAAAAAGAAAATAACATTTTTAAAACACATGCTCTTAGATTTTTCTACTAAGTCAGAACTCATAATTCATGTTCATGGTTCATAGATCTGTCGACCTCTGCACCCACAGTGGACTCCCTGAACTGAAACCCAAACTCTGGACACATAAAACTAATGTTCCATTGGAATCATAGACTCTTAGTTATTCTGGTCGAACTGACTGCTCTGATACCTCTTTTTCACGACCCCTCCCCCAGGGCATGTTCTATGACTACCCGATGCTTGCCTTCCATAGGCCAGGGGTGGATTACTAGAACTAAAAGGCATATCTCTATAAAGGGAAGGCATTTCATAAAAACCTATACACAAAGAGACAAGGAACATTGTGCACAACTATAACACAACAGAAGAAGAAAGGTACAACTAAAATAGAAAAAATATCCCTATATCATTCACCAAGGATCCTACATGAAGGGTAATTATAGCCTGTCACCACATCTCTCTATGTAAACTAGTCACCCCCATGTACCACCTGGTCTTGGATTTCTAAAGTCTCCAACAAGCTGCACATAGTCTTCACAAGACACGATAAGGTGCAGGCGAAGCCCATGAAAGCGTGAGTATTACAATACCCTATAGGGATCCCAAGACCCTGGATGGTCTCTCAGAATTCCATAAAGGAAAAACAAAAATGAATGATCTCAATCCCAAAGCACTAGAAAAGACTTAGCTCAAAACAGGTATACAACTCAGAGATCCAGATTAAAGATGATTAGTCATAAGATATATAATTTTATTTAGTTAGAAAGTTTCAAAATTGAACCATTAGAATGTTTTTCTATTGTCGATCAACACAAGATTGTATGTCTTTAATCCATAATGAACTGCTCTATGGATGGTCCTCGTTGTGTCATGCACTACTGATCAACATAGGGTCGCTATGATGTTTATCCTCATAGTGTCTCATGCTGAGCCACACAGGGTGACTATGATGCTGATCAAAAAAGGTTTTCTAGAATGAGGATTCGTACAGGGTGTAGTGATGTTAATCCACATAGGGTTGTTATGATGTTGATCCCCATGGGGTCGCTATGATGTTGATGCACACATGGTCAATATGATGTTAATCCATAGAGGGTTTCTAGGATACTGATCCACACAGGGTCATTATGATGCTGATCCACACAAGGTCTCTATAATACTGATCCACATAGGGTCTCTATGATGATGATTTATAAAGGGTCTCTATGATGCTAATCCACACAGGGTCTCTCTGCAATTAACAGACCGCCACATGATTTCCCACACTTTGTGTGATTGAGTTCCGTAGAATCTTCCATCAAGATATCAGTTATTCCTCAACTACCAATAAGTTTCACAAATGGAGTAACACTAATTATTTCCAGGTTTTTAGGGTCCCAACATGACAGACGACATGTCAATCGAATTACCAGTCTGTGAGTTATAAGTGTTTTAGTACTAGGGTCCTAGTTGGATTCAAGTTCAACCTAACCCAGCCATACACCAACATTCTCCAAAACATATATGGATTATCTCAAAATGACAATATTGTTCCAAGGATTCCATCTCCACAAAAGTTTCAACCAACAGATATCAGGTTTATATGATACATCCTGTTTAACTGAAACTGGGTCAAAAAGGGTACGGGTTTGGGCCGACCCGGTCGGACCAACCCACCCGCCACGACCTATGCTAATGTAGCCTAGCCTAAATTGGCTGGGATGGACCAAGCGCGCTAGGCCATGGGCTCGGCCCACTGGGGCACGAACCAGCCCTTCTAGCCTTGGCTGGACACTCCCGCTGGGCTACGCGGGGGTCTGCTCCCCTTCCCAAATGGACAATTTGTCCATTCATTTTGTAAAGGTGATGCGACGTGGAGCTTCCCATTCTATCAGCAGGACCCTCAGGTGTGTGAATCCACCTCTACCATTGCTTGAATTCATGGACACCCTTCGCAGTGTGTGATGGAATTCCGTCTACTGCCAATGCGCCCAGCCAAGGGCCAGCTGCCCCTACTATCTGTTTTGGTGCCTTCGCGCACCGCCTTCCCCCATGGCCGGCGAGAGCCAGCTGTTGTGCCCGTGCCACACCAAAAAGGCATCATCGGGCCCCCGGTAGATCACCGATGGTCCGTTCTCTCTATGGGTCGAACCTACGACCCTCCCATAAAGTTTTCATCATTGTGTGGCTCCCAAATTTAAGTTGTCGTCGATTTCAATTTTCTCCCATGAAGAACGAGACAAATCTTAAAGCGGAAGAGCATATGGGCCTTTTTCGGTTTTCTAGGGCCCTCCACGTTACCAATTTATCAAAAGTGGGGTGATAAAATCACCAAAAAATAAATTAAAAACCAATTTAAAAATACTCACATTATCCTCCAATAGTTTCATAAAAATTGCGGATTAACTCATTTTTTGTTGATCCTCATTCATCATGTTTTTCAAGAACGATAGAATGAAACAAAATCACTTCAGTTTAACCACTAATCCCTACCTCGGATTCGTAGGAGATGTCGGGGTTGTGCGAGAAACTTCCACTTTTGTTAAACCATCAGCGTTCATTGATCTGTCATCATTTTCCCCAATGAATGTCAACCAAGACTCCATTCTACATTATAAGGGTTGATCATTGGTGCTTTATCGGAGTTCTCCCACAATATCTCACCACCCTCTCCCATTGCAAACATTTTCAAAATACAAAGGATGAGTTAAGATATTAATTCTCCTATCAATTAAGGGTTCATTAATTGGTGTAATAAATGAAAATTATTAATTACACGAGGGATGGTTACACAACCTATGTGTAACCAGACATTTGATGTCCCTCTTTAAATGCTTGACCACCTCTATGGTCCCCTCCTCCATCACTCAAGAGGTGGTAGAAAAATTAAATAACAAATTATTTTATTTTATTATTCTTTCAAAAAGTATATAAAACTATCTTTTACAACTAACTTTCTACAGTTGATGTTAAGACTCCCTTAAGTGAATCCTAGTGCAGTGAGTTCAATGGTACCCTCAGATTTCATTTCTGATCACTGGTTCAAATGATATGGATCACCGCCCATACATTTTCTGAACGTACATTAAAAAAAGTTCAAAAAAAATTTCCAGCCACACCAGGCCTTGGAATTTCATGTCTTCAATTTTCATAGACTTGTAATAATCCCAATCAATTAAAAAAAATTATATTTAATTTAAATGTCTTTAAAACACCTATGGAACTTCGTTAGGTGGACCATCCAACCATAAGCTCGTCACCATACTATAGAGAAAGGTTACCACCAGTGCTTCTGGCCAACCTTTATACATAGATATCACTAGCCATCACAATGTTTATTATAGGTCTTTCTAGTTCCTTTGAGCTTCTTCCTATCACTTCCATGATAGAAATTATCATAGTGTCATTTCTTACTTCCGGAAGAGGAACTACCCAATCACCCGGGTGGAATTTCCTTCTAATCACATTCGGCCTCCTTCAAGATCCCTTCAATGATTAGAGGTTGAATAATTATTCTATAAATTTTTTGTAATCATAAGATACTGACCTGAGGCTTTTTTTCATATTTAATCTCATACAAGAATTAATTATTCTTGACTATCTCATCTCCTACTAATGATGAAGAAAAAAGTTGCGGATTAGTAAACCGACTATAGTAATCTATCACAGACAGGCTTCACTAAATTAGGTGCGTGAACTCCCAAGCACATTAACCCCTCTATGTGTTGAGGTATATGTCAAATTGTAACATATCTATGAATAAATTCCAGGTTATCTCTTCATGTTTGGGTGCATATACTATTATTTGTCACCAATTCTTGGCTACTCTTCATAGAATTTAAATAACAAGCATCACCCTCCTCTCATTGAGTGTCTAATATAACTAATGATCATTTAGATGGACTTAATCTAGAATTTTTTTTCTAAGGTCCACCCTCCCCATAAAATTTTAAGTGTTATGTAGTCATAACTCCCTCATTTTCACCAAAATGGAAGGAACAATCTGATTAGTATCCCTTTCTAGGGATCGCATGACCCACAAGAATCTATCGCATAGTTGATCATCCATTAGATTCCTCATTTCTGATTGAAGTCTCTATTATTCTAACTTATGTGTGGTAAAATTACCACTCTCCTTAAAATAAAAAATATGATGGAATATTGGTATTTCTCTATTAGTTTCAGCACACTTCTCATAACTTGGGGTTCATCAAATTATCAAACATAGAAGGACAAAGATACAAAATATAATCATGGATTTAGGGTCACTTCCTTTCCAATCTAAACAATTTACATAATCATAATTTAAGATATTATTTTTTATTATTTTTTAAATAATATTTCACAAACATTAAGCATAATATAGATAGCTGGATTTATATATATAAAGTAAATATATCCCTATAAGGAGTAATAAATGATAACATTTTTTCCAACGTACCTACTATTATTGATGTGTATACGCGTACTTCCATACTGGACAATGAGTAAAATATCTTAAAAAATAACATTTCATAACAAGTGTATCACCCAAGTTGAAATAACAACACAAATATATCAAGTGAACCCTCAAGAACAATATTACCATCCATACACATGGGTTTTTACCCACACATTAGTTAGCTACTCCCATTCATGAGATCATTACCAAGAACTGGCATGTCTTATTCTCCTATCTAACATGACCAAAGAGTAAATAAAATAAAAATACCCACTTTGATACAACTCTATAGCATCCTCATTCCATTTCACTCTCACATGACTGAGACTAGTCACTATAAGCCCCCAAGCATGCCTCCCTATACACTACAGGCATCCAAGAAGAATTAAGGGTCTAATAAATAAAATCAGGATACTATACCCTATAGAACCAAAAAAATTAACTGTAGAAATGAGATGAAAAATAAATATACTTCCACTATCGTAGATAAATAGTTAATGGCTAAAACATTCTAACCATGAAATGTCATATAGAATGTCGTACTAAATTTCATAAAATCAACCAACATAAATAATGGATCAAAAATTAAATACACAAAAAATCAGTCCCAACACCAATATTCACTCCCGAATCTAAGATCTATTCCTAGAAATAAATATAAACCATCCAATAATAAATCCATTTTCCCTTGTCTATACCAACATCTACACAGTATTCTAAGGTACCAAACAGAATCCTAAGTAGGGCATGAGTAACAATTAGTAGGCCACTTCCAATGGTGTATAAACAAATACAGTTTACGTATGACTACATGAAATAGTATGTTAATAGTGGAATTAATAAAAACTTGAATACATAAAATATAAGTAAACCCACGAATCCTCAACAACCCAATTGACACCCAAGGGCAGCCATACCAGCTTCTGCATGATGTAACATGTCTCTCAATATACTCACAACTAATTCCATGCATATTCATAGTCCAATGACCAATCACACATTTGGTTCCTAACATACCCAAGGTGGACTTCTTTTCTATCTTTAGAATACATATTCCATTAATTAATTGACTAATTATAAATTAAATTTTTATGGATAATAATATATTCAGTTCATAAGATAGCCATGGAAACTTCCCATCTTAGGGAATGTTTCAATATCCAAGTACCAAGCACAAGAAAGATCCAATTCATAAAAAAAATAAAAAAACTTGGAAAATGTTTTAAATATTTTCCAATTTGGTTATTTCCAAGTTGAATAAAAATTATCATGCCAATTACAATTACATGTGAATATTTCATAATGATGATTACACAGTTTCATGATATGTTACCATCTCACATATCAATTGTCACATTTCTAATTTACAAGTTATTTTATTCCTTAAGAAAAACATTAAAATATGTTTTAAAGAACTAGGTTCATTAATTCTGTGTTCTTTCTAAAGTTCAAGGTCAGACAGACTGCTCAAGTGGCCGAATATTTAAGGTCTCATATGAAAAATGAATAATGAGATCTATAGATGGTCTATGGTGGAGGATTCAACAAAGGTAAATGGATTCCAATTATAAGAGGTCATGTGAACGATGTGATACATTGACCAAAAAAATTTCAAATATTAAAAACCAATGTGGACCCAAGGGATAATCCATAGACCACTAACCTCAAATAAGTTATAAAGGATCTAAATATCAAGTGTATAGATCAATAAGAAACACCATAAATCTCTATGTTTTGGGATAGGCAAACAACATTAGGGATTTAAAAAAAGATATAGGGAAAAAGAGATGAATTCAACAATTATGGCATGACTGATCAATTCTAGATGTGTGTATCAATCCACAGATCAGGGAACAAAGAGATAGAATTGGACAAGTCAAGGAATCCCTAGAGAAACCTTAAATTTTTTTAATCTTCAATTAAGGTCATGGTAGAATGTTTCATGAATGAAAATGTTTCCTCATGTTGAAAAATATGAATCGTACCTTGATTTATAGGGCCTAAATCAATGTCACTGGCTAGCCAATGGCTTCCAACCAAAGTAGTTTTTCCCCTAAAAACCCAACCATCTATAAAGAGGGATTCATGTATAAATCCCTTATTGCTAAGGTTTCACCATATAGATAATGAGATCTCTATATCCATACATGGGAACTTCTCCACCCATTGACTACCTATTGGTAATGAAAATTCCCTTTGTTTCATTCCACTATTAGAGTTTCCAAAACGTCCCCTTTGATTCTTTTAGTGCCTCTCAAATATGATTTAAAACTAAGAACACGTCACTTTTACATAATTGAAAAGGAATATAATTAAAACTCTAAAATAAATTTCCTAGAAAAAAGATGGGGTATTATAACTAAAACTAGAGCACATCAACTAAACATAAGAAATCTTATTTTTTGAGGTAACATTCAAAAAAAGAATATTTTAACTAAATCAAAACAATTGATGATTGAAATATTTTTATAATAGGGTGAAGCCTTGAATAAAGTATCTAGGACTCATTTATTGAAAAAATAAATGGTTACATGACTCTGAAATAGGGAATTTTATTACAATATTTCTTAAAAACAAAAACCAAGTCTGAAGGATGGTAAACAAGAATATGTGGTCATTATTCAATCCTATTTTAGTGAGTCCATCTTACATAAATTTTTCATCTGGGTAAACATTAGTGATATTTTATCTAGATCCAAAAATGAAAAAAAATTCATCCATATTGTTGTGAGATTCTACAAAAGATTAATCAATCCATTAAAAATAGGTTTCACAATAATCGTGTAGTATATTAAAAGGAAAATATTTTTCCACCCTTTTTTACTCAAAAAATAATCCATACTGATGATGCTATGAATTTTATATTCTATAGATGATGTAATTCCACATATTCCATATAATCATCCAAAGAACCATCCACTATCTTCACAGAAGATTGAACCACAATCTCAATGGCCCAAATTAAATTTTGACATACAATATACATTAATTGTTATCAAAAATAAAATAGAATCCTCTTAAAATACATTATAGTTTCAAAATTATGGCTCATAGTTTCGGATGTTTGGAGCCTTCTCAGCATATTGAAATCATGAATAGAATTAAAAAACTGATCACATTAATGAGAATTATCATCCTTGATCATAGTTATTATCCTCACAAGAGCTTCTTGATGAAAAAAATGAGTTTTATTATGAATTAGGGAGTTTTGGAAATATCAGATTATATGAAGAATCTCATCCATGGAGATAGTGAAATTTTTTATGAGTTGGAGTGATAAACAAACCTACACAGAACTAGTGCTGGGAAGTGATAGGGAATGGAACCCATATTGTGACTTTGAATAGGTCATAGACTAATTTTTATAATATAAATGAAGTGGGTAAAACGATTAAGATTTGGCTAACATCATCCATATATTGATTGGAAATGTTGAACATGGAACAAATAGAAATACCAAAACATTTTAAACAATCATCAATGTGGATTCTATTATGGGAATTTCTCCAATATAAGGTAAAATAAAATGGAATCATACTATGAATATAATATCCATTAATCTAGGAGAAATCATGGTTGGAATCAATAAATATAGCCTGATAATAATGTTTGGAGTAAAAAAATATTTTCTAGGTAAGTTCACATACTAGCACATCATCACCATATGTAAAATATTAGTTTTTGAGTAGGATTATAATATCTAATGAGATATTCATGTTTTTCATAGCCAAAAAATTATTCTAGATATTTTAGGATCAGGAGGGTGTTTTTGAGAGTTCACTAGAGACATTAAATGAGTATTAGTGAAGTTTCCAAGCCAAAATTTAAGAAAAGGGTCCCTATTTTCAATCTATCTAGTGTGTAATATAATTTTGTCGAAAGGAGGCTTGATGGATGTCCAAATATATGAGTTGATAAAATATAGGATTCCCCTTCTCAATGTACCAATAAATATAGCTTAATGAATGCTAATAGTCATAGATTAACTATTGAGAAGGATCCAAGTGAACCTGAACAGAAGAGTATCATTAGAAATAATTATTTCTTTCTACTCCTAGGACTCTATTAGAAATAGGATGATGACATTTGGATATAGTAATGGTGCCCTGTTTTATTTCAAGAATGATACCACTCCTAAAACAATTATGCAGGCATCGAGGTTCTTATGAATCATCATAGGACATTTATTGATCATAAAGGATTAAACCACATTTAGATAATGGTAAATTTGAAAAGTAAAATCCTATAAATTATTGATAGTGACTTATATATCCATGTTGATATGCGGTTCTTAATATGACCATATATCTTAGAGGAATGTTTGAATTTAGGTTTCCCCCCAAAATAGTGGGACACCAAGGTATCTAATGGGAATAGATCATTCTTTAATGTCTAGGTCCATCATGGTGAGGGTTCTTTTAGTAGTGGTAATTCTCATTAAAAATTATATAAATTACTTGTTATAATTGGTGGAATGTTCAAAAACATCTACATTGTGGGAGACAGGCTCCTTGAGGTTTTAAAAATTCATTTTCCCTCCTGTAAGAAAGAGAATAATTTCATCCCCATTTAGAAGATTGGAAGTGAAATTACGACTCTTGGAAGCATGAATGGATTTAATATTACCTATATCAAATATATGGGTGATGATACTGGTAATGTAATATTCAGTGATGGATAAATGGGAGGTAAAGAGGGGATCTCATGTTCTAAAACCACATGAAAATTTTTAGTATCCCTTATAAAATCCATTTATGAGAATTGAAATGTGAACATAACCAACGATAGATCTAAAACAATTAACCAAAATACCATTGAGGGAAAATAAGTGAAGAACTTTGAAAATAAAATTTCAATCCATAGTGTCAATCGTCTTCAAAATATCAAGATTTAGAGAAATTATACCAATTCTACATGATTTCAAAATTATATTTTCACATTCATAAATCATGCTAATACATTTTTGAATGCAACCACCATTCACAAAACCAAGCTAGTTCCAGTAGACAATTTCATAAGTAATTGTAGAACATTTATTAGCAATAATTTTGGTAATAAATCTATACATGGTGTTGAAAATTTTTATGGGTCTTAAAAATGAATCTCATAGAAATTTTTATATTTCGGTATCCGGGTGAGGATTTTGAATTAAGGTCATGTTTAAGAGTATTTTTTAAAAAATCAACCGATATATACACATCCATTTGGTTAGTGAGGTGTTATAATAATTTATATTGATATAAAGAATTATATCTACATATAAATATATCGTGAGGCCAAGCCCATTGAATAGGTTGGTAAAATTTCAGATAATACGATCTGAAAGGATATCCTAATTACCAATTACATGGTCACTATCTATGAGAAAAATGTGTAGTCTACTAGAATTATAAGATAACTGAATATAGTTATAAAA
The DNA here is from genome assembly GCA_963277665.1 of Viscum album. Taxonomy (NCBI): domain Eukaryota; kingdom Viridiplantae; phylum Streptophyta; class Magnoliopsida; order Santalales; family Viscaceae; genus Viscum; species Viscum album. Next base: position 705,500,474 of record OY728155.1, read on the forward strand.
TTTATTATTTTCATCCCCATCTTTAATAAAATTGACCGTGAAGATCTCATTTTAATTATTTATAGATAAAATAAATTAATCTCGGTGGTGAGAACAATCTATTAGTGGAGATCTGAGAAAAAAGAATAATTGGTTGACTCGTCATGTATCTAACTATGGATGGCCTTAAGTGAGTAAATTTAATTTTCAATACTTTTGGATGTATCCTTGCACTAGAACATGATTTTATATTTAAAAGTATTCATCAACATGACACTTGAAAAATAATAATCTCTAATATGAGTAGTATTCCATAAATCAGGTACTTGTTTTCTATTAATGGTGTCAGAAGCATTGGAATCGTTAAACTTGAAAGGAATAATACACTTGGATTTTATGATGATAATGAAAAAAACTAGATGGTGGTCTTAACTATGCTTTGTAAGTGTTATAATTGATTTATTTTCCAATTTTTCCTGTGATTTCACATTGGAGATGGCTTTACCAAGTTTTCAATCAACAAGAATATTGTTTTCCTTCTGTACCTAGTGTAGTTGGACCAAAATAATCTGGTTTCAATTAAAATATTAAATTAAATTAATATTTTAAACACTTCTCTATAGAAAATGGAATGTATTGTACCTAAATGTTTTTCAAAATAAAATATATAATTAAAATACCTATGAATAATCCATGGATCTTAAATTCTAATGTTAATGTTTTGAAGTCTCTTCTAGATCCTTTTTCTATGATAGAATTAATTTTTATTAAATGAAAATATTATAACATATGAAAATTATTGAGATAACCAAAAAAATAAACAATTTTTACACAGTTCTGAATACAGAGACATTGTCTAGGGAGTAATGAAAAAAAAACAAAGATTATCGATAGGTAAAAATTTGTTGTTTCCACTAATTGACTAATAACCTCTATTTCCCAGACCATAAAACCTAGGATTATAATTTCCAATAAATTTGGGCTTATAAATCAAAATAAGTATATGTATAGAGTTTGTGGATTCATATTTTTTCACTCCTATATAGTTTCAAGGAAAATGTGTTTATTTGGAGTTGTGTTTAGGGTTTGAACCCACTTTTTCCTTACCTATTAACCTCTTATTCCTCACATATTTTCTGGTTTCTTATATCTTTTTCACATTTAGTATTGGGGGATCATCATGTTCTTTATGCTCAATATATAGATTGGGGTCACTATAGAAGAACCAAGGTTCTTTTGAGGACATATTTTAATCATAAGCCTTTCTACTCCACATAGAGATAAAGGATTTTAAATGTGTTTAAAAATATACACCACTATTATATTAATTTTTTTACATGTTGTGTGATAAAATGGTTATTGATATTCATAATTACTTCCCAAGCATTAACCATGGACTTGTCAGGGGAAGGATCCTTGGGATTCTCACCATTATACCAGTCTTATAAATCCAACTCTTTGGTAGATATTTGAAGAAAATTATAAAAAATTTATATATTATTATGATGATAAATAGTATTAAAATGACCAATATTATCCATATTTATAAAATAACTCACATTATTCATGATGTTCTATTCAATTTCTTTATAATTGTTGGATTCTTCAATATTTTCTATGATATCTTTCCCTACATAATTTCTAGAAGAAAATCAATATTTGTATTTAAAGGAGGAGCATAGGAGTACTCTTTTTATTCTATAACAACAAGCTATGTATAATAGGGCCTAGGAGAATTTTTTTGAAAGTAGAAGGATCATGTTGAATTTCCACCCATTTTATTGGAACAATTTTCTTTGAAGGATTTTCTTTCTATAGGATAATTGCTTCTCCATTTTTTTCTCAAACTAACATCCTAAAAAATTCTTTAACAAAATTTTTAATCAATTTTTAAATATTTATACAATTGTAAATGGAGTTTCCTATAATTTGACACACCTCAAAAAATAGATGAATGTTCTCGTATTCATTCTTGACTTCAAATTTGTATTCAATAGTAGTTTTATTGGTTATATCTAGAAGCTTTGAATAAATGTTGTAATAAAAAAAGATCCTAGAATAATATCCCAAGTATCCATTCAATGCATGTTGGTACTATTTCAATAGGTCTTCAAAGTTGGATGCAATGTTATTCAGATTTTTTCGGTGCCAAAAAACCTATCTCAATCCATGAAGTTTAACTCATGTTTGATCTGTAGAGTTTATCTGATTAAAACGATTGAAATTGATATCCCAATCATAGATTATAACAATTATATGTTTTATATGAAGTTTTCAAAAATATTAGAAAGATTTTAGCTCCTCCCTAGAACATAGAATTATGTTAAAGAATCATTTTCCAATTAGAATAAATTTCCTATTGATGCTAATCCAATAGTGTGAGATCCAATGTTTGATATCTTTATTTCACCATGGGTTATTTCCTATTGAGTATATGATGCAAACAAGAATCAAAAAAATACATATGTAAATCCATTTTTTAAGAGATTTTAGGCCGTTCACCACTAATAAACCATTATCATCCAATCTTATGATCATGGGAGGTTTTTATAGATCATCCTTGAATAGATCTAATCTATACAACACTTCCATGAATGATATTCATTTTCTTCTAGATTGATAGAATTTCTTTGGATCCATCATAAGATCTAGGTAATATTTCATTTGATTCTTACCATTGGATGACTTGTGAACCACATCCTTGAAGGATCTGTCCCAATGTGGATAAAACACAACCCTGATCATACAAGAGTACTAGAAAATTGAAGGATTTGACTTATCAAACTGATGACCATTTTAAATTATCAACATGTTTATTTATAAATGTTAATTAAATAATAATTGATTATATATAGTGATAAGAGGAGTATATATCCAAGTTGATGAGAAATTGAGATACAAAGAGATTAAAATACACATAAACATTTGTAAGGATGTTTTTTCAGTTGTGACATTAACTTATTTATTTATGGGTTCCGTGAAATGTGGTTAGTGTTTGATCTTATTATTTAGGTATGACAACTTTACTTCATAGAGAAATAGGCCTAGAGGGTCACACACTATGTGTATCCAGAATATCATTATATTATAATGAATTTAATATGAATAATAAATATTAATTTTATTTTTTGTAATAATAATTTTTCAAGTTATATGGATAAAATAAATTTAGTGATGGGATATTCATGTTTAGAATATAGAAGAATAATTTTATATGTTGTTTATTTATTCAAAAAGTATTAAATAAGTATTTAACTGTTAATTTATTGTTTTACTAAATATATTAATATAAATATGTATTTAGTCATATGAATTATAAAAGAAATATTTATTTTTGAGTTTACTAAATAAAATAATTACTTTTTATTGAATAAATGATATTTATTTGAATATTTATTTTATTATTCATAGTTTAATATATTCCATAGGGTATTAATGAGTCATGTTAATGGCATGATGGAAATGATATAAATTTATTTAATTAAATATATATAATAATTAATATATTAATTCAATAAATTATATTCAAATAAACACAAGTCTTTGAAATCATAATAATATTATTATTATTTCAAATAATGATTAAAAATGTATTGGAAATTGATAAATAGATGTTAATTAATTATTTATTATTTTAAGCTAAATTATGTCTTCCATGTTATATAATTTTGTTAGGTGTGAGACTTAATTCCCAAATAAAGCCTCTCATGAATTTTCCTAATCCTAGATAGACAAATACTCACATCCACCCTATCTAGAATATAGAGATAAAAAGATAAACTTCTTGTTGGGATCAAACAATGAACAATATGAAGTAATTGTGTCTATCGTTTTAACACCTAAAGATTCAAGATTGGTGTTAAAAGAATTGGGGAGAATATATGGATAAACCTTGAGAAAACCATGAATGTATTCTACATTGAAACAGTAACATATCAATAGAGGAGATGAAAATTAATCCTCAAGATTATCAAATTTGGGGTAATTATTTTTTAAACTAATTATAATTTAATTATAAAAGATCCTCCCCTAATGAATCATGGGTTTTATTTTTCATTTTTACCAAATATTATCTATTTAAAGAGATCAAAATAAAAAAACACTCTCCAAACACATACATTATGTTTTATAACCTTTATGTATATTAAGAGTATTCACATTATAATTTGTAATTATTTAAAATTTAATTGATTATTTCCATGTGTTGATTATTATATTTCATGTACATAATTTTTTTCATATTCCAATTGTTGAGACATCACATTAATATAATTTTTTATATCCATGACACAACCCAAAATAAATGGAGAATACATGAAGAATCCAACTAGAGGTGCTAATATCACTAGCTACATGACAAAATAACATGGCATGTATTACCATATTACACACTATGTAACCTAAATCAACCACATAAGGAGAATGACACAAAAATCTCACACACCATGTGGATCATTACATTGCTTAATTACATGCCGCATATTGACTTTCTGTTTGGTATATGGGTTGATAGTTTTTACAGGATGTGTAGTTGGCATGTGGATATTGTGTAACCCAACACCATAAAACATGATCTTTAATTTTAGGGTATTTTTGTTGTTCATTGAATAATATTATTACATACCACATATTTTTTAGTATCCAAGTGATGTGGTGACACATTGATACATGGTGTGTGGATAAAAGTACAAATAATATATTATGTTTCAACCCAATCCACATACACAAAATGGTATTTGGTATATCATGTTAGTCATATCGTATAGTAATTAATGTAAAAACATGACTATATGGGATGTATCATGTTATACATGTTGTGTTTCATGATTTTTCAACACTAGGTAGACACTTAGTTATTTTTAGATAGTCATGTGGGTCTACATTCATAAATTTACATTCCACAAAAATTTAGTAAATATACTCCATGTAATTGTCATTGTACATGACTTATACATCACACCCATTTCAAGTGGTGAATTATACACAAATTTATGCCATGAAATTTTCTCATACAAACTATAAATATTATATGGTTTGAACCATAAAACTACACACCATATATATATATCACAACATTACTTATGATATATCATGCTAAATCAGTACACAATACATAACAAGGACCATACACATCATGTGTCACATTCCATATTGAGTGATTATACATTTAATTTTCTTATTAATGTTCTATAAATTGTATTTTAATATTACACATCATATAGAAATTGTGTGTCTGCCAATTACATGATTTTTAATAAAATAACATCAAAAAATTTACTATTAGTTAATTTATTAAACATTATTAATTATTTTATTATTATGTGTATAGGATTGTTTGGAAGAAGTATTATGATAAAAAATTAATTGATATATTAGTTTATTAATTTAATAATTTAAATGAATTTATCTCAAATGGAGAAACTGGAAATGAAAGGTATTAATAAAAAATTCATTGTTGTTTTCTACAACAATTGATCATGATCTTGACTGTCCTATGTATGTATAAGGTTTGTTTATTTAATTTAATTATTTATTACATGGATTTATGTTGTAATTTATTTTTATATAATATATTTTGTTCTTTATATATCCCCACACTATTTTATTATGCATGATTCGGTGTATCAGTGGATTTTTTTATGTAACCTTAAACCCCTTGTACCGCTCACCTATGTGTGAGTAAACATTATTAAAGGATATAACTCTTGATAATAGGATATGGACTAGGATTTGAGTGGAAATTAATCCATCCTATTATATACACAAGAAAATATAGAATTTATATAACTCAAGTTGAGAATATTATCAAAGAGTTATTTCCCCAAAGTTCAAGTTTGGTTTATTGCTAATTGATAAACTAACTAATAAATAAAATCTCATGATTATATTATGCATTTAACTTATATTTCTAGAGAATGGTTATTTATTTTTTTATCTGATTCATGATTTATTTATATGATCAAAAAAGTAATATATTGTAAATAAATTAAGAACCATTCTTAGATAAAATTAAATAATATGTATATGATATATTTTATCATGTATAATTAATAACTTCTTTCTCCAAAATTAATTAAAAAGTATACCAAGTTACATTAAGATATCATATTCTAATGTGTGAATTTATTTATTATTAAACATTATTAATTAATTTCATAAGATCCACATAATATTAATAGGTATGTGAAGAATATGTAAAAAATATTTATATATAAGTAAAACAAATACTCTAACGAAAAATTAAGATATCAAAATTTTCATCATTACCTGAGTTAAGATATACTCATAGTTAAGTTTTTGATCTTAGCATAGTCGAGGGAATTTTAAATTTTCATGGTGTCCTATTAAATATATTCGTTTAACTTGACCAAAATGGTATTAATGGTAATAGCCATAGTCTATATTATAAAACATGGAGGAAACTATTTTAGAAAACGGAAAATAGAATTTTTAGATAGGGGAGTTTATTCAACATATCAAAGAGAAATAAGATAAGGTAATTGTTGTTTAATTACTAATAAAATACTTTAAACTAATTTTCGTGGCCATGGTAATGGTTTTGAGAAATGAAATATGGATCATTAAACATGAATATTTGAGCAACAATTTTTTTCAAACCCAATGGTATAGACTATTTGGATTTTATAACAATATTGGAGACTAATTAATTCATTAATTAAATCATAATATCTAATTAAGATTGATTACTAAAATTTTTTTTAATCCAAGATAACCAATGGGATCACAATGATATATTTTGGATTTAAAATTTACTCACTGTTATAAATTCCTAAGAGTTCTACAGGTTTCTATACATTTTACAAAAATTGGAAAATATGTTAAATTTACTGGAGTCCCCTATTCTTTGTCTACCACCACTACAAGGGAGTAAGGGTGAAATAGATTCTTAAATGACCAAATAAAGGATGCATCAAATTTTCTTTTCATCAAGTCATCTTATATATCTGGAGAGATTTCGATGAAATATAAGGACATGTATTCATACACCGTGATTACTTATTTCTAAGAACATGAAAATTTGAAATAACAAAAAATACATAAATTAGATTTTCACGGCACTATACTTGTGTAAACACAAATCCAGGTACTAATATAGTGATCGTGAACTCCTGATGATGAAGTATATCAATAATTTAGGAATGTTAGCTTTATATAAGATAATAAACTATATATTAATCTAATTTTATCATCATTATTACCTATATTCTCCATATTCACTAACAAATATAAAATAAATTATTTAACGAAGATTCCCAAGAATCCATATTGTCTTCCCAGTGGATATGGAGTGGTGGGAATATGTTCCTTCTCTCCTTATTGGTAAAAAAATTGAGGGATTGTGTTGAAAATACGATGACAAGATTAGATTCAATACTTCATTTATAGTATGATTTGAAGAAACAAATGATTCAAAGAGTGTCGTGAAAGAGAATCTACTTACGTCACATATTTTGAGAAAATACACTACAAATATAATTTAAAGTAATTTAAGATAAATAAATAATAATCTTATACTTTAGGTGTATTCATCATTTCATGTTATATTTCTTTGTACCTTCATGGATCTAAAATATAGTAAGTAACTTATAATTTTTATCCAAATACAAGAACCGTAGAATATCATGAAATATAGTAATATGTATTGTGAACTTCAAAGTAGAAGATGGTGTTTGACTCCTAAGTCAACTAAGTGAGGATAATAACTTCATATTAGAAAGTATAATGATTCTTATGAAACTATTTTTTTATTAGATGTTTAAAAAATTATATATGTGTTCCATAATATAAATATTGAGAAATTATTTTATGTACGAGATGAATGTTGTTATGATATATAATATTGAATAGATAATTTAATTATACATTAACCACTGATGTCAAAAATCAATCATCAATGGTGAATATAGAAAAATGATACTCAAATAATACCATTTGTTGAATGATAAAAATTTTTCAAGTAAAACCAAAAATAAATGTCAAGGATATACCCCAAGGTGTTTTTAGAATCATTTATGATTAAAAAATCTTACTTATTTTAAAAACATTATTATTAGGTATTAATACGATGAAAATATGAGAATTGTTTTGACAAAAAATACATAAAACAACTATAATTAGTTCAGAAATATATGTGTGAACTATTTTAAGTATATTATAGAGGTAAACTCATTTAATTCATATAATTTTATTAAAACATATAAGTAATATGAAATATTCTTAAATAAAATGCTTGGTAAAATATATTAGAATCGTAATGTGGGTTGGTTGTGGAATATACAAACCAAGAATTCAATGATCATTAAAGTATATAGTGGAGTTAATAAAAACTCACATTACATTATACACATTGGATTTATGATTATAGTAAAAGTAGGATTCATGATGGGTATTATATGAATTAAAACCCTTCTATTACTTCTTTCTAGACATGCATCAAAATTATTAATATTTACACTGAACTATGTGAGAATGCCATGATTAATGGATATCATATAAATTATAACATGAAAAAAGTTCATTATGTCCCAAAATCATTTTTTTTTATAAAATATTTATGAAAGGATAATTTTATCTACAACCATACATAAGTAAAAACACAGACTTTATCAAATTTTATTAATTATATAATTATACAAAATATAAAAAATTAGTTGTTAAATAATTGACTAAATTAAAGTAAGTGGGAAACACATCTATTTTAGTGATAATGGGACAATGGTAGAGATTAATTAATTCAAGGATCTATATGAGCATAATTTATCAGATGAACATATACTATAAAATTAAAAGTGGAAGTAATTATTCCAAATACAGATACTATGTAGGAAGGATAAAACCAAATATATGTGGTTTGATATTCACTGAGTTAGGTTATATATTATTCAATAAGAATAATTAATATTTAGACTATAAGGAATTAAAAAATGTCAACAACCTATATTTACTTGGATATTTGGAACTCAAAATGAATTCCATCTACCAAAATTATGTTTTTTATTTTGGTAGTTATTCTAGTTGATCTAAATCCTATTAGTTGGTATTCAAGAATAAAGTCTACTTGAATAGTAAAATTATTAAATATAATGTATTATTGCATATAAAATTTATAGATAAATTTCAAGTCATTGACAACGATGAAATATTTTCACCAATAAACATGCTAAAATAGATTAGAATTTTACATGTCCTAGAAACCTTATTATGTGAAAAAGAAACATGAAAAATGGATACCAATGCCACTTTACATAATAGAGTCCTTCTAGAAGATTTATAAATGACACAAAATCAAAAAATTGACACCAAAGGGATTCCCATAATTCATTAAAGTTGTAATGTTTTTTTCTATGTTATATTAATCATCAAGATCAATGAATATTCTTTTTGATAAAGAAAAAAGGGAAATTAGATTTTTTATCAATGAATTTAATTATCATGATTATATATTTTTAGTTTGAGCACCATAGTTTTTCATGTAAAATATATTGATAACATATTGAGAATTTATATTTGTTTTATATTTAGTTATGACTAAGTTTATAAAGGATATTTTGTCCCAAAAAACATAAATTAGTGACCCATGTTATAGGGAGTAAAATTTATCGAGAAAAATATTTAATGGATTTTTTATATCAATTAATTATTCATATATTGAAGAAGTATTAAAAATATAAGAAATATTGATTTAAAAGGGAATTTTTACATATGTCACATAGTGTAAATCTATATAGAATAATGTAGAATTGTTTATGAGGTAATTAAGATCATGAAAAAAATTAAATATGCTTCATTAATGGGGTATAACATTAATTTTATTAAATTTACTAGAATTTTAATATTTCTTATGTTTGAGGAATATTAATGAATTATCAAATAGAATAATGATAATTTCTTTAGGAAGAATTCAATCATATCTTACAGTATATGAAAAAGAATAAAATTTAAGTTCTAGATACATAGAGAAGTTTAGATTCTACTTATTAAATGGTTATAAAACCTATATTTTCATTAAGATCCAATATATCATATATAATAGTGAAGCTATGTATATTAGAAAGAGGGTATTATTAAATCCAATGACATTCATGTTTAAAAATTTGAGTATTTTTGGTTTCTGATACAATTAAGAGGAAATATAAAGTATGTAATTTTTTTTGAGATAGTGGAATTATAGGAATTTTTAAAAGTATTATAATAAAATGTTTTGATTAAATATTATGATCGTGGTTATATCCACGATGTTGAGATTATGACAATGAACAAAAGATAAATACTTAAGGATATAAATTATTTTGTGTTTTTGTAGTGAACCAGCCCGGGTCAACCTGACCCTTAACCCGATCCAGCACACCACAATTTATGAAGTGCATTCTCAGTCATCATGGTATGGTAATACTTGATAGGGAATCATAAAAAACATTTTTGGAATGTTTTCACCTTTAGTAACTAGGTATCACCATTCTATTAATTAGATGCCCCCACCAACTGATGAAAAATGATAAAAAGACATATGCATATAACCTGAGTAAGTGAAGAAATATCTAGAGCATGATATCATAAACACCATAAAATCATATATATATAGTATGTCTCCAATATGAAATAAACATGATATATATAATCAAATGGTCAAAACTCAATGTATGGGTCAAGAACCAAATGAGAAATATATTACATCTTGACAAAACCAAAATCTAAAAATGAATCCCCATGTACTAAACATCATGATACCATGTATCCTCTATAAAATACCCAAGATGGAGATAATAAATAAAGGAAACTAAAATTCTTGGTTCAATTTCCCTTATCAGTGTCATACAAAACAATGTTTTCATATGCCCAAAGGCATATGCAAGGTGTGAGGAAGAAATCCCAGTATGATACCACAATGAATATATATAAGCCTTTTTCCATGAGAACTAATAAATCTAATTTAAACTCATTTTGAAAACCAATATAAATTTTAAAATAGATTTAATCATAAATATTTTCCCTTTTAAAATTCCTTCAGTTTTTCTCAAAATTGTTCATGTTTCAAAGCAAGAATATAACAAGGCTTAAATAAAGAAAGAATCCACCAACCATAACATGATAAACACACCCACACATGGTATCAAAGTATTAATAATCATAAAAACTATCATATATCTAAATAAATAGAAATTATCATTACACTAGATATCTCAACTAAAGAAGACAATAACTTAATAAAAAATCATATAAATCAATCATGTACAGGAAATGTGAAACATAACCTAACCTCATGGGTCTAGTTTCACAATGAAACAATCATAATTTACAAGTTCTCTAAGAAAGTATAATAGGTTATAATCTCTCTCAGTCTTCCATTAGTCCAAACATCCAAGATGTACCTTCGTCTCTTTTTCAATGTTATGGAAGGTAACTCAACCTTTCACCCAGTGCCTCCCTTGGTCCCTGGGATAGAATTATAGAAGCTCCCTCAGAATCCCTCCCAAAATCCATCTTAGTTCATTGAACAAACATTCATCATCTAAGTCACGCACACCCTAACACTCTTAATCCTCCCATGTTCTAATCATTGTCAAACATATCGATATCAATACGTTTCATTCATAATAGCCATTTATAAATCTATTGTAGTAAACCAACATTTAGATATTGATAAAATGACTTCTTTAATGTAAAAACATTAATATTCCAATTTTATCAATCCCTGCAATATAATAAAACATATTTTATCCATTTTTTCATGTACTTGGAGTGAATTCAAGCCAAATCCCTTTGAAACGACACATTAAAACATCAAATTTCAAATAAAAACCATGAATCACTCAAAAAAGTTAGAAAATAATAATAAATTAATTAAAAATAAATTTTATAAAGAGAAATCAAAGGAAACAGGGGATTAAAGTATATCAATAGAAAATGTACTTAGATTGTGACTCCTACCTTGAAATTGGTTCTCACCTTTTTTCCTTAAATGACTACCACAATGTTTATGAAGAAAAATTAATCTCTCACCAAAAACATTGGAAAGAAAGCCAAAACCACATTAACAGCTGCATATTTTACTAACTAACCATCTAGGGTATCCATATTCCATGTAAATGGAAGAATAATATAAAAACATGGGAAAGGAAGGAGAAATCATGAAGAACTGGTCTTAACAGAAGACAAAATACCATGTAATCAAGAATAATGAACAACTTTATAGATGGGAGGAGCTCTAAAACCATGGGAGGGGATGTACATGATGGGGAGGAGGAATGAGGTAAAAGGTACCGAAATTTATTTGGGTATTTTGGTGAAAAGAAAAATCTTCTTAATGACAACGAAAACTCACATGGTTTGGCATCATGGTTAGACACATCATGTCCTAATCAATATAGTGCTACAATCTCCCCAAACCAATGATGGATGATTACTAATAATCATTTCTTTGATTAAAAACAAATATTCTCAATCCATGAAAATGGATATATCCCCCCCAACATCCCTCTTACATGGTTAGTTTAATCTTTAGAGAAAATGTGTTCTAACTATGAATCATGTCATGTTTTAGAACAAAAAATAATATTCTAACACCCTATACTTAGGAACTACAATAAATAATAAAATGGTTAATTAAAACTAACATAATACATTCCAGTGACCCGAATAGTGTCAAAGTCCTCCCCACCATGACACATTCTTCCCCCAAATGTCATCAACCATTCATAGAAGAAGGAAGGTGATTTATTACTTCTTTTCCAAGTATTCTTGGTCCCATGTATCAGGGATATCTCCACCATGATGATAAAAAATACGGACCAATAGAATCAATTTTCCATAGAAAATCATATTTTGATAATCCAAGATATGAACTGGCTTCTCTAAAATGGTAACATTGTGTTCCACCTATAAATCTTCCCACTCTATCACGTAAGATGGATCTATCTGAAATATATTAAATTTGTAAACGTAAAAAATGTTATGAATCAAAGGAATATATAGTGAAAAATTTAAATAATAGGATTCCTTCCAAAGATATTCCACAATCCAGAATGATATAACATAACACAACCTCAACTTCCACTACTTTCCCAAGACATGGTGTTCTAGTAGAATAGACACCCAAAGAAACACATGATAACCAACCTCATACTCTAATGGGTGATGACATGAATCAACACTTGAATTATAGTGGATCTAATATTTCATTAAACATTTTGGAATCAACCTCACTTTCTCCATCATCTCATGGATATGACATAGTATTATTAAAGAATGATCACCAACCACATACCAATGTAATGGTGACTAGTAAGGGTACCCATATAAAGCCTCAAATGTGACCATCCGAATAAATTCTTAATAATAGTTTTTGTAATAAAATCAATCTGAAGATAGTTTCATTTCCCCTGAACCCCTAAATTCAGAAACATTTTCTCAGAGCATATCCTCTAGTGTCTGGATTCATTATCTCATATTGTTCATCATGAATGTCCCAAATGCCTTATTTTTTATTTTATTATGGATAATCCCCCTTTTAAGGGTTGAAGGGGAACTCATACATGACCCATATGCCTAAGGCACAAGGCTCGAGATGACTTTCAATACATAACCCGAAGGCCAAGAGGCATATTATGCCTAATACATGACCCATAGGCCGAGCCCAATAGAAGTACCCCTCCCCAACTTGTGCATCATTGATCACCTAGCTCCCCACCTTGAATTTCTAATTTCCTAGCATTTCCCCATACAAAGCTGCATGGTACCAGGTCCCGATGGTAGTTGTCATACCCTCTCATTCTTCCAATCTGGATAGCTCTGCTTTTGAGGACTGTTATTCATGTTGCACTGATCCTCGTTTGGGGCCTGATCTGTGTGAATTGGGTTACACCATGGTCTCAATGGCTCAAAGGCCATGGGGCCTGAAGGCCTTTTGGTGGCCCGAAGGCCCTTGAGACATGTATGCCCAAAACAGTGTCCTGAAGGCCCAAATTAAATGAATAGTTCCGACTACTATAGTAACAAATCATAACTGCTATAGTTCTTGCTACAGTACTACTATAGTAACTGCTGCATTAACCCAAAAAATTACCTCCACCCAATTTTTAACCTTGTTCTCTTGGATGCCAAGAAGGGCCCCTTACCCATCGAGTATGGTCTCATTGGCTTCACTCATATTGTTCACCAATTCATTGGTGGAATGATATTCTCAATATCAACATGGTTCTAAAAGAATCAAGAATTACATCCAAAATTAATAAATTATATGGGAATCCCTATTAGAAAATATCAAAAAGGGCACTCCTTGTATACTAAAAATTGTGTGTACATATTGGTGCATGAGTTCGCATACCTTTAACTACTCCATGATAGGATGAAAAATAGATAATTTGGTTTTAAAACAAACAATCACCAATATGGAATCTGTCTCACACTAATTATGAGCTACACCAATCAAAAAAATCATTGATATTTCTTCCCACTTATATATTAGATTTGGTATAAGATGACATAACGTGAACAACCTTTGATTCTTAGAATTCATTATTTGGAATGTAAAACATTGATAAATAATGTCTTCAACTGATAATCTTATCATGGGCCATCAATACCTACTCTTCATGGTATAAAACATCTTGGTATCCCAAGGCTTAACTTCACAATGTTAGTAATTCACCTCAAACATCACTTCCTCCTTCGGGATTAACGTAACTACCAATTGGCTCCAAAAATTGATATAACCATCAGGAGACTGAGACAAATCACTTAAGGTCTCCCCACTATTTAAAACATTGTTAATCTACTATAACACTAAGTCTTATGCCTACTTAATCTGAACCATGTCAAAAGGTGATGTTGTGACCTACACACTAGACAAAATCAATTTCTCTCCATCCTCATTCACATCCAACTTCAGATTGGTAAAAATCATAAAAACCCCCTCATCCAATGACTCTCATATATCTTGGTTGTGAAAATATCAACTCAAATCTTCTATAAACCCATTCCCATTCTTATTAGTGTAGGATATTTTGAAATCAAAATTCTAAAGTCACGCTTCCCAGTATCTCTATATGTTGTTCATGTCCCTATGGTCCAATATATAATTTAAGAATTTTTGAATTCGGTAGACTATAAAACACTACCTGTAGAGGTAATAGCCTGATGAATTTAGTAAATGCAACATTTCACCCGATAATATTACATGTTTTGGGTAATTAAAGTCATGTGGGAGTAGGTATCATGATCTATAAACAACAACATTGTTATCCAATATCGTCATGCATCCAAACCCTACACATCAAGAATCATAAAACATCACATAAACTCTTCAAATCTCAGATAGAATCAAATTCTAGTTTGGATTTCAAAAAATTCTGAAAATAGCCAAAATAACACTAGAACTTATCACTCCACTAAAACTTCACCTGATTCTTAATCATGTTCATCATGTGTGATCTTATCCTCAAGAATGCCAAATAAAATTACGTATAATACTCAAACAATCACACAAATATTCTAATCAAATTCATATTCTTTGGAATCTCCCATGAAATAACTTATTTAACATTATCTGGATCCAATAAAACTAATTTTTTTAAAATCAAATGGCCTAGTAAATTATACTTTTGAATCCAAATTTAAAATTTGGATATATTATAACATAAAACATTATTTCTTGAAATTACAAAGAAAACATCTAAAGGTCATCATGGTCCTTCTCTATCTTTGAATACACCAAGATTTCATCAACAAGAAACACCATAAAGGTGTCCAACATTTGATGGAATATATGATTCAACAATACCATAAATATTACAATATAATTATTGAATCCAAATAGTGTAACCAAATACTCAAAGGGTCCATGATAGCTTTAAAAGGTTTTCTTAAGGACATACACCTCCTAGAATCTCAACTGGTGGTAATCTGATCTCAATTTGATCTTTTAAAACTGATGAAATTTTGTGAGATGATCAAAAGGATCATAAATTTTAGGAAATGGTTATTTATTCATTTAAGTATCATGATTGATTTTATAGTAATCTATCCAAATTCGGAGACTCTCATCTACCTTATATGGAAATAGAACTATGGATGACCATAGTGACACAATAGTATGAATAAATCCCTTATTTCAATGTCATCCAAATGATTTTTCAACTCTTTCAAAGCATCTAGATAAATATAGAATGATGGTAAATAAATAAGGATTATCCCACAAAATAGGTTGCTTGTAAACTCAACCTCTCACTAGGGTGGAAACCCAAAAATCCTCTAGAAACACATTAGTGTACTAGTCCATGACCACTGGAAGACAACCAACTGAACCATGATACCTAACTTCTATGTACAACCTGGATAAATGACACAATACAAATATAATATCTTGAATAATTGTTCCTACCCTCCCTATTAATGGATCTCACTCTCCATGGATAATGTCACTGATCCCATTAAGAGATAGAAACTAAACCCATATGGTGATAGCAATCAACATTCACATTAAATCTAATCAACCAATCCATACTGATAATGAGACCAAAACATTCGAGGTCTAACATGAGTCAATCCCACACTACTTCCACATCATCGATTAAAACATGACACCCCAAGAACATGAATCCTTACACCTGGATTATACCCAAAAGGGTAAGAAAATAAATTATAAGGGGAATCAGCTCTACTTGAATACCCAAAAAATTAATAAACATAAAATATATGAGTGAGTGGGAAGGTCCCATAACAAATAAAACAAATTACATGAACAAATTAATAATCACATTACCTCTGATTGGGATCTGCCTAAAATCATTGTCCCAAAGTGGTATATCTTTTTTGTTGATACATATTAACTCGGTTCTTGAATGATCCTTATTTTTAGGGTGAACATCCCCTTTACTAAAAGGGTGTGATACTAGACCCTTAAAATCATCTGGCCACACCAGGAAACCCTTAGAGAATGAATAAAGAACTCCAATCCTTTATAAAGGAGTATTACACAAGTACCAAAGATGACATAGACACCCACACCAATGGAGAATCCTCAAAATCATAGGAAAAGAAATTTTGGTATGGAAATACTACCTATACCAATAAAATTATACCAACACATGCCTTGAAAAAACAATGGCCTCTTGGCCAGATGACTATTGAGCACTCCTACAACCTCCTTGATGAGGTTCATCCAGCTATTTCTTCTGGATAGTTAATGAACTCAAGATACCTCCCACTAAAGTAACACCATTTAAACTTGTATTTAAGTCCATGTATTCTTATACCATATCCACCATATCAACCACCTCATCATAGGTTAGAAAAAAAATAAGGATAATCAACAACCTGATCTCATCCTTCAATGCCATTTCAAAACAAATATATTTTAGGTAATTGTTCACAGGGAGCTCAAGGGAGACATGAACAAAGACATATAACTGATAGTTGTACACTATCATAGAATGATATTTGTGTTCTATCATCACAAGCTCATGATCCTTCATCACCCTTAACATCTCGGAATTTAACTACTAATTAATAACCTTTATAATATAGTCCATATAATGTTCTCATGTCAATTAACTAGCACCTTGTCTTCCAACCATTTATTACATAGTCCTTCCAACTTATAGTCAACAATTTCCCCTCATAGGTCTCATGGTTCTTAAAAAATTAAAAATACACTACGTCAATTCTATTCACTCCTTAGGATCCCGATTTTCCTTGTGACCATGGTTGACAAGTGGATTTTTTTGGTGAACTTTTGAGAATGTTCCACCATCCATTCATGATATCAGCTACCCTCAAGGCATAAGGAATCAATTATATGGATCATAAACTCCACCATAGTGGAATAAAATGGTGGTGTTTCCTATAATACATGCTCTTTGTCTCCCTCTATAAACCAAGATAAATCCCCAGTGAGAGAAAATTTCTATAACACACATAACATAAACTCAATCATTGTATAATTGAATATCAAACAACAAAAATTAAACAATAGACAATTATAATTGCCCTTAAAAAATAAGTATTAGCATTAATATAAACATTAAATTAAACAAGGTGTGAAAAAAAAATAATAAATCCATTATGGATTGTTTAATAATATGAGTAGACAAGTCATGCACCATCCATGAATGTTCCTGAAGTGCACTGTGTTGCATTTGTTGTCAATGAGGTATGTTGTTGTCAAGGAATGAATGGATGGGTGTCAAGGAGTTTCAATATGTGAATGAAAAAGGACGTGATGGTGTTGGTAATGAATGGAGAATGGCCATGGTACTAAGATGCATGTCACTTATGAGATTCACTATGTGGCGTAGGAGATGATGGTTTGAAACATTCTCTCAAATATCATACGATTGTAGATTTGTTCTTAATGTTACAATACTTGTATCAAGGTGACACTGAGTGACAACACTTGAAGAATGATGATGGAGCATCATTACATCTGATGATTGTTGAACTAGTATTTAAGTTCAAAGATCTTGTATCAAGAGGATACAATGTCACAACAATGATAGAAGACCATGAATTGTATTCACAAAGCATGAAGAGATGAGGAGATCCATCCACAAGAGTTCTAAGTGGATGAAGTGGTTTAATGAAGTCCATGGACTATCACTTAGTGCATGTGAATTAGAAGATGATCCACCCTTGATCTCTGATTGGATCAATGAAGTTCATTGAAGACATGTTTGATTAAGGAGCTCGGTTGAAGATGAACCTTCGGGAATTTCATTCCTAAGTGAAGATTAAATGTTTAAGAGGAATGGAGGAATTCTTAAGAAGAAGAGAAGAGAAGAAATGAAGAAGGGAGAATGGATTAGAGGAAGATGTGGCATTTGGCATCTGAACTTGGACACTTTGATTTTAAACAAAGGACTTGTTCTATACTCTGGCAAAAAGAAGACACCAAGGGCTAGCCTTTAGGGTTCAACCCCAAGCCACATGTGGGACTCGAGGTCGCCAGGCCCAAGGGGGATCCCATGGGGACAACCTGAGAGGCCGCGGCAGTGTACAAGCCCGTAGGCCATGTGGTGATGAAGCCCGCGCAGCCGGGGCACCATAGCGCGTGCCCTTGTGTGCATAGTGGGCGCCAGTGGCGCGCCCGAAGAGAAAACGGTGCGGGGAGGCACCGTGGAGGGAGGAGATACAATTGACATGGAGCGGGGAGTGTGAGTTTGATAAACCGTAGAAAAACCGGGATCTGTTTCGATGTGGGACGTGGGATTTTTCCGCAGATGAGATCCTGGCCACCCATCCAATCGTGCGTCTGATCACAGCCGCTCATCGCATCCCGCACGCGATCTTCTGATCGAGGCCGTCCAAATGTTATTAAACGGCTAATCTGACGGCTGCCACATCATCTTCCTCGAGCTCAACCGAAGACCACCCCGTGAAGCCGCCGCTGAACCAGAGGCCTACCAAATGAAGAATTCGAGCTCCCGACCACTGTTGATAAATCCAAAGACACCTTCGAGATCATCTCGCCATGAGAAACTCATACATGCATAAAAATACTCACTCATGCAATGAGACAAGATTTTCAAAGAAGGCCAAGGCAAATGATGTGCCAAGGCCGTGTGGGGTTTATTTTTTGGCATTAATTGACTTAAAGGAGGCCATGAAAACGTTCTAAATGCATGCACGTGATGAAGGCGAAAAATAACGAACCCACGGAGAACAGAGGATAAAAACAAGATTTCACAGAATCTGGAAAGCCCGAGAATTTCTGGAATTTGAGTTATATCTCAGCGGATGATAAAGGCATTCCTCTGCCTATAAAAGGAGATCCCGAGGCATTGGGGAAGCTGGCAGATAATCTGAGAAGTCTCGTGAGAGCTCCAAACCTCGCGAAGCCGAACCTGCGTGCACCACTTGCGCGGCAGAAGCCCGGAGCTCCCCTACCTCCTTAAGGTCCCTTTTCCACACCCCTTGCACGAAAGAAGAGTTAGGGAGTCCCCTGCGCGATAGGAATACCCATGGTCGCATCCTTGCGCGCCCGTGGTTGCATCTCTCTCTGCCTGCGGACATACACGGCATGAGGTGTTTGCGCGGCCGCTTGTGCCCTTGCACTTGTCTGCCCAGAGTGGTGTTGCACCCTGTGCCCTTGTGGTCTTTGAACCCTGCGCGGCAGAAGCCACCCAAGAGCCTTGCGCACCTTGCAACCTTGTGACCTTGCGCGGCATTTGAAGACAAGAGTGGCTGCACCCCTTGCGCGCCTTCACTAAGGCAGGGGATCGTGTTGAGAAGACCACACCCTACGGGTTGTGGGTGCGTGGAAAGGAGGAAGGATGAGGCTTAATGCCTTGTGTATGCACCAAGTGAATATCACACCTCATTTGTGTGTGTGTTCCAAAAGGAGGAAAAGGTCGTGGGTATTTGTGTGTGCAAGAGGAGGAGTAGACCAAGCCAAGTGTGTGAAAGTGAAGTAGGCCAAGTGTTGTGTGTGCTAAAGTGAAACAAGTGTGTGCTAATAGACAAGGAGGTCGAAGCCTAAGTTGGTGCAAAGTGGTTGTGCACACTTACAAGAAGAAGAAGACCCACACTAAAGTAGAACACACATTAAAGTGTGTAAACAAAAAGAAAAAAGAGTTTAAATGAGGAAGAAAGGTGTGTGCTAAAATAGTTTACACCCTTTGTGGGTTTATTTCACCAAGAGTAGAAGAAGGGGAGTGCATCCATGAATGCATGCACGTGCACACGTGAATAAAGCTTAAATTAGTGGTGTGCATTTGAGTTGTCCAAGACCAGGAGTTCTTGAAGAGTTTTGAGAAGCCATGCAATCAGTGCATGAGGATTCAGAGATGCCATGCACTCAGTGCAGGAAGTTTATGTGAAGTCAGACTGAAACCATACTGAAGTTAGAGATATCAGTTGTCTGAGTTTTCAGTAATTGAGAAGAGCCTGATCAACAGAAGTGATCAGAAGTGCTGAGTAAGACCAACAGACCTTTTCAGAGGCTGTTAAAGATTTTTGAAGAGAGAGGCCAGGTCATCCTAAGAGAAAAGAGATAAATCCTGAGCAAGATGAGAAGACTTGTTCATCACAAGTGAGCAGAGGTACAGAGCAAGGCCAGTAGCCTTTATCCCAGGCTGCTGAGGATACTTGAAGAGCTAAAGAGAAGAAGAGCTACTCGTGTGACATGAGGATCTAGGAGAAGACCCCTATGAGACTGAGGGTGGAAGAAGTCTTCAGTGGGATTCTGGAGCAGGCCAGTGGGACTCTGGTAACACTGTGGGACGCAGTATAAAGACACTCTTGTGGGACTCAGAAGAGATACAGTGGGACTCTGTATCGACCATTGTAATACTAACAGATTATAATGGAAGAAACCATGTGGGGGTGTTTAACCAACATGGCAAGGGCGTAGGCCTTTGGAGCCGAACCTTGTAAATCCTTGTGTCTTGTGCCTTTACATTTACTTCACTACTCGAGGAAAGGCTGAGAGATACAAGAAGAGTGGATCGAGGCCTTAACAATCCATAGAGGTTTAATTGATAAAGAATCAATTAGTAAAAAGTTTTAAAGGATCACTGATTCACCCCCTCCCCCTCTTAGTGATCACACTGATCCGGGCACTTCAATTGGTATCAGAGGGAGGTTACCTCTGAAAGATCCAAGGGAGTCTTTATGAAGTGCAGATTTGAGGACGTGAGTGAATACCCTCAAAAAGAGATATCTTCCATGACTCTGAAAAACAGGAAGAAACAGTCAAAGAAGATGAATAAATATTGTCCTAGTTGTGATGAAGTTGGAACATTGAATGATCTTCAAAATGCACTAAAATATCTTCAGAAGATAGTCCCCAAGGAAGTCGCAATGTATATTACTACAGGCATCCTTGATCTTCAAGATGAAAAATTATAGCTAGAAGAAGAAGCCAATTATATGGAAGATCAATTGGCAAAAAGGGTTGGCATAACCAACACTCTCAGAAAGCTGGTGAAGGTTAAGGGTGAAACAGTTTCTCTTTACAATGAAAGATATGAAGATACTTGTGAAGAATTGCAAAGAAGCCTTTCTGAGAAAAAATTCATTAATACAATGGTCAAAGAAGTGTTCCATGCACTGGAAAAATTGCACAGAGTTTCAATGGTTGTCAAAGATGCTCAACTAGAAGACAAAGTCAAAAGGGTGAAGGAGCTAGACAATTCATTTCTAGAAATAAAAAAGGTTCATGAAGACCAGATAAAGCAGCTGGAGGAGAAATCGGAAGGAAGGCTAAGAACTATTGAGTATGAGAATAACTCCCTCAATATGAAATGCTTATAACTGGAGGTGATTTTGAAAAATCAACAATCACCCAAAGCCATATCCTCCCAGTCAGCTGAAAGGAGAAATGTTGATACTCAAGTATGCATTGAGAAGGATGATTCTAAAAGAAAGACATCCTCTAATAAAAGGGCAAAAAATTATAAAAAGAAGGTACCATCCATCCAATCTTGTACTCATGTTTCTAAATGTGTTTCCCCAAAAAGTGCAGGATGGAAGAATAACACTGATCAAGTATGGATGAAGAAGATGAAGAAAGAGAGATCTCCTGAAACAACACAGCAATTCAAGAGAAATTCCCAACAGCAAGAAGGACTCAAGAGGTCAAGATTTGTGGTTTAGTGTTGGTGTTGTAACAAGTATGGGCACTGTGGAAAAGATTTTTGGTACAATCCACTGAATGTAAAAGCACGAAGGGAGCCCATGCCAAGGAGGAGCAAGCCAGAAGGAAATAAGCAGCATCCACAGGTCCAGAGACATCTGTTTACTGCAAATAGATTTGGATTACTTGACAACATCTGGGATGATTGAAAATGTGGTCAAAAAGATACATGTCTATCTCCAACTGTATCCAGAGCTAAAAAGAAGAGAAGATCACTGAACCTGGCTGAAATGGAATCCTTGGGAAGCAAGAAGAAAGTTGACGATGCTCCCAAGAAGGTTTTTAAAAATGAAAAGAAGTCCTTGGAGTCTAAATCCAAGAAGGGTGATGCATCCAGAAGGAACACCAAGAAAACATGCTTCTACAGTGGAATTAAAGGGCACACCATGAATCTTTGTGAACAAGCCATGGAATTGAATAGAAGCGGACGGACAACCACAGCCACTTCGCCCCTTGGGTAGCCGATCTCCCAGTCTGCGAAGCTCCGCTTTGCGGCTCCACGAAGCCATGCTACACGAGCAGCTTCCTTCGTGTTGCTGCTCCACGAGCCGAGGCTCCGTGAGTCCATGCTCCGCGAGCTAATGCTCCGCGATGCTGCTCCGTGAGACCATACTCCGTGAGTCCATGTCTTGCGAGCCAATGCTCCGCGATGCTGCTCCGTGAGACCATACTCTGTGAGTCCATGCTCCGCGAGCCTATGCTCCACGATGCTGCTCCGCAAGACCAAGCTTCGCGAGAGCCATTTGCTCCGTGAGATCCCTTTTCTCTGCGAGACCCCTTTGCTCCGCGAGACCCCATTACTCTGCGAGACACCGTTGCTCCGCGAGATCATGCTATGCGAAGATATTTCGCGAAGACCCATCCTTTGCGAGGATCCTACCTTCGTGCCCACCGGTCCATACCATAGGGGCTACCGTCACATACCTCCATGAGAAATGGGGAGTCGCACCGCGAACTTTTCAGGCCAGGATGCCAGGATTTTCCTTTGCACCCTTATGCACTCCCACCTTCCACCTATGGAACACCATGATTTGAGACACTCCTCCACGCACCATGAAACACCTTGAGTTGATGTATTCCTCTTGGTCTGTTTCCTATGTCTTGAGTTGGGGTTCTCATCATCAATTCCCCGAGTACCTTGAGTCGAACCATTCCTCAGGCAACTCCTCCAAACCCAATAACTTGGCTCCTAGGCCAGGTTGAACCAGAAGGGGCCGCCCTTGCATAAGTCCCAACACAAACCATTTCTAGGCATCTTCTGCCTAATAGTCCTACCTACATGACACTAAACTGTAGTAATTCTTATGTTCCAAACATAGGATGACTCTTTCCCTATACGAGAGATGCCTTATGCTCCATGCAAGAGATGCTAATAGTCCTATCTACATGACTATAAATTGTAGTACCTCTTATCTAAAAATGATAGGATGCCTCTTGCCCTATACGAGAGATGCCTTATGCTCCAAGCATGAGATTCCTAATAGTCATATCTACATGACTATAAAATGTAGTACACCCTATCTAACAAATGATAGGATGCCCCTTGCTCCTAGAAATAGATTCCTTTTGCTATTAGCATGAGATGCCAACAGTCCTACCTACAAGAATATAAACTGTAGTATTCTCCCTATGTTCCAAACATAGGATGCCTCTTGATCCAAATAAGAGATTCCTTATGCTCCTAGCATGAGATGCTAATAGTCCTACCTACAATACTGTAAACTCTAGTACACCATATGTTCCTAACGTAGGATGCCTATTGTTCCAAACCAGAGATGCCTTATGCTCCAAGCATAAGATGCTCAATGCCATAACTACAGTGGCATGATTAAACGCCCCTTGGATTTATCCCTATTGTGCACCAGTGCATAGGTGAAGGCCTCAATTCATCAGTGAGTTGGGATGCCCTCCTAGCAAGACATGAGGAAGACATTACGGGCATCATCCTTGCGTAAGCCCCAATCACCATTGCCGCTCCATACCGGCATTCGGGCAGCATCCTTGCGTAATCCCCATTCACCATTGTCGCTCCATAGCAACACCCGAGCAACTTCCAAGCGTAAGCCCCATACACCAATGCTGCTCCATAGCGGCACCCGGGTAGCATCCTTGCGTAAGCCCCATTCACCATTGTCGCTCCATAGTGGCACCCAGGAAGCATCCTTGCGTAAGCGCCATTCACCATTGCCGCTCCTTAGCGGCACCCGGGCAGCTTCCTAGCGTATTCCCCATTCACCATTGCCGCTCCTTAGCAGCACCCGGGAAGCTTCCTTGCGTAGGCCTCATTCACCAGTGTCGCTCCATAGTGGCACCCAGGCAGCTTTCTTGCGTAAGCCCAATTCACCATTGCCGCTCCATAGCGGCACCTGGGCAGCTTCCAAGCGTAAGCCCCATTCACCAATGCTGCTCTTTAGGGGCACCCAGGAAGCTTCCTAGCGTAAGCCCCATACACCATTGCTGCTCCTTAGCAGCACCCGTGCATCTTCCTTGCGTAAGACCCATTCACCATTGGCGCTCCTTAGCGGCACCCGGGCAGCTTCCTTGTGTAAGCCCCATTCACCATTGCCGCTCCTTAGGGGCACCCGGGCCGCTTCCTAGCGTAAGCACCATTCACCATTTCTGCTCCATAGCAACACCCGGGCAGCTTCGTAGGGTAAGACCCATTCACTATTGTCGCTCCATAATGGCATCCGGGTATCTTCCTTGTGTAATCCCCATTCACCATTGCCACTCCATAGCGGCACCCAGGCAGCTTCCTTGCGTAAGCCCCATTCACCATTGCCGCTCCATAGCGGCACCCGGGCAACTTCCTTGCGTATGCCCCATTCACCATTGTCTCTCCATTGTGGCACCAGGGTAGCTTTCTTTAGTAAGCCCCATTCTCTATTGTCACTCCTTTTCAGCGGTAAGCCATTGACATCCCTTTGCAGCGGTAATCCACTGTGATCCCATCTAGCGGTAAGCCGTTGCAACCCCATGCAGCGGTAAGCCGTTGACATCCTTTTCCAGCTGTAAGCCATTGTGATCCCATCCAGTGGTAAGCCGTTGCAATCCCAGGCAGCGGTAAGCTGTTGAAATCCTTTTCTAGAAGTAATCTGTTGTGATCCTTGTCCAGTTGTAAGCCATTGTGATCCTTATACAACGGTAAGCCGTTGTGACCCAATCCAGCGGCAAGACGTTGACATCCTCATCCAGCGGTAAGCTATTATGACCCCATTCAGCGGCAAGCCGTTGACATCCCCATCCAGCAGTATGCCGTTGACATCCCCATTCAGCGGTAAGCTGTTGCAACCTCATGCAGCAGTAAGCCGTTGACATCCTATTCCAGCGGTAAGCCGTTGTGATCCCATCCAGCAGTAAGCCATTGCAACCTCGTGCAGCGGTAAGCCGTTGACATCCTTTTCCAGCAGTAATCTGTTGTGATCCTTATTCAGCGGTAAGTCGTTGGGATCCTTATCCAGCGGTAAGCCGTTGTGACCCAATCCAGTGGCAAGCCGTTGACATCCTCATCCAGTGGTAAGCCGTTGTGACCCCATTCAGCAGAAAGCCATTGACATCCCCATCCAGAGGTAATCTGTTGACATCCCCATCCAGCGGTAAGACATTGCAACCCCATGCATCAATAATCCGTTGACATTCTTTTCCAGCGGTAATCCGTTGTGACCCAATCCAGCGGTAAGCCGTTGCGACCCCATTCAGCGGTAAGCCATTGACATCATTTTCTAGTGGTAAGCCGTCGTGACCCAATCTAGCGGTAAGCCATGGAAACCCCCAATCGGTGGTAAACAGTCATTAGAAGAACTACGTGGACTTTGATTCCCTGCCACGACGATACGTCGGAAGCCTCTTCAAGGCTTAAGCCCGAATCTATCATCATCCTTTTCCCAGGGCCTCCATCCTGGAGTAAGTCACAACACTAATGGGATGCCTAACGCGTAATCCCCTCTTCGATTCTCACTGACGCACCCTTCGCGACATGATCGTCAGGTCCTTGCTACCTCTTGTTTATCACACCGAGCATGAATCACGTGGGCTTAGAGTAAGAATCGGCCATGGCAATACCCTCGTCCAGCATGACGTTAAACTGTATTCCCCCATCCAGCATGACATTAAACTGCACACCCATTTGAACTACGAGGAATTTGATCCATGTCAAGGCGTGGTACGTAGGAAGCCTCTACGAGGTTCAATCCCACCAATCGGTCTTTCGGACCTCATTCACGTCGGTTCACCACCATCCCACACGATGTTTAACTGTATTCCATCAGCCCGTTGAACTACGAGGACTTTGATCCATGTCAAGGCATGGTACGTTGGAAACCTTCCCAAGGTTCATGACCACCACTAGTGGACCCATGGGTATACATTCATGTCGGTTCACCGATTAAACCATTTGAACTGCGAGGTCTTTGATCCATGTCAAGGCATGGTACGTAGGAATCCTTCCCGAGGTTTTAGCCCATCCTTCAATGGACCAAGGCCCACTGTCACGCTGGTTCGCTGATGACTTCCATCCTCTGAACTACGTGGTCTTTGATCCATGTCAAGGAATGGTACGTAGGAAGCCTCCCTGAGGTTCAAGCCCACCCATCATTTATTCACGTCGAGTTCATCCTCGTCCAGCATGACTTTAAACTACAATTTCAGTCCGACGGCAAGCCATTGTGACCAACCCGAACTATGTGGTCTTTGATCCATGTCAAGGCATGGTACATAGGAAGCCTCCCATAGCTTAAAGCCCATCTCCCATCGGACCAAGGTCCCTTCTTCACGTCGGTTTTCCGACACCCCCCACAAGTGGACCCACGGGTTCACCTTCACGTCGGTTCGCTGACGAAACGCCTTTAAACTATGTGGACTTTGATCCATGTCAAGGCATGGTACGTAGGAAGCCCCCATAAGGTTCAATCCCATCACCCGGTCGTTCTTCCCTCCTTCACATCGGTTCGCTGACAAAACCCATCGGACCAAGGTCCACCTTCATGTCGGTTTACTGACGATGCCCATCGGACCAAGGTCAACCTTCACGTCGGTTCGCTGACGATGCTCATCGGACCATGGTCCACCTTCATGTCGGTTCGCTGACGCATCAGACGAAGGTCTACCTTTATGTTGGTTCACTGACGACATCCATCGGGCCAAGGTCCACCTTCATGTCGGTTCACCAGCACCATCCTGAACTATGCTAACTTTGATTCCCTACCACGGGGATACATAGGAAGCCTCTTCAAGGCTCAAGCCCAACTTCATTGTCTCCCCTGTGATGGTCCCATTTCATTCCCCCTCCACTTCATTCAACTATCCATCACCCATCCTGATTCTAACCCGGGCCGCCACATCCCGGTCGGATCATGCCATCCACCTCCTCGATGCACCAAGCGGCGTAGGGGCAGCTTTCCACGTGTAAGCCCCATCATATCTCCGGGTCGTTGTCCTCTGTGTACACCCTGATTCATCACCCTTTCGAACAACATGGGTTTTAATCCATGTCCTCTACACAGGGTACATAGGAAACCTCCAAGAGGTTCAATCCCAACCAATGGTAATCCATGGTGTCCCCCATCCTGGGGCGCACTTCCCCTGATCCGCCCTCAGTGGTGTTCAGATCAGCCATTACGGTGTGACATCCCCCCACCTAGGAGCGCACCACCTCGGATCTGTCCTCATTGGGTGTCCTAATCTATCCATCTACTATGTATTCCTCCCTTGGGATGTCCCAATCTGATCTGTCTCTATGGGACGTTCTGATCACCCTCATTCTATCTCCGCAAGATGTAAAACTCGTGGCCTACCTCGTGATAAACATGAGATGACTGAGGAAAACCTCGGATGACACACCGTTGGCGTAACCGTCTCTGCAAGACGTTAAAGTCACGGCCTACCTCGTGATAAACATGAGATACCTGAGGAAAAACTCGGATGACATGCCTTTGGCGTAACAATCTCCATAGGACGTTAAACTCGCGGCATTCCCCGTGATAAACATGGGAATTTGAGGAAAACCTCAGATGGCATATGATTCCCCGCATCCGATGCGGGACATCTCATGTTCTGCACCCTCGAGATGCCCTCTTATGAGGAAGAATATAGGTTCCCCTATGTCCATGCACCCAGAGATGCCCTGACATACCTGATGTTGCCGTCTACTCCGACCGAAGGTCGCTACCATGTCAAGACCCTATGGAATGTCTTGACGGAAGTAGTGTCATTAACCGGCGTCCATGAAGATATGGCAGTGAGAATGAGATTCATGAAAAACGTATTAAATCTATGAGGGAGACCCGGAATAGGTTATGAGTTCTTAGGAGGAGTCCATGGAAGGAAAAACTGACATCCCATCATCCCATTTCGATCAAGAAGCATACGTCCCTGAACAAGGAACAGATGTCGCCCGCCTTTGGAAAGCGGGAATGTGGGGCAACAGCAGCGCGTCCTACACAGATGGATGTGCGAGCCCTGGCGAAAGCGTCAGAAACAGTATCCCAATGTGTGATGTGTGTGGTGTTTCCCATTAATGACCTTGGTTTTATCATCCTTTTTTTATTTATGTAATAGTTTTTTATATTTATCCTCAATTTGAAGATTGATGAGATTCTCAATGAGATTAATATAATCATTCTTATGTTTTAGGTAATGTTTAAAATTCTTCAAATATGTGGTTTTTTATAGATGATGGATTAAAAAATGATAAAAACATCCATGCTCCAGTTATTTTACTTTAAATGTTGTAAGATGTGTTAAATTCCCAAATATTTCTTTATAATATATCTATTTTCTTACTATTTGTATGAAATAAATTTTCCTAATTTGAACTTATTCCATTTCAATGATTTTTTATCCAAATAAAAAATTTCCCATTTATCATCTATATTTGTTTATATGAATCAAATAAATCATTGAATAATTCATTGAGTATATTGTCACAACTCTTCCCAGTGGGGTCTGCGCCACGACTCCCCAATCCCACCTCTAATAGGCCAGGGGTTGGTGACTTGCACCGAGTTGGCAAATTACTAACATGGGAGGCATTGACTAAGTACCCGTACACATGAATACATCTCTAATCCTACAATGTTGAAATGTAAAAACTACTAGGGAACAAAATTCACGAATACAACTAAACCCAACAAACAGAGTACGATGGAATGTAAAGTACTGAAAGTAAACTAGTCCAGAATACAAGCCCACCAAATATAAGAGTCTGAAAACTACAAATCTAACCTGTAAACACAAAATGGTACATTTAATGTTTCTCAAAGCCAAAGGATCACCTTGACCTATAGGGAACTCATAAATATCGGTCCTGTCTTGGTCTTCCCTGAACTCTATCAAAAGGTTTCTCGTCACCACAAGACACGACATGTGCGGGCAAATCCCGTGTAGGGGTGAGTGTAACAATACACAGTAGAGGACCCTGAAAACCACAAAGCAATACACAGATGAAAGGTAAAGTTAGCTCTACACAATATATGTCTAAGTGACATATAATAGGAGAACACAATCCAAATATATTAAATTCCAAAACTCGTAGTTTAAGGATAAGTCACACAACATCATATGTCCCCTAGGGATTTAGTTTGAAGATTCCAGGAAGCACTCGTCCGAGATAACACACTCTAGGAGTCTGAAAACTCTGATGATTTCCATATGAGAAGTACTATCTTTTGGGATTGGTCACATGAGATAGATACACTCATTCTGGGAGAACACACTCCTGAGTGGGAAAGATCACGATACACAGATGAAGATCACTGCCAGGGCCTTGTCGGATACCATGACTCATCTGAAATTCACCTACTAGGTAGAGGATCAGTGCCATGTATAATTATTCACGTCGATACCTGAGTCCACATAGGGTCAGAAAAGGATAGAGGATCTTTCTACGGGCCTCTCAGAGGGATACATGACTCTCTCTTGGAAAGTCCTACTGAAGGGATCATACTAATGTAGTAGGAAACGATACCTGACCTTCTGGGGAATGAGTAAAAGGGTCACTAACCCAAATGAAACATTTCCAAGATACGTTGGACAATAATATCAAGCACTGTACTAAAATGTACATGGCATGTAGAAGTGTTACATGCTGTGTCTTCTGACCCCGGGTACTGACCGTGTACAACTGCCCATGTCGCAATGGTGGTCATGTAGGAAAGTTAGTACACGATATATAGTAAAGATCACATGCAATTTTTGAGTAACTAGGGTCGTATCCATGTAAGCATTCATGTTCCTATACATGGTAGTATCCTATGTTCGTGTATTGCCCGAGATACACATTGTGTCCCTCTTAATTTCTTTTTCCATGCCGTAGGTTCTACACGCCCTGTCTTCGAAGCTATGCAGTTTATCCCATGTTCGTTTATTTCTTAGAATACATGTCGAGATTCAAGGAAGGTCCAACACATCGTGTGATCAATGTCATACACCATGTGTTACCCTTCTGAAACTGAAACCCCAGCTACTGCCACCACTACCACATGGAGTGTTCTTCGGAATTACAAGCTATGTATTCTAGAATTTTCCAGAATCGTGAACCAACTTTGTAGTGCCTCAGTGATTCTCTGATCGTCGATCTGTCCATCTGATCACAAGGAAACTCCATGTTTTAGGTTTCCCACACGTCATGAAGTCAATTCCATATGTTTTGGGCCTTCGATCAGCCCTGAAAATGCGTTTTGATCATATGCATGAAGAACGGTCGAAGAACAATCATTCCTAAACTGTTTCGATTCATATATCTCCATCGTCATTGCACCTCCTCAGGGTCTCCATGTGGATTGATCTCCAATTTGGGATCGTTGTGACACAAAATGGATATGCAATTAACCATTTTTCGTTGCCCCACTAAGAACATGAAGAAAAGAAGAAGAAAATCAAACATGCCAAAAAGGAGGAACGAACCCCCACCATCATTAATCATGAAATTGATCTACTCCCATTAGAAGTTTTAAACAAGGTGAATCAAAATGATAATCTAACAATTATCACAATTATAATTCCCCGAATCAAACCCCAAAAGAAATGGAAAATAACATTCTCCCACAAGAACGGACACTCCATGGATCAACTTGTTTGTGTTTGATCCACATTCATCGTTTAAATCAAAAAATGGGATGAATAATTGAAATAACAACCCCTACCTTGACACGGTTGAAGAACGATAGCTGCATCGCATTCGTTGGCGAGGCTTGTCAGATCTAAGATGTGTCGTCGTCATCCGCTAATGAGTTCTCCTCCAAAGCTCCAAGAGTCTCTCTCAATTTTTATGGTTACAATGCTAACCATGTGAGAATTCCATAAGAAGGTATTTAAAAATGGAGGAATTTGGTCACTGTGAAAAAAGGAAACTTTAAAATAAAATAAATTATTATTTTATTTTATTTCTAGTAAACGTCATAAAACTAACTTTTGCAGCTAACCCATACCGATCAAATTTAGGAATCACCTAAGGTAAAGTCTATGATTTAAATTCAATGGTGCCCTTGGATTTCTGATCCAGGAACCCATTTAAAATATATTCCACCTGTTCAGTAAAATTACTCGTGTGCACTGTTTAAATGTCTAATTTATTTCAAAAATCTATTCCAGACACTCCGGGCCTCAGAATCGCATGCCGTCAGAAATCCTGGTCTCGTAATAATTCTATATGATATTTAAAATAATACACATAATATATAATACATTACATTTTCCCCACCTTGGGTCCTTACATCCCTGAAAATCCAAAACAAAGGCTACTCAAAAAGATGTGGGTACTAGGGAAGGATCTATGCCTCCCACTCCCACGTGCTCTCCAGAACATTCATTGGCTGCCACTAGAAGCACACTAAGGAAATTGATCACCCATGGAGGATCCTATCTTGTCGATCCTCGATCTCCATAGGGTACTCAGCAAAGGTCACTCCATCCTTGATGTCCATCTCACACCATTTGATGATGTGTGATGGGTCATGCACATACCTCCTCGTCTGTGACACGTGGAAGACATCATGTACCCGATCAATCTGTGGTGGTAGAACAAGGCGGTACGCCACATCGCCAACTTTGTGCAGTATTTGGAAAGGTCCAATGAAGCTTGGAGATAGCTTGTCGCCCGGTACAAATCTCCACAACCCTCATCGAGGTGAGACCCGTAGAAAGAATTGGTCTCCCTCCACGAACTCCAGAGATCTCCATTGTCTATTAGAATAAGACTATTTTTGTCTTTGTGTAGTCATCATACGCTCCTAGATGATCTGCACCTTCTCAGTGGTAGCTCACACCAACTTTGGACCCGTGATTGCTGACTCTCTAATGTCAATCCAGTAAAGCGGTGACCAGCAGGGTCTACCATATAAAGCCTCTAAAGGTGCCATACCAATGGTGGATTGGTAGGTTTTTTTGTATGAAAACTCCACCAGTGGTAGATGGTCCTCCCAAATATGAACAAAGTCCATGATATATGCCGGACACATATCCTTCAGAACCTGGATGGTCTTTTCCATCGGACCATCGGTCTATGGATGAAACGTCATTCTTAGGCATAGCTAAGTACCAAAAACCTCTTGTAATCCCTTCTAGAATAGGGATGTGAAGCAGGATTCTCAATCTGAGACTATTGTCGAATGGATTCCATGAAGCCGAAGTATCTCCTACACATATAGGCATCCCAATCTCTCTAAGGAAATCCTCTCCCTGATAGATAGGAATCGGGCTAACTGGGTGAGTTGGTCAATGATCACCCAGATGGAATTATTCCCCTTGGACGTATGTGGTAAGGCCATCATGAATTCCATTGATATTCCACCCACTTCCACTCTAGAACTTCCAGGGGTGAGCTAATGCTGCTAGAACCTGGTTCTCATCCCACACATGCTGGCTTGTAAGGCATCAAGAAACGAACTCTGCTATTGTTGTCTTCATGCCTGACCACCAAAACATCCATTCGAGATCCTGGTACAACATCACCACTCTCGGATGTACCACCAAAGGGTTTGTGTTAAACTCCCTCAGGACCTCTTCTCTCAATTCCACTGGTACAAAAGTGCATCCTCTGAAAAGAAGTATTTGATCCCCACCTTGCGAATATCCATCAGGAGGATGTCCTGTGGATAACTCATCACGTAAAGCCTCACAGTCGACATCCCCAGGATGAGCCTCCCTAACTCGATGTATGAGTGGAGGGGTGACGACCATATACTGAAGGTAAGATGCATCCTCTCTATCCACGGAGGATAGCTGCAACATGGCTAACTGCTCTGTCACGTCACTCAACAGTTGTGAGCACGACATTCTACTAAGAGAATCTTCCAACATGTTCCCATTTCCATGAGTATGGATGATCTTCAAATCATAATACAGGAAGAACTCTTGACAATACCTATGTATCAGGTTCAAATACATCTGAAAGAAGATGTACATGAGGCTTTTTTGTTCAGAGAAGATCATAAACCGCTCTCCCATAAGGTAGTGTCGCTATATCTTCAACATGAAGACTACCACTACCAAATCGAGGTTGTGGGTCACATAGTTCTTCTCTTGTGGCCTAATCTAGAGTGAACCATAAGAAATCACTACCTGCCTATGGATTAGGACACATCCAAGTATAGTCCCTCATGAATCGTAGAAAACTACGTACATGACACCCTCCTCCAGCAAACCCAAAATCAGGGCCCTCTTCAAACACTACCTCAACTGCTCAAAATCCTACTGGTACTCCATCCATATAAAGGGTAGTCTCTTCCTCGTCAAGGCTTTCATCGATGCTGATATTTGGTATAAATCAGTAATAAATCTCCAGTAATATCCTACCAACCCAAGGAAGCTCCGCACCTCCGTCACACTCTGAGGTGGATCCAGTGCTAACACTGCCTCCACCGTGGCTAGGTCCATAGCTATACCATATTTTGAGATGAAATGTTCCAAAAAGTGGATCTCCTGAATCTTAAACTGGAACATCAAGAGCATCCCATAAAGCTGGTGCTCCTGGAGTATATCCAGAACCATCAGCAGGTGTCTCGTGTGCTCCTCCTCTGATGTTGATTACACAAGACTATCATTGATGAAGACTACAATGAACCGATCTAACTATATCTGGAACATCTAGTTCATCAGTCATGTGAACACTTAGGGGGTGTTTTTAATGTCGAATGACATCACCAAGTATTCACAGTGACCGTAGTGGCATCTGAAATCCATCTCCGATATATCCTTGTCCTATACTCATAATCGGTGTTAACCAGATCGAAGTTCAACCTTTGATAACCACTATTCCCCACTCATCTGTTCGAAGAGGTCGTCGATCCCCTATAGGGGATACTTGTTCTTCACCATTACAAAATTTAGGCATCGTTAATCCACACAAAACCTCAAAATATCATCTACCTTTTGGAAAACAAGACTGGGGCCGCCCAGGGTGAAATGTTGGGTCTTACGAAACCCTTGTTCTGCAAGTCCTCCAACTGCTCCCTCATCTCATGAAGCTCTGCGATAGCCATCTGATATGCTGATGAGGAAATTAGTTCCATCCTGGGGTGTATGTTGATGCATAAATTTATTTCTCAGTGGGGAGGTAGTCCTGACACATCTTTAGGAAAGACGTCCTCGTACTCTACCGCAACTGCTGGGAACTGGGAGATCACAACATCCACTACTCTGAGGGTAAGTCTAGACAACTCATGAGTGATCAGTTGTACCCTCATATAAATGATCCCATTCAATGTTGCATGGGTCTCCTTTTCTCTGACAAATGAAAACCTCACCCCATCACTGCAGACACACCACACTCTTCGCCTAAAAAAGTCAATCTGTGCATGGACCAAAGATAAAACATCGATACTGATAATGACTTCATAAGGCATCGACGCTACCACCGCGAGTTTACAATAGAAACCATCATCTCCAAGGGTAATATCTCACTATCTACAAAGGTGCATGATAATCGAGTCTCCTCTTGTAGGTGTCTCCAAGCACAATGATCGAGCCAATGGCTCTACTAGAACCTCATGGTTTCACACAAGACATGTGGAGATGAAGAAATGACTAGAACCTTTGTCAATAATTACAAAATATAAGATAGGGAAGACATAGATCATACCTCAGATCATCCATGGATTCCCTGGGTCATATGAATTGACTGCATGAAGTTGTCCCTACCCCTATCCCTCAGCTCCCTGATCCTGGTGCGAACCATATAGGGGTGGTGGTGGAATTAACTAGAAGCATTTCCACCACCTACAGCTCTCCCTGATCCTCTGCCATGTCTTCTACCTGGGGG
Source organism: Viscum album (assembly GCA_963277665.1). NCBI lineage: Eukaryota > Viridiplantae > Streptophyta > Magnoliopsida > Santalales > Viscaceae > Viscum > Viscum album. The sequence continues at coordinate 705,536,359 of OY728155.1, forward strand.
TCTGTCCGCTCAACTCTCTGACTCTGCATCGGTGGTCCATTAACCGCCTCTCTGTTAATAGCTCGACGGGTCATACAGTCTCTCGCAAGATGTCCCCTGCCATCGCACGAGTATCACCACCTCTCCCTAGGCTGATTGGATCAATCCTGAGATACCCAGATGGTCAATCACCTATAATAGGTCCTCCTATGATGTCTCTCACATCCTGATCCTTGTTCCTGACGTTGGTTATCTACTGGTGAGGTTTTCGCGCCTCTCTGCCTACTGCTGAATGTCGTTGGCTATCTCTGCTCCATTAAGAAGCTCTCGATCACCAAGTCTCGCTCGAGCACCCCAGCATAAGTTGAAATGCACAGAGGCATGATGCTAGCTCGAATTTAAAGTTTTATACCTTGCTCAAATGTCTGAGCTCTGAAGTATAGATCTCTAACCATATCCTTCGAGTAGTTGGTGAGTTTGGTGAACCTTGATGAATAGTCAGCTACCGTCAAACTACCCTGCTGGAGCTGAAGAAGTTCCTGGATGCATACTGCTCTCAGTGTAACTGGAGAAAACATCTCCCTAAATATTTTCTCAAAATCCTTCCCTGAATGAGTCTCCTCATCATGAGTCTGCGTGGTCAGAATCCACCATCATCATGTTGAACACTGAAAAAGGCTCGCTCCTAGGATCACCATCTGGTCTTCTAGTGTCCTCATGAGACAGAAGACTCTTTTCATTGTCTCAAGCCAATCCTCAACCGCCTGAGGGTTGGACTCCCCTTGGAACCTACGGGGACTCTGTCTCTTGAAATCATGGAGTGTTCTCAGCATGCGCTCCTCATGGCATGGTACTGTAGGTACCATGGGCCACACAACTGGTTGTGGTATAACAGGTGAACCACCTGGTGAGAACTCATGGGGAATTGGTCCCTGTATAGAAGCCTCGTCATTGAGTGGGTCATCCTCGTGATCGTGCTACTGAATCCTAGAGAGTATGTGTCTCATAGGAATCCTATAAGGAAGCAAGATGTATCATGGTTAACAATTATATCTGGATAGGTGACCCTAAGGACATGGAAAACACAACACATTCCTATATGATGCATGTACCAATCTATTATTTCCCTGCAACTGGTGTATTCATGCACCGAGTAGAAAAGCAGGTTATCTGAGTCCTAGTGTATGGATATATCGACCGCCCACACCAACACTGGAGTCTTTGGTCTGAAATCTAAGATCGAAACACTTAACATTGTTTCCCCAAACCAAACTCACAGACTCTTCTTCATAATGTAGAAACGACCACCTCTGATACCACTCTGTCATGTCCCGTCCCAATGGGGCCCACACCGCGACTCCCCACGCTCGCCTACAATAGGCCAAGGGCTGGTGACTAGCACCAAGTAGGCATATTACTAACATGGAAGGAATTTATTATGTACCTGTACATGCACACACATCTCCAAGCCCACAATTCTTAAATGTAAAAAACATTAGGGAACAAAATGCATGCATACAACTAAACCCAACCAACAGAGTACGAAAGAATGTAAAGTACTGAATGTAAACTGGGCCATAATACATGCCCACCAAACATAGGAATTTGAAAACTAGAAAGTCCAACCTATAAACACAAAAGGGTATTGGGACTGCTGCTCATAGTCGTTGGATCACCTCTGCCTGTATAGAACTTAGAAAGCTCGGTCATGTCATGTTGCACCCTGGACACTATCCAAAGGCTTCTCATTTTCACAAGACATGACACGTGTGGAAAAATCATGTGCAGGGGTGAGTATAACAATACACAGTAGAGGACCCCAAAAACCAAAAAGAAATACACAAAAGAAAGGTACAATCATCTATAAATAATATATGTCTACTGAACATATAATAGTATAAAACAATCTAGATGTACTCAACTTCTAAACTCGTAGTCTTAGGAAAAGTCAGGCAACAACATACCTCCACTAGGGATTCAGTTTGAGGATTCCACAAATCACTCGTCTAGGAGAACACAAACAACGAGTCTAAAAACTCTGATGTCATCTGTCTGAGAAGTACTGTCTGTCAAGAAAGGTCACGAGATAGAGATACACTCATTCTGGGAGAACACACTCTTGACGGGGAAGTATCACTATACACAGATGAGAATCACTGCTAGGGCCTTGGCGGATACCGTGAATCATCCGTAATTCACCTTCTAAGTAGAGGATCGATGCCCTGTGGAAGTGGTCACGTTGATACCTGACTCCCCCTAGGGTCATGAATGGATAGAGGATCTCGCTTCGGGACTCTCAGAGCGATACCATGACACTATCTCAAAAATTCCTGCTGAAAGGATCATACTCATGTAGTAGGAAACGATTCCTGACCTTCAAGGGAATGGGGAAAAGGGGCACTAACCCAACTGAAGCATGTCTATGATACAGTGGACAAGAAGATCAAGCCATGTACTGAAACTTTCACGGAATGTAAAAGTATAAACATTGTGTCTTATGAACCCGAGTACTGCCCGTGTACAATGGCTCGCGATGCAAGTTCGGTCATATAGGAATGTCAATACACGGCGTGTAGTACTGATCACACACTGTTTAGGAGTAACTTGGGTCTACTCCGTATACGCGGCCGTGTGCCCATACACGGATTTATCCCATGTTCGTGTATCACTTGAGATACACACTATGTCCCACATAATTTCCACTTCCATACTGTGTAGGGTCTACACGTCGTTTCTTCGAAGTTGTGTAGTTTATCTTATGTCCGTGTACTTCTCACAATATAGGCCAAGCATCGAGGAAGGTCCAACACTTCATCTGACCGAGGTTACACACCGTGTGATACCCGACTGACATTCGAAAACCCATGTCATCGTCACCACTACCACATGATGTGTTCTTCATAATTACACATCGTGTATTCTAGAATTTTCTAGAATCACGAACCTACTTCGTCGCGCCTTGGTGATGGTCTGATAGTAAATCCAGCCATCTGATCGCAACGTAACTCCAGAGTTTAGGTCGCTCACATGTCACGAAGTCAATTTCTGAAGTTTTGGGCCTCCAATCAGAACTAAAAAAATGCATTTTGATCATCTGTGTGAAGAATGTTCGAAGAAAGACCATTAATGAACCATGTTGATTCGTCCGAATCTATCACTGTTGCACCTTCGCTAGGTCTCCACGAGGTCGGATATCCAATTTTGGATTGTTGTGTCGCAAAACGGATGCACAATGATCTGTTGTTCGTCGCCCCATGAAGAACATGATGAAAAGAGGAAAAAAATTGAACCCTCCAAAAAGGAGGAATGAACCCCAGTCATCATTCATCACGACGTTGATACGCTCCCGTTAGAATTATTAAACAAGGTGAATCAAAATGATAATCGAACAATTATCACAATTATAATTCCCGAATCAAACCCCTCATGAAATAGAAAATAACACCCTCCTACAAAAATGCACGCTCCGCGGATCAACATGTTCGTGGTTGATCAGTTTTCATCATTTAAATCCAAAAATAAGGAAGAAGAATTGAAATCAAAACCCCTACCTCGATCCGATTGAAGAATGATCACCACGTCACATTCGTTCTCGAGGCTCATCGCATTCGAGATGCATCGTCATTATCTGCCAATGGGTTCTCCTCCAAATCTCCAAGAGTATCTCTCAATTTGTAGGGTTGTGAGGATAACCCTATGAACATTCAATAAGCATGTATTTAAAAAGGTAGAAATTTGGTCGCTGCGCAAAAAAAGAATCTTTTAAATAAAATAAATTATTATTTTATTTTATTTCCATTAAATATCCAAAAACTAACTTTTTCCACTGACTTGTGACGATCGAAATTAGGCCCCTCCTAAATTAAATTCACTGCTCTGAACGCAACGGTGCCCTAGGATTTTTGATCCGAGCACTAGTTAAATGATATTCCACTTTTTCAATAAAACTGCTTGCACACGCTGTTTAAAGGTATAATTTATTTCCAACATCTATTCCGGGAACTCTGGCCTTTGGAATCGCATGCTGTCAGAATGCCTGGTCTCGTAATAATTCAATATAATATTTAAAAATAATACACAGAAAGCCAAAGACATTACATATACGTTATGAACACATGAGATTGTAATTCTCCAATTTTCCCATAATTAGATAGGCTTGGGCTGTCTTATAATTGGATGTGGGGGATTTGGAGTTAATACCACATGAACCACCTTTAGAATATCATGTATTATATACATACATGTCTGATATCTTATCTTAATATTGTTTATTTATAATATAATTTTTTAATGGGTAAAACTATTATGGGAAACATGACATATCTATATTTAATCATGTTTATTGGATTGCACTTGATTAAATAAGTAGCCGAAATATCATTAGCCTACTAAAAGGTGGTGTCTACTAGATTAAGCCAGATCGACTATGGGATACTGATTGTAACCATTTGGTGAACTGGGTTGACCCATAGGATGTACTCATTCCTGTCTATTCCCAAACTAGTATGACCAACTATAGAATGTTCTCCATCATTGTTCCACATTGTGTATTCATACATGTGTGAGCATGAATGTTCGAAGGGTGCAGTGCACCGTACTGCATAACATTTTTACTAAAATTTATCATTTTTGAATAATGAAAAAAATTACCCCTTATAGAGGGGACCCTAGTCCTTATAAATTTTCAGCAGGGATTACAAACTCTTTATCATTCCCTATAAAAATAAAAATAAAGATAATAAATATTAAAAAATTAAATTGAAAATTCAAAAAAAATCAAACCCTTAACGCACACATGTCGTGGGGCATGGAAAAAAGAAAATTATTTTTCTAATTTAGTACAGAGGCTGACTAGGGTCGTCTCACTTGAGGAGCTTCTCAATTTGTTCACCTACATATTCTATTTCACCTAAACTAATTCTTTTTCATAGTTTTTTATTATTATATGAATGAAATGGTAAATATATTTGGGTTTTTGATTAATTTTTAAATAACTTAAATGACATGTAATATGATAATTTAAACTAACATTCAATGCTAAATGGAATGAGTTATGAAATAATGAACTTGGTTTTGGGTTTAGCTTTGGGTTCAATCATGATTCTCCATTATATGTTGGATTTTAGTTTAAAAATCCAAACATGAAATCTCATGTTAAATTACTATATGTTTTCAAAAATTGTAAAAAAATTCAATGCCTATGTAATCTTAATTCTACCTCCTCCATTAATCAAGGTTGATGACACACCTTGGTCTCATGTGTACCATATTCCAGGACCCACTTCCATCGAATTTGTTTCATCTATTGACTCAGTAAACTCCATTACGTGAAGAGTTAGCCATTGAAGATAGAGAAAATAGCTTAAACAAACTAATATAAGTAGATTTTATTTCCTTTCATGGGGGGTATACACTATATGGGGTACAATCACCACACCCATCTATACTACTGAATTCTATAATAACCCAAAAAATAAACATAAAGCAAAATTCTAGAACAACTTCAAATCCCCTGGGATAAGCCTTTTGCCAAGCCATTATTTTCGAGGGTAATAGGTCAAAATGGTGGAATGATGGAAGATAATAAAAATGGACATAAAATAAAATATAAAGAAGAAGAATGAGAAAAAAGATAAATGATAAATGATTGGAGTATAATCAAATAAAAAGACGAAAAATAAAAACAATTGGGATCAGAGAGGGAGGGTAATAAATAATATAAAAGAGAAAAGAAATTAAAATAATTTAAAAAGAAAATTAAATTTATCTAATTTATAAAGAACCATAAAATATTAATTATTATTATTATTATTATAATTATTAATAAAAAATAATAATGGAAGAAGATGAAGTGAAGAAGAATGGGTGGATCACTTAAATAAAGAATTGAATGAAATAATTTTAAAAAAAATTCAAACTACAACGAGTTTAAAATAAAAAAATGCAAAAAATAAGAAATAAAGAATAGGGCAAGGGGAAGAAGATAAATACATCATGTCTAAGCCTCTTTAAGGAATTCACTTCATGAGTGTCGAATCATCACATTAGGTAGAGGAATTTTCTCCTTTATATAAGCAGTAAGGGAGGGGCAAAGACGCCTACTTTGGCGGGGATCTCTTCTTCTTAAAATTTCACCTGTGAGACCCGTGGGTGTGAACTATGAAACACCCATGGATGGAAGGTATTTAAGATTATGTATGGAACGAGTCCACTTGGGGCAATGACTTCTTTAGTGATAGATATGGGAAGATATTTCTGTGTGGTTGAATAGGTATTTCTATGTGGTTGGGGAATTTAGTAGAGGTAAAAGTAATATCCTGGATATTTCAATATTGGCAAATAATAATGGTGAGTGGTATTGGTGGAGCTCAAGTAGAGGAAATGGTGAGGTGCAATGCGACTCCACCTTCCTCCGGTCTTCACATTGGGAAAAGTAGCATAAAAAATGAAGTATCAGGTGGTCGTCGGAAGGATTGAGGACTATTAGACAGGGAAGAGACATGGTGCATAGGTGGAAGTAGTTTGGCATGGTTTTAGGAGGCATGAAGCATCTCTCCTCTTCCCGGATTGAATCCCTGGTGAGGTATCGGCGGGCTGAGATGAAGGCAGTGGAGTAGGATTCAAGCCATCCTCATGGTGTCTGACCATGGTGGATGTGGCATCTGAGTAGGAGAATGGTGATCGAGGGTGTAAGTGGGGTAAGGTAGCCTACGTGGAAGAAGGTAGAATATGAGTCGATGGCCTATAGTGGAGCAAGAATTAGTGGCATCCTTGGGTGAGGAGACTGTCAGCATGGGCGAAGCATTGTGGATCCAAGATGGAACCTCAATCCCACATCGAAATTTGCTGGTGGGGGTGAATCCTTTAAAAGAACCTGATGTAAGAGGTGTCGATGAGATTCCTGCTGCAGGGATGGGCTCCCGCATGACAATACACACACATATCAGCAGGCTGCAACCCACACATATCATCAAGACCTCTTTGGCCTGGCTATGTGGTTAGCTTGCCTATGTTTTTGGGCTCTCTGGTGTCCATTTCTAATATTTAGTAAATTACTGAAAAAAATGTTAAGAAATTTAGAATTCATTAGAAAAATCGACAAATATTTATAAATAAAATTTAAAATTCAAAATGGGCATTATTTTAATCTTTTTCCACCATTTTAATTCCACATTCTAAATTGCCCTATGTTTAATAAAACATTGAATTCCAATAAAAAATTCATTGATAAAACACATAAAACCATTTAGAATTGATTACAATTATACATATAATATGAGTATATCAACCCATTATACAAATCGTAAGATATTCAAAAAATCCAATTAAAAATTTAAAGAAAGATAAAAAAGTTTTGATAAATATTACCTTTTTCAGCACTAAATAATCCTTGATAAAGGCCACCACATTATCGATTTTATTGGCATTGATAAAGGTCACAATTTTCAGTTCTTTTTTTAGCATCGATAAAGGTTCACCTTTATTATCACTAATTAACGCCCCCATAAAAGGTATATTTCATAAAAGAAATTATGTCATTAAAGAAAATATATTAATATATATAAGCATATTTATATTGATATAAGTGTAATATATTTTATTAAATATAATTTATATAAGACTAAATATATATATAAACTTAATATATAAGATATTTCATAAAAAATCGATTTTATAATAACTATAAAAATTATATATTATTAAATTGTGTTTTTAGTATTGAAATATATTTATATTGATATATCTATTTATATAAAATTTTCTTAAGTATGATTTATAAAAAAATAAATATTTATTTATAAATCTAATTTAATATAGAAATATATTTATATTAATATGTCGCATATTTAGTGAAAATGGTATATAAGTTAATTTCAAATTAATATTACTTAAAAATATCAACTAATTAATATTAATAAACTCTTAATGAATTTTTTTATCAATTTTATTTTTTTCAATTTCACATATATATCAAATAATATATATTTAATTATTAATTAAAAAATTTACTAAATATCTTACACCTCATATGTAATAAAATAATTTCACAAGTACATATATGCAATTAATTCAATTTTTTATAGACAAACATACACAAATACTAAATTGTTAATATTATTGTTTTACATTTTTTATATATTAATATTTAATATTTAATATGTTTTGTTTCTAAAAATTAAATTTTATTCATTTTTTATATTTTTATTTTATATATATTTTTTATTAATAATATATATTTTAAATTTATTCATTTCTATGATAATTTAGTTTCATTAATAAATTGTTTAATATTTTTTTTTAATTTATTCATTTTTAATTTTTAATTGTTTAACATATTTTTTATTAAGTAGTGTTAATTATTTAAATTTTTTGACTACCATAAAATGGTTTAAATATAGTTATAATTTATATAATTAATATATGTATTAAATTTCATTTTAACATATATTAATCTTTAATGTTTTACAATTTATAATATTAATAACACTTATTCTTTTTTTAGTAATTTATTAATATAATCAAATTTTAATAAAATTTAATTCTTTTTTAAATTAATTTATTTAACTGTACTTATTCATTAATATTGGTATGTGTTTTTTAATTTTTATATAATTTATTCTTTTTTAATAATTATTCAATTAATAATTTTTTAATTTATTCATTTTTAATGTTTTTATACATAATTATTCTTTAATATATTAACTATGTTTAACATAGAAATATATTTATATTGATATATATATATATATCAATATATATATTATTTCGAAAAATATAATTTACATAATACAATATATGTATTTAGATTTAATAGGTCATATTATTCACAAAAAATGGTTTATAATTAAAATTTTATATTAATTATAAATGTTGACTAATTAGTATCGTGTAATGGATATTTAATAAAATGTAATTTTTATTAAAACAATTATAATATATTAAGTTTGTGTTACATTAACTTCACACACACATATACGTAATGAAAACAATTTTATATAGAAATACACAACCATAATATTTTTGAAATTTATTAAGTTTCTAATATTCATTTTTTGAATTTTATTAGTTAACATGATATGTTTGATAGATATTATTTTTTAACTGTAAATTTTATTTAGTTTTTATATTTTTATTCAATATATACTATTTATTACTTTTAAATATATTTTTAAATTTTATTTATTTTAATATTATTTATTCATTTATAAGCATAACTTTTTTAATATTTATGTGATTTTCTTTTTAAATTTTCTTTTTTTAATATTATAATAGTTTTATCTATTTTTAATATTTATTTACACTTTTTTATTTGTTTACATTTAATGTTTTAAATGTGGTTATAATTTAAATAATTAATAGGTATTAATTTTCATTTTAACATATATTCATCATTAAATTATTTAATAATCCATATAATTAACTTTGTAATATTTTTACATTCTATTGCTTTTTTAATTATTAAACGTCACTCTTTTTAGCAATCATTCAATTAATATTATTAAGTATTATTTATTCACTAATAATGCTGAATATTTGATACTTTTTTATAATTTATTTATTTAATATTTTTATAACTCATTCATTTTTTATATTTATTAATACATATATATTCATTGACATTTAATGTTTCTAATATGGTTGTAATGTACATATTTAATATTTATTCATCTTTACTTTTATATATATTCAGTATTAATTTTCTTAATAATTTATATAATTAATATAACGTGTTCGGTTTTTAAATATTTTTAATGTTTATTTATTTTTAGTTATTAAATTTCACTAATTTATAACATTCATGCATTTATGATTATTTATTTATTAATAATGTAAATTTTTAATTACTTTTTTTATAATTTATTAATTTTTTATATATATTCCTTAAATATATTTTTTAATTTATTTTAAATAGTTTTTGTCATCGCTTTTTGAAAAACACTCATAAAACCCTCTTGATCATTTAAATACAGACCTAATATAAAACCTCAACTCTTTCACCTAGTTAAAGTTCTCGTGGAACTCAAACTTTTTTGTCGCTCCCCCTTAAACATCTCAGATGAATCGACCCATTAACGATCAAAGGTATTTGATTTTTTCTACTCCTTTTTAGTCAATATTGAATTATTTTAAAAAATAGTTATTCTTTTCCCATATATAATATCAACACCATTACCCTTGGCCTATGGGTACTGTATTTGCTTTCTCAGGTACTATATGACCAAAATTTTCGATTTTAAAAGGATGTAGATACTCAATGTTTGGTTGTTTTAAAATTTACTAGTTTATCAGTGGATCTCAACATGTTATTTTTATAATTTCTTATTAATTTTTATTATTACCCCTGGAAAATTTTATATGAAAATGACAATGTAATTATGAAGTTATTTTTATTGTTAAAAATAAACAAGAAAAATATTCATACTGAAATCACATATATGTATTGTAATTCTATTTTGATATAATATTTTCATACTGTATGCATATAGAATATATATATATATATATATATATATATATATATATCTGTGTGTGTGTGTGTGTGTGTGTGTATGGGAACACACATGCACATATGAAATAAAAAAATATTTATTTTAATATATATATATATATATACAAACACACATATATCTATATGTATATATATGTGTGTGTGTGTGTCTGTGTTTCTAAACACACACATATATCTCTGTGTGTGTCTGTGTCTGAGTGTCTATTTGGTGTATATGTGTCTTGCGGTTTGGAATGGTTTTGTATTTTGTGAATGGGACAATTCGTTCGGATTGTAGGATTATTTAAGGATTGGTATATGTTAGTTTTATTCTAATAATTAAGTGTGCATGGAAATCAATTGGTCATTTCTCAATATGTTTTTCTCTCATATTTTTATTACACATTCCATTAATTTTGATTTCTTCAAATGGCATTAGAGTGTGAAAAAAAAGATATTATTAACATGTTACCTGGAAGATACACACCCATATATCTATGTACATATAATTAACAAGTCATTTCGTCACAATATTCCTTCATATTATTAAAATTATTTTCAAAGGGTTTGGATCCTCAAAATATTTTTTTACATTAGAATGCAATACAGTTTTTCTATGATGTCTCTCAATGTGGTTGTAAATTGAATTATTTATCACTTAACTTTTTCATTAACATAAAATTAATATAATTGTATTCATTTAAAATATATTTATGTTGTAATTTAAAAAATTTATTTTTATTAGAAATGAGTGTGTATATAGTGGGTTTTGAAGAATGAAAAACAAAAGAAAGAGTGATGGATAGTTGAAAAATGGTTAATTCATATTTTGAGGAAAGTGATATCCAAATTTATAATAGTTACCTTATACATGTTCAATATATGAAAACATTCCCAAAATAGAGCATGCATACACTCAAATTATGATACTTTGTTTACATTTCAAGGCATATATACAATATATGGATAGATTATATGTATAAATTTTATTTTTTTGTAATAAATGAATATTAATAAACCTTTTATAATGGATATGAATAAATAATGGATGTAATTTAATTATATGACTATGGTTTATGGGGACGGAGTTGATGATTTCAACATTCTTGCAATAGAGCATGCATATGGTCCATCTCAAATCCTTTATTCATATTTAAATTTTCTTATTCAAGATGAATTCAACCATAAGAGTTCCCAGAACATTTGACATGTAACATTGGCATGATACAAGTAAATCATGTCTCGAATGACCGATCAGTTTAGTTGCCTTGGAAGTAAGATTCATACATAAGTTCTACATTACAACTTGAAAAGAAATACAACATTAATTTATTCCATTAGAAACATCCAAGCCTCCTATATTATGTCTGCAAGTCTCTCATAACTAATTTCTTCATATCTTGGGAAAATGAAACATAAGAAAGTGGTGAGCTCAAATGCTCAATAAGGGTAAGAAATACAACGGAAGATAACAAAATATGGTGAATAATTGAAAACACATGCATTTACAAAAAATAAACATGAGCACTTTTATGGTACAAATATGATCTGTGTAAATAATGCCATAATAGAACATAGTAATGGGTATTCTACTAGTCGAATAACCACATGAACCATCAATATTATTTTCATAATGAAGGAATGTATAATGACGAAGTTAATTTATGTGTCATGGACTCGTTCCAGGACCTATGGACTAATTGTAACAAGACCCCAACCCGGAGAGCCTCTATAACCTAACCCCATCCTGGAGATCCCCTGTAACTAGACTCCAACCCGAAGAGCCTCTGTAATCAGACTCCTACCCAGATAGCCTTTGTAATTGGACTCCAAACCACTGGGTCTTCTGTAATTGGACCCCAACCCGGAGGGCCTAATTTTAACGGTCCCCAACCTGGAATATACTAGTCCAACACAATCATCTTAAGATGAAGTTGAAATATAACATAATCATTCGTATTAAAAGTAGCATACGAAATGTCAGTACATTAACCATAATCCATGAATGGTAAAATAGAACATTCATAGTCAAACATTTCAGAAAACCTTAAATACAATATGGAATTTTTTTTTCATAATAAATCAACTTCAAACAATTTTAAAATTTATCAAAGGATGTTGACATAGATGAAATCAAAACTATTTGAGAGAAATATTTATTTCTATTTTGAAATCATTTAAGAGTCACATAATTATAAAGAAAACATTTATTTTTAAAATATTCTTATAATACTGTAATAAAATCGTCAACGATGTTATAACGATGGAGAATAACCGTACCCACCATATAAGTTAAAAAAACATTCTTACCAAAATTTTGTCAAAAATGTCATAAAGTACCTTGTTTGGAAAATGATGGAAAGATTCCTTTCAAGACATATAAGATCGAATAAGGGTATAAATGACATTAACATTTAGTATAGTAAATAGTAAAAATGTTTGGAAATATATTTCTAAGAAAAGATAGACGTGGATGATAAAGAGGTCCCAATAGATACTCACGTATAAAATAACTTCGGATAATAAAGAGATTTTGAAATTAACCCTTACCAATTTCATAACTTATGAAACATACACCCCATTAAAGAAGTATCATACCATGAAGACATAAATACACATGAATTAAAGTGTATTACACAAATAATACAATTATGGTCGGTAAATACACCACACAAAATTAAATAGTGGCAATATATCATGAATCTTACGTGAATAATGAGTGAGATGAAAACCCCTTGCCATGTTCTTTTCTTTGGTTAAGGGTAGTTTAACCTCCTGAATAATGGTGAAATCATTGTTATTAAATTAATCAATAAACATATACATTAATATGATATCATATATGATCTTCTAATATCGCATTGATATTGATATTTCAGTAGTATCATCGTATCGGGTGTTAACTAATTTGTTTTCCTTTATATATTTTTATACATAAGCCATATTTTTTATGGATCGGATGTATTTGATTCAAATCCAGAATCATATTTTGTTCTTAATCATTATTTTTAATAAATAAATGAAAATTATTCTTTAATGGTTACGATGGGGAAATGAATCTCATGGCGTTCGTGGAGACAATAATCCGTACATACGCACGAGCGACAAAATCATTATTTTGATTTAAAAGCTTATGTAAATAGATGTTATATCATATATAAAAAATCATTAATATGTTATATTTATTATTTACATCAATTATACATAATTATTATACCCATCCAAATAATAGTGTATTTGAATAACAACTACACCATGACGTGGAGACAGAAAGTCGTACGTACGCACGTATAGTGACATTTCATTCATATAATGGATAGAATAATGAATATGGTGGTACCATATTTATAATAACATCACATTATATAGAATATATTGGATTTATTATTTTATAATGGAAACAACAAATAAAGAGGAAGTGGAAGAAGAATGGAACATGAAAGAGGTGATGAAATATTTACCTCATCTTCGGGTTCTTCCATATAATTTGATCAAAAGGGCTCCTTAGGATTGCTTTATGACTAAATTATGTCCAATAAGATGAATGTAGGACAGTTTATTGGGTATTTGGGTAGGTTTTTTCCGATCCAAATGGATTTGGGAGTGTGAATTTGAGAGAAGAGGAAGTTCCCTTTTATAAGAGGGGTAAGGGTCACTTTAGGAAAAGATTAAAGTATTAATTTATTATTAAATAATATTCGGTTTATAATGGCTCAAAATGAGTTTATGTATATAAATAGGTGGTTTTGGGTCGAAATCCTCTCAACCAATATGTTTTAGATAGGTGTGGGTCACTATATTAACCTTATCTTTTAGATTTAACTCTTAGTTAAATAGTTTGACATTTACCATGTCTCTTTTATTTTTATATTATATATTTAATAAACATACTATAAACTTCCAATAGAATCCCAAGTGGTTCATTAATGACACACCTATAATTATATAAGTCATTTGGAAGAACCTTGGAGTTTATAAATATTATATCAACTAATAATATAATATAGGTTTTAAAAACCCATTTATGTCAATTTTGACACTATTTAATAGTTGTTTTTCTTTAAAGTACTAAAAACATTGTTAATTAAAAATAAATTAATTTAATAAATTATAACATGTCATATTAACCTATAAAATCATTGGATGGTATCATAACTTTAAAATTATATTTATTTTACCATTTATAATACCATTTATTTCATTCTTTTATTAATAAGGAATATACTCCATCATCATTGTGTCATAAATAAATTTAATTATTCAGTGGATAAAAATTATAAATAAAATATATTGATTTAGTAAATCTTTTTATCTTTCTAATTAATATTTAAAGCCGAATATATCAATTATATATCCTCATATAAATTTTTTTTTACTAAAAAAATTTGATTTTGTTATTTTTGTCTCCACATTAAATTTTTTGTTATATAATGTCATAATCACTTCCATGTGGTTCCAAGGGGTCCCAAAATCGACCCAAGGATGCCCATGGTGGGACATGTATCATAAAATAGGTTTAAGAAATGTTTTAATGCAATTTATTATTATTATAATATTATTTTTACCCTTATTTACCGGATTTACCCTTTAACAATGTTAAATAAAATATTTACCGAAGTAATTATTCAAAATATCTAAAAATAAAAGTAACCTATTTACACCGTTTTTACCTCATAATTATAAATATGGAATCCATTTTTGAAAATTCAAAACACAGAAGCAGCATAAATTAATTTAAAATTAATTGATGTTATCAAAATAAAAAAGCGTGTTTTTAAGAAATAATAACTATCAAAAGATTGACACTTTCTTAGGTCCAGTTTAACTGTAAAATTTCATCGAATGGTCAAAATTGGATTAAATGGTAAAAATATAATCTAATTATATGTTAAAATCACTCAATATAATAAATTCTCACTATAAATTATTTTTATTTAAAAAGTTGTTTTTAAATATAATTTATTATTTTTCACTATTTATAAAAAACTGAATGTTTTCAAAAAAATAAAAGAAATTAAACCTAAGATAATTTTGATGCTCTTAATAAAAAAATGAATTACATTTTTAAAGTTAAAATTTATAAAATTTTAGAAAGTGGGTATTACTATTCATAACGTCTAGTTTGATTGGTTGTGGTGCGTTAGAACTCGAAGTTGCATACAACACATGCTATTGTATTATTCAAAGAGAAGTGTACCATGGAATCATGGGGTGTTAAATTCCCCCCTCCTTCAATAAATTGTGTTCTCTCAATTTGAAATTGTTTTTCAATTAAAAATAGAAAATACCTTTGCGGGAGACCCCCATCAAATATTGGGTTAATAAAATTTAGTCTTAATAAGAGGTAAAGGGAAATGAAAAGTGACCTCCAAATTATGATCTCTATTAGGAGAAAATAGGTGAAAATTGGAGACACATAATTAGAGGAAAAATGAAAATATTCATAGGGAGTAATTGAGGTCATCAATCCCCAAAAAATGTAAAATTAAGGGCCTCAAAACCATCAATTTATGATGATTTAAAATATCATCAGTTCAACAAAACATAAGGTATCAGGATAATACAATTTTGGTTTTATGGTCCCTTAACTAAATTTTAAGAATTAATTACTTAATATAATAATAAAAAATATATATTATTGACAGGTAATGTTCTATCCTTTAACTAATTTCTACCACAAACTCATCTTTCACTCGAAAAGATAATAGAACATAAGAAAATACTATATTTATCATAATCATATAGGGTTCCAAAAAATTCATTTATAATTCCCCTATCAAGACCATAAAAAAAGAAACTACATTATACAATTCTGGGACTTCACATAGTCTAGTCGTAGGAGATTAATCCCAATTCCACTCTGGTTGTGGGTTCGATTCCCGCAGCTTTGTCTGATGCGACGGGTTGTCACATGGTCTGTGTGTTGTCCTTTTTATTAAAATCCAAAAATAACCTTACCAATAGAATCCAATTTCAAAATTAATTCATTCTAACCTTTAGACTTACCCAAAATAATTCCATCCAAACACACATTCCAAAATTTATAAGGAAGTTAAACACAATGAAGATCCTTTTTCAAGTAATAACATGTAAACACCTTCATCGTGTATTATTTTAAAACATGGTAACCCCATGAATTACCATAAAACATTATCGGTTTCATTCATGCTCCCTTATCCTTTATATAATACTGGATATATTCTTTATATCAAAAATATAGAATATTCCAACAATGCTATAATAAAAAAACAATTAATTAGTTCCAAGGAAGTCGAGAATATCTGTTATAATTTATCCAAATCAACCATCTCTTATTCCAAAATCACTACCTCATTATCAATACCATATTAAGGATTACATTTCCTTCAACCATGTATTTTTCCAAAATTTTTAGATTACTATTAAGTCACTTTTCTTAGAACCATATAATCTCAAATCCTAAATAAAATAGTGCTGTAGTACAATCCTTATTTATCTCCATACATCATATAACTTGTATATCATCGATTCAAAACTGAAATGACATAATTATTTAATAACATCATAATAATACTAGTCATTCCTCTTAATATATGGTAATATCATAATTTTATTATTATTCAATAGCATCATTTGAGGTATACTCTTATGACTAAGACATTGATTCGCGTAGTGTCCCAATGCCTTGAAGATGAAGCATTTTACATTGCAAACCTTTTTCGTACCCTTTCAATCACATACTTGGTGTCATTTTTCTCCACACATATAACAAACTTTCATTCCCATCAAGCATTTACCAAGGGGATTAATTCCACATTTATCACATATGGGAAAATCATTCTTTCCCTATTTCTCTTTATCCATCATTCTCTCTACCATCATTTTCTTCTCTTGCATCCTTTCAAATACATAGGACTCAGAGAATTCATTACTTATCTTATTCATACATGATAATATTTATTCATGTGTTGAGAATACTTGGGAGACTATTTCCCTTCTATATTTTGTCTTAATACCATGAATGATATGATCCTTCTTACTCTTTGGATCATACATATTGCTGGAGTTATCATTCCTTTTATTGGGTCCCATTTCTATACAATGGAATACACTAAGTCAGTTTATGAATTGTAATGAATAATTCCAAACTTTTAAAATACCTTACATAAATTGAACTGTTTATGTATATAATCCATAATCATAAAAATATTTTCTTTGAGGAGGTATATACTCATAAATCCATCATAATGATTTCTAAAGAAAATGAGAATCATCCTAATAATATCCCTCGGGAGTGTCGTAACCAAGAGTGTAGCAAGACATATTGTTGTGCACTAGTTCCCATTCGAGTCTAGATCAAAGCAGTGTTTTTGGGTTTTACCCCTAGGTACATCTTTTCCAGGGATGCCTCTATCTGCTCGTATTCAGACATGGATTTATTTCTTGAAAAACTCACAAAATCTCTATAATACCAAAATTCGAGAAAGTTATTTTTTACTAATCCTAAAAGTCTATCTTAGGGCTATCTTCTCTAATCAAGGTTTATCTAAATCTAGTTTCCATGTTTTGTACTAAACTGCCTCTGATACCAACTGTAACACCCCGACAGTAGTTTCCCAATGTCGGTGCATTATTACATAACATTGGCATGATAAAAGGAAATCATGTCTCGAAAGACCGATCAGTTTAGGAGACATAGAATAAAGATTCAAACATAAGTTATACTTTACAACTTGAAATGAAATACAACAATAATTTATTCCATTAGAAACATCCAAACCTCCTAGATTATGCCTGCAAGTCCCTCATAACTAACTTCTTCATATCCGTGAAAAATAAAACATAAGAAACGGGTGAGCTCAAATACTGCGTAAGGGTAAGCAATACAGTGGATGATAACATAAATATGGTGAATAATAGATAACACAAGTCTTTACAAAGAATAAACATGAACACTCTTATGGTAGGAATATGAGCAGAGAAAATAATTCCATAATAAAACATAGTCATGGGTATTCTACAAGTCGAATAACCACATGAACAATCAATATTATTTTCATAATATGGGAATGTATAATACCGAAGATTAATTTCTATTTCATGGCCATGATCCAGGATCTAGGGGATAACTATAACCAGACCCCAACACGGAGAGCCTATGTAATCGGATTCTATATCAGAGAGCCTCTGTAACCGGACTCCACCCGGCGAGCCAATGTTACCGGACTCCAACCCGGAGAGCCTCTATAACTGGACTCCAACCCAGAGGGTCTATTGTAATCGGACCCCAACCCGGAGGGCTTACTTTTACCGGTCCCCAACCCGGAACATACTAGTACAACACATTCATCTTAAAAAGAGGATGAAATATAACATAAACATTCATATTAAAACTAGCATATGAAATGTCAATACTTTAACCATAAACCATGAATGGTATAAAAAAAGATCCTATATAGTCAAAAATATAACAAAACCTTAAATAAAATATGTACTATTTGTACCATAATAAATTAACTTCAAAATAGTGTAAAATTAATCAAAAGATGCTGAGATAAATGAAATCAGAACTATTTGAGAGAAATATCTATTTCTATTTTGAAATAGTTTAAGAGTCACATAATTATAAAGAAAACAATTATTTTGAAAATATTCTTATAAGATTGCAATGGAATTTTAGACGATGTTATAAAGGCGGAGAATAATCATACCCACTGTATAAGTTAAATAAAACATTCTTAACTTAATTTTGTCAAAAAGGTCATAAAGTACCATGTTTGGAAAACGACGAAAATATTCCTTTCAGAACATATATGATAGAATAATGGTATAAATGACATTAACCCATAGTATAGTAAATAGTAAAAATGTTTTGAAATAGTTATTTAAGAAAACATTGATCTGGATGATAAAGAGGTCCCGGTAGATACTCACGTATAAAACAACCTCGGATAATAAATAGATTGTGAAATTAACCCTAACCAATTTGGTAACATAGGAAACATGCACCCCATGAAATAAGTATCATACCATGAAGATTTCGAATACACATTAATTAATGTGTATTACACAAATAATATAATTATGGTCAGTACATACACCACACAAAATGAAATAGTTGCAATATAGCATGAATCTCATGGGAATAAAGTGTGAGATAAAAACCCCTTACCTTGTTAATTTCTATGGTTGAGGGTAATTTAACCTCCTGTATAATGGTTAAATCATTGTTATTAAATTATTCAAGAACCATATACATTAATACTATATCATATATGGTCTTCAAATATCGCTTTGAAAATTATATTTCAGTAGTATTGTTGTATCGGGTGTTAACTGATTCATTTTACATTATATGTTTTGATACAGAAGTCGTATTTTTTATGGATATGATGTATTTTATTCTTATACAGAATCATATTGTGTTATTAATCATTATTTTTAATAACCAAATTAATATTATTCTTGAATGGTTATGATCGGGAAATGAATCTTGTCGCGTTCGTGGATCCGGTAATCTGTACGTACGTACGAGCGACAATATCATTATTTTGATTTAAAAATGTATGTAAATACATGGTATATCATATATGTATAATCATTAACATGGTATATTTATTATTTAAATCAATTATACATCATTATTATACTCATCCAAATAATAGTGTATTTGAATAACAACTACACCACGACGTGGAGAAGGTAAGTTGTACGTACGCACGTATGGTGACATGTCATTAATAGGATGGATAGAATAATGAATATGGTTGTAACATATTTATAATAACATAATAGTATATATAATATACTGTAGTTATTATTTTATAATGGAAACGACAATGAAAGAGGAAGTGGATGAAGAAAGTAACTTGAAAGAGGTGATGAAATATTTACCTCTTCTTCGGGTTCATACATTTGATTTGACCAAAAAGGCTCTTTAGGTTGGCTTTATGAATAAAGGAATGGGTCTAAGATTAAGGGAGGAACGTTGAGAGGGTATTTGGTCAAGGTTCGGCTGAGACAAATGGATTTGGGGGTGTCAATTTGAGAGAAGGGGAAGTGCCCTTTTATAAGAGGGGTGAGGGTCACTTTAGGAAAATATTAATGTATTAATTTATTATTCAATAATATTCGGTTTATAATGGCTCAAAATGAGTTTATTTAGATCCTTAAGTGGTTTGGGTCTAAAGTCTCTCAACCAATATGTTTTAGATAGGTTTGGGTCATTATATTAGCCTTATCTTTTAGATTTAACTCTTCGTTAAATAGTTTGACATTACCATGTCTCTTTGTATTTTTATATTATATGGTTAATAAACATACTATAAACTTCCTAGAGAACCTCAAGTGGTTTATTAATGATACACCTATCGTTATATAAGTAATTAGGCTAATCCTTATATTTTTAGGAATATTATTCTAATTAATAGTATAATATTTGTTTTAAAAACTCCTTTATGTCAATTTTGAAACTATTTAATAATTGATTTTTTTAAAGTCCTAACAACATTATTAATTATAAATAAATTCATTTAATAAATACTAACATGTCATATTAAACTATAAAATTCTTGGGTTCAATCAAAACTTTAAAATTATATTTATTTTAACATTTATAATACCATTTATTTGATTCATTCATTAATAAGGAAAATACTGCATCATCATTGTGTCATAAATAAATATAATTATTCAGTGGCTAAAAATTATAAATAAAATATCATGAGGTATGAAATATTTTTATATTTCTAATGAATATTTATATTCAAATAGATCAACTATATAACCTCATATAAAAATTGTTTTACTAAAAGATATTTTCTTTTGTTATTTTTGTCTCTACATTAAATTATTTAATATATAGTCATTATCACTTCCCTGAGCCTCCATGGGTCCTAAAATCGACCCAAAGATGACCATGGTAGGAAAATCTATCATACCATATTTTTAGGACACATGTTAGGGTAATTTAATATTATTATAATATTATTTTTACCCTTATTTACTTGATTTACCCATTAACCATAGTAAATAAAATATTTACCGAAGTAATTATTCAAAATGTTTAAAAATAAAATTTACCTATTTACACAATTTGGAACTCCTGATTATAAATATGGAATCCATATTTCTAAATTTAAAACACAGAAATGGTAGAAATTAATTTTACATAATTCCCATTGTCAAAACAAAAAGCGTGTTCTTAAGAAATAATAACAATCAAAGATTGACATTTGCTTATATCCAGTTTATCTGTGAAATTACGTCCAATGACAGAAATTGGATTAAATGTTAAAAATATAATCTAATTATAGTTTAAAATCACTAAATAGTATAATTTATCATGATAAATAATTTTGATTAAAAAAATTTCTGATTTTAAATTAAGTATTTTTCACTATTCGTCAAAAATAGAATGTTTTCAGAAAAATACCAAAAATTCACCCTAATCTTATTTTGATAGTTCTAATCCAAAAATGAAGTCCATTTTGAATGATAAAATTTATTAAATTTTAAAAATTTGGAATTACTATTTATAACATCTAATTTGATTAGTTGTGGTGTGTTAGAACTCGAATTTGCGTACAACACACACTATTGTATTATTCAAAGAGAAGCATACCGTGGAAGAATGTGGCGTTACAATATAAAATTTTATGTTTTATTGGATTTATATATTTTGAAATATATTTTTTTATGGAGTGACACATATTTTAGAGAAATATATGGTCTCTTGAATGGTATGCTTCCGAATGAAAATGAGCTTCCTTGTTGAACATATGGTATTATGTTAATGCCACATTCAATGGGTTTTATATCTAAATAAATTAATTATTTTCCAAATTATTGCATATTTGATTATAGAACCATGAATAACTCAAGAAATACCCAGAGAGTGTCATTCATTGAAACATGAAACATTAATAAAATCATTCATTTTTTTGGTAATTTATAATCATTATAAGGTTTTGATGACTATATTGATGTTAGAAAAGCACTTGAAAATTTTCATGGAATGTATACACCTATATTGGATACGAAAAATTGTTTCACCTAACATAGTATCCTATGTGGAAGAAAATTAATTATGAGTTACTCTAATTTAGTAATGATCCATGAAACCTATGTCTTACATTATCCATAATTAGTGTAAATCATTTTTGTGTACAAATTAGTTTAGATAATATATGTCTAGAAATGTTTTGGTAAATTTTAATTTTTCTCTATTGTTTTGCATGAAGCCCAAATACATTACATTGTTTGTGATTATATCCAGTCCAAGGAAACTCAATAATGATATTAATTTCTATTTGGATCCATTGATTGAATATCTGAAATTGATGTGTGATACTATTGATACAATTTATGATTCTAATAGAATTGAGGAGTTCATGTGAGATCCATTTTTTACAATATGATAACATAATTTGTCGTTTATATAAATATCTCATGATATGGCATTAATGGAATTTTTGGGTGACTCATTTTTGAATATAGTGAACACATTTCTAGGATAAAAAATTCTATTAAGATTGTGTTTTTCGGACATCAAATTTTTATACCCTGATTACATAAATACTAATCCTAGATGAAATCATTCAATTGAAATAAAGAAAAATGTATAACAAAATATCCAATAATAGTTCAACAAATATTCTAGAATGAAAATGATATTGAAACTGGTTTTAGTATCCTTTTTGGAAAAAAATATAAAAAAATAGGATGGAAAAAAGACCAATTTTCTTTAAATTTACTCACTTAATTTTTTGTACATCATAAATTTTTCTGGATTTCTTATAGATATAAAAATATATGTGATAGTACTTTTGGAATGTTACTTAGAGTACCAGAAAAATAAGTATTAAAGATAGGCCATACATGGTTTTCAAGGGGATAAAGGAAGAGTTGGAAATATTGAAGTATGAAAGAAGGACTTTTCTTCCACTGACAGCATACACTCCATCTAGATGACAAAAAATTTAAATTTTAAAACTTCATTATTGGTTTAGAAGTTATAGATATATATTTATCAAATATCAATAATTTCTTTTCAATTAATAATTTATAGTTATAGAGTCTAAAACCACACAATTATTATGCTTTAATTCAAGAGTTAATGCTTCTATAATTACATTACATTCTGCCTAAAAAAGTATGACATACATTAAGCATAATTTTATTAATTTTAAAATGCAAGTTCAGTAAATTATATACATGGTGATGTTTCTAATCATCAATAAGAATATTGTTGTCATATTTTGTGAATTATAGGTGTTCTTCTCACCATCATTATTTGATATAATGTTTCCCAGATGGTTCACTAGGTGAAGATATTCAACTATGTGATCCTATATATTAGAAATGGATATATTCCACTGAATAGTATTTTAATATTTTAAAAGGGTGAAACAAAAATGAATGTTATACAAAAGGTTGTATTACATAGTGATATATTGTTAAAAAGTTTTTCTAATTCAATAATAATTTCCTATTAGATGCTGACAGGATTGGTCCCCCAAAATATCACCATAGTAGACACCTTATAGTTGAATATTTTTCCAGAAGAAATGTTGTCACAATTTCAATTAAAAACTGAGATGACTCTCACTTTAACATTTTACATAATCATATAGTGGTTTCTCCATTCATTGAATCCCATAAATTAATTATTCTATATTTGAAACAA
Source organism: Viscum album (assembly GCA_963277665.1). Lineage (NCBI taxonomy): Eukaryota > Viridiplantae > Streptophyta > Magnoliopsida > Santalales > Viscaceae > Viscum > Viscum album. The sequence continues at coordinate 705,560,493 of OY728155.1, forward strand.
TCAAGGGATAAAAAAATGGATATCAAAAACCCATAATCAGAAGTTTATAGGATGGTTTTGATGCATTATTTATATGGAGTTATATATAAATATGAATTCAATTATCAAATGACTTCAATGGATATCCCAGTGAATAAAAGTAAATGTTATAACATATTTTGGTTCATTAATTTATGGTTATATGATATATATGAAACAACTAGATGAACATGGTATGATGAAAAATAATGGAGTTATTATTGTGGCATAATTGATGAATGTACATGAATCTAAATTTAGAAATATAATTTATGTGAATATGTCATATTTTCACATCATCAAACATATATACGAGTTATATTATACCCTAATAGAATTATTTTTTTGTTACAAATAGATTGATAACATGAGTCAAGTTAAAGTTAATGAATTGGCCTTCATGGAGGTGAATTTTAGTGTGTAATGTTATAAGTATGAACTATTCATAATGGAATCAAAAGAAATTCAAATATTTTACGTACTTAGTCCAACAAACAAGAATTGGTCAATTATTCTATTGGAAACTAAAAAAACTATCGGTTCAGATAAAAATATAATTGTGTATAACCCATTCATTAGGAGAGCAATATTATTTCATGGTGGTCCTAATAGAGAATGTTTCTAGTATGTTAGAGGGGACCATAAGGATATTGTTTGGATACTCAATATATGATCCAAACACCTTCAACCCTTAAAGAAATAAAAATAGAGTTCAATAAACATGTTAATTTTTTTAATATAATATTTTTTTAATCTTAATATTACATGCTATCTACTATATTTATGTCATCTAAAATAAATTTTTGACTCCTCATGGAGATAATGACTTCTCTACATGCTAATGTTACTAATCCTAAGGAATAATTCACTATCGATATGAAACAAATAGTATTATAAGGGGATCAAAAACATGTTGATGAAAAAATAACAATGGAATAGAATCACCATTTTAACTAAATATATCAAGGTAATTTGAAAATGTATAAAATTTTAGGTTGATTGGAATTAATGTGGCCATCCTGTTAACCCCCACATGTTAATGTTCATTAGTAACATTGGAGTGACAAAAAATGCATGTTCCAATTGATATAGATATTTGGAACAATGTTTTGACTACAATAAAGACAACCATTTTGTAAGATATTATGGTAATGTTATTATAAAACTCTCCATTTTAGAAAAATATATATCTATACATATATAATGAAATTTTTATTTACATTTCGATACCCTATATAGAGTTCTTTTAGTTTAGATTGTCATCGTAAGATATTTGTATTGATAGTCACTCTTAAATACCATGAAACCTTCCATAAAATTCATAAAACTAATCTTCTCAAGGACACTGAGGGTTAAATAGAACCTCGCCCACCAACAATATATACCAAAATTATAGACCAAGAAACAAGGAAATATTTCATTAGTATTTGTGATGGGGAATCATTTTATGTGAATTATAGTTGATAATATTTTATTTTAAATTATATATTTTATATACTTTGCCTCATTTTTTTAATTTATGAAACAACAATGGAGTGATAAAAATAAGCAGTGTGCATTAAAACCAATGTTCCCCTTTCATAAAACAAGGATGGGGTACACTTCACATTAAAAGATAATGTTGTTTATTTTAAATCTACACAAAAAATTTTATGTGACATAAAACAACATATTTTCCTTTTTTATATGATTATTGAAATATCAGAATCCAAATCTACTTACCTCCCACATAATGTTATATAGAAGGAGGCTAGTGAAAATAAAGATGAAAAACCAGTGGATCAATACACAAAATTATTATAGATATCATGTGTTATTATAAAATAATGGTAATTTTTTATGATATAAAATAGTGTTACATAAAAAAATATTAATGATTTTATGTTTTTTATATGGTTGAGACACAATAAACTACATCGATTGTACCTGAATGAAAACTAATTGTAGTTGCTCTGAAGTAGCTAGAACAATATTTCTCTATTATAGGTGAAGGTTTTGGGGTGTCACCTCAAAAATATTTATATAATAAAATGATGCAAGGAGATACATATAAGATGATGAATGGAATGAAAACATAGATAGATTCTTTCAAATATATTATTTTTTATTCTGGTTTGGCATTCTAGTGTTTGTGAATGTATTAGGGAAAACGAATAGTAGAAAATTGATCAATACATGAGGATCCACATGACCATACTAGATGTGAGGCTCTTCATTCCCCTCAACCACCCCTTACCCAAGTTAATAAATTTTATCATAAAGCTTCCCCTAAATTTGAATCAAACTAATATTGATAACTTTATATTTCTAAAACTAAAAAGGGTGAAATGGTTTGTGATATATATTTATCAACACCCATACATCACCTTTTTGTGAGGGGTAAGGTGTAAAATATCCTAGGAGATATGATACATAATAAAAAGCTCCCAAAACATAATTTAAGAATGTGGATTTAAGTACCTCAAGTTCTGAGCACTGAGTTACCCTTTCCACTTGATGATCTAGATTTACCATTGGTCAGTAATACTATTGGAACATTAATATCATAGATATTTAATATTCTAATTATACATGATAAGTGTTCCTAAAAACATTCAAATGAAAAAAAAACATTAATAGTTGAAGAAAAAAGGTCTGAAATCAAGAATGTTATTACAGATGAAAAAAGGGGGGAATGTAAGGTTGAATCAGGACAATCTAGTGGATTAAACAAGAAATCAAAAGGACCTTATGATAGTATCTTAACCCCAGTAGTTTCACGGCCATATTTATTAACATTAGAAGTTCATTTGGATATAACATTCAAACATGAAAATATGTCCTATATGGAATATAAAGAAGAAATATTTATATAACCAATTGAATACAGAGTTGGTTGCAAGAGTATAAATGGAATTATATTTTTTGAATGGTTGGGAGTCTTAGTTGTGAATAAAAATACGATGTACATTTTCAAAATATTTTTTCCCAAAAACATTGATCTAATATGTTCATTATGGTCAAATAAATACTCATATTTTCCACTGGCACATATATTACTACAATAGAAATTGAAAACCCAACAAGGATATATTTGAAATCACAAAATTTTTATAATTTTGATGGAGAATAACCATTTTGAAATATAAGATATTAAAAATAAAAAAGATGAACTATATGTGGTGTTTGAAAACGAAATATAGGCAATAAAATCCTCTTGATTCCTATAATAATGGGGTAATTATCTATAATATATTTATACAAATATATTTCTAGTTTTTTCATGAATTACTTGATTTCATTTTTTAGGAAGAACCGGATGTTCATCACACTAAATTTAGATACCCCAAATATTTATTTTTTGGATCCAAATCAGGTATTTTGAAACAAATCGACCACATATGATGTATATTGTAAATTTTTCATGCAGTGAAATAAATATTTTACAAATAAAATTCAAATTAAACAATTATGTTCTATTTTAAATAAAAATTTTAATTATAGGTTGAACTATAAATATCATGTAATTAACGATATGAGGTTAGTGATTAAACATATTAAGTCTAATTATTTTTTGAAATAGATAAAGATTATGGTAATGATACTAAAATTTATCTATAAAATAATATTTTAAAATAACTGACTTATTTTGGTCAATGTTTCTAATTAGTCACAAACAATATAATAATAACAATTATGGAAATTATTTTTTTCAAATATATGAAAGATATCATATACCATCAACAAAATAGCATACCTGAACATTTAATTTTTTAAGGTAATTTCAATTTCATTTAAAATAATTCTTAATAGTTTACTTATTAATATTTTCTCAAATATCAAGGATTATCAACTATCTACACACTCAATAGAAAGGTAGATATTTTTTAGAGATGTGTAGGAAGGTTACATGGTCTCAGAATGTTTATTGACATCAAGTTGAGGTGATTACCGATTATGTTTGGAATTTAGTAAAAAATATGAATTTAGATATATATTTAGTATGTGAAGTATTAGTATAAAAATTAATATATATTATTTTTCCTAAAAACTATTATTGAACTATTTGAAATCTATTGGTTATATTTTTATTCAAATCCTATATTTTTAATTTTTATCAAAATATTTTTATGTATTTTATCATCCTATTATTTAAAAAAAATTTGAACCCCGTCATATATTTTCTACACCTTTGGATTGAGGCTACAAAGCTAATGATCTGACCCCACCTATGTCTCCCCCTCCAAATAAAAATTGTCTGAATGTTTGGACTGAGGGTGTTGTATATGGGAGGATCAAAAAAGTCATATCAATAACAATCCACAAATTTATTGGAAATTATTTTAGATAGATTCCAATCCACCCTCTTCTTCTACGAATACAGTCCAACATTTAAATACATTTACTAACCTCGTATCTGAGGTGAGTACTTCAATCTAACTATTGTTAATATAATTTTTAAATTATTTTAAAATGGTAATTTCTATTACCCTAATTCGACATGAATTTCTTTTCAACAATTCACAAATTTATATCTTCTTGGGATTAGGTTGAGGTGCTAGAAACTACATCATTTTTTGTGATGACCCTACAATGTGAGAAAGAATTTATCTATTACTCAAGGAGAAATATCAATGAGTTTAACACTCAATGAATTTTTGGAAGATCTATTAACCTATCTAAAGATAATTTTTCTCATGAGTTATTGGACTTCGAGGCTATAGCTAAAATAATGATGAGAGTGAAATTGGTCAAAGATCCTTTTACCCACAAATATGTTGACATATTACCAAATATCATAATCTAATTCATCCCTTATAGTGAATTAGTGTGTTCCATATGGTTTTTGTCTTCATTTTATGGAAGTTCGATATCTTTTGTTTCTATGTTTTTAGTAATATTTTCAATATTGTGTTCCCTTGTGACTAATAACTAAAATTTGATAAGGATAGAGATTTAGAAATGAAAATAAATACAAAAAAATGAAGAAGTTTTAGTGGAATCCTTCTCATATTTTATGGAATCACATTGATATAAGTGACCCTTATATGGATATGTTACTTACATTCTCCAATCATTGTCATTTTCATATTGTGTCTTGTATTCTTTTCATGGGTGTTTAAAAATATAATGTCCCGTAATACTATAACTTCCACCTCCACGATAGATTAATTTACTTTCAAGTATGATTCAACCAAAGACATGATAATGAAAGATAAATTTAAAACAAAAATAGATTCCTAAACCAAATAATCTCTTAATTATTAATAAATAAATGTCGAATTATTTTTTAAGTAAGTTTAACCGGGGTTGGAAACTGAAAATGTTGAGAGGTCAGTTGATATATAGCTGTCAATTTGTTCTAAATCACATGTCACATATAAAAAACTGGGAAAAAATGTTATATTGACATTCTACAACACCCGATACTTTTATGTTATATAAATCATCAAAGGAATATTTTTCTACACAACAGTTGCTTGGCTTGCTTTACACGAAATCACGACCTTCCTCGATAGCTTGCGTCGTACGCAATACCGAGTTTCACTAAACAATGATATGCTATTAAAATATTATTAAAACTAGTCGTCATGAATAGTAATCACCACTTTAAGAAATTTTATAAATTTTATTTTTCAAAATGGACTTCATTTTTGGATTCGGAATATCGAAATTATCCTAGGGTGAAATTTTGGTATTTTTTCTGAAAACTTTCAATTTTTGATGAATAGTGAAACCACTAAGTGGTAGTTAAAAAACTGAATTTTTCATAAAACATAATTTTACCGCTTCTATGAGTGTAATTTCAAAAATCTAAGAGACACGGTTGATGTCAGTAAGTAAAATGCGGTTCAATGAGATGAAAATATTTTTTTGGTGAATAGTAACTTTTTACTTTTTTTTACCACGGTTAAAAGTAAATACGGTAATTAAGGGTAATGATGACATTATTATTACCCAAAAACATGTCCTAATTCTATTGGATAAGTGTAATTCGACCTAAAACAAACTTAGGAATAAAATATGACCATTTAGGCCCACTTGGATTAGATTAGGACATTTATTACTAATTTATTTAAAGAGGGGTTAAAATAGTTAAAATCAATGTTTAATAAGTAAATAATTTTTAATATGGGGTTATACATAAGACAAATTCGACTATAAATATTAATTATAAATATTAAAATATTTCCTACATAATCGTATTTTATTTGTAATTTTGAGACATTAAATAGCTTAATTTATTTATGACACAATGATGATGCAGTAATTATCTTATTAATAAAATATTGACATAATTGATGTTATAAACACCAAAATAAATGTAATTTGATACTTTTTATGAATCCCACTAATTTTCTAGGTTAATATGACATGTTAGTATATATTTAATTAATGTGGTTAGAACTAATAATTATATTATGATTTTCACAAAAATAAATTACTAAATAGTGTCAAAATTGACATAAAATAGTTTTTAAAACAAATATTATATTGGTAATTGTTATTTTATTCCTAAAAATCTAAGGTTCGGCACAATGACTTAGATAAGGTAATATATATTAATTATAAACAATTTGGGGTTCTTTTGGCTAGTTATAGTAGGTTTATTAACCTTATGGTATAAGAACACAAGAAGACATGGTAAAAGTAAAATTATTTAACTTAATGTTTAATCTAAATGGTAAGGTTAAAATAGGAACCTAAACTTGTCTAAATTCTATTGGATGGGAGGATTTCGACCCATCCCCATCTTACCCTCGAAATAAATCAATTTGGAGCTATTTAAAACCAAACTTGACTTTATAATAAAATAATATGTTTTGTTATTCCAAAGGTTCCCCTCTCCTCCCTTATAAAAGGGAACCTCCTCCATCTCTTCCTCACACCACATTGAGCCTTCAAGCTGGGCCAAACCCTGCCACTTTATCCTCTCCACTTCCGTAGAGACATCCTAGAAGTCCTGGTCTTCTTCAAAGAACAATTTTAGTGCCTTAAAAGAAGGTCTCAAAGAAGCACTTCAAAGAAGAGGTAATGTCTGTTACCGATTCTTTCATCTTTATTTCATCTTCCACTTATTCTTATTTAGTTGTTTCATTATGAATTAATAATGTCAGTATCACTCATATACTGATATGTTATTATAAGTATGAAACAACCCAATTTCACCATCTATCCATCCTGCGGAAAAAGAAATCACCGCGCGTGCGTATGTACGGAATACCGTCTCCACGCTGTGGTGTAATCTATTTTCCACCACCACACTACTTGGATGGGTATAATGGTGTAAATAATGACTATATGTGACTATTATAAAGTGATATTGATTCTGAAATATTATACATATACACCAATACAATTCCACGATCATAGGAATGATATCATCACTCGTGTGTACGTACGGAATATCGTCTCCACGATGTGATGCGACTCGTTCTACATGATCTTAATTTCATAATGATTATATAAATGAATTGAATGAATGAATATGATATATATTACACTAATACCAATATGGAAATGAGGTATATATAACCTAAATAAAATAATAAGAATTTATTCGACAAAACACACATAAGAACAAAAAGTTATAAATACACGAATAACAAGAAGAAATGAAATATTACTAAGAAGCTAAAAATATGACCATATACGATATCATAAAAATAATTACAATTCTGGAATAAGTCAATAACATTATTTAAATCATTATACAGGAGGTTCGGACACTTACAAAGCAAGTCGGACCTAAGGTAAGGGAAATATCACAATCTCATTTTTATCTGAGATAGTTTATACTTTGGCCTTTACTGGGGTATATTTTATCATCCACATCCATGTTTCCTCAATATGTAATATTTACATCATTCTACAATAGTTTATATCAACTTTTACATTTCGGTGAGTTTTTAGTAAAAGATATGAATGGAATCTTTTGTCGTTTTTCGTACGAGGTACTTTTTGACTTTTCCGACAAAAGTACGAGAAGAATGTTTTCTTTTAACTTATATGGCATGAATGGATTTTTAAAACATTATTTCCAGGAATCTTCTTTTAAAAGTTTTCAAGTTTATTTTTAATCAACTTATTTTATTTTATAATTGTATGACATATTAAGAAAGGAAAAGTGTTTTTGAAGAAGAAAAGATATTTTCCTCAAGAATGGAGTTCAAGTGTTTTATCAAAATTATTTTCCATCTAAGATCATATAGGGTTATGTTTATATCCCTATTATTACATTGATTTGATTATGTTGTGATTATGAATTCCTTTATCTTATATGAATTGTTTTATGATGTCATGTTGTTTAAGAATCCCATTTTTATTACATGGGTTATGCAATGATGTATGATTTAAGATTTTGTGGCACACATAAGAATGGTATCATTATGAGATGGGTGGGACATATATCTCCCTCAAATGCATTGGGTAAAGATTTTATATCTCATGAGATAGACATGGCTGGAACGGTAGGTTATACCGGTTCAGTGAAATAGGACTGAAATGAGGGTGACTCGGTTCATAAAGGGACTTTGTCCACTATGATAGTCTTGGCATTGAGTCTTGACTAACAAGAAATTATTATCTATGATTATGTGTGTATTCCACAAAGTTTCATGTTTTAAGTTATGATTATTGTGATTACATTTCACTGCCATGATTTATCCCATGTTATGAAATTATGATCTCTTTTGCAGGTTAAGATTTCGAAAAGTTATGTGATTGTGTATATGATGTGATTGATATTTCTTTTTTTTTACCCTTACTGAGAATTTGAGCTCACCCTTTTGTAATTTTTCTTTCCCCAGGTCATGAATAAGGTTATTAATTAGGATATGAAAAAAAGGGACTCTAGATATGATGAAATAAGTGGGAGGTAAAGTTGATGCTTTATGAACCAGTTGTTCATGTTTCCCAGTTTCTAAAGACACTATACCTATACGGTCCTTTCATGGTTTTGTTATATGTTGTAATAAGTATGTTTCAATTTTGAAGTATTAACAATGTATGTAATGTATGGGTCGTTATAGTTGGTATCAGAGGAAAGGTATAGTCATCCTTTGGAAACTGGGATGTGAAAGCCTTAGTAAGAACACTAAGGATAAGTCTAAGCATAGAACATAATATTAGTGTTTTAGAAATGGCCATGAATAACCTAGGATAAGACCTTAAGTGTGAAATTTTATTCTTGATTATGTGGTTTTCCTATTATAATTAGTGTTTCTCACACTATTCTTCTTGGGTTTAGTCAATGGCTGGAACCCGAAGGAACCGTGTTAATGCAGAATGCGACAGGCAATGCAATGATTGTCCCCATGAGCAACCAAACGTTATGGGAGATGGAATGAAAAATCTTGTAGCCATGCTCACGCAACATTCTCAAGCAATGAATCATGCAGGACTTCCAAACGAGCAAAGGAAGGAGTAAAATTCTGTTGAATCCTTCATGAGGCAGCGTCCACCTTCTTTCAGCGGGTCTACTGATCCATTAGTTGCTGAAAAATGGATTAGTACTATTGAAAAGATATTTTCAGTTATCAAATGTTCTGATCATGATAAAGTCATCTTAGCAGTGTATCGTTTGGAAGGTGATTCTTATCAATGGTGGAATCTTATTAAGAATACGAGGAAAAGGGATTAAATTGAGTCCATGTAATGGGACGAGTTCAAGAACTTATTTTTCAATAAGTACTTCCCTCGTATTCTCTGAACAAAGTTGGAGAAAGAGTTTCTTGAACTGAAGAAAATGGATGATGAATCTGTTGGTACCTATGAAGCAAATTTTACAAGACTTTCATGGTACACTTCTGGTATTATTATCCAACCTGAGAGTAAGATCGATCGATTCTTTAGTGGCTTAAAACCATGTCTTCCAAGGGTGTTATCCATGAGGGACTTCAATAGATACGAGGAAATCGTTCGATGTACTCTCAAAGTCGAGATGGAGATTGGAGTAACCCAACAGTCATATGGATTTGATAAGAAGTGGAAAATGGAATTCAGAGGAAAATCTAAAGAGCCCACTGAAAAGAAGATGAACTTTACCTTATGCTCAAAGTGTGGAAAGAAACTTGGAGGGAGTTGTCTTAAAGGGACAAGTAAATGTTTCAAATGTGGAAAGGAAGGTCATCGGTCATTTGAATGCCGCGATGATGGGAAGAAGATGTCTAACGATGCAAACAAAGGAAGGGATACACAGAATGAACCTACTACACTTCAATGTTTCGAGTGCAAGGAGATGGGACATTATTCCAATAAATTCCCTAATCCAAGGGTTGATGATGATGGTCCACATCAACAAACTCTGATGGCTAAAGACAATGGAAAGTCACATGCAGTTTCTATCAGCGATGTGGAGTACGATAACGATGTGGTGAAAGGTACACTTACCATCCACTCTAAAGTAGAAAATATTTTATTTGATTCTGGATCCACCCACTCTTTTATTTCTGATGAATTTTCTAAGGGTATCACCGTATTACCTCAACAATTAGATGTTGAGTTAGCTGTGAAAACACCTAATGGCACACCAGTCGAATCAAAAGTTTATAATTCTTCTCCGGTCGAAGTTTGTGGGAAACTGCTTCCATCAAATCTTGCGATCCTTCCTATAGTGGAATTTGATGTGATTCTTGGATTGGATTGGCATTCTATATATGGAGCTCATATCAATTTCCAAATAAGGGAAGTCACATTTCATATTCCAGATCAATCTATGATCATCTATCAATGCAAGGATGAACATAACCTTCCAGTGGAAATTTCTTCCATTTTATGGGTATTGATTCCACTAAATGAAGTTTATTTATCTCAAATGGTTGGTTAGAAACTCACGATTAAGAATATGACCACTGTAAGGGAGTTTGATGATGTCTTTCTGGAAGAATTACCGGGTCTTCCACCGAATCGTGAAGTTGAGTTTTCAATAGAACTCGTACCGGGTGCTTTGCCTATTTCAAAGACACCTTATAGAATTTCCCCAATTGAGTTGCAGGAATTGAAGAAGCAACTACAAGAGAATCTTGATAAGGTATTCATACGACCTAGTGCATCACCTTGGGGAGCACCTGTTCTATTTGTTAAGAAGAAAGATGGATCAACGAGACTCTGCATTGATTATCGAGAACTTAACAAGATCACTATCAAGAACAAATATCTTCTCCCACGCATTGATGTCTTATTTGACCAAATACGAGGAGCTCAATACTTTTCAAAGATTGTTCTTCATTTAGGGTATCATCAATTATGGGTCAAAAGGGAGGATATACCAAAGACGGCTTTCCGTTCAAGGTATGGACACTATGAATTTATAGTGATGCCATTTGGTCTTACTAATGCCCCTGCTATCTTCATGGATCTGATGAATAGAGTCTTTAGAGACTATCTTGATCAATTTGTGGTAGTCTTTATAGACGATATTCTGGTCTATTCAAAGATCAAGGAAGAACATGAAGATCACTTGAGAATTATATTGAAGACCCTGAGAAAGAAGAAGCTTTATGCCAAATTTACCAAGTGTGAATTTTGGCTTAAAAAAGTTTCATTGTTGGGTCACATAATCTCAAAAGAGGGGATATCTGTGGATCCAGCAAAAATAGAGGTTATCGAAAGATGGTCGAGACCAACAACAGTAACTGAGATCTCATGTTTTCTTTGGTTTGGCTGGATATTATCGACGTTTTGTGAATGATTTTTCATGATTATCTAATCCACTCACCATGTTGACTCGGAAAGGAGTTAAGTTTGTCTTGACGGAAGAATGTGAAGAGAATTTCAAGGAGTTGAAAAGAAGGTTATCCAGTGCACCCATGCTCACACTTCCTTATAGTGGAGAAGGGTTTGTGATCTATAGTGATGCATCAAAGAAGGTATTGGGGTGTGTTTTTATGAAAAATGATATGGTGATAGCTTATGCCTCATGACAGTTGAAAATCCATGAGCAAAATTACCCAACACATGATTTGGAGTTAGCTGCAGTAATCTTTGCATTAAAGATTTGGAGGCATTACCTTTATGGTGAAAGGTGTGATATTTATACTGATCATAAAAGTTTAATGTATATTTTCACACAAAAGGAGCTGAATATGCGTCAAAGAAGATGGTTGGAGCTGATTAAAGATTATGAATGCTCATTCCATTACCACCCTGGGAAAGCAAACAAGGTGGCAGATGCATTAAGCCGACAATGCCATGCCAGTTTATCCATGATGAGGATCACAAAAGATCCAATATTTATGGATTTACAAAGGATGGATCTTGGAATTATAATGAAAGGGGAAAAATCTTATCTTTCTCAAATGAATGTTCAACCATCTATACATGTGAAGATTAAAGAGGCACAGAAAGAAGATGTCAAGTTACAAAAGAAGGTGAGAAATGTTCCTGAATTCAACCTTGATTGTGATGGGAAAATAAAGTTTAGGAATCGGGTTTTTGTTCCTCCCATCCCCGAATTAAAGAAGGAGTTGCTGGATGAGGCTCATAGTTCTTCATTCTTTATTCATCCTGGAAGCACGAAGATGTATATGGACCATAAAGAGTACTTCTGGTGGGATGGCATGAAAAGAGATGTTGCTGAATATGTCTCTCGATGCTTGGGTTTTCAACAAGTTAAATATGAGATACAGAAGTCTAAGGGGATGTTACAACCATTACCCATACCCTAATGGAAATGGGAAAACATCACTATGGACTTTGTCACAGGACTTCCTAAAACATCAAAAGGCAATAATGCTATCTGGGTCATAGTTGATCATCTTACAAAGTCTGCACACATCATTGCTATTAGTGGGGATTTTTCTCTGGATCAGCTTGCCAGGACATATGTAAAAAAGTGGTAATATTGCATGGAGTACCACTTTTTATTATATCTGACCGGGATCCGAGATTTACCTTGAAGTTCTGGTGAAGTCTTCAGCATACTCTGGATACAGAGTTGAGTTTCATCACTGCTTATCATCCTCAGATAGATGGTCAGTCTTAGAGAACAATTCAAACCCTAGAAGATATGTTGAGAGCTTTCTCTATGGATTTCAAAGGTGGTTGGGATCAACACCTACCTTTGGTGGAATTTTCGTATAATAATAGCTTTCACTCCAGCATTCAGATGGCCCTAGATATATCGGTCCTTTCGAAATACTGGATCATGTTGGGAAGGTAGCTTACCGATTGGCGCTTCCACCGAATCTCTGTCAAGTTCATGAAGTGTTCCATGTATCTATCCTGAGAAAGTACATACCTAATCCTTCACATGTATTCAGCTTAGAAGTTGTACCGCTAGAGCAAGATCTTTCTTATGAAAAACAACCGATAGAGATTCTGGATCGTAGCGAAAAAGTCCTACGAAACAAGACCACTCGATTGTTGAAAGTTTTATGGAGGAACCACCAATTAGAAGAAGCTACTTGGGAGCTTGAGGATATGATGAGGGAGAGGTATCCTCATCTGTTTTTTACAAAGTGACGAATTTCGTGGGCGAAATTCATTTTAAGGGGGTAGAATGTAACACCCGAGACTTTTATGTTATATAAATCATCAAAGGAATATTTTTCTACACAACACTTGCTTGGTTTTCTTTACACGAAATCGCGACCTTCCTCGATAGCTTGCGTCCTACGCAATACCGAGTTTCACTAAACAACAATATGCTATTAAAATATTATTAAAACTACCCGTTATGAATAGTAATAACCACTTTTTGAAAATATATAAATTTTATTTTTAAAAATGGACTTCATTTTTGGATTCGGAATATCGAAATTAGCCTAGGGTGAAATTTTGGTATTTTTTCTGAAAACTTTCAATTTTTGATGAATAGTGAAACCACTAAGTGGTAGTTAAAAAACTGAATTTTTCATAAAACTTAATTTTACCGCTTCTGTGAGTGGAATATCAAAAATCTGAGAGACACGGTTGATGTCAGTAAGTAAAATGTGGTTCAATGAGATGAAAATATTTTTTTGGGGAATAGTAACTTTTTATTTTTTTTACCATGGTTAAAAGTAAATAGGGTTATTAAGGGTAAGATGATATTATTATTACCCTAACACATGTCCTAATTCTATTGGATAAGTGTAATTCGACCAAAAAAACTTAGGAATAAAATATGACCATTTAGGACCACTTGGATTAGATTAGGACATTTATTATTAATTTATTTAAAGAAGGGTTAAAATATTTAAAATCAAAGTTTAATAAGTAAATAATTTTTAATATGAGGTTATACATAGGATAAATTAGACTATAAATACTCATTATAAAGCTAAATTATTTCCTAAATAATGGTATTTTATTTTTAATTTTTAGACATTAAATAATTTAATTTATTTATGACACAATGATGATGTTGTAATTTTCTTATTAATGAAATATTGACATAATTGATGTTATAAAAACCAAAATAAATGTAATTTGAGACTTTTTATGAATACCACTAATTTTCTAGGTTAATATTACATGTTAGTATTGATTTAATTAACTTTTTTAGAACTAATAATTCTGTTATGATTTTCACAAAAATCAATTACTATATAGTGTCAAAATTGACATAAAATAGTTTTTAAAACAAATATTATATTTTTAATTGTTATTTTATTCCTAAAAATCTAAGGTTCGGACAAATTACTTAGATAAGGTTATATATATTAGTAATAAACAACTTGGGGTTCGTTTGGATGCTTATAGTAAGTTTATTAATCTTATAGTATAAGAACACAAGAAGATATGGTAAATGTAAAATTATTTAACTTAATGTTAAATCTAAATGATAAGGTTAAAATAGGAACCTAAACATTTATAAAGTCTATTGGATGAGAGGATTACGACCCATCCCCACCTTATCCTCAATATAAATCAATTTGGAGCTATTTAAAACTGAAATTGACTTTATAATAAAATAATATTTTTTGTTATTCCAAAGGTGCCCCTCTTCTCCCTTATAAAAGGGCACCTCGTCCCTCTCTTCCCCACACCACTTTTAGCCTTCAAGCTCCGCCAAACCCTACCACTTTATCCTCTAAAATTCCCTAGAGACATCCTAAAGGTCCTGGTCTTCTTCAAAGACCAATTTTATTGCCCTAAAAGAAGGTCTCAAAGAAGCACTTTAAAGAAGAGGTAATGTCTGTTACTGATTCTTTCATCTTTATTTCTTCTTCCACTTATTCTTCTTTAGTTGTTTCATTATGAAATAATAACGTCAGTATCACTCATATAATTATATGTTATTATAAGTATGAAACAACCCTATTTCACCATCTATCCATCCTACGGAAAAAGAAATCACCGCGCGTGCGTACGTATGGAATACCGTCTCCACGCCGTGGTGTAATCTATTTTCCACCACCACCTTACATGGATGGGTATAATGGTGTAAATAATGACTATATGTTACTATTATAAAGTGATATTGATTATTAAATAGTATACATATACTCCAATACAATTCCACGATCATAGGAATGCTATCATCACTCATGCGTACGTACGGAATACCGTCTCCACGATGTGATGCGACTTGTTCTACATGATCATCATTTCATAATGATTATATAAATTAATTGAATGAATAAATATGATATATATTACACTAATACCATTCTTGAAAGGAGGTATCTATAACGTAAAGAAAATAATAAGAATTTATTCGACAAAACACGCATAAGAACAAAAAGTTATAAACACCCGAATAACAACTAACAATGAAATATTACTAAGAAGCTAAGAATATGACCATATACGATATCATAAAAATAAGTATGATTCTGGAATAAGTCAATAACATTATTTAAATAATTATACAGGAGGTTCGGACACTTGCAAAGCAAGTCGGACCTAAGGTAAGGGAAATATCACAATCTCATTTTTATCCGAGATTGTTTATACTTTGGTATTTACTAGGGTGTATTTTATCATCCACATACATATTTCCTCAATATGTAATATTTACATCATTATACAATATTTTATATCAACTTTTACCTTTCGGTGAGTTTTTAGTAAAATATATGAAAAGAATCTTTTGTTGTTTTTCATACAAGGTACTTTTTGACTTTTCCGACAAAAGTATGAGAAGAATGTTTTCTTTTAACTTATACGGCATGAATGGATTTTTAAAACATTATTTCCAAGAATCTTCCATTAAAATTTTCATGTTTCTGTTTAATCAACTTCTTTTAGTTTATAATTGTATGACATATTAATAAAGGAAAATTGTTTTTGAAGAAGAAAGGATATTTTCCTCAAGAATGGAGTTCAAGTGTTTTATCAAAATTATTTTCCATCTAAGATAATATAGGGTTCTATTTATATCCCTATTATTAAATTGATTTTATTATGTTGTGATTATGAATTCCTTTATCTTATATGAATTTTTATATGATTTCATGTTGTTTAAGAATCCCATTTTTATTACATGGTTTATGCAATGATGTATGATTTAAGATTTTGTGGCACACATAAGAATGGTATCATTATGAGATGGGTGGGAACTATATCTCCCTCCAATGCATTGGGTAATGATTTTATATCTCATGAGATAGACATGGCTGGAATGGTAGGTTATACCGGTTCAGTGAAACAAGACTGAAACGAGGGTGACTTGGTTCAGAAAGGGACATTTTCCACTAAGATAGTCTCTGTAATGAGTCTTGACTAACAAGAAATGATTCTCTAGGATTATGTGTGTATGCCACAAAGTTTCATGTTTTAAGTTATGATTATTGTGATTACATTTCACTACCATGATTTATCCCATGTTATGAAATTATGATCTCTTTTGAAGGTTAAGATTTCCAAAAGTTATGTGATTGTGTATACGATGTGATTGATATTTCTTTTTTTTTACCCTTACTGAGCATTTGAGCTCACCTTTTTGTATGTTTTCTTTCCCCAGGTTGGGAAGAAGGTTATTAAGTAGGATATGCCAAAAAGGGACTCTAGATATGATGAAATAAGTGGGAGGCCAGTTGATGCTTTATGAACTAGTTGTTTATGTTTCCCAGTTTCTAAAGACACTATACCTATACGGTCCTTTCGTGGTTTTGTTATATGTTGTAATAAGTATGATTCAATTTTGAAGTATTAACAATGTATGTAAAGTATGGGTCGTTATACTTTCAATTTTAATAAAATGATCTATAATTCATGTGAAATGTGTGGAAATCAACATCACATCAATTGGGACACAATGAGGCTGGTATGACTCAATGGGTTTATTTTCATTATAAAATATTATTTTAATTTAAAATAGGCATCACCTTTTCAAAATAGATAAAGTGAGTTCAAATTATTTTCACAATGTAGTATAATGATCCATAATTAATTTTTGATGAGTATAAATCACCCACAGTTCAATCAGACACACGATGTGGATTTATTAAATCCTAGAGTGTATTTTTAATATAAAAGTGTCATTTTATTTCCAAATGCAGTTTATATTACCAAACCCCACTAAAATATCTCATATTATTTCCAAATGATTATATAATCATCAATGAATATTTTTTATGTAAAATAATCAACTACACATCAATTCGACACATAATGTGATCTGTATGAATCAAAGTGCATGATTTCAATATAAAAGTTTCATTTTATTCTCAAATGTATGTCAAATTTCAAAAAATGATTCAATGAAATCTGATTGTCTTGAAACATTATTAAAATGATCCATAATTCATGTGTGATGTGAAGGAATTTACTGCACATAAAACTGAAACACAATTTGGCCGATATGACTCAAAGTGTTTTATTTCAATATAAAAGTGTCATTTTAGTTTAAAAACATGCCACATTGACAAAACTAGGGAAACAAGTTGCGATTGACTTGATACATTAGTAAAATGATCCATAATTCATTTGTGACATATATGAAATGACCACATCGAAAACTAATAGAATATATAGCCAATATGACTCAAAAGTGCTTTTCTTCATATTAAATGTGCTATTTCAGTCTAAAACTCACATCACATAACCAAACTGAGAAAATGAGATCATAATGTCATGAAATTTTATAAAAATGTTCTATAATTCATGTGTGATGTGAAGGAATCAACTGTGTGTCAATATCACACATGATGTGATCGGTATGACTCAATGTGCGTGTTTTCAACATACAAGTATCAGTTTAGTTTAAAATGCATGTCACATCACTGAACCACATAGAATGATCTCAAATTTTTTAGATACATAAATAAAATTATCCATAATATATTTCTTATGTGTATGAATATGTCATACATTAGACCGGTAGATGATATTGTTGGTATGGCTCAAAGTGAATGTTTTAATGTTAAAAGTGTCATTTATATCTAAAATTCATGTCATATATCCAAACTGAGCAAGTGACATCAGAATGTCTTGAAACATTAAAAAAATAAAAATTCATTTATTATGTGTAAGAATTTATTGTACATTAATTTAGAGAATTATGTGGCTACTATGACTTAAAATGTGTGTTTCTAATAAAACAGTGTCATTTTATTTTAAAACATGTGTCACATATCCAAGACTAAGAAAAGAAACTCCTATTGTATTGATACTTTAGTGAAACAATCTATAATTCATTTTTAACATTTAGGAATCAACTTTAGTCAATGGACACACAATGTGGCCAATATGACTCAAAATGTGTGCTTTCACATTTAAAGTGTCATTTTAGTCTAAAATGAGTGTCTCGTAGATAAAAATGTGAAAACAAGTTTGTATTAGTTTTTAAAATGTATATAAATGATATATAATTCACGCTTCATATGTAGGAATCAACCACACATCAATCTGAAACATGTTGTGACTGGTATGACTAAAAGTACATATTTTCAATATAAAGTGCCATTTTTGTTTAGAACACATGTCATATAGCCAAAAGTGACAAAAAGATCTCATATTGTCATTATAATTTGGAAAAATTATCCATAATTCATTAATAACATGTAGTAATTGAACTCAAATCAATCTAACTCATGATGTGGTTGGCAAGATTCAAAGTGCTATTTTTCAAATTAAAAATGTCATTTTAGAATAACACACATGTTACCTAGCCATAACCAAGTTAAAATATAAGATTTTTTAAAACATAAAAAATCTCTATAATTAATTTGTGATTTATATGAATCAATCTCACATAAGTATGACACCGAATGTGGCCGATGTTACTCAATGTTATGTTTTCAAAATAAAAGAGTCTTTTTATCTTAAAACACATGACACATAGTCAGACCTGTGAAAAAAATCATGAAATTTCTTGATTATTTAGAAAAATGATCTATACTTCGTTTTTAGTGTATGAATCAACAACACATTGATCTAACTGAAAATGTTTCCAGTATGATTCAATGTATGTGTTTTCACATTAGAAGTTTCATTTCAGTCTAAAATGTGCATCACATATCTAGACCAAGAAAACATGCCAGGATTGTCTTGATACATCATTAAACTATCTAAATTCATGTGTGATGTGAATTAATTAATCACACATAAATATGATGCATGATGTGACATGTATGACTCAAAGTTTGTATTTTAAATATAAAAGTGTAATTTTAGTTTCAAAAACATGTCACAAATCCCAAAATCTAAATAATGAGCTTATATTGTCTTGGTACATTAGGAAAGTGACCCATAATTCATTTTTGACATTTCATAATTGACCGAATGTCAATATGATACATGATGTGGTCTGTATGACTTAATGTTTATTTACACATTAAAAGTGTCATTTTAGTTTAAAATGATCATCACATACCCATAATAGATAAAAAAGCCAAAAATATCTTGAAATTTTATAACAATGATCCCTAATTATGTAGGACCCTGGAACACCCTGATAGGGGAGGCTGAATCAGGGTGCCGAAATTTTTCTTTTAAACTGATGGATCTTATTCCCACATTGGTAGGATCTTATTAAACCTATCAGATTATAATGTTCATAAAACAAAAAACTATATGACACATCAATTTTACATGGTTCACCACTAAGGTCTAGTTTAAATAGAATATTCCAATAGGTTGTTAGTCATACCAATGCCCACTAATATTCACTAGTTGTGGAGTATAATTGTTTAGACATAGTCAGTTTGTTACATGAACATAGCCTTTACAATAATTCACAGATAGATCATTGTGTCCCTCGAAACACTTCTATCGACTCCCCTTTCTCACTCCCTTGGGAGAAGTCTTAATCAATTTATGGACTTGAATTTCTCTTCAATAGATTGGAACTGATGTTTTGTCTCTATCTAGAATGAAACTCTAATTTCACCACATACCTTAGTTAATGCACATGGAATTCTTTGTCCACATAACCATGGTAATCAATATTTCCGTTCATGAAGCTCCTTCATGAAGTACCCCTGCCTTCGTGGAATAAACTTCCTTCGCGAAGCTCACTTTCCATCAGAGAACTAATTTTCTTCGGGAAGCTCACATTCTTTCATGGAACTAACTATCTTTCCAAAGCTCACTGAGTCAATAAAGAATACCCCATAATTGTGAAGTACCCATTAAACAAAATAATTGAACACCAGTCAAGACTTACAGTCTCTTCGTGGTGCTCAATATTTTAGAGAACCCCAGATTCGTGAAGGTCCCTTGCCTTCATGAAATTATAGAATTTATGGATTATCCTTTAAAAACTCATATGAATGAAGTGAGGGTAACCTCATACTTATAGGCTCGTCCATTCACAAAGTTCCACCCCCACCTACACATTTTCTAGATCCTTCAAAAACTTCTTCAAAGTACACCTCCTTTTGTAAAGCACCATGGAAATTTTCTATTCATGATGATCACGACAATCACGGAGCTTTCTATCAAAAACCTTCACGACTCACATCATTATCATAGAGCTTTCTTCCAATGGATATGAATCTCCAATTATAGTAATCAGGGAGAATACCATCATAATTCTTTAATCCTTCATGAAACCCAACTCGCAAAGCCCATCATTGTGAAACTAATGCATTTTCCATATTTTCATAAGGACATTAATAAAAACAACTTTTCTCATTAAAATAAATCCTCAAAATTTTGGACCCCCAAAAATTTGGCAAACATAGGGAAATAATGTCACCTTCAATACTTTTGTTAGATTAAAGTTTAGGATCCCATTCTGTGAAATCTCCTTGATCTTCCATGTGGGGATTGATAACAAATGCAAACCATACACCATTTCCAGGAAAGGACAACCTTGGTTCCAACAAATTAATTTGTGATCTATATTAAATTTTGGTTCATAAATATGACACATGATGTATCATGTAGTAATCAATGTGCAGTTTTTCAATATAAAGGTGTCATTTTTGTTTAAAACATATGTTATACAGGAAAAACCATGTAAATAGGCTCAGATTGTTATAATGATTTAGGAAAACTGTCCATAATTTGTTTGTGGTGTTGAAGAATTAATCTTAACAAATTTTACCCATGATGTGGTGGGTATAACAAAAAGTGTTCATTTTCATATTAAAAGTGTCATTTTACTCTTAAACATGCATCACATAGCTTAAATAGTTATGAAGATCTCTGATAGTTATGAATCTTTAGGAAAATTATCCATAATTCATTTGTGCCAATTAGGAACTGATTGTGCATCAACCAGACACAATATGTTCCTAGTATAACTCAAAGTGTGCATTTTCTATATAAATTTGTCATTTTAGTCTAAAAATGGTGTCATATAGTCAAAAATAAGAAATTGAGATCATATTTTCTTGATACATTAAAAAAATACATAATTCATGTGCGATGTGCACGAATGAGCCTCACATAAATCTGAAAAATGATGTGCCGTGTATGGATCCAAGTGTATTTTTTCCATATTAAAAGTTTTATTTTAGTTTAAATCATTCACCACATAGAAAGAACTGATAAAACAAACACATATTGGCTAGATACATTAATAAAATGATTCATAATCAGTGTTTGATGTGTATATTTCGACCGCAAGTCAATCTAAAAAATGAGGTGGTCAGAATGACTCAAAGTGTGGGTTTTTACATTAAAATATGATTTATGTTTAATGATATAATTATAAACTACTATTTAAGTGATTAAGATCATCAATAACTGATAATATCATTAATTTATACAGAAATTAACAATATAATTTATATATATTATAAATTTATAATGTACCTACTAATTTATAGTATAGTAATTTATTAATACTATAATTATTAATTATTACTTATTAGATAATTAAAAATATAATAATTTATAATATAATTAATATTATAATTCATAATATCATTAATATATTCAGTAATTAATTACATTATTTATCAAATGTGAATTATATAACATTAAATTTTTTATTTTTTTTATTTTTTTATTTATATTTATTAAAATAAAAATTGATTTTATTGTATGGAAAATATTTTGTACAAATGTTGATCCTTGAAGAAATCCTGAAATAATTATTTTATATTTCAATCTGGTTATTTCTATTATAATATGTTTTCATAATCTGGTTTCCAAATATGGTTTTATGTTATTGGGTTGTTGTAAGGCTGTAGCATTTTAGAAACAACTATTTCATTTTTCAACACTATAATAAGAGTCGATAAATGTCACTTTTATCACTACTAATAAAAGAAATTGTAAAGGAAAAGTTATTTTTAAGTCACTTCACATTTCAACATATTTTAGCACTGAAAAGTTCTTTTATAGTGTTGATATCGGTGGTTTTCATAGTAGTGACCTAAAATTGAATTCATATTTTTCAATTTGACTCATTTAAAATTCCATTATTATATATTTTGAGGAGGGGAAGAGACAAATGAAAATCTAGCCCTATTTCAAATGGGAGGACTCTAAACTAAGGCATCCCAAACACTACCGCATAACTCAACCACTAGCATGAGACCATTAGTCTATAATGTTAAATTCCAACTACATGTAAATCCAAAGGGTATACAATTTACCAAGGAAATAAAATAGGATTTATATATTAAATGAATCATCAGTATACTTTAGTTCAATTCATAAATGTGATGTATATTGGAATTTATTTTATTCTGGAAGTCAATGAGTTTAGATAGATGTCATAGATTAAAATATATTCTGGTTTATTTTATTCCACAATTAATTTATTCTAGATAAGCTTAATTATATTCCACAAGTCACAGAATTTAGAAACAAACTCAAGGATTAAAATATATTAGGCCTTATTTGAATTTATATAGGCTTTGTTTGATTTAGTATTTCACAGTATATATATTGGATTTATTTTCAATGTTCACTTCACTCCTTGCATTTTAATATAAATTCTTTCTCAAAGTGGGAAGGGGGTGTGGCCCTCAAAAACCACATAATTATGTGTTCTTTTTGCATATATTTTCTTCAATACAATGTTTCTATTTTTAGCCTCCATATTTTATTAAATAGTACATTCTCATTATTTACCATCACAAATAAAGATTCCTAATAGATATTCCATGTCTGAATAACATGATTATGGGTGGTTTTATATATATATTTATTTTTTTACAATAAATAGTTACTAATATAGATATATATTAATTTATATAATTATATATACTTTTATATATCTACACACACAAACATAAATATACATATATATTTGTATCTATTTATATTTATTTATAAACATAGATACATTTATATATATATAAATATATGATTATTTATCTATATGTATTTACATATATACTTGAATTAATATATATATATATATATATATATATTCATGAATGTGTGTGTGTATATATATATTTATGTATTTATTGTTTTATAGTTTTATGTGTGTTTGACCAATATCAATGATTTAATCCACCAATAATAATTTATAGAAAAAATCAACCCTCAATAAAATATTTACTAGTAATTTTGTAAAACCACCACAAATACCCACTGGTAAATGATATAGACCTCTATGAAATCGTAAAACTATTGAAAAAAAGAAATACATACTAAAAATTCCTTTAATAATAATATTTAAAATTTTTTGGTTTTCAAAATTTATATTAAAAAACCAATGCTAATTATAAAAATTGTGAAAATTTTAATGTATAATTTAATTTAATATCCAATAGTAGCATGTCACTGAGCCTTCTGACCATGAATGTTTACTACTAGGCTTTCCATGATAGGAGCTTAATGTTTGCTGGTGTGCAAGATGGTACAAGGATGGTCAAATGAGAGATTGTTAGATATGGAATGGTTATCTTGGAGTGGTGAAGCCTTCACCTATTTTCATATGTGATTATAAATAATTATCACAAATAGATGTCGTGGTTTTAAAAAAATTTAATCTGTTTTATCAGTACTATGAAATTCTATTAAGTTAAACTCCCATAAAAGATGAGGTTTATGAGCATCGAAAAAATTGCTGATAACAGATGCCTTTATTAGTGCTTTTTAGCACTAATAAAGGAGTCATTTATCCTCCATTTTTGTAGTGATGATAAAGGCCCTATATCATCGCTAAAAGAAATGATAAAGGACTATTTTATCCATCTTTAAATAAGAACTTATAAAATTTGAAAATAAAGTGATTTTTTGGAGCGATCACCTCCCCCCCGCCCACTTTGTCAAAAATTAAAATGTCCTGTTGTCTATTCTTTTCATCCTCCGTTAAAAAAGTGAAATAAGACCCCCCTTAAATAAAGATATAATCCCATTTAATTTTAAAATCATTAGGGTATCAAAACAAAAAACTCTTTTTTGGAGGCCTTATGTTATATTTAAAAGCTTGATAAAACAGTGTCTAAGCACCCTAGGTTCAACATATTATATATCTCTCTATAGTCTAGGACTTGGTATGTGGTCGAACCCAAAAAAACACCTATATAAAAAGTTATGACTATTTGAAGTTCAAGTCATGTTTTCAACAGATCTTAGACTATTCATTAGTTTATTGAATATTCATATGATCATTTTTTATTAAATGACTAGTAATTGATAACAATTATCAAATTATTAATTTATATTTTTTTAATTTATTATCTTTTTTAAAAAAAATATCTTATCAATTAATTTTAAATTCATATTTAGTATTCTATAAATAATATTTAATAAAATATATTTTATTTATATCAATATAAATATATTTATATATTATTATCTGATTTTTAATGACATATATTTTATGAAATTTACATGTTATCAAGCGTAGGGTCCTAAAACATTTACAAAAGGAAAGAAAATACTCCCAAAATTTTGATAAAGGAAAGAGATGCATGTGGGGATGAATTTTTTAGGTGAATATTGAAGAAATATAATTTGTGAAAGGACCTAAATTGGTCCACTTACTAGTTACTAGGAAGGTTATCTGGAAGGTGTTGACTGTGAAGCAAGCGGTACGCGGAGAGCCTATGAAATGATGACCAGTGATGTGTTGGCGAGAAAACCGACCCATTCACAGATGAGATGAAAATAGAAAACCAAGGCTCCATGAACTATGCCATTAGAGAAAACAGGACAAAGAATTAAGTCCCGACATACCATCCCCTGAGAGTAAGTAGTTCATGGATGAGGAAGGGATGACAGCGTCCTACAAACTATGTCGTTCATGGGATTGAAGCAGAGATTTCGGCCACCGCAAATCGCAACACTGTGAACCTTGGTTGATATAGTCCTTTGTTGGTCGGGTGATCCCTCCATGGGATTCCACAAAAGGATTATTGTTCCCATAGATAGTGCTTCCTCATCACTCTATTAAATGGACAACAAGGGGAATTAAGAGAAAAATATGATTTTCAGTGAGCATGGAGTTAGGAACAAAATACGTCGAAGGAAAACGATCGATATAGTACAGAACCATGAACGGTTTCTAGCGTGTATAAACCTATCATGAACCATAAAAATGATAACCGTTAATAATAATCTAACGGTTGTGAACATAATTGGTGAACCATGAACTATAGGCCCTTTATGGATAAACCTCCCATGAACTGCAGGCACAGTGCCCCTGCTTCGGTCTGGCGAACTTCATGGCGCACCGCTACGCGGACAGGATCTGGAGCCACATAGAACCATTCTATGAAGATGGAACATGAGATCACATACCACCATGGTGCGTGGTGGCTCTCATCCAGATCTATGTACCACATCAGTATACGGATGACCCCTTCACCCGCATAACAGTATGCTATATGTGGAATCCCCCATCTTGCATGACAAAATGGTACGCGGAATGGAGTGTCTTCATGTTTTCCACCTTCCAGATAAAATCTTGTGCTTCCATTCCTATCACACCCACCATGGACCCTCTTTTAACCAATCCACCAACATTATGAAAAATCCACTTCTAAATCCAATAGACCCATATGACCATACTATTGGGCACATCAGTGTGCCCTTCTAAGTCGACAAATCGAAGGTGGAAAGGCAGTTCCCGCAATAGTTTTGACTCACAGGATGTCCTTAAAACTGAATTCCCAGGGTTACCTGATGTCCAACCTTTGGAAACTAATAAGAACCTCCCCATTTTATGGATAAAGGGTAATCACTAGATTTTCCATTCAATGAGGAATAGTGACAAGCCAAATGGATCATAAATTATTTCCCTTTGACATGTTAAAAATGCATATCACATTTCCTAGAACACATTTCAGGGAACTCCACCTGAGGTTTGTCCCTAGACTTTTTATGAGAGGTGGAAATTTCTCCCATATCTGGTCTGACTTGGGATAGATCCAGATAGCTCACTAGAAATAACTATATTGTACATCAACACGGGTGAGGGTAATTCACATTCAAATCCACTTTCCCTCTCCTATTTGGCACATAGACATGCACTCATCCACCATACCCCTCCTCCTTTTCCCCCATCTGATAAGGGAATGTGAGACTTTGTTGAACCTTTCACATCCTATTGTTTCTCACACCCAGCATGACTCACATGGGATTAGAGGCCAGTGATTATAAGACATATTCACAAACCTATAATGAACAATGAATAATCTAATTCCAAACACAACAGGGATATGTAGGAAGCTATTATCAAATATCAATCTCCATATCATCTCATCCATGAATTGAGAGATCATCCCCCCTTCAAATGAGAATATTATCATGATTATCTTTTGTGGTCAATCAATCACTACTTATAATTCACTTTTTTATGTATTTATAATTTATGAAATTAAACTAAAAGTCATTTATTTTTGAGAAATGAGGATGCAAGATAATGAAATGTAATTATCCAATGCATAATGTAGACAAAATGATTCTAGGTAGAAAGTAGATCCTCCCTGTAGATTATCCATAATAAACCTTCATAGCCTCTTTGTTAGCTTCAAATATAAATAATAAGAATGATCCATCATATTAATAAACATCATATTCTACCTATGGTTTTGTATATACGATGCACTCAATGATCACGGAGAGACTGTACATCCACCTCCTCGGTCGATGGAGAATATTGTAAAAGAGAAAGTTAAGCCTTGGGTTGTAAGGGGAGACACAGAGACGCCTTCCCACTAAGATACCCCTTAGACTAAATCTATGTAAATAATAAACATAAAACATGAATTTATAATAGATTGGTTTCAATACTAAATTGATCCCATGAGAACTTCCTTGTGTTAGTTACTCATGTTCGCATGTACAAGAGATAACATTTGAGAAGAATGGGGGGAAAAGATAAAAAAAATATAATGACATTAAGAATAAGAGAAAAATATATTAAAAATGAATAATATAATTATAATGGAAAGAAACTAGAAAAAAATAGAAAATATGTACATATAAGTTCCAATCCTTTGAAAAGGGGTGAGGATATATACTTATAGGGAGAGGGGTGAAAAAATTCTCTCCAAAAAATATACTCTAAATGATTCTGTGTGTATTTTCCATTAATTAGCCTTATTTGTAAAAATTTTCTCAATGAAAGTTGTTTTTTAATATCTCCTCCATTCAGACTAAATATTTCATCATTATGGAGCACATGATGAAGGAGTTTTGAACATTTTACTCCATTACTTTTAATTTGTACATGTCCCACATCAGATTCCACATCTTCACATTTATATATTATTATGAGCCTACAACCAGTAGATTCACGTGTTGTATCCTTAATAAAATTTTCTCCCCACATTATTTTTAATATCTCCACAAAACATGATACATTTTGGGCATGTTCATTAGAAGTTATGGATTAATTTTTCAATCACACTATTTCTTCCTGGTGAGCTGTTTTATCCTCCACATGTTTGAAGCATTCAAAGAATATCTTAATACAATTATTTTGACTTGAAACACATCAAGGACGTGAATTATTGAATATTATTTCATATAAATATGTAAATACATCAATTGGGGGTGTATAGTTCTATTTATGTTTTAGTTATGGAGGTGTGGTTCACATTGTTCACCCGGAATATTTTCTAAATTAAATGATTTTTTGGGGATCAAGATTCTCAAATAAGAATTTCCTCTGGAATATAAAGTTGTAGGAAATAAATAAAGTATTTAAAAAAGAAAAATCAAGAAATTTGGAATGAAAATTTTAATTTTATGCCCAAATTACCTCCAGGAAAAAAAATCAGTCCAAATTA
This sequence comes from Viscum album, assembly GCA_963277665.1. NCBI lineage: Eukaryota > Viridiplantae > Streptophyta > Magnoliopsida > Santalales > Viscaceae > Viscum > Viscum album. Next base: position 705,589,013 of record OY728155.1, read on the forward strand.
TATAATTAACCATTTTTTTTCATTTGAGCTCAAAATACCACTATAACCAAAAAACATTACAATTACACATAAAATGACAATATTGTGGGATTATACACATTTAATTACATATTAAAATATATGAAAATGTGGGCTTCATCACTCCCCCAAACATAAACATTTCACTCGTTGGCAATCATCTTACATCCAAATCAAAATCCACAGAACAATTAAAAAAGTGAAAATATCAATGATCTTTTCCAAAATATAATTCCATCATATATCATATATGTAAAACAATTATCTCTAATTTTCATTTCAATAATTCAAATTTGGTTGACCTCATAAATTAATTAATAGTTCGATCACAACCTACCACACATTGAATTTTATGTCCCTCTTCACTCAAGAGAAATTCAATCTAGAGTTATGCTCATACTTGGACATAGCATGTATAACCATAGGCTTGAGATAATTCTCATTTATCCCCAAAGTGAAACACGAAAATAAATTCAACAATTAGGGATTTATATAATGTTTCAAATTTTTCTATGTCTTAGGGTTGGTTGGAAAATTATTGAAAAAGTTTCAAGCCAGAAAGAGGAGATTGGACGCTTTATTAAAGTGCATGATTAATTAAAGTGAAAAAGTGTGAAATCATTCTCCGGATCCCACTTGATAATGTGAAAAATAGGACCACCCCATTTTATTAAATGTTATAGGAGACATGAATTGATTAAAAATAATGATAACATCCATGTTATTCCTTATTTTTTAATCTCCAGAAAAGCACAACTAAATTTTAATTTTCTTTTTTCTTTTTTTCTCATGGAGGATGAGCTGAAAATTGAATAAAATGATTTAATGAAAATTAATTCCTTTGGTTTTTTAGAGGTGAAATATTAATAAAATAATGTACAATGAGTAATTCAATATGATCTCCATATTTTCATTTTTTTAAGGAGAAGTGGAAGAAACAAATAAATAACAATGAAATGATAACACATGCCTAATTATCTTATTATCTAGTACGTAAAATAATGGAACACACCTCCCACAACCCATTAATGATGCACATCCCAATGAAAATGCCTGAACACCCCTTCCCCCACTCTCAAACATGAAATATCCATGAAAGAATACTAAAAGTACGGATAATCAAGGATAAATCAGCTTGTAATGTGGCTTAAACCTATAAGGAAATTCAAGGAATCTAGGGGATTAAAAAGGATAAATATAACGATAGGTATCTAGTGAATATGTGGAAAGCCAATGTATTTCCCCATTCATGTTAAAAAAATTCATGAAATACAAAGCATCGAAACATAAAGATCACTAATTATGGATCTCACACAAAATTCAAGTTTCCCTCAATAAATTGATGGTATTATGAAGAATATGTCAAAATGGTTGAGAATAACTCATAGGAATGGGAAAATATGTTGAGTCAGTGTTTAATGAGAATGGATTTCAAAAATCGGTCAAACTCATAAAAATGATTGACAATCCGGTTCAAGAAAAAAAAATTACATAAACAATAATTTAAAATCACATATTTTAAAAATCATTTCAACTCTTTCAAAATGAATTTATGTGTGAAAAATTATAAGAATATTCATTAAAGATAAAATATCATAAAAATGAAAAACAATAATGAAAACTACACAAGAAGAACCAAGCTAGTTGAAACTCCCCTTACACTTAAATTTTACTTCACCCATTTCAAATCAGAAAAATATATAAATATAACGGTATAAAATCAATGGGAAGGAATGATACAACATTATATAATTTTGGAAGTGGATTCCTTGATTTAAGATCATAGAAACTTCCAATAGGCCTAAAAATCATACAATAAAATAAATCATAAGAAAAATATATATTTAAATAAATAAAAAGCGAAAAGGGGATAGAAAATGGTTCAGACCCCTATGGGGGTGCTAAAATTTCACTACCCCTAGTCAGGCAGTTGTAGTAGATTATCCCCAATCAGAATGTGAGTGTGTTTTCTTTGAGATGTACCACCACTTGTAAATTTTCCTGATTTGCATGATTAAATCCGAAAAGTGCAGAACCCCGAAAAAGATAAGATAGTTCTCAACCTTGAAGAAATAATTAAGAGAGAAATTAAGGTCCATGGTGGGAGTGAAAAGATGATAGAGGTACTCCCTCTTGACTCTAATGGTTTCCTCCTCTCTACGGTAAGAATGTTGAAGTAGATGAGGTAGTCGTGCCACATTATCCTATAGATATTCTTCTTCATTAACCACCATATGGTCGGTCTCTTCATTAACATCCAAGACCTGATTCATTTGTGTTGTGTCAATAATTTTATAAAAAGAGATGTCGGAAAACAATTCAGCCTGAATAAGAATAAAACATGAAGAATCAATAACGAAATCTTACCTTTCAAGTAAGACAGCATTGAAATTGATATCTTCTGGAAGGACCATTGGAAACCCTATATTATTAGGTGAAACTTTATTATCATCTTCTAAAGAAATAGAGAGGTATAATGGTGATTATTATTCATTAAAAAGGATGGTAAGATCACGTTTCAATTTATCTTCAACAATTATATTCCACGATTCTTCAAAAATTATTATTCTACAACAAGTTCATCAGCTTGAAAGTGTACTTGCGGGACCTCATCATGGAATGGTTGAGTTTCTGATTATATGATTAATTCTTTTAGTATATCCTTCTTATCCACCTAAGGTTCTTTGAAATAAAAAATAATTGGTTAAATCTCTTAAATCACTTGTTCTTGTTCAGTTTCTGGCTTAGGTATGGTTTGTTCTTGGTATGTGCATAGATTTTTAGAAATTAACTCAATTTGGATCTCTAGGTTTTTCACTTTATCCCTAATCCTTTGAAACTGAGAATCAAGATCATTGTAAAAATTGTATGGAACTTGATATTGTTCTGTCCATGAATATAACTTGAATTAAAAGACATCCTAAACATATATATTTTTTATGTTTTTTCTGACATTTATGATTTTTTGTGTTTTTGTAAATAAAAGAAAAATTATTTTCAAAATTTTAACAAATTTAGTGAATTAAAACTACTTGGATCCCTGGAAATGGAACCAATTTGATGATGCATTGTTGTGAATGTTCTCAAAATATTTATAACTAAGTGCATCACAGGGGATGACATAGGTCATTCTCTTGATGAGCTATTGTGGTAAATCAATCAATACTTATAATTTAATTTTTTATGTATTTATAACTTATGAAATAATACTAAAATAAATTGATGTTAGATAAATGAGTATACGAGATAATGAAATGTAATTATGCAATGCATAATGAGACAAAATGATGCTATATATAATGGAGATCCTCCCAAGAGATTATCTAGAATGAACCTCCATCACCTCTTCATTATCCGTAAATATAATTAATGAGAAACCAGCAGTGTATTCATAAATATCATCTTCTACCTATGGTTGTGGATATATGACACACTCACCGATCATCGAGAGACAACACATCCACCTCCTCGGTCGAGTGAGAATATTGTAAAAGAGAAAACTAAGCCTCAGGTGGAAATTATAGACACAAAGGTTCCTTTACCACTAAGATCCCGCATTTTCTAAATCTATGTAAATAAGAAACATTAAACATGAATTTATAATTGCATGTTTTTAACACTGGATTGATCCCCTTGGAACTTCCTCGGGTTAGTTACTCATGATCATGAGTACAAGAGATCGTAGTGGAGAAGAATGAGGTAGAAAACAAATGATAAAAAATGAGAACGAGATTAAGAATAAGAGAAAAATATATTAAAATTTAATAATACTATTAAAATGGTAATAAAATAAAAAATATATAAAATTTCCACATTAAAGTTCCAATGCTTTGAGAATGGGTGAGGATACATATATATAGTGAGATGGGGTGAAAGAACTCACTCCAAATATTTACTTCAAATGTTTCCACCTGTATTATCCATTAATTAACCAAATTTGTAACATTTTTCTTTATAAAAGTTGTTTCATAATATCCCCTCCATTAACCCTCAAGATTTCATCATTATTGAGTACCAGATGATGGATGTATGACCATTTTACTTTGAGACATTTAATATGTCCTTGTGTCACGTCAGATTCCCCATCTTTACATTTTCATACCATTATGAACCTCCACCCTATAGATTCACATTTTTAAGCCTTAATTGAAGTTGTTACACACTTTATTTCGTGTATCTCCACAAAAAATTTGACATTTTGGACATGGTCATCTGTTGTTATGAATTAATTTATCAATGGAACTATTTATTCCTAGTGAGTTGTTTCATCTTCCACATGTTTGAAGCGTTCAAAGAATACATAAATAAGCTTATTTTAACTTGAAACTCATCAAGGACGTGAATTATAGAATCTTCTTTCATATCCAGATAGAAGTACTAAAATTTGATGTGTATAGATCAATTTAGTATTCTGTTATGGAGGTGGGTTCCACAATGTACACCCAGAAAATTTCCCAAATTAAATGATTTTTAGGGCTCTAGATTATTCAATTAGCATTTCCTCCAATATACAAATATATAGGAGATAAATCAAGTATTTAAAAAATCAGACAATTTTAAATAATAATTTTAATTTTATTCACAAAATATCCCAATGATAAAAATCTTTCCAAATTCTAGAATTACTAATTTTTGCGTTTGAGCTCAAAATTACACTAAAACCTAAAAACAAAACTATTGACCCTAAAATAAAAATATGGTAGGAATATGAACAATAAATTAAAAAATAAGATATATGAAAATCTTATCTTCATCAACATTCAACCTAGTTCCTAAGGTAGAGGTCCGCCACGAAAATGTGGTGGCATATAATGGGAAGGCATACGAATCTACCCCTCCTGATAAAGCCCACCAACGAAATCTTGTGGCAATTTATGAGTGGAGGCATATCCCCAATCTCTCCTATGAATCCCAATACAAAAATAGGGTGGAAAAATATTAGAAAATTCATATTCCTACCAGTTTTCATCTTTCCTATCATGCAAACAGAGTGGAAAATTATAGGCATCTATAAATCTCTCCTAATGTGCAAGATGCTCATCATTTAAATAGGACAATAACCAGCAATCAGAAGGTTAAAATTATTACTAACTCATAGCTATCTCACTATGTAAATTGGTTGGAAAATTATTGGAAGTCATTAAACAATTCCAGTGCATATAAATCTCACCTTCCAAATATGGTGGCAAGAAAATATGAGCGGAGTCAAATTTTTGTGGATGCAAATCAATCCCATGAAACAAATACAATATAAAACGAGTAGAATAAAATTCCAACTCACAAATATAAATTTCACAGGTTAAATATGTTTTCAACTAGATAAAATATTTTGCTTATCCTAGCTATTCGATCACATAATCGTTCCTCTACCCTAACATAGGAGTACTGCCAGTACCCACTGGCAACTCATGGAGGACTCGAATTGGTACAAATTCCAACTCTGACATAAGAATGGACATTCATAACCATTAAATCCAAATATGTATCTCAACACATCTTGTTTGTGATGGGGGGTCAGATGTAGTTCCTAGACTATATCCTCCAAACATGTCAAGACATCATTGCTTCGGAAGAAAAACCTTGGATCGAGCCCACGACCCGATCTCCCAGGGTGGGGTGATTCAACCACCAAATTAGAAAATCACTCCAAAGAAGACTAGAATTCGTGCTCCAGTCTAGGAGTTTTGATGTCCATATTTCATGATAAAAGGACAATGGATCAGGAAAAAATACTCGTTCCAACTGGGAGACACTGATACAATTTGGTGGCCACTCTAAGGTAGGCGTATATCCCTTCTAGAACACAAGATGTTCATCAGTGTATCCCAACAACATTGTAGGAACCAATTATATAGGGACCTTTATCTGAAGGTTGTTACCAACAGCATGATGACCAAGTTTCCTACAAGAGAGAGAAAAAAAATGAAACACATCAAAGGTAACTAGAAAATGAATATCAAACTCATGATTCTGCTCTATTGGAAGATGGTGTTCATGATGCCAAAAAACATATATCGATAGAGGCTCCAGATCCTATCGATCCATTACAAAATTAAATAAGTGATATTAGTAGTTGTGAAGTAACTCCCCGAAATATTTTTACTAGCAGCACTAAAGGTCCTCCCCATAGCAACCATTGTGTTTACTCTATGGGCCAGAAACTATCAATAATGAGAGTCTATCTCCTAATGTGTGTCTGGTTATACCTCCCTATAACTAGAAGAGAATACATCAATAAGGACATCCTCTTTCTTTAGTCTTCCAGGATGGTCCTCCCATGGGTATACTCTAAATATATGTTTCTCCCTATAGTCGAACGTCAAGCGGCGATGATAGTCCTTGCCATGAGTACAGTCGCTATGAAGGCCCTCCCCGCAGTGACATCAAGCAATGAGAAGGTCCTTCCATATTTAATGTACATATAAAAGTCTCTCCCTATGATGTAAAATGTATATATTCTTCCTACTATGATTTATATGATGATATTCCTTTCCATTATATTAGTCATTGTGAAGATCAACCCATCAATGCCGCAAAGTAGTAAGAAGGTCCTCCCCTTTCTGCGGTCCACCCTAAAGGTCCTCCCTAGGGTATACACCAAAAAATTACTCTCTATGGTGGGATTGTAATCTGTGATAGTAGTTATATTCATCACATAATCAATTGTGAAGGTCCTCCTCATAGTAAAAAATTACGCTAGCAAGAAGATCCTCCCCTCATCAGTTTAACTGCATGAAAGACCTCAATTTTTGAGACCCTAACAAAAAAATTTTATGACATATGGGATAATCTCTCTTTGAAAATAGATATTTTTTCTCAACCTTAGGATGTTCTAGGTACATGATCATCTTCCAATCCACCCCCATACCATTCACATGTCAACAAGACTCCCGTTAACCCTGCTTCATGGAATGACATCATTATGGGGAAGTTAAACCGGGAAGATCAAGCAGAAGAGTCTCTTGTGGAACAATAAGAAGATATTTTTCTTATGAGAAGATAACTAGGTAGGGATGAAATACTAGTGATGTATTTTCCAACAACCACTTCTCATCTCAACATACTAAAATAGTTGTCATAAGAATGTATTCGTAACATTATCCTCAATATCTGGAAAAATCTATACCAACTAAATGAAAAATTTCATCCCTACGAATGGTACGCGGACCATATTAATGTCCCGGGAGAGCTTCACCATCAGATCAACCTATAATCCCTTCCATATCAATGAACATAATAATCATAAAGGTGAAAGAATGACCTTGGGATGTCCTTCCTCTTTTCACTGCACATGTTATGTTTCCTTATCGGAAATGTCTCATTTGGTGTTCATATTCATGGATGGGGGGAACATGGATATCTATAATTCACCCCACTTACCATCTAGAAGAACCCATCAGAGTTTACATCTATAAATTTCATCATCCCCAGATGGAAATGAAATGAATTCCCTGCTCTAAAAAGGTGTAACACTCGACAAGAACTATCCTTGAGTAAGTCTCAGAAGCATCGGTCCCAATGGGAGAAATAAATTAATAAAATCCTAAAGTAGTCCATTAGGGACATCCACTAAGCATCCCATCTAAGGGAATCCAATCATCGAGCACTAATCATATCCTTGGATGTTAATAATTCATGTGTAGACTCAAATCTGGCTCACACTCCCATGGGAATGCATGAGATCAAGAACGTGGAAATGACAGCAGCAGCAACAGTAATATGGGACGCCCCCCAAATAAATGTTTTGGGGTCATTATTAAAAATAATTCCCTTAAAAGAATATAAAATCTAGGTTGAGGCATGGTAACAATGGAATGGGAGTAACCCAAGTCTGTATGTTTGTGGGGCATTTTTATCTCAAATTCACACCCAATGGAAATCTGTCTTCTCCCGACTTGGAAGAAGAATGGATAAAGGGGTCATTCATTCTATCCTATACCACGACATTCATCCCCTAAAATGTATGCATACTACAAAGTTATATCAGGGATCCTTTGAGTCACTCTTCACTAATAAACCCAAAGAGTATCATATAAAGGCTGGATAATATCCAACAAAAGATTTAACAGGATCTATTACCATTCAAAACCTAGTATTCCACCCCAAATGCAGTATGCATCAGTGAACATCATGGACATCATCCCAATAGACCTCATTGGAAATGATACAAATAACATGGAAACAGGATAAGTGGGTTCCCTCTTGGTGGTGGTCCACAACTATTCTGGAGGAGTGCACATAAGAAACTAAAGAGTTGCCTTAAATTTGGGTTCCCCCTTTGTTAATACTCAATTATCTCTCATGTGAATCCTTGAAAAGTAAAATAATATTAGAAAGGTATATTACCCACCTCCTCCTCATGAAGATGATTCCCCCATTCCCGAGGAGATATTTTCTCAACATGAAGAAGAAATGAAAGAGTTGGGGTGACTCAATAATGATTTTATACGAGAAATCCATCCTACTAGGTGCATTCCTCAGGTGGAGCCTTAACACACACTTCCATCATATGTACCTCTACCTCAAAGCCTCATCGTGATAGATGAAATATGGCTGGAAAGCTCATTCAAGGAAGCACTGGGAACATTAGTGTATCAGAACCCGATCATGGAAGGATATAAGGATTTCTCTCCATTACGAAATCAACTAGAATAGATTCAGGTGAGTCCACAAAGAATACCCCTGACTGGGTGTCTGCCTCAAGTTCATGTAGTGATGGAACATCTAATATTTCCCCCTGATGCACTCACCCATTATTGGGTCCAAATGTACATCCATAAAGGGATCATGAATTTTATCTAGTTATTGATAATTATAATGGAAGCAATATAATGATGGAGAACTCCAATACAACTAGAATGGAAGCCCTACCATGACTTGGTGAGAAACAGCTCTCCACCACCAAATTTTGGGAGCCCCATATTCCCAGTGTTCAATGGCTCAGGGGACTCAAAGTTTCATCAAATGGATTAATCTTATTACTGTGATCTCATGATGGGAACCATGTAGGAACAAGAATCTACGAAGATCAGATGCTTTGTGCAACCATGAAAGGTTCAGCCTTTGTGTGGTACACCAGTTTTCAAGCTAACTCAATAAAATGATTGAAGGATCTCTAGTTATAGTATGGATCATGGCTCAACTCAATGTTTCCAAGGACAATAGTTAGTGATCTCATCAACTGTAACTAGCAAGAGAATGAAAGAGTGTCATACTTCATCTCTAGATGGAATGGTCTAATTTAATCCTTGAAGCATCCACTCCTCGAAGAGGAGATGCTTTCCATGTGCAACGGTAATATCTGAGATGAGATATGAATTCCACCCATCCCTATAAAATATATGAGTGGGTTCAGAGACTTATCCTCTATCGATCAAAGGATAGATGATTCCTTACAATAGAGCAATATCAAGTCTGATGTATCCCCATCATCCCCAGTAAAAAGTCAACGGAGCATTGAATTGGATTTTCTCATGCTTACGCCACCTCCTACACCAGATCCCGCTCCAAGGACACCACAAAACAATGCAAGGCCCTCTGTAAATTAGTACCACCTGTCATGATGAGAATAATGGAAAAAAGGAATAAATTTAGGGAACATAGAAATATATTCTACTCATTCCGATATGATCATGTATGTGGTTTCATTATATTCGTAATGAATTGCAACTTTCTTTGGCTACCCGATATGAAGAGGGTTGATGGTATAGATCTAGATAACCAACCAAATTATATACCCTTCCATTGGATATTGGGATACAACATCTAGGAGTTATTTTTCATCATGAACGTCCTCTAAAAGATAATTTATTCCAAACATGTCATGTTTGGACCACCACCATTGAAAGTTTCATATGTTTATATAACAGATCTATACGATGAAGGGGATGGGAAACAATTTCTTAAGAGAAGGTAGCAGAATTTTGATAGTTGGATGACTCAAAAAATATTAAATTAAGCTCATGGATTACTCCAGGAATAATTGAAGCAACCAACCATGCCTCCATCGGCTCTTGATGAAACACAACCATCATCCTCATCTCCACAATCCTCTAAGGGACAGTCGTCTGTAAAGCACTCTAATCAGAAAAGAAAAAATAGAGTTCCGAAAGATAAATTTACACCAAATCCAAAGATGGATTTGACACTATCACATTTCATTAATCAAATCTGAAGACACATGCACTGTCTCACCAAATAACACTATGGGAATGACACCACAAAATGGAACCACTAGAGGTATATGATGAGGCAAAGTCATCAGAATAAGAGGATCTGATTTTTGGCCACATCAATGTAATCTGTTTTATGGATCCCTTCTCCAAATATGCGTATGATTATCAAACATAATTCCATGAAATCAACCAGGAACTACATGAAGAAGGCATAGAATCCATGGATATCATTGTAGAAGCATCCGTGGAATAAATCAAGATAATTGTTGCACCCCATCCCAAACCGTTAGTGTTGCAGAAACCCACAAAAGGACCCTCCAATAGTTCCAATATGGATAATAAAATTCTCCAACCCCCATGGGAAGCCATACTAGTCAAATCCATAAAAAATATCCATCATATGAAGAAAATATAACTAATTTACCTTATCATGCGAGAATACATGCCCATCCTAATACACAAATTATGGAAGGTACTTCAGATCTAACCCCAAGGGACGACCCGTATTTATTAAATTCTAAATCACCTGAATAACTTATGAAAGAGAATCCCCAATATTGGAAACACTATCCTTTAGATCATAAATTTGACTTTATGAAGCAAAAAGCATTAATTAAAGATAGGATCTCAATCATGGATGCACTGAATCGATCAGAAGATCTCACAAAAGCTCTGATAGAATCTTTCTCAAGACCCCAAGAGTATGAAGCTTAACTAACCCATACTAAATTCTAATGAAAATAGACCAATCATACAAAATTCCATGCAGTTATTACCTTCATAGATCATGATTAAGATTCCATCATGAAAGGAAATATCAAACCCTTACATGCGTCTAGGACAATAAATGATGTTTATGGACAAAAATCCTTCATGGAAAATGGAACTAGGGTTAATATCATATCACCATGAACAATTTTTCACCTAGGCTTCAATCAGAATGATCTGATTCCTTGAACAACAACCCTATTAGATTATGAAAAAAGAAAGAAGACTTGGTTAAGACAAATCAATCTCGAAACCTGATTTTGTGACCTCTTAGCTCACCTAATATTTGTTGTGGTCTGAAATACTACATCCTTCGATTCCCTAATAGGAAGGCCCTAGTTTCATAAACATACAACAATCCCCTCCCTGTACCCTGAGTGCCTGAAATATATCATTAATTGACAGAGTGGAACATTACACTCTGATAAATCTCCATTTAAAATTTGTGAATCACACTATATTGATGTAGGGTTATATGAACCAAAGGGGAAACAATCCTCATGTAGCAGAATTGATTGGGTCGCTATCCCAAAAGGTTTGGAAATGATTCCCACTGATCCCCTCAAACAACATGGGCAAGAATATATACATCCCATCAATCATATTGAAAGAACAATTCCAAATACATACATGTATAAATTTTTACTCATGATTTCATCTATGGTTTTCAATACTGATAATGTCAAAATTCTAATAGACTCGTCAGACAATAGGGAAGGTTTGGATAAAAATTCCCATGAATTATCCTTAAAACCATAGAAAATCCATACCTCACCCACTGAGGCAGGATAAGGTATCTTGTCACTCAAATAACAAGAGGAACATCTTTTAACCTTCACTTTGTCTTTTCTAGAGAATCCCCTGCCAATGACTGAGGTAAAAGAGATAAATTTTCCTCCCAGACTCCAAAATTAAAAATCCTCCCTCAACTATGGAGAAATTTTTTCAAGGGTTGTTTTCCCATCCAAAGATGAAGTTTAAAATGATGAGTATGTAGAGTATGAAGAAGAAGACCTAAAGGATTCCCTTCAGCATTTGGGGAAGGCATCTCTACCACCATTTATGAACTCAAGGAAAACAACTTTGGTATAGAAGGAGAATTATGACCCACTCTTGTTAGTGCAGCAAAACATTTCAAAGAAAAAGAGGTATACAACTCATTATTGAGGTAGAATTGTGATGTTATCAACTAAAATTATATATAAATGAAAGGTCTTAATTCATAGATGGAAATTAACCACCTAGGCCTTCCAGAGGACCACCATGGTTACAAAAAAAGCCTTTAGAAGGACATACCAAACACATGATTCTAAAATATTGGCTGAAGTCAACAAGCTCATCAGAGATTGATTCATTTGGGTGGTCCAATATCCATTATGACTAGTAAATTTTTTCCCCATTGGGAAGAAAAATAGGCTGATCATAGTCTACATAGATTTCAGGGACCTCAACTATCACTACCCAAAAGATGATTTCCCAGTTCTGATCATATATTTGTTAATCAACATAACTGATAGATATATAGTTATCCCATTCATGGAATGCAATTCAGGATATAATCAAATTCATATTTACCAAGAAGATGAAGAGGTAATTTCCCTCAAATCCCTCCATTGCGTATTTCCCTATAAGGTAATACCCTTTGTTTTGAAAAATTTCAGTTCCACATATCAATGCGCCTTGCACCGTATGTTCAAAACATTCTTGGGAATGTTTGTTGAATACAATTGCGATGATCTGGTGGTTAAATCATGATAACAGCTAGACCATTTAGTAGATCTTAAAACCATATTCAATAAACAATGACAACACAATCTAAAAAATGAACCCCCCCAAAATTTTCTTTTGGTTAACCTCTAAGAAATTCCTTGGATTCTTTTTGCACCATTGAGGCATCGAAGATGACACTGAGAAGAAAAATCCATCCTTGTCATGTCACCACCTCACAACCACACTGATTTGATAGGATTCTAAGGGAAACCTTGATTACATTCACTACTTCACATCCACCCTTGCAGGAAAATGTTTTCCCTTCACCACGTTGATAAAAAACGTGGTAAAATATCAATGGACTGATGGTTTTTATGAAGTATTTGACAATATCAGTAAATGTATCTCTATTACACCAGTGATAATGTTGCATGTTGAATCAAGACTACTCATTCTATATGTAACCTCCTTGGAGTGATCCCTAGGAACCTTCCTCACACAAAAGAATGATATCTGTAGCGAGAATAGTCTCTATTATCTCAACTGAACCATGATTGATGTTGAGACTCGTAATTCAATTATCAAGAAGAGTTGACTTGCCTTAATATTTATGGTCCAAAAGCTGGGACATTACTTTCAACACAACAAAGTTCATTTTTTCTTACATAGCAACCCACTCAAGTACATTATCAGCTGCCCAATGTTTAATGGATGCCACTCACGGTGGGAAGTCATCCTACAGTAGTTTGATATATCTTTCAAACTGTATAAAGCCATCAAAGTTCAGGTGTTATAAGACTCCTTGGTAGAAAAAACCTCAACATAATTTATTCCATTGGATGTCGAATTACTTGATGAAGAGGTTTTACATATTAAAGAGAACTCCCAGATTTGGGAAATGAAATTTGACGGTGCCACCATAAGCCTGGTAGAAAAAATAAAGGAAGACCCCTAATTCAACAAAGTGTGTATGGGAGTCATACTTGTATCACTGGAGAAGGTATTCATACCTTATTCCTTACTACTATAAGAGGGGTGTGGAAACAATGAAGAATAATACCAGGCCCTTATCAAAGAATTGGACCTATCACTCCAAGTGAATGCTGAACACTTGACGATAAAAGGGGATTCCAAAATTGTCATCAAGAAAGTCAATGGTGATTATTCTATCAAGAAAGAGGATTTGAAATCTATTATGAACCATGTTTGAGAATAGATGGTAGACTTCTTATTGGATCCAACACCGGATTATATCCCTCATTCACAAAATGCGCAAGATGATGCATTAGCACATGCATCCACTAATCTGGTTGACCTAGATCCGAATGAAACAGTCCTTAGTATTTCCCACTGATGGATGGTATAACCATTCATTCATTCCAACATGGAATAAATTAATGAGATCAGACCCATATCTCAGTCATATGGTTCTATCACCAGCTAGATGAAACTCATTGTGGACTATCTTAAATAGGGATAACTCCCACCATATAGGGTAGGAAGGGAATAGATCGAAATATGAGAAGTCAATTTAATGTTTTACGGTATCAAAAACAAGTAAAAGGTCCTTTATAAGTGTGGCCTTGATGGATTCCTTCTCACGTACATTGATGGAGAAGAGGTAGCTTCCATTATGAAAATAAGTACATCTCGGACCTTTTGGGGAACACTAGTCAACCTCTAAACTCACTCATCAAATCTGAAGTCATTGGTACTATTGTCCCACCATGATGTTGGATTGTGCCGATTTCTCCAAAAAGTGTCAAATCTTCCAAGTCCATGGAAACTTCATCCATCAACCCCAAAGTTTCTTCACACAACAATTTTCTCTTAGACATTTTCTTGGGATTAATGGACATCATGAGATAGTATCCTCTCACCACAGCCAAACAATTCAAGTTTATTATCACAGTAACAGACTTATTTTCCAAATGGGTAGAAGCTGCACCCCTTCAAAAAGTCAGAGAAAAAAATCCATTGTCATCTTTGTGAAGGAGAAAATCATCAACTTGTTTGGATTCCCTCATGTAATACTGGATGACAGTGGCACGAATTTCTAATCTATTTAATTAGAAATAATCTACCAAGTGTATGGTAACAAAGTCAACCATTCATCCCACTTCTATGCAACAGCCAACAAACATATAATGGCTTTCAACAAGACCTTATCCAACATAATCAAAAATATGGTATAGAAAGATAAGAAATCATGGATGGTCAACATCCCCCATGATATTTGGTCTTATTAGACCATAACCTGCACTACCACACAAGTGACACTGTATTCGTTGTTACCTGGGATGGAGGTGGTTCTGCCAATTAAAATTCAACTTTCCTCTCTCCACATTGTTTTTTGACATCAACTATGTTCAAATGAGATATCCCAAAAATGGTTTGATGTAATGGAGAGGTTGGATGAGAATAAATTGAAAACCTTTGACCATTTGGATGTCTACCAAAATCCGATTTCATGAGCCTTCAAAAAAAGGGTCACCTCAGATCTTTCCTCGAAGGAGAAATGGTTTTGGACCTCAAAACCAACATGGTACTTGGGATGAATCCTCAAATTTTGGATCCAAAATGATAAGAACCACATGTTATACACAAACTTTACTTCAATGTTGAATATGTACTGATTTCAATGGCTGGACACCTCACCACATCTCCCACCAATGTGAGTTTTCTTAAGAATTACTCTATGTTATCATGATCAATATTGTCTTATCTGCATTGAGTTAAACTAAATCGATCCACCTACGTCATTTCCACACAATGTAAAAATGTATGGAATATGACTTAATATCATGAAAATAAAACACATGATCAAGTCATCTATGTTTCATGACATTAAACTGCTCAACATATTCATCCATGCGACATTGCGTTAAACTTCCCAACATCTTCATCCATACTGCATGATGTTTAATTTCCCAGTATCTTCATCCATGCTTTACAATGATAAACAGCTTATCATCTTCTTCCAAAACATAATAAGTAAAATTGAATGGTGATCATTTGTTCATGAACAATGAAATTTTTGGCATGAATTAAATCTGTGTAAGTGAAAGATAAAAAAGTGACCCCCTCCATGCGTATGTCTTGAGCCAATGCAAGGAGGTCATTTTACAGAACTATGCATGGAATTATTCCTATTCATCAATGCGATACTTAGTGACACCTTGAATGAGAGTCTTGTTCTTGCCATCACTTGACATGGAATTATTCTATTATATCCTCTGTCACCCATATACTACAAGTGAACTTTTCTTCGCTCCATATTTCTTACACTGAGTATAACTCAAATGATCTTAGGAATGGTGGTCAAGATTTCCCCCACATAGAAAAAACATAGAGGAGTATAATAATACCATCATCTTAAAATCATGTTTTAAAATTCCCCCTCTCCGTGCATAGGTCATATTGGCATGGGGAGTCTTTAGAACTATATATGGATTGATTCCTTCCCTTACAAGATACGTAGGGACACCTGGATTATACATCCTAGTACATCCACCCATCAAAATATATAATTCCCCTCTCTTTGAGTATAGTTCATACTTGCGTAGAGAAATTCTATGTTCTAAATACATGAAATTAAACTACACAGCCCCAATAATGTTCTAACCTAATGGGGCATTGCCTCTGGCATCGATAACCTACAATGTAACGCTACAGAAATGCGTACAGTTTGACTCATACCATTACAGGTAACATATTTTTTTAGAAATACATACTGATTGATTCCCATAAACTGATGGAATACATAGTGACACCAAGATCAGTCAACCTAGTCCATCCACCACCTGGGAAAAATGAATCTATTATACTTGAAAATTCCTCTATATTATGAGAGGATATCATGTCTATTTCATGCTTCTCACATAAATCATAGCTCATGTGAGCATAGGAATTGTGGTAGAGTTTTCAAGTTGGACGAACAGTGGACACATGTACACTACATGACTATTTAAAAATGGTTAAAAATACCACATCCTCCCTATGTATGAGCTAAAACTATACACGGAGGCATCTCTAGAACTATGTGTGTCTCGATTTCTACTCTCACAGGATATGTATTGATGACCATATTCTCCATCTTGGCCCATCCACCGACCAATTTTTTTCCTCCTTTCCCACTGTAAAGGTCATGCCTATGCAGAGAGCTTCTTCCTAAAATCCACATAAGTCTTTATTCTTGCCTCTATAGAACACATATGTAGTGCATACATCATCAAGCTTAGTCCTGACTACAACAAAGTATTAAAGGCTAACACCTTATCCATCTTCATGATCCCCATGTGAAATACAACAATCCCTTTACATCCCTTGTTTCTCACACTGAGTACTGCTCATGTGGGCTTAGAAGTCTCGATAGAGGATTCCCCACATGCATACCAAATTACTATTAGAAAATGACATAACTGCAAGATATAAAACTGTAGGTTACCCCAATATGAATGTATGAGATTTATTCATAACCTTTCTATAAATTTAGAGATTCTCGGATCCTTCATCATGGTCCAGCTTCCACATAAAAAAAGATATCTTCCCTGCATATGGATCAGACATATATAGTGAATTTCTTCCAAGAACAACGCACGTCATGATTCCTAATCTAAAAGGATACGTACAAACACCTAGACCCTAAGTCTTGGTCCAGCCACCAAATGATACAAATAACCATCTCTCTGTGCATAGGCTAGGCTGGCATGTAGTTTTCTTAAGAACTATATGTTGCATGATTCCATCCATCATAGGATACGTAGCGATGCATGGATCCTTCATCCTAGTTTAGCCACCATATAAATAAAAAATGATTCCCACACAATCACTTGAATGTGAAATTAAAATAGATGTTGGGGATTTCAAATCTAGACTCTTACATCCGGAATTTTCCAAAAGCTCTTGGTTCCCCTTACATAAGAATAATATCTATGTAGAGGATCTCTTACCTCAGAACTAATCATGGTCTGGATATTTGTCACGTACCCAAACATCCCCTTTTCATCTGCCAAACATAATGCCCTGATAAATCTCATATCACCATAATCACTTGTGGCTATCAGATATGGATAGGGAGTGTCCTACAGACACATTTTCCTGACAATACATACAATTTTCTGACGAATCTGCATAAGTTTACCACAAAAATGGTCTGTCAACCAATGGAAAATTCATCAGCAAGAGAGGTTGTTCCTACTTCCATATGATCATTGTCTCTTAAGACTTGCATCATTCCTCCTAACTTGAGGGCTCCCAGAGTCATAGTTTACACCTTCTACTCATTCTCATGTCTGGGTTTTACCATGAATATCTCGTCCGGATTATCTCATATTTATGAATGATTCTTTTGATAATCCATTACTACAACATGATGATTAAAATTGTTGTCAATGTAATTTCCACAGAATGTTAAACTGTATGGAAGGCATCCACATCGCATGAAAATAAACTGCATGATGAATTCGTCCACACTACACGACGTTAAACTACATAGTATCTAAGTTTTTTACTACATGATGTTAAATTTCATAAACCAACAATGCTATTTTTCTTTACCCTTCCATCATTAGGTGATTGAGTGAAACTCTTATCTTCCATTGTTTCTCATGCCGATCATAGCTCATGTGGGATATGAATTTTATAAGGGGACTCCTCCTAAGGATAGAGAGAATTAATCTACAATGAATAAACCTACTGGAATAACTTTAAAAGTCGTATTAGTGTTTTCCTATCCATATTGGGAAAACTAATGTCCTAACCATATGATATTAAACTAAAAGTTACCTTAAATATAGCAAAATGCCCCTCCACCTCCCAATTAATCAGACCTAGGTAGGGTGTCCAATATCTGGTGTCAGGATATCAAAACTCAGGCCCAGCCCCCCTGAGGAAATAAAAATGCCTCACACCACGTAGGAGTCAGACTATGTGGGGGAGTTCCCAACTCTATGGGTAAATCATGGCCTGAATGCTTTCAATGTATCCAATAAAAATTCCTCTAGGTGACAACCATCATACTTTGAGTGATCTAGGATCTTCAAAAACATCCAAAACCATGAAAAATAAATGGATACTATCATGTAGACACCTTTTCGTAACTATTAATACAATGCCCCGGTGGATCTAAATTTTTTTCCCGCTATGATGGCCTATCCACCAATGGAAAATTCATATCCAAGAAAGGATTTTCCTTTTTTTGTACGCCTAATGGCTTCTATGGACCATGTAATTTCTCTTGATCTAGGATCCCTTGAAACCATGGTATACACTTTCATTCTTACTCAAATCGTCGATATGTCAAAACATCCCAGCTTGATTACCCTCCAGTTAGTTAGGGATTCTACATCAACATTGTGATCAAATTATGTTTAAACTAAAAGATACTCGATACTCGATAGTCACCCTTAGGATAGGTTATGTTAAAGGTTATTTCCCCTCATAACCATATGCATGAAATGAATCATCGTAGGAAATTTCCACGCACGCCTCGCCTCATTGGTGAATCTGTATCAGAAAAGAACACACCATCCATATGTGTGAAGCAGATCTGCATAAGAATAATCCTTAAAAGAAAAAAGTACAGCTTGATTCATGTCATCACAAGATATATAGTGACATTTTAATCTCATGTGTTAGTTTTACCTATGAAAAAGAGTTTCTCATCCCTGCCTACGCAAGGGTCAGACCTATATTAGGAAATAACTCAGATGAATAGGATAAAAATTCATCCACTTATTGCTGATATTTTTAGAAAATTACAACATTAAATTTCTATCTTTCAGGATCAGGAACCCCTCAAAACACACCATACTATGTGTCCAAAATGTTCTGAATCCCTATAACCATTCAAGGCCATCGAAAATGGATGGGTAGTGTCTTATGGACACCTTTGTTTGATTACACCCAAAATTATTTGGTGGATCTGGATATTCATTCCACAAAAATGGCATGTCAGCCAAAGGAAAATTTGTCTTTCGGAGAGGATTTTATTTTCCTCATTTTTTGAAACTCGCTAGATTAAGGTTTACATGTTTCTCTTTTACAACTCCTAAAGATAATGGACATTTTTTGTCAAAATAATGTGGGAAAAGATGAATCATTTACCCTCCCCTATTCATAGTAAAATGATTTATCACCATGAGTCTCAAAAGTCCCCAATAAAAGACGTTAAACTACACTATATACTATCCCTCCATTACAAAAGTCAAATTCATCTGGGAGTGGTTTCTAAACTGAAACCAATAAAAATGCCCCATACATTCAGATATTATTCTCTTATAGGGCCATACACAGTGTTCTTTATCAAAAAAATAAATCCAAAATTCCAGAAAAAATTCTTGGCCATTAGATATATAAGGCCATCATCTTGCGGGAACCTTTGTTTGACAATACACACAATTTCCCAATGGCTCTGTATATGTCTCCAACAAAAATTCCATATCAACCAAATGAAAAGTCATCCTCATCAGAGTATTTTCTTATCTTGGTATGCCTCATGGATTCTATTACCAATATCATTTTCCATATCAATAAATAAATAGTTAGGGTCAAGAAAAATTCCAAATACACGTCTAAAAGATTCCAGGACACTCTCGATTAATGAGTCTTAAAGTAAGTCCCTTACCCCCAAAGTTATGGTCAAAGATGATCTACCTAAAACATCAGTAATGATAGTATAATTGTAAAGACTATAAATTTCCAATGAAAAGGACACAACACTCTCCAGGGTGAAAACCCATAATGATAACTGTAGAAAAAGTCGAGTACCAGCTAAATAAACTTGGGATACATACATTTCAGAAAAAACATCGAGCAATCAAAATAATCATCAAGAGATATAAATCTTATTCGGCCAAAAAACTACAAAGGGTGGCCTAAGAAAAATTGTAGTTATACTCATTAATCCCTCACCATAATAGGATTAGGTAAATATTAGGCCGGTAAAGAAAAATGCAAAATGTTTTTAGGGTTCTCCCTATGACCCTAGCAAGATTCAAACTGCACTCGCTGAGCCCCTCAGTTCAGGAAAAAATTAGATAATGACATGATTATTACTTTATTCCAAATTATGAATCTAATTGATACCGTGTTGACATTATAATTTTTAATTAATATGATCATAAATGATTGAGATTTTAGTAAATGGTAAAATAGGAACTCTAGAAATAAAAATGCTTATTTATTATCAAAAGAAGGGATAGCGGGAGGAATATCCATAATATGGAGTCTCTCCCCAATGTAAAAATAATGGTGGTTCAGGGTAGCCCAATGTATTACCATGAGGCCTGACTTTATCTTTCTAGAAGTTTGATAACATCCCAATGAGGGTCTTCAAGGGTCTATTCGAAAGTATCCCTCTATTCAGCTTTAGCATCAACCATTGGGTGTACTCACTTCATAACAGTTTAGAGGTCTCTCCCTTTCTATTTTATGGCATAATAATTAACACCTGATGATGCCAATTGCACTTTTATTCTGGCCATGGGAGCCTTGCAATCACACATTCCATCCGTTTGGGAAATCACCGGGTCATGAGAACTATCTTCCTCAGCTTCTAAATGATGCACATTTTCAGTAATATCCATGAAAGTCTAATCTTGGTTGTGTTAATCATTGAACCAAGTGAGGTCGCCTTAATAAGAAGAAATATCCTCTAAAGATATAAAAATTTGGTGCATAAGGAGATAGAGGCATCAGTAATCAATGCTGCTCAGACCCAATTCAAGAAATAATTATTGAATTTTATCCTCCTCCTTGGGAAAATCTGTCATGAGAGTTTCTAGAGCAAGAGTGTGGATTTAACAACATTCCTGATGTCTCAGAGATCGATGCCTCCTAATAGAATTGGAATCTTGGTCCTCTTCTACTGCAATAGGTACACAATGAGGAAAAATCATTGTCGAAGATAGAAGATCCCCAAGATAAGTCACCCAATAAGGGGGAATTTCCATCCTAATAGATGGTTTAGACATCAAGACAAAATGAAGGGGCCAGAAGCAACTTCAGGAACACCAGGTGTTGTCCCACTTAGGCCAGCTTCGGTAGGACACCTGACCACATTGGCCAAAGATGCCGTATTTGAGTCACGTTTTAAGGAGATGTGTTGAGTGGATAAATCCCCTTACAAATGAATATAATGGTGGGTATAATTCCTTCACACCATATTTAGGGGAATAGATAGTATAACTTACCTGGTTGGGAAAGGATCAAAAATTTCCAACTGTCTCTAAACCCGTCAAATTTGCCTTCCCAATGCCCTATCAGGGTAGAAAACAGCCCAAAATTTGGCATACTCTAACAACAGTTAATTTGATGATATTGTGGGAGGATTGAGGAATTCCATATTATCATCTTCCTATGTCATGCCCATATTCATTTGGTTAAGAATCACCTTATGAGACTCCCTATTAACCAATGTAGTAGGCGTGGTGAGACCTGTTGATGGAATCCAAATTTCCTAGAAAACTGATAAATAACATAGGATTAACTGATTCATACCCTTTCTATATGAGTAGATAAAACTCCACCCCAATGTGTAATGATATAAGAAAGATCTCACGAATATACCCTTATATTATCTATAACAGATCCATGGGGTGACACGTAAGGTACCAAAGAAAACTAAGAAATATCACTCAACATTTTGATTTCATCATCAACACTCATGGATTAGGGATGAATGGAAAAAAACTTGGTAAGAGCTAGGAGAAAGTCAGAATGAGGAACCCTTGCAGTATGCCAATACTTGTAGTAGGGGAAATTCTCTACTATCCAAACATAGAAGAATTAAAATGGCTCACTAAGACGATGTGAGGGTTTCTCTCCCTATATCTTCCCTAATATTTCATAGATTTGGGTGAGGGTAGAAATGACTAGGTTAATGGGATGTACCACTTCCAATTTGTCTTCAATCGTCAATGTTTAGTCCATAAAATTATTATAAACATCACAAGTGGGGAATATCCACACACTCAAGAACATTGAAATGAAACCTACCAATCATAGATCAGGAGGTACATCTGACTAAATTTAATACCCACAAGTATTGTAATGACCTGCCATGAGGGTGGCATAGTATGATCCCATAATTTTCAAAGATTGTTGAGTGGGGTGAATCCAGCTGTGGTGAACCCGTGGCCTTGAACCATTAACTTCCAAGAATAGTCGGATCCAATGTTTGAAATAAATAAGAGAATAAGCATAGAGGGGTTCATTGAGTATCTCTCTACCATGACTAATAAATTCCTTTCTAGTGAAGATACTTTCTTGAAATTCCTCTACGAATTGGACACTAGAAGAAACTCATCATATATGTTTCCCAGAATGGGAAAGCCTATGAGTTGATGGGAATCCCATAAACTAATCCCAAACTCACAATGAAATAGGCAGATGTTTTTAGTGCTTGAACACTAATGGATAATCAGTTCATGAAATATCTTACGAGGTGAATATATTGAAATTTTTGAAACCCATGCTACTTAATATATGTTTATTTCTTCCATTTGGCTAGGGGAATCCAAAAAAATATGATGCACCCAAAATTTCTAGTCCCACTCATCATAGAATCATCCTCTGTATCCGAAGTCCCATTTGTCCCTCCACCCACCATTGGGATACTCTTGAGAAATATTGACAATGGATGTCTAGTCCCAAATGACCTACCTTAAAGAGGTGTTAGGATGACACCAAATTCTCCGATTCCATGATGAGATTTCCAGTGTGAACATTTTCTATAGAGTAAAAGCAGTAACTATTTCTCTTTCTGGAGAAATATTGTCCCCATCACACCCTTGGGATCCCTCGAATAAAATAATAGGTGTATTAGTATTGGATAATGGTAATGGAACATCATCTTAGAGGCCGAAGTTGTAAAGAGGGAACTTAATGGACAGTGGATAGGCTGTGAGCTCTAGAGAAAGAAGGTATCTAGGAATAACCTCTTGAGGAATGATCTAGAAAAGAAGGTTGTCTTCAGAATTCTCAATCATGGCTTCCCTCCTCATGATTTATTCTACTGAGATAAGAGGAAGATCCATTTCCTCTTATAAAACAAAAATACCACACAAAGGTTAATGTCAATTAAAATGATTGGGAAAAAAGGAAATAATGGAAAAGGACCAAATAATTCCTCCAAATGCATGGATTCACGTATTGAAGCTTAGGAGCAATTCACAGAATGCATTCCTCATGAACCTGGAGTACACAGAATGTCCTAAAAGATGTTATATCATGATGCATTGACCCGCGAGTAGATCAGATCCTATAATGGGGAACCATTATACTAAGCCTCTCAATGAGTATATTCAAAGTTAATAGTTCAAAGATTAAAATCTCAATTTGGAAGTTCAAATTTTGGTTCACCAGAGTGAATTTAAGTATGTTGGATAGGTGATCCATATATCATCTTACTATGCATAAATTAAAATATAGTTTTTAAAATTCCACAGTTTGGTTTGTGGATTCAAAGGTTGGCTCACAACTCAGGAAACTATGAACAGGATGAAAACTAACATTTTTATTGATTTTAAGAAGAAATACAAAATACAGTGAAACAGGGAAATAGATAATAGGGGGAATCATAGGGGTCTAAAATAATGTAGGACCATAGCATCATTAATAACAACCTTTATCCCCTCCCGAGGAAAAGAACCAATGATATGGAGGGAAAACATACTTTGATTCAGGGATTCCATTGATGGCAAAAAAAATAAGCAACCTAGTTAACCTCCCGCCATGTGTGGGTAATCTCAACATGATTTCCCAAGAGAAGTATGCACCCTCTAATTATATAAGGAAAATTACAAGGAATGTGGCCAGTACCTAATAATTCTTTGAATAGGATTAGGGAATTTGTTTCCACTGCATTGAGCCTAAGGTGTCATTGCCCGCACAAATCTATCCCCAAGAACATTGACAATGCCTTAGCCTATAAGAAATTTCCCCTACCATAGAATGTTGAGAAAGATCCAATAATTGATCTATCATACTTCCTGATGATTAATTTTCCTTGTATATCCCCCTCGATCAATGATCCATCCGTGTTGATTTTAATCCCAAATTAGAGAGGAATCTAACGAACCTAATTCCCATATCCCTGACCACTGGCATTTATAGAAAGAAACTGATTGGAGAAAAGGACAGTAACTGATGGTGCAGCATGGAAGTCCATGCATAAACAGACCAGGTCCTGAAACAAATTCTTTACTTTGAAGAGAATGATAATCTGTGAGCTTCAAGTGTTTTTGTGGCATGCATTATTCCTCGCCATCAAGATAGTTCAACACCCTGCCAAAAAAAGAAATTGCACTCACCTTCCACTCAGGACCTCGAACCCCACTCCTTGAAACTACGCACTGAGGAAGACCTCCTGGGTCCCTCCCTGACCATTCCAACCTGTGAAATCACCTATGTCCTACCAAATCCACCTAGACCAATAACTTTCAAAAAATAGATGTACCATTGTTTCTTTCTTGGGATCAAGACAGAACCATCCCCAAGAAGAAAAGTGAACACCCTTACATTTGATGTTTTTATAAGTGGAAAGAGCATGGTTCCTCACTCTTCACACAAGAAAATAAAATTTAGAGCAGTCCTCTTTACACCATAGAGTCACCCCAAAGGATCAAAATTGGAAGAATCCCCCCTCATTCAGGTAATGGCCTTTAATAAAAATTCACCCGACATATAGACTGTAAAAATACGGTTATCAGGTTCTTTATTAGTAACCACATAATTGAAAATAGTGTGTTTATTCTCATCAAGAATGGCCAGAATAAAACTGGGATGACTGCTAGCCTCTTGAAATGAAAGATTCGGGGTGGGGAATCCCAATAACCACAACACGCCTACCCCAAATCTTGATGCCATAAATTTGTGTCTCCTCTCCCCACCAACCAACTAGAGTGGTTATGAAAGAATTACATGTATAGGTTAATCATGTTCCAAATATTAGAAGGTCATGTCCTCTCCTCACTCACATTCGTCCCCTATTTATCATGCATCATCCTACCCCATACTATTCGGCCTTCCAAATCCTCCCATGAAATTTTAGCATGGATAACTTTCATGGTCAAGGAAAAAAATCCTAAAATTGATTCCCCCTTCTAATAGAGGTATATAAATATTATTCCCCAACACCCAATGAAGGACAAGGTATGTGGAAGCAAGGAAAGCCGAGAGTTCTTTAGGGATCACATTAACTAGGAAACCGGGTAAAAGACAAATGGCTTGTCCCCCTATATATAGGTGTGGTCCCTCTAACGGTTCCACCTTTCCACCAAAAAAATGTTTATCTATGGACCATTTTCTACATCAAAATATCCTCCTCTTCATTCCATCCAGACCCCATTCTGATGGGGGGAATTTGTAGGGTCCTAAAAAATTATCAAATGGAAAGAATATACTCCCACAAATTAGATAAAGGAAAAATATGCATGTGGGGATTAATATTTTAGGAGAAGATTGAAGACATCCAATTCAGAAAAGGACCCAAACTATTTTGTATACTGTTAACCAGGAAAGGTCCAGACAAGGTGATGATTGTTAATCAAGCGGTATGAAGACAGCCTATGAAACACTGGCCCATGAAGTGTTGGCATGAAAATCAATTTGTTCCCAAATGAGATGAAAATATTGAACCAAGGCGTCACTAATTGTTTCCTTGGAGAAAACATGACAGTGAAGTAATTCCCCACACACCATCCCCACATACTGAGAAATTCATAGAAGACGTGGGGAGTATCATCCCACGAACCATGTTGTTCACGATATTGAGGTAGTAATTTCTCCCACCATGAACCACAACACTGCGAACCTAGATTTACTGAGTTGTCTGCGGGTCGGATGATCCCTCCATGGGATTCCACAAAAGGTGTTTTATTCCTATAGATATTACTTTCATAGCACTCTATAAAAGGGAAAACTAGGGTAACTAAGAGAAAAAGAGCATTTTTAGAGAGCATGGAGATTATAAATGGAAGACTTTAAAGAAAAATGATCAAAAAAGTACGGAATAGTGAATGGTTTCTAGTAGGTATAAATGACGCTAGGGGTTTTGTTCGGAAACTCCAGTCAATAATTTCCACTTAAAATGTAGCACAGTAGTGACCATGGGGTTGTCTCACGAGGAGGATGCAAGCTATGTTATCAAACTGTCACTTTGTCACTTTGTTTTTGTAAATTTCAAAATTAGAAATGGGGATTTGAAATCAAACTAACAATGTTAAATAATATAAAATCAGAATTCAACTATAAATATATGATAGTGACTGGAAATCAGAAGTAAACTAGTCCGAAGAAAACAAACAAAAGAAGGTAGTGGTGGACAAACATCGATCCTCAGATACTCCCTCTATCCTTGTTTAATTGAATTATCCGATTATATTTCTCAATGATCACTCAAATATCTCCAATTGAACAACAATATTGCATATAAACCATATCAAGAACTCTAATATGTGTGTTTATCCTCTTACGAATGTGATTCAATTACCCAATGACCATCAAACAATCAAAACTAATTGAACTTGTTGTGCTCAATGGGGAGACCTCGCCCAATGAAGATTAAACAAGAAGACAATTATTTTACATTCATAAGATTAAAAAAAATCGAGAACAAAATAGAAGAATGTGAATTCATGAAATAAGAGACCTCCATCATTAATGAAATTCAATTCCAGAAAAATATAATTTGAATACATTGATGTTCCAAACTCAAAAGGGAAGAATCTTTGGATGTCCGCTGCCCACCACCACATGGAGTTCAGCCCTTTATGTCTTGATTATCATCAATTGAAGTCCTATTCTCCAGCATGTCTCCTCCATTATATCTCACTACCTTGGTCCAACCCCCTTGAAACTAATATCCTTGTAAAAAGGAGAAGAGACACATATTTATAGTGAAAATGGGTTGAAGGAATCTCGCTCAAATTATGTCCTTCTGATTGCATCGACTTTTATACCCATTAAATGACCGAATTGGTAAATAGTACATTCGTCAAACATGTTCCTGTTCTTCCACCTTGTGCCACCAAAAAATATCAGCCACATGTATCCAAGTATGAATGAGTTATTGATGTTTTAGTGGGGAACATTTAATTTGCCAAAGTGACTCTTCGTCTTCCACAACTCCGACTTCCAATGCCATTAAGTCCTTGAAAAAAGTCAATTCAGACGTGGACTACTTAATTAAAGAAGTTTATTTATTCCTACTCCAGCTCCTTGTTTAATATAAGCACCATTGGATCTGTCATCTTCGAGATAAAATCACATCTTTAAAACATTTCAAATCTGCACACAGTTTTCAAGGTCTGGATTATGAGCTGATTTTGGGAATCCAAATGATTGATTTAGCTAGGCCTCCAGAATGATGAAATTACGAAAATTATGTAAGTAAACCTAAAAAAAGAAATTTCACAATTTGGGTCAGTGTAGAAAACGATATGGCCGAAATAATGAAGACAAATAAAACAGTTAAACACCAAAATTAAGCCATTATTGCATTTGAGATCAAAATACAACTAAAATATAATAACGTGACAATTGCCCAAAAAATAACACTTTTTTGGGATTTATAACATTAAAATACAGTATTAAATATGTGAAATTTCATTCTTCATCACTCCCCCACACTTAATCATTGCACTCTCGGCCAGTCCTCATATATTCAAATCAAAATTCACACAAAAATCAAAAATGGGAAAACGTCAATGATGTCTTCCATAATGAAATTCCATCATGTATCTTCTATTTAAAACATTTCCCTATAATTTTCATTCCTCCCATTTATATTTATTCAACATCAGAAATCCATACATGGCCCAATCACAATCTACCTCACCTTGAATTTTGTGTCACTCTTCACTCAAGAGAAATTAAATCTGGAGTTATGCTCAAAGTTTTAAAGTGGATGTATCACCATAGGCTTGTGAAAATGCTCATCTCTCCACAGCGCAAAACATAAAAATGAATTTAATCATGAGGTCTTTTTCAGGTGAATTCTGTGGATTAGGTTTGGTGGGAAAATTATTGAAAAATTAAGGCTACAAATAGGGGGTTGGACTCTTAAGCACAATGCTTGAATAATCAAGTAAAAACACAAAATGGACCTCACTCAATCCCATTTACAATGTGAAAAACTACACCACCAATTTTTTATATGACATGGGAAATGTGATAGGAAATGATTCGAAAGAATGACTACATAAAATTTCTCGCCTTTATTCATTTTTTTTCTTTTTTTGTAAAGCTCTAGAAAGGCACAACTTTATTTTCTTTTTTTTAATTGTTTATCCATGGAGAATGAGATAAAAATTGAATACAATGAAATAATGACCATATTGAACATGAATTTAGATATGGACATGAGTTATAAAAGGAAATACAATGATAAACTCAATCTCATCTCCAATTTTTCTATTTTTTCATTTTTTTTGAAGGAGAACCAAATGAAACAATAAATCACAATGAAAGGATTACCCATGCCCAATTTTATCTTTATCATCCACTGCCCAAAATGTTCACACACACATCACATCACCCAAAAATGATACACATCCAAAATAACGCACACGAAAGGCCCTTCCCCCACACTCAAACATGAAATATTCATGCAATTATACTAAGAGAGCTGGTAGGTATGGAAAAATCAGCTTGTAATGTGGCTTAAACCTATAAGGAAATTCATGGAATCTAAGGGATAACGAAGGATAGATGTAAATTTAGGTCCCAAGATAAAATATGGCTAGCCAATGAAATGCCTCAATCATATCAAAATCATTCCATGAATTCCAATGCTTTGAAAGAGAAAAGTCACAAGTTCTAGTTCTCACACAAAATCCATGTTTCTCTTAAGAAAGTGTGGGTATTAGAAAGAATATTTCAAAGTTGTTAAGAATACCTCATAGGACAAGAAAAATATATTGAGTAAGTGTTTTATGGGCATGGATTTCAAAAATAGGTCAAAAGCATAAGAATTCATGGAAAATCCAATTCAAGAAAACAGTTTCTCGCATCAACAATCATTTAAAATCCATTTTATCAAAAATTATCTCAACATTCTCAAAATCAATTGGTGTGTGAAAAATGATCAGAATATTCATTAAAGGTTAAGGTTACTAAAAAGATAAAAAAAAGAAAATTAAATCACACAAAAAAACTATGTAGGTTCACACTCCTCCCCAAACCATGATTTCACTAGCCCTATTGCAGCTCAACAAAAGAATGATAAGGGAAGAAAAATAAAAGGGAAGGAAAGAAGCAACTTGACTTTATTTTTCAGTGGCAGCATTGAGTTAAGCTCCAGCTACTACCACTTGACCTAAAAGACGTGAAATAAATAAAATAGGAGAAAAATAATAAAAAAAGAGGGATGGAAAAGAAAGAGTACAATGCTTGGTTTGACCCCCATGTGGGTTCTCGGATTTTACTGCCCCTAGTCCAGTAGTTGCAGCACCTTAACCCCAACCCGATGGTGGATGATGTGTTTTCCTTATGAACCAACAAATTGAAATCTCTCCAATCTTTTTCAGCTCAAAAATCTTGTAGAAGCTACCAAAAAAAGACTTCTTCAGCTTCCCCTCCATGATTTTTATGTTTTGATGATATAGTGGAAGAGGGTAAAAAACGTAAAATAAACCTCCCAAGACATTATCTTCACAAAAAGCCTCCACTTTTTGTTGAAATGGAAACAACATCCTTTACTCAATTTCAGCCTTGAAATCCTCATCATCTGAAAAATCAGTCCACTCAAATGAAACATGAACTAAATCGGCATAGGGAGAAGCACATAGACAATTATTATCAAAATTTTCAGGAAAGTAACGATTAAAATTTGAGACATCTCCCTGTGTATTTTTAGGTTCCAAATCTTTGTGCGAGTCAAAAATAGTGGCATTGAAAGTGGGAAGAAGCACTGGTTCTTCCATAAGCTCTTTAAAAATTAATGGCGCAAGCTTCTCTTCCTTTTTATCCAAATAATCATAAAATGTTTCTAAATTATCAACTTCCAAAATTGTTTCTTCAAATGAAATTTCATTTTCAACAAGTTCATCCTAATTATTTTCAAAAGAGCTTTGATTTCCAAATGACACATCTGTTGGTGAATCAATAAAAATTTCATCCTTAAAATGAGAAAAAGATGATTAAAAATCATTTTTCAACACATCAACACAAGTTTAATCAACATCATAAATTTTTGGGATGCCATTTTCCATTTCCAGAGTATCTTTTTGAGCTTTTGTTCTTTCAATTATTTTAATTCATTGGAACAAATTCCCATTTGTCTGATTAATTGATGATTATTTTGTTGAATAAATAAATTTTTTTTGTTGAATTTCAAGAGTATCTTGTTGAAATATTAAAAAAAATCATGACTAGGCTCCTCATATTATTGATAATCGGGCCAAACATAGGAGTACTCACTATGAAAAGCCATTTTTTTGTTATTTTTAAAACACAAAATTAGTGGTTAAAAAACCTAGAAAATGTAAAAACAAATCAGAAAAAAACATAGGCAACCTCCACGGAATCAATTCCAAATTGATGATGGGGTTTTTTTTCATGAAACTACAGTCAATAATTTCCCCTTATAATGTAGCATAGTGGTGAACATGGGGTTGTCTCACGAGGAGGTTGCAAGCTAAGTTATCAAACTGTCACTTTGTTAATTTGTTTTTGTTAATGTCAAAATTCGAAATGGGGATTTGAAATTACACTAACAATATTAAAAAATATAAAATTTTAATTAAACTATAAATAGAAGTTAGTGATTGGAAATCAGAAGCGAACTAGACTGAAGAAAACAAACAAAAGAAGGCAGTTGTGGACAAACATTGATCCCCAGATACTCCCTTTATCCTTGTTTAATTGAATTATCAGATTATATTTTTCAATGATCACTCAAATATCTCCAAGTGAACTCCCATATTGGCTAGAAACCATATCAAGACCTCAAATATGGGTGTTTATCCTCTTACGAATGTGATTCAATTACCCAAAGACCTTCGAGCAATCAAAACAAATTGAACTTGTTGTGCTAAATGGAGAGACCTCGCCCAAAGAAGTTTAAACAACAAGAAAATTATTTTACATTCATACGATTAAAAAAATATAGAACAAAATAGAAGAATGTGAATTCAAAAAATAAAAGAGACCACAATAATTCATGAAAATCAATCCAGAAAAATATAATTTGAATACATTGAATTTCCAAACTCAAAAGGGAAGAATCTTTGGATCTCTGCTGCCCATCACCAATTGGAGTTCAGCACTTCATGTCTTGATTATCATAAATTTACAACTATTCTCCATCATATCTCTTCCACTAAAGCTCACTCCCATGGTCCAACCCCCATGAAATGACTATCCTTTTAAAAGGGAGAAGAGACACATATTTATAGTGAAAATGGGTTGAAGGAATCTGACTCAAATTCTGTACTTCTGATTAAATCGTCTTTTATACCAGTTAAATGAACAAATTAGTAAATGGTACCTTATTGAAACATGTTCTTGTTATTCCTCCACGTGCCTCCACAAAATATCAGCCTAATTTTTTCATGTATGAATGAGTTATTGAAGTTTTAGTGCGGTACATTTAATCTGCCAAAGTGATTCTTCGTCTTCCACAACTCCGACTTCCAATGCCATTAAGTCCATGAAAAAAGCCGATTCAGACATGGGATACTTAATTGAAGATTTTAATTTATTCCTCCTCCATCTCCTTGTTTAATATAAGCTCCATTGGATCATTCAGCTTCGAGAAAAAAGCTCAGCTTTAAACCATTCCAAATATGCCCACCGTTTTCAAGGTCTGGATTATGAGCTGATTTTGGGCCTCCAAATAATTGATTTAGCTGGGCCTCCATAAGGATGAAATTTGGACAATGATTTATGTAAACCTAAAAAAATGAATTTCACAATTTGGGTCAGTGTAGAAAACGATATTTCCAAAATAATGAAGACAAATAAAACTGTTAAACACCAAAATTAAGCCATTATTGCATTTGAGCTCAAAATACCACTAAAACAAAAAAATGTGAAAATTTCCCATTAAATAACACTAATTTGGGATTTATAACATTTAAATACAGTATTAAATATGTGAAATATCATTCTTAATCACTCCCCCACACTTAATCATTACACTCTCGAGCAATCATCATATATTCAAATCAAAATTCACACAAAAATCAAAAATGGGAAAATGTCAATGATCTCTACCATAATAAAATTCCATCATGTATCTTCTATGAAAAAAATCCCCAAAAATTTTCTTTCCTTACATTTATATTTATTCAATATCATAAATCCATACATGGCCCAATCACAACCTACCTCACCTTTAATTTTGTGTCACTCTTCACACAAGAGAAATTAAATCTGGAGTTATTCTCATACTTGGAAAGTTGATGTATCACCCTAGGCTTGTGAAAATTCTCATCTCTCTACAGCGCAAAACATGAAAATGAATTTAATAATGAATACTTTTTCAGGTGAATTATGTGGCTTAGGTTTGGTGGGAAAATGATTGAAAAATTATGGCTACAAAGAGAGGGTTGGACTCTTAAGCACAATGCATGAATAATCAAGTGAAAACACATGATGAACCTCACTCAATCCCCTTTACAATGTGAAACACTGCACCAACCTTTTTATGTGACATGGGAAATGGGATAGAAAATGATTCCAAAGAATGACTACATAAAATTTCTCCAATTTTATTCATTTTTTTCTTTTTTTGTAAAGCTCTGGAAAGGCACAACTTTATTTTCTTTTTTGTAATATTTTTTCCATAGAGATTGAGCTGAAAATTGAATATAATGAAATAATGACTATAATGACCATGAATTTAGATAGGGAAATGAGTCATAAAAGGAAATACAATGATAAACTCAAGCTCATCTCCGTTTTTTCTATTTTTTCATTTTTTTGAAGGAGAACTTGATGAAACAATAAAGAACAATGAAAGGATTAGCCATGCCCAATTTAATCTTTATCATCCACTGCCCAAAATGCTGACACACACATCACATCAACCACAAATGAAACACATCCCAAATAACGCACATGAAAGGCCCTTCCTCCACACTAAAACGTGAAATATCCATGGAATTATACTAAGAGAGCTGGTAGGTAAGGAAAAATCGGCTTGTAATGTGGCTTAAACTAATAAAGAAATTCATTGCATCTAAGTGATAACGAATGATAGATGTAAAGGTTGGTCCCAATATAATATATGGCTAGACAAAAAAATGCCTCAATCATATCAAAATCATTCTATGAAATCCAAAGCTTCGAAAGAGAAAAGTCACAAGTTCTAGATCTCACACAAAATCCAAGCTTCTCTCAATAAAGTGTGGGTATTAGAAAGAATATTTCAAAGTGGTTCAGAATACCTCACAGGACAGGAAAAATATATTGAGTAAGTGTTTCATGGGAATGGATTTCAAAAATAGGTCAAACTCATAAGAATTCATTGATATCCAATTCAAGAAAATAGATTCTCGCATCAACAATCATTTAAAATCAATTTTATCAAAAATCATCTCAACAATCTCAAAATCAATTGGTGTGTGAAAAATGGTCAGAATATTCATTAAATATCATGGTTACGAAATAGATGAAAAAAAGGTAATGAAATCACACAAAACAACTGATTATGTTGAGAATCTTCCCCACACCTAGATTTCATTATCCCCATTGCAGCTCAACAAATGAATGATAAGGGCAGAAAAATAAAAGGGAAGGAAAGAATCAACCTGACTTTATTTTTCAGTGGAAGCCTTGAGTTAATCTCCTAGCTACTACCACTTGACCTAAATGACGTGAAATAAATAAAATATGAGAAGAATAAAAAAATAAAGTGGAATGGAAAAGAAATATAATAACGCTTGGTTTGACCCTGAAGTGGGTGCAAGGTTTTTATTGCCCCTAGTCCAGTAGTTGCAGCAGCTTAACCCCAATCCGATGGTGGATGATGTTTTTCCTCATGAACCACCAAAATGAAATCTCTCCAATCATCTTTAGCTCAAAAATATTGTAGAAGCTACCAAAAACAAAATTCTTCAGATTCCCCTCCATGAATTTTATGTTTTGATGATATAGTGGAAGTGGGTAAAAAACGTAAAATAAACCTCCCAAGACATTATCTTCACAAAACTCCTCCACTTGTTGTTGAAATCGAAACACCATCCTTTCCTCAATTTCAGCCTTGAAATCCTCATCATCTGAAAAATCAGTCCACTCAAACGAACCATGAACTAAATCGGCACAGGGAGAAGCACATAGACAATTATTATCAAAATTATCAGGATTGTAAGGATTAAAATTTGAGACATCTCCCTGTGTATTTTCAGGTTTCAAATCATTGTGCGAGTCATAAATAGTGGCATTGAAAGTGGGAAGAAGCTCCGGTTCATCCATATGCTCTTCAAAAATGAAAGGCTCAAGTTTCTCTTCCTTTTTATCCACAGATTCATAAAATGTTTCTAAATTATAAACTTCAAAAATAGTGTCTTCAAATGAAATTTCATTTTCAACAAGTTCATCCCAATTGTTTTCAAAAGAGCTTTGATTTCCAAATGACACATCTGTTGGTGAATCACTAAAACTTTCATCATTAATATGTGAACAATATGATTAAAAATCATTTTTCAACACATCAACTCAAGGTTCATCAACAAAAAAAATTGGTGGGATTCCATTTTCCATTTCTTGAGTATCTTTTTGCGCTTTTAGTTCTTTCAATTCTTTTAATTCATTGGAAATAATTCACAGTTGTCTGATTAATTATTAAATATTTTGATGAATCACTAAATTATTTTGTTGCATTTCAAGATTATCTTGTTGAAATTTTAATAAAACATCACGACCAGGCTCCTCATATTGTTGATAATCAGGCCAAACTTAGGAGTAGTCACTATGAAAATCCATTTTTTTTGTTTTTTTAACACAAAATTAGTGGTTAAAAAACCTAGAAAATGTAAAATCAAATCAGAAAAAACATAGGAAAACTCCCCAGAAACGATGACAAATTGATGCTGGGGTTTTTTTCGTGAAACTCCAGTCAATAATTTCCCCATAAAATGTAGCACAATGTGACCATGGGGTTGTCTCATGAGGAGGTTGCAAGCTAAGTTATCAAACTGTCACCTTGTCAATTTGTTTTTATTAATGTCAAAATTAGAAATGTGGATTTCAAATTAAACTAACAATGTTAAATAATATAAAATCTGAATTCAACTATAAATATATGTTAGTGATTGGAAATCAGAAGCAAACTAGACTTAAGAAAACAGACCAAAGAAGGCAGTGGTGGACAAACATTGATCCTCAAATACTCCCTCTATCCTTGTTTAATTGAATTATCGGATTCTATTTTTCAATCATCATTCAAATATCACCAAGTGAACAGCCATATTGACTAGAAACCATATCGAGACCTCAAATATGGGTTTTTATCCTCTTACGAATGTGATTCAATTACCCAAAGACCTTCGAGCAATCAAAACTAATTGAACTTGTTGTGCTCAATAGGGAGACCTTGCCCAAAGAAGTTTAAATAACAAGAAAATTGTTTTACATTCATAAGAATAAAAACAATATAGAACAAAATAGAATAATGTGAATTCAGGAAATAAAAAAGACCTCCATCATTCATGACATTCAATTCAAGAAAAAAATAATTTGAATACATTGAAGTTCCAAACTCAAGATGGAAGAATATTTGGATCTCCGCTGCCCACCACCACTTGGAGTTCATCCATTCATGTCATGATTATCATAAATTGAACTAATATTCTCCAGAATATCTCTTCCATTAAAGCTCACTCCCGTGGTCCAACCCCCTTGAAATGACTATCCTTGTAAAAGGGAGAAGAGACACATATTTATAGTTAAAAAGGGTTGAAGGAATCTCGCTCAAATTCTGTCCTTCTGATTGCATCGACTTTTATAACCATTAAATGACCGAATTGGTAAATGGTCCCTTCTTGAAACATGTTCCTGTTCTTCCCCCTCATGCCTCCACAAAATATCAGCCTAATGTTTCCATGTTTTAATGAGTTATTGATGTTTTAGTGCGGCACATTTAATCTACCAAAGTGACTCTTCGTCTTCCACAACTCCGACTTCAAATGCCATTATGTCCTTGAAAAAATCCGATTCAGATGTGTACTACTTAATAAATGAAGTTCATTTATTACTCCTCCATCTCCTAGTTTAATATGAGATCCATTGGATCGGTCCGCTTCGTGATAAAAGCTCATCCTTAAAACATTTCAAATCTGCACACAGTTTTCAAGGTCCGGATTATGAGCTGATTTTGGGCCTCCAAATGATTGATTTAGCTGGGCCTCCAGAAGGATGAAATTCGGAAAATGATGTGAGTAATCCTAAAAAATTTAATTTCACAATTTGTGTCATTTTATAAAATGATATGGCCGAAATAATGAAGACAAATAAAACAGTTAAACACCAAAATTAAGCTATTATTGCATTTGAGCTAAAAATACCACTAAAACATAAAAATGTGACAATTGCCCATAAAATAACACTTTTTTGGATTTATAACATTTAAATATAGTATTAAATATGTGAAATTTTATTCTTCATCACTCCCCCACACTTAGTCATTGCACTCCTGGGCAATCCTCATATATTCAAATCAAAATTCACACAAAAATCAAAAATGGGAAAACATCAATGATCTATTCCATAATGAAATTCCATAATGTATATTATATTAAAAACAATTCCCAATAATTTTCATTCCTCACATTTATATTTATTCCACATTAGAAATCCATACATGGCCTAATCACAACCAACCTCACCTTGAATTTTGTGTCACTCTTCACTCAAGAGAAATTAAATCTGGAGTTATGCTCATACTTGTAAAGTGGATGTATCACCATAGGCCTGTGACAATTCTCATCTCTCCACAGCGCAAAACATAAAATGAAATTAATCATGAGGACTTCTTCAGGTGAATTCTATGTCTTAGGTTTGGTGGGAAAATGATTGAAAAATTAAGGCTACAAAGAGGGGGTTGGACTCTTAAGCACAATGCATGAATAATCAAGTGAAAACACATGATGAACCTCACTCAATCCCCTTTACAACATGAAACACTACACCACCCATTTTTTATATGACATGTGAAATGGTATAGGAAATGATTCCAAAGAATTACTACAAAAAATATCTCCCCAATTTTTCATTTTTTTTCTTTTTTTGTAAAGCTCCGGAAAGGCACAACTTTAATTTTTTTTTGAATTTTTTTCCTTGGAGAATGAGATGAAAATTGAATACAATGAAATAATGACCATAATGAACTTGAATTTAGATAGGTACATGAGTCATAAAAGGAAATAAAATGATAAACTCAAGCTCTTCTCCATTTTTTATATTTTTTTCTTTTTTTCGAAGGAGAACCAGATGAAACAATAAAGCACAATGAAAGGATTAACCATGCCCAATTTTATCTTTATCATCCACTGCCCAAAATGTTGACACACACATCACATCACCAACAAATGAAACACATCCCAAATAACGCACACGAAAGGCCCTTCCCCCACACTCAAACATGAAATATCCATGCAATTATACTAAGAGATCTCGTAGGTAAGGAAAAATCGGCTTGTAATGTGTCTTAAACCTATAAGTCAATTCATGGCATATAAGGGATAACAAAGGATAGATGTAAAGGTAGGTCCCAAGATAAAATAGGGCTAGCCAAACAAATGCCTCAATCATATCATAATCATTCCATGAAATCCAAATCGTAGAAAGAGAAAAGTCACAAGTTCTAGTTCTCACTCAAAATCCATGCTTCTCTCAAGAAAGTGTGGGTATTAGAAAGAATATTTCACAGAGTTTCAGAATAACTCACAGGACATGAAACATATATTGAGTAAATGTTTCATGGGCATGGATTTCAAGAATAGGTCAAACTCATATGAATTCTTGGAAATCCAATTCAAGAAAACAGTTTCTCGCATCAACAATCATTTAAATTCCATTTTATCAAAAATCATCTCAACATTCTCAAAATCAATTGGTGTGTGAAAAATGATCAGAATATTCATTAAAGCTCAAGGTTACTAAATAGATGAAAAAAAGGAAATGAAATCACACAAAACAACTATGTATGTTGACACTCTTTCCCACACCTAGATTTCACTACCCCCATTGCAGCTCAACAAATGAATGATAAGGGAAGAAAAATAAAAGGGAAGGAAAGATGAAACCTGACTTTATTTTTCTATGGCAGCCATGAGTTATGCTCCTAGATACTACCAATTGACCAAAAAGACGTGAAATAAATAAAATATGAGAAAAAAAAGTAATGGAAAAGAAAGAGTATAACGCTTGGTTTGACCCCCAAGTGGGTGATAGGTTTTTACTACCCCTAGTACAGTAGATACAAAATCTTAACCCCAATCTGATGGTGGATGATGTTTTTTCCTCATGAACCAACAAAATGAAATCTCTCCAATCATCTTCAGCCCAAATATCTTGTAGAAGCTACAGAAAAAAGACTTCTTCAGCTTCCCCTCCATGAATTTTATGTTTTGATGATATAGTGGAAGCAGGTACAAAACGTAAAATAAACCTCCCAAGACAATATCTTCACAAAACTCCTCCACTTGTTGTTGAAATGGGAACACCATATTTTCCTCAATTTCAGCCTTGAAATCCTCATCATCTGAAATGTCAGTCCACTCAAAAGAAACATGAACTAAATCGGCACAGGGAGAAGCACATAGACAATTTTTATCAAAATTATTAGGAATGTAAGGATTAAATTTGAGACATCTCCTTATGGATTTTCAGGTTCCAAATCATTGGGTGAGTCAAAAATAGTGGCATTGAAAGATGGAAAAATCTCTGGTTCTTCCATATGATCATCAAAAATGAATGGCTCAAGTTTCTCTTCCTTTTTATCCAAATATTCATAAATTTTTTCAAAATTATAAACTTCAAAAATAGTGTCTTCAAATGAAATTTCATTTTCAACAAGTTCATCCCAATTGTTTTCAAAAGAGCTTTGATTTCCAAATGACACATCTATTGGTGAATCGCTAAAAATTACATCCTTAAAATGTGAAAAAAGATGATTAAAAATAATTATTCAACCCATCAACATAAGGTTCATCAACATAAAAAATTAGTGGGATTCCATTTTCCATTTCTTGAGTATCTTTTTGAGCTTTTAGTTATTTCAATTATTTTAATTCATTGGAAAGAATTCCCATTTGTCTGATTAATTGTTGAATATTTTGTTGAATCACTAAATTATTATGTTGCATTTCAAGAGTATATTGTTGAAATTTTAAAAAACATCATGATCAGGCTCCTCATATTGCTGATAATCAGGCCAAACATATGAGTAGTCACTATGAAAATCCATTTTTTTGGTTTTTTAAAACACAAAATTAGTGGTTAAAAAACCTAGAAAATGTAAAATCAAATCAGAAAAAAAAAATTAGCCAACCTCCCCGATAATGATGCCAAGTTGACGCTGGGGTTTTTTTCATGAAACTCCAATCAATAATTTCCCCTTAAAATGTAGCACAGTGGTGACCATGGGGTTGTCTCAAGAGGATGTTTCAAGATAAGTTATCAAATTGTCACTTTGTTAATTTGTTTTTGTTAATGTCAAAATTAGAAATTGGGATTTGAAATTACACTAACAATGTTAAATAATATAAAATCAGAATTCAACTATAAATATACATTAGTGATTGGAAATCAGAAGCAAACTAGACTAAATAAAACAAACAAAAGAAGGTAGTTGTAGACAAACATAGATCCTTAGATACTCCCTCAATCCATGTTTAATTGAATTATCAGATTATATTTTTCAATGATCACTCAAATATCTCCAAGTGAACACTCATATTGACTAGAAACCAAATCGTGTCCTCAAATATGGGTGTTTATCCTCTTACGAAAGTGATTCAATTACCCAAATACCTTCGAGCAATAAAAACTAATTGAACTTGTTGTGATCAATGGAGAGACCTCGCCCAAAGAAGTTTAAACAACAAGAAAATTATTTTACATTCATAAGATTAAAAACAATCTAGAACAAAATAGATGAATGTGAATTCAGGAAATAAAATAGACTTCTATCATTCATGAAAATAAATTCTAGAAAAATATAATGTGAATACATTGAAGTTCCAAACTCAAAAGGGAAGAATCTTTGGATCTCCACTGCCCACCACCACTTGGAGTTTAGTACTTCATGTCTTGATTATCATCAATTGGAATCCTATTTTCCAGAATATCTCCTCCATTAATGATCAATCCCGTGGTCCAACCCCCTTGAAATGACTATCCTTGTAAAAGAGAGAAGATACACATATTTATAGTGAAAATGGGTTGAAGGAGTATCGCTCAAATTCTGTCCTTCTGATTGCATCGACTTTTATACCCATTAAATGACCTAATTGGTAAATGGTCCCTTCTTGAATCTTGTTCATGTTCTTCCCCCTCGTTTCTCCAAAAAATGTCAGCCTATTGTTTCCAAGTATGAATGAGTTATTGAAGTTTTGGTGCGGCACATTTAATCTACCAAAGTGACTCTTCTTCTTCCACAACTTCTACTTACAATGCCATTAAGTCCTTGAAAACAGCCAATTCTGACGTGGACTACTGAATTAAATATGTTCATTTATTCCTCCTTTATCTCCTTGTTTAATATAAGCTCCATTCGATTGGTAATCTTCGAGTTAAAATCTCAGCATTAAAACATTCCAAATATGCACACAGTTTTCAAGGTCCGGCTTATGAGCTGATTTTGGGCCTCTAAATGATTGATTTAGCTGGGCCTCTAGAAGGATGAAATTTTTCCAATGATGTAAGTAAACCTAAAAAAGGAATTTCACAATTTGGGTTAGTGTAGAAAACGATATGGCCGAAATAATGAAGAAAAATAATACAGTTAAACACCAAAATTAAGACATTATGGCATTTGAGCTCAAAATACCACTAAAACATAAAAATGTGACAATTTCCCATAAAATAACACTTTGGTGGGATTTATAAAATGTAAATACAGTATTAAATATTTGTAATTTAATTCTTCATTAATAAACCCACTATAAAGCATAAATACAAAAAAATTATTAACAATAATTGGTTGTGAACCTAATTGAAAAAATGTGAACCATAGGCCCATTGTATATGAAATTCCTTTGAACTGTGGGAATAGTTCCCCTCCTTCAGCTCAGAGAACCATGTGGTGCACTGCTACGTGGAAAAGACCCTACATTTCCTAACACCATTCTATGCAGATGGAGTTTGAGACCGCATACCACCATGGTATGCAACGACTTCATCAAGGTCTACGTACCACATTGGTATGTACATAACCCCTTCACCTACATAGAAGAATGCTATGTTTGGAAGCCCCCATCTTATATGAGAAAATGGTATGCGAAATGGGGTGTATTTTGGTTTTCCACCTTCCTACTCAAATCTTCTCCTTCCATTCCTTTCATTCCCTCCAGGGATCATTCGCTTACCAGTCCACTGACTTCAGGCCAAAGATTCTTCCAAAGACACCAGACCTGTATGACCAGACTGTTAGGCACATCAGTGTTCCCTTATAATTCTAAATAATTGAGGTAAGTGGAGGATTAAAGGTTGTTCCCACAATGGTTTGGACCTCCAAGACGACTTTAAGTCTACATTCTCAGGGTAACCCAAATTCCAACCCTAGGATGTGGATGTGAACCTCCCTATTATAAGGACAATGGGTAATGGATGGCTTTTCCATTCAATGTGGGATAGTGACAAGACACATGGATCATACGTGCATTGCTTTTGATGAAGATAAATTATTCTCCCCTTCCATAGAACTCATTTCAGGGAACTCCTCCTGAGGTAAGTCCCTAAAATTTTCACAAGATGTGGTGCTTTCTCCCCTCTCCAACCTAACTTGGGATGTGTCTAGATAGCTCACCAGTTGTTACTACCCTAGATACCAAAACCTGTGAGGGGATTACACATTCAAATCCCCATACCATGTATCATTGGGCTAAAAGACATGCCCTCATCCATCATGCCCTCCTCTTTCTCCCCAGTGGAGAAGGGAAAGTGTGACTTTGTTGAATCATTCACTTCATAATGTTTCTCACACTGAGTATGACTTGTGTGGGCTTAAAGGTCTATGATGTAACAAAATTCTTAGAACCTAGTCATGAACTATAATAACTCTGATTCCCAACACAACTGGGATATGTAGAAGCCTTTATCTTGGCCCGATATCTATATCATATCATACATGAAATGAGTTATCATGACCCTCCTTCAAATGGGTAGCTTCTATGCGTAATACCTTGTCAATAACTATAAGAACTCTTATTCATACTTTAAAACAAGATACATTGGAAGCCTGTATGAAGTCCCAAGATCAAGGGGGGTCCTTTTTAAAGGAAAATCCCTAATCATACCCTTGCAAACATGGCCTCCTTTATGGTATAATATCCAACTTACACCAAACTATGTGGGTTCTGATTCCTCTCATGAGGATGCATCGGAATCCCATCTTATGGGTTCAATCCTGTCTGAATGGCCTGAAGGCCTTTATTTTTATTGATTTTCGATGACCCACCTTTCAAGGGATGAGGGGGAACCCTTAAAATGCCCATAGACACTAGAGAGCCTTATCATAGAGCATAAACTAGCATAATCTTAATAGTTCATGACCCATTCAGAAAAATAGATAACCTTTAAACCTAGGGGTAATCCACAGACACGTGAATGGGAATGAACCAAGGATTAATGAACATCTGAACATTGATCAAATATATAAGGGAGTCGCGGAGTAGCCAATAATTCCCACCAA
Organism: Viscum album; assembly: GCA_963277665.1. Taxonomy (NCBI): domain Eukaryota; kingdom Viridiplantae; phylum Streptophyta; class Magnoliopsida; order Santalales; family Viscaceae; genus Viscum; species Viscum album. Next base: position 705,632,546 of record OY728155.1, read on the forward strand.
AAGGGTGTGATGATCTAGAACTCCCATATTCTCAACCAATAGAGTCCTTAAGTTTATTTGGAAAAATCATCATCCAACGAGTTCCTTCCATTGGAATTCAGGTTTATCAATCATGGATACAAGGGTTGTTGGGTGTTTATGGATCCATGAGTAAACTCGTTGGAGACTATCCAAGGACCTTGTACCCGATACAGGATGATTTGACAAACACATAAGAACCTACAATCTCCAACTAGGATCTTGAAAATGGAAAACCCCATCCATAACATAAAAAGGATATAATTTCTAATCCTAGTGGCGACATCTCACAAAAACCATGCAGGGTCATGATGAGATTCATACCGAAACATAAATTCTAAAAAAGTACTAATAAATAGCCCTTTTTATCTATATTAAAATAAAAATATAGATAAAGGGTAGATATTATCAGTGACGAAACTGATACACTTTATTAGTGACCTTTTTCTAGCAAAGATAAATATTCCATCCATCAGCACAGATAAAGGATATCTTTATCAGTACCAGTAAAACTGATGATAATGGTGGATTTTATTTGTTATTTCTGGCACTGATAAAATGTATCATTTATTAGTGCTTACAATAATGTTGATAAATGATATCATTTAACATCATTAAGAAAATCATGGATGAATGGGGTCTTTCAGCTTGATGATAAAAGGTAAGATTTATCAGTGATTTTTACTAGTGTTGATAAGGGATATCACAGAATAAATGTAAATCTATAGTAGTATGTGTGTCTCTGTCTATATATAATAATATAAATATATACAATTATATGAATATACATAATTATTTTAATAAATATATGAAAAACATGTATGAAAATATATATAAGTAAACAGATATATCCTAAAATATGTTACATTCTAATTTAAGGAATGTCTCTTTTCATGTTTATGACCCTATTTTTTGAATTCGAATGGCCCTTGAGACTCTGGTAGTATCACATGGGGTTGTTTTTCAGTGCTTGATGAAATGGAAATTTACAGCATAAATTTAGAATCTACGATTTAAATTTTCCAAATGGCACAAATCGTGAAAACTTTTTATAGCATAAAATTATTTACGCTGTAAAAATGGATTTAGATTGTAAATTCATCTCTTGAGAATTTTAACATAAGATGATGCCTTTTTTAGAATATGTACAACATGGGGAATACACATCATAAATCCATTATTTATGTTGTAAATCCCTTCTATCCAAATGTTTTAGTTGAAATTCCTACATTATATCTTTTTTAAGTTTGAAGGTGATCCTCCTATGAAACCTAGGCTTCCTCCCTTGTGTAGTGAGCAACTCCAGCCCTTCTATGTGTCCCTATTGGGTGTTTAGTCTCCTACCATAATCTACTTCATCTTTTTTTCATTTCTAATTCCTACTATGGGTGTTTCCTTCAGTGCATGATTACTGGTAGGTGGTTCAATAATACTTTAATATAAAATTGAAACCCTAATATCTTGATTGATTTGGAATGTGTTTTTAATTTATTTTAATTTCCAGATATAAAATGATTTGATGTATCATTTTAAAAGGGCATTGAAATTGTGACCCCCCGGCAATTTCAATGGGATTAAAATTACTGGGTGGATTTTTGAGAAAAATTCTGGCTTGAAATGATAATTGATTTCATGAAATGATATGATGTTGATTAATTAAAAAATAGCATTAAAATTAATTATGAATTAACAAGGGATGAATTTGATGGAAATCTGTGATTTTATTTTGAAATTTACATGGCATGTTAAACCAAAAATAGGGAAATTGAATTGTGAAAGATTAATTTCTTATAAATGATGGATTGTTCCAAGAATGAATCAATGCTTTATTAATTGATTGATTGAATCATAGGAGATCCTTGGTAGTTAGTGGGAAACTATTAAAAGAACCTTAGAACTCCAACTACCATAAAATGGATTGATGATGACAAAACTAAATGAACCAAGTTTAACATGATTTTCCATGATGGGTTCCCAAGTGGGATGTTGATCAATTTTCCTCATGGATTAAGGATTAAAAGGGTTCACACATACTTGATCTATGGTGATGATTAAAAAGTGTGAGGATCCTATTTCCAAAAACTATCATAACATAGATATTATAACCATATTACATTATTTTGATATAATAGATTATGCATTCCATTTTTTATAGGAGTATTTTATTCATCCCATTATCTTTATATAAAAGTTTTGTATAAAATTTTCATTCAATACATGTTTTTATATATCTTATATCTTTTGTTTTGAAATCATGTTTTGGTTTAAAATATTAAAATTTATTTTCATGCATTATTTTATTGAAATTAAAATCATAAATGGTTTAATTTTTATGGAATTGATTATGGAAAACCTAGGGAAACCCTAATGGGATTTTTAAATCACACCCTATATTCTACTTTAGGAATTATAGATCTTGTTATAAAATGTACATGGAAAGGGAAAACAACACTTGGATATGGTAGTTGTTCTTAATTTTAGGGTCGATGGGGTGATAGTGTTAACTGGTGGAGTTATTGTCTACCTGTGTAGTAACCCAGGTGCAGTTCACCCATAAGAAATTAAATATGATTGGACACATGGCCTTAAGTGTGCCTCCTCAAATTTCAGAGACTTTTGATAAGCAGTGAGGACCTAAAGTGGTATGGTGGGGAGACTATTCCATCATGATCAGAGTGAAACATGGAGGTGGGTAATAGAAAAATAATTATAAGAAAGATAATGGATTTCCAGAAGCATAATATAAAAAATCAGAAAAAAATAGTAAAAGGACATCATATTAATAAATATAACCATATCTGGTATCATATTCAAAATATGATGTCATTTTTATGCTATATAAAAAATAGAAACATTAATACCTGGAAAAAAGAGTACTATAAATCACATATACAATAGAAGGAAAAAATAACAAAAAATATCCCATGAGAATACCAAGAACAAGCTCAGTCATCTGATACCAAGCTCTCGTCCTAATGGATAATCAAGCTTCTTAAAATATGGTGCTTCCCTTTATCCCTACCAATATCCATGAGTAATGATCAGGTACCAATTGGTGGGAAAAAATGGTGTGAGTAAAACATTGAAGGCCACCACCGATGGTGTCTAGTACTATCCATCACATGAATACACAATGAGCATTGTGAAACTACTAATTAATGTAATGTGGTACATAAATAAACCACCTCAGTTTGGGTTACTCATGGGACACCCTTATGACACTACCTTCTTCTGCCAAAGTCAGAATTTAAATAAGAACTTACATTTTATGTTTATGTTTATATATTCTAGAGTTATGGTATATATCTAATGTGTCCATGAATAATTATAGTCATGTATGTTTCATTATTTCAATGTCATTTTAATTAAAAAATAGTGAATTCTAAAGGGTTATACCCTTGACAGAACACCAGAAGGGGAAAGAATTACCTGAGTGCTATAATCATGTCCAGGGTTGTCTTGGTGCTGAAAATAATAAAATTTCTTCAAAACCAATGTACCCTGACAAAAGGAAAAGGTGGGTTATGCTTCATTTGAAAATAAAATGCTATATATTTTAAATATACATAACAAAATTTATGTAATATGAATAAATATATATATATCATTGTTTATATTCATATAGATAAATTGAAATCCAAATCCACTTAGATACCAAATCATGTGCTATAGAAGGAGGCCCATGAAAATAAAGAGCGAAAACTAGTAGATGAAAACAAAAAGGTATTTTTAGAATCATGTGTAATTATGACATAATAGTAATATATTATGATTTATAATAGTATTACACAAATATATAAATTCATTTTAATATGTTTTTTATATTATTTGGTCATAAAAATTAATATTTACTATACTTGAAGAAAATATATTTTCAATATATTTCAAGCCGCTAGAAAAATATGGCCTTGTTACTGGTGCATGTTTTGGAGTGTCACCTAGAACATATTTTGAGATGAAAAGTCTACAAGTAAATACATAAGAGATAATGAGAGATATTTAGTCATACATAAATTATTTAAAATATATTATTGTATGGTATAGTTTGGAATGGTAGTATATGAAAATGAATCCAAGAGAAAAAATGGTAGAATAATGATCAGTAAAGGAAGTGCCATAGGACCCCAATATCATTCAGTCTTGACAATATGTAACACCCTGAGATTTTGTAACATAATTTCTTTAATGGAATTTAACCATTATGAATTTGTTTATTCCAACCAATAAAAATTTAATATTCAGGTACATGAAACAAAAATTTTAAATTATGTAACACAAAATTCCAAGTTTATATTTTGGTACATGAAACAATATATTTAGATTTCTCTAAAAGCAAAACCATGTTATCTTTTATTACATATGACATTGATTGTTAACAAAACCAAAAAATGTTATTAATATAATTATATAAAGGTGGTCATTATAACATAGTCATTAAAATTTGTGATATTAATATTAATATATAGTTTTTTAATATTAATTAGAATGGTTTTATAAAAATCAATTATATTGATAAAAAATTACTTACATTTCAATAAAATATTTATATGTTTCAAAAATTATATTTTCTCAAAAAATGCTTTTTATTTATATTTTTGTATAATATTAAAATTAATTTTTAACAAATATATCAAATTAATTTGATAAAATAAAATTCATTTTAAAATCATCATTTCAAAATTATATTAGGCTTAAATACTTGAGAATTTTTTGAGAAGATTAATTTTTTGATGATTAGGGAAAATAATGAATTCTAATTGAAAATTGTCTTTGATTTTAAATTATTAATAAAAGTAAATTACATTTTAAATTGGTTTAAAGGTAAAAAAATTTCAATTAGATATATATTAATCCAATTTATTTTATTTTAATCAATTTAATATTCATTTTTGAAATAAAAACATTGTATAATCTTAAACATTTTCCCTTTAAAAATATGCCCTTCATCACGTCTGTATGATTAATTTTAAATTAAAAATTTTCAATTATTTGAATTGAATTCGGAATAATGAATTACAAAGTTTGAAACATAACAATTTATATTATATTATAAGTTAAAATTAATTTTTTACAATAACTAATAGTTGAGATATTAAAAAACATATTGTGGTTAGGGTAAAAATATGATTATGAGGGGTAAAACTAAAACAATATGAGTTGAAATGAGATAAAAACATTCATAAAATATTTTATAAAAACACAATTTAATATTTCATCTTTTATATTCAATAATTTATCATTTTTTATTTCATTTTAATGAATATAATTTGGGTATTATTGGATATTTTTAAAAAATTCGAAGTGTGGTAGTTATCGCATTTATAAAATCTCTCCCCTATCCTCTCTTCTTCACGAATTGAAACCCTTTTAATTTAGACAATACCTTCCCAAATAACTTAACAAATTACCACCTCTCATACAAGAATTGTTATTTTTTGTATAAATCCGACCTAGTAATTATTTTTGTTCAAATTTAAGGACCATACATGAAGAAGAGGAAACATTCTTCAATGAGTTTTTATTTTATTTCTTCCTCCACTGCCATAAATTATTATTAATTATGGATAATACAATAAAATCAGTATTTTACATATACTTATATGTTAATATGTTATTTTAATGACATAATAATATCAATAATTCCATCAAATGAGTTACAAAATCGTAATTTGTGGGTATGATGGACGGCCTCCCCCCAAACCAATGTTATTTATATTTCCATTACCACCTCTCGCAGTTGTTTATGGGGATTGATATAAACTCTATATATGATATTTATGAAATTATTAAACCAATTTTGTAATTATGTAATATATACCTTTTTATTTAATATTCAGTAGGAGATATGGTAATGTTATTCATGTGTGTAGTGGGATACAACCACATGAAGAGATGTTATTCGTTATCAAAAACAATTTACATGGAAGACAAGAAAAAAAAAATTTAATAAATATATATGATATTAATGAATTAATTATGAAATTAATTAAATATTTATAAATCTAAAAATATAATATACCATTTTATTTCTTAAAATTTCTCTCACTGAAAGAAGATAACATCATTCATGTAGTTGTGGACTACCACCTTCACGAAACGATGTGACTCTATTGTTTGATCAATAAACCACATGGATTATATTTATATATATATTAAAATAAATAAAATGGTATATTCAATATTTTTATCATTATTTAAAGATAATATATTACATACCTCTTTCCATAATTATCATTGAAAAATGGAAATGTTAATCATGCGTGCATACAGCCTACCATCTCCATGATCGTAATATACTTCGTTTCTCAAAAACACCTATCATGACTAGTATTAAAAATGTAATTGATGTTTTAATATAATGATTATTTTATTACTATTTTCCTAAATTTAATTTAACCATTATCAAATAAATATAATTGAGAATACCAGATCAAAACAAATATGAAAAACAAAGGGATCTTTACCTGAAACGTTACTTTAACATTGAATTGGTAATAAACTGGTTATAAAAAGTCATAATTAAATAATATATGTTATGATATATATTTATATATATATGTTTGGTTATTTAATATATTTATAATGAACTTATATTTATTATACAAGAGGTTTGAACACGCACGAAGGAAGTCAAGACTGAAGGTAAAGTATTTTCATCCCACTTTTTGTGAGATAATATCCATATTCACCATATGTTTATTTTGGTAAACTAATTTAATTTCATTCATATTAAAAGTAAAATTTATTTTCTATATACATATAATTCATAAAGTGGTTACATATATTCAGTCCTCTAAATTCAATATTTATGATTTTAATGGTTATACATAAATATTTAATTTTATCTAAATATATATTGGTTTTGTTTATGTCTAGTGTTGCATATGGAACAAAAACATTATCAATTGAAATGGATTCATATATTATAATTTTAGGGTGTTAAAATTTATAACTAACCACCAATCAAGAAAAAATATATATTTTCAGTAATATATTTTTATTTTATAATATTTATTATTCCATTTCATGATTATGGTGGCCAATTTCCTTTTTCTATTTATCCTACATTGTCACATATACTCTACCATTTGTGAGTTTTATATTTGATCTATATCATTGATTCAACTTGTGATCATCTCTAATCTACTTTACTTTGTTAACTAGCATCTTGTATTTATCATGGATTTATTATGATCAATAACCACTTATATTATAGTGTAGTTTGATACCACTCCTTTAATTGTTTTTTCAGGAGAGAAATAAAATAGTGAAAAATATAGGGTGGTCAATACTGAGCACTCCTCCTCCTCCCCTAAACATTGTTGTGTAGTATTTAGTGTGAAGTTTCTTCTTGAGTCTCCAGTTCTAAGTGGAAAATACTATTCATACCTTAAAAAACAGTATCCAATAAGAACAATATGATAAAATGGATCCATAATAAATCTTAAAATCGATTATATTCTCTTAAATTTATTGGACCAATAGGGAATATTACATAATAACCAAGAGCATGGTGAATTATATTTTTCAAATAATTTAAATATTATATCATATTTTTAAAGTTAATGTATCCAAAATAGAAATAATTAGGCACATGAGTTTTTTATACTAGCTCACAAAAAACTAACCATAATCCTCTCTTAAACCCCGTAAAACACAGATAGAAGTATGACACACTAACCATGGAATATTACACTAACTTCTTCAAACCTGGATCCATAATCCAATTAAAATCATTTTTCACTTTGAGGCTTAAACCAAAGACTAAAATGCCTTTTTAAACATTAAGGTAAAACCTGAAATGTTCTTACATAATCCCCTTGAGGAATAACCAAAAAATTCTTTATGTGGGGGATATAACCCACATAGAGATACCTTTTAAATAGTTATTATAAATCACCCATTCCTAATCACAAAATAATAAAAATAATTACAACACCATAAAAACCTATTGAAAAAATGAATCTTGTGAATTTCAAGGTAATATGGATCACTCTATTAAATGAGTTTCAAATGATGATTCCTAGAAAAGTGATCATATCTACAATGATCACAATAATTGGAGAAAATTTTAATGCTTCATGGGTTTTTATCCTTGACAATTCATATATTGCAATAGTTTTGTCAACTATGTATATAAATTATCTACATGCATCATATTTTTAAAATTTGAAGTCTCTGTAAATCATCATTCCCAAAGTAATATTTGTATATAACTTCAATGGTACAATTCAATTATTTTTTTCCTTATAAAATTATTCATGTATATTTCTTTCATAAATGAACATAATATTAATATTAGACCTCCTCAATATTCTAAAAAACAAAGAAAAACTAAATAGTATAACTAATTATAATATTTAATATCATAGTATATGATGTCATAAAATGTGTATTACTATTATTGGAAAACTCCATAAAAATATATGATAATAACACTTTATATTTAAACAAGCATTAAATTGAATACCTCAAGCCCTAAAATTTCATTATAAATATCTATGCATGCCTAATCCCATGTTAATAAAATTTATATCATTATAAAAAAATCCAAAGCCTAATTTCATGGATTCTAGATAATTAATGAATAATTTTTGAACAAATAAAACCCAAATAATATACTTAATAAACATACAGAAAATAAAAATATGAACTAATATGAAAAACATAGCATATTCCAGGTTAATGTATGTATATACCTCAAAGGTGACATATGAGGTTTTAACTCATAATAAAATGGGTTTTCCCTAAAATAAGTTCATGATACACATAAAATTGATAAAATATGAGAAAATTTAATTGAATTAATTGAAATATTTTTTAGGGATAATATATTTCAAATAATGGAATTATAACATATAAGAAAATTTATCTAGATAAATAATTTAATGTAGATAAATTTACGTATCAAATATATTTGATGTAGACAAAATAATGGATCCATTATTTGACCAAGATGAATTTATGTATCCATTTTTAAAAGTAAATAAATTCATGTGTCCAAACTATTCATGTATCTGAATTCATGAAAGAAAAAAAAACATGTATCCAAATTAACATATCTAAAATTATGAAGTCTATAAATAGCTGGACATATCAACATTTAAAAAAAAATTAGACCTTAAAAAATAAGAATCTTATTTTTTCATGTTTAATTATATTTATATATTTTCATTTTATTTCCTAAGAATCATGAATCATCTTAATCGGACCTCTATATCTCATTTTATGATTACGATATAGAAAAAATGAGTTCTTAAACACTGTATAATTTAGGTAGAAAACATACAATGAATTATAGCAAACTTTTCCAAATAATTAAGATATATTTGGAATTTTATGTCTTATAAATAAACTTAGATAATTTTATTATCATATTAACTCAAAAATAATCACTCGATTTGGAGTTCATTATCCCACGTTATGACCAAAATACATAAGGCAACTAAATAAAAAAAATATGTGGTCCACAATTTAGGCTATAAACTGTTCATGAAACATGTATAACATATTTTAAACATTCAAAACAAAAAATATAAATATATTTATGTAAATAATAATACGATATAGCTAATGTTAAGACCTTTTTAGATGAGAGTAAATACTAAATATAACAGTTATTAAATTTTTTAAATTTATAATAACTCAAAAAATATTATTTTTTAATTATCAAAATTTTTTTAGTGAATGTGGTTCATGAAGTCACTTCAACATTCTCCCCCATTATTACAATTACAAATCTAATTATTATTCCAAAAACTATAACCATTTTAAAACTATCCAAAGCAAAAAAATTTAATAGAAAATATCTCTTTAAAATTATAATACATATCTCTAGATTATAGTACTACATTTCCTTAGTTTTATAATTAAAAATTAACTCCCCATAAATTTAGGAATTCTTTTAAAATTAAAACACATTTTATTTTATAAGATGTTTTTTCAGGGGGGAAATGACCTAAAATTGAGTATAACTATTGTATAAAACTTTACTACACATGAAAATTTAAAAACATGTTTCAAGTATCCACTATAAATCCTTATATTTATATAATATTGGGTTGTATACAGTGACAATACTTAATAAAATGTTTGTGGAAATCAATAAGAGACACTTCATTAAATAATATTTTATTAATTGTGAATGTTTAATCATTAAGTAGACATAAACTAATATCTATGAGAATGTTTAAAATAATAATAAAATGTTTCAAAATATAATGATAGTAAATCGAAAAAAATCAAAAATAATTTTTATTTCATATAAATTTTGAAATTTCAGTAGACAAACACACTAAAACTCCCCATAAATTCTTGCCAGAAAGCATCAAATTTCTATCATACCAAGCAAAAAAATAATTTTATCAAACTAATAAAATTACATGTGTTTAGTAAATATATCAACAAGTTGATTTTATTTATAAATAAATTATATATTTATATTTACTTTTTTAACATGATCCCTAAGAAGATGAAATTTAACATCATTGTGTTTAGTCCAAGACAATTGTTGGTGATTTTTGGAAATGTAAATAGTGTAATTATTGGTATAGAATATAGAAATATTATAAAAAACCAAACCAAAATAAAAAACTGTTTTCTTAATCCATAATCATATAGCATAACAATATATAACATATGTTATTTAGATTCATCATTTGAAAGAGAAAATTTTTTTATTTGATTCCCATGAAACAAATGAACATACAAGTAAATAACACATACCTAAAGTGATTTTTCAATTCTCCATACAATGAACAAAATCATAATCAGAATAACAAATCAAATCAAAATTATTTTTTATGTTGTAATACAGTCCAATATTCAAAAAACCTTTAACAAATCTAATAATACTCTTAATATACATAATGTGACTTTCCTTATGTTTACTTTGAAATATATCACACATTTCAAATGAAAACATTAAATTAGTCCTTGAAGATGTTATGTATAAAAAACATCTAATCATTCCTCTATAATATCTAACAACATTTGATTTTCTAGATTTATATAATAAAATTTAAAAGTAGTACTTATGGGAGTATTTTAACTTTTAGAATAGTTTAAACCAAATATATTAACTATCCCTTTATCATACTGATTTGATTTAAAAAACGCCATCATTTATTTGAAATATTCAAATACCAAGAAATTATTTCAAGGATCCCATAATAATCATATCATATTCATAGGTCATTATTTCTAAAAATTTGTTAATTTTTTTTTAAAATTATGATCTAAAAAATATCATCTATATAAATTTACACTGTTAAAATATCATTATATATTTACTTAATAAATAAATTAGGATCAACATTTCCCTTCTCCGATTATTTTTGAAAAGAAAATTAGTAAACTTTTCATACCACGATTGGTGATATTGTTCCAAACCATATATATCCTTAAATAGTTTCAAAATATGATAAATATTATTTTCATTTTGAAAACTAGGGGTTGTCTAATATATTATTATTCATAAATATACCAATTTATAAAATCAATTTTGACATCCACTTAATATTTTATAAATCTATTAAACATAGCATAATATAATTATTTTATAGTTTCTTCTAATCTAGTAACATGATATATTTTTTTCAAAACCAGTTCCTTTTTATTGAGAATATCCTTAAGAAAATAACCATACATTACTTTTATCTATATTTTCATATTTATTATGTTTGTTTCTAAAGATCCATGTTTTTCAAATAACATGAGAATCATTTATAAGAATAACTAGAGTCCATACATTATTTCTCGTGAACTTAATTGACTCATATTTTGTGGCTAAGGTCAAATTAGAATGATCTAAATTTTTATCAATATCCTTATGTAAAAAAGTCGAAATTAAGGTATCATAAAAAATATTCTTAATAGTCTTTGTAGTTTTAAAATTTAACTCTATATTTCCAGGAACATTATCTCTATAATGATCCCCATTATTCTTCAAATATCATTCGTGAATAGGTATATATTGAGAAGAAATATTCTCCCCCAAAATTATTTGTATTTTTATCTTGATATTATTTATCATGAAAATTAAAATCTCAAAATGAATCCCCAAGTTTCTCAATATCATCATCCATTTTATTAAAATATTTTTCATCAAACATAACATGAATTTATTATTCAAAAATCTGGGTTCTTTTATTATAAACTATTTATGCATTACTACTATTTGAATATCCTAAGAATATTCCTTCATCATATTTTCCATAAAATTCATCTGAAACATACTTAGTATTGAGAATGAAAAATTTCCAACAATAGAATCTAAAATAGCCAATTTTAGGTTTTCTACCATTTAAAGCTCATAAGGTGTCTTTTTCAATGAAGATATTAATATAATTCTATTGGTGACATAAAAATGTATATTTTTATATACTTCCAAAAAATATTTATTAATATTAAACTCATTTAATATGATATTTTCCAATTTGAAAACATTTTTATTTTTTTTCTGATAGACCATTTTATTGTGGTGATCCATGCACTAAAAAGTTATCATAATTCGGATTTTATTAATAAAAATGGATAATTTAAAAATTCTATAATTAAACACCATTAGCGGTTATAATTTATTTAATTAAGTTTCCTTTTTTATTTTGAAAAAAATTAATAAAAATAGAAAAACTTAGATAAAGTGTCAGATTTATATGTAAGAAAATAATCTTATGTGTATCTAGTAAAATATTCAACAATGAAAAAGAATATCTATTACCACCCAAACTAGCATGTTTTATAGGAATAAATAATTCTATGGGAATATGATAAATATTCCCTACATTTTATACTTATTTAATTAAGTTGAAACTATTTCTCCCTTGTTAACCTTTTAAGAAAAATTCACAGATAAAGGTTATGTCGTGTTAAGTATATGAAACTGTAGAACTATTTGGTTATTGAAAATATATTTATATTAACCTTATATTATATTTTATCATGTACTTATGAAATAATATGTCACAATATTTTATAAAATTAAATATTTGACAGTTTGGTCAATTATTTCAAAAAAAATAATTAAATAAATATTAGATATTATTTTTTTTCAAAACAATATAGATTTATCTCTAAACAATTCATGTTTCATTTTGAAATTTAATCAAAATTATACCATCATATAGTTGTTAAATTAATATTAATTTTTTTAATGCTTAAAAATATAATGGTTTAGTTATAATAACAAAATTTGAAATTCCAACCTCACTGAAACATTTTATAATTCCTCTATAATTGTCACTAAAAGTAACACCTCTATATAATTTCATCAATTGTAATAGAATTGATATATCATAAATCATATTTCATTAGAATCCAATTTCTATCTATCAGACAACCTATTTTATTATTTTATGAAAAATTTCCCACAAAAACCTTTTTAATGATGTTTTGATACCTGTGAAAATTTCCATCCTATGGGGTTAGAATATGGAATATTGGGAGCGCAAACTGATTTCAAACAATTTTTTGTATGTAATCTTGGAGATAAATATTTATAAATTAAATGCATAGTATGTACAATATATTTTGGTAATCTTAAGGAGTTCATATTTTCATAATTACCTTTCATTTGAAATCTTAAACATGTAGCAGTCGATGTACTTTAATTAGTTATATTAATAAATAAAGTTGTATTATATTTTGGTAAATTTTTATTTTAACCAATACTATATCTCTTTTTATTTATGTTTTTAAAATCATTATTTTATCAAAGTTTTATCTACCATGAACAAAAGTGGATATATTTGAATTTAATCTTTCAATTTTATTTCTATGTTTTTCATTCACTTTAAGAATAAAATAATCATTCCTTAATTTGTCTTCATAATATTTTTATGTCAAATCAATTTCTCTCTTTAATTATTAATTTTTTTAACGTAAATTTTTTATATTCACTTATTCATATTTCAAATTGGTATGTGTATTTTTTAAGTCTTCAAGAAAAGATTTCTTATGTTCTTCATTGTCCTTCAAAAATATTCATGTTGACTCTTAATATTATTATATAAACCAATGAACTTTTAAATTTTATGATCATTTAATTTAACCACTTAAATAATTTCCCATATATTGGGTTTTTTATAATCAATTTCAAAAGAATAATAATAATTTGAGTCACTTTCTTGATTTTATGGATCCATGAAGTAATGGTTTTATACATCATTTTATAGACCATATTCTTTTTTAGAACTTGAATCCTTACAAAAAATCCATACAAATTCAATTTTTTTCTTCTCCTTATTGTATTATTTCCTCTTATTTTTTTTCCTTATTATTAGATAAACAGGTTTCATGTTCCCCCATTTTCTTCACTCATAATATATAATATCTTGAGTATCATTAGAAAAAAATAACTTTATTCTTCCCATTTAAATCATATTGTGAATAATCCTTTCAAATTATTCTTGAATAGAATTTATTTATTTTATATCATCCCATTATAACATCTATAGTATAATTCCTTACATTACTCTATAATTAGGAATTAAAAGAGAAAGTAGAAACATTAGGCTTAAAATCAATTTCATTATTCTTTATATTATCTTCTCCAAAAATAATATACTCTAACTCATATTGTAATAACGATACAATGATCTCATCAAGTGTATATTCCATGATTTTTTTACTTTCATCTATAAAAACCTTTTTAGCATAGTACTTCTTAGGAAGTTCTCAAAGTACTCTTTCAATGAGAGTGGGGTTTCTGAAAGTTTCTCCTATGGAAATCATACCATTTGAAATAATATTAAATATATGTAACATTTGATTAACATTTTATTCTTCCACCATTTAAAACATTTGATATTCATCTATTAACATTACCAAATTTGTGCAAATGATCTTATCCAATCTAATATGTGTAAGTTGAACGATCTTACAAATTTCATGTGAATTTTTACATGTTTATACATGACTATAAATTTGTTTCGTTATTTCACAATATAAAATATTAATCACCTTGTAATTCAACACATACTTTACTATATCATTACCATCTAATGATTGAATTTCACCTTCATCAAGTTTGTATGGGTTTTTAATGATTTTTTAGGGACAAATAATAATTTTTCTATAAAGGATTTCATCTCATATTTCTAGTATCCAAAATCAGTTCCATAAAAATGTCGTGGTATTTTATGTATCTATCCATAATTTTAAGATATTCCTATCATCTTAAAAATATATTTTAACCTTGAAGGTTACATCACGAAATGGTATTCACAAATAATATTATATATCAACTAGGTTTCAAGATCTAATACCAATACATATTATTAGGAAAAAATAATAGAGCTCAAATCTTAAATGGTATGCCTTTAATACCAATTGTAGGTCCTAGAAATACGATAGAAGAATAGTGAAGAGGGGGTGAATTAGATTTTTAAATAATATAAATATTTTATCAATGTTTTAAATTCAATGTAGATTAAATAAAAATATGCTGGAATGAGAAATTTTTATAGTAGTTCTAATAAAATTTATCTTACTCTATTATTCACCCATATCAAACTCAGATAAATATGAAACCCACTCTAACTATGGAATCTTACACATACGTTTTCACACCAAGATTCATAACCCAATTGAAAATCCTATATCCCTAAAGGATTAAACCCATGACTATCCTACATTTTTTAACGTAGAGTAATAACCCGAACAATCCTTATTTTTTACACTAAACATGCAACCATAAATAAATTTGTTTGGGGATTTAAAACCAACACACTTATACCTATTATTGTGGTAGTATAATACATAAATTATTATGAAAAAAATAATAGAAATAAATTCAACACCATAGAAACCAATTGAAAAAATGATACTTATGAATGTCAAGGTAGTATGGATCACTCTTGAAAATTAGTGATGAATAATTATGTCTAGAAAAATGATAATATCTATAATGAACACTATAAGTGAAGGAAAGTTATAGTTCTTCATAGTTCTAGTATCCTTGAATGTTCATATCTTTCACTGGTCCTATAAACTCAATATATAGAGTTTCATCATGAAAAACATCTTTTAAATTTAAAGTCTATTACAAATCATCATTATTGAAGTAATATTTTTATGTAACTTCAAGGAAATACTTTAGAGTTTTTTAGCGTTTCTTTCCCAATAAATTCTTTATGCTTATTTGCTTCAAAAATAAAAAATATATTCATGTTAGTTATCCTCAATATTTTGTATAACAAATAAAAACTATATAGGGAAACTCATTCTATTAGTTAATAGTATAATTAATGATTTCAAAATAGTGATTATTAGTGTTATTTGAAAAATCCCTAAAAATTTTCAAGAATAACTCTTCATATTTCAACAGTCTGGAAATTAAATATCTCAAGTTCCAAAATTATAGTGTGAATATATATACACACTTTATCCCATGTGGATCTCAATTAATTAATCATAAAACAATATAAAACATATTATCATGTCTTATAGATAATTAATAATTAATTTTATAAAAAATTAAACATTAATAATATTCATAATATACTTACAGAACTTGAAAATATGAAATAATACGAAAGTTATAGAATAAATCCATGTTTATGTAAGTATTGACCTCAATGGTAACACATGATTTTTTAATACATACTAAAATGTCTTTTTCTACAAAATAGGTTTATGAGACATATAAAAAGGATTAACATAATTTAGATCCTCTAAAAAGATTTATTTATAGTAATTAAAATATCATTTTGAGAGATAATATATTTCATGTAACTAAATTTTACAATATAAGAAAATTTATCTACATAGATGAGTTTAACATAGTTGAATTCACATATATAATATATTTCAAATAGATGAAATCACATACCCATTATTAAAAGTAACTGAATTCACATATTCATTATTTGATGTATCTTAATTCACATAACCAAACTGTTCACATTGCCAAATTCAAATAAGCAAAACAACCACATAACCAAATTCACTTATCTAAAATTATGAAATTTTTAAACTATTTATATTATAAAATTTAATAACTAAATGATAAATTTTAAAAAATTGAAAAAATAATTAATTTTTATTTTTATTATATTTATATCATTTCATTATATTTCTGAAGAATCAATAATTATTCTAATCTGAACTCCATATCTCAGGTTATCATTAAAATAAAGTAACAAAACATTTTTGAAAAAACTATAGAATTAATAATGAAAATATACAATGAATTGTTTCCCCTCATTCTCGCTTCCTAAAGGCAGGTCGCACTCATCGCTTCTTTAGTGATGTTTCCTCCTTGATCTAAATGGGATAATGGGATGTTAGTTCCTCCTTCTGTGGATTCCTCATTAGAATTCGTCTCCTAGTCTAGGTCTCACTCATAGATTTGAGTAATGGTCTATGAATCTCATTCTCAGTTCCATATCTTTGTGGTTGTTTGTTAATTACTCTATTTCTGTCTAGATATCACAAGGGGTCTTGACAGGGCATCAACCTTCTGTCAGAGTAGATAGTAACATCAGGCATGTTGGGGAATCTCTAGATACATGAGCATTGGTCATATATATTCTTCCTCATAGGATGTAATCTCAAGGGTTTGGAAACTCATGGCTTCCCATGATATTCATATGGTATTTTATACCAGAGGCATGTCACTGATGTTTTCCTTGGCTTCCTATGTTTAACACATGGTATGTCGTGAGTTTAACATCTAGCAGAGATGGTTATGCTGAAGGCATAGTTTTCGAGGTTCTCCTCACATATACCATGTCCAACATAGGGTATTCCATGAGTTTCATGTCCCAAATAGAAGGAATAAGAGTGATTATAATGACCCATGGAGATATATTAGATTCATACATCCCTAGGAGGGAGCACCTAGAAGGTTTACCGGATGGATGGACCGAAGCACACCATGTCCCAAAAAGAGAAGATGGGTGTATCCCCAAAAGGGACCACCAGATGGATGGATGAGAATTCCCAAAAAGAGCGGACCTAGGGAGGTGTGTCCTAAAAAAGGAAGATTTCACACCGTGAGGGTGGATCCCCAAAAAGGTTCACTAGATGGAAGGATCCAGACATCCAAAAAGGAGCATACCTAGGGTGGTGTGTTCCAAAAGGAGATGATGTCACACATTGATGGTGGATCTCAAAAAGGAGCACCATATGGATGGATAAGGATGGCCAAAAAGAGAGAACCAAGGGTTGTGTGTCACAAATAGGGAATATGTCACACTGTGAGGGTGGATCCCAAAAGGCGAGCACCAGATGAATGGATTATGACACCCAAAAAGTGTGGACCTAGGGTAGTGTGTCCCAAATAGAGAAGATGTCACACCCAGAATGTGTATCCCAAAAAGGGTAACACCGAGGTTTTCTATTATCTGGGATCAAACCTCTAAGAGGCTTCCTACGTAACATATGTAAAATATAGGTCTAAAAAACCCACGTAGTTCGAATGGGTGAGGGATGGAATTGGGGTGTAAACTAAGGAAAACAATCTAGAAGCATGCTAGGGATTTCACATGGTTATCGGCCTAGATTCTACAATGGGAAATGGGATGGGTGAAACTATTCCACCGGGACATGGAGGCCTGCGTAAAACCAGGATTGATATGGATGGATTTTTGAAGGTTGGAATGAATGGGGTGGATCCGAGAATATATTTGAAGGTGCCAGTGTTGGGATTGAAGCTCAAGAAGGTTTCTTATGTATCCCTCTAGTAGGGAATCAAAGTCTACTTAGTTCTAGAATGAGTCAATGAGTGACCTAAGGAGACAAATCACGATAAAGGACAACTATACTGGGACACAAAGGAAATGAAACCAATAGGTAAATACATGACCTTCTCGAAACATAAATGCTCGAGGGAAATTACATGATGGAAAATGGGAGATGATCTTGAACCTAAGGGGGGCTTCCTACATACCTCACTCAAAAAGGGACAAATATCAAAGTCCATATAGTTCAGATATGTGGCATAGAATCAGAGTGTACACAAAGGATAACAATATGGGGACATAATAGGGATTCCATTTGGTAATAATCCCATCGTAAGATGGGCACTCTTGGATAGAGGGGTATAGATTTATTGTGGGGATTACACATGGTTAGCTGCCTAGGAACTATTCTGACACCAATAAGGGGTAGACTAAGGATATGGGTCCTAAAAAAATAGACATGGAAGCTTACCAGTGTTTGGGGTTGAACCTCAAGGAGGCTTCTTACATACCATGTCGAGGAGATAGGGATCAAAACCTTTGTAGTTTGAAAGAATATAGTTTAACGTCATGTGGGGTGAAATGGTCTTACAGTTTAACATCATGTGGAATGAGGGTGAACAGATGTGATGTGGTCAGGACCGATGAGTAATGGGATTGAACCTCAAGGAGGGTTCCTAAATATCTTTGTGGTAAGGAATCAAATTCCGTATAGTTCAGAATAAAGGGGGCATGGGGATTATGCGTGGTTAGCGGCCCATATGGATTTCATTGTTTATACTTACTCTAAGACCACATGATTCATTCTTGTTGTGAGAAACAAGAAGTAGCATCAGGCCTAATGATCATGTCATGAAATATGAGGCCATAAGGAATGTTGTGGGGGATATGCATGGTTAACGACCCAGGTACCGCCATGGAGAGAGAAAGGTAAATGATGTCCAAGAGAGGGTCGGGTGACACTCTTGAGCGGAAATGGTAAATTAGGGCCAAGGGATGCATGAGTTCCCCTATGGAGTGGCAATAGTGAATTGGGATTAGGCATGGATGTTTCCCAGGTGCCGCTATAGAGTGGAAACAGTGAATGGGGTATAATGGAGGTACGGGTGCCACTATGGAGCAGCAATGGTGAATGGGGACCAAGGGAAGCTTGAATGCAACTATAGAGTGGCAATGGTGAATGTGGGATAAGGGAGGCATGGGTACCAATAAGGAGAGGAAATAGATATTGGGTGATAAGGGATGTCCAAGTGCCACTATAGATCAGCAATGATGAATGAGGGCAAAGAGTGGAATAGGTTTCTCTAAGGAGCTACAATAGTGAATGAGGGCCAAGGGAGGCCCGAGTGCCACTATTTACTGGTAATGATGAATGGGGATTATGCATGAAATCTATCTATGTACTGATAAGGGGAGGCAATGGTAAATGTTGGATAAGGGAGGCCCGGTGCATCTAAGGAGTGAAAATTTTGAATGAGGCTTATGCATGAAAGCTTCCCAGGTGCCGCTAAGGAGTGAAAATAGTGGATGGGGATTAAGCAACGGAAATGCTGCCCGGGTGCCTCTAAGGAGCGACAATGGTGAATGGGTGCCAAGGGAGGCTTGGTTACTACTATGGAGTGGAAATGGTGAATGGGGAATTCACATGGAATCTGCTCGGGTTCCACTAAAGAGCGGTAATGGTGGATGGGGCTTATGCATGGAAGATGCTACCCATATTCCTCTAAGGAGAAGAAATGGTAAATGAGGTCCTAGGGAGTCTCAGGTGCCACTATAGAGTGGAAGCAGTGAATGGTTCTTACGCATGAAAGCAACTTGGGATATCCTTCTCATGTATGTCCATGAGGGAATCCCAACTCACTAGTTGGTTGAGGTATATAATTGGGTAATAGACTTGTGTGCTAGTTCCCAAGCAGGATAATGCCAAGGTCATTACAATCAATCCAAACAAAGGGATATAAATTTTTTGAATCATATGTCCCTTATTTGGAATGCAATGAGGGTGGAATAATTATGCAGGATAACTATTGACCTATGTTTGAAACATAGTATCCTTATCATGTTATCCTAAAATGTGGAAAAGAAAATGAGGGTCGACTGCGAACCATGTTAGATACACAGGACCTGACTTGAAGTGTTGTCCAATGGCTTTCGAGGTGTTGACCCAGGATGGTAGGTGAACCATGAGGCTGAGAATCCATACCATAGAGGGTCCCTTCATATGTGAAAAAGTATGAAGATCCAAATTAAGGACATTCAAAACATGTGGTGAAGTGATGGAATGTTCAAATAGATTACAATGCTCTTGAAATTAGGCCATTGTGATCATGGAATGAGGAATCTTATGTAGGATTCATAAGGAACCCTATTCTTGAATGATAGGGGATGCTATAGTTTAAGGTCGTGTAGTGAGGATTGTTGTTATATTATGTTTTTCGCATAAGGAATCTCTTATTTGGAGAAAGAGGCATCCTATATTTTTCATATAAGGTATACTACATTTTATAGTAATGTAGAGTGGACAATTCTGCATAAGGAGTCTAGAAATGGATTGTTTGGGAATTACATAAGAGTGGACCTTTTGGGTTGATTCTAGTATAGGAGTTAGGAGATGGGGTTTTGAGGAGTTTCTTGAGGAATGGTTCATCTCAAGGTACTCATGGAATTAAAGATGACATTCTCAACTCATGACATGGGAAAGTGACAGAGTGTAATATGGTGACTCAAGGTTTTTCACGAAGTGTGGAGGAGTATCTTAAATCACATTATTTCATAGGTTTTAGTGGGGTGTTAATAAGGGTGTGATATAAAATATTGGGGACCCAGCTCGAAAATATCATTGTACGACTCTCCATTTTTCATGGGGGTTAGTAATGGTAGCAAAGGGACCAGCCCGAAGGTAAGGGCTCGTAGCTCGGCACAAGTCCCGAGTAGGGGTGAGGGGGTGCTGCCCATGTGTTATAGATCGATGGGTTTGATGGTAGGAGCTTCACAAACAATAGGGATTCAAAAATAAAAGGGCTTCGTAGATCATATGGTCTTGCAAAGGATGTGGCTTCATAAAGATCAGGGTCTCATAGAGCATAGGGTCTTGAGAATGATGGAGCTTTGATGAGCTTAGGGTCTTTCAAAGGATCATGGTGAAGGAAAGGTTTTCACGAAGCATGGCCTCACCCTATTATATAACTCATTAGTAGGATCCTTCTCCATGAAGGCTTATTGATTCGCAGATCCTCGAGAAACCCATTGGGCTCCCTCCTTCACAAAAGGCTAAGGCCTTCACGAAGAATATCACTTCATAGTGCTCGATAAAACTATTAAATGGGAGATTGGATGACGAAAGGGTGGCGTAGTGGTGCTTATGAAGGGGGGAAAGATGGCTATTTATAGGTGATGGGGGTCGGTGTAGCTCACTATGGAGAAAAAATGGGTTTCATGAAGATAAATTAATGCTAAAAAGTACATACGTTCATGATCATATCATGATGAAAAATTTATGCACGGAGGAAAAGTGATCATGATGGATTGCGAAGGAAAAGAGACACACTAAAGAGATACTTTCACGATGGATCGTGAAGGAAAAGTGATGCATAGAGGAGATATGTTTGTGGTGGGTAGCTCCCTGAATCATGATATTCCCAAGTGTGTTGCGA
This sequence comes from Viscum album, assembly GCA_963277665.1. Taxonomy (NCBI): domain Eukaryota; kingdom Viridiplantae; phylum Streptophyta; class Magnoliopsida; order Santalales; family Viscaceae; genus Viscum; species Viscum album. The sequence continues at coordinate 705,654,900 of OY728155.1, forward strand.
AGAAAATTGATGTGAAGAAGCATATATGTTAAAGTGGATGTGGACGGAGCTTCGTGAATAGGTTTCATCCAACGGTTCAAAGAGGTTTAAAATTATTTATTATATGATATGACCCCATTTTAAGGGATGAAGGGGGTGGAAACCCAATTAAACCATTGATATAGGACACTCACACTGGAATGAAGAAAGAGTAAAAACCATAATGACATCAGTGAACTGCTCTGTAGGATCGAAATAATGATGTAGATGCTCAATATACAAGAGGAGGGGTGAATTGTATACTTTAAAAATTCCTTTGGAACTTTTAAAGTTAGTTATGAATAACTATGATTTTCTTAAGCAAAGGAAAGGGCTAAGTTTAACAAAGTTAAACTAAGAAAATTCACACCACCTCTAACACCGAATGCAACCTTGGAAAGAGATTCTGAAAGTAGGTTCTGGAAATATGGTTCTAGAAATTGAAACATAACAAAAGATTACAATATGAGATTCTACCTTAATGCGTATAGAATCTAAATGAAACAGAGTACAAATAAGGAAGTATAATAATGTAATACTTTCCTTACAATACAATATGCAGCGAAATAAAAACAAGTAGTATAACTACAAGTAACAAGATATAGGTCTTTTAACCCAAAGAGAAGGGTATCCAACAACATTGGATAAAGGTCCCTTGATTTATAATTTCATGCAAGTCTGACTTACCCACACCAGGGTGTGCCCTCGATACGAAGATCGGAGTCTCTGTCTTGCTATCCCCGCAATCCCTCAACTTCAAGGTAGTTGGAAACCTCTGTCTTCCTCGGCAAGGAAGCCCTCGAACTTCAAGTTAGTCGGCACCTCTGTCTTCTTATCCCTGGAAGCCCTCAAATGTAATCACCAACATTCGGAGTCGCACAAAGCTTTGAGTGTTAATAAGAGCCTCTCTCTCTAGAAATCACTTCAACAGCATGTATGGACAAAATCAAGTTGTTCATCTGTCCATCTGTATTGAGTTCTTTCAAATGAGCTCCTATTTATAGGTAAGGTCAGCCTCCTTCCCAACGATCGTATTTTCCTTTGAAATCGGAGGGACCAGTACATGTGTCACTTAGACAACGGTTAGTTTATAACAAAATAGACGACGTCGTTTTATTACAAAACAAGTGTAACTGAATGTACGACATCATTTTAATACTAACTCAAAAGTTCGGAATGAATGCTTCGGAGTGAAAATTAGGAGTGTAATATAAATATTAAAGAGTAGAAAGATTATAGAAATGTATGCAGAATAAAAGTTTGGAGTCTAACCAAAATATTTTTCAGAGTCTGAATTAATTCAGAGTTTATAAAACAAAGATGATCAGATTCTGTTTAATAGATGAATTCGGTATGAGAATTCGGAATGCGAATTCATCATCAGAATTCGTAATTAGAATTCTTCATCGGAATTCGTAATGAGAATTCTTCATCAGAATTCGTAATGAGATTTCTTCATCCGAATTCGTATCCTGAATCAGGAATAGAACTTAGTCAGAGTTCATATCCGGAATTCGAAATGATACTTTATTACAGTTCTCTTCCAGAATTTAAAGTGAAACTTCATTATAGTTCTTATCCAGAATTCGGATCCTCAAACAGAATACTTTATATTAAGGTTTTAAAAAGATCCGAGAAAAACAGAAATGAATCCGAATCTCATACTTATGAAAAATATGGATGAAAAATGATAAGGATAAATTTCCTTATAAAAGCAATTTTCCTTAAGAAATCATTTTTCCTTAAGAAAGGTTTTTGTGATTTTCAAAACAAGAAGGAATGAAAATGTCATAAGGAAAACCTTATTGACTCAACAATCTCCCCCTTTTTTGAAAGCACAAACATCCTTACGAAAATGAAATTCTAAGAAGAACGAAAAACATTAAGGCTTATCTCCCTTTTATTTGAGGATATTGATGAATACGACTAACTCCCGCTTAGGCTTTGAAACTCTATGGATCTTATTCTAGATTTCCGGAGTGTCATTTCATTATGAATAAGAAAGTCTTCTTAAATGAAACCCCCCCCCTTAAACAAACTCTTATTATATTTCTTCTTTCTTACTGATCTTTTCCTTCTCCTCCTTATGTAAACTCTTATTAGAGTTCTTCTTTTTCATAAGGATCTTTTCCTTCTCCCCCTTTTTTATTTTAAAAAACAAATCGAGGGAATGGAAAAAAATAACAAATTACCTGAAAAATTAGTTATAACAACAAAGGAACTGAGAAGCACAATTTTCAGTAGATTTGAAATGTCGTCAACAAAGAAAAATAGATACAACAAAAAGATCAGATCTAGTTATTTCGGATCTTTTTCCTTCGACATGAGCCCCTTAAGAATAGTCTTGATCTTCTTCAGGTCTTTATGATCTTCTTCAGATTGCTTCTCTAAGACAACTATTCTTGCAGATTGAGCTTCAATATTTTCTTCCCAGGATTTCATCTTTTCTTCCTGAGCCTTGATCTTTTCTTCCGGGGACTTCATCTTCTGTTCAAACTAAATCTGATGATCCCTTTCAAACTTCCAGTTTTGAGAAACAGAATTCAGCTTCCCATTTAGATCTCTGACTTCTTGGATCTGGAAGTTCTTTTCATTTGTCATCTTCTCTTCAAAGGTGGAAGTCAGCTCATTTATATTCCTATCCTTAGTCTCAAAGGCATCTTTAACATTGTCTTGTAATTCGTCAAATAACCTCATCTTTTCAATAGTCTTCTTCGACCAGTTTGTCATCCTCTTGAAAGATCTTCTATGAGCTTCGTAGCCAACAAAAAACGTTTTTAACTGAGCCTCAATCTCAACGCACTTGTCCATAACCATAGATACAGAGTCTATTTTTTGATTTAAAGCATGTTGGAGAATCTGGCATCTTTAGTCAATACTTGAGAAGGTGGGAATGGTTCCCCCCAACTTCTTTAAGGACTGATCAAAAAAATCATGCCCCAACGAGGATGACTCCGAATCTGAAACTTTACTTGGAGAATTTTCTTCTTCAATAAGCTCCAACTTCCTTTTAGAAGAATCGCCAATTTCTCTTTTCTTGCTAGCCACTGATTTCAGAGTCTCAACAAGGATTTGCTTTCCTTTGTCTTTTTTCGGAATCGATTCTTGATCAGGGGTTTTCTGCTCGCGAGTAGACACTTGAACAATATCATCAACAAAATTTTCAACAACATCTTCCTCATTCTTATCCTTCTCTGGAGTTACTAACTTATAGGATTCATCCTCTGAAGTTCGGAGTGATAGGTGTTCCGAAGGTGACCCTTTATAATCATCTACTTCTTTCAATAAGTCTCTTGTTTCACCACTTCCTTCAGCAACTTCTTCTTCCTCTCCCACTTGTTGAATCTGGTCATGTTGCTCAACATGTTCAGTTGTAATCTCTTCCGGAAAATCAAGGTTTCTTCCTGGAGTCTAAGGTAGAGATTCCAAGGAGAAAGATCTCGGAACTTGAATGCTTCTGGATACCATATCATTAAACTTTAACAATGCTTGGACTGCCTCGGCTTCTGACATCTTCTTCTTGAGATTCTTTTCATTTACTTGTTTTTCAAGCTCATCAGCAGTTCTCTCCTTCAATTCATTGGCCTCCACAGGGTCCAATCCGAACAGTGGATCCCCTTCTTTCCTTTTCTCTTTATCTGCTCTCTACTTCGCAACAAATTCATCAGGATAGGATTTATTCTTCTTTGGTTTGGGAGGTGCGGTTTGAGCTTCCTTAGATTTTGGATCCTCAACTTCAGCTGCAAATTGTTTCAACTTTCTTTTCACTACTGGGTTAGATGATTCTGGTTTAGCAGCTTTCAAAGCAGCTTCGTCTTGATTAGGAAGATCGAAGAACTCACCAGTCTCCTTGTTAAAAGCCACATCAATCCTCTTAAGGGTATCATCACTGACCAACAAAATTTTTCTAACCCTTGGTTTAGATCTGCAAGCTTCCTTGAAAGACTCAAGGCACCGAACTATCAACCTCGATAAAATTGCTGGGTACATTACGATATGGGCTCTGAGATTTCCTTTCTTAGGATTCTCAATGGTTATAAGAATGTGCCTCATGAAGTTAAAATTCCTTAGATTTTTCAGGAAATCTAAGATATAGATCTCACTCTTCTTCAAACTTTCTTTATCACCTTTCCTCGGTACGATAAGACCTTGCACCCACAACTCTAGAATCCAGAAATTTGTAGGCAAACTAGAAATCTTTGGAGCTTTCTCATCTGAGAGTATGAGAGTTTTCAAGGATTTTTCGTTGTCGAAGCTACCCTTAGAATCCGGAAAAACATGATATATAAACCTGACTTCTCCTTCATAGGACAACCCTACCAAGCTTGCTTCCTTGGTATAATAAATCTTGTAAGTCTTACCATAAGACTTAAAAGAAAATTTATCCCTATTATCTTCCTGAAATAAGGAAACTGTTTCATAGAACTCAACAAGTAACTCCGAAAAAACATCATCTTGATTCCCCGGTTTGGATACAGCAATATCTTCCCACCCATTCAACTTAATGTTCTTCAAAATGAGAGAATCACAGTTGTTGAAGAAATCCGGATGGACTAACCTTTCTTTGTAAACTAACCATTGTGAAATAGGCTTAGTGGATGAAATTTCTTGAGAAGCTAACTCCGCAGACATTCGGATCTGAAGTCCACTGTGAAGTTCGGAACGGAGAAATCTAAAGTTCGGAATGACTTTAAATCAGAGAGGCAGAGCTTCGGGACGTGAGAGCTAGAAAACCGATGTGGGAAAAGTATTTGGGTCCCCTTTATATAGGAAATGGAGTGACGGTTCAACTTCCTCGGTTGATCTAACGGTTGCGATAAGCTGAGATCAGATCTAACGGTTGAAAACTTGAATCCGATCTTTTTGAGGTTTTTATTTAAGAAAAACTATAATCCAAAAACAAAACACAAGAAAATTACAGCAAGTAAAATATGACTATGAAAATTTGAGTAAGGTAATCATACCTTTCAGATTGGCTTAGGAGGATTATTCGTAATGGGTGATATGAAAAAGACTACGAAAAAATCATTATTATGAAAAGACAAAGTTCGAAAAAAAACTTTTACTACGAAAAACAAACTCAGAAAAAAAAACTACGGAAAACTCATTACGGAAAACAAATTTCGGAAAACACAGTATGAAAAAGATACTTAGTAAAGGAAAAACATAGTACGAAAAATTCATTACAAAATTTTGAAAATGAAAAACTTATTATGGAAGATTCAGTACGAAAATTCCGTTATGAAAATACCAGTGCGAAAATTTCCACTCCGGATGTTTTCAATACGAATACTTCCATTCCAGAAGTATTCTGTACAAAAATGTACATTCTGGAAAAATTGTAGTTCTGGAAGTTCCATTCTGGAAATCATCGTTTTGAAAATTTTGAAAACAAACGTAAAAAAACAATGTTATTCTTATCAAACAAATGTACTCCCGCTATGAAATGGAGTTTATTGTTTTAAGAAGACTTTTTCAACAGAAAGTTAATTAAGAAAGATTACATTGCGGTTATCATTCCTAACTTCTGTTTAATATATTCAAATCGATCAGAAGGCAAAGATTTTGTGAAAATATCAGCAAGTTGATCTTGTGTTCCGATAAACTGAAAAATAATATCTCCTTTGAGTGTGTGATCCCTAAGAATGTTATGCCTAATATCTATGTGTTTTGCACGGGAGTGATGTTCTGGGTTCTTACATAAAGAAATGGCACTTGTGTTATCACACAAAATTTGAGTTTTAGTAAAACTCAAGCCATAGTCTGTGAGTGTGTGTTGCATCCGCAACACTTGAGCACAACAACTTCCAGCTGCTATATATTCAGCTTCAGCAGTGGAGAGTTCTACAGAATGTTGCTTCTTACAGGAACAAGACACTAATGAATCTCCTAAGAAATGACAAGTTCTGGATGTACTTTTTCTATCCATTCTACATCCACCAAAGTCAGCATCAGAAAATCTTTTTAGGATAAAATCATTTCCAGAAGTATAAAATAATCCTAGATCCATGGTTCCCATAAGGTAGAGAAAAATTCTTTTTACTGCCTTTAAGCGAGAGTCCTTAGGATTAGATAGATATCTCGCACATAAGCAAACTGAAAACATTAAGTCTGGTCGACTAGCTATTAAGTAAAGTAAACTTCTTATCATACCTCTAAAAGATGTTTGATCTACTGGTTTCCCAGCTTCATCAATATCTAAAGAGTTTGAGGTACCGATGGGAGTACTTATACTTTTAGTGTTGTCATAACCGTACTTTTTAAGAAGATCATTAATATACTTATGTTGAGATATGTAGGTTCCTTCTGGATTTTGAGAAATTTGAAAACCAAGGAAAAAAGTTAACTCACCCATCATACTCATTTCAAACTCAGATTTCATTAGACTTGCAAAAGAGTCGGTCAAAGATTGCTGAGTTGAACCAAATATGATGTCATCAACATAAATTTGAACAATCAAAACTTTTTTCTTATCTTTCTTTATAAAAAGGGTTGGATATTCATTTCCCTTAACATAGTTATTTTGAAGCAAAAATCCAGTGAGTCTATCATACCATGCTCGTGGGGCTTGTTTAAGGCCATACAATGCTTTGTTAAGTCTAAAAACATGATCAGGATGTTTTGTATCTTCAAATCCAGGAGGTTGTTCAACAAAAACTTCCTCTTGAACATAACCATTAAGAAAAGAACATTTCACATCCATTTGGAAATGTTTGAAATTAAATAATGCTGCAAAGGAAAGTAGAATACGAATAGATTCAAGTCTATCTACTGGAGCATAGGTTTCTTCATAGTCTATTCCCTCTTGCTGATTATAGCCTTTAGCAACAAGTCTAGCTTTATTCCTAACAATGATTCCATTTTCATCACATTTATTTCTGAAGACCCATTTTACTCCAATAATAGAAGTTTCCTTAGGTCTTTTAACCAAGGTCCAGCCTTTATTCTTTTCGAATTCATTTAGTTCATCTTGCATGGCTTTAATCCAATCAGCATCACCTAAAGCTTCATCAGTGCATTTAGGTTCTAATTGGGAAAGAAATGCTAGATGTTCTACTTAATTTCTTAAGGAACTTCTAGTCCTTACAGGTTGATTTACATCACCAATGATACTATCACTAGGATGATTCTTAAGAAACACCTGATTTGGATTTTGTAAAACCTGTTCATCAACATAGATTAGAAAATATTCTGGGGTAAATGTTTCTGAAGTATCTTCTAGAACAGTATCCTTATTAGAAGGTTCTTCTATCAAAGGTTGATAATCAATTTTTGAAAACACATCCGAGGATGTAGGTAGAGATGTTTTAAAAACAAAAGGATCTGACTCATCAAATTTCACATGTACTGTTTCTTCAACAGTACACGTATTTTCATTAAAAACTCTATAAGCCTTAGAGGTTGTGGAATATCCTAAGAAAATTCCTTCATCAGATTTTGGTGAGAATTTATATAAGTTATCTTTAGTATTCAAAATGAATACTTTGCAACCAAAAACCTTGAAGTAGGATAGTCTTGGTTTTCTACCATTCCACAACTCATAAGGAGTTTTATTAAGAAAAGGTCTAATCAAAACTCGATATATAGTATAGCAAGCAGTACTTAGAACTTCAGCCCAGAAATGTCTAGCTATAGAATATTCACTCAACATGGTTCTAGTTATTTCTTGAAGAATTCTATTTCTTCTTTCAACAACACCATTCTTTTGAGGAGTTCTAGGTGCTGAAAAATTGTGAGTAATGCCTTTCTTACTACAAAAAGTTTCAAAATCAGAATTTTGAAATTCTCCTCCATGATCACTATGAATAGTTTTCAATGGAAGGTTTTTCTCATTTTTAACTTGAGCTCTAAAACTTTTGAAATAGGAAAAAGCTTCGGACTTCATTGCTAGAAAATAGACCCAAGTAAACCTAGTGTAATAATCAACTAGAACAAACACATAGTATTTGCCTCCAATACTTCCAGTTTGTGTTGGACCAAAAAGATTCATGTGCAATAACTGTAATGCATCGGTTGTTGAGACATCACCGATTGATTTAAAACTAGATTTATGTTTCATTCCATATTGACAAGGATCACAAACTTTAGAAGAATCAAATCTAAGCTCCGGTAGATCCTTAACTAATTTCTTCTTAGAGAGTTTACATAGGTTCCTAAGGTTACAGTGACCTAGTCTTCTATGCCATAACCAAGAATGATCGTCCATTTCACTTAGGCAAGGTAAATCTTGGCTTCTGAGGTCTTCTAAGTTCAGAGTGTAAACATTCTCTTGCCTATTGGCTGAGAGAATAAATTCTTCCTTGGAATTGTGAACTGAACACTTATTATTCCTAAAATTCACAAGGTAACCTTCATCGCATAACTTACTTATGATAATGAGGTTGTTCTTAAGACCCTAAACAAAAATATCATTTTAAATCAAGGTTTTACCGTGAAGAACAATATTACCAATACCAACAATCTCTCCCTTAGCATTATCTCCGAAAGTTAGCTTTACTCCTTTCGTTTTGATAATCATTTCAAAAAAACATTTGTTACCAGTCATGTTCCGGGAACATCCACTATCCATATGCTATGTATTGTTGCTGGTACTCTCTTTATTTTCCTAAAATCAAGAAGAAAATTAGACTTTCGGAATCCAAACATGTTTGGATCCGAGATTTACAGATAATAAAATTTTAGGAACCCACATCTTCTTATGGAAGTAAGCTTTGTGAAATCCTAAATATTGGGTTTTGTTTAAGGAACAATTCTTTGCCTAATGACCACAACATTGACACTTGGTACAAAATGGGGCACTTTGAGGAACAAAAATAATTATTACTGAAAATTGGTTTTGCATGGGTATAACCAAATCCAGATTTATTTCTTAAAGGTCGTATTTGGGAATACATTTTATCAAAATTTTCCTTACCATGGGTAAAGTTTGATAAACACTTCTTTAAGGAAACAATTTCGGACATGAGTTTTACAAACAAGTTTTTATCCTCAAAATCATTAGTTTTATAACTAGAGCTCGGCTCAAAAACATTTTTCTTAGAAATTATTTTTTCTAATTCTTTAGAAATTTTGTTCTTCTCAGAACTTACTTCCTCAAGATTTTTTGAAATAATTTCAAAATCAGTATTTTTCTTATCATGATCTTTAGAAAGTCTGATATCTCTTTTATAAGAATAGAATTCTTAGAGTTTGCCTTATCATGTTTTTTATTGAGTTTGGAATTCTAAATCTCAAGAAGTTCAGAAAACCTAGAGACTTCTTCATAAGTAGGTAAAGTATTTTCCTCATCAGAAGATGATTCTTCATCAGAAGAGTTATAATACTTACTATCATTAGAATTTAAAGAAACATTGGTCAATGATTCAGCATTTCGTACCTTAGCCATTAAAAAATGATTATCAATAGGTAATCTGGCTATAAGACCAAGATTCTTCTGTTCTAAAGATTCATAATCAGAAGATTCATCTGAAGAGTCACCACCACTAGCACTCCAGGTGTCATTAGCTTTCAGAACTTTCTTAGCTTTGGCTTTATAATACTTATTTCTGTTCCTGTCTTAATGTCTTTATTTTCTTTCTTTCTTTTTGAGAATAGGGCAATCTGGTCTAATATGTCCAGCTCGTTTTCACTCATAACAAGTAACTTCTCCATCTTTCTTATCTATCCTTTCCTTTTTCTTATACTTAGATTGAAAATTTATCTGGCCAGCTATCTTGTTCATCCTTCGAGAAAGATTTGCTAATTCATTTTCTGAGACTTCACTCTCACTAGATTCAGACTGGAAAATAACTTTATTATACTTAGATCTGGTTACTCTCTCATGAGTCTTAGCTTTCATCTGATTTGAAGTTGTCGTAAAAGAAACAATACCATTTCCATTCTTCTTCTTGATGTTGTCTGCATCTCTTTTCATTCTTGTTTCATGTTGTAGAGGAGTTCCAAAAAGCTCATCAATAGAGATCTAAGTGACCTTCCTATTTTCATCTATAACTGTTCTTTTGGATTCCCACTCATTGGGCATAATATCAATTATTTTATCCACAAGAGCTTCATCATCTAGACCTTTCTCTCCCATAGATTGTAGACTGTTGACTATAGTCATAAATCTCTATTGAACTTTACAGATAGGTTCTCCATAAGGAAAATTGAAGCCATGATATTCAGCTCTAAGCATAGCTCTTCTAGTCTCAATCACCTTAGAAGTTCCAAAGTGTGTAACCTATAACTTCTTCCATATGCAATTAGCTTCTTCACAAGAAGAAATTTGGCTATATATATTTCTAGTCATTGAACATAGTAGAGTATTGCGTACCTTATAGTTGAGTTGATATTCTTTCTTTTCTTGGTTAGTGAAAGTTCTAACTTCCTTGTCAGGAATTTTATAATCACCAGTAAGCATTACAAAATTAACTACTCCAGTTGTGATAACAAAAGTCTTCATGGGATCTATCCAGTATTCATAATAATTACCATCAAAGTTTGGTGATATTGTAGGATTTAGATTATCAATCGAACCAACATTAATTCCTGCCATACTAGAACAACTTTTGGCACACAAATTTGTTAGTAGAAAAAGATTGTAATAACAATGTTCTGAATGAGAAAGTTCTGAATGGAAAAATTAGGAATGTCAATGTTCTGAATGAAAAACTTCGGAATGAAAAAGTGAGCAAGAAAAACGTATTCGTATGTATAAGTATTTCAGAGACCTCCTCTGATACCAATTGTAGGATCGAAATAATGATGTAGATTCTCAATATACAAGAGGGGGGTGAATTGTATACTTTAAAATTCTTTTGGAACTTTTAAAGTTAGTTATGAACAACTATGATTTCCTTAAGCAAAGGAAAGGGCTATGTTTAACAAAGATAAACTAAAAAAATTCACAACACCTCTAACACCGAATGCAACCTTAGAAAGAGATTCCGAAAGTATGTTCCGAAATATGGTTCCGGAAATTGAAACATAACAAAAGATAACAATATGCGATTCTACCTTAAAGCGTATTGAATCTAAATGAAACAGGGTACAAATAAGGAATTATAAAAAAGTTATACTTTCCTTACAATACAATATGTAGCGGAATAAAAACAAGTAGTAGAACTACATGTAAAAAGATATAGGTCTTTTAACCCAAAGATAAGGGTATCCAACAACCTTGGATAAAGGTCCCTTGATTTATACTTTCAAGCAATTCTGTCTTACCCACTCCAGGATAAGCCCTCGATACGAAGATCGGAGTCTCTGTCTTGTTATACCCGCAAGCCCTCAACTTCAAGGTAGTTGGGAACCTCTGTCTTCCTCAGCAAGGAAGCCCTCGAACTTCAAGGTTGTCGGCACCTCTGTCTTCCTATACCCAGAAGCCCTCGAATGTAATCACCAACATTCGGAGTCGCACGAAGCTTTGAGAGTTAATAAGAGCCTCTCTCTCTAGAAATCACTTCAACAGCATGTATGCACAAAATCAAGTTGTTCATCTGTCCATCAGTATTGAGTTCTTTCAAATGAGCTCCTATTTATAGGTAAGGTCAGCCTCCTTCCCAACAGTCATATTTTCCTTTGAAATCGGAGGGACCTGTACATGTGTCACTTAGACAAAGGTTAGTTTATAACAAAATAGACGACATCATTTTATAACAAAACAGGTGTAACTAAATGTATGACATCGTTTTAATTCTAACTCAAAAGTTCGGAATGAATGCTTCGGAGTGAAAATTTAGAGTGTAATGGAAATAATAAATAGTAGACAGATTATAGAAATGTAAGCAGAATAAAAGTTCAGAGTCTAACCAAAATATTTTTCGGAGTCTGAATTAATTCAGAGTGTATAAAACAAATATGATCAGATTCTGTTTAACAGATGAATTCGGAATGAGAATTCGGAATGCGAATTCATAATCAGAATTCGTAAAGAGAATTCTTCATCAGAATTCGTAATGAGAATTCTTCATCAGAATTCGTAATGAGATTTCTTCATTAGAATTTGTATCCTGAATCTTGAATAGAACTTAGTCAGAGTTCATATCCGGAATTTGGAATGATACTTTATTACAGTTCTCATCCGGAATTCGGAGTGAAACTTCCTTATAGTTCTTATCCAGAATTCTGATCCTCAGACAGAATACTTTATATCAACGTTTTAAACAGATCCGATAGAAACAAAAATGAATCCGAATCTCATACTTACGAAAAATATGGGTGAAAAATGATAAGGATAAATTTCCTTATAAAAGCAATTTTTCTTAAGAAAGCATTTTTCCTTAAGAAATCAATTTTCCTTAAGAAAGGTGTTTGTGATTTTGAAAACAAGAAGGAATGAAAAGTCATAAGGAAAACCTTATTGACTCAACATGCTCATCCTTAGACTTTGAACATGAGTAAGATCTCCCTCATTGCAATGTAATTCGGCAAGAATGTGTCCTGAGTTAAAGCTTAGGCCCGATCTGATGGTTGGCACCATACCCTCTCAAACAAAAAAATCCAAAAAACACATCAAGGATAAACTACCAGCTCTGAAACCTCCTTGGGAGTCAACTCATGAAGTTGAGTCTGGAATCACAAAACTCCCACCTTTGGAAGCCAAATCACAAACCTCCCACATTCATGAATAGGTTCCAAGAACGAGTTTTCCATCCCAAATTTGAATATCCATAACTCATAATTCGTAACTCGGTTTCGGCTCCAAGACCACTCGAATCAAAGATTGAGAAATACAATATGCCCTTCGATCAAGTATGAAATAATTTGTTGCATCTTTTAGATGTTTTTTCGATTCTAGAAGTTTATTTTCAATTTAGATATGTGGGAACAGAACTTTTGAAATTTTGGAATAGTAAACATCTTGTATAAATGATGTTTCAATGTCCCAAATGACATTTTTAGCCCATGAACTCTTCATAAAACATATATATAAAGTTATAAACAATACAATCCTGAAATATAATGTTAACTTAAGTAAATAATAATATTATATTACCAAATTTAAGGATTATTTAAATAATAAAAAGGGTAAAAAACTAAATATTAAACTTAGTATAGTTTTGAAAATTATAATTACTATTAATATTGTATTTTATAATTATCAAAAAATAATTAGTAGATGTGGTACTAGGTGCTTGTATCAGAAATCTATATTATATGTTTTTTTATTTTATTTTTTATTCCATAATAAATGTATTGATTTTGTGTTCCACTCATTAAAATAGGTTAAAATTGGGTAAAATAATGTAAAATAATTTGGATTATTCACTTATTCCATTTTCCTATTTATTTGTTTTGGCCTTGAAAAATATATGTGATATTATATTTTTTTCATTAAATTAGACATGGTTTTATTACTTCATAGTTGAGGTTCATATCATTTTATGTTTTAATTTATTATCTATTGAGTTTGGGAAGTGGAAGAGATGGTTTGGGGGATATTGTGGGTGCCTTAATCTTAGTGGGGGATTTATAAGGCCACCACCCAACCTGTGGGAAGACACCAACTATTAAATGGTTTCATACAGAAACAAACAAAGGATTCATATCCTGCTAGTGAGCTGGAGGGAAGACATTATATGTCTAATGTAGAACTCAAGCTATGGGAATTCTTCTAGCATCCACTAAAAATCTAGTATAGCTAGTGGATAGTTAGTGAAGTCCACCAACTCACTTGTGGTGTTCAATTGAGAATGTTAATGAAAAATAGTTTTTTATCTTCTCTAAATCACTCTATTAACCTCTTAATCCTAATTTTATAACCCTAATTTCACCAAGTATATTGGAGAGGCTTCTATTTGGCATTATTGGCTCCCTAGATGATCACTGATCGACACATTTCTCCTGAATCAATCAATTGTGATCATGTAGGTAATTTTGATTTGTTTTCTTCAATTACCCATTCTTCTCTTGGATTGTCATTGGAACTATGACGTGTTGATCTGATCTATCTATCATGTATTTTATCTTTCCTTATTTCTCATAGGTCCATTTTATGTTTAGCTTCCAGAGGCCAAATCATGTTTGGTGGCGGTTTGGATGTCATGTTTGATTATGTATATGATTTATTTTCTTCTTCATTGACCGTGTGTTCACCGAATTAGATTTATAAGATGTCGTAATTGATTTTTAGTTCCTCATCCAATCATCTTTTATGATCCATTTCTCGAGGGTGTAAAAAACCCTATATTTCTTTTGTGTGAACCGAAATTTTAGATAGGTGGATTTGAAGGATGTCATTATTTAATGAATAACACATGGTCATTGGTTTCAAAACATTTTGTATAAATAGTTATTATAATGATATCTGATTTAAAAAATTTATTTATAATGGATTTTGATATAAAATGGTTTTCCCCATGAAAACTGATAGAGAAATATTGATTTCAAAGAACCAATTTTTTATGGAAACTAGTTTTAATATCTTGGGTTTAAAGTTATAAAAAGGGTTATGGAAATATTTTTTGAATTTTGATGATATATTTTGAAATGTTTGAATATGAATAAGACTTGGAAGCCTTAATTACTTAAGTGAGGGTTTGGTATTAGTACATGTCCTTGATTTTCAGTGGTTTCACACAATTGGTTGTTTCTATGCTCCCTATGTTGGCATATTGGGGACAAGTTTACATGACAACATTGGGGAGAATTAAACATCAGGATATTTATATACTTATTTAGTCTTTTTTCCAGAGATAGGTTTAGGGTATACTAGTCATGATTAATCATTACAGAGGAATCCTATCTAGACTTGACTAATGATTTCCTAAGGGTTCCTTATTTTGTTCTGAATTGTGATTTGTGTTTTTTGTGTATTCTTTAATAAATAGAAAATGGTTTTTCTAATTGATTTAAAAACACTTTGTATGAAATTTTTTTATAACAGATAAAAATGGTTAATTTATATGATCTTGATTTAAATTAAATAATTATTTATCATTCCATTATTTATTTAAGTTTATCCATACCTGATTATATTTAGAAAACTCTATTACAGAATACACAGTGAGATCCTAATGGCATTGTTCTTCTCACACCCTATGTGTAACATGCTGAGATTTTTATGAAATATTTCTTCATAAATAATTTGATTTCTTAGGTAGATGGTGTTTCATGCAACACTGAGTTTAAATAAACCATTATATAATATAAAAATAAAAACAAGACCATTATAACCCAACTGTTGAATTGGAGAGTATGAATACAAATAACCATATTATGAAATATATTAATTCTTAATAAATAAATATTTAATTTTTAGTAAAGTCATTTTACTTTTCAAAAATAAGTTTTCTTAAAAAAAGATTTTATTTCTTTCTATTAAAAATTAAATATAATTAATTTTCTAACTTTTAGAAAAAACATTTTAAAAAATAAAAATCATTTTTTAAAATTGGAATGTCAAAATTATCTTAGGATAATTTTTTTTCAATTTTCTATAAATTTTTGGAATTTTGATGTATAATGAAAAAAATACCAATTTATGTTGAAAAATATATTTTATTTTAACGAATTTACAAATTAAATTTCTATTTTGTATTATATTTGAACTATAATTAGTTCTTATTTATTATAAATAATCTACTTTTATACATTTAAATTAATTTTATAAAGTAATTTAGTATAAAAACGTTTTATACATAAAAAGGGAGTTTTTTGGGAAACAATTGTAGCATTTTTCCGATTAAAATTTAAATTTAAATTTAAAATTCTATTTTTTTTAATTTTAAAAAATTAATTCCATATTAGAGTTTATAATTTAAAATTTTATTTAATATAACCCTTTTATTTTTGGTCAATATTAATAGTAACCTTGGTAATTTTTTTCACCATAGTTAAGAATAAATCTGGTAATGAATGATAAAAATAAAATGATAAGGGTTAGAAAATGAACCTAAAACTTTCCCAAAATCTATTGGATGAGTAATTTTAAACAATAATCACCCACAGGTCTAATTTATGAAACTTTGGATTCAAAATTTTTACATTAATCCCCTTATAGTATTTTATTTAAAATAAATTCAGATGTGCCACACTATTATTTTTAATATGTATAACATTTTTTAATATATGGTTTTGCGGAAGAAATTTTATATCATAAATAGTATATGTAAATCTTAAATATTTATATTATTTTTCAAAATTTATTTTTAATTTTTAGTAAATAAAAAAACCTTAAATTGATGCAGACCTATGATGCAGTAATGATTAAATTAATAGAATAATAAAATAAAATATATTATAAATATTAAAATAAATATAAATTGAAATAATTATTTTCCTCTAAGATAGTATTATTATATTTTTAATATTTTAGGGAATTACAAAAGTTCCCCTCACCTCAAATATAAAATCACTCCCCTTTATTCACTTCATTTTAAAAATTTGAGACTTTTATACTGACCATAATCATCCAAAACTTCTTCTCCTAATCCCTATAAACATTCTATAAGTGTTTGTCTCACCAAAATATGAATTCCAAGTTCTTTATGGGATCCTTAAAAGAGGTGATATTCTAGAGGTAACTTTATTATACCACCTCCCTTAATTTTGTTTCTTATTCTACCATTCCCTCACATCATAAATCCATAAAATAATAAAAACTCCAATATCATTTATATAATTTAATGCTATATTTATAATGTAATATTTTCTATCAATCTAGTTTTATCATCCCCTATTATTTAATGAAATAAAATAATTTTCCAAATTTTTGTGATCAACCCTCTTTGTGGATAAAGAGTTTTCTTTTTCTATTACCACCTTCATGGATGGCCATAAAAATATTATTATGGAAAAATCTTGTCTATCGTTAATATTTTATAAAATAAATCATCCTCATATCAGAATAAAAAATAATATATGGGACCATTTAAAATTATATATGTATATAAATACCATTTCATTTCACATCTAGAGTTTTAATTCCGTTTTTAAAGAACTTCCATAATTTTATACAAGTTATCCGACTATAAAACAATGAAAAAAACACTCCCAGAACGATGAAATTAATGTTTATAACTCATAAAAATAGTCATAAAT
This sequence comes from Viscum album, assembly GCA_963277665.1. NCBI lineage: Eukaryota > Viridiplantae > Streptophyta > Magnoliopsida > Santalales > Viscaceae > Viscum > Viscum album. The sequence goes on from OY728155.1 coordinate 705,671,940, forward strand.
GAACATATTGAAATTATAATAAATAACATACATGTGTAATAGGTTCTTAATTAAGTAATTAATTTATTTAATTTTATTATCTACTACATTAAGTACAAGTGAATATTTCTTTCAGACATAAGGTAATTGATCTCTCTGAACCTCCATATCTCATTTGGGTTAAGCTTTCTTTATATTTTCCTCAATTTATCTCCTCATTATTTTTATATAATTATTATATATTATGTTTATATATACCAAATAAATTACATATCTCAATTCATATTTCATTTATGGTGAATTACATGATTTATAAGGTTCCCTTCTCAATTCCTCTCAATAAGATAACCCGGTTAAAGGGAACTTCTCCATTTCTTACCATTTACATGTACACTCTGTAAACTATTTTAATCTTATAATATTTTTCTAAAATAATTAAATTTATTATAATAACATGGTTCCTTTATTTTTATGTAAATAAATATTCCTTTATCCACTTTAAATAATCTTTTTTCTTTTCCCTAAAACAACACTTAAGTGGTATATTTCAATAGTTACCTAGAAACTCTATTTATTTTATTAAAATCAATTCAAATTAATTATTCATGATATATTATTATTATTACTATATGAATGACCAATAATTATTTAAATCATTTATTTAATGTATACCATTATCGTACTCCCTTTGGTTATGCCTTATGAAAAAATTATGATACTCATTTCTTTCAATGGGTAACCAAAATGTTTATTCCTTATTTTTGATTATTTATTTGGAACACATATGTAAGAACATGTTATGAAGGGTGATATAAGATAGATATTTAATAAATTGGGTGATGTTTTATTCTGATGAGATATCGTTTATGGGATTATGGAGTAAACCTCATCCATAATGAGACTATATCCACCATGTGATATAGTATTGACAGTTATCCTTGAGTCATGTTTATTCCATGTTATATATTCCTTCCACTTTCCTATGTTTCCATGATTCCATATTATATATTTTATTTTTCCAAATTTTTATTTATAGTTTATCATGTTATGCCTTGAAACTCATGTTATATGCTTCAATCCCATGTTTATTTCCATAATAGAATTTTTAACTCACCTATTTTTTCTATATATTCCTCAGGTTATCCTATGTAGATGTAGGAGATCAACAAGATATAAGATCTCATTATGGATATTAATAAAAAGTTTTTTTATTATTGTTACATGTTTTATAATTATGGTCCATGTCTTCTAAATATGGTATACGTTTCTATCCTTGGATTGTATTTAATGTATAACTAAGCCTAAGATCATGTAATAATATTTATAAAAGGCTTGGGTCACATAGTTGGAATTTTATGAAAATAAAGGAATATAATCATTGGGAGCGCTGATGATTGAGTGTTAGATAAAGTATGGATCTCCATCCAAGCGATTTGATAGGAAAGGGCTACCACTGGAGATGGTGGTGTGTCTGGACTAGGATATATATCCACATAAGGAGTTCCCTAATAGGTATCAATTATAGTCCACTAGAAATAATTAAAGACCATTATATTTTATTGTCTAGTTATTTTTGGGAAATAGTATTATAAAATTTTAGTTAGAACAATAGGGATAACTCTATCACCATTGATAACCAAGATTGAAAGGTTGGGATCCCATACTAGGATATAATTTTCATTTATATGTTTATCCTAATATATTTATAGTTACCTTTTTATATACTTATTAAATAAGTATTAAATCCCTCACTTGCTTTCACATTATTATGTAAAATTAAATTTCAAGGGACAATTTTCATAATGAAGGAGTAATGAAATACCCCAATATTTTAAGGAAATATTTCACTTTAAATAATTTTATTTCTTTGGATTCTTGTGTTACATACAACACTGAGTTTAAATGAATCATGAAATAATATTAAAATATTAAAACAACCATTTTAACCAATCCATTCAATTGGATGGTATTAATAGTAATAACTATATTATGAAATATTTTATTTCTTAGGAAATAAATACTTACTTTTTATTAAAGTTGTATTATTCATCAAATATATATTTTCTTCAAAAAAAGATTTTATTTCCTTTCATGAGAAAATAAATATTATTAATTTATTCACTTTTATAAAATTTATTTGAAAAATATACTTCTTTTTATTAATTAGTAATCTAAAATTTATCTTAGGCTGAATTTTTATTAATATTATAAATAATTTGGAATTTTAATGAATAGTGAAAAATATCGATTTGTATTGAAAAATGTATTTTATTTTAATGAATTTAAGAAGTAAAATTATTTTTTTGATTAGATTTAAACTTCTATTAGTTCCTTTTGATTATAAATAATCTAATTTTTGTCTTTTAAATTAATTTTATGCATAAATTTAGTATAAAAACATTTTATACTTAAAAAGGAAGTTTTTAGAAAAAAAATATTTTTGTAGCATTTTACCAGTTTAAATTTAAATTAAATTCTACAATTATGTGTCTTGAATTTGTAAAAATAGATTTCATATTTTTAATCATAATGTACAAATTTATTATATAAAACTATTTTAGAAGGGTTATAAAATGATCATAAAACCAGACCCGATTAAATTGAATGAGTAATTTTTTACCATAAATATATATTTGTAGAATTTATGACCCTTGGGAGTCAGATTGCTGACATTAAGACCCTTATAGTGTTTTATTTAAAAGAAATTTAAAGTAGCCTTGCTATTATTTTTAAAAAGTATATCATTTTTTGATATATGGTTTTCTAGAAGATATGTTGAAACATAAATAGCATTTTTAAATATAAAATTTCTATCTTATTCATGAAAATATATTTTTAATTTTTAGGGAAGAAATAAATACTCTAATGTCTTACACAACGATGAAGCAGTAATTATTCAATTAATGGAAAAAATCAAATAAATGATATTAAAAATATTATAATAAAATAATTTCTGATAATTAATCTGATCCATGAATTCTGTAGAGTACTATGACATGTGTATTATATAATAAAACAATTGTTTCGAATTTTAATCTCTCTTTTTGATGTTTTAAATGTCATAGTAATGAATAATATTAAATTTAACTGTGGTGATATTTCATGAATATGATATGTTATTAAATTAGCTAAAAATGAAAAACAATATTAAATAAAGACAATGGGGATAACATACTGTCTAATATATCATTATCTATGCATTTATATTCCATTTTGAATCATTTTACTCTTATATTATCATATTATATTTTAATATTTTATAAAATTCCAAAATTTCCCATCACCTCATTATAAATGTTCGCACATTCATTCATTTCATTTTACCACCTTGAGACTTTTATCTAGAAAATACTCTATGAAATTAAATTATTATCATCCTTATCCACATTATAGAGGTTATGGTCTCATAAAAATATAAATTCCAAGTGTCTTAAGGGATCCATCATGGAGTTGATATTCAAGAGGTAACTTTTTTAAACCACCTCTCTTCATTACATTTATTCTTCTAACTTCCCCTCGGCTTATTAATCCATAAAATAATAAGTAATCTAGTATCATGTACATAACATAATTTTATATTATTACTATAACATTTTCAATCCAAACCTTTTTCTCATCTCCTCTTATTCAAATAAAGGAAATCATTATCCAAATGATGGTTATTAACCATCTCAATGGATATTGTGATTTTGTTTTATTTTAATGACTTCATGTATAGTCATAAAACTATTATTATGGTCAAATAATATGGTAATAATAATATTATTAGTTATTTCTTGTTTTTGAATTAATATACACATAATATTAAGTAAAATAAAACTAGTTCTTGATGGATCAAAAAACTACCATAATAAACTAAACATTTATCAATAATGTTTTATCAAATAATTCATCTAAAATTATGCATAAAAATTGATATATGGGACCTTTTAAACTTATTTATGTGTATAAATACCATTTCATTTCACTATTGGAGTTTTATTTCCATTCTAAAATAACTTCTATAATTATACACAGGTGAACAAACCAATAAACCATGAAAAAATAACTCCCAAAATGACAAAATTGATCTTTTTAACTCATCTAAATGGTCATAATAAACTTATTAAAATTATAATAAATAAAATAAATATGTAATAGGTTCAGAATTAATTAATTAGTTAATCTAATTTGATTATCCTGGACATTAAGTACAATTTTAGAATTATTTTGGACATAAGGTAAGGGATCTCTCTGAACCTATATATTTCCTTTGGGTTATGATTTCATTATATTTGTATAAATTAATCTATTAATTATTCTTATATACTTCTCTTATATTATTTTTATTTTTATCAAAAAAAATATTTAGCTAAACTCATATTTCTTTAATTTTTAATTACATGTTTTATAAGGTTCCCTTATCAATTACACTCGATAAGAGAACCCAATTAATGAAAACCTCTATTTTTTTTTACCAATTTTAAAGTACACTCCACAAACAATTTGAATCCTCTAATTATTTTATAAATTATCTTAATTTACTAGGAAAAAAATTATTTAATTTATGGTTTTATGGAAATAAATATGCCATTATCCTCTTCAAAGAATCTATTTTATTCTGTAAACCCACACTTAAGTGGAACATTTATAAAGTTACCTAGACAATATCTTTATTATTTTCAATTCAGTTGGAAATAATTATTTTTTATCTATTATTATTATTAATTTATGAATTACCAATAATTACTTAAATCCATTATTTCATGGATAACATTATTATACAGCCTTTAGTTATGCCTTATGACATGATTGTGATAACCATTTCCTTCCATGGGTAACCCATATGTTTAATCCTTATGTTTGATTATTCTTATGGAAAAATATGAATGAACATGGTTTTATGGGTTAACCTATATATCCCTCTAATTCATTGGTTAATTTTTTAGTCTCATGAGATTTTATAAATGGGATTAGGGAGTAAAACTAATCTGTTATGGGACTCTGTCCACCATCTGATATATTATTGGGAAGATATCCTTAAATCATTTATATGTCATGTTATATGTTTCTTAAACTTCTCTTATGTTTCTATGATTCCATATTCAATATATTATTCTTCCATATTTTTAATCATATGTTATTATGTTATGCCTTTTAACTCATGTATTATACTTAAAATCCCATGTTTATTCCCTTAATAGTATTTTTATGTCACCCCTTTGGTATATATATTCCCCATGGTATCCTATGAATATGTTGGAACTCAAAAATAGAGAGGATCACATTATATAGACTAATAAAAATATTTCTTATTATTGTTGCATGTTTTCTAATTTTTTCCCTAGTCTTCAAAAGAAACTAGAATTTTCGATCCTTGGTTTGTATTTAATGAATAATTAACCCAAAAATAATGTAATAATATTTATAAAAGGCTTGGGTTATTATAATTGGTTTCAGAGGAAAAAATAAGGAATATGATCCTTGAGAAATCTCAAATATTAGTGTTGGATGAAGCATCGATCTCCACCCAAGGGATTCATGAGGAATGGGATACCACTGGGGATGGTGTTGTGTCCCACCTAGGATGTATATCCACCCAGGGAGTCCCTAATAGGTATCAATTATGGTCCACTAAAATTTTTTCCAAACCACTATACTACATACATCCTCATATTTATATCAACATTTTTTTATCTAAATAAGGAAGGGGAAATATTTATTTGTAAGGTGCTGAGTTTCATGGTTAGCTTGGTATAGGTGTCTAATGGTGAGATGGTGGAATTATTCTCACATATTACATTGAGTGTTTTCATGAATTTTTACTATTTTGGGTTTTATTTCTATATTATATATGATTATATTGGCTTGGTTTTATTTACATGTAACACTATAGTTGATTGAATTTATTTTTGGAATATTTTATTATTAATTTCCTCCTCCCATATACATATATTCCATGTCATTTGTTTTTTTTGTTGGGCATATATCATTAGCAAAGTTTGTCCTTAATTCTCGATTTTTCATCACTATCCCATGGGGTTTGGGAATTTCCTTTGAACCTTGTTGTGGAACATGTTTGGAGACTATATTGATGGTGATTAATTTTGGTTTGGGATAATGTTTTCTTAGATGAATTCTCTGGTTTTCCTCTGGAAAGGTATGTGTTGTTTTCTATCAATCTAGTGCCAGGAACTCAGTCGATCTCTATTCCTTCTAATTGTATAGAAACATGTGAATTGAAGTATCTAAAATATAAGTTGGAATATATTATAGATAAATGTTTCATCCATCCTAAGTTATTTACTTGGTCAACCCCCATTCTCCTTGACAAAAGGTCGGAGGATACCTTTATCTCTTCATTGATTATCATAATCTTAACTATGTGATGATCATGGTTAAATATCAATTTCCTCTTATTGATGATTTTTTTTGATTAGCTGAATGGGGAAATGTGGTTTTCAAAAATTGATCTATATTTTGGTAGTTATCAACTCATATTTATGGATTTTTATATCTCATGGAAAGGTTTCACGATCAATTATGGCCACTTTGAATATCTTATCATGTCATTTGGCCGACCAAATGATCCTATTGTTTTTATGGACTAGATGAACTATATATATCACCTATACCTAGATTCCATTTTTTTTGTATTTATAGACAATATTATAGTTTATTCATGATCTAAGGAAGAGAATAGGAATCATCAGAGATTGGTTTTAGGAATCTTATGGAATCATAAAATTAATGCTAAAATAGAGAAGATTGATTTTTGGTTGTGGGAAGTGATGTTCTAAGGGAGTATGGTTTTGGAACATGGATTATTAGTTGATATTAAAAAGGTGATGGTTTTCCTATCATTTGGAGGGACACATAATGTCTTTAGTAAACATAGATTCTTGGGTCTCACTAGATACTATTAGTGGTTTGTGAAAGAGTTATCAAAGATCACATATCGATTGAATACTATTTTCAAGTAAGGGTTAAAATTATTATGGGATACAACGTATCATGAATATTTTGATAAATTGAAATGGTGTCTGACATCATCTCCAATCTAGGTCTTTTTATTTGTCAGTTAGGGTTATGTGGTTTATAGTGATTCTTCGTGTGATGGTCAGGAATATATGCTTAGTTAGGGTGATTATGAAGTGTCTTATATCTCTAGATAAATTTATCCAGAAGATAAGAATTAACTCACTCATGACTTGTAACAATCAATTATTATGAATGCACTGATTTTTTTATGAAACTCAAATTTTGGTGGGGGGTTCACTATATATTATGATAATAATAGGATAAGTTATATTTTCTTTTAGAACGATATGAACCTCAGGAAGAGGGAGTGGTTGGAGTACATTCATACATTTAAATTTTACATTTCCAACACTCCTAGGAAGGGGAACATTATTTTTTATGTTATTAATAGAAAATTAAACTATCATGTCACATAGAATTAAATGAGTGGAATCTCACGGGAATATTATATCATCATCAAGTGAATTCTAGGGAGGATGAATCATGAATTATTTTTTCTAGTATGTTGTGGAATCATCTATCCTTGGATCATATCATTATAAACAACATCAAGATGATGATTTAAATAGAATTTAATATTCTTTATATGGTGGGTAGATTGTTAATGGGTTGTATTTCTGTTAGGGTGTATTTTTTACTATGATGTTCAGTTTTTCATCCCTCTATCCATGAAAATTTTAGTGATTTAATATTTGTAAAATTAATTATGGGATGTTCACATTGGAACAGAAAATATGTATTATGACATGAGACACTAGTTCTTATGGCGGGGTTTAAATCAAAACATGGATGATTTGTTGTCTCATTGGTATACCTTCCCCCAGGTTAATGTTAAGAACAAAAATCCTTCTAGTTTGTGTAATAATCTTTCATTTTGATTATATGAAATGGATGAGATGTCCATAGATTTAATTAATGGGTATCCATAGACTCCCCAGGGGAAGAATTACATTTATGTGGTGATTTATTGGTGGACTAAAATGAAACAACACATTTTGATTCGGGACAACAACAAGGATGAGTATTTGGGGAAGCATTTCATATGAGAAGTTGTGAGGTGTAATAGGATTTCATATTGTATCATCTCAGATATGGAACCAAAATTTACATCTTTATTTCGAAAGGGTCTCCAAAATGTGATGGAGCTCATATAATATCAACCACATCTTACTATCCATAGAAAAATGCTCATATAGAGCATACTATAAAAATTTTGGAGGATATTCTCCATGCTTGTGTCTTATATTTTGGATGATAATGGGACAAAAATATCAGAATGGTTGAATTTTCTTATATCAGAAGTTTCCATAATTATTTCAAAATGGATTCTTTCGAGGCTCTGTATCGTAACCAGTAAAAATCACTTATTTTCTTGACATTGTTGGGAAATGATACTCTTGTGGGATCAAGTGTTTTCTATGAGGTGCAGGTGATGATATATGTTATATATTAATGCTTGGTGATAGCTCACATTGATCATAAATATTATGTATATCATTGAAATTTTCCTTTTGAATTCACTATTATTGACCATGTTTTCTTAAATGTATAACATCGTTAGTGTCACCTTCAGCTTGGGATGTAAGGAAAGTTATATATAAGATTTATTTAGACCGATTATGATAAATAAAGTAATTTTAAAGGTTGTTAATAATTTGGAATTACTATATCAGGTTATTATAATTCATGATGTATTCCACATATATTTGTTCAATAAATATCACTATGAACCCTGCCATGTTCTGAATTGGGATGAATTCATTTTGGAGTAATATGTATTAGTGATTAAGGAGGCAGTAAAAATATCTCACACTTAGATGAATGTCCAATGTTATAAATTTATTATATTGGTTAAAGTTTTATAGAAAAACATATAAATTTCTCATGAGACTTGAAATCATGAAATATTGGTGAGTGATTAGTGGCCTCATATATTTTTAGATAATCCCTCTTTTTCATTACTTTTTAGGGATATAAAATCCTATGGTGGATATAATTGTCACATATAGGTTGTGGTACATCTATTTTATAGTTTTATAAGGTTATATATTAGTTTTTGGAAGTGTCAAATATTATTATGGGGCTCTTGGGGTGGCATGGCCTTGGTGGTGGTTGGATAAGTCCACCGGCTTACTGATGGTTTTAAAAAGAACCACTTTAAGGCTACAAAACCCATTTTTCAGTCAGTGGGAAGCCATTGACCAATGGGAGGATCACCACTACTCATTTGGTTTCATTATACAAGGAATTTTAATGAAGGGTAGTCTTTAATTTCATAAAATTTTCATATTTACCTATTAATACTATTTTCAAACACAAATTATACCAAGGATCTTGGATAGGATTATCATTCATGTTCTTAGCTTCCCCAATCATATCCAACTCGAAATTTAATCCCATTTCAATACATTGTGATCCAATAGTTAAAACTGATCAATTTTATTTTTTTTACCCTTCTTCCCTTATAATAGAATTGGATATATACTAAATTGATATGATATGTTGATTGTATATTGTTTCATTCCTTGTTTCTTATAAATCTATTGTGTATTTGTTTTTGGAGGCCAAATCTTGATTGGTTGTGGTTTGGATATCATGTTTAATGAGTTATGAGTTGGTATTTCTATTATTATATCCATATAATAGTCTAAAATGGTTTCTATGATTTTGGAATTGATGTTTAGGCCCTCCTCATACCTTATCTTATGATCCCTTTCCCTTTGGTGTATGGATCCCATTGATTCCATTATGAGAACCAAGGGTTGAGGTAGGTGTTTTTGTATGAAGTATTTGTTTAATTAACTACATGTGCTCATTGGTTTGTTAATTTTTTTATAAATGGTTATTCAAATGATATCTGATTCACAAAAATTATGTTTAGTCATTTTCAATATAAAACTTTTTCCCTTAAAAAGTGATAGAGGAAGTATGATTTAAAATCAGTAATTTTTTATAGAAATTCTTTTCAAATCATGGTTGTTGATGATATAAAAAGTATTATAGCACTATATTATGAATTTTTATGAGTTCTTTAAAAATGTTTTGATATAGATAGCACATCGGATCCTTGGGTACATATTTTTGTGTTTGGTTTTGGGAATGTTTACTTTATTATTCAATGTTTTAATACATGACGGTGTTCCTTTAATCCATATGTTGGATCACTAGAGACAATTTTACAATAATGTTTCAAGGAGATTTGAAAATTAGGGTATTCCTATGATCCTTTTTACATAATTTCGAAGGCATGTTTAGTGCACAATAGATACGATTTATCGTTATACAAGAAACTTAGAAAGCATGGACCAATGTTATCTAAGGGGTACCTTCCATTGTTCTTTACCATGGTATATATTTTCGATGCATTTTTTGATAAATGGAAAATGTTTTGTTTATATTATTTGAAAATTATTTGTATTAAACTATTTCATAAATGTTAATAGGGGTAATTTCTATGATATTGATATAAATTGAATAATTTTTTATCATTACATGTTTTCTTTATGTTTTATCATAACTCATCTTATATAAAAAGTACTTCTTATGGAACTCTTTTTTATATCACATGAGGCCTCATTTCACACCATGCACACACACTCAGGTCTTTATAAACCTTGGTTTATCTTATACAAGAATGTAAAAGGTGTCATTGTGAGTCAGTGGGTTTCATTCTTAGTTGGGAATGGGTATCTACTTTTGAGATAGTGGGATGATTCCCATTTATCACATAGAGTGTTTGTCATTAGTTTTTTAATTTTTTAAGTTTTTTCCAAGATTATATATAATGTTATTCGCTTATTTAGACATTCATGTATCACTAATTCTTTTTTACTGTGTTTTTGTCATATTTAATTGTTTTTTGTATCATTCATTATACATATTTTCTATGACAGTTGTTATTTAAAGTGGTAATAAATCATTAAATAGGTCATTCTTGATACCTGAATTCTTTTTACTAGCCCATGGGGATTGAAAACGACCTTCAGGCATTGTCATGGACTAGTTCAGATGCTTATATTGAAGGGTGATATGGGTTGACTCATGAAATTTTTTATTTTTATTCTTTTAGCGGTCAATATTTTATATATAAATACATCAATATAATTAATGAATTTATATACCAATGAATTTGTAATCCTTTATATAACTAATAACGTTACCAATAATATCCTTTGTTAAGGATAACTTATGAAGGTATAATTTGGAACTGACTCATATATTACCCAATACCACCCTTTCAAAAATAATGGTAAAGAAAAAATAGAACAATATTTAATCATAATTCTAATTTATAGAAAATATTTCTTAACCAATTATAAATTTAATTTATCAGTTTAGATATCTATTTTAAATCAATTTCAAGAAAAAAAGACAAAAAATAAAATAAATATATAATAATGATATATTTTTTATTTTATAAGATAATAACATAATTGATAAATTTTAGGGAAAAACAACCAACTCATAATTAAATGCCCACCCATATGGTCTATAAAACACATGAGTGTGATTCCTCATCAAAAAATAATAATAAAATCTCTCAACAAAATTCACACTTATATTTATATATTTTAAATTTTAAAAATCCATTCCATGGTGATATGAAGTGCATAAATGAGAACCTTCAATCCATAAACCGATTAAATAATAATTATGCTTCAATTATATGGAATTCATCAAATTATAACTAAAAAACAAACATTAACATGGACCAACACCATAAATAAAAAATAAAGGGTTCCACACATTCACTTTCTATAGCGCTCTCTCTATTCATAGAAATATAGATACTAAATTGTATATGTAATAATTATATAAATTAATTATGTAGAATATATTAGTTATATACCCTCCATAAATCCAACCAAAAATTATGGAAACTACACCAATATAATATTCATTGATATAAAATTTACAGCCCCCTAGTTTTTGATAAAAAATTAGAAAAAATCGATATGACTTTTTAAGACACTCCAATTGATTTATTATTTTTTTTTGAAATTAAAAATATAGGGTAGAATGTGAATTTATAAAATGGATAAGAGTGATAGAGAGTAAAAAATACTAAAAATAAAAAAAGGGATACATGTATTGGAATAGAAAACCTTTTTTGTTTTATTGTATTTATCTCATATAATAATGTTATTTGAATTATTCGAATGGTTAAAACACTTCCCATTTAAATGTGTTGGGTTATATAATATAAATGTATGCATTATATACATGACTCATGTGTCCCGATAACATTTACTTGATTAGAGGATAATGTGTGAAATATGTACTCTTATGATTTCAATAGATTATTATACCTCCAACCATGAACTCATTCCCAATATATGTTATCACCATATGTATATCTGATAAATTAACTAAATCTGAAAAACCAACCATTTTTTGATATATTAAAATTAAATAAAAACAAATCAATGGTTCCAGGTGAATAAAATAAAATAGTATTAATTCCATTCTTATAAATTCATGCTTAAGAGAATGTACAGCATACTCCGGTATTTATTTAATCTATAGAGTGATTTTTTCATTTAATTGAATATTGGTCCTTAGAGTTTTTTTAATGCATCAAGGATATTAAATCATGTAGATATTTTCATATATATATATATTACTATTATTAGACTTACATATTTAAATTTTAACAAGATCCATAAGAAATATTTAATCCTATTTAGATACAAGAAGATTTATTGAATACTAAAATGTATTCCCATGTATAACGATAGAATACGTCTCATCATAATCAATTTGAGGTCTTTTATGAAAGTATCTTGTGAAATGACTAGTTGTAAGTCTAAAAATATGATATTTTTATTTCACATTCTTGAAGACACGAATTTTTAATTAATAGACATTATTATAGTTGGTATTGTAACAAACCAGACCTAAACAGCCACCTGAATAATGCTAAACAGGTTGGGTGTTATTACCTTAAGTGCACCTCCCCGAACGTCAAAGGTTTCCGACTAGAAACGTGGGTCTTATTAGGTATATTGGGGATGATATACCCTATTGAAGAATAATAAAAGTACTGGTCTGAGTATAATAATAAGGATGCAGCAGAATAAACAACTTAGCAGACTCAAACCAGACCCGCAGAGTAGAAGAATTTTCAATATTGATAAATAGTAGAAGTAATAAATAGAAACAACGACAGTGGAAAGTAAACACAACAACATGTTCATCCCCTGTAACTACCACCGAACAACAAGCATTCATCCAAAGCAGGTCATACATATCGATATGTAATGGAACCAATGGATAACCAATTGTAGATACAAAACAAGTAAGCATGTTGATACAGGAAAGTAAGAAAAACAAAGAAAACTCTAGCTAGGCAAGACCTCAAGGTCCATACCATCTCCATGAAACAGCTAATGCAGCCCATCTCCTAAAGATGGCCACTTTCTTGCACGTAAATCTATAAAATTTGTACGTATCTTGAAGGGCCCGTGTAGGGTGTGAGACAAATCTCAGTAGGACACCACCTAGAGGTTCACACACAATATAAGTGTTTAGGTAGGCATGAATTTATAAGTAAAATAATAAGTAGTATGATGCACAAATAAACACAAACTCCACTGGTGCTCAGCAACTACAATGGAGTGTCACCTACTTCGGCAAATGCTGAAATCTCTATCATGTAACCCGACACCATGTGCCCCTTGACACCATGTGTCTCAAGTACCGATGTCCCGAATGAATGCTTGAGAAACAGTAACCCGAAAGAACAGTGATGCCTTTCATCAATAAATAACCAGATGGATAGCGATGTATGCCCTCAAAATAAAGTACTGGAGGGATTGTGATGTCTTCCTTCAAACTAATGTAACCATAGGTACATCGATTTCTTCCCTCAAATCACAGTGAGCCTCTACCCCCAACCCGATAGACTCAATTATATCCCTTAAAGGCTCCTCACCTTCTATGTGGCTTCCTACGGAAAGCACCCCCAAACTGATAGTACCTAAACCGAAATTAACAGGGGACTCTACACACATGACTAGTCAAAACCACCTCATCACAGTGTCTCTCTGTATTCACACTACTTATAGTTCTGGGTGAGCGGTAATCACCAAAATTGTACCCAAGATACAACATATCTGACACCTCATACCCCTGGAACCATGTTGCTCAAGTCTGATGGCCCTTCTATCCAAGTAACCTAGGCCATGCCCAACTTGACAGTCACTCTACCTCAAGATGATTCCCATGACACTCAATCTCGTGGTCAGAACCACCAAACGTAACCTAATCCATGCCCAACCTATTATCAGCATCAATCAATAATATTTGGGCCATGCCCAACACAACCCAAAGGTTCCAGTATATGAAATTTAGTAATTAATTATATAACACATTTAAACAAAACAAATAAATAGGAAAAACAATCTAAACAGTTGAATTGCATTATCCCAACGATTATCAAACAATAGTACTGAGGTCATGAAAGCGTCTAACAATTCATATCAAGGTTAAATAAAATAAACTCAATAGTTTAATCCAAAAAATAATTATAACCATTTTAGCATTCCCCAGCCAAAATTCCCCGATGATAAATGGACACTCGCCTGGCCCCGCTCAAGCAAAACTGTTAACAGAGAGTACCCAAAAGCATCACATAGGTCAAATTATAGTTAAATAGGTAATAACATGTAAAACAAGGACACGTTCAAAATACCCAAAATGCGACAAAGTCCATGCTGCCTAAAATTCTAAGAAAACAGAAAAGGATGTACACACCACCTACCTAACACTCATAAAATGATACTCCTCCAATAACATCCCCCAATTAGGTATAAAAGACGATAGATCTACAAAATAATCAAAACTGATCAAACCCCTATAAATCATTCTAGAACAAAAATCAAGAAGAACGGAACAAGAGAAATCAAGCCCATACTGAGGGGGTTTTAACGGATTAAACGGTGTTTGAATTCGATCTTGGATAAAGAAGTGGGAGGGATCGAATGCTTTGGAGGCCTAGATCATGAATCTCGGTGACCCCCTATTCCCTCTGCCTCAAGAAGAGGCTACTTACCATTTTAAAGAGTATGAAAAAATGAAATTACATTGTGTGTACTTTAGGACTTCATGTCGTGTTTCATTTTACTATTCATAAGATGGCTGATATTTCGCTTAGGACTTGCCGACTGACTGCACGGTGTGTACCCATGGAAAATGGCATGTATGTCTTTACCATACTGACATCCCCAACAAACCATGTATATCCTCATACATTTCCTCTCTACACGGCGTGTACAAATACTACACAGTGTGTTCTTGCTAATAATATTCTACCCCACCAACAGGGATACACGCCATGTATGGCCTTCACACAGTCACGGGTACACACGTGTCTATAACTACACACCATGTAGTAATAAATTCCAACATGGTCTTCACACGGAATGTACTTGGTGAGTACACAGTCGGTACTCTCCAAACTGATACACAACATGTACTCTATATTACAGGGCATGTATTCTGGAAATTTCTTGAACATCCCAATTTTTCCTAGTTTTCTCAGGAATGAGTCAAAATTTCAAACAGGGTCGAGATTTTGACCGAATTTAAAAACACAAGTTCTTAAAATCCCTCCACCATAACATAGGTTGTCCCCAGACTATCAAACGAACCCATAGATGGCACCAAACATACAACCCTGATCAAAATAACCCAAACTACTCCGATCATAATGGTTCTGGCTAAATTCCTCAAGGGGATCCCCACCTTATGATTTTCTTAACTCGGTCTCAACCTGATAAAACTCAAAACAATAAAAGGTTCACTAACCTATTTTCAGACACATGGTCCTCTCGTGACGCATTGTCACCCCTGCGCTACATTGGTGTTCCCTTATCATTCTCGACACCCAATATATTCTGCATAGAATCGGTGTTTGCCTCCTTGAGGTCCTGCATCCCATGGATGCTCAAAATAAAACTTGATTCCATGAACCTCATGTATCTCGCATCCATGATGCCCCGATGCCCAAGGCACCTCAAGTAACCCACATCCTCGATGCCTCGATTCCCACAGAACCTCAAGTAACCTACATCTTCGATGACCCTGATGCTACGCATCTCATACATATAACTAAATATATCACGCACCCGATATGGTTCCAATCCCACTGATCTGCATCTTGTCAGTCCATATAGGTCATGTGCATCATGTGCACTCAACACAGACAAGCCTCTATAGGTACTGCCAAAATGAAGACATGGAAATCACAGCCAAACTTGTGGTGTACCTCTAGCCTTCATCGGCTCACCAGCCTGCTCAGCCTCTGGAATATCCATAGTGTGCACTAGGCCGGATGTACGACTGTGAAATATCTGACCTCCCTACAGTGCTTCTCCAGCCACCAGCCACTAACCCCTCAGCTAAATACCAAGGTCTTTGTCATGTCCCTTGCATGCAGCTGAACCTCACCTACCCTCACTTAGTACTAAACCTGATCCAACATCAGATGCCACAATTTGTACTGGTCCATTCTTGTCGGCTATTTGAGAAGGCTGGCTACAAAACCTCTCAAGATGCACGACCTTTCCACATGCACGTCACTCCTTTGGAGGCCTATTGCACTGAGTCCGAACATGTCCTGGCTAGCCACAGTAAAAGAAAACCACTAATTAACTACTACGAGATGGTCTAGCTGAGTATTTTGCATGACCTCCCTACTGGAAATCATCTCGTCCATGCTTCCTACTATCTGAACCATCACCTAAAGCCATCATCCTGCCAACATTGGGCCTATCCCTCTGGTTTCCCTCCTCTATAAGCATCTGATTCACTGCCTCTAAAAAAGAACCTAACTCAATGACATTCACCTAGATCTGAATGATGTGTCGTAATCCATCCTCGAAGTGCCTCACCCTAGCCATGTCATCGCTTACCATACAAGGTGAAAAGTTGGACAACTCATTGAAAGTTGTTACATAGTCCATGACGGACATGTCTCCCTACTGAAGGCTCAAGAACTCCTGAGCTCTCTCTTCCCTCAGTGTATCTAGGTAAAAGTTCTCGAAAAACCTGTCCTCGGAGTCTTTCCAAACTAGTACCTTGTGCCTGTGTGCCTGAACCTTCACATCCCACCAACGCTTTGCCAGTCCCCGCAGCATGTATGTCCACCAGCTTGACCCTCCGCCCTGGAGGCATATCGAGCTGCTCGAAGATCATATGCATTCTCTCTTTCTAGTTCTCAGCCACCTCAAGACCACCCTCACCCTGAAAATGTGGCGGGTGCTATGACTGGAACTCCCGCATAAGATATGCCATAGATGGATCTATACCCTACGCACATCTGTCGATCTCAGCAAGACACATACCAGGCTAGCTTAGAGCTGCTCGTCGAGCCATGGTCCAAATGCTACCAAACCCAGTTGTTGTCCTGCCTGTACTAGATCCTGAACCTATTCCAGTCTCTGAGCTTGTACTTGTGGCTCACGCTCGACCTGAGCTGGATCCTGGACCTAATCCTGATTTTGTGGCACTGTTCCATCTCCTACCAGATTCTCCATCTGAGTCGGCTAAAAGGAACATGTTGAATACCATAAATGGTGATATATCCCATTGATATATATATATATATATATATATCAATATATTCATGTTGATAGGAAATTAAATAAAAGGCAACGTTTAACTAATACCCTTACTCTAAAACACCACAACCCATGCCCACAGTATCCCACCCTAATGGCCTCCTTACCCACCCCCAACAAATCCAAATATCAAAAGTAGCTCAGGTTATTCTCGTCCTAACAACCATGATGCCTCAAACTGATAACTGAGTTGCCCAATCCTGGTGATCAAAATCTCCTCAATCAAAGTACCTTATTTATCGTACAAGAGCCAAACCCAAATACCATGCCACATGAAATTCTACAAATATATAAATCAGGGCATAATAAATTACAATCAACAAGAAATTCTATCAGGAATTTCACCTATTCACATTTTAAAAGATTAAAAATCATGGAGATTGATATTATTCACATGATATTATCATATCACAAGGCATACGTGAAGTTATGAAATTAAAATACCCTAAAAATGTTCCTACCAAATCCAAACAAACAACCTTGCTATACCAGGACGAGGTCAAATTTTTCCTTACCGCACCGGGTCATGGTTCACATATCACATTCAATAACATCACAAAACAAGTGATCCAACAATGTGGAAATCATATAAACTGTAATCTGAGCAAACAAAAACAGTAGTTCCCACCAAAGGTAACATAGTCCATCTTTCGTAGATGGGGTTGTAGGCACCCAAGAACAACATAGAAACCCAGTTCTAGTAACACCCTATCTCCAATATACCATATCCCAAATAGTAAACTAGCAGAAATAAAAAAAAAGTATCATTCTCATTAGTAGTCATCAAAATACTACTACTAAATCTCTATCAAGAACTCCTCTAATACCACTTGTAACGACTCAGACCTGAAAAGCCACCCGAACAGTGCTAAACGGGTCGGGTGTTACTACTTAGGTTCACATCCTCAAATTCCAAAGGCTACCGCATAGAACCAAGGGTATTATTAGGTTTAGTGGGGATGATATACCCTCTCAGAGGATAACAATGGTACTAGTCTGAGTATAGTAATAAGGATGCAGCGGAACTAATGACTCAGCAGACTCAAACTAGACCCACATAGTGGAATCACATTAAATATTAATAAATAGTGGAAGCAATAAATATAAACTATGACAGTAGAAAGTAAACACAATATCATGTTGATCACTTGTAACTACCACCGATCAACAAACATGCATCCAAAGCAGGTCATACATATCTATATATAAAGTCACCAATGGCTAACCAACTGTAGCTACAAAATAAGTAAGCATGTTGACACAAGAATGTAAGAAAAACAGAGTAAACTCCAGCTAGGTAAGACATCAAGGTCTATACCATCTCCATGCAACAAACAATGAATCCCATATCCTAAAGCTTTCCACTTTCCTGCATGTAAATCCATAAAGTCTGTACGCATCCTGAAGGGCCCATGTAGGGTGTGAGAAGAATCTCAGTAGGACACCACCCAGCGGTGTGTACCTGATATAAGTGTTTAGGTAGGCATGAATTTATAAGGAAAATAATAAGCAGTATGATGCACAAATAAACACAAACTCCACTCGTGCCCAGAAGATACAACGGAGTGTCCCCTAATTCATCCAACACTAGAATCTCTGTCATGTGACATGGTTCCATATTCTCCCTGACACCGCTTGTCTCAAGTACAAAAATCCCAAAGGCATGCCTGATAAATAGAAAAATTGAGGAATATAGATGCATTTCCTCAATAAGTAACCAGAGGAACAATGATGTATGCCCTGAAAATAAAGTACCAGAGGGTCAGCGATGTCTTCCCTCAAAATAATGTAACCATAGGGACAATGATGTCTACCCAAAAATCATGGAATGCCTCTACCCCCAACCTAATATCCCCAATTCTATACCCATAAGGCTCCTCACCTTCTGCATGTCTTCCTATGACATGCACCCCCAAACCAATAGTACCTAAACTACAACTAACAGGGGCCTCTACCCACACAAGAGGTTAAAACCCCTTCATCATGGAGTCTCTCTATGTGTATACTACTCATAGTTCCAGGTGAGATGTAATCACCAAATTAGTACCCAAAACACAATATCGCGGACACCTCATGCCCGTGCGACCATGTCGCCCAAGTCTATTGGCCCTATAATCCATGTTACTCAGGTCATGCCCAACTTGATATTCACACTGCCTCAAGTCAATGTCCATGATGCCCAATCCCAAGGGTAGAACCACCCAACATAACCCAGGCCAATCCCAACCTGTGATCAGCATCACCCAAGAATATCTGGTCCATGACCAACACAACTCATAGGTTCCAACATATGCAATTTAGAAATTACATACATAACACATTTAAACAAATCACATAAACTGGATAAACAATCTAAACAGTTGAACTGCACTAGACCAATAGTTATTAAACAACAGTACTAAGGTCTTGAGTGCCTCCAACAATTCTTATCAAGATTTAATAAACTAAACTCAAAATATTAATCAAAAAAAATATAATTATAACCATTTTGGCATTCCCTGGCCAAAAATGCCTTGTTGAGCAATAACCACTCGCCTATCCCCGGTCAAGAAAAATAGGTAACAGGGAATACCCAAAGGCATCCCATAGGTCAAATAATAGATAAATAGGAAATAACATGTAAAATAGGGTCATGCTCAAAATACCTAAAAACGCTCCAAAGGTTGTGCTGCCCAAAAGTCTGTGAAAACACAAAAAGAGGTATGCACCACCTATGTGAGACTCGTACGATGATACTCCTCTGATAACAGCCTCCAATTATTTCTAAAATGCAGTAGATCTAAAAAATAAACGAATCCACTAAAAACCCTATAAATTGTTCTAGAACAAAAATCAAGAAAAACGGCTTAAGAGGAATTAAGGCCTTACCGAGGGGGTTCCAATGGTTTAAACAGTGTTCGAATCTAGTCTCAGACGATGAAACGGGAGGGATTTGAATCTCTAACAGTCTGGTTTGCGTAACTCGGCGACCCCCTATATCCTCATCCTAAAAACAAGGATACTACCCATTTTAACAAAAAAATAAATTAAATAGATTTTACTTTGGGACTACATGTCATTTTTAATTTAATTATTCATAAGATGGTTGATATATCACCAAGGAGTTTTCGGCAGACTACACGGTGTGTACCCATGGTATACGGCGTGTACCACTTTACCCTATAAACATCCTCAACACACCATGTATATCTTCAAACATGGACCATATACATGGCGTGTTCAAATAGTACACAATGTGTTCTTGCTAAAAACATTCTACCCTACCAACAGGCCTACATGCCATGTATTTTTCTAACACAATCACTGGTACATAACATGTCTATAACTACACACTGTGTAGTAAGAAATTCTTACATGGTCATCACACGACATGTACTTGACGAGTACATGGCTGATACTTGCCCAACCCATACTCAATGTGGGTTCTAGAGTACATGGTATGTATTCTGGAAATTTTAAGAACATCCCAGTTTTTTCCAGTTTTCTCAGGAATGAGTCAAAAATTCAAACAGGGTCGGGATTTTGACCTGTTCTAAAAACTCGGGTTCTTACAGGTATGAGCACAATGCATCGAATTGAATTTAACTTATTAATTATTCATAATTTAGTTTTCATTAAATATTTATATTTATCCTAATAAATTTTATTTTAACATTTTTTCACTTACATTGGATTGATATCTTTATTCTCATTATAATGTGAGACTAAAAATTAAACTATTTAAATAAAATTTTCTATTTAAATTCTTATCTAAAAATCTTTAAAAGAATAAAAATAAAAAAAATTCATAATTCATAAAACCATAAAGGTTTCTAATATCACTATAAATCACGTTATTAACCTTATAATGTGTTTCTTTAGGATAAAATAAATTTAATATTTCATCTGTAACACACACCTACTTCTTAGGATTAATAATTATATCTAATATTTTTCATTTTTTATTTTTTTTCTCCTTATATATAGCTGGGCTTTAATTAATCAAGAATATATTTTAAATTCCTAAAATGTTGTCATTTAATTGATCATTTTATAAATAAATATATTTAATGAATTCATAGATATTATGTGTGATTTTTTCACTCACATTAGATTTTTGAATTCATCATAAAATTGAATTTTCAAATTCCTGAAAATGATAAATATTTTTCAACTCCATATCACACATTTTTGTAATAGTGTCATGAAATGATAATGATTTTATATTCCAATAAATCTCTCCCCTTTGTTTCATTTATCCAAATAAATTAAAAAGATTTCTTTATTTATGTAATATTTAAGAAAATATACCATAAACATGTAAAAAAAATTATCTTCAAGATATTTGATGGTATATAGTTATTAAAATCCTAATATATATTAACATCCTACTTTAAGATCATATTTTTTATGTTATGGGAGATAAATTAAAACATTTGAATCATAACCAAAAAATTAACATCCTCAAATTGGTTCTCCCTTACATGACCAATACTAGCTACTATGAGTCCTCAAGTGCACCTCCTTATATGCTAGAGACTAACAACTAATATTAAGGGTCTAATAAATATAGTTGAGCAACTATACCAACTAATACATAATAGAAATCATAGTAGAAACCTGATAAACAAATAAATACACATCAACTATAATAGACAAATAGGTAATGGATAAAATAATCCAACATAATCCAACCATGAAATTTCATCCTTAATGTCATACTAAATTTCATTAAAGAAACCAATTAAAAGAAAGTATCCAAAATTAATGACTCCCAAAACCAGTTTGGAATCCCATACTCAGTCATAACAACAAGATCTAGTCTTATCAATCACAATTGACCAATCAAGCATAAGGCCCCTTTCCCTTCTCCAGACATACATCCACGAAGTTTTCATGGTTACCAAATAGAGTCTTGAAAAGGGTCAATGTAAAACTTAGTAAACAACCTCCAAAATTTCCTAAACAATTCTATTCTAGTAATAGTGAATGAAATAGTACGTTAATAATTTAATTAGATAAAAATTGAACAAAAAACATCTAAATAATACTACTCTTACTTGAGATCTTGGATGGAACCTAGGTTTATCCATAACTAATATGTAATTATTTCAAATTTATCGACCCATACTCACCAATGAGTCTAGGAGGATTTCCATACCAAGGACAAATCACACATTCAGTTCACAGTTATAATACCCTGGACCTGGATTCCACTCAAAAGTGCCCTGATATTACTTGGATATATAGACTGAAGACCATATCCTTAGATAAAATATGTGGTTGACTAATAGTGAGGAACTAGGTGATTCATTTGGGAGACTATTACCTCATCACCATAGTGTATCATAGTGACAGTAAATCACTTTAAATAGATGAAGCAGATACAATATGCAGAATGAAGATAAAATAGACAATCAACACAGGAAGATATAATAATCCAAAAGTGTCTCATAAACATGATGTATATGAAACATGTATTTAGAAAATATCAAAAATTAGTACATGGGAGTATATATCAATACAAGTATCCAAAATGAAAAAAGACTAAAAAGTGCCCTAGTAGCATTGAAAGCCTAAACTTGGTCCCATGATCTCATGATATAAAGAATGATAAAAAACTAGGGTTATAGATCTTTCCCCTATTATCACTTGCAAACATATAATCTGTTTGGGTCTCTATGGGGTCCCAAATAGGGTGTGAGATAATATCCCAGTACGTAACCACCCAAATAGCTAAATAGTTCTAAGAAACATGATGGAATATACTAAACAACTCTAAGAAAGTAGTAATTTAAGTGTAAAATCCCTAGGAATATAAGTAGTATAGAAAAGTAATTCCAAACAACCTCTGAAGAACCACTGTAATATGTGTCATATCCTAACATGGCAGCTATAGGAAATATAAACAAATAACATGGCCTCACCATCCCACCATTCATATCTTGTCAACATGTCCATTCCATATAAGGCATCAATATCAAAAACCCATTGCCTTTTTGTACAATCATTGTGATATATCCCATGGTCGAGTCATATAATTAAGTGTAGACCACAAATTTCCCGATCCATGGTGTATGAAACTAAGGCATCCACATTAAGTCCCAGAAGCATCCAAATAGATACTTTGTATAGGTGCTGGTTGGAGTCCTTGGATTATGTGTTCCAACATGTCACACATGAGTCCATGCAAGCCAGATCCAAGGGTTAGAAAATTTTGAGGCGTACCATAGAATTAAGACCCAAGGTTTACAGTACCTCATTCCATATCCTTAGAGACACTTCCATGGAATCAATACAATCATCAACCATTTCAATGAATTTAACAATTCTCGACCATATGAGTCTTCCCACTCATATAAATAATTACATTCAAACCCATTCAACCAGTATACCCACTCATTTAAACCATTACATCCCACGATTAAACACACTCATGTACTCTAATTCCATTTATTCCAGTCAATCACATGGTTATACCAACCCATTTATCACAAATAATCATTTAGCAAAGCACACGGGTATACCCACCCATTAATTAGAGTTACTAATAAAACCGTTAATCAATCTGAAAACAACCAATGAGTTTACCGACTTGTTTAAAAATTCCATTTTATAATTTAATCAACTTAGGAAAGGAATATTAAAATAATGCAACTCAAAGAGGTATGACATATCTTGTGTATGTAATTCAACCTCATTTAATTACAACTGAGCTGCTTTAAACTAGGAAAACTCAAGAACACACCCCTTGGGTAGTTCATCGATGGTCAAAACCAATGAAATGGCATGGTGTTCCCCATGGGTGCTCTCGATTTGAGAAAAAAACCACCAATGCATCTCAAATAACCCAAGGGAATCCCTAGTAGTTCATACTTCCTTTAGTTTAGATAAACATTTCAAATATGGGCTCGAGCTGAAAAGTCAGGTGGGTGGAAAAAAGGATTATATCTCTATAAATTATAAAAATGATAAAAAAAGGTTTATAACACCTACCTTATATTGATAGTGGATTACCCATCCAATTTCAATTCCTGATTCTCCTCTGTTTATGATAAATCTGAATAACAGACAAAGAATGAGAAATTAGGGCATATGAGCCTAAACCCAAACAGTGCAGTAATTGTTCTGAAGAATCAAGAATGGATAAAAGGGAATAAATAACTCCCTGATGCAGTTCCAACATGACCGATAGAGAAAGAAATAGAGTTTGGATTTTCAATGGGAACAAATATTACCTTTCAAACTCAAGGGGCTTCTTTCATGTAATATAGGGGAGATGTGATATTCTATTTAAAAAATAGAGGCTCTTGAATCTATTTAAAAAATCATAGTCTGGAAATTAGACGACTTTTAATTGAGTTAAATGATGTGTAACGCTCAGTTTTCCCTTTAAAGGGAGAAAACCTTACACACTATGAAAACTCATGGCCAAACATTTACATGTCCTGTAATCATATTTAATGACGTGAATCCTAGTTACAATCATGTAATTGGCATCCAATTATTAAAAATCCCTCCAACAAATTCTTTCCCTACAATAACCCAACCAAACCATGGCCTAGATTATGGTTGAAGATAAAAATAAAAGTAAACAAGTATTTAACTAGAAAAGTAAAATATTTGTACCTTAAGAAAAACCGAGGATCTTATAATCTTCTCACTTTAAAGCAATTCGTCCCTAAATTTTCATCTCAAGGGTGGTTAATATTCTTCTAAAACTGACTCCATCCACTGAGCACATACGTTGGAATCATGCCCCCATGTCTTGTTCTATAAACGATTGTTCTTACATATCACCAAAGCTAAAGGAACTTGCAGGCCTAGGAGAACCTTCATAACATCCTAGACTCATATTCCATTCAATTTTTTCCCCATGGTTGGTTGTCTATATAGATTAAATCACATCTCCCCAAATACAAGAGGTTTTGGACTAGCAGTGAGGGAATATGTAGGTCATTAGGGACATTATTCCCTCATTACCATAGTATTTCATAGAGTAATTCAATCAAATTAAATAGAGTAAGTAGATACAATAAGTAGGAAGAAGATAAAATATCCAAGAATGAAAAGAATATATAACATGCCATAAGTGTCTCATAAACATGATGTATGTGATACATGTATATAGAAAACAGTTGAAATAGGTACATGGTAATACAGTGCCATACAAGTATCCGAAAATAAAAAAGAACAAAAAGTGCCCCAGTATCGTAGCAAACCTCATCTTGGTACCAATATCCAATGATACAAAGCTATGATAAAAAACCAGTGTTAGGGCGCTTTCCCATACTATCACCTACAACCATATAATATTTTTGGGTCCCCAATGAGACCTAAATAGTGTGTGATATAATATCCCAGTAGGTAACCACCCAAAGATATGTATACATCTAAGTAGTACGATTCAATATTCTAAATATTTTTTAAGTAAAAAGTTATATAAGTGTGAAATCCCTGGGCATATAATTACTGTAGACCAGTAATATCAAAAAGCCTCTCAATGCACCCTAAAATAAGTGTCATCTCCTAACAAGGTTGATACATGAAATATAAAAAACAATGTGACCTCTCCATACCACCATCCATATCCTATCCACATTACATTTCCATATAAGGAATCCCTATCAAAATCCCATTTCCATGTTGTACAATCATAGTTATATTTCCCACGGTTGTGATGTATAATGAAGTATAGACCATGATGGGAAAGATCCAAGGTGTAGATGAAAAAAGGAATCATCATCGAGTCCTAGGAGCATATCAATGGAAACATGGTAAAGGTTTAGGTTGGAGTCCTAGGATCATATTTACTTACATTTCGTACGTGATTCCATGTAAGCCAGATCGAAGGGGTAGCAAAGCCTGAGGCATCACATGGAATAATGACCTGAGGTGTATCCTCAACCAAGGTGACCGCTACTGTATTCCTTATCCAGGGAGATTCATCCATTGAATCTATACAATCATCAACCATTTCATAACATTTAAAAATTCCATCCATATGAGTCTACCCACTCATTTAAAAAATTACATTCAAAACCATTCAATGATTATAAACACACATTAAAAACATTACATCTCATGATTATACCCACTCATTCACTACTCTTCCATTTAATCCTGTCATATGAGTATACCCACCCATTTATTATAAATAGTCATTTAACACATCACATAGGTATACCCAATCAATAGTCACAATTACCAACAAAACCGTTAGGAAATATAAAAACAACCAAAGAGTATACCCACTCATTTAACAAATTCCATTTGACAATTTAATCATGTTAGGAATAAAATATTATAATAACACAATACAAGGAGTTCATAAATCTTATATGCATGTAATTCAACTTCATTTAAGTATAATTGAGCTTCCTTAAAATAAGAAAACTCGAGAACACAACCCTTGGATAGTTCATCAATGTTTAAATCCAAATTAATGGCATGGAGAACCCCAAGGGTGGCCTCCGGTTTTCACAAACACCACCAACGAATCTCAAAGAACCTAAGAGAATCCTTAACAGGTCCTAATTCTTCTATTTGAGATAAAAATTTCAATTTTGGGCTTGTTCTAAAATGTACGGTGGGAGGAAAAATTATGATAGCCTTATAAAGAATCAAAGCCCGAAAGAAAAGTATAGACCACCTAACTCATCTTAGTAGTGGAGTTATTGTCCAGTATCAAGAATTTTTTTTGTTTTATGATAAATTTAAATAATGGGTGAAAAATGATAAATTAGAGCATATGAGCCTAATCCTAAACAATGTAGTTGTTGTATCGAATAATCAGGAATGACTAAAAATTAATCGATCACCCAATGATGTGGTTCCAATATGACTAACAATGAAAGAAATGGAGTCTGATTCAATAATCAGGAGAAAAACTTACCTTTTTGACTTAAAGGGTCTTCCTGTGTGTAAGATATGGGAGAGGAGATAATTTGTTTCAAAAATAGAATCTCATTAATCTATTTTAAAAAAATACTTAGCCAATTACATGACGTGTAGTTGCCTTACACGACATGAATGCTTGTTTTTCCCTTCCTAGGGAAAACCCTTACATGCCGTGAAAATTCCTGGCCAGATCATTACACATCATATAATCATAATTCATGACATGTATCTCAATTAAGCATCATGTATTTGGCTTGCATCCAATACACATCCCTCCATCATATTCTTCCCCAACAACAATTGTTACACCCAAATGTTTTTATGAAATATTTTCTTTAAATAATGTTAATTATTCAATAGCTTTCATTTCACGCAATCGTGAGCTTAAAAATAATTCTAGATACCCTTAGTATAAAATTAACATTTTAAACTATCCATTTTCTTACTGGGAATATATATAACTAACTTATGAAAATATATGGGGAGTTCATTAGCAACCATTTATTTATAAAATAAATATAAATCAATTATATATTTGTATTTTTGTATTAATAAATTGAGTGAATAACTATTATTAAGTGAAATTAATGAAATATATATGTTATATACATAATAAAATGTTTTTTATATTCATCTAATATATATTTTTGTCATCGGGTAACCCTATTTGATGTATAAAACCCTATATTTTTCAAAATGGTAATTTTTGCACCTTTTATTGGAGAAACCCATTTAAATTAATATTTTGACACATTGATAATTTTCATATTACAAAATAAACATGTTCATTTGAATCTAGATATAAAAATTTAATTGGGATGAAATTTTAATATTTTTCTTATAACTTTCAAATTTTAAAGAATAGTAAAAATACACTAAATTTTAATTGAAAACAACTTTTTTTCATAGAAATAATCTATATGTTTTAATTATAATATTGAAGGGTTTTAAAGTTTAAATAGAATATTTATTTTCATCATTCATCATAATGTATGTCATTTTCATTAATTTTATATCGAATTCCGAAGTAAAAATAATTCAATCATTTGTAATTTTTTAACATTAAAAACTTGTTATCTATTTTCAACAAAGGGATTAATTTTTAAATAATAACTTAAACTTTTGTGTTTTGAATTTTTAAAAATAGATTCTATATTTGTAATCAGTATGTCCAAATTATTTAAATAACTTTATTTTATTTTTGGGCATTATGAATAGTAAATTCGGTAATTTTTATTAATATGGTAAAATAGTAAATTGGGTAATTAAGAGTAAGAATAATATTATAAAATTACCCTAACACTTGGCTCAATATCATTGGATGAGTTTTTATCAAACTAAATCATCCTTGGGGTGAACTACTGTCCCTTCAAAGACACTTGGATGAGATTAGGACATTTAATTTAATTTATTTAAAGAAAATTAAAATAAGTCTTACTCAAAATCTAATAATTATATAATTTTTAATATAAGGTTATACATAATATATATTCTATTATAAATTCTCATTGGAAGGATAAAATATTTTTATTTGACATTATAATTTTTTTTTAATTTTTTGGAAATAAATAATTACTTTAAAGACTTATAATTTAATGATGGGGAAATTATTTATGTGATGAGAAATAAATAAAATAATTTTAATTAAAATGATAATAACCATTAAAATACTCAAACACTAAACCACATATTATTTTTAGAGTATATCTCGACCATAAAAATCGAAGTGTTCAGTTATAGACCATTTGGATCTTTATAGGAGAGATTGTGGCACTTATTTTATTTTATTTAAATTGATATAAAAGTTGTCACATTAATAATTTAATATTTATAAAATTTAAATGATGGAATTTCTAGAAGATAAATTTGACCACAAGTATTATTATGTAATCTAGTAGATTCATATTCATCATAGTATTTTATTTTTAATTTTTATTCATAAAATTAGTTTATTAAATAATTACACAAAATAAATGTATTAATTATTTTATTAATGGGTAATAGAAATAAATGTCATTAAAATAATGACAATTTGGGCTAATTAATATGTATAATAAATTTTCTAGATGAAATGACTACTTAGGAATATAATTAAATATTTTTTCTAAGTTAACTTGTTGTCATAATATTTTTAAAAATCAAAGAACTGAATTGTGTCAAAATTGACACTATTGATTGTATATCAAATAATGTTTTATTAAGGTATTTAAAAATCAAAAAACATTTAAAAAATATATATAATTATTATTATATTTCCCTAAATGTTCTATGGTACTTATTTATGTTCAAATTGATATCAAATAAGTAAATATTGGACCCTTTTAATATTTAAATATTTGTAATCTTAATTAAAATTAAATAGAATAACTAAGTGTTAATTAAAATGAAAATTTTTAGATTGATAGAAAAACATGCCAAAATTTATTGGTAGATGATATTACAACACTATATCATCTTATCATTGAAAGTTGTACATTTTGGAGGTTTTTGGATGGGGATTTATTTTATTGTAAATTAATATTTTTTCGATCCCAAAAGATCCCCTCACCTCAATTATAAAAGGGAATCTCATCCCTCACCATTTCACTTAAATTTGATCCTTAAAGCTCATCCATACCCTACCCTTTTCCATTATCAACTTCCATAGTTACATTATAGTGGTTTTGGTCTTCATAAAAGACGAACTCTCGTGCTTTAAGAGGAAATTTAGAGGGAGCACATTGAAGGAGAGGTAATCTCCACTACAGATTCTTTCAAACTTATTTCTTCTTCTACATAATCTTCATGATTTGTGGTGTGATTGAAATGTTTTAAATTTTATGTGAAATTTATATCAGTTTGTAAAGAATTTTTTAATTCGTATTTTGAAGTAAAAGCGCTTGGGATTCTAATGCTCATTTTATCATTAAATACCAATTTTTAACTTTTTTGAAATGGTTGGTTGTGAAATAACATGTTAAATATTTCATTGAGTTGTTTACCCATTATGTGGGTTTTTTTGGACTCCATGATACTTATTTCTCACCCAGTGTGGTAATATTCTTCTCTACACCATATATAGTCAGGATATATGGGATTATTTATTTTTAAGGTGTTAAAAGTGAGAGAGTCAATTATTATGTCTTTTTGTTAATAATTTCTTACCTATTCATCATCAACACTTCTTTATTGGTCCTTGGAACCATAGTACTAAGCATGAGTTCCATGTTTATATTTCTCAAGAGGGTTCACTTGAAAATAGTGGAACTCAAATCATGTTAAGAACTAGGATATGGTGGCGTCTGTCATCAGAATGAGGCGTGTGTATGGCAGTTAGATGACTTGTGTATTGGGAATAAAATATGCCAACAATTGATGAATTATAGGAAACTACTATATAAATAGATGTGTCTCACATTTGGGATCCCATGGAAAATCCCATGAAATATTATATTAATGAATGATATGCACCTATATCAAAAAATAAAATATATATTGTATAAGAAATAAGAACCATGACTAAAACTATTAAACGCCCCTCTCTATCATCATCAAGATACTTATCAACCATATATACATTCCCATAAAATGATCCATGATGCCCCACATGCTCATGATTCACTCGATTCTCTAACCATTTAGGGGTATTCACCTCCTTCTTAGTTCCTCCACCTACACCATAGACTAAAATTGTTATCTTCAACTAAGAATCATATTCAAAAAATTGCATTAGAAGACTTGTGTTTCCAAAATAGAGATAATTATAGGGAACAACAAGACAATCCATGAAATAGTGTCATTTTCGCCCATAGTTATACCACCTAATAGAGCCATTTCCCATTTTGGGACTCAAAGAACTATTTATATTCTCTTAATATCAACCACTAACCTATAATAAATCATCGTAATTATTTTTCTTTTTACCAAAATAAGAAATAACGGATAATTTAGAGAAAATACCCGATGATCTAATAGATGCTGGAAGAATAAATATAGTTATTTCATCCACATTCCCCTTCTCTATCATCATGATATTTTAAATAACCACAATGTAGGCCATGATATAAAATTTCACTTCTTGGAATATCAACATTAGATAAAGGATGATCTCAAACATCCTATCCTTTTTCACCTCATTCGAAGAATGAAGAGTGTCAAAGAAATCAACTCAGTGAATCCTGTTGAATATGAAGACACTGACTTCTTCCCAAATATAACCACCATTAATAGTTTAGATTTATCTATCATTAGAAAATTTTGGATGAAAATTTCAATGAAGGTGTCATTGAAGGTCACTCATTATATCCCTTCATGTTTACCATCTAGAATCCTAATGTCCCCCCAATGTCCATTAATACCCTGAAGCATAAATGTAAAAATATTTTTATTTTGATCAGTTGTGGTCTCTAAAATTTTGAAGACCCTATTTTTCATTCATATCCAACCAACTATATCCAAGGGGAATTTAATTACGTAAAATTTTGGTGGATGTTAGAGTTTTCTTTCTTGAGTGTAGTTAAACATTTCTCTCTAACCCCAATAGGATTTTCCACCCTCAACATGTACTTAAAAAAAAGTGACCCAACAATATTGATTTTAATGCTTGAGTTGTTAGAGAACATACATGATACTTCTTATCAACATCCTCCTATATAATATGTTCTACAACTGTGACTTACAACAGTATGAAATCATTCTATTATACTCCCCTAACCTACTATACGAGGCCACTATTAGGATTTAATTTATGAAATTAAAGTCCAAAACATAGATAAATCCAACATCCAAAAAAATAATTATGATAATAGATCACATTCACAAATAAGGGTTTACAATAATGTTCAATCTAAGAGGCAATCTTGGACTCCATGATGTAAGTTCCTAATCTTACTCTAAGGAATAATTCATGCATTTTGAGGAGGTATACTTTGATGAAAATTTCCATGAAATGTACATGACATATAATGTAACAACATGAACTAAATCACCTTGTCCTATCAAAAATTCCACATGACCATAGGCATGCCTCTCATTATGTTAAATTCTACTAACTAGTAGTGATGTACTAAATCTGAACTATAAGGATAATATACTCTACATTAGAGTAAAAAATAATAGTCAAATAACCATGAATATGAACAAAAAACAATCTATGTAAGAAGAAAACCAATAATAAACCAATAGTATGAATGAATGCAGAAATAACACACTCAATAGTCACATATTGAACAAGATACTCATTTTTGACTTGGATGATCATGTACATGAAGTAATGAAAAATGAAAGTATTAAGGTCTCTACTCCCACTCCAATCTATAGATTATCCCAGTATCTATATTAATAAAAATATATACCACTAGATGAAAAAAAAACAAAGTCCTCAACTCAATTAGTAACAAAAAAAATTATGGGTGATCAGATTCCCAAGTGACATGGACACCCAAGAAGGGTGTGTGTACATATTAGTTGGACACCACCAATTTGGTCCCATTCCGGATAAGTAAATGTAGTACTTGTTCATGTTATAAAGTATATAAATAGAAAATAATCGATCAATAAATAATTGTGTGATCATATAACATGATCACTAAGGTACACATAAGAATACACACCCACATACCGAGAATTTATACAATCACCAAGCATCAATGAAACCCGATCATACCTTCTTCACCTCCATAACAAACTAATTATACCAAACATGTCTCACACATCCCTACCTTGAGGATATATTCCAATAACATGCTTTATGAATCCCATATTGTGGGATATTCCATGTAAATGCTGATTGTGTATCTAAAACATCTCTATTAAGAGGGATAATTCACATGTATCAACCAATAACCAGCCTCATGACACATTCCCCCTTGATAGAGTTGTTCAAAAAGAAGTTTGAGATATCATGATGTTTGGCATAACCCAAGTATGTATCACCCAAATTCTAAAAGATTCCTATATGGGGAAATGGTCTATGTGTCTCAACCTACATACACAACTATAGAAGAAGGATGAATAACACATTAAATTTGTGATAAAAATTATAGATCAAACATCACATCATAACAATAAAGGATATATAAATGAATGATCAAACACTACATCAAATCAAAAAACAATCATAGTTATTCGAAATCCACATGTGGTAAAACATCATGAATAGGTCCACATGGATACACTTGCACAACATTAGTGATAAAACATCAACATAGATCTCATATAAAACACACACACACACCATATAATCAAATAGCTATACTAGTGTTACATGCCACACATTCACACCATGTGATTAACCATCAACACAGGTCTCACGAGTACAAACACACACACACCATGTCAACCCCCAACCATCGGTGGCTAAGAAACAATCTAGAATTAAATTTCCATCATGGCCCTTGGAAACATGCCAAAGTTTTATGCATATTACTTCAAATTGTAAATACATGGAATTAGTTCTATTGTTTTAATTGATTAGTACAATTTTTTATTATATCATGATGGGTGTTCTATTTAGTTTTCCATGTTTTTCATGAATATCATTACCAACCACGCAAGGGTTTTGTGACTGCATATCACATACTAACAAACTAATCATAAAACATCGGGTCAAGTATAAAGAAAACTCTAACTCAAATGAATCCAACACGCATCCATGAAAATACCATATATTTTTTCCAACTCACCCATGTCTATTGGGTCATAATGAATCACCATGAGGTCCTACTCGTTCCTAAGTTCTCAAAATTAATTCATTATAAATAAATTATAATCAATTAATTGTTTATAAGGATAATCACATTATAATTCAAAATGATTACTTTTTGAATGAATTACAAGTTATAAATTCCTATATAGAACAACGAAAAACAGTCCATGGAAGGTTTGTAGCATGATCCTGAATTTTCCAAGGCATACCCCCTATCAACAGAAAAGAAGACGTAGTCCAATTTAATATAATTATGTTGTAAATTTTAAAAGAGTTAAACTTGCTAACATACATTCACAAAAATGATGTGTGATATCATACATATCCCATCTCATGTTCTTCTCTATATAGGATGAGTTAAAACCCCATAATTTTTTCATTCCATGATATTAAGGAGAATAATTAAAAATATCTAAAATGGAAATGCCCAAAATCAGAAAAAATGGGTAAATAACAGTGAATATAGAGAATGGAATAATATCCTTATATTTTGAATTGTTTAATACACCCAAAATTGTATTAATTAGATGATAAATGAGAGAGGGAGGCTCCATCTAATCCTTCTTAAGTGAATACCAATCACCCATAGAAATGGAGGGCTAATGCACTCTCTTAAATTAATAAAAATGAATTTGTCCATATTTCACGATGTGACTCCTATAATTACACCATGAAAATTAAGGGTCTAATCCCAAACACTATATTTACATCCTAAAACCTTTTAAGCCACCACAAGAATCTACATCATATAGGAAATATGCTATTCCTGATGTTAGTGAAATATTGTAACATTTATCAGCAATGATGGTCCCCTTTACACTCATCTGATGACCTCATGAACATCTAGGATATCACTTGAGAATTGATCCCTATACCAAAACTCCATTTAGGGATACTCAAACACTCAAAAATTTACTATAATTTCAGGTCTTCAAAACTAACTATTTAGAAAAATGATGTTCAATATTACATTGGAAATTCAACCAGTAATGATGTAAGATATTACAATATCCCCAACAAAGTGGTTACCACATCTGAGATGTTTTTGTGTCACATGAATCGTGACTCCTGAACAACCTCTTTACCACTTATAAAGAGTGATTTATTGTCCATGATTGAATAAAAATTAACAAACTTAGAATCTTTCTCTTTTAAAAATTCCAATCACACTTTCTAGTATGACTCCATGAATGAACACAAAAACATGATCCAAAAGATCACTATCAACCAAATTTGATTCCACAATCCGTGAAATTTTCCAAATCAACACACCATAGTGTCCTAAACTGATTCCTCCTGATTAATATTGGATCTCCCCACCATAGAAATCATTATATGGGACAAGATTCTATAACTCCAATGGGATTCCTAGCGCTATTAAGT
Source organism: Viscum album (assembly GCA_963277665.1). Lineage (NCBI taxonomy): Eukaryota > Viridiplantae > Streptophyta > Magnoliopsida > Santalales > Viscaceae > Viscum > Viscum album. The sequence continues at coordinate 705,707,508 of OY728155.1, forward strand.
TCCATCACACATTATAAATGAAATAAATAGGTGTATTTTCAAACCCAAACCAAAATCATGGTTTTAATATGAACCAATGAGTCACTACCAACAAATTAAACATGAATAAGATGAACTTACTTGAAAGAAACTAGATTATTATTACAGATCTTAGTCATACTTGAAAAGTTGAGCTAGATGTAGCTAAAACCCACATCATTTAGGTTCATAAAAAATATTATTTATTTCACTTCCCATGTCTAGAAATATTTTAATGGATATGGATAGAGGAGATAGATCCCATAATCATAGGAAGGGTTCCTAGGGTGTTTGGTATTTTCAGGTGTTTGTGTTTTGCTTTTAGTGCAATTCTGTACATTTTCTCCACGAGTGTTTTTTTTTGAATTCTGTAAATTATATTGTGAGCACGAGTTTTTTTTTTGAATTAATTTTTTAAGGTGTTTTATTATCATTTTATACTTTATTTATTGTATTTTCATGTGTTGAATTCTTGTATATTGGTGAGGGGAGGAAAGAAGGGAGGGAGGCTGCTGTTGAATTCTAAACATTGCAGAGGGAGGGAAAGATGGCATGTTGTTGTTAAATTTTGGAGCACTATATACTAAATATTCATAAAATGTTTGTATAAATCTAGAAAATTCATTTATACCAATATTTTAGTTAAACCATTGGTAAAACATAATACCAATGGTCCACAAACCGTTGGTATATATTTACAACATTATGTATAGCCACAGTTATTAGAAAAATGTCAGTAAACATATATACCAATATTTTATAAACCATTGGTTTAGGTTCTATCTTTAATATTTACCAATGGTTAAAACCATTGGTAATTATCTATTGCAATGGTTTTCTTTAAACCATGGGGATATTGTACTTTTTATTTGTCTATACCAACAGTTACTCTATAACTGTTGGTATAGGTCTATCCCAATTCCTTATCACCCAATAGTTTGGAAAACCATTGGTATAACATTTACCAATGGTTTTCTATATTATCCTAATTGTTTTAAACTATTTAGATATCCTTACTTTCTAGCAGTGATTCTATGAAAAATGAAATTTCCACGTGTGCGTACGTACGGATTTTGGTCTCCACATCATGGTGTAATCTATTATTCACCACCACCATACGTTGATGGTTATAATGATGGAAATAATAACTACATATTATTATTATAATAGTATATTAATTCTAAAATGATATACACTATCTACTTCTATACCATTCAACAATTATGGGAATGATATCATCGCTCGTGCGTACGTACGACCTACCGTCTCCACGATGCAATGGGATTCATTATACATGATCTTCATTAAATAATGATTATAAAAATGAATTGAATGAATAAAGATGATATATAATATACTAATATAATTCTATAAATGATATAACTATAACCTAAAAACAGGAATAATAACTTATCTGACAAAACATGCGTAAGAAAATAAAAAAGTTGACACCCAATGGATGGGTAATAATGTTACTAAATAATGGCTAATAATATGATAATATATGATATCATAAAAATTATTATGATTCTTAAATAATTAAAATACATTATTTAAATCGTTATATAAGAGGTTTGGATATATACAAAGGAAATCAAACCTATTGCAAGTGATTATTTCACAATCTCATTATTATCCAAGATATGTTATGTGTAAGTATTTACTAGGGTATATTTATTGTCCACATACATTTTTCATAAATATGTTTTCCAAAAATATTATTTCTATCCTTATATAAATTTTGAAATTCAATTTTACCCATTGGTGAGTTTCTATTAAATGTTATGAAAGGAATCTTTTATTGTTTCAGGTATGATGTACTTTTTGAATTTCCAAGAAAAGTACGAGAATAATGTTCTATTTTTACTTATATGGAATGAAAATATTTCTATGATTTCATAACACCTTATTTCCATGAAGCCTCATTTACATGATTTCTAGGATATTTTCAAATAAATTATTTTCTTTTAAAATTATGCGGTAATTGTGAGGAAAGAAAATGTTTTAGAAGAAGAAAGAATATATTCCTCAAGAATTAATTTCAAGTGTTATATCAAAATTATTTTCTATATAAGATGAAAATATTTAAATAGGGATATTTTTATATCCCTATTATTTCTATGATTTTATTATGTTTATGATGCAATGATATTTATGAAATCCATTTGTTTTATATGGATTATGATGGAATGATGATTAAGAAACCCTGTTTATTTCTTAGGTTATGCTACAGTGAATGATTTATGTTTGTGTGGAAAATGAAAGAATGGTTTCATTATGAGATGGATGGGACCTATATCTACCTCTAATTCATTGGGTAAATATTTATATCTCGTAAGATAGGTAATAATGTAATGGGAAATCATCTCATTTCAGTATTTCAGGGCTGGAATGAGGAGTGAACTCATTTTAGTAATGGACTTTTTCTTCATTGATTATCATTGTAGTGATACTTGACTAATACAGAATGATTTTATAATAGGATAAAAAATTTCATGTCTTCTGTTATGACTTTTGATATTACATTCATTAATTCTTATGAACTTTTATGATTTATCCCATGGCATGATATCATGATCTTACATATGCAGGAAAATATTTTCAAATGTTATGTTATTATGTATTATGTATTATGATATGATTGATATCTCCCTTTTTTACCTTTACTAAACATCTAAGATCACCCATTAATTTTTTTCCTTTCCCCAGGTCATGAATTAGGTTATTAAGTAAGATCTGTCAAAAATGGGTCTATTTATGACAAAATAAGTAGAAGACAATGAAGATGTATTATGAACCAGTTGTTTATGTTTCCCAGTTTCTAAATACACTATACCTATATAGTCCTGCTGTGGATTTTTTATATTTTTTAATGAATATTATTCTTTTTGAAGTAATATAAATTTATTTAAATTATGGTTCATTATAGTTTGTATCAGAGGGAAGGTATAGTTAAGATTTGCAAACTAGAATGAGAAAACCATAGTTAGAACCCAAAGGATATGTCGAAGTATAGGTTATAATCCTATTGTCTTAGAAATTTTCATGAATAACCTAGGATAAAGAAATTTTTTTCCTAAATTGAAATTTTATTCATGATTATATAGTTTTCCCATTATGATTACTGTTTCTCACACTATTCATGTAAATTTTAGTCAATGGATAGAACTTGAAGGAACCACATTAATGATGTATATGATAGAAAATGTAATGATTTTCCTCCTGAGAAACCAAATGTTATAGAAGCTGGATTGAAAAATACATTATATATGCTCACACAACTTTCTCAAGCTATGAATCATACAAGACTTCCAAATGAGTAAATGTGGGAACAAAATTCTATTGAGTCCTTCATGAGGCAGCATCCACCTTCTTTCAACAGGACTTATGATCCATTAGTGGATAAAATATGGATTAGTACCAGTTCAAATATATTTTTAGTTCTCCAATGTTAAGAAAATGATAAATTCATCTTCTCATTCTATCATTTGGAAGGTGAAGTTGATTAAGGATTTAACCTTATTAAGAATAAAATGCAAAGAGATTAAATTGAATCCATATAATGGGAGGAGTTCAATAAATTATTTTTCAATATGAACTTTTCTACTATTCTTCAAATAAATGGATAAGGAGTTCCTTGAACTTATGGAAAAGGAAGATGAATCTGTTGGTACCTACGAAGAAAATTTTACAAGACTTGCAAGGTGCACTTCTAGAATTATAATCCAACGAGAGAGAAAAATTGATCATGTATTTCATGGATTAAAATGAAGCCTTTGAAGGGAATTATCTATAAGGTACATAAAAATATATAATGAAATATTTTTATATTTTCTCAATGTTGATATGTATATTAGAGTAACCCATCAGTCCTATGGGTTTGATAAGAATAGAAAAATGTAATCTAAGGGAAAATATAAAGACCACACTAAAAAAAAAGATGAGTTTTCCATTATGCTCAATGTTTATAAAGAAACATGAATGAAATTTCCTAAAAGAGACTTGAAAATGTTTTATGTGTGTGAGGGAAGGTCACCAGGTAGTTGAATTCTGGAGTAATGGGAAAAAGATGTATAATGATGTGAATAGAGAAAAGTCTACACAGAATGCACCTCCTACACTTCAATGTTACAAGTGCAAGGAAACTGAGCATTATGATAATCAATGACCTAAACCAAGGTTTTTTTATGATGATCGACATCAGTAAACTCTTAAGTACAAAGAAAAAGGAATGTCACATGCTATCACTATCGGTTATATGGAGTAAGATAATGAAGTGGTGAAAGGTACACATACCATCCACTCCAATGTAGATAATATTTTATTTGATTCAAGATCCACCCACTATTTTATTTATGAAGAATTGTCTAAGGTAATCATTATATTACCATAGTAATTAGATGTTGAGTTATTTGTGACAACTCCTAATGGAATAACAGTTGCATCAAAAGTTTATAATTCTTCTCCGGTTTATGTTTTTGGGAATGTTTTTCCTAAAAATATTGTGATCCTTACTATAGTGGAATTTTATGTGATTATTTTTATGTATTATATTTCTATATATGGAGATCATATTTATTTACAAGGATGTTAAGTGACATTTTATATTCTAGACCAATCTATGATAATCCATCGATGCAAGGATGAATATAACCTTCCAGTAGAAATTTCTTCCATCTATGGGTCTTGATTCCTATAAATATACATTATATATCTCAAATGGTTGTGGAGAAACTAAAAATTAATAATACATCCATTATATGATAGTTTGATGATGTTTTTTAGGAATAATTTATAAGTCTTCCACCAAATCATGAGGTTGAGTTTTCAATAGAACTCATACCGGGTGCTAGACCTATTTCAAAGAAACCTTATAGAATTGAACCATTTTAGTTATAGGAATTAAAGAATAAATTAAAAGAGAATCATTAAAGGGATTCATATTCCCTAGTGTATCACCATGGGGTACACTTGTTCTATTTGTTACGAATACATGAGGATTAATGAAACTCTGCATTAATTATCTAGAACTTCACAAGATCTCTATCAAGAAAAAATATCTTCTTCCTTGAATTGATGGATTATTTGACCAAATATATAGATATCAATACTTTTCCAAGATTTATCTTCATTCAAGATATCACCAATTAAGGGTTAAGAAGGATGATATACCAATGACCGAATTCTGTATAAGGTTTGGATGCTATGAATTTATAGTGATGCCTTTTTGTCTTACTAATTCCCTATCTATCATTATGGATATAATGAATAGAGTATTTATAGACTATCTTGATCAGTTTATGGTAGTCTTTATATGTGATATTCTATTATATTCAAATATAAAGGAAGAGAATAAAGATCACTTGAGAGTTGTATTGAGGACCCTGAGAACGAATAAGATTTATGAAAAATTTACCAAGTGTTAATTTTGGCTTCATAAAGTTTCATTTTTTGGGTCACAAAATCTCAATAAAGTGGATATCTTTGGATCCATTAAAAACTGAATTATTTAAAAGTTTCTGAGACCAACAATGGTAACTGATATCTGAGTTTTTCTTTGTTTGGATGGGTATTATCAATGTTTTGTGAAAGATTTTTCATGATTATATAATTAACTCACCAAGTTGACTTGGAAAAGAGTTATGTTTTCCGGGAAAGTGGAATGTGAAGATAATTTCAAACATCTAAATAGAAGGTTACCCAGTGCACCTGTTCTCACACATCCTAGTAGTGGAGAAAGGTTTGTGACATAAAGTGATGAATCCAAGAAGGGTTTGGGTTCTGTTCTCATGAAAAATGAAATGGAGATAGCTTATACCTCACAGAAATTGAAAATCAATGAGAAAATTACCCCAAATCATGATTTGGAGTTTGTTGTGGTAAACTTTTCATTAAAGATATGGATTCATTATCATTATGGTGAAATTTGTGATATTTATATAGATCATAAATGTTTAAAGTATATTTTTGACACAAAAGTATATGAATATTCACCAAAGAAGATTGTCAGAGTTGATTAAATCGAATGACTACTCAATACATTACCACCCTGGGAAAGCAAACAATGTGAAAAATGATTTGATTCGAAAGGAACATGATAACCTATCAATGATGAGGATCAAAAAAGATCCAATATTAATGGATTTGTGAAGGATGGATCGTGAAATTTTAAAGGAATTGGGAAAAATTATCTTTTTGAAATGAATGGTCAACCATATATACAAGTTAATATTAAGGATGTGTATAATGAATATGTAGATCTATAAAAGAATGTGGGAAATGTTCCAAAATTCAACCATGATTGTGATGGAATAATAAGTTTTAGGACTTGGGTTTGTATTCCTCCCATACAGGAATTAAAGAAGGATCTATTGGACGAATCTCAAAGTTTTTCATTCTCTTTTCATACTTGAAGCACAATGATGTATAGAGATCTGAAAGAGTATTTATGGTGGAATGACATGAAAAGAGATGTTATTGAATATGTCATTGGTGCTTGGTCTGTCATAAAGTTAAGGCTATGAATTAGAAGTTTAATAGGATTTTACAACCATTACCTATACCAGAACCGAAATGGGAAAACATCACTATGGATTTTGTCATCAGACTTTTAGAAAGTCTAAATTTTTTAATGTTATAAGGGTTATAGTTGATCACCTTATGAAGTCATCACATTTCATTACTATTATAGAGGATTTCTCTCTTGATCATATTTCCTAGATATATGTAAAGTGGTAAGATCGTATGGAGTACCGCTTTTCATTATATCTGATCAGGATTTGAGGTTTACCATCAAGTTCTGGCGACGTATTCAACAGGATATGGATATAGAGTTATGTTTTCGCACTGTTTATCATCCTTAGATAGACGCTCAGTAAGAGATGTCAATTCAAACTCTAGAAGACATATTGAGATCCTTCTCTATGGATTTCATAGGTGGTTGAGATCAACACCTACCTTTGGAGGAATTTTCTTATAACAATATCATTCACTCCAGTATTCAGATGGATCCTTATGAAGCCCTCTATTGAAATAAGTGCATAACTCCAACATGTAGGGATGAATATGGGGAAAGAAAGATATTATGAACTGATATTTTTGATTAAATGGAAGAAAGGTTCAGATCTATTCGAAAACACATCAGAGTGGTTCAGAGTCTACAAAAACGTTATCATGACAACCGAGGAAAAGACCTAGAGTTTTAATTATGTGATAAGGTGTTTCTATAAATATGTACCTATAAAAGAGTGTTGTGATTTGGAAATAAGGTCATGCTTATCCCTTGGAATATCGATCCTTTTAAAATTATGGATTGTTTTGGGAAGGTAGCTTACCAATTGGAGCTTCCACCAAATCTCTCTTAGATATATGATGTGTTTCACATATCTCTAATAAGAAGGTACATACCTGATTCTTCACATGTGCTAAACTTAGAAGCCATACCATTGTATCAAGATATTTCTTATAAAGAATAACTTATAGAGATTATAGATCACAATGAAAAAGTTTTACGAAACAAGACCACTCACTTGGTTTAAGTTTTATGGAAGAACCACTAATTTGAGGAATATGCATTGAAACTTGAGGATGTGATAAGGTAGACGTATCCTCATATATTTTTTTCTAAATGAAAAATTTCAAGGTCAAAATTCAGTTTAATATGGGTATAATGTTACACTTGGATGTTTTTATGAAATATTTTCTTTAAATAATTTTAATGCTTCAATAGCTTGAATTTCATGCAATCGTGGGTTTAAATGAACTGTGAGATGTCCTTAGTACAAAATAAAAATTTTAACCTAGCTGTTAGGTTAGTAGGAATAAATATAACCAACTTATGAAAATATATGGAGAGTTCATTGGCAATCATTTATTTATAAAAAAAATATAAATTAATTATATTTTTTTGTATTAATAAATGTAGTGAATTGTCATTAGTAAATGAAATTAAGGAAATATATATTTTATATACTTAAGAAAATATTTTTTGTATATTCATCCAATAGATATTTTTGTCATATTGTATGAATAATCCCTATCTGATGTATAAAAAACTATATTTTTAAAAAGGGTAATTTTCTACCTTTTAATGGTGAACCCCTTTTAAATTAATATTTTGACACATTAATAATTTTTATATGAAAACAAAAACATGTTATTTTTAAGTGGGATATAAAAATTTACTTTGGATGAAATTTTAATATTTTTCTCATAACTTTTAAATTTGGATGAACACTAAAAATACACAAAATTTTAATTGAAAACAAATTTTTCATTGAAATAATTTATATGGATAAATTATAATATTAAATTGTTTAAAATTATAAATATAATATATTTTTATCATTCAATATAATTTATGTAATTAGAATTAATTTTAGAATGAATTCAAATGTAAAAATATTCCAATATTTTCAATGTTTTAACTTTTAAAGCTTCTTTTCTCTTTCTAACAATTGGATTAATTTTAAATTAATTACTAAAAATTTGATGTTTTTAATTTTAAAAAATGGATTCTATTTTTGGAATTAATGGTTCAAAATTATATAAAAATCTATATATTCTTTTTGGGCATTATGAGTAGTAACTTCAGTAATTTTTATTAATATGGTAATAGGGAAAATCATGTAATTAAGGGTAAGAATACTGTTATAAAATTACCCTAACACTTATCCTAATATCACTGGATGATGTTTTTTCATAAATAATCATTGAATCTACATGGTGTCCTTTGGAATCCACTTGGATGATATCTAGACATTTAATTTATTTTATTTAAAAAAATGTTAAATATGTCTTAATCAAATTTTAATAATTATATAATTTTTAATACATGGTTATATAGAGGATAAATTATATTCTAAATAATCATTTTAAAAATCAAATCTTTTTTTATCATGATAATTTATTTTTAATTTCTATGAAATAAATAATTACCTCAAATATTTATACTTTAATGATGTTGAAATTATTTAAGTGATGACAAATCAATAAAATAATTATTATTAAAATGATAATAACCATTAAAAGCCCCAAATACATGACAAAATTTTATTTTTTTAGTATATCTTCACCATAACCATCCAAGTATCTAGTTATTAACCCTTTGAAGCCTTATATAAAAGATTGTGACACTTATATTATTTTATTTAATGTGATTTTAAAGTTGTCACGTTCATAATTTAATAATTATAACATTTCAAATGTTGGATTTTCCATAAGATAAATTCTATTACAATTATTATTCTAAAATATTTTAGATTTATCTATACCATAGTCTTTAATTTTTTACTTTTATTAAAAAATAAGTATATCAATTAATTACATAAAATTGATGTAGTAATTATTTTATTAATGGAGAAAACAAATATATTATATTAAATATATGAAAATAAATATAATTTAGTCTAATTAGTATTTATAATTAATTTTATAGATGAAATTGAACTATTATAAATATAATAAAATAGTTTTATCTAAGATAACTTATTATCATAATATTGTTTTAAAATCAATTAATTGAATAGCGTCAAAATTGATAATATTGATTATTTATCAAAATAATGTTTTATCAAATTATTTAAAAATCATAAAACATTTTAAAAATATATATAATAATTATTATATGGTCAAAAATGTTATAAGGTACTTATTTATGGTCTAATTTACTTCAAATAAGTAAATATTTCACCCTTTTAATATTGAAATATTTTTTATCTTAATTAAAATTAAATAGAATAACTACGTCTTAATTAAAATAAAAATGTTTAAATTGATATATGAAATTTTAACAAATTTATTGTTTGATGAGATTACAACCCTATCACATATCATATTTGAAATTGGGGCATTTTGGAGGTTTTTATATTGGTTTAGATTTTATTTTAAATTAATATTTTTGGAGATCCCAAAAGAGATCCTCACCTCAATTATAAAAGGGAGCCTACTCCCTCAACTATTCACTTCAATTTGAGCCTAAAATCTCATACATCCCAAGATATTTTACGTTCTAAACTTCCCTAGTCACATTCTAGAGGTTCCGGTCTTCTTCATAGACCATCTCTAGTGCTTTAAGAGGAGATTTAGAGGGAGCATGTCGAAAAAGTGGTAATCTTCTCTACCGATTCTTTTAAACTTATTTCTTATCCTACTTCCTTTTCATGATTTGTTTCATTATAAATTAATAACTTTATTATCACTTATATATTGAAATTTTATTATGATTATGAAACAACCATATCCCACCTTCAATCCATCTTACTAAAATCAAAATCATCACGCATATGTACGTACGAATTACCGTCTCCATGTTGTGGTGTAATCTATTTTTCACCACCATCTTACTTGGATGGATATGATGATAGAAATAATAAATATATATAATAATAATAACATGATATTTATTCTTCAATATTATAAATAATTTACTTAAATACCATTCAAAAATTATGGGAGTGATATAGTCACTCGTGCGTACGTATGACCTACCATCTCCATGATTCGATGTGATTCATTCTACATGATCATAATTAAATAATAATTATAGAAATTAATGGAATGAATAAATAATATATATATTATACTAATATAATTTTTTAAATTATATAACTATAACCAATGAATAGTATTAAGAACTATCCAACAAAGCATGCATAGGAAAATAAAGAAGTTGACACCCAATGGACGAGTAATAATGTTCCTAACAAATAGATGATAATATGATCATATATGATATCATAAAAAATAATATGATTCTGAAATAAGTGAATGACATTATTTAACACATTATATATGAGGCTTGGATACATATAAAAAAAATCGGACCTAAGGTAAGGGATAATTTCATAATATAATTATTTTTCGAGATCATTTATACATAAGTATTTACTAGGGTATATTTATTATCCACATCCATGTTTAAAAAATATGTATTCCAAAATATTTTTTTATCCTTTTAAATTTTTTTAATTTCAATTTTACACATCTCTGAGTTTTTATTAAATGTTATGAAAGGAATCTTTGGTCTTTTTCGGTACGAGGTATATTTTGACTTTCTGACAAAAGTACGAGATGAATGTTATCTTTTAACATATATTGAATGAAATTATTTTTACACTTTAATAATACCTTATTTACATGATGCTTACTTTACATGATTTCAATGATATTTTCAAATAAATTCTTTTCTTTTAAAATTACACATCATTTTGAGAAAAGAAAATGTTTTAGAAGAATAAAATGTATTTTCCTCAAGAATTAATATCAAGTGTTTTATCAAAATTATTTTCTATCTAATTTGACATTATGTACATATGGTTTTTGTTATATACATATTATTACTAGGATTTGAATATTTTTATAATGGAATTTTATTTATTAAATCCATTTGTTTTATATATATTATGATGGAATTATGATTAAGTGACCCCTTTTATTCCTTGGGTTATATATGACGAATGATTTTTGTTTTGTGGAACACGTAAGAATGATTTCATTATGAGATTTGTGGGACCTAAATCTCCCTCAAATGAATTTGGTTAATATTTATATCTCATGAGATATACAAGGTTGGAATAGGAAATGATCTTGGTTCAGTAATATAGGGCGGAAATGTGGAATGAACTCAGTTCAATAAAGGAATTTTTCCACTATGATGGTCTTAGAAATGGTCCTTGACTAATATGAAATGATTTTCTATTGTTATGTATATACCAAAAAAATTAAGGTCTTATATTATGAATTTTGGTTTTATGTTCTTTAATTCTTATAAACCTTAATTATTTATCCCTTGGCATGATATCACGATCATTTATATGTAGGATAAGATTTTCAAATGTTATGTTCTTATATCAGAAGATTATGATATGATTGATATCTCCATTATTTACCCTTAATGGTCATATGAGATCACCCTTTCATAACATTCTTTTACCCAGGTCATGAATAGGGGTATTAAGTAAGATATGTCAGAAATGGGTCTAGTTATGATGAAATAAGTCGGAGACAACGAAGATGTCTTATGAACCAATTGTTTATGTTCCCCATTTTCTAAATACATTATATCTATACAGTCCTTTCATGGATTAGTTATTTTTTTAGTTAATATTATTCAGTTTTGAATTAATTTCAATGTATGTACAGTATGGGCCATTATAGTTGGTATTAGAGGAAAGTTCTAGTTAAAATTTTGGAAACTAGGATGAAACAACTTTAGTAAGAACACAAAGGATATGTCAAAGTATGGTTTGCAATCCTTGTGTTTCAATAATGATCATGAATAACCTAGGATAAAATCTAAAGTGTCCAAAATTGAAATTTTATTCTTGATAATATAGTTTTACCATTATGAGTAGTGTTGATCACATTATGATTATTGATTTTAATCAATTATTGGACCCATAAGGAACTGTGTTAATACTAAATGTGATGGGTAATGAAATGATTGACCTACTGAGCAACCAAATGTTATATGTGATGTAATGAAAAATCTTATATCTATGCTCACACAACTTTCTAAAGCTATAAATAATGCAGGACATCCAAACGAACAAAGGAGTGAACAAAAAAAATTTCAAGTCCTTTATGAGGCAGTGTCCACCTTCTTTCAGTGAGTATTCTGATCCTTTATTGGAAGAACAATAGAATATTACCACTAAAAATATATTTTCAATTAATTGATGTTCAAAATAGGAAAATTCAACTTAACTGTCTATCGTTTGGAAGGTCAAGTTGATCAGTGGTGGAACCTTATCATGAATATGAGGCAAAGAGATGAAATTGAATCCCTAGAATGGGATGATTTCAAGAAGTTATTTTTTAATAATTACTTTACTAAATTTATTCAAAAAAATATGGATAAGGAGTTCCTTGAACATAAGAAAAAAGAAGATGAATTTTTTGGTACCTATGACGAAAATTTTTCAAGACTTTCAAGGTTCGCTTCTTGAATTATTATCCAACCTGAGATTAAATTGGATCGATTCATTATTGGATTAAAAAAATTATTTGAATTGAATTATCTATAAGGTACTTCAATAGATATGTGGAAATTGTTTGATGTGCTCTCAAGGTTGAGATAGAGATGTGAGTAACCCTTCGGTCCTATGGGTTTGATAAGAAGAGAAAAATGGAATTCAAGGTAAAATCTAAAGACCACACTGAAAATAAGATGAGTTTTATCATATGCTCCAATTATGGAATGAAACATAGAAGAAATTATGTTAAAGGGACTAGAAAATGTTTTAAGTGTGGGAGAGAAGGTCATCAGGTAGCTTGATTCCAATGTAATGGGAAAAAGATGTCTAATGATGCGATTAGAGAAAAGGGTACACATAAGGAACCTCTTACACTTCAGTGTTACACGTTCAAGGAAATGGGTAATTTTACAATCAATCCCTAACCCAAGGATTATTAATTATGATCAAAATAAATAAATTCGTAAGGATAAAGTCAAAGGAAATTCACAAGATATCATTATCAGTTATGGTGGTTATGATAATGAATTGGTGAAAGGTACACCTATCATCCACTCTAAAGTAGGAAATGTTTTATTTGATTCTAGATCCACCCACTCATTTATTTATGAATAATTTTCTAAGTGTATCTTTGTATTACTTAAACAATTATATGTTGAGTTAGTTGTGACAACTCCTAATGGAACAATGGTTACATCAAAATTTATTAATTCTTCTCCGGTTAAAGCTTGTGTGAAAGTACTTCCTAAATATCATTTTATCCTTTCTATAGTGTAATTTTATGTTATTCTTGGCATGGATTTGATTCCTCTATATAGATATCATATCAATTTCCAGAAAAAGGGAAGTCACATTTCATATTCCAGATCGATTTTTGATCACCTGTCGATGCAATAATGAATGTAACCTTCTAGTAGAAATTTCTGCCATCTAATGAGTCCTGATTCCTATAAATGAAAGTTATGTATCTCAAATATTTGGGGAGAAACTCAATATTAATAATAATCATATTTTAAGGGATTTTGATGATGTCTTTTTAGAATAATATTCAGTTCTTCCACTGAATCTTCAGGTTGAGTTTTCAAGAGAACTAATAGCGAGTGTTATGCCTATTTCAAATACAAATTATTGAATGGACCTAATTTTTTTTTAGGAATTAAAGTATAAAATCCAATATAATTTTGAAAAGGGATTCATAGATCCTAGTGCATCACCTTGGGGTGAACCTGTTCTATTTGTTAGGAAGAAAGATCAATCAATGATACTCTGCATTGATTGTAGATAACATAACAAGATCACTATCAAGAAAAAATAACTTATTCCCCACATTGAGAACTTATTTGACCAACTACATAGATCTCAATAATTTTCCAAGATTGATCTTCATTTAGGATATCATCAACTTGGGTTAATAAGGAGGATATAAAAAATATGGAATTCCATACAAGGTATGAACACTATGAATTTATAGTGATGTCTTTTGGTCCAATTAATGTTCCATATATCTTCAAGGATCTAATAAATAGAGTCTTTTGATAATATCTTGATCATTTTGTGGTAGACTTTATAGATGATATTCCTATCTATTTGAAGGTTAAGGAAGACAATGAAGATCACTTGAGATTTGTACTGAAGACACCGAGAAATGAGATGTTTTATAAAAAATTTACCAAGTCTGAATATTAGCATTAGAACCTTTTATTTTTGGGTCACATAATATCAAGAGAGGGGGTGTATGTGGAACAATAAAAACTGAAGTAATTGAAATTAAGCAGAGACCAAAAACTGTAACTGAGATCTGACTTTTTCTTGGTATTGATAGATATTATCAACATTTTTTGAAATATTTTTCACGATTATCTAATCCACTCTCCATGTTTAATCATAAATAAGTTTAGTTTTGTGGATAGAAGAATTAGAAGAGAATTTCAAAGAGCTAAGAAGAAGGTTATCCAGTGCACCTGTGCTCACACTACATTGTAGTATAGAAAGGTTTGGGATCTATAGTGATGCATCCAAGAAGCGGTTGGGTTGTGTTCTCATTTAAAATTATATGGTTATAGACTATGCCTCACGATAATTGAAAATCCATTATAAATAATTCCCAACTCGGGATTTGGATTGATCTGTGGTAATCATTGAATTAAATATATGCATTCATTATATTTATGGTGAAATATGTAATATTTATACTAATCATAAAAGTTTAAATTATATTTTCACACAAATTGATATGAATATGCACCAAAGAAGATGGTTGGAGTTGAATAAAGATTAAAACTACCCATACATTACCACCCTAGGAAAGAGAACTAGGTGTAAGATGCATTGAGTTGAAATAACCATGCTAGAATATCAATGATGAAGATAAAAAAAGATCCAATATTTATGGATTTTTGAAGCATGGATATTGAAATTTCAAAGAAAAGGGAGAAATCTTATCTTTCTCATATGAATTTTCAACCATCTATACAAGTAATGATTAAGGAGACACATATGGAATATGTTGAGATAAAAAAATAAGGTGACAAATGTTCCTGAATTCAACCTTTATTGAGATGGAATAACAATGTTCAAGAATTAGGTTTGTATTCCTCCCATACAATAATTAAAGAAAGAGTTATTGGATGAGGCTCATAGTTATTCATTATATATTCATCCTAGAAGCACAAAGATGTACAGGGACCTAAAAGAGTATTTCTAGTGGGACGACATGAAAAGAGATGTTGTAAAATATGTCTCTTGGTACTTGGTTTATCAACAATTTAAGGATGAGAGATAAAAGTATAAGGTTATTCTAAAACTATTACCCATACTATAATGGAAATGGGAAAACATCACTATGGAATTTTTTATCAGACATCCAAAAACATCTAAACGAAATAATTCTATATGGGTTACAATTGAACACTTTAGGAATTCAATATACTTTATTTTTATTAGATATGATTTCACTCTTGATCATATTGCCAAGATATATGAAAAGAAAGTTATGAGATTTCATAGAGTTCCACCTTCCATTATATCTAGTCAGGATCTTAGGTTTACCTCAAAGTTAGGGTGACGTCTTTAGAAGGCTCTGGATATAGAGTTATGTTTTAGTACAACATATCATCCTCAGAAAAATGGTCTTTCTGAGAGGACAATTCAAACTATATAAGACATGTGGGGAGCCTTCTCTATGGATTTAAAAGGTGTTTGGGATCAACACCTATCTTTGGTGGAATTTTCTAACAACAATATCATTCACTCCACTATTGAGAAGGCTCCTTATGAATCCATATATGAAAAGAAGTGTATAACTCCAACTTTCTGGGATGAACTTGGGGAAATAAATATATTAGGACATTATCTTATTATGAAATGGCATAAAAGTTCATATCTATTCAACAACATATAAGAGAATCTCATAGTTGAAAAAATCTTTATGTTGATAGCCAACAAAACGACCTAGAGATTGAAGTGGGTGACAAGGTGTTTCTATAAATATCTCCAAACAAGAGAGTAGTGATATTTGGAAATAAGGGAATGTTGATCCCTAGGTATATCTATCCTTTTGAAATTATATATCGTGTTGGAAAGGTATCTTATCGATTGGCACTTCCAACAAATCTCCCTTGATTCCATGATGTGTTCCACGTATCTCTCTTGAAAAATTATATACTCAATCCTTCACATGTACTAAACTAAGAATTCATACCACTGGAGAAAGATCTTTCTTATAAATTACAACCAATAGATATTTTCGATCATAGAAAAAAAGTTTTCCAAAACAAAACTACTCGCTTGGTTAATGTTTTATGGAGGGAAAAAACATTGAGAAAGCTTTATGGGAACTTGAGGATGTTATGAGGAAAATTTATCCTCATTTTTTTGTTTCCAAATGATTAATTTTAGGGGGGACATCATTTTAAGGGGGTAGAATGTAACACCCTAGTGCTTTTTGTGAAATATTTTCTTTAAATAATATTTATTCTTCAATAGATTTCATTGCACACAATCTAGAGTTTAAATGAACCATGAGATGCCCTTATTATAAAATGACCTTTTTAAACTAGATGTTAGGTTAGTGATAATAAATATAACTAACTTATGAAAATATATGGTGAGTTTATTGGCTACAATTTATTTTCTAAAAAATAAAAATCAATTATATATTTATTTATTTTTGTATTAATAAATTTTGTGAATTATTATTAGTTAAATAAATTAATGAAATATATTTGTTATATAATTAATAAAATATTTTTTATTTTCATCCAATAGGAATTTTTGACATTGGGTATAAATAAACCCTATTTGATGTATAAAAACCTATATTTTTTAAAAGGGTAATTTTCCGTATTTTAATGGTGAACCCATTTTAAATTAGGATTTTGACACATTGATAATTATTATATTAAAAATTGAACATGTTCTTTGGATGTGGGATATAAAAATTTACTGTGGAATAAATTTTAATATTTTTCTCATAAGTTTGAAATTTTGATGAATAGTAAAAATACACTAAATTTTGATTGAAAACAACTTCCTGTCATCGAAATAATTTATATAGTTAAATTATAATATTTAATGGTTTTAAATTATAAATATAATATATTTTTATCAATAAATATAATTTATTTCACTAGAATTAATTTTACAATGAATGCAGATGTAAAAACATTTCAATATTTTGCAATGTTTTATCTTTCAAAACATGCTCTCTCTTTCCAACAATGGTATCAATGTTAAATTAATTTCTATAACTTATGTGTTTTGAATTTTAAAAATGGATTCTATATTTGGAATAATTAAGTTCATATTATTTAAATTATTTAATTTTAATTTTGGTCATTATAAATAGTAACATCATTAATTTTTATTAATACGGTAAAAGGGTAAATCTTATAATTAAGGTTAAGAATAATATTATAAAATTACCCTAACGCGTATATTTATATCATTGGATGAGTTTTTTTTTGAACTAAATCATCCTTGGGTGTAAATTATGTCCTTTGGAAGGTACTTGTATGAAATTAGGACATTTAATTTTTTTTAAAGAAAACATAAATATGTCTTACTTAAATTGTAATAATTATATAATTTTTAATATAAGGTTATACCAAAGATAAATTTGATTATAAATAATCATTTAAAATATAATTTTTTTTTATTTATCAAGATAATTCATTTTTAATTTTTAGTAAATAAATAATTACCTTAAATATTTATAGTTTATTAATGAGAAAATTATTTAAGTGATGAGAAATCAATATAATAATTATTATTAAAATGATAATAACCATTAAAAGACACAAAAACATGAAAAATATTATTGGTTGAGTATATATCAACCATAACCATACAAGGGTATAATTATTGATCATCTGGAGCCTTATAGACGAGATTGTGACACTTAAATTATTATATCTAAAGTGATGTTAAGGTTGTCACATTCAAAATTTAATAAATACAACATTTTAAATGTTAGATTTTAAAAAATATAAATTCACTAAAATTGTAATTATGAAATTTAGTAGATTTATATTCATCATATTATATTAATTTTAATTTTTATTCAAGAAATCAGCATATTAAATAATTACACAAAATTGATGTAGTAGTTATTTTATTTATAGAGAAAACAAATAGATGTTATTAAAAATATTAAAATAAATATAATTTTGGATAATTAATATATATAATGAATTTTATATATTACCATCACCTATTATAAATATAATTAAAAAGTTGGTTTTGAGTTAACTTGTTATCATAATATTTTTAAAAATCAATTAATTGAATGGTGTCAAAATTGACTCCATTGATTCTTTATCAAAATAATGTTTTATTAAATTATTTAAAAATAACAATTCATTTTAAAAATATATATAATAATTATTATATGGTTTAAAATGTTCTAGTTTACATATTTATGGTATAATTGATATCAAATAAGTAAATATTCCACCCTTTTAGTATTGAAATATTTATTATCTTAATTAAAATTACATAAAATAACTAAGTGTTAATTAAAATGATAATGTTTAAAATGATATAAAAACATGTCAAAAATTTATTGGTTGATGATATTATAACCCTAGATCATCTCAAATTCTAAACTAGGATATTTTTTAGGTTTTTGGATGGTATTTTGTTTTTTTATAGTTTAATATTTTTGGAGATCCCAAAAGTACCCCTCACCACTATTATAAAAGGGCACCTCCTCCTTCACCTATTCACTTTACTTTGTGCCTCAAAGATTGCTCATACCTTGCCCCATTCCATTATAAACTTCCCTATTTGCATTATATAGGTTCTTTTCTTCGTAAAAGTCTATCTATGGTGCTTTAAGAGGAGATTTAGTGGGAGCGCATCGAATAATATTTAATCTCCTCTAATTATTCATTCAAATTTATTTCTTCGTCTACTTCCTATTCATGAGTTGTTTAATTAAAAATTAATAAATACAGTATCATTTGTATACTTAAATGTTATTTTCATTATTAAAAACCATATTCAACCTTCAATCCATTCTATGAAAAACGAAATCACCATGTGTTCATACGTATGGCTTACCATATCCACGTCGTGATGTAATCTATTTTTCACCACCACGTTACTTTTATGGGTATAATTAAGGAAATATTATCTATATATGATTGTTATTACATTATATTCATTCTTAAATATTATATATCTTCCTCTTCAATACCATTCAACAATTATGGGAAGGATATTGTCGCTCGTGCGTACGTGTGGCCTATCGTCGCCATGATGCGATGTGATTCATTCTACCTAATCTTCATTAAAGAATAATTATATAAACGAATCAAATGAATAAAAATGATATATATTATTATAATATAAAATTTTAAATTATATAACTATAACCTAATAATAGGAACAAGAACTTATCTGAAAAAACATGCGTAAGAAAATAAAGAAGCTAACACCCGATAGACGGGTAATAATATTACTAACAAATGGATGATAATATGATCATATATGATATCAAAAAATTAATATGATTTTGAAAGAAGACTGTGATAATATTTAAATCATTATACTAGAGGTTTAGATACATACAAATTAAATTGGACCTAAGGTAAGGGATAATTTCTCAATCTTCTTATTATCCAAGATCATTTATATGTAAGTATTTACTGGGGTATATTTATTATCCACATCCATGTTTCCAAAATACGTATTCCAAAATTATTATTTCTATCCTTCTAAAATTTTTTGATGTCAATTTTATCCATTGATGAGTTTCTATAAAATGGTCTGAATGGAATCTTTTTTTTGTTCCCGGTACGAGGTACTTGTTGACTTTATAACAAAAGTACGAGAAGAATGTTTTCATTTAATTTATAAAGTATAAAGGGATTTTAATGCTTTATAATCACCTTTTTTCTAGGAAGATTAATTTACATCATTTCAAGGATATTTTCAAATAAATTATTTTCTTTTAAATTTAATTTGTATTTTGATGAAAAAAAATTGGGGGAAGAAATGATATTTTCCTCAAGAATTAATTTCTTGTGTTTTATCAAAATTATTTTCCATCTATTATTGTATTCTCTAAATAGGGTTATGTTTATATCCCTATTATTACTATGTTTTTATTTTGTTTATGATGGAAATATATTTATGGAAACCATTTGTTTTATATGGATTATGATGGAATGATGTTTAATAAACCTCTTTTATTCCTTGGGTTATGATATGATGAGGGATTTATATTTTTGTAGACAACATAATAATGATATCATTATGAGATTGTTGGGACCTATATCTACCTCCAATTAACTGGGTAAATATTTATATATCATGATATAGATAAGGCTGCAATGGGAAATGATCTTGGTTCAGTAATACAGGGTTTGAACAAGGAGTGAACTTAGTTCAGTAATGAACTTTATCGGCTATGATAGTCTTGGAAATGAGCCTTGACTAACATGAAATGATTTTCTAGGATTATATGTATGCCACATAAATTCATGTTTTATGTTATAAAATTTAATATTACATTCATTAATTCTTGTGAACTTTTATGATTTATCTCGTGGCCTGATATCACGATCATTCATATGCAGGATAATAATTTCAATTTTTATGTTCTTATATCTTATGATTATGATTATATTGATATGTCACTTGTTTACCCTTACAAAGCATATGACTCAAACATTCATATGTTTATTTTCCCCAGGTCTTGAATAAGTATATTAAGTAATATATGTCAAAATGGGGTCCAGTTATGATGAAATTAGTGGAAGAAAATATATATTTCTTATGAACCAATATTTTTATGTTTCCCTATTTATAAAGACATTATACATATACAGTCATATCATGGATTTTTTATATTTTTAATGAATAATATTCAATTTTTAAGTAATATCAATGTATGTAAATTATGGGTTGATATAACTACCCAACCGGACCACATCTGTCTTAAGGTCTAAACTAAAAAGGAAGGTAAACAAGCATTTAAAATGAAAAGTAATAGATTTGTACTGTAAAAAAAACTCGGGATGTTAAAATAGTAGAGCCAAGGAGGATTCTCATTCTGGGGGAGAAATTTATATTCCATGCATCAATTGACCCATTTTTAATTCCCATGATAGGTCCACTTAAATGTTTTATTCACAATAGATCTAGGGAACATTACCAAGACAAGTCCCATTACACAATCAATGTATCATGTAAAAGTACTATCCAATGCATACCAAAATACAAATCATACCAAACATGATAACAATATTCTATTTTTGTCCTTTTAAACATAAATAAAAACTATTTTGACAATTACCATTACATGCCAATATTTCACAATTCCAAGTACTAGCTTCAATATAAGTTACCAACTCACATATCAATTCTCATAATTAAAATTTATAAGTTAGTTCACTCCATAAATAATATCACATATTATTTATAAGTAAATAGTATTATAGATACAAAGTTCCAACCAAAGGTCCAGGTTAGGCAAACCTTTTCGGTAGCTAAAAGTCCAAGTTTACATATACCAATGGATCTGATGAGATCCATAGATGGTATATGTAAGAGGATTCAAGTAATTTTAGTGGATTACAGTAATAATAAGTCAAGTACATTAAATTATGGTGTGATCGTACATGTTTCACATAATAAAAACTAAATCATACCCAATGGAGAATATTTAAACTACCTACCTCAAAGCAGTGAGAAAGGATCCAAAGACTAAACATCCATATCAATGCATAACTCCATGAATTTCTAAGGATACTGATAGATCCACCACATTAGGGATTGAATAAGAATATATGAGTAGAAAAACAGGGTAATTAACCAATTCTAACAAGAATTACCAATTCTATATGTACAAATCGAACCACATTTTAAGAAAATAAGAGAAGAAAATAGATAATTTGATTAATACCTGGAGAACCCTTAATATTTGTTAAACTCAAATTAGGATCAATGGATAAGGTTTTAATAAATAAATGGGGATATTGGGTGGTAGAAATATGAATCTTAACTTAATTGTTTCGGCCTAGATTGGCTACACTAGCTAGGTGACAGTGCTAGGAAGAATGAAATCACCCCTAGAAACACAAAAAACTAGATGGTGGGATTCCAATATGAATACCTTTCTACTAGAGTTAAATTGGTTGGCTAGTGGGTTTCCTATAGCCTTACCTAGATATTACCCCATCCACTGGTTATCTAGTGTCATTGTAGCATCCCTTTTTTTAAATGTCACTACTACCTATTATTGAAACTACCCTTTGAGTCCACAAGAACAACTAAAACACCTTTTTAAATAAGAAATGTGGCTCATTTAAAAAATTTAAAAGTAATAAACTAAAAATTAAACAAAAAATATTAGATAATGGATGATTTCTAACTACTCCCCACCATATAATGGATCATCCCTGAGTTGTGATCCAATGAATAATTGAGATATATCAGTGAATAACTCAAGACATTGCACCCACATAATTGGATATTTGTCTTAGGTATCCAAAAAACCATACCAATAATACCTCTAGGATCGCAGAAGGGGAAATTATTTCCTTGTAGTATCTTCTTATTACTTTTTATGATAAGAATTATATTCTCCTCAAATGATGCATCATCATAAAACTCAGATTCATCAACATATATCTAGTGAGAAGGATCATGGTGATATCTATGAAGTTGTGACACATGAAATGTAGTGACCCATACTTTAAATACATTTTTATTAGTTCATAATTGAAGCACACTTATTACAACATAGAACAAAACCAGGAAAGGCCCGTATAGGTATAATGTCTTTAGAAACTAGGAAACATAAACAACTGGTTCATAAAGCATCTACACTGTCTCCCATTTATTTCATCATATCTATAGTCTCTTTTGAAATATCTTACTTAATAACCTTATTCCTGACCTGGGGAAAGAAAACATACAAAAGGTTGAGCTCAAATGCTCAGTAAGGGTAAACAAAAGAAATATCAATCACATCATATACATAAGAACATAACTTTTAGAAATCTTAACTTTCAAATAAAATCATAATTTCATAACATGTGATAAATCATAGTGGTGAAATGTAATCCCAATAATCATAACATAAAACATGAAACTTTGTGGTATACACACATAATCAAAGAGAATCATTTCTTATTAGTCAAGGCTCATTGCCAAGACTATCTTAGTGGACAAAGTCCATTTCTGAACTGATTTCACTCTTCGTTTCAGCCCTAATTCACTGAACCGGTTTAACCTGTCGTTCCATCCATGTCTATCTCATGAGATATAAAATCTTTAACCAATGAATTAGAGGGAGATATATTTCCCACCCATCTCATAATGATACCATTCTTATGTGTGCCACAAAATCATAAACCATACATCATAGCATAACCCATGTAATAAAAATGGGAATATTTAAACATCATGACATCATAAAACAATTCATATAAGATAAAAGAATTCATAAAAATATTTCCATCACAACATAATCAAATCCATGTAATAATAGGGATAAACAGAACCCTTTAATATCTTAGATGGAAAATAATTTTGATAAAACACTTGAACTCCATTCTTGAGGGAAATATCCTTTCTACTTAAAAAACATTTTTCCTTTCTTAACATGTCATACAATTTTAAACTAAATTAATTTGATTAAAAATAAACTTGAATAATTGTAAATAAGCTTCTTGGACATTTTTTATTAAAAATCCATTCGTGCGGTATAAGTTAAAAAAACATTCTTCTCGTACTTTTGTCAGAAAAGTCATAAAGTACCTCGTACGAAAAACAGAAAAAGATTCTTTTCATATATTATACTAAAAACTCACCGAAGGGTAAAATTGTATTTAAACTATTGTAGGTGGATGGAAATAATTTTACATATTGAGGAAACATGGATGTGGATGATAAAATACACCCCAGTAAATACCGAAGTATAAACAATCTCGGATAAAAATGAGATTGTGATATTTCCCTTACCTTAGGTCATATATGCTTTGTACGTTTCTGAACCTCCTGTAGAATAATTTAAATAATGATATTGAATTATTCCAGAATCATACTCATTCTTATAATATCACATATGCTCATATTATTAGCTTCTTATTAGTAATATTTCATTACAACATGTTATTCGGGTGTTTATTACTTTTTGTTCTTATGCGTGTTTTGTCGAAGAAATTATTATTCTTCACTTTAGGTTATAGATACCTCATTTAAATAATGTTATTAGTGTAATATATATCATATTGATTCATTCAATTCATTTATATAATCATTATGAAATGAATATCATGTAGAACGAGTCGCATCACATCGTGGAGACGGTATTCTGTATGTACGCACGAGCGATGATATCGTTCCCATGATCATGGAATTGCATTTGACTATATGTATATAATTTCAGAATCATTATCACTTTAAAATAATCATATATAGTCATTATTTACACCATTATACCCATCCAAGTAAGGTGGTGGTGGAAAATAGATTACACCACGGGGTGGAGACGGTATTCCGTACATACGCACGCGTGGTGATTTCATTTTCCGTAGGATGGATAGATGGTGAAATAGGGTTGTTTAATACTTATAATAAAATATCAGTATATGATTGATACTGAAGTTATTATTTCATAATGAAACAACTAAATAAGAATAAGTGTAAGAATAAAATAAAGATGAAAGAATCGGTAACGGACATTACCTCTTCTTTGAAGTGCTTCTTTGGGACCTCCTTTTAGGGCACTAACATTGGTCGTTGAAGAAGACCAGGAACACTATGATGTATCTAGGGAAGTGGAGAGGAGAAATTGGTTGGGTTTGGACGAGCTTGAAGGCTCAAAGTGGTGTGAGGAAGAGGGGGAGGAGGTGCCCTTTTATAATGGAGGAGAGGGGCTCCTTTGGAAAAACTAAAATATTATTTTATTATAAAGTCGAGTTCGGATTTAAATAGCTCCAAATTGATTTATTTTGAAGCTAAGGTGGGTATGGTTCTAAATACTCTCATTAAATAGAATTTAGACAAGTTTAGGTTCCTATTTTAACCTTATCATTTAGATTTAACATTAAGTTAAATAATTTTACTTTTACCGTGTCTTCTTTTGTTCTTGTACTATAAGGTTAATAAACGTACTATAAGCAGCCAAACGAACCCCATGTTGTTTATTATTAATATATATAACATAGTCTATGTCATTTGGCCGAACCATATATTTTTAGGAATAAAATAACAATTAATAATATAATATTTGTTTTAAAAACTATTTTATGTCAATTTTGACACTATTTAGTAATTGATTTTTGTGAAAATCATAACAGAATGATTAGTTCGAAAAAAGTTAATTAAATCAATAATAGAATATCATATTAACCTATAAAAGTAGTTTAATTCATAAAAAATCTCAAAAGAAATTTATTTTGGTATTTATAACATCAATTATGTCAATATTTCATTAATAAGATAATTACTTCATCATCTTTGTGTCATAAATAAATTAAATTATTTAATGTCTAAAAATTACAAATAAAATACCATTATGTAGGAAATATTTTTATATTTCTAATTAATATTTATAGTCGAATTTATCTTATGTATAACCTTATATTAAAAATTATTTACTTATTAAACATTGAATTTAACTATTTTAACCCTTCTTTAAATAAATTAATAATAAATGTCCTAATCTAATCCATATGAACCTAAAAGGTCATATTTTATTCCTAAGTTTGTTTTTGGTCTAATTAAACTTATCCAATATAATTAGGACATGTGTTAGGGTAATAATAATATCATTTTTACCCTTAATTACCCTATTTACTTTTAACCGTGGTAAATAAAAGTAAAAAATTATTATTCAACAAAAATTATTTTCATCTCATTGAACCACATTCTACTTACTGACATCAACCGTGTCTCTTGGAGTTTTGATATTCCACTCACATAAGCGGTAAAATTATGTTTTATGAAAAATGCAGTTTTTTTAACTACCACTTAGTGGTTTCACTATTCATCAAAAATTTAATGTTTTCAGAAAAATACCAAAATTTCACCCTAGGCTAATTTTGATACTCCGAATCCAAAAATGAAGTCCATTTTGAAAAATAAAATTTAAAAAATTTAAAAAAGTGGTTATTACTATTAATAACGGCTAGCATATCATTGTTTAGTGAAACTCGGTATTGCGTACGACGAAAGCTATCGAAGAAGGTCCTGATTGCGTGTAAAGCATGCCAAGATAGTGTTGTGTGTAGTGAAAGATTAATTTTAAGATTTATAAAAACAAAAATATTTCTCCTAAAAGTTTTAGGTGTTACATTATACCCCCCCCTTAAAATGAATTTCACCCTCAAAATTTGTCACTTTGTAACAAACAGATGTGGATACCTCTCCCTCATCATATCCTCATGCTCCCATGTAGCTTCTTCTAATTGGTGGTTCTTCCATAAATCATTCACCAATTGAGTGGTCTTGTTTCGTAGGAATTATTCACTATGATCCAGAATCTCTATCAGCTGTTCTTCATAAGAAAGATCTTGCTCCAGCGGTACAACTTCTGAGCTGAGTACATGTGAAGGATCAGGTATGTACTTTCTCAGGAGAGATACATGGAACACATCGTGAACTTGAGAGAGATTCGGTTGAAGCGCCAATCGGTATGCTACCTTCCCAACACCATCCAATATTTCGAAAGGACGGATAAATCTAGGGCTCAACTTCCCCATCTTTCCAAATCTCATGACCCTCTTCTAGGGAGATATTAATAAGAACACTTCATCACCCACTTCAAACTCTTGGTCTTTTCTTAGGTTGTAGGAATAACTTTTCTGTCGACTCTGAGATGCTCTTATGTTTTGTTGAATAGATCTGACCTTTTCTACCATTTCATCAATCAGATCGGGTCCTAATAGCTTTCTTTCCCCAACTTCATCCCAGCACGTTGGAGTCCTGCATTTCTTTCCATAGAGAGCTTCATAAGGAGACATCTGAATACTGGAGTGAAATCTATTATTATAAGAAAATTCCACCACTGTAGGTGTTGATCCCAAACACCTTTGAAATCCAAAGAGCATACTCTCAACATATCTTCTAGAGTTTGAATCATTCTCTCAGACTGACTGTCTGTTTGAGGATGATAAGCAGTGATGAAACTCAACTCTGTATCCAGAGTATGCTGATGACTTCTCCAGAACATTGAGGTAAACCTCGGATCCCGATCAGATATAATAGAAAGTGTTACTCCATGAAATCTTACCACTTCCTTCACATATATCCTAGGAAGCTGATCTAGAGACAAATCCTCTCTAATAGAGATGAAGTGTGCATACTTTGTAAGACGATCAACTATGACCCAGCTAGAATTATTTCCTTTGGATGTTTTAGGAAGTCCGGTGACAAAGTCCATAGTGATGTTTTCCCATTTCCATTCAGGTATGGGTAATGGTTGTAACATCACCTTAGACTTCTGTCTCTCAGCTTTAACTTGCTGACAAACCAAGCATTGAGAGACATATTCAGCAACATCTCTTTTCATGCCATCCCACCAAAAGTACTTTTTCACGTCCCTATACATCTTCATTCTTTGAGGATGAATGGAGAATGAAGAACTATGAGCCTCATCCAGCAGCACCTTCTTTAATTCGGGGATGGGAGGAACACAAACCCGATTCCTGAACATTATTATCCCATCACAATCAAGGTTGAATTCAGGAACATTTCTCTCCTTCTTTTGTAACTCGACATCTTCTTTCTGTGCCTCTTTAATCTTCAAATGTATAGATAGTTGAACATTCATTTGAGAATTATATAGTTTTTCCCCTTTCATTATAATTCCAATATCCATCCTTTGTAAATCAATAAATATTGGATCTTTTTTTATCCTCATCATGGATAAACTGGCATGGTCTTGTCAACTTAATGCATCTACCACCTTGTTTTCTTTCCCAGGGTGGTAATGGATTGAGCCGTCGTAATCCTTACTCACCTCCAACCATATTCTTTGGCGCATATTCAGCTCCTTTTGTGTGAAAATATACTTTAATATTTTATGATCAGTATAAATGTCACACCTTTCTCCATAAAGATAATGCCTCCAAATCTTTAATTCAAAGATTACCGCAGCTAACTCCAAATCATGAGTTGGGTAATTTTGCTCATGTATTTTCAATTTTCGTGAGGAATAATCTATCACCATATCGTTTTGCATAAGAACACACCCCAATCTCTTCTTGGATGAATCACTATAGATCAAAAATTTCTCTCCACTACAAGGAAGCGTGAGCACAGGTGCACTGAATAACCATCTTTTCAACTCCTTGAAATTCTCTTCACATTCCTCCATCCAAACAAACTTAACTCCTTTCTGAGTCAACTTGGTGAGTGGATTAGATAATCTTGAAAAATCCTTCACAAAAAGTCGATAATAACCAGCCAAACCAAGAAAACTTCAGATCTCAGTTACTGTTGTTGGTCCCGACCATCTTTTGATAACCTCTGTTTTGTTGGATCCACAGATATCCCCTCTTTTGAGATTATGTGACCCAAAAATGAAACTTTTTGAAGCCAAAATTCACACTTGGTAAATTTTTCATAATGCTTCTCCTTTCTTAGGGTCTTCAATATTATTCTCAAGTGATCTTCATGTTCTTCCATGCTCTTTGAATAGACAAGAATATCATCTATAAAGACTACCACAAACTGATCACGATAGTCTCTAAATACTCTATTCATCGGATCCATGAAGATAGAAGGGGGATTAGTAAGACCAAATGGCATCACTATGAATTCATAGTGTCCAAAACTTGTACGGAAAGCTGCCTTTGGTATATCCTCCCTTTTGACCCTTAATTGATGGTACCCTGAATGAAGATCAATCTTGGAAAAGTATTGATCTCCGCGTAGTTGGTCAAAGAGGTCATCAATGCGTGGGAGAGGATATTTTTTCTTGATAGTGATCTTGTTAAGTTCTCGATAATCAATGCAGAGTCTCATTGATCCATCTTTCTTCATAAAAAACAGAATAGGTTCTCCCCAAGGTGACACACTAGGGTGTATGAACCCCTTATCAAGATTCTCTTGGAGGTGCTTCTTCAATTCGTGCAACTCAATTGGGGCCATTTTATAAGGTGTCTTTGATATAGGCAAAGCACCTTGTACAAGTTCTATTGAAAACTCAACTTCACGATTTGGTGGAAGACCCGGTAATTCCTCCGGAGTGACATCATAAAACTCCTGTACAATGGGCATATTCTTAATCATGAGTTTCTCACCAACCATTTGAGATAAATAACCTTCATTTAGTGGAATCAAGACCCATAAGATGGAATAAATTTCCACTGGAAGTTTATGTTCATCCTTGCATTGATAGACGATCGTAGATTGATCTAGAATATGAAATGTGACATCCCTTATTTGGAAATTGATATGAGCTCCATATAAAGAAATCCAATCCATGCCATGAATCACATCAAATTCCACTATAGGAAGGATCACAATATTTGTAGGAATCACTTTCCTACAAATTTTGATCAGAGAAGAATTACAAACTTTTGATGCGACTGTTGATCCATTAGGGGTTGTCACACCTAACTCAACATCTAAATGTTGAAGTAATACAGTTATATCCTTAGATAATTCTTCATAAATAAAAGAGTGGGTGGATCCAGAATCAAATAAAACATTTTCTACTTTAGTGTGGATGGTAAGTGTACCTTTCCCCACATCGTTATCGTACTCTGCATCATTGATAGAAATTGCATGTGACTTTCCTTTGCCTTTAGCCTTAAGAGTTTGTTGACGTCGACCATCATCGTCAACCCTTGGATTTGGGCATTGATTGGCATAATTCCCCATCTCCTTGCACATGAAACATTTAAGTTTAGTATGTTCATTCTGTGTATACCTTCCTTTGTATGCATCATTAGACATATTCTTCCCATCATTGCAGCATTCAAATTCCCTATGACCTTCCTTTCCACATTTGAAACATTTACTTGTCCCTTTAAGACAACTCCCTACATGTTTCTTTCCACACATTGAGCATAAGGGAAATCTCATCTTCTTTTCAGTGTACTCTTTAGATTTTCCTTTGAATTCAATTTTCTTCTTCTTATCAAACCCAGATGACTGATGGGTTACTCCAATCTCCATATCTCCTTTGAGAGCACATCAAACGATTTCCTCGTAGCTGTTGAAGTCCCTTATGGATAAGGCCCTTCGAAGCCTTGGTTTTAAGCCACTATAGAATCCATCGATCTTACTCTCAGGTTGGATAATAATACCAGAAGCGTACCTTTCAAGTCTTGTAAAATTTTCTTCATAGGTACCAACAGATTCATCATCCTTTTGCTTCATTTCAAGAAACTCTTTCTCCATCTTTTTTCGGAGAATACAGGGGAAGTACTTATTGAAAAATAAGTTCTTGAACTCGTCCCATTCCATGGACTAAATTTGATCCCTTTGCCTCATATTCTTAATAAGATTCCAACATTGATCAGCATCACCTTCCAAACGATACACTGCTAAGACGACTTTATCATGTTTAGAACATTAAATAACTGAAAATATCATTTCAGTATTACTAATCCATTGTTCAGTAACTAATGGAACAGTAGACCCGCTGAATGAAGGTATACGTTGTATCATTAAGGATTCAACAGAATTTTTCTCCTTCCTTTCCTCATTTAGAAGTCTTGTATGATTCATATCTTGAGAAAGTTGTGTGAGCATGGCTACAAGATTTTGCATTCCAGATCTCATAATGTTTGGTTGCTCAGGGGGACAATCATTGCATTGCCTGTCACATTCCGCATTAACATGGTTCCTTCTAGTTCCAGCCATTGACTAAAACCAAGAAGAATAGTGTGAGAAACCCTAATTATAATAGGAAAACTACATAATCAAGAATACAATTTCACACTTAAGGTCATATCCTAGGTTATTCATGGCCATTTCTAAAACACTAAGATTGTCTTCTAGGATTAGACTTATCCTTAGGATTCTTACTACATACTAGTTTCCAAAGATTGACTATACCTTTCCTCTGATACCAACTATGGTGACCCATACTTTACATACATTGTTATTACTTCAGAATTGAATCACACTTATTACAACATATAACAAAACCATGAATGGACCGTATAGGTATAGTGTCTTTAGAAACTGGGAAACATAAACAACTGGTTCATAAAGCATCTATACTGTCTCCCATTTATTTCATCATATCTATAGTCCCTTTTGACATATCTTACTTAATAACCTTCTTCCTGACCTGGGGAAAGAAAACATAAAAAAGGGTGAGCTCAAATGCTCAGTAAGGGTAAACAATAGAAAAATCAATCACATCATATACATAAGAACAGAACTTTTGGAAATCTTAACATGCAAAAGAAATAATAATTTCATAACATGGGATAAATCATAGTAGTGAAATGTAATCCCAATAATGAAAACTTATAACATGAAACTTTGGGGAATACACACATAATCATAGAGAATCATTTATTATTAGTCAAGGCTCATTGCCAAGACTTTCTTAGTGGACAAATTCCATTTCTGAACCGAGTTCACTCCTCATTTCAGTCCTGATTCACTGAACCGGTTTAACCTGCCATTCCATCCATGTCTATCTCATGAGATAGAAAATATTTACCCAATTCATTGGAGGGAGAAATAGGTCCCACCCATATCATAATGATACAATTTTTATGTGTTCCACAAAATCATAAACCATACATCATAGCATAACCCATGTAATAAAAATGGGAATCTTTAAACATCGTGACATCATAAAACAATTCATATAAGATAAAAGAATTCATAAAAATATTTCCATCACAATATAATCAAATCCATGTAATAATAGGGATATAAATAGAACCCTTTATTATCTTAGATGGAAAATAATTTTGATAAAACACTTGAACTCCATTCTTGAGGAAAATTACCTTTCTACTTCAAAAACATTTTTCCTTTCTTCACATGTCATACAATTTTAAACTAAAATAAGTTGATTAAAAGTAATCTTGAAAACTTGTAATGGAAGATTCTTGGAATTTGTTTTTAAAAATCCATTCATGCTGTATATGTTAAAAAAACATTCCTCTCGTACTTTTGTCGGAAAAGTCAAAAAGTTCCTCTTACGAAAAACGACAAAATATTCTTTTCATAACATTAACTAAAAACTCACCGAAGTGTAAAATTTGATTTAAACAATTGTAGTTGGATGGAAATAATATTACATATTGAGGAAACATGGATATGGATGATAAAATACACCCCAGTAAATACCGATGTATAAACAATCTCCGATAAAAATGAGATTGTGATATTTCCCTTACCTTAGGTCTGATATGCTATGTACGTTACCCAACCTCCTGTATAATGATTTAAATAATGTTATTGAATTATTCCAGAATCATACTCATTGTTATGATATCACATATTGTCATATTCTTAGCTTCTTAATAGTAATATTTCATTACAACTTGTTATTCAGGTGTTTATTACTTTTTGTTCTTATGCGTGTTTTGTCGAATAAATTCTTATTCTTCTCTTTAGGTTACAGATAAATCATTCACAGAATGTTATTAGTGTAATATATATAATATTAATTCATTCAATTCATTTATATAATCATTATGTAATGTATATCATGTAGAACGAGTCGCATCACATCGTGGAGACGGTATTCCGTACGTACGCACGAGCGATGATATCGTTCCCATGATCATGGAATTTTATTGGAGTGTATGTATACTATTTCAGAATCAATATCACTTTACAATAATCATATGTAGTCATTATTTACACCATTATACCCATCCAAGTTAGGTGGTGGTGGAAAATAGATTACACCACGACGTGGAGATGTTATTCCGTACGTACGCACGCGCGGTGATTTCATTTTCTGTAGGATGCATAAATGGTGAAATAGGGTTGTTTCATACTTATAATAACATATTAGTATACGAGTGATACTTATGTTATTACTTCATAATGAAACAACTAAATAAGAAGAAGTGGAAGAAGAAATAAAGATGAAAGAATCGGTAATGGACATTATCTCTTCTTTGAAGTGCTTCTTTGAGACCTCCTTTTAGGGAACTAAAATTGGTCTTTGAAGAAGACCTGGACCTCTAGTATGTCTCTAAGGAAGTGGAGAGGAGAAGGTGCAATGGTTTGTCTGAGATTGAAGGCTCAAAGTGGTGTGAGGAAGAGGGGGAGGAGGTGCCCTTTTATAAGGGAGGAGAGGGGCTCCTTTGAAAAAACTAAAATATTATTTTATTATATAGTCAAGTTCGGTTTTAAATAGCTCCAAATTTATTTATTTCGAATCTAAGGAGGGTATGGGTAGAAATCCTCTCATTCTATAGAATTTTGACATGTTTAGGTTTCTATTGTAACCTTATCATTTAAATTTAACATTAAGTTAAATAATTTTACTTTTACTGTGTCTTCTTGTGTTCTTATACTATAAGGTTAATAAACATACTATAAGCATCCAAAAGACCCCAAGTTGTTTATAATTAATATATATAACCTTATATAAGTCATTTGGCAGATCCTTGGATTTTTAGGAATAAAATAACAACTAATAATATAATATTTGTTTTAAAAACTATTTTATGTCAATTTTGACACTATTCAGTAATTGATTTTTCTGAAAATCATAACAGAATGATTAGTTCAAAAAAAGTTAATTAAATCAATACTAGAATGTCATATTAACCTATAAAATTAGTGGAATTCATAACAAGTATCAAATTACATTTATTTTGGTATTTATAACATCAATTATGTCAATATTTCATTAATAAGATAATTACTGCATCATCTTTGTTTCATAAATAAATTAAATTTTATAATGTCAAAAAATTAAAAATAAAATATCATTATGTAGGAAATATTTTTATATTTCTATTGAATATTTATAGACGAATTTATCTTATGTATAACCTTATATTAAAAATTATTTACTTATTAAACTTTGATTTTAACTATTTTAACCCTTCTTTAAATAAATTAATAATAAATGTCCTAATCGAATCCAAGTGGGCCTAAATGGTCATATATTATTCCTAAGTTTTTCTTTGGTCTAATTAAACTTATCCAATCGATTTAGGACATGTGTTAGGGTAATAATAATATCATTTTTACCCTTAATTACCATATTTACTTTTAACCGTGGTAAATAAAAGTAAAAAGTTACTATTCACAAAAACTTATTTTAATCTCATTGAACCACATTTTACATACTGACATCAACCGCGTCTTTAGGATTTTTGAAATTCCACTCATAGAAGTGCTAAAATTATGTTTTATGAAAAATTCAGTTTTTTTAACTACCACATAGTGGTTTCACTATTTATCAAAAATTGAAAGTTTTCAGAAAAATACCAAAATTTCACCCTAGACTAATTTCGATATTCCGAATTCAAAAATGAAGTCCATTTTGAAAAATAAAATTTATAAAATTTCAAAAATTGTTTATTACTATTAATAACGGCTAGCATATCACAGTTTAGTGAAACTCTGTATTGCGTACGACACAAGCTTTCGAGGAAGGTCGCGATTGCGTGTAAAGCAAGCTAAGAAAGTTTTGTGTGTAGTGAAAGATTCGTTTTATGATTTATAAAAACAAAAATATTTCTCATAAAAGTCTCGGGTGTTACATGAAACACATCATGTAGGTCACTATAGAACTCTAAAAGATCTAATAGATGTGCCACTGGACATATCATATACACTATATCAAATTGTCAATCATATATTGTTGTTAGATTAACCTGTTACAATATATAGAATTACACAAACCTAGGATACATCAGTAAAAATACCTGGTGACCAACCTCAAATTCTATATGTCACCTCAGATGGTTAGGAAAATATTTCTTCAAACACTACGTAGTATCCAACTAATTCCAAGACAGATGAACCTGTTTTAACATCTCTTGCATGGGACTAAGTTCAATGAGTGCTAACTTTTCCCACTCTAACCAATATAAAGGAAAATGATGTGACCTTATGTATAAATCCTCAAAAAGATCCATTTAGATCAATGCATGGAATATATTATTATAAGTGAACTCCATGAGAGATAGATTCAACTCCCAATAACCACTAAAATCTAGAAAAAAGGATCACATCATGTAATCCATTATCTGAATCATTCATTCAAATTATCCATCTATTTGAGGATTATAGGTTGTGCTCAGATAAACCCACAAACCCATAAATTTTTGAATACCCTATCATAATCATGATGTAAAACATGGATCTTGATTTGAAATGATACTTCATATAAACCCAGGAAATCAAACCATCTCTCATTTATAGAGGTTACTCAAATCATAAATTGTAAAGGTATCCATGGTATGAAAGAAATGTGAATCCCTTTTAAATGGATCCATGATCACCCATACTACATCAATATTTTGATATATACTGGGTAATTATGTCAAGTGGCCCATGTTAATATCATCCCACTTCAATTTCATAATGGGAAAGGTCTGAAAAAACTCATTAGGCCACTGATTCTCATCCTTCACTTGTAGAAATGTGTATCATTGCATCACTAAACTCATTATCTTCTTCTTTATACATGGACAAATATAATTCCTATGGATATCATGATACATCATCTTCAACTCAGGATGTATTAACCATTTTTTAACTATATAATTCCATTATTTACTCTTTATTCTTGGACATAGGAACCCAGATGTGACCATGGACATGAAGAACCTCATTGATGTTAAGGAACTATCCCAATGGTGGATCCCCACCATATATGTTGTCTGTCAGGGATAAACCCTCCAAATTAGAAAAATATTTCTTCTTTATGCAACATAAAATCAAGGGAATAACACAGTTTGATGTCAGAGTTTCTCACCCTTGAGACACCTAAACATCTGGATGGATATTCACAAAAATTTCCATCAAGAACTACTCCTCACATGATTCCTTCCCTTCTCATGTCTTCATATTACAACTCAAGGAATCAACTGTGATATTTCTCTTTATTGAAACATATTCCAACTCTAATTAAAAAGACTATAGATACTCAACCCCCTTCCTTTACCAAATGTTCATGTCCCACTATGAAATTTTTTACTTTATTCTCTTATGATCTATGTAGACCATGAATATCTCACCTAATAGATAAATACACCAACATATAAGAGCATGTACTATCATATCTAACTCTAGGTCATGAGTAGGAAAATTACACTCATTTATCCTCAATTGCCTTGGGCCATAGGCAACCACTTTTCCTTTAACATGATAAATACTCTGATCCCAACTCATGATGCGTCATAGTACATGGTATTTTCTTTACCTATCTTAGGTAAGGTCAGGATTGGTTCTACGGTTATCCTTCCATTCAGTTCTTGGAAAGACTCCTCACAAGAATTTGACCAATCAATCCTTAGCACTTTATTTTATAGATCAGATGTCAACAACTCCATATGGGAGAAGTCTTAGTTGAATCATCGATAATGTCCTATCATACCCAAAAATATCATCACCTCAAAGAAATTATTATATCACTACCAAGTTATGAATACATTCACCTTATATTGGTCCAATTACACTCCAACATTTATGATAAAATCGACCATTATATTCACTTTTGAATCTATTAATGACACATAGATAGCTTGGTTTATAGTTGATTCTCTCTCAACATACTCAAGATGATTTCAAGATGATGGGAATGATCATCTCTAGACTAAGAATTCCTGAAGATGTCATCAAATAAAACCACCACAAATTAATCTAGATATGGGTGAAAGATCCAATTAATCACGTTTATGAATATTAAATGTGCATTCATCAGATCAAATGGCATTTCCATGAACTTTTAAAAGACATGCCTAATCCTATAATTAATCCATTGTATATCAGATGATCTCAAACTCAGCTGATGGTACCCTAACCTCGAGTCAATCTTGTAGAATATTCAAGATCATCATGGATGATCAATAATATTTTTTATGCATATAAGGGGACACCATTTCTTGATTGTGATCTGGTTCAACATTTGGTAATCGACATATAGATGAAACATTACATATGAATTCTTAGAGAATAACACAGGTAAATCCTATAGTGAAGTATTAGTCTATATGAATCCCTTAGATTCCAAATCCTACAACAACACTTTCATCTCCAAAATATATGATGGTCCATTTGGTAGGGTGGAATTGATTACGGCTTGGCTTCAGGAACCAACTGGATTGTGAAGTCAATCTTCTACTGATGTTTGACTCGAGAAAAATATTTTGGAAACACATATTGGAAGTGTTCTGAAACTAGAGTTAAATTATTTTATTTTTATTCACCATCAATCAGAATAAGGATAGATAAATTGGTCATTATCCAACCTTATTTTCACCAAATTAGTCTTATAAGACCAACCTAAATATCTCATTCATCATGATGAATATATCTCCCCCGCCCTTTGGATATAGAAAGGTTAACCTCTTCCAATAATAGAAAATATTAGCCTAGAATAGAACTATTAAACCTATACAAATAATTGAATCAATTCCTCTATTTCTAACACAAATATATCCTAGGGAAGAGGATAACCACAAATCTAAGGTGAATACACTACATAGTGTCTCATACCCATAGATCACACCCCTAATGTTATATTGATGGTCATAATCTCACCCACACTTTCCATATTAAAACAAATTCCATTGGAAATTCTATAAATTTAAATGAATATGATGCTAGTGTATCCAAAAACACAAGAAATGGTATATATAATAAGAATATCACCTCTATCAGTCCTTAAATCTTGATGGGTAGTAGTCTGAATAGTGTGTAAATAACTCTCCCCTCTTCAATGGGATCCAGCCTAACTCTGATGAGATTCTCATTCCAACTAATATTGTCACCACTATATCGGGGTACCATGCCCTTACCATAGACTGAGCCACCATTAGAACTCCATATACCGAATTACAGAGGTTTTTTTGAGTCCGTCCCAGACATGGTGTTTGTCACATTCCTCTACCACCACTACACTGTTGAGTTCTCATATTGAAAATTTTTAGGTGGTTAGTCCTAATAAAATATTCGAACTCTCCTATAGATAAATGACAGTAGTGGTTCTTATGTCCTGCCATGCCATGCTGATAGCACTACCCACGGTTATATTCCTGAGATGGTTGTCCACTTACCTTGATCCTATACCTAATATTGTCCATGTGGGAATTATAACAGTGGAATTTCATTCTGACTGAAAAGGAACTTTCCGGTCACCCCAGTTGGAATTTCTTACCCATCACTAATGAACTCCTTTAGGTTCCCGTCAGTGATTAGATACAAAATCAACATATCAAAGACAATTTTTAAGTGGAATACATTCACCTGATACTTGATCTCATATTGAATCTCATCCTAGAATCACTTAGACCTAACTATATCATCTCTTTCCAATGATGCTAAAATATATTTTAGGTCAGTGAACTAACCATTTTAGTTAATCAAATACATTTTCCCCGTCATTAGGTGCATGAAATATACTTGACATTCATCCCTAAGTTTCATGGGGTATAAGTGGCTGAGGAACTTATCCTCAAAGCCTTTCTAGGTCATATCCTCATGTTGTGTAGCCTATACTAGAATTCCCCACCAAGGGGTGGCTAGTCCTAATAGAATATAAGTAGAAATTTTCACCATCCTCTCTATGTATTTCTCCAGATAACTAAATATCATATGGATGAATAAATCTATAACTTTTATACCTAATGTACTCCCTCCCTAGAGATCATGGGAGGGTATTGTAGTAAAAACATCCCAATTGAATTAGACATGGACGGAACACCATGTTTAATCTCCCTCTCAATGGATCTCATGACTTGTAGGAAACTATTAAAGATTTAAAGCATAGTGAAAGAATGAGGAGCTGGGAAATATATTAAATTTTATTTTAATAATCATTTCTTGAAAGCAAGAGAAAATATATTTCACATAAAATTTATAATTAATTTATTTAATATTTATGTAAAATAAATACATGAACTTAGTTACATTATTCATTGGTTAATGTTGATCATATAAAAAGAACCTTTTGGATTACCTTCATTTTCCTGTGAGGATCTATGGATAGAATCCCTCGAAAGGTGATCTACACATGCTATTATGATCTCCGAGCAACATCACTCGACCTTCAAGTGCTAGCACGATGAGTCAAATGCCTTGAGTAGTTAATTATTGATTTCTCATTATTTATTCTTCAATAAATATCTCTTGAACTTTTCATTTTTAGAGGGATAGAGGGGGAGGAGTTGAGATACAATTATTTTTGCTCAGTAATTATCTATTATCAATTTTTGATTCTATAAACAATAGACATAGACACATGTTTATAGAGTTGGTATTTAAGTTAAAATATTATTTAATTTCATATAGGACATTGAATAGCATTTATTATTTTTAATAAATCACATTGCCTCATAATAATAATTATATAATAATAATTTGTGGCACGTGACCACTTTATCAATAATAAATAATATATAATGGTCTTGTTCATTAATATGTGTCATCAGACACGATCTTGGTCCATTCGAACTCCTATATCATTTATTAAACAATCTAATAAATATTTATTAAAATATTCAATAGTTAAAATAAATATTTTATTCACAATATGGAGAATAAATATTTATTTAATTTATGCGATCTATATAACTTGAAAAAAAATATTCCTTGTACTTGAGAATAACATTTATTCCATTAATTAAACTCAAGTATAATTTAATTGAGATCAATGGAAAAACCTAATGTGTGACCCTATTTGATTCTTTCTCATTGGCATCAGGTGGGATTGCCTAAAGTCCAAGATTATTATCTTGTAATGGTTCAAATAACTCAAGATAAAGAACCTAATGTTGCAATGTTGACAACCACATATGAATAATCATTGTGTAGTATAATCCCTTTTTCACAATATATCATCAAGCAAGTTTCACATTAATGTCACCAAACTATATGTTCAATATTTATTTATTTGACTGTCTAAAATAAACATGTCACTACACCATGGCCATGGAATTTAATATGACAGTTATATTCCAATAAAAGAGATGAGATATCTGTATCCATAAATATAGATGGGACAAATCTTCATCAAATTATTCATTAATGACATGTCACTTGTGACACACCCAACATATCCAAATTCACAATGAATTGTTATCATCACAGTTTATGAAATAAATCTATGTAAATGAATTGTAACATGCATTAATAATAATCTTAAATTCTAAGGACCATCACACATGCTCATAGATATGAATATCCAGTGACACCAAAACATGTTAAATTATTACTGGTGGGTATATTCTCATAATCTTCCATTTTAGAGATTACTAAGTGAGAACTACATGAGAATAAGCCTCATCTACTTACAAGTATTCGCACATGAAATTCTATATACTATGTCTCCCATCAGGGAACGTTATCCAACTGGAAAACATTATTTTAGAATATTGTCATAGCACATCATGGTTTTCATCACAATAGGGAACTATTATGACCATATCAATTTTATCTATAATATAGAACATTATTACATTAGATTCGTGCATAAGAAAAATAAAATAAAAATAATTTTGATTATTATTCAATACATAGAATATACATGTAATAAAAGTAATAATAGTTGTTCATAGGATACCAACTTCAACAAACTCCAATATTGACTTGAGACAACATCCAATGAACTTCATTCCACTAGGCCTCCCATTATATTCAAGTTTTTGTTGATTTAAGTATTTAGATAAGGGGTACACTATGTTTTATTTTTTAGAAATAATTATCACTGCAACTTCACCCCTCTAAGAAAACTACATCAATAGATGATAATTCTAAATTATGTGCTTCATACATTGATATGACATTGGATCTTTTTCAAGATCCACCTTTTCAATATTTTCTCAATATAGTGTGATAGGATCTTTACTATTAAATACCACATAATGTTATTGGACAAATTTTTTCATCCATACTACTTATTTATCTACCTTATATGCTAAAATATACTAATACACTACTTTTGAATATGCATCCACATATTACTTTGAGCTCTTATATCTCAAATAACCTCCATTAAAAGTGAATATGTATCCTATTTGTGACTTTATATCTTCTTCAACATTTTAAAAACTAGAATATGAATATCCTCTAATGACTAGTTTCTCATCACCTCATTAAACCAAGAACATATCCTTAGTAAGCCTTATATACTTAAAGATTGTCTTGACTACCATCTAAAGGTAGTCTCCTGGATCAGCTTGATATCTTCCAACCGCATATAACGCATAGGTGATATCTAGCCAAGTACATGTTATAGCATACATAACTATACCAATCACTGATGCATATGGAATCCTTTTCATTCTGTTTATTTACTCATGTGTTTGAGGAAACATTTTCCTAGAATGATGAATGCCATATGACATTGGAAACAATATCCACTTGGATTGTTCCATACTGAATCACTTCAGTATCTTATCAATGTATGTAATTTGACTTAGGCTGAGAAACCTCTTTGATCTATCATGATGGATCTTGATTCCAAGAATATATGCTTCCTCTCCCAATCCCTTCATAGAGAATTATTTATTCAACCATGACTTAAAAGACTGTAAAACTGGTATTTAATTTCAAATAAGTAATATTTCATCAATATATACTATTAATATAATTATTTCACTCCCACTAAACCACTTATATACATGTGCATCATGTTTTTTTATTTATAAAAACAAACTCCTTTATGGCCTCATAAAAATGAATGTTCTATGACCTACATACTTGCTTTAATCCATAAAGTATCTTTGCAACTTGCATACCATGTTGGCATCCTTTGGAGTCACAAATCCTTCAAGTTTTGTAATAAATACATATTCATAAATTTCCCCATTGAGGAAGGCTATTTTTATATCCATTTTCCAAATCTCATAATCATGGATAGCCAAAATCGTAAGTAGAATTATGACATATTTCGGTATTGTAACTAGTGAAATGGTTTTGTTATTGTCAATGCATTGATGTTGTTTAAACCCTTTTGAAACTAGTTTCACCATATAGTCATTGAATTGTACTTTCATGTCTAGTTTGTTCTTGAATACCCATTTTCAACCAATAGGGTTTACATCTAATAGAGGTTATACCAAAATCCACACTTGGTTTTGGTACATGGAATCCATTTCAGAATTCATGGATTCTTGCCAATTGAAAATATTTATGCCACTTACTGCTTCCTTATAGTTTAGAGGGTAATTATTATATAATAATAATGAGTCACCATCCTTGGTGACTATAAAACCATATTGTTTTATTTCTCTAGCCTCTCCATCACTCCCACATAGTAATTGTGTCCCTAGAACAATTTCTTATTCCATGGGGATTTGTATAATTTTTTCAGGTGCCAAATATTATGTATCTTAATATTGGACTTAATATAAGTATATCTCACTCCCACTATCTCTTTTTGAGATAATATCCTCATTAATAAATATGATATATCATTCAACCAAAATGGTTTTTATCTAAAGTGTAATAGAGATAATATCCCTTTTTAATTGGGATATCCTATAAAGATAATCATTGTGCCATTGGGTGTAATCGTGTAACCTAATGAGAACGTAAAAAATACATTGAAACCTCATACATGTATATAAGACAACAAAACATTCTTTTGATTCCATAATTGGTATGATATACCATTTGATGCTTGATTTGTCACCTAGTTTAGTAAATATGCTATTGTTTGTAATGTGTATCCCAAAAAGCATAATGGAAGACTTGTATCACTCATCATTGATCTCACAATGTCTAATAAGGTGTGGTTTATCGTTTTTCTTACACTATTACATTGATGTGTATAAGGATGAGTGAGTTGGATAAAATCTCAAACTCCTGTAAATAATCTATGAATATTTGATTAAGATATTATCCACAATAGTTTGTGTGAAGTTTCTTAATCTTCTTACCAAACTGGTTCTGATCTTTATTCTTGCATTCCTTGAATTTATCAATATAAATTAACTTATACCTCACCAATTAGACATATCCATATCTACAAAAATCATCTATAATATTTAGGAAGTGTCCCTTCCATCAATGTGAAATGGTCCACACATGTTGGTATGAACTAATTCAAGAAGTTCTATAGCCCTTTCACCTTTCCCACTAAATGGGGGTTTGTCCATTTTTCTTTATAAACATGCATGACACACACCAATTGGTTTTTGTTAAAAAGAATATAAATATCCACATTGATGTAATTTAGTCAAGTTATTTTCATTTACATGGACAAGATAGTGATTCTAAGGTTGGTTGTGGTGCGATTCGTGTGATGTAACTTCGTTATCGATTTCCATTATTTGGTTCATGTAATCCAACACATAAAGACTGTTATTTAAATGTTTCATACAATGAAAAATTATATATTTATAAAATACACAATATTTATTCCCAAATTTTAAAATAAATCCATCCATATCAAGTCTAGATATAGAAATAATATCTTTTATAATAGAAGGAACATAATAACAACCCTTTAAACCCA
This sequence comes from Viscum album, assembly GCA_963277665.1. Lineage (NCBI taxonomy): Eukaryota > Viridiplantae > Streptophyta > Magnoliopsida > Santalales > Viscaceae > Viscum > Viscum album. Next base: position 705,751,590 of record OY728155.1, read on the forward strand.
AGATCATTCTGGTTTGAAACGTGAGGTGGTTGTCCCCAATAGGTACAACATCAAGTTTATCTTCATTGGTTATATGATGATGCACCTCTCCTTGTTCAATATTTTTTAATCTACATGATTCCTATATTTTAATACATATGGGATCACCACAAGCTATATATAATACCCAATTTATAAAAACATATAAATTTCACTCGATAAAAAAATTCACCTGAATCTTCCCTTTGCTTCATTGGATGGGTGCAGGTTTTCTTCCAGTAGCCCTTATTTGCACATGCGAAACAAAAAACATCATATTCCATTGCACCCCCTTGATTTTACACTTCTTGGAAGGGTGTGTATAATATTTGGTTTTAAATATATTTACATTCCTTTTATGTTTGTTCATTATAAGGACAAAAGGATTTTCACGCGTCGTAACCTTATCTACCTGGTGAAGAAGAGTAAGAATATATTGTATAGACTTCTCAAAGTTGTTCGAATTAAAATTCAAAAAAATCTAGAGAATCTAAGAAGGATTTATTCCAAATTTAGTTCAGTTCCTAGTTCATCAAGGAGTTTAAACCCTAGAACCCCTAAGTGCTCAATGTTTCCAATGATCTTAACTACACGAGGCCCGTGTGGGGATCCCACTCTAAGATTTATCGAAAGGAGAGAATTAGAAATTTAAATTTGTTTCTTTCTAGCTCTCTCCTGGTAAATACCATGGAGGTTATAAATAATTATATACACATCTATGTTTTCATGAGACTTCATTAGTTCACTATACATTGATGAAAGCATCAACCATTTAACGTTAATCACATCGCTCAATTTTTTTTCATAGATAAGGATCTCTTCATCACTCACTTCATTAATATTTGGATCAGGAATTGTTGATTCCAGCATTTAATATTTCCATTCATAGTGTAGCACAACCTAAAGGTGTCTAATCCACTCATTGATGTTACTACCTATTGAGATGTTATCTTACTCCGATATTAATCCTAGTGATAGTCTCTATGATGAACTTATAATTTCATTCAAAAATTAAAAGGTTCATATTAATGATTAGAGAATAAGTGATATCCAATGAGTTAAAATTTTAATTAATTATTTATTAAATCTCCCACTATTTTATCAAGTCTCAATATCCCTCACCATTGAACTCAAAAAGTCTAGTTTCGTTAAAATTATTGTGGAAAGGATCCCAACACCCTTTCTTAGCAATCCAATATTTTACAATGAAAAAAATAATAATGTAATTAGGTAGGAGTCCTTTCCAACTACGAACTTACTACTACTTGATCTGTTGAGTGGATTCCACTATCCTAAAATCCTTACTTCGATTTCTTTAATACATGCCTCAAATTATTATTGAATGTGATTTTGTTGTTAAAAACTGTAAATTTTTTGTTTATTCAACCCACAACTCTCGTGAGAACTCCCCTATAAACATAAGTGTCCATAATTTGGCATGTACTATAATTAGTTCTATGATTTCATTCCTAATCATGTAATGGAAGGCATAGTCTAACTTAATATATATTTAAGGGATTTTTATTTATTATGAATAATTTTTATCCTATTTTAGCATTTACTCATCCTATTAATATTAAGTGGATGTTTTTTAATCAACTAACCATGTTGGATAAAACATGTACTTATAATTATTTTATTTTATTTTCTTCTTTTCACATTAATTCATTTATTTATGTGATCAAACCCTTATATCCATAAAAAAGTAAATATATAGATAGAAATTTTATACACCCGGAAATTTCAAGGAATCATTTTTCTTAATTTCTTTGGAAATTTTACGAGACTGTGGCTTCTGACGGCACCTGATTCCGTGGCCTGGTGTGCCCGGAATCAAGTTTTGAAATTTTTCTCGGGTATATTCAGTAAACGAACAAGCGGGTTTTTCTAACTTTTGAACCGGTGCTCGGAATGGAAATCTGAGGGCACCGATGGAACTACAGTGCCAATAATTGCTTAAGAATACTTTTTCTGATGGTGCGTTTTCTTGGGGGGATTTGTTTAAAATTTTAGGTATACATGAAGAATAAAAGAAAATTTGTAATCCAATTTTATTTTTCTTCTAAGTAGATTTATCCTTTATGTGGAAGTTGGGTTGGTAATTTCCCTTGGGAGAATAAAGGAGAGGTGGGGCCCACACGAGCCCCCACCTTTCACATTCCCCATAACCCCTTGAAACTCCTCCTTAATGTTGTGACTTTACCTCTTCTCTTTTAATGAATGCCAACACACTCTCTACTCAATTAATTGAACACAATAATTAATTGAATTAGTTTTGAATTTTAAAGGTGTTGGCATGTGTGAATAAAATAAGACAGATTCTTAATTTATTTTGGTTGATGGGTTGTGTGGGGAAATGGAGGAGATAGAACTTGTCTTCTTCATTAGAGAATTCGAAGAACGTCAAGAACCCGACGAAGAACTCTCTGACCGTAAGGAGTGAATGACTTGTCGTTCTTCTTCCCTCTCCGTAGCTGGTGAGAGAATCCTTAGTCGAAGAATGACGACGCACCGCATCCTTCATCGGGTGAACGCCGACGACACTAATGGAGCCTGGATCCGTGACACTGTCTTCCATGATGCCATCTTCGGCGACACCGTCTTCCGTGACATCCTTACCCTGCGATGACCCTCGTTTGACGACCTCATCGAAGTAGGGGTTTAATATTCGTTCAAGTTTATTTAATGAACATCGTTGATAATTGTTGGATGCTTGCTTCCATTATAACGGGAGGAGGTCGGACCGCACAAACACGGCCGACCCACCTCCCCCTTTTGTCGTCGTACCCATTGTGGCTCGAACGAAGGTGACGCGGTGTCGTCGCACCACGTGAAAACAAAGAAGAAGTGTGGCGTCTTCGTGCCGCGCCGGAGAACCACAAAGAGGCTGCGGCGGGAGTGGGGCTGCGGCTAAGGGGGCGCAGCGCCGATCGGACAAGGCCGCGACCTTTGGCCGCGGTGGTGAGGGCAACGACGGCCAGAACCGTCGGCCGCCGGAGCATGTAAGGCGGGACCCGCGGAGGGGGTCCCGCTTTGACACCCCAGACGGTATCCAAGAAGCCTAGGGTCATAACCCCCGGCTGGAAAAATGGAGCGGCCCCCACATGGGGGGCCACAGCTTCAATCAGGGGGCAGGGCCCCCCCCCCCTTCCCGTAATGGCTCGGCCAGCATGAGTTGGCTGTGCGGGGCGCGTCGCGCCAGGCCAACCAGCCACCCAGGTCGGGCGGGTCGTGCCAGCCATGCCGGGCCGCGCCCACCGGGCCAGACTGCTCCCTATTGGGCTAGACCCGGACACGGGTCCGGTCGGCCCGGTTTGGGCTGACCCAGGGGGTCTCATGCTGGGTCGGTCCGGGCCCGAACCCCCTATTCTTAGGCAATTTCGTTCAAACGCCCATAACATGGGCTACAGACCTCCGATCTATGCACCTATTATTGTTATTCGATCCTTGGATCGAGACGGTCATTTAGGTATATTACACTCAAGGTTTCATATAACTTAGAGTACGACCAGGTTGGTTCGAACCTGAAACCAACAGGGCCCTTGGAGCGGAAACACCTATAACTTGAGCTCCAGACGTCCGATTGATGTTCCGTCGACTTTGTTGGATTCATCTTACTGAGACATAACTTTTGTAGTATTTCACCTATGTTTTGGACGCAGTTGGTGTATGGCCGGGTTGGATTGTATCCGAAATCCAACCGGGCCCCTGGAAGGGAAAAGCCGATAACTTTCAGACTGGGCGTCCTTTTGACAAACCGTCAGCGGCGTTGGTGATCACGTTGAGAAACAGTACCTATGAGTATTCCCTATGAGAGTTTAGGGTACACTTGTGATGCGTATGGGTTGGTTTGTACACGAAACCAACTGGGCCCCTCGGACGAAGAGGCTAATAACTCAAAGACCGGCCGTCCGATTGACGCACCGTCTGTTGCGTTGAGACCCCTATGACGAGGCGGTACGTTGAGAAAATTTTTCCTAGGATTTTGTGATACTTGGAGTATCGACCTGTAGCTCGTGGATTAGACCCTCCCGAAGATGAGCGTATGGAGTACGGAGACTGTGTAGCTGGCTGAGACCTGATGAATGCTTGTCCTATTCGATTCGGAGTGACTTGCATAGCCCAGTGGGGAGCACTACTTTGTGAGGTGGCAGACCCATAGTGGAGGAGAACTACATTGTGAGGTGGCAGACCCGCGGTACTCGACAGGATGAGTACCTCTGTAGGCTTTGAGGGGGAGTACTGCTGTGTTAGGGGGCAGACACATGGCGGAGGAGCACTACATTGTGAGGTGGCAGACCTGCGGTACTTGACAGGAGGAGTAACTCAGCTGTCTTAGGTTAGTGAGAAGTACCTCGGAGTCATGACAGGATCATTGTACTCGTCATAGACGAAGCTCTTCAGTAGTTACAGTTTCGATAATGAAAATCCTGGTTTAAGCTGAGACTATGACCTTTGTGTTTCCTCATGATTTAGATGGGTCACATGATAACTTAGGTATAGGTATGGTCATATATCTAGGTAGCGGTTATCCGTTGATTTCATAACCTTTGGGTTTCCTCATGATTGAGATAGGTTACTTGATAACTTAGGTATAATTATGGTCTTATACTTAAGTAAGGTTTATCTGTTGATATCCTTATTTGTGGTTATCCTTGTTGGATTTAGTGAGACCTTGAGGGTCTCGGGGTCCCTACTAAACATCGTATACTCACACCTGAATGGGCTATGCCCGCACCAGATTCTGTTGGTTGCAGACGACGTGCAGCGCTGACAGAGGCTGAGTGTTCGAGGACTGGACGATACCCAGAGGTGGGCCTCATGAAGAGTTAGAATCCAAAGGTGGACTTCAGGACGAGACGATACTCAGAGGTGGTTGGAAGGCGAGAGCGTTGTGGAATCTATCTGTACCTACCCTTCAGGTAGGATCCGTGGTGGAAAATCCAGGAGCTGCGCTATCTGTACCTACCCTTCAGGTATGATCCGAGGTGGACGACCTAGGAGCTTCTTCTATTCTTCAAGTTGCATGTCTTTTCTATTGTACTTTCGTTCAGTTGTAGTTGTACTTTCGATTGGGTTTGTATTCTGGCCCATTTAATTTTCAGAACTTTCTTTTGTACTTAGTGTATTACTTTCGCTTGTACTTTGTGGTGTTTTGTTTACTTTTACAAAGGCAATGCCTTCCCAGTTATCCGGATTTACGCCTTTGGTGATAGTCTCCAGCCCCTTTCCTAGGGAAGGTGGGCTTGGGGTAGTTATGACATGGGCCACGGGGGACGTGTCGTGATAAATTGGTATCAAAGGAGTTGATTCTACCGCAGAACTTATAACTCTGAAATTTTCTTTCTGTGAAGCAATAGTGTTAAGGGTACCGAGTGTGGTTTTTAGTTCAGGGAGTCCAGTGTTGGTGCGGGCGGCCGACGTATCAATACACCAGGACCCTGACTATTTATTTCTAACTTAGTGCATGAAAACACTGATTGCTTGTGTGTTTAAAAAGTAATCTTTAAGTCAGCTCAAACCAGGTACTCTCACCAGGTTTAAATCATTTGACCGTGTCGCATCTGTTCAGAATGTCTCCACGCAGTCAGTCAGTTTGAGTTTCTGAGAGAGTACTCAATGAAAACCCACCAAGCGTCGAGGCTCTGGTGTAAGACCCTTTTGACTATGTTGGCACCCTCGGGTGGTGTACCGGGAGCACCACCACTTGTTGGGCAGAAGATACCACCATCCATACTAGCGAACTCTTCACGCTGGCAGAGCGCATTGCACGAGTTCTAGCAGCAACAGCCTTCGAGGTTACGAGGCGAGGCAGATTCCCAGACAACAGAGCTCTGGCTGGTGGCGATTACTAGAGTTTTCCTCCTAGCTGAGACAACAGTAGAGTGGATGGTGGACTTGGCTACTAGTTTTTTCTAGTGAACGACCATGAGGATGGTCCGTATAGTGATGAGGCTTCGGAATGTGGACGGATGCCTGAGATAGTGCCTTTGGGTAGTGTGACGGCAATACATCACTACCTGTTGGTCAGCAGTTACAACAGGCGGTATCGGTATGTGGCACAAGTAGACATACTACCATACACGTGTTCCAACATCAGATACCCTAAAGTTCCTAGGTGAATCTGACTCATAGGTTGCTGATTACTTGCTTGAGGAGGTGGCTGAGAGTTTTCTGGAGCTTATACAGCTTCGGCAGGATGACATGTCGGTAGTTGAGAATTCATTGGGGCATACTAAACCATTCCTGGTACTCGATTAATGTGATGCGATCGGTGCTTCAGAGCTTGGACATCCGAGCGAACACCTTTTCTCTATGCATTTCTACATAGGCTAGGGTGCTAGAAAGAACATTTATGGTTGATAATTCTTTTTCTGAATGGATGCAGTCGGTGAAAGTTAGCAGCGGGAAAGCTGGAAACTAGCGCCAGTCTCGGAGACTTGGGCGTGTAAAATGTTTCAAGTAGGGGAAGTAAAAAAGGACAGATGAATATGTAAGGTGGCAGACATGGAAGCAGAGCTATGAGAGCCTCATGGGGTGGTGAACATTTTGACATGTTGCAACAAACCGCCCTTGTAAATCCCACTACACTCAGAGAGCTGGGGGGTGGGGAAAGGGTAGCTGCATGCGGTCAAGGAGTGAGACTGAAAGGCTCTAATGATGATTCGAAGTACGGTCTGTGTCTTCTACTTGCTGTTTTAACAACAAGAAATTGATATGAATCATTCCTTCCTTCCACGAATCATGTCCTAGGCCTGGAGTTTCCGGTATGCTGTAGACTTCACCCTCACGTCTGGGGATACATTTGAGAGGAGACTCAATAATCACACTTAGGCCGATAGTTTGATCTGACCCACGAGGTGAGAGTTTTGGTTGGAATCTCTTGGTTCCAGTGTCAAGGCCTTACGATGTTGGTCTGAGTATGGATTGGATCCACAGTTCATACATGGAGTGACTGTATTAGGTAAAAAGGTTGTGGTTCATCTACAACGTTGGGATGGGGTTTTCCTTGGTCGGTGAAAAGGAAATCCTAGGCAGCATAGGATGGAATCATGCATAAGAAGGTGCATTCGATCACTCAGGATATGGCCAAACTTACCTTTGAGCCAGGATTCGCCAGAGTTGCGGCACCACTTCCAACTGAGCGGAAAGGAGGCCTCTATAGTTCGAGGATGACGACCACGTCCTTATACGGGTCTCAGCTCGATGAGGTTTACATTAATGTAGTTGAGGCGGCGATATATCAACGACGTTCAACAGAGCTTTCTAAGTCCTCAGCAGGGTAGGCGAGGTGGTTTACCGCTTGACCTTTCCAACTTAGTTGCACCGGGTGCACGATGTCATCCTCATATCTCAACTAAGGAGATATGTGCATGACGCTTCACACATCATCGATCGTAGGGAGTTGGACGTCAATGATGGGGCGCCATTCACAGAGGTTATAGTGAAGAACAAGGATCAACAGGAGTAGGTCCTACATGGAAGGTTTATTCCTCAGGTGCGCTTTCACTGGCAGCTCGGTAACTTCCAGGAGAGCACATGGGAGTGGGAGGCTCAGTTGCGTTCTCAGTACCACTTTTGTTTCCCCAGTTTGTGTTATAGCTTTACGGGGAAGTAAAGCCCTGATGTGGGAGTAATGTAAATACCCAGAAATTTCAAGGAAATTTTTTTCTTAATTTCGTTGGAAATTTTACGAGACTACGGCTTCTAATGGCACCTGTTTCCCAGGCCTAGTGTGCCCAAAATAATGTTCTGAAGTTTAGATCGGGTACGTTCAGTGAACGAATGAGCTGGTTTTTCAAACGTTTGAACCGGTGCTCAGAATCGAAATCTGAGGGCACCGATGGAACCACATCACCGGTAATTGCTTAAGAATACCTTCTCTGATGGTTTGTGTTCTCAAGAGGATTTGTTTAAAATTTGAGGTGTAAGTGAAGAATAAAATAAAATTTGTAATCAAATTTTATTTTTCTTCTAAGTAGATTTATCCTTTGTGCGGATGTTGGGTTGGTAACATACCTTGGGAGAATAAAGGATAGGTGGGTCCCACATGAGCCCCCACCTTTTCACATTCCCCATAACCCCTTGAAACTCCTCCTTAATGTTGTGACTTTACCTCTTCTCTTTTAATGAATTCCAACACCCTCTCTACTAAATTAATTGAACACATTAATTAATTGAATTAGTTTTGAATTTTAAAAGTGTTTTCATGTGTGAATAAATTAACACAAAGTATTAATTTATTTTGGTTGATGGGTTTTGTGGGGAAATGGAGGAGATATAACTCGTCTTCTTCGTTGGAGAATGTGATGAACGTCAAGAACCCGACGATGAACGTTGTCACCGCAATGAGTGAATGATGTGTCGTTCTTCTTCCCTCTCCACAGCCGGTGAGAGACGCCTTCGTCGAAGAATGATGACGTGCCGCATCCTTTATTAGGCGAACGCTGACAACGCTTACAGAGCCTCGATCTGCAATGTCATCTTCCGTGATGCCGTCTTCGGCGACGCCGTCTTCCGTGATGCCATCTTCCGCGACGTCCTTTCCCCGCGATGACCCTATTTTGACGACCTCATCGAAGTAGGGGTTTAATCTTCATTAAAGTTTATTTAACAAAATTTGTTGATAATTGTTGGCCACTTGCTACCATTATAACGGGAGGAGGTCGGACCACCAAACATGGCCGACCCACCTCCCCCTTTTGTTGTCGTACCCGTTGTGGCTCAAATGATGGTGACGCGGTGTCGTTGCACCGCACGGAATCAAAGAAGAAGCGTGGTGCCGTTGCGCCACACCGTTGAGGTCGAACGAAGCCGTGTTGCCATCCCGCCGTGCCGGAGAACCATGAAGAGGTCGCCGCTGGAGCAGGTCCGCGGTGAAGGGGGCGCGGTCCGGTCAGACAAGGTCGCGCACTTTTGCCTCCGTGGTGCGGCGAGCGGCGGACGGAACCGCTGGCCGCCAAAGCAAGGAGGGAGGGACCTGGGAAGGGGGTCTCGCGGTGAAACACCATCCGGTTGAGCCAGCCAGTTTCTGAGAAGCCAGGGGTCATAACCCCCGGATGGAAAAAGGGAGAAGCCCCCATGTGGGGGGGCGCGACTTCAATCAGAAGGGCAGTGCCCCCCCCCCCCTTCCCGCGACGGCTCGGCCAGCACGAGCTGGCCGTGCGGGGCGCGCTGCGCCAGGCCAACCAGCCACCTAGGCCGGGCCCAGACCCGGGTCGTGTCGACCCGATTCGGGCCGACCTAAGGGGTCTCGGGCCAGGTCGGTCCGGGCCTGAACCACATATTCTCGGGCAATTTTGTTTAAACGCCCCTAACATGGGCTACAGACCTCTGATCGACGCACCATCAGTTTCAATGCGATCCTTGGATCGATATGGTCATTTCGGTATATTAAAATGAAGGTTTATGAGAACATTGAGTACGGCCGGGTTGGTTCGAACCCGAAACCAACCGGGCCCTCGGAGCAGAAACGCCTATAACTTGAGCTGCGAAAGTCTGATTGACATGCCTTCGACTTTGTTGGATTCCTCTTATTAAGACAGAACTTTTAGCATACATCACCTGATGTTTAGAAGTAGTTGAATTAAGGCCTGGTTGGATTGTATCTGAAATCCAACTGGGCCCCTGGAACGAAAAAGCCGATGGCATTCAGACCAGACGTTCGTTTGGCGAACCTTCAGTGGAGTTGGTGATCACGTTGAGAAACGGTCCCTATGAGTATACCCTATGAGATTTCGAGATAGTTGAGATGCGGCCGGGTTGGTTCGTACACGAAACCAACCGGGCCCCTAGGACGAAGAGTCTAATAACTCACATACCGGGGATCTGATTGACGCCATGTCTGTTGCGTTGAGACCCCTATGTAGAGGCGGTCCTTTGAGATACTTATTCCTAGGACTTTGTGATAATTGGAGTATCGACCTGTAGCTCGTGGAGCGGACCCTGCCGAAGATGAGTGTATGGAGTACGGAGACCATGCAGTTGGCTGAGACATGATGACTGCTTGTCTGATTTGATTCAGAGTGACTTTCATAGCCTAGTGGGGTGCACTACTTTGTGAGGTGGCAGACCCATGGCGGAGGAGCACTACTTTGTGAGGTGGCGGACCCATGGCGGAGGAGCACTACTTTGTGAGGTGGAAGACCCGTGGTACTCGACAGGAGCAGTACCTCATCAGTATTAGGTTAGTGATAAGTACCTCGGAGTCGTCACAGGATCATTGTACTCATCAAAGACGGATCCCTTTAGCAGTTATGGTTTTGATAATGAAAATCCAGGTTTGAGCTGAGACTATGACCTTTGTGTTTCCTCATGAGTTAGATGGGTAACTTGATAACTTAGGTATATGTATGGGCATATACCAAGGTAGCGGTTATCTTTTGATTTGATAACCTTTGTGTTTCTTCATGATTGAGATGGGTTACATGATAACTTAGGTATATGTATGGGCTTATACCTAAGTAAGGTTTATCTGTTGAGATCCTTCTTTGTGGTTATCCTTGTTGAATTTAGTGAGACCTTGAGGGTCTCAGGGTCCCTACTGAGTATCATATACTGACCCCTGCACAGGCTATGCCGCACCACGTTGTGTTGGTTGAAGACGGCGGGCAGCGCTGACCGAGGTCGAGTGTTCGAGGACTGGACGGTACCCAGAGGTGGACCTCAGGACGAGTCAGTATCCAGAGGTGGAATTCACGACGAGACGATACTCGGAGGATGTTAACGGGCGAGAGCATTGTGGAATCTATCTGTACCTACCCTTCAGGTAGGATCCGTGGTGGATGATCCAAGAGATGCACTATCTGTACCTACCATTCAGGTAGGATCCGAGGTGGACGAACTAGGATCTGCTTCTATTCTTCCAGTTGTTTGTCTTTTCTGTTGTACTTTTGTTCAGTTTTAGTTGTACATTCAATAGGGTTTGTATTCTGGCTCATTTACTTTTCAGCACTTTCTTTTGTACATAGTGTATTACTTCCACTTTTACTCTGTGGTGTTTTGTGTACTTTTATAAATGCAATGCCTTCCTAGTTATCTGGATTTACGCCTTTGGTGCTAGTCACCAGCCCCTGGCCTATGGAAGGTGGGTTTGGGGTAGTTACGATAGGGGCCTCGGGGGACGGGTCGTGACAGAAATAATTAATTAATTTAATGATCCATTCATGAAATTTATCTAAAAGTTGATTTAATGAGAAAAAATTAAATCAACATTTGACCTAGGGTAAATAAATCTTATTGTCAGTCTTGTCATGAGTTATAGAATTTCATTTGTCCATTAGTCTATCACCTAGGTTGGAATCATTATGGTTCCATGTTGAACTACCTCCATCCACCTTAGAATGATTGATTAATTATAAATATTTATTACTGACATGTAGGTGAGGGGAACAAAAGGATTGATTAAAGGGAATTACATAATTATTCTTAGACACACATGTCCTAAATAATAACTAAGGAAGGGATGAATCACAGAAAATTATTTAATTTAATAAAACTTCATGAAATAAATTAAATTAAAACACCAAACACATACACAAGTCTTGGTAAAGATCATGAATGGTCATACATGAAATGAATATAAAAAATTAAATGGCTATAATTCATGTATTTATTTGATCTATTGTTATTTAAGATAAGTGAACTTGAATTAATTAATTATATCCCTTTAATATCTAATGATCATTAAATATTATTGGAGATAATAATAATTAATGGAATTCATGGAAAATAAATGGTATAACCAATAAAGAAATATTAATTATAATAAATAAATTGAGCATTTAATATTCTTTAAAACCATTATTAAATATTCAAACACACTATGGTGCACTAATCAATAAACTAAGGATTTAATAATATAATATTCAAATTTAATGTAATTTTAGGTTTTTCTATTAATGGGAGACTACACGATGTGTACATGGAGCTATATGCCATTTTTCTTAGTTGTCATATATCCAAGTCACATGCCTGGTTCTTCAGCGTGTTAAATTAGTCGAACAACATGTTGTGTACATGCCATCTACACACATTGTACCTCCTTGTCATGTTCCAGATTAGCTTGGTCAACACATGATGTGAAATAAAAGAATCACATGTAATTAATTTTTCAGTGTAACTAGATACAATTTTCATGGGTATACAGTATGTGCTCTAGCTACATACCGTGTAACCCCGTTTTACCAACTAAATATTTGGATCTTTATGATGGAATCTCTGGTCATTCTTAAGCCTTTAAGAAAAAAAAACTCTAAATGAACATGATTAATATGCCAATAACATGTTAATTAAAATATTATTAAAGAATTAATAACTTTAAATGATAATATAACCACAATTTTTCATGGATCAAAAATCAAATGAATAATTATAAATTTATATATGATCACTTTGATACCACTTAATGGTTTCGGGCATAGCGTAATTGTGCAGATGTGGGTGATATATTTAAATTGATTTGAATAATCATTTCCCAAAACCATGAGCAATTATCTTACACCGCAAATTTATAATTATTTTATTTAATATATGAATAAATAAATACCATGGCTTAGGAACATTCTTCATTGGAGAATATTGATCATCGGAAAATACCCTTTTAGATTACATTTGTTGCATTTTGAGGATCCAAGGATAGAATCCCTCTTGTGGTGTTCTACACATGATATTATGATCTCTGAGAAACACCACTCGATATTTGATTTCTAGTGTGGCGATTTGAATGTCTTATGTTGTTCTTTCTTGATCATTCATTCTTAGTTCTTGAATAAATATCTCTTGCTCTTCTTGTTCTTAAGAGGAAGAGAGAAGGATGAGTTGAGAGAGAAGAAATTGTGAACGACAATTATCTATTCTCAATTTTGGATTCTCTACATAATAGACATAGCCTCCTCTTTATAGATTTGGTATTTTAGTTAAAATATTATTTAATTGAATATCGGCCATTAAATAACATTTATTACCTTTAATAAATCTCATGCTACATAATAATGATTATATCATTATTATTTTGTGTCACACACCAACTTGATCAATAACAAATATTATATAATTTTCTTGTAAATTAAAATCTGTCACTAGACTCGGTCTTGCTCCATTGAAACTCTTCTATAATTTATTGAACAACTGAATAAATATTTTATTCATAAATAAATATTTTATTCACAATTTTGAAAATAAATATTTATTAAAATATTCAATAAAAAAAATATTTTATTAACAAGTCGGATAATAAATATTTATTTAATTTATGTGATCAATATGAATTGAATAAAATTAGTCCTCAGACTTTAGAATAATATTTATTCCCTTTATTAAACTCAAATAAAATTTAATTGAGATCTACAGAAACACTTAATGTGTGACCCTCAAGGATTATTTCTCATTGTCATTAGGCAGACTTTCCTAAAGTCCAAAATTACTATCTAGAAATTGGTCAAAGCAAAAAATCAAAAGAACATAATTTCAAAACGTTGAAAAACATATACAAACAGTCACCATTTAATATAACCCCTTTATCACAATTTCTCATTAAGCATGTTTCACATCCATGTCAACAACCTATATACCTGATATGTCTTTCTTAGAATATCTGAAATAAACACATTGTTACACTATGGCCATGGAATTTAATGTGATGGTTCTATTCGAATCTATGATATGAGATATTAGCTTATATAAATATGGAAATGAGAAATCCTTCTTCAAATTGCTCATTAATGACATGTAAATCATGATGCACCCAACATATCCAACATCTCCATGAACTATTATTGTCATGATTATGAAATAAGTCTAAGTACATTAGCTTTAACATGCATAAATAATAATATTAAAGTTTAAGGTCTGTCACACACACTCATAGATAGGAATATTTAATGACACCAAAACATGATAATTTCCTACTAACGGGTCTTTTTTCATAATCTCTCATCCTGGAGATTACCAAGTGTGAACTTCATGAGAAAAATACTCGTCTTATTAAGAGTACTCAAACCTGATAGCCTATGTACTATGTGGCCCAACATATTATGTTATCAATCTATAGAACGTTATTTTAGAATATCATCATAGCATATCAAGGTTATCATCGTAGATGGGAACTATCGTGGCCCTTATCAATGTAATTTATACTCTAGGAAATTATTACATTAGTGTCATAAAGAATAAAAAACAATATATAATAATATTTTTTTTAATATTCTATATATCTAATATAATCAAACTATAAACAATTGGTCCTATGAAACCAAATCCAACAACTATCACATTGCTGATCATCAATCAGATTCCTCAAAGCATCCAGAAGTCCCTATTATGCTAATTTTAGTTTGTGATCATTACCACTCTCCTTACATTTAGTTGTAGGATGATGCAGATGCACTTTTCTATAAGTTTCAACACACTCCACAGAATATAGGGTTCATTACCTCATCAAACTCATAAGGACAAGGATACAATAGATACCCATGGATATAGGGTCACTTCATTTCTTATCTTAACAATTAAATTAATCAAATTTTAACTGATTATTTTTTATTTACTTTTATCAAACATTTTATTCAATTTATTCATATTTTAGATAGAAATATATATATATATATAGTGAATATATCCCTAGTATGCTAAATATATGATATGATTTTTCCCTATATACCTACAATAATGCATTAATACACACATCATACCATATCAGCCCATGAGAAAAATCACATTAATCAAAAACATCACACAATAAGTATATCACCCAAGGTGAAATAAAATCACTACTATAAAAAGTGAATCCTCAAGAATAATAATCTCATCTATGGAAACTTTGGTTTTCACCCGCACATCAGTTAGCTACTCCCATTCATGAGATCATTACCAAGAACTCATGTGTCATATTCTCCTATATACATTCCCTAAATAGTAAATAAAAATAAAATACACCCTATAATACCTATATTTAACATCACTTGCTTGGTTCACCCTCACATGACTAATATATGTCACTAAAAACCTAAAGTGTGCCTCTCTATATGCCTAAGGCTTCCAAAAAAAGTGAGTGTCTAATAAATATAGTGTAAATATTATAAACTCTTATACTGAATAAATATATCAATAGAAACATGATAAAAAAATAAATATACATCAAATATAGAAGATAAATAGGAAATGGAAAAAATGATCCAATATAATCCAAAAATACAATGTCATATGGAATGTCTTACTAATTTCCATAAAAGTAACCAACTGAAAGAAAGAATAAAAAATAATGACACAAAAAACCTACCCCAAATCACAAAAATGGACCCAACTCCAACCAATAATCGCAGCAAGAACAATTGACCAATAAATCACATATCCCCTTTCTCTTTTCTATATCTCCATCAATGAAGTCTATTCTGGTACCAAATAGAGTCCTAACTTGGGTGTGTTTAAAACTCAGTAATCAACAACCAATAGTGTCTAAAAAATTCTAGTCTAATTAATAATATGTGAAATATTAAATTATCAACTTAATTAAGAAAAAAATGAACACAGAATATATAAAAAAACCCACTGACCCACAAGCTCCAAGTTAACACCCAGGGTCATCCATACATTCTTTAACATGATGTCGTATGTCTCTATCCATACTCACCATTTTTGTTATTACCAATTTGAATACAAATTATCATGCCAATTAAAATTACATTCGAATATTCCATAATTCTGATGACTATTTTCAAGGTAAGACACCAACTCACATTTAAATGATCACAATTTCATTCCATAATTTATTTCATTCCTTAAACTAATATTCCAAATATGTAATAACGAACAAGGTTCATAGAATCTAATTTTTATCTAAAACTCGAGGTTAAAAACACCTCTATTGTGGCAAAAATTTTAGGGTCACCTACGCCAATGGACCTGATGACATATATGGGGGGGTTTTGAAAATGGAATCAATAAATTTTACTAGATTCCAATTACAAGACGTCATGAGCAGGACATGTCGTCATGATAACACATATTTCACATACAAAAAAGCAAATCAGACCCAAGGGAGAAGCCTTAGACTACCAACCATAAATTAGTGAGGAATTATATAAAGGTGAAACATCTAATTAAATGTAAAACACCATGAATCCCTAGTGAAATTGATACATACACTATATAAGGGCTTCATGAATAATATCCAAGTATTAAATGAGAGGAATTCATCAATTTTGTTATAACTGGCCATTTCTAGATTTCTATATTTAACCACATCTCTAGGAACCCATAAATTGCATGGGAGAGGTCGAAAAATCCCTAGATAACCCTTACAATTTCTTAATTTATAATTAGGGTCAAGGGAGGATGTTTTATGAATAAAACATAGGTCTTAGGTGTAAAAAATACAACTCTACCCTTAAATCTTTTCATCCCAGCTCAGTGTCACCAGCTTTCCATTGGCTACCATCTAGAATAGTTTCACCCCTAAAAACCCCACCAACTAGATGGTGGGACTCCTCTCTAAATCCATTTATTCTATAGTGCCACCAGTTATCCAGTTGTCTTATTATTGTTATGCCTAGTTACTTCCCCATCCACTCACTAGCCGGTGGCACTACAACATCCAATTTGTTGCATGTCACTGTTAACCTTTTTTGAAACCACCCCTATGAGTCATCAATAACCTATGTAATCCCATTTTAAACTAAGAACATGCACATTTACAGAACTTAAAAGGATTGAAATGAAAATTAAAAAATAAATTACCTAGATAAAAGACGATGTAATATAACTAAAACCATGAACATTTCAACTAGAACCAATAAAACTTCTTTATTGAAGTAATAATTGAGAAAATACATTATAAACATATCACATTTAATTTTCAACATATCTAAAGGTATATATATTGAGATACTCCTCTAAGTTCCTAATTTTTTATATTGTGGGAGATAAATTGGTACATGTATATCGTAACCAATAAAATTAAAATTGGTTATATTATAAACTTGGAAAGATGCCAATTTTTTCTGGAGAGTATTTATCTCTATCACTTTGGTTAAAGTGGAACTATCTAATTAAACCCATGTCCATGGTAGATTATGAAAAAGCTTATTTCTAAAATTTAATGAAAGATACATTGATCGTATATGGATATCACATAATTATACATCCTGATTGATGAGAAATTGTTGGAAAAATGGATTACATTACTCATAAACATTCAAGAGATAATTTTTGTAGTTGTGACATAACTTCTTTCTTTATGGGTGAATTGATATGTTGTTAGGTTTTTATCTTGGAATTTGGGTAAGGAAGATTAATACCACTAAGAAAGAGGCCAAGAGTGTCACACAATATGCGTGTAAATAATTTCATTATATTATAATTAATTTAATAAGAAAAATGTATATTAATCTCATATTTTTTTAATATTAATTTTTCATGTAATGTTGATAATAAAAATTGAATCGTGAGATATTCATCTTTAGAATATATCAGAATAATTTTATCTCTTCTTTTTTTATTCACAAGGTGGTAAATATATATTTAATTTTTTATTTGTCGATTTAGTGAATAGATTAATATAAATATTTATATTTTTATCTAAATTTTATAATATATATTAATTTGTGTGTTTATTTAATACAATTGTTTTTATTGAATAAATATTATTAATTTTAATAAATAATTTTTTATTCATTGTTTAATATATTCAATATATGGTTAATAGGTCATGTTAATGTCATATTGGAAATTATATAAATTTATTTAACAAAATATAAATAATTATTAATTTATTAATTTAAGAAATGATATTCAAATAAACACATGTATTGGAAATAATAAATAATAATTAATATTTAAAAAGAGTATTACATTGAATAATTAAATTGATAAATGGATATTATTTAATTATTTATCATTTTAACTATAATTATAACTTCCATGTTATACATTTTTTTCATGTGTGAGGCTTATTTTGACATCAAATGCCTCTCAATAATTTTCTCATTCCTAAATAAAATAATCCTCGTATCCTTCGTCTTTAGAACATAGAGAGAATAAGTGAAGATTCATTTTGTGATCAAATAATGATTTATGTAGAGCACTTATCCCTATTGCACTAGAACCTAGAGATTCCAGAACGGTGTTTATATATTCTGGGAGCACATATGAATAAATCTATAAGAAACCTATTTTATATTCTCCATCGTAACGGTAACATATCAAGAGAGGAAAAATTTTAATCAAGAGGATTATAAAATTTAAGGAAATTATTTTTAAAATTAATTATAAATTAATTTTGAAATATCCTCTCTTAAAGAATCTGGGGTGGTATTTTTCATTTTCCTTAGATATTCTTCGTCCAAAACGATTAAAATCAAAACAAAATAGGCACTCTCCAAGCACTTCCACTACATCTCAGAACCTTTAAGTATAATTTGAGTATTAAATTTCTAATTTATAATTATTTACAATTTAATTTATTATTCCCATGTGTTGGATTATTTATTTTAATGTTCATAATTTCCTTCATAGTCCAATAGTTGAGATATCACATTAATCTAATTTAGTATATCTATGAATTAGCCAAAAAAACATAGAGGATGCTTGAAGATTCCATATTGAAGTTCCAAGTTCACTAGATGCATGACATGATTTCATGGTATGTATTTTCAAATTACATGTCATGTAACCTCGATAAACCACACAATGATCATGACACATAAATCTCAACGCACCATATGGATCTGTATATGACTTAATTATATGCTACGTATTGAATTCCATCGTGTCATGTAGATTGGTTGTCATTACATGACATGTAGTTGGTGTGTAGATATTATGTAACCCTACACTATAAAATATGATACACAATTTTTGGTAAGTCATTTGGGTCAGTACATATTTTTTCATGCCATGTATCAACTTCCATCCAAGCGACGTAGTAAGACATGGATGCATTGTGTGTGGTTTCATGCACATGTCTTCAAAAATGTATCATCCCATATAAGGTATACACAAATATGTTCATCATGACATGTTAGTCAACCAGAAAAGTAATTAAAGTGAGAACAAGAGTACATGGGATGTTCATAGTTATATTATCATGTTTCAGGAGTTTTCGACACTACATACGTACTATGTGAATTTAAACTTTTCATGTTGGTATGCAAGAATTAAATTATATGCCTCGTAAATTCAACAACTACACTCCATTTAATGGTCATCATCAATACCTTATATTTCATTCCAATTTCTAGTGGTGCTTGCTGCACATATTTATGGAATGACATGTGCTCATACATGCTAAAAAGATTATGTTGTTTGAACCATAAAACTACACACCATATATATCACAACATTACTTATAGGATTCTATGATATATAAGTACATATTACAGGACATGGAATATACATTGTATGTATCACATTAAATATTGATCGACAATATATTACCTTTTAGTATTAATGCTTTAGAAATTAGATTTTAATATTACACATAAGATATACATTGTGTGGCCTCCAATTATTTGATGTGAAATAAAATAAAATAAAGTAAAGTAATTTTAGTTAATTGATTTAAAATATGAATTATGAGATTCTTATGTCTTTGGGACTATTAGGAAAAAATATTAAGATAATGAATTAAGTTCTTACTTAGTTTATTAATATAATAATTCAAATAAATTTGTCATATATAGAACAAAAGTAAATGAATGCTGTAAATAATAAATGAATTGTCATTTCATGTCGTGATTGATAATGATCTTTAATATCCTATTTATGTAAGGATTTTATTTAATTAAATTAATTATTTATTACATGGTTTATTTTTGTAATATTTTTATATCAAATATGACGATCTTTATATCATCCAACAATCTTTTATTATGTATGGGTCCATTTGTACGTGGAGTTTTTCATGTAACTATAAACCCCTAACCTATGTGTGAGTAAAACAATTTATAGGATATAAGTTCTCATAAGAGGAGATGGTTTAGGGCCCAAGTTAAAATGAAACAAACCTAACAAATACACAGGAGAAAGGAAAATGCTATAATTTGAGTTGGATATATTCTCAAATATTTATTTCCCCAATGTTCAAGGTTGGTTTATCATCAATCGATAAACCAACCAATATATAAAATATCATGCTCACATCACATATTTATCTTATTTTATCAATGCATGGTTATTTATTTATTTATAGGATGCATGGTTTATTTAGCTGATTAAACATTGTCACATAATGTAAATAAATTAACAAGCATTCTAAGATAAAATTAAATAAGGTGTTTAAGATATATTATATCATATATATAATTAATTACTTATCTCTCAAAAGTTAATTAACATGTATAAAATATAAATTAAGATATCATATAATAATATGCACAAAAATTATTTTCTCATACATGGTTCATTAATTATATAAGATCCATGTAATAATAATATGTATGTGAAGAATAAGTTAAGAATATTTACACGTGAGTTAAAAAACCCTTTAACTAAAAAATAAGACATAAAAAATCCTTCCATTATCCGAGTTAAGATATAACCATAGTTCAAGTGGTGGTCTAACCATATTTGAGGGAATTTTTAATTTTAAAGGAGTCTTATTGAAGATAATTAATTGACATAAAAAATGGTATTAAGGGTGATAACCACAGTCTATATTATACATTTTTGATGAATTTGTTTAAAAAATATGAGTATAGGATCTCAGGATAGGGGAGTCCACTTAACATATAAAGGAGGTATAATTTAATGTATTTAGCATGTAAATCCTACTTAAATACCTTAAACTAATTTTCATGAACATTATATGGTTTATAATAAATGAAATATGGATCATGGAATTACAATATTTGAGTTAATTTATTTTAAAAAAACGATTAAAAGGACTATTGGGATATGAAAATTTCATGGGAGATTAATTAATTCATTAATTACTGTATAATCAGTAATCAATATAAATAACTAAAATATTTTTTGGTTTATTATAAACAAAATAAAAAAAATTGATTTCTATGATATGTTGTGGATATAAAAAAATTATTTCTAGAATAAATTACTAAATGTGGTAAAGGTTTTTAAGAATTTTACTACAATAGGAAAATATGTTACATGTGTTGGAGTCCCCTATTCTTTATTTACCACTTCAATGAGCGAACGAGTGTGAGAAGGATCCCTAAAAGTGGTGAATAAAGGATGAATCAATTGTTCCTTACATAATGTCATATTTTATATTTGGAGAGATGAAGATGAAATATAAGAACATTGATGAATACACCATAATTTATTTTCTCCAAGAACATGAAAAGGAGAAAGACAAGAAATAAATAATTTTTATTTTCACTACACAAATATTTGTAAACAAGAAGATGAATACCATGATAGTGATTAAGTACTAATGATGATGATGTATATACATCATTTAGGTAATTTGTAATTATATATAGATAATAAATTATCTATTAATATAATATTATCATCATTACCACCTAGATTCTCCATATTCATTGGAAACTAGAATATGAATTATTTAAAGAATTTGTTCAAGAATCCATATGGTTTTCCATCAAGATATGGATTGTTGGGAGTATGTTCCATCTCCGCTTATGGGTAATTAAGTGATGAAAAAGGTTGAAAATAAAATGATATGTTTAAATTTAGTGGTTCATTTAAAGTATCATTTGAAGAAAAAAACAATTCAAATCGACAGTAGTAAATGAGAAGATACCTATTTCACATGTTGTGATAAATTACACAAGAAAAATAATTTCAAGGATCTAAAGATGAAGCAATCATAAGATTATAATTTATGTATATTCATAAATGTATGTTATATTACTATTTAACTTCTTAGGTATAAAATATAGTATGTAACTTTACATATTTCTATCCAAATACAAGAACCACAGAACATAATTAAAGATTATAAGAAATGAAGGGAACTTGAAAGTAGATGGTGGAGTTTGTATCCTATTTCAACTAAGATAAGATAAAAACATCATATTATAAAGTTGAATGACTATTTTATAACTATTGTTTTTTATTAGATGTTGAAAATATTATCTTATTGTTTGGTTATGGGCATAATGAGAAATTATTTTCTGTATGAAATGAATCTTTTATGGCATAAAATATGGAATTAATATTTTAATTATATATGAATCGTTTAAGTAAAATATCAATAATCAATGGTGAATTTTACAAAATAAGACTCAAATAATACCTAGTTGTGGAAAGATAACTCTTATCAAATAAAACAGAAATTAAATTTATAAGATATACCTAAAATTATATTTAAAATAATTTAGATTAAAAACACATAGTGATTATAAAAAAGTGATTATTAAGTATTAAGATAAAGAAACCATTAGAAATTAAAGGTGATAAAATAATATATATTATAGAATTAGTTCGGATTTAGATGTATAAACTATTTTAAGTAGAAATTAGAGGTAAAATGTTTTACATCATGGGATTTCCTTAAGATATTTAAGTAATACAAAAGAAAATTAAATAAAATTTGCGGTGAATGTTATTATAATAACTAGGAGCATTTGTTGGGGAATATAAAATACAAGAATTTATTAATCATTAAAATAGAGAGTGAAGTTATTAATGAAATCAAATTACCTTATACAATCTAGTGTGATGATTCTAGTAAAAGGAGGATTGATTATGGGTTGTCTATGTATTTTAATTATTTTATTACTTCTTTTTAAAAATGCTCTGAAATTAGATAAATTAACACTAAACTATAATCCAACTACCATGATTAATGGACATAATATAATTAATTATATTTAAAAAGTTCATTATATCCCAAAATCATATGTTTTTTATATAAATTATTTATGAAAGACTAATTTTATATACATACATACATTAAAAGTAACATTAACTATATCATATTTAATTATCCTATAAAATCAAGGATATAAATGTCCCTAAGATAGAAAGGTATTTTTCAAATAATAAAATATTTCTAAGAAAGAGGGAATCAAATATATATTATAAATAATGGGATAAATCTATAAATTAATTAATTTAAGTATCTATATGCTCATAAGTTACCATCTGATAATAAAAACCAAAATACATAGTGGGATGAATTTTTCCAAATAAAGATACTTTGAGGAAAGATCAAACCAAAGAGGGTGTATTTTAAATTCACTAATTATGGTGACATATTATTCAATAAGAATAATTAATACTTACCAAATAATGAATTATAAAATTACAATAAGGAAAAAAATTTGGTTTATTTGAACTCAAATTGAATTCCATGTACCAAAATCACAATTTTTATTTTGGTATTTCTTCTAGTTACTGTAAATTCTGTTAGTGGATATTCAAGAAGAAAGTGTACATGGATGGTAAAATTAGTACCTATAATGTATAATTGGTTTCTAGATGATTATATAAATCTCAAGGTATTGAAAATGATGAACACTTTTCACAAATCTAAATGCAAAAAATCAACTAGAATTTTACTTTTCATAGAAACCTTATAATATTATAAAATTTGGAAAATTAATGTGAAGGACATTGTCCTTAATGGAATCCTTGTGTAAGAATTCCATATAAAATAACCTAATGTTTTCCTAACACCAATGTATTTCTATAAATAATTCAAGTTTCATAGGTCCGTTTCTAGGTTAAAGTAAGTGTCAATATTATATAATATTAATTTTTGAGGAAGAAATAAGAGAATTTGGTTTTATTAAGAATGAATGTCAAACTCATGGTTATAATTTTTTAGTGTTATCACCATATTTTTTCAAGTAAAATATGTTGATAATATATTCAAAACATATATGTGTTTTATAATTACTTATTAATAAATTTAAAGGATATTGTTTCATTAAAACATAAATTAGTAACCCAAGTTATTGGGAATAATATCTAATATGATAGATATTTTGGATTTCTTATAACAATTCATGGTATTTATATTGAAACGGAGTTGAAAAATATAGGATTTAATGATTTAAAAGTTAATTATTACTAATGTCACATACTGTAAATCTCTATAAAATAATGTGTAATGGTGTTGGAGATAATTGAGATCATCAATAAAAATACATATACTTAAGCAAAGGGTATATCATGAATTCTATAAAATGTAAATTAATTTTAATATTTCTCATGTGTGATGCATATTAATGAAATATAAAATAGAACCATGGAAATTTCCAATGGTAGTAGTTATAATTATCTAATAGTGCATAAAACGGTATAAAAGATAAGTCATTGATACTTGGAGAAGTGGAAATGCATATTATCAAGGGAATATAAAACATATTTTCTTCATTTAGAACCATATGATCATATATCACATTAAATATGATTATATAAGAAATATATTCTTATTATAGTCTATGATATTCATATCGACAAATATTGAGTATTTTGTGGTTCCTGATTCAACTAAGAGGTAGTATAATGTATGTAATAATTTGTTTGAGTTACTAGAATTATACCAAGAATTAAAAGTATGGTCATAATATTTATTATGATAATATTATGATCATAGAACTATAAAATATTTTTATTTTATTATCGTGATAAATGGTTAAATACTTGAGGATATCAACTATTTTGTGTTTTTATAAAGAACTAGGTCAGGTAAACCTAACCCATCACCTGATCTAGAACACCACAAGGATTGAAGTGTGTTCTTGATCACCTTGGGGGGATATAAGAACTAGGTAATCAAACAAATAACATTTTAGAATGGTTTCACCCTTATTAACCACGAATGAACCATCCGTTTATTATAAGATCACACCTACAAAAGAAATATGATCAACATACATATGCATTCAACTAGAGTTAATGCAAAAATGACCAGAGGATGATATCATAAACATCATAACATCAACATATATATCATTCATTGTATAATACATAAACATGATATCCATATTCAAAAGGAAGAAACAAAAAGTGGGGATAAATAAACTAATGGGAAATATGGAACATCACAATTAAACCAAAATGTCAAAATAAATCCTCAAAATCCAAACTCTATGATACCATGTCTCATACAAAAAAACAACACTATATAGAAATAATCAAGAATATCCACTAAAATTCATGGTGAACTTTCCCTTACCAATTTCCTACAAAACAAAGTCTTCATATTCCCAAAGGGATATGTAGGGTGTGGGGCACAATGCCCAACAAGATAACACCATGAATCTATATAATGATTTTAACCTTGTGAAAAAATAAATATAGTTGAAACTAATTTCCGAAACCAAATTCACTTTTAAAACAGTTTCACGTGAAAAAAAATTTATTTTGAAATCCCTTTAGTTTTTCTCAAAACTATCCACGTTCCAAAGAATGAATATATAAATTTCAAATAAATAAATAATCTGTCAACTATAAAAATCTCAACACACCCACACATGAAATTAAAGTGAGAATAAACATAAAATCAATCATGTATACAAATAATTAAAATGGACATAACACCAGGTATCTCAACTAAACAGGAACTAACCAAACACAAATAAGTATACAAATTAATCTGGTATGAAAAATATGAAACATGGTTTATAACAATAAGAGAGTAGTGTAACGTAGAATAAAACATAATTTTCTATTTGCATAACAATGTATAATATTTTAGAAGCTCTCTTGGTCTTCCCTGGACCCAAACATCCATGATCTCCCTTATCCCTTGGTCAATGTTTTGGGAGTTCCCAAGGTCTTTCTCCCAAAGGCTCTCTTAATCCCTCTAATAGCATTACAGAATCTCCCTCTGTCTTCCTCCAAAATGATCATTTAGTTCCATATAAACACACTCATTATCTAAGTCACTAAAAACCTAACACTCTAGGTCTCCCATGTGCAACTCATTTCCAAACATATCAACATCAATAATTGTAATTCAAAATATCTATTTCGAAATCAATTTTAATAAACCAGCATGCCTATTTTTATAAAATATCTTCTTCGATGTAAAAACGTTTATAAAACATATTTTTAATTTTTTTTAAAGTCATAAAACCAATTTGATCTATTTTACCAAACACTTAGATTGTATTCAATCCAAATCCTATTGAAAACCCCCTTTAAAACATCAAATTGTCAATAAAACCCATTAATTAAATAAAAAATGGATATAAAACAACCATAAATCAATTAAAATGAAATTTTAGAAATTAAAATTAAAGGTTACAAGGTATTAAATGTTTTTTTATTGAAAACACACTTAAATAGAGACACCTACCTAAAAATTGGTTCTAGCCTTGTTGCCTTTGACGAACACCACTAGATTTAGAAATAAGAAGTCCCCAAACACATAAACAAAAATAAAAAATCAACCCCCCCCCCCCAAATCTTATATTTGTAAAATTAACCATCAAGGGTTTCTTCCTTCCATGGAAATGGAAGAATAAGGTAATAATAAGGGGAAGGAAGGTGACATAGTGAAATACTAGGCATACCTCAGGATACAAATCCAAGTAATCAAGAAGAATCCACCACTATAGTGTGGGGAGAATCTCTAATTCAACGGGTGGGGGATTTTCATGATAGGGAGAATGAATGAGCTAAAATGTACTTAAATACATTAATAGAATTTTGATAAAAATAAAACTTTTTTTAATGACTTGGAAAACTCACATGGTTTGTCCATGGGGTTTCTAAAATGATGCTCTAATCATTATGGTGCTAATATCCCCCCAAACCCAAGATATATAGTTTATACTAAGCCTTTCATGGTTTAAGAAACCATGATCAAGACATGAAAAATTGTTTTATCCCCCTAAACATCCTTCTCACATGGTTAGTCGCACAGTTAGAAAACTATTCACTAACCATGAAACATGGTCAATTTTCCCAAAAGATAAATTTCCAACCCCTGCACCTCCGAACACTAAGAATGAATAAAAAAATAAAAAGTCAAATAATACATACCATTGTCCTGAATGATTTCACTAACCTCCCCACCATTACACTTTCTTCCCTTAAAATTCATTGGGCATCCTTGATGTAAAACAAGTGATGGAATTGCTCCATCAACAATGGTTACCAATCCCATGTATCATGGCTATAATCACAATAATAATAAATCACGTGAACCAATGGGATCAATTTTCAATGGAGCACCTTATTTTTATAATAAAAATATTAATAGGTTACTCAATAATGGTGACATTGGGTTACACTTCAAAATCATCCCACTCTATCAAGTGAGATGGGTCTGTATGATATCTCTTCAATTGGGAAACATAAAAAACATTATGAATAAAGGAAATAAATGGTGGAAACACCAACTAATAGGATTCCTTTCTAATATATTCCTCAATTCGGAATGGTTAAAAATATACAACCCCAACTTCCCCTACTTTCCCAGGTGATGATGTCATGGTAGAACAGATACCCAAAGAAATATCATATCACCATCCTCAAAATATAACAGGTGATAAAATGGATTTTAATATGATTTATTGTGACTCTGAGATATCATTAACCATTTTTGAGTCAAAAAATCATTCTCTATCATCTCTTGAATAAGACTCGGTCTTAATAAGGAATGCACACCCACCTCAGCCTAATATAAGGGGGCGGTATGGTTTCCCATATAAAGACTCAAATAAATATATCATTTATAGAGTCTTGATGACAATTTTTGTAAGAAAAATCATCCAATGATATGTCGATTTCCCATAAACAATTTAATTCATGCAAATATCCTCAGATCATATCCTCAAGAGTTTGGATGGTCTACTCATAATGGTAATATGTACGCAGGTAATATATTATGCTCATCCTCAACTTGGTTCCCAAATAATCATGAACCCCCTTACTAAATCAAGAAGTGAAATAAGAATCCTAGTCAAAAACTATCATTAAGGGAATTCCATGAATCATTATAAACTCATGGAAATATAGTTTATTGATCTCCTCTACCTTCATATACTCCCTAATTGGAAGAAAATGGGATGACTTCGTCAAATGATCAATAACCAATCATATCGGATCTTTCCCACATGGAATATGATAATGGAAGATAAAAAATATATAGATATTTCCCCCCCAAATCCACACTATAATTTTATTATCTAAAAAAACCAAACAGTCTCTAATGAATGGCTTTGATTGTCTATGAGGTGAAACATGAGGGAACAAAGTTATCAACTGATCACCTTATTCCAAGCCACTAATACCTACTCCTAAAGGTATAAAACGTCTTGGTATCCCTAGGGTGCATTACCTAACTTTATAAACTCCCTTCACACATCACCACCAACCCAGGGAAAAAGGAATGACGAAATACCTTCTAAAAATATGATAACCATTAGAATATTGAAACTAATCACCTAAGGTCTCCGTTATATATAAAATTATTATAATCTACCGGAACACTGGGTTATATTCCTAGTCACTATGAACCAAGTAAAAAAGAGAAGTTTTGAACTACACACTAGAAAAAAACACATTCTCTCCATCCTCCCATACTACCAACCTCAGATCGGTAAACAAACACATATATCCCCACTTATCTATTAATTCTCAAAGATCCTAGATCGGAAATTTTTGATCAAAGCATCTATGAAAACATTACCATTATCAAGGATATAGGCTATATAAAAATCAAATGTCTAAAGATAATATACATGTTTTATCTATCTGAGGTTCAAGCCCTTTTGGGTAAAGATATACTTCATGATTTTATTATTAGATTAGACTATGAAACATTTCCTAAAGAGTTAATGTCATCATGACTTCAACACATGCATCAATGATGCAAATTATAGGTCATGGGTTGGGTAGTTCATCTCATGTGGGAGTATTTTTCATGATCCATAATACACTACGTGGTCATATTACATTACTACACATCCCAACCCAACACCAAAGGCTTCACAAAACACTATATAACCTTTCTCAATATCATGAAGAATCAAAACCAATGTGGATGAAAAACAAGCCTGAAAATCTCAAAATAATAGTGCCGCTTATAAATCCACTCAAAATTAACCAATTTAATTTTAAAATACATTAATGGAGAGCTACCCTAGAGAAGCCTCATAAAAAGTTCCTATAATACCCTTCTATGACTAAAAATATTCTAATCTCAAACACATTCTTGGGTTTCTCTAAAGACAATAATACTTGAACATTCTAAGGATTTACTGAAACCCTTTTTCTAAATCATGTGGCCAAATAAATTCACCTCTTGAATCCAAATATAATATTTGGATAACTTATCATATAGACTATGTTCTCTCAATATTACCAGGAAAACTCTAAAAATCCATGTGGTCCTCCTCCATCTTGGAATACAAAAATATTTCATTAAAAATAATGACTATCAAGAAGTCAAAAATGAAATGGAAGATATATTTTTCAAGAACCTAAAGACTCCAGAAGCAATGGTGAGGAAAAATAGAAAAAAATACTCAAAGTTTCCATATCATATTTATAAAGTAGTCATAGGTACATCTACCCCAAGGAACCTCAAATATTTGTACCTTGATCTCAATTTGATCTTTGAAAACCAACAAGCTCCTCTGATCTAATAAAAAAGATCCTCAATTTTATTAAATAGGCAGTTATTCTTTATAGTTACCTAATTATTTTTATAGTAATCATTAAAAAACTAGAGACTCTCATCTACCTTCTTTAAAAATAGAACTGGTGATGCCCAAGGTGACACACTAGGATTAGTAAATCTCTTACTTTCAATTTAATCCAATTAATATTTCCACTCGATCAACTTGGATAGAAAAATATGGAAATATGGTAAACAAAGAATATTTTTCTCATGAATCCTATTGATATTAAACTATTCCTCTCACTATGAAGGCAACAAAAAAATCATCTATAAGAAAATCGATGTATCAGTCCATGAACACTAGGAGACAAATCACTAAACCCTACTCCACAAATATAAAAGAACAACCTAGATAACTATCAGGATATCAATCCCATCTCTGAAATAATGGTTCTTTTCCTCCCTAGTTGTGAATCTCAATCACCCAGCAGAATGTGATTGATCACATCGGGAAATAGAAATGAGACCATATGGTGATATAAATCAACAAATGATTTAAGGCTTATCAAATAATCCATACCGATGATGAGATCAAAAATTTATAGGTCTAACATGAGGAAATCTCACATAAATTCTACACCAGTTATTAAAACATGAAAATTCAGGCCCTTGAAACCTTGATCCTTCCTTCAACCCAATAGGGTAAGAAAATCCATCATAAGGGGCATCAGATCCACTATAATACCCCATGAATGATGAAACTATGATGAGATAAATGAATGCGAAGTTACCATAGTAAAAAACCCTAATATACTAAATTAAAACAGTGCCTCTGATGGTGGACTTCCCCAACTCACTATCCTCAGGTGTCTTATCATTCATATAGAGACATCCTAAATCAGGTTTTACCTAATCCTTATTTACATTGTGAGAATCCCCTTTAACCTAGGGTGATATAATATATCCTTAGAATCATTTGATCACAACTTGTACAGTTAGAGAGTGAATAAAAACTCAAAACCCTTGATGGAGATTATTACAGAAGTGATGAAGATAAATTGGATGCCTAATTAGTGGCACGTCCTCAAAACCTTAGGAAAGAATGTTTGGTATAAATATAATTCCTACACTGATAACATACCACCAACACATTCCCTGAGGAAACAACTATTATTAGGCCCAATGACTATTGATCACTCCTTCAACTACCCTGATGAGGTCCATCTCACTTCCTCTTCTAGAAAAATGAAAAACTCTAGCTACAACACACTAAAGGAACACCACTGAGACCTATCTTCCTAGCCATGTATACCTCTTCCATAGCTTCCTTATCAACCACATAATAATAGTTTATAAAACATATAAGTATAAGCATCAACATGATCTTATCCTTTCAATCCCATTTCAAACCACCTATCTTTAAGGTAATCACTCTTAAGGAGTTCAGAAGACACATGAGCCAACTCAGAAATATGAGGTGCAAACTCCATAAATGAATGGTCTCCTTACTCCATCATTACAATCTCATGATCCTTTATCACCCTTAATGTATTTATATATAAATTATACTTAAACATTACTTCAAAGGTTGTACACAAATTTTCTTCATGTAATTTCACTAGCACCATGGATTCCCTCCATTTATAATCCAATCTTTTCGACATATAAATGAAAAATACCTCATTAGATGTATCACGATTATTCAAAAACTAAAATATATGCTTGATATTTTTTAGCCACTCCTCTAGTTCATAGGTTTCCTTATCACCATGGAAGACCAGAGGATTTTGTTAGTGAACTTCTGAGCATGTTATACCATCTATTCTTGATCAAGACTACGATCATGGCCGATGGACTTGATCGTATGGATCACCAACTCCACCATGGTTAGATCAAATAGAGGGTTCACCTATGGGACAAGATTTATAGCTCCCTCACTATTCCTAGATGATTCCCTCATATGATTCATTGTATAAAAAACACAAGACACAACCTCATTCATGGCAAAATTGAATATCAAACATAAACAATTAAACATAAAGAAACCCTTATAATAGGTATCAACAAATAGTATTGGAATCAATATAAACTTTAAATGAAAAGGGAGTGAACACATAAAATTTAAAAATCTGTTTATATTCTTTAAGATTTGGCTTCATTGTAAAACAATTCATGCCTCATCCATGCATGTTTCATAGGGAATTGAAAGACAATGTTGCAAGGGATCTACAAGGCTACTATTAACCATGTTCTCAAACCATGTGCCTCCTCATACCCTTCTCATTTCACACATAATCTCAAAATAAAACATGGTGTCCCCTTGTAACTAATAGTAAATAGGGGAAAACATAACATTCCTAATAAATGAACCATAATTAGGATCAATATATAAACACAATCTTTTACCACCCATGGAAACTTGAGGTTTTACATGAAGAATAGTTGTCCAAACACTCCTCCACCCCTACCTCTCAAGAATCAATGTTCCCATCTCTTGTATACCACATAAAAATAAATAAAAAACCACTAATACAATTTTATAGAGACCCGTAATGATTCAACTAGGCCCATCACAATTTCCAAAATTCAATAAGGCCCGAAGCACATTCCCACTTACCACGAGATGGAGAAAAGCATAAGGGCATCATAAAAAATCTATTTTTAATGATTTTAACCTCGATAACCATCCATTATCCATTCATTAATTGAATATAATCACCTTATAAATAAACATGAAAAAAACATAGACATAAAACAAGAGTAAACAAAATAATAAATAGAGAATTATATCATAAACACCATTATATAACTATATATATCAAGTTATGTATATGAAAAAAGCATGATATCCATGGTCAAAAGCTCAAAACTAAAAATAAGGATCGAAAACCCCAATGGGTAATATAGAGAATCTTAAATAACCAAAATATCAAAATAGATTCTCATGATAAAAACAGTATGAGACCATGTATCCTCTAGAATAATAACCCTACATTGTGGTAATTAAGAAGATCCATTAAAATTCTTGGTGCATTATCCCTTACCTATGTCTTTCAAAATAAATACTATATATGGCCAAAAGAATATACAGGGGGTGAGGCATAAATCCATGGAGGATACCACAATGATTAAATATATGTATTTTTACCATGTAAACCAATAAATCAAATTGGAA
Source organism: Viscum album (assembly GCA_963277665.1). Classification (NCBI taxonomy): domain Eukaryota; kingdom Viridiplantae; phylum Streptophyta; class Magnoliopsida; order Santalales; family Viscaceae; genus Viscum; species Viscum album. The sequence goes on from OY728155.1 coordinate 705,784,286, forward strand.
CACATTTTTAAAACCAAAATAACTTTTTAATACAAGTTTACTCGAAATCATTTTCCATTTTTAATCCTTATAGTTTTTCTCAAATAAAACAACATTGTTCTTTATTACATATGAATTCATGATTTATTACATAAAATTACACATAATACAACCTAGAAGATCAATAAGTCTAGTGTATTTGGGAATTAGGTAAAAATCAGAGTATCTTGAACATGGGATATAATAATATTATTGAAAACATCCTTAACATGCTCCTAAAATTCCATGTCTTTTAAAACTGCACGGGATAACCTTGGGACATACATAAAAATGTGTGATATATAAATCTCTATAAGTAAATAAACATAGAATAAAGTGATACATGGTAGAAAATAGTCATATAAAAGTTGAATAAAATTCTTGAGATTCATAAAAATGAATAATATGGCATGATATAGCATGGTAATCATAACATGGAAAATGTGGAGACAACTTAAAAAACTGCATCATAAAGATTGGTTAAGGATAACTACCAAAACATCATGATGGAAAAGTCCCATAAAATAATCATGTTCACTCCCTATTCCAAAATTACATCTCATGATACTAAACATTACCCAATTCATTATAGTGCTATATAACTTTGGTTGAACCCATCACAATCATTTCATTCTCAAGCTTAAGTGGACAGATAGATCATACAACATGGATTCATTCATTATAATATTTTATTACATGATCAAAGAGTGTGGAATACATACATTTAATTCACAATTCAAATAATAAATCTCAACACCCTTGATAAGAAATGGGTATGGTATTCACTACACAATTGTTTTGGTATGGAAAATTGTGGTGAAATTTCAACAGCATAATAGTGTCACTTAAAATTTGATAAAATGGGTTTATGATAGAGAAAGGGGTCTCTTATCATTTCTACATAAAATTAGAAGTAAAAGTGACATGTAAATATATATACCATCATTATAAATTTTAAATAGAAGTCATAATATAATAAAAAAAACTTGAATAAACAAGATAAGGTTAGGATCCTTTACTTGAGTGGGTGACTTCAAATGCTTGGGAGGAGCTTCTTGAGAGAATAGGGGACCTTTGAGGGACTCTAGAGAGTTTAGGGAAGAGTAATTATGTGATAAAAATATTTTTTAGTGAAGATAAATTGTACAATGGGTTGGTTTGTATAGGAAAAGAGTAGGTATTTCATTAATATTTCTCAAACATATGTTTTGGAATCTATATAATAAAATAACCAAAACCACAAACCTTCCCATGGGTTTTCCAATGATTTATTCCAAATACAAGAACTTTTAATTATTTTATAAGTCCAAGGACTTAACTTAATGAAATAATACCCTTGATTATATGGAAGTGAGTCACACTCCGAAAGAAATGATTTTAAAAGCATAAAATATCTTAATGGTTTTTGAGGAATAGAAAAAATTATAAAATTAATAAACAAACATAAAATAAAATTATTTTAAATTAAAAAAATATATTTGGTATTTCATACTATTTATAATATTTATTTCATAACTTTTCTATGACAACCCTCAATATTTTACAAACTTAAACCTGATTTATTACATAAACTATTCACTTGATACAACATGGAATATCGAGAGCTATAGTGTCGTTGGGGATTAGTATCATTACATAACAACTTAAAACATGAAATACGACATATTTATTAAAAACATCCTTTACAAGACCACTACCTTACCTCATACATAGCATTGCATGGGATAACCTAAAGACATACATAAGAAAAGGGGTAAGCTATAAAGCCCAGTAAGGGAATAAAAATGGAATAAATGAGTAGTAAAATACATGTTAGAAAATAGTGATATCAATAGAGAATAAGATAAACATGAACATATAGTCATGATAAATCATGATAATCATAACATGGATATGTGGTAATAACACTAAACATCATATTAGCATGAGCCAATGCACATTGCACATGGAGCATGAGAAAATCCTCATTGCACATGAAGCACGAGTAAACCCTCGTTGCAATTAAATTAGCATGAGTCAACACTAATTGCACATGACGTATCATGATACTCTACTTTACCCAATGCATTGAAGAGCTATAAGGGCGCACCCTTCTTAAACAATTCATTTCATGCATAAGTGTGCCACATGGATCATAAAACATGGATTCATAAAACATATTCATTTATTCCAGGAAAAAGGAATGTGTAATTAATACATGAAACATTATAATAAATATGTAAATGTGCATAAAGTTGAATACCCATGATGGAGAAATGGGCACCGTATTCACTACATAATGGCATTGGCTTAGAAAATCGGTGCGATTTCTGCAACGTAATGGCGTGACATAAGAATTCATAAAAATGGTTGACGAGAGAGAAAGGGGTTCCCCATCATATTTACACGCAATGCACAGTAAGGATATCATATAGATACATGTCCCAACAATTGTAATGGAATTTATATTCCTGATACAAAAGAATTGCTTGAATGTAAATGTGGAGAGAAAAGATCCATTCGGAATTTTGGTATAGTAACGGGTGTACATGGGAAGCATTTAATGATAGAGAAATGGGTATACCATCATTAAGACATAAATATGGAAGTATGAGGGAGGTGAAAAAACATACCCCAATCATTCATAATTGAAATTAAAATGAAAAAACAACTTAACAAAAATTGGACAAAAATGAGAAAGGAAGAAAAAACCCTTACTTGGAAGTTTGCTTCCAAAGGGTTGAGAGAGGCTTGAGATAAGATTCTTCGGATTGGGATGATACTAGAGATTGTAGAGTAGAGGTTGGACGAACTCAAAAGGCTTTGAGTAAGGAGGATGTGGGATATTGGGTGGGTTTATATAGGAACGGTGAGTGAATTATTTATTATTTAGGTTTGGGACCCCTTACATTAAACTAATTGAAACCACAAATCAGCTCATGGTTTTTGCCCATGGTTTTTGGAAAATGGAAGAGGAAAAAAATATTTTATAAGGCCAAGGTCCTAACTTCTTAAAATAATGGGGTTTCTTATGTGGAGGTGATTCACACTCCCATGGAAAATAATTTAAAAAGACAAGATGTTTAATAAGTCTTGAGGGGTCCATTACTGCTTTATAAAACAAGTCAAACAAACCCAAAATCACATTATTTTAAGGTGAAAACATATATTGGACGAACATAAAGCTTATATTGTTATATTAAATCACTATTGGGTCATTATGACGTCATAAAACACATTATATATTTAAACGGTATTTAATTTTTACTCAAAATTTTGACTGTCTTAGAAAATTATGAACAAATCACCGTTGGATTATTTTGACATCCTGATTCTAGAAATAGCATTTATTTAATCTAAATAATTTTTTAAATATGTTAATTTTCACTTTTAAAATAAAAACCGTCATTTATCAAAAATCATGGGTTTTGACAAAAATGGCTTTCAAACCTTAAAAAAATTTAAAATTGCATTCAAAAAAAATATAATCATTTATATATAATAAAATTAATTTAATAATAAAAATATTTTATTAAAATATTATTTATTTCAAAAATCCCTTAATTTAATAAAATATATTTCTGAATTAAATAATAACTAAAAACACTATTTGTACTTTAAAAAATATTTACAATGTATCAATAATGACAAGAATGTATATTCATTATTATATACAAAAATAATGTACATGAACATAATACTTGAAATTTGTTACATAACCCCTCAAAAAAATAGTATAAGACCTAAGGGTATGGTGTGCGATGGTGATAGAACAATGGAGTGGCTCGGATAACATCGCTCGAGTGGTAATCTCTATCAACATCCACTTTTCCTGTAGATGGTCTCGTTCGAGCTTGACATGATGAATCTCAACTTGGGCTTGGTCAAGAGAAAAATCCAAGGATGCCACCTCTTTTCCAAGCTCCGACAAATGGGCTTCGTATGGAGCAATTCTACTGGATGAGGTCATCACTTCTTTTGACTGAGTAAATTGGATTTGTTAAAGCCCTATATTTATACTAATCATGTGATCAATTTTCAACGGCTATATTAGCAAAGGTCAAATTTCTTAACATAAAACCAATGAAGTTGACATTTTATATAAACATTTTACATAAAGATACATTTAATTAGATCAATTTGTATGTCCATTAATGAAACTTTGGGTCGTTACAATATTCCCCCCTTAAGAAATTTCAACCTCGAAATTTCCTTTTCCCACACTAAAACACATGTGGGTAACTTAGCATCTTCATTTCCTCCGATTCCCAAGTCGCTTCTTCAAACTTGTGGTTTCGCCACAATACCTTGATGAGGGGCATTATCTTATTTCATAGAACTTTATCTCTATGATCTAAGATCTTCACTGGTTTCTCCTCATAAGAAAAATCATCCTCCAACTGTACCACCTCAGAAAAGAGTAAATGTGAAGGGTCTGGTATGTACTTCTTTAAATGGGATACATGAAATACATCATGTACTTTGTCCATGGTAGGTGGAAGTGCTAGTCGATAGGACACAACCCAGACACAATCAAGAATCTCAAAGGGGCCGATTTACCTTGGACTTAACTTCCATTTTTTCCAAACCTCATGACCTTATTCCATAGAGATATGCATAGAAAAACCATGTCTCCAACTTTAAACTCAAGGTCTCGTCGACGGTTTTCTGCATAACTCTTATGTCGACTCTGGGATACCTTGATATGTTGTTGAATAGTTTTCACCTTCTCCACCATTTCTTCGACCATTTCTGGTCCAAGCATCTTATGTTCACCGACCACATTCCAACATACTGGTGTTCTACACCTTTTCCCATAAATGGATTCATAAGGTGTCATTTGGATGCTCGAGTGGAAACTATTATTATAAGAGAACTCAACCAGATAAATATGTTGATCCCATCCTCCTTTAAAGTTCATTGAGCATGCTCTCAACATGTCCTCAAGTGTTTGGATAGTCCGCTCATATTGGACATCCGATTGAAGATGATAGTCCATACTGAAGTTCAGTTCAGTATCCAGAGCATTTTGAAGACTCTTCCAAAATTTAAAGGTGAATCTTGGATCTCGGACAGACACAATAGATAGTGGCACACCATGAAGCCTTACCAATTCCCTGATATATATCTATGCCAGTTGATCTAATGAGAAATCATCCCGAATAGCAATGAAGTGTGCAGTCTTTGTATGACGATCCACTACAACCCAGATTGCATTGTTGCCTTGGGATGTCCTCAGAAGTCCAGTGACAAAGTCCATGGTGATGTTCTCCCATTTCCATTATGGTATGGGAAATGGTAGCATCATCCCCTTAGACTTCTGCCTCTTTGCCTTTACTTTCTGGAAAACCGGGCTCTTTGATGTATATTTAGCTATCTCCTTCTTCATATTATCCCTCCAAAAGTTTTCTTGGATATCTCGATACATCATTGTGCTCCCTAGGTGAATAGAGAAATTTGAACTATGTTCATCATCCAAAAGTTCCTTCTTTAGACCTGGACATGATGGAACACATAGTCTTTTTCCAAATCGAACAATTCCTTCTTCATTAACATTAATATCCAAGGATTTCCCCTATTTGATAGCTTCCACTTTTTCCTGAATTCCCACAGGATAATTTTGAGCATCCTTTAAACTTTCCAAAAGAGATGGTTGAGAAATTATTTGTGAAAGGATTGATGATGTCCCCTTATTTATGATTCCCATGTCCATCTTTATCAAGTCTAAAAAGATTGAATCCTTCTCAATTCTCATCATTGATAGAATCGTTGGGTCCTTCCTACTTAGGGCATCTACCACTTTGTTCTCTTTCCTAGGGTGGTAATGTATTGAATATTAAAAATCCTTGATGAGCTCTATCCATCTTCTCTGGTGCATATTACGCTCTTTTTGTGTGAATATATATTTAAGACTCTTGTGGTCAGTATATATCTAACATTTATCCCCATAGAGATAATTTCGCAAATTTTCACGGAAAATATCACTGAAGGCAACTCCAGATCATGCATTGGATAGTTTCGCTCATGGATTTTCAACTGCCTTGAGGCATAGGATATCACTTTATCATTCTACATCAGCACACAACCTGAGCCCTTCTTCGAAGCATCACTGAATACCACAAAAGGCTCCCCACTTGTGGGTAATGTGAGCACAGGTGCAATGATAAGACTCCTTTACAACTCCTTGAAGCTTTCTTCGCATTCATCACTTAAAAAACATTACTCCCTTTCGAGTTATCTTGGTAATATGGTCGGACAATCGTGAGAAATTTCTCACAAATCGTCGATAATATCCAGCTAACCCCAAGAAGCTACAGATATCTGTTACCGATGTTGGCCTCAGTAATACCTCAATTGCATCTGTTTTGGAGGGATCCATAGATATCCCATTGCTTGTGATGATATGTCCAAAGAATGTGACATCCTTCAAATAGAACTCAAACTTGTTGTACTTTTCATAGAGCTTCTTCTTTCACAAAGTCTCTAGTACAGTTCTTAAATGCCCCTCATGATCCTCCTTGGATATGGAGTATATTAGAATATCATTTATAAATACTACCACATATTTGTTGAGGTAATCTCTAAAGACCATATTCATCAATTCCATGAAGATTTCTGGAGCATTAGTGAGTCCGAAGGGACTTCCTATGAATTCATAGTGCCTGTATCTTGTATGAAAAGCAGTCTTGGGGACATATTCCTTCTGCGCCTTTCCTTGATATTATCCTGACCACATATCTACCTTGGAGAAGTATTTTGTTCCACGCAGATGATCAAACAAGTCATCGATCCATGACAGAGGATACTTTTCCTTTATCATGATTTTGTTATGTTCACAATAATCGATGGAAAGCCGCATTAACCCATCCTTCTTCTGGATGAAGAGGACTGGTTCACCCCATGGTGAAGCACTTGGGCGTATAAACCTTTTATACAGATTCTCTTGTAGTTATTTTTTCAGCTCATCAATATCCACAACATCCATTCTATATGATGTATTCTATATTAGTAGTGCCCCTGGTATAAGTTCAATTGAGAATTCAACATCTTTTCTAGGAGGAAGACCAGGAAGTTCCTCAGGAAACACTTCAGTGAATTCCTTCATAATAGGCATTTCTTCAAAGATGGTTTCTTCATTGGACTCAATCATTTGTGCCAGATACTCATGATCATAGGGCAGTAATATCCATGCTTAAGATGATGTATCTAAAAGAGATTCATCATCCTCTTTACACTTGTAAATAATCGGGGGTCAATTCTCTATATGGAGAGTGATTTCCCTCTCCCGACAATTTATGTTGGCTCTACATAAGGAAATCCAATCCATTCCAAGAATTGCATCAAATTCCACCAGAGGGAGTAAGACGAAGTTTTCCGGGAAATTAAATCCACAAATTAAGATAGGGGATGAGTTATTTTCATGGGATGAAATGATTTCCCCATTATTTGTACTCATTGACATCTTCACTTCCATGATGTATGGTGGTGCTGGGATTGTTCTACTAAAATTTTGAGATATAAAAGAATGTGTAGAACCTGAATCAAAATGTATGTTCACTATTCTTGAATGAATCACAAGCATACCTGTCACCACTTCATTTTTGGGTCCACTTCGGCATAAGTGATGGAAAAAAATCTTCATTTCTACCTTGGAGATTGTTGGTTGCCTCAAAAAACCCTTGAATTAGGGCACCGATTTGAAAAATTCCCCGGTTCTTTGCAGTTGTAGCAATGAACAACAGGTTGAGGTTATAACGAAGCATTCCACTCCTCTTTCATAGAAACGTGACTTTCTTTCTGAAAGTTAACATCTAGGTGGCATACTCTTCCACACCATAAGTATTTCCTCATCCCATTGAGGCAATGTCTAGGGTGCTTCTTTCTACACTTTGGCATGTGGGGTGCTGGATCTTCTTAGCACCGTTGGACTTATCCATCAGACCACCATCATTGAAGTCCACCTTACGCTTCATGTACCCATGATACCACTGTGATTCCCTAATCTCCATTTCAACCTTGAGGGCACATCAGACAATTTCCTCATAGCTGTCGAAGTCATGGATCGTTAAATCTTTCCACATGCTAGGCTTCAGCCCACCAAAGATGCGGGAAACCTTGCATTCGGGGGTAACGGCAAAGTCGAAAGCCTATCGTGAAAGCCTTGTGATGTTTTCCTCAGATTCTCCAATATATTCTTCTTCTTTTTTCTTGAGGGAAAAGAAGGCCCTTTCCATCTTAAGACGGAGGTTGCGCGGAAAATATTTATCAAAAAAATATTCCAGAAATCCTTCTATTCCAACACCTCGATCTCCTCCTCAGGCTTTGTATTTTTGATCAACGTCCACCATTGATCAGATTCACCCTCCATATGATAAGCCTCCAGAATAACCTTCTCTTGTTCAAAAGATTGAATGATTGAGAAGAACTTTTCAATGGAGTTGATCCATTGTTCAACGATCGTGGGATCGGATGATCCACTAAAAGTAGGAGGCATTTGTCTCATGAAGCTCTCGATATCGACTTGTTCCTTCTTAGGGGGGGGGGGGGTTGGATGTTCCTATTGACCTGTTTTTATATTCAAAGCATGAGTGAGATGAGAGAGAAGCGTGACAAAGTTTTCGATTCCCTCTCCCTTTGGATTGGGCATCTCATTAGTACAGTCATCACACTAATCTTCACATCAGATGTTAGCATGAGTCCTCCTATTACCATCCATTGGCTGGAATAAAAGGAAAGATAGGGGTAACACATAAAGGGTAATCCAAAGAAAAAAGTTGATGACTTATAAATAAACTTTTATTTCCTTAACTCATGAGTCTATAGGCTTAAATCTTGGCTTTTCATGTTCTATATTCTAACATATATTCTTAGAGGAATTTTTTTTATTCCCTTAATAAAGTTTCATACAAAACTTTTGAATTTATCAAAACATATCCCCCGGGAGTGTCATAACCAATAGTTCAGCAAGTCCCATTGTCGTGCACCAGTTATCGTTCATGTCCAGGTCAAAGCAGTGTTTTTGGGTTTTTCCCCTTGGATACATTTGTGCCAGAGCTACCTCTACCTACTCGTATCCAGACAGGGGTGTATTTTCTTGATAAACCACTTACTCATTACATACCAAAACTTAGGGATGATTTTATTATACTTAGTGTTGGCTCTAAGGCTTTACTAGGGTTTTATTATCCTAATCCCAAAAATAACTAACCATATCCTCTGATACAAACTATGACAACCCTTCTTATTTTACAAACATAAACATGATTTATTACATAAACTATTCACTTGATACAACATGGAAGATCAAGAATTATAGTGTCTTTGGGGCTTAGGATCATTACATAAGAACTTAAAACATTAAATATAACATCTTTAATGAAAACTTCCTTTACATGACCACTACATTCCCTCGTACTTAGCATTGCATGGGATAACCAGAGGACATGCATAATAAAAGGGGTGTGCTATAAAGCCCAGTAAGGGAATAAACATGGAATACATGAGGAGTAAATTACATGTTAGACAATAGGAATATCAATAGATCATAAGAGAAAAATGAACATAAAGTCATGGTAAAGAATGATAATCATAACATGGAAATGTGGAAACAACACTTAACATGGAATTAGCATGAGCCAATGCCCATTGCACATAGAGCATGAGTAAATACTCATTGCACGTGAAGCATGAGTAGACCCTCATTTCACTTGAATTAGAATGAGTCAACACTAATTGCACATGACATATCATGATACTATACTTTGCCCAATGGATTGGAGTGCAATATGGTCACACCCTTTTTAAACATTTCATTTCATGCATAAGTGTGCAAAGTGGATCATAAAACATGGACTCATAAAACATAATCATTTATTCCACGATAAAAGAATGTGGAATTCATATATGAAAATTTATAATCAATAAGTAAATGTGAATAAAGGTTAAAACCCTTGATGGAGAAATGGGCATGGTATTCACTACACAATGGCATTGGCTTAGAAAATCGGTGCGATTTCTGCAGCGTAACGGTGTGACATATGAATTTATAAAAATGGATGATGAGAGAGAAAGGGGTTGCTCATCAAATTTAAATGTAATGTACAATAAGTAGGTCATATAGATACATGTCCCAACAATTTTAATGGAATTTAGATTCATGATACAAAAGTATTGCTTGAATGTAAATGAGGAGAGAGAAGTTCCTTTCGAAATTTTGTCATAATAACGGGTGTACATGGAAGCATTTAATGAGATAGAGAGTGGTATCCCATCATTCAAAAATAAATAGGGCAGTATGAGTGTGGTGATAAACTATACCCCAATATTAATAATTGAAATTAAATGGGAAAAACAACTTAATGAAAATTGGACAAAAATGAGAAAGGATGAAAAAACCCTTACATGGAAGTGTGCTTCCAAAGGCTTGAGAGAGGCTTTAGAAAGGATTATTGGGAGCTTGGGGAACCTTTGGAGGATTCTAGAGAGTGTAGGGAAGAGGTTGGACGAACTAAAAAGGCCTTGAGTGAGGAGGAAGTTGGATCTTGGGTTGTTTTATATAGGAAAGGTGAGTGAATTCTTTATTATTTAGGTTTGGGACCCCTTACATTAAACTAATCCAAACCACAAATCAGCTCATGGTTTTTGCGCATGGTTTTTGGAAAAGGGAAGAGGAAAACAATATTTTATAATGCCAAAGTCCGAACTTCATAAAATAATGGGGTTGCTTATGTGGAGGTGAGTCACACTCCCATAGATTTTTTTAAAAAGACAAGATGTTTAATATGTCTTGAGGGGTCCATTACTAATTTCTAAAATAAGTCAAACAAACCCAAAATCACATTATTTTAATGGAAAAACATATATTGGCATAACATAAAGCTTATATAATTTTATTACATCACTATTGGGTCATTATGATGCCATAAAACACATTATACTTTTAAACGGTATTTAATTTTTACCCAAAAATTTGACTCTCTCAGAAAATTATGAAAAATTCACCATTGGATAATTTCGACATCCTGATTCTAGTAATAACATTTATTTAGTCTAAATAATTTTCTAAATATTTTAATTTTCACCTTTAAAATAAAAACTGACATTTATCGAAAATTCACGGGTTTTGACAGAAATGGCTAGGAAACTTTAATAAAAATTCCAATTGCATTCATAAAATTATATGATCATTTATATATAAAAAAATTAATTTAATAATAATAATAATATTTTATTAAAATAATATTTAATTTTAAAATCCCTTAATTTAATAAAATAGATTTCTTAATTAAATAATAATTAAAAACAATAGTTGTAATTTAAAAACTATTTACAATGTATCAATAATGACAAGAAAGTGTATTCATTATTATATTCAAAAAAAATGTACATGAACATAGTACTAGAGATTTGATACATAAACCCTTAAAACAGTCGCATAAGACCTAAGGGTAATGTGTGCGATGGTGACAGACTCTTGGGATGGCTCGGATAACATCGCTTGAGTGGTAATCTCTATCAATTTCCACGTTTCCCGTAGACGGTCCCGTTCAACCTTGACATGATGAAGCTCAGCTTGGGCTTGGTCAAGAGAGAAACCAAAGTACATCACCTATTTTCTGTGCTCCGACAAATGGGCTTCGTATAGAGAAATTCTACTGGATGAGGCTATCGCTTCTTTATTCTGAGTAAATTGGATTTTTTAAAACCCTATATTTATACTAATCATGTGATCACTCTTCAACGGATATATTATCAACAGTCAAAATTCTTAATATAAAACCAAAGAAGTTGGAATTTTATATAAACATTTTACATATAGAGACATTTAATTAGATCAAGTGGGATTTTTATTAATGAGACTTTGGGTCGTTACATTTTCCATCATTATGATTTAATAATACACAAAGTATATTTATACGGTATTTAATTTTTATCCAAAAATTCGACTCTCATAAAATTATAAAAAATTCACCATTAGATAATTTATAAATTATGATTCCAAAAATAATATTCATTTTATTTAAATAAATTTATAAATATATGAATTTTCACATTTAAAAAAATATTCAATATTTCTTGAGAAATGCTGGGATTTTGAAAATAATAGTTTTTAAACCCTTATATAAATTACATTTGAATTATTAAAAATTATATGATCATTTATATTTAATAAAAATTATTTAATAATAATATTTTATAAAAATATTATAATTTTCAAAATTCCATATATTCATTAAAATACATTCCTTAATTGAATTTGAATATAGCCAAAAATACTATTTGTGTTCTATTATATCGATATAAAAATAATTTATAAAGTAAAAATAATTGGATGAAAATATATTCATTATTATATAAAAAATAATTTATATACTCATATTTCTAGGGTATTGATACATATCCCTTTAACTCCCTTTGACAGTCTAGAAAATTCCCTAAGAGTAAGGTGTATGATGGTGAGACTTTCATTAGGTGGTTCAATGTACATAGTTTGGGTTGTGATATCGATGAGCTTGAACTTCTCTATTAAACAATTTTGGTCATGCTTAAGTTGTATGTATATCATCTTGGTAATGGTAAATGGAAAATTCCAATGATGATATCTCCCTTGGAAGTTTTGATAAATGGGCTTCATAGGATATGATCCTACTAGTTGAGGCCATCACATCCTTTGTCTATGTCAATTTATACTAATAATGTGATCACTACTAAATGGATATATTATCAATGGTAATGATTCCTAACGGTCATTTAAATGGGATATAATAATAACAAATAAGTTCATGTGTTTTCTATAACCATAATACATGATAATAAATTTAATCAAATAAAAAGGAGAATTTTATTTATTACAGTTTGGGTCATTACAATCTTCCCCCTTAAGAAATTTCACTTGTTAAATTTTAATTTACCAAACAAAAACAGATGACGGTAACTCTGTTTCATCACTTTCTCTAGTCCGAACATATCTTCTTCACACTTGTGGTTTCTCCATAGCACTTTGACCAGGTTCATTTTCTTATCTTGTATAACTTTGTCGCTATGATCTGTGATCTTCATAAGCAACTCTTCATATGAGACATCATTCTCCCACATTACCACCTTCAGATTAATTACATGTGAGGGTTCTTGTATATACTTTTAAAAGAGGGATACATGGAATACATCATATACATGAGATTGTTTTATTGGGAGTGTTATTTTATAAGCCATCGCTATGATGTGATCAAAGATCTCAAAGGGGTCAATGTATCATGGTATAAGATTTACCTTCTTCCCAAATATCATAACTTTATTCCAAGAAGATATGTGGAGGAATACCATGTCTTCAATATCAAGCTCTAGGTCTCTTTGATGATTTTCATCATAGATCTTCAGTCTACTCTAAGTAGCCTTGAAGTTCTACTGAATGGCCTTAACATTTTCCACTATTTCTTCGACTATTTCAAGAACTAGTAGTTTTCATTACCCAAAATCATCCCAACATGCATGTGTTCTACACCTATTCCCATAAATGGTTTTATAGGGGTCATTTGGATGTTTGAGTGGAAACTATTATTGTAAGATAACTCAACTAGAGGAAGATGTTGGTCGCATCCTCATTTGAATTCAATTGAGTATGCGTTAAACACATCCTCAAGTGTGTGGATAGTATTTTTAGATTGGACATAATTATAAGGGTGATAAGTTGTTTTGAAGTTAAACATGGTATTCAAATCATATTTGAAACTCTTCCAAAACTTATAGGTGAAAATTGAATCTCAAAAAGATACAATTGATAGTGGTATTCCATGTAACCCCACCACTTCTATAATGTATATATTTATCATTTAGTTGAGTGATAAATACTATTGAATCATAATGAAGTGTGAATTTTTTGTAAAATGATCCACCACAACCCATATATCATTATTCCCTTTTAATTTATTTGGATGACCATTAACAAATTTTATACTGATGTTTACCCATTTCTATGTAGGTATGGGTAATGGTTTCATCATCCCCTTGGATTTTTTCATTTATGATTTCTCTTGAAGGCATAAAAGACATCTTCATGTGTATTCCATGATCTACTTTTTAATTTTCTCCCAAAAATAGTGTTCTTGGTGATCTCGATACATCTTTGTGCTTCTTTGGTGGATGATAATGGTTTAGCTGTGTGGATTATATAATAGATCTTTCGTTAACGTAGGATTTGATGGTACACATAGTCTTGACCCAAATCACACAAATCCTTCTTCATTAACATTGAACTATAAGGATTTCCCTTTTCTTATAATTTCTACCTTATTCTCAATTCCAACAACATTTATCTATGTATCCTTTATCCTCTCCAAAAGGGGTGGTTACGAAATCATTTGTGAATGGATTCATGATGTTGTTTCCTTTATTATTCCTATAACCATCCATTCCAAATCAAAAAATATTGGAACCCTCTCAATTATCATCAGTTATTTAATTGTTGGATCCATTATACATAGAGTGTCTTCCACTTTATTATATTTACCATTATGTATTATATTGAGTAGTCATAGTCCTTAATCATCTCTAACCATCTTCTTTGGTGAAAATTTTTCTCCTTATATGGGAATATATATTTGACACTTTTGTGATCTATATATATTTCACTCTTCTACCCAAAGAGATAATGCCCCCATATTTTCAAAAGGGAATAATACAAAAGAAAACTCCAAATCATGTGTTAGGTAGTTATGTTTGTGAACTTTTAATTTCCTTGAAGAAAACATTATGAATTTTTTATTCAACATTAACACACAGCCCAAGACCATCTTTGAATCATCAATGAATACCATAAAAAGTTCTCCACTAGTGGGTAGTATGAGTGCAGAGGCAGTAATAAGCCTCCATTTTAGATCCTTAAATCTCTCTTCAAAATCATCATTCCAATCAAACTTGAATCCATTATGAGTTCTTATTTTTAGTGTATTTCATAATCTTGATGAATTTTATCAAAAATTGACAAATAATATCAAGATTAACCAAGAAATCTATGTATATTTGTCACAGATGTTGGCCTCATCCATCTTTCAATTTCTTCTTTTCCTGAAGGGTATAAAGATATCACATTGCCTATGATGATATATCCCAGGAATGTGACTTCCTTCAAACAGAACTCATATTTATTTTACTTTTCATAAAGCTTCTCCTTTTGTAAGGTCTTTAGTACACTGCCTAGATATCCTCATGCTCCTTGGTTTTGGATCATATTAGAATATCATCTATAAAGGCTAAAACAAATTTTTCTAGATAATATATAAATACTATATTCATCAGTTGCATGATGATTTTTGGAGAATTAGTTATCCCAAAAGGCATCACTATGAACTCATATTTCCCATACCTTGTACGAAAAGTATTCTTAAGAGTATCCACCTTCTTCACCCTAACATGGTAATATCCCGACCATAGATCCACCTTGGAGAAGTATTGTGCTCCATGTATCTAATCAAACAATTCATAAATCTGAGGTAGAGGATACTTGTTATTTATCATGATCTAATTGAGATCGTGATAATCAAGGAAAAGGTATATTAACCCATCCTTCTTCTTAACAAAGAGGACTGGTGCACCACCTGGAGTAGCACATGGTCATATGAAACCTTTATTCTTGTTCTCCTATAGTTCTTTATTCATCTCCTCATGTTCCAAAACATCCATTATATATTGATTTTTGGATAATGGTAAACCCCCATGTATAATATTGATTTAAAATTCAACAACTCGACTAGGAGGATGGCCAAGAAATTTCTCAAGAAAAACATCAGCTTATTCCATCATAATAGGCAAGTCTTAAAGGATCATTCCTTCCATAGAATCAATCATTTATGATATGTAAGCTTTATATTAGGGAAATAATATCCATGATTGTGATTTTAGTGCTAAATATGATTCATCATCTTCCTTGCACTGGTATAAAATCAGGGGTCGATTCATGATATGAAGAATGGTTTCCATCTCATGGAAATTTAAGTTGAATCTATATTGGGAAAGATGGTCCATGACTATAATTTCATAAAATCCCACAAAAGGGAGTATGTAAATGTTTTTTGTGAATTTGATCCCACAAATATTGATATGGGATGAGTTATACATGAGGGATGAAATAATATCCCCATTTAACTTTTTCATCAATAACTCCACTTTCATTCTTTGGGGTGGTATTTTAATAGTTTTAATAAACATTCATAATATGAAGGAATGTGTAGAACCAGAATCCAAAAATATGTTCACTATCCTTGAATTAATAACTAGTGTACCTATCATGGATTTGTTGTCGGGATCCACCTCAACAGTTGTGATGGAAAAATTTCTCTTTTTCTACCTTGGAGGTTGATGATTGTCTTCTAAAACCATTAACATAGTGAATTAGTTTTCAAAGTGTCATGCTTCCTTGAAGTTGAAGAAATGAAAAATGCACTGAGGGTTGACCAGATCATTCATTTTTTCCGTCATATTAGTGGGTTTCTCCTAGAGTCAATTTCTAGCTAGGTTCCCTTCCTTCCCATATGTAAATCATTTCCTAATCCCCCATGGTCAATTTTCGATGTGCTTCTTTTCACACATTTGACAAGTGGGATGTGGAAATTTCATGGAATTGTTAGATTTATCCGTCATACCTACATAACTAAACTCCACTTTCTTATTCTCATCCCCATGATACCCTTGAGATTCACTGATCTCCATTTCAACGTTGAGGGAACATCAGAGAATTTCCTCACACCTATCAAAGTCATGGATCATTGGGGATTCTCATAAATTAGGTTTTATCCCAATAAAGAAGCGTTTAACCTTTCATTCAGGGGTAACAACAATGTTAGAGGTGTATCATGAAGGTATTTTTTATGTTTACCTCATATACCCTAAAAGATTCATCATCCTTTTTCTTGAGGAAAAATATACCCTTTAATTTTAAGACAGCGAGTGTAAGGAAAATATTTATTGAAAAACATATTCTGGAATTCCTTCCACCCCATCACGTTGATATCTTACACTTGATTCGTACTATTAATCAATGTAAATTATTATTTATCTTCTCCCTATATGAAATAATAAATCTAGTTGAAATTTATCCTTTTCATAACATTGAAGGATAGAGAAGATATTCCCATTAAATTTTATCCATTGTTCCGAGATTAAGGGATCAGATGATCTATAGAAAGTTGGAGTCATTTATCACATAAAACTCTCAATTGTAAATTTTTATTTCTTAGGGGCAAATGGTTGTTCCTCCTAATCTAGGATTCTATTCAAGACCTAATTCATTTGAGAGAATATCATCACAAATTTTTTGATTCCTACTTTCATTGGGTTGGGCATCTCATTGTGTCAATCATCACATTTCACATCGCATTGATTGTTAAACTGATTCCTTGTATTTCTAGTCATTGGCTATAATAAAGGGAAAATTAGGGTTGAATATTTTTAAACTATCAAACATATAAGAAGAAATTTAAATATATTAAATGGATAGATTATAACATAAATTTCTTTCTTAACTTATGAATATATAGGAATCAATATAAGTTATCCATGATATATTTTTTTACATGTATTCTTATGAGATTTTTTTATTCCCTTAATAATGGTTCAAAATGATTTTGTGAATTTACCAAATTATATACACTGGGTGTGTCAGACCAGGTTTATAGTAAGTCCCATTTTCATGGACCAAGTTATGTCAAGTAAGGCCCGATGCACCTTTTCGGAGTTATTACCCCTAGATACATTTGTTCCAGAACCATGTCCACTTGTAGTATCCAAACAAGCATGTATTTTCTTGATAAACCACATAATCTATACTTACCAAAAATTAGGGATATTTTCTTATACTTAGAATTATACCTAATGTTTTCACTAGAATTTTTTAATCCTAATCCCAAAAATAACTAAACCTTTTCTCTCATATCAACTATAATAACCTTGTTTATTTTTACACATTAATTTGTGATTTATTACATAAATGTAAACATAATACAACCCATAATATTAATAAGTCTAGTGTATTTGGTAATTATGTACATAGAATAATATCTTGAACATGGGATACAACAATATTATTGAAAACTTCCTTAGAATTATTTTAAAATTTCATGGCTTTTAACACAGCGTGGGATAACCCGGGGACATACATAAGGAAAGGGTGAGATATAAAGACCAGTAAAATAATAATCTTTAAATAAGGTGATACATGATAGGAAATATATATATTAATGAGGAATAAAAATTTTGAAAATTATAAACATGAATAATAAGTCATGATATAGCATGATAATCCTAACATAGAAAATATGGAATCAACTTAAAACCCTGCATCATAAACATAGGTCAAGGATAAATTTCAATAAATCATGATGGAAAAAAGTAACATAAAGGAATATGGTTCAATCCCAATCCCAACATGATGTCTCATAAGACTAAAAATTACCCAATAAATTCTAGTGCTATATAATTATGGATGCATCTGTCACATTCATTTCAATCTCATGCTTAAGTATGCTACATAGATCCTACAACATGGATTCATTCATCATCATATTTTTTTCATGTTAAAAGAATTTGTAATACATACATGTAAGTCCTAGTTAAAATATTTTGAAGTGTATAAATGTGAACATCCTTGATATGAAATGGTTATGGAATTCACTACATATTTTTTTTGGTATGAAAAATCGCAGTGAAATTTTGGCAGCATAATGGCATCACATAAAAATTCATAAAATGGGTTGATGAGAGAGAAATGTGTCTATAATAATTTGGAAATTAAATTATCAGTAAAATATTCATGTATCCCAATATTATGAATTTTAAAAACAAGGAATAAGATAAGAAATAAACATAAATAAAGAAGATAATGTGAGGATCCCTTATTTGAGGGGTCACTCTAAATGCTTGGGGGAGCTTCTTGAGAGATTGGGGGTTCAATGGAAGGACTCTATAGACAGAAAGGTATAGTAAGGAGATTATCCAAGTATTTTGAGTGAATATAAATGGGATATGTGGTGGGTTTATATAGTAAATGAGTGGTGACTTAGTTAATATTTCTCAAACTTATGTTTTGGACTCTATATAATAAAATACAAAAACCACAAACATTACCATGGTTTTTTCCCGTAGTTTCTTCCAAATGGGAGTGGTTTTAATTAATTTATAAGTAAAAGGTCTGAAATTAAATAAATAATACCATTTCTTATGTGGAAGTGATTCACACTCTTAAAGAAATGATTTTAAAACCATAAAATATATTAATGATTTTGGCGGATTCATAAAGGATTTATAAAATTAATAAAATAAATATAAAATCGAATTACATTAATGGAAAAACATATATTTGGTTATGGACACTATTTATAGTATTTATTAGATTATTGTTGAGCCATTATGATGTCATATTACACAAAGTATATTTATACGGTATTTAATCTTTACCCGAAAATTTGACTCTCAGAAAACAATGAAAAATTCACAATTAGATAATTTATACATTTTTATTCCAAAAATAATATTCATTTTATATAAATAAATTTCTAAATATTTTAATTTTTAGTTTTAAAATAATAATTGGCATTTATTGGGAAATGATTGGATTTTTAAAAAAATGGTTTTTGAACCCTTATAAAAATTACATTTGACTTCATAAAAAAATATAATCATTTATATTTAATAAAAAAATATTTAATAATAATATTTTATTAAAATTTTATTTATTCCAAAAACCCATTAATTAATAAAAATTAATCCCTTAATTTTATTTTAATATTACCTAAAAAATACTATTTGTGTTTTATTGTATCGAAATAAAAATAATTTATAAAGTAACAATAATAGTATGAAAATATATTCATTATTATGTAAATAAATAATTCACATAGTCATATTTCTTGGGTCTTGGTACATATCCCATTAATACACCAACAAACACCCTAAGATTAAGGTGCACTATGGTGAGGCTTTTATGGGGTGGTTTAGTGTACTTGATTTAGGTTATGATCTCAATGATCATAAACTCATCCCATAAACAGTTTTTCTCATTCTTAAGTAATTGGATCTCAGATTGGTCTTGGTCATGGGAAAATCCCAGTGATGTCATATCCCTTATAATATCTAATAAATGTGCTTTATTGGGTATGATCCTACTGGTTTAGGTCATCACTTTGTTTTTCTGTGTCAATTAGTTTTGATAAAACACTATATTTATTTTAATCTGTGATCATTTTTCAATGGATATATTTTCAATGGTAATGATTATTAACAATCATTTAAATAGGATACAATAATGCCAAATAAGTGAATGATTTTTCTATAACTGTAATGAATAATAAGATATTTAAACAAATAAAAAGGGGAAATTTTATTTATAATAGTTCAGGTAGTTACATAAAAACTATTAATGTTCGAAAGAATGGATATAACAGGGACCAATATAGAAATACACCACCTCTTATAACATACTCAACACACCCACACATGGAATTAATGTGAGCTTAAACATAAAAACTATTATATAACCTAATAAATGTAAATGGTCATAACACCAAGTATGTAAAATAAACAAGGAACTAACATAATGAAAATAAGACTATAAATCAACAGGGAATTTGAAATACACAACCTCGGATATAACCATAAGTTTATAGTGTGACTTATACTAAAACACAATTTTCTAGATAGATAAGAAAGTATAACATGTTGGAAGCTCTCTCGGTCTTCCCTATGACCATCCATTCTGGAACTCCCTCGGTCCCTTAGTCAATGTTTTGGAAGATCACTTATTTTTCCTCCAAAATGATATCTTCATCCCTTAGAAAATATTATAGAATCTCCTTAGTCTTTTTCCAAAAGGATTTATCTATACCTTGGACACACACTCATTATCTAATTCATGAAAACCATCATACCCAAGGTCTCCCATGTGCTTCTCATTTAAAAACATTTCCACATTAATATGTTCCATTCATAAGAGCCATTTCAAAAACCAATTTAATAAACCAAAATGATAATTTTGATTAAAAAAACATTCTAAAGGTAAAACCAATTTTAAAAAATCTTTATAAATCCATTTAAAAAAATAAAAAAACTTTGATCCAATTTATCAAATGCATAAAGTAATTCAATCAAGATCCCTTTGAAAATTGACGTTAAAAATAAAATTTCTAATATATACCATGAACCACATAAGACATGGCTAAAACAATAATCATAAATCAATTCAAACGCAATTATATCATTAAAACCCAAATGTATCAAGGTATTAAATGTTAATAATAGAAAATTCCATTAAATAGAGACACCTACCTTGAAATCTATTCTATCCTTATTGT
This sequence comes from Viscum album, assembly GCA_963277665.1. Taxonomy (NCBI): domain Eukaryota; kingdom Viridiplantae; phylum Streptophyta; class Magnoliopsida; order Santalales; family Viscaceae; genus Viscum; species Viscum album. The sequence continues at coordinate 705,805,621 of OY728155.1, forward strand.
CTTCAATGAACACCACCAGATTTCAGAATGACAAATAACCATACACCTAAAATAAATTAAATTATGATAAAAACTCCCATTAATAACCTCAGATTTGACCAACTCACAATCAAGGGTTTCCATATTCCATGGAAATCTACAAACAAAGTAATAATAGGAGAATGGATGGAGAAATCACAAATAACTGGCTTACCTATATCCAAAATACTATGGAATCAAGAAGAAACAACCACTAATGAGAGTGAAGAAGCTCTAAAAGTAAGGGAGGGATTTTTTCATGATGGGTATAAGGAATGAGGGAATAAGAACATTAATATATTAAGTGTATTTTAGTAAAAAGTAAAAAAAATGACCACGAAAACTCACATGGTTTTGCTACACTGTTAGAAAAACTATGATCTAAAAAAAATGGTGCTGCTATCTCCCAAAACTGAAGTGGAACATTTACTAGAGATCCTTACATGGTTTGAAAAACCATAATCAAACTATAAAAAATTGAAATGTCTACCAAATCATCCCTGTCACGTGGTAATCTATATAGCTAGAAAAATCATCTTCCAACAGTGCATTATGATCTTTGTTCCTTAAAAACCAATTTTTAGAACCTTGGTACCTAGGAACTCCAAGAATAAAAAAAGGTAAATATAAATATAAATAAAAAATAACAATACCTTGGTTGGTTTCATAGTTTTACTAAACATGAATAATTTATAGTAAGAAAAATATACACGTACAAAATTGTGGTAGGCCCAATGACATTTGGAATACCTTAATAGAATAATTAAATCATTTAAGATTAAAAAAATGTGAAATATAGAAACTAGGATATAGGCAAAGTTATAGTTAGTTTTATTTGTTTCTCTAAAACCAGCAGGATTTATATGTTCGATTACTAAAGTATAAATAAACATCTTATCACATAATTATTGTTATTGGTTATAACATTAATGATATAATTACATTAGATTAATCATTTAATCAAAATGTTATAGAAGTTATATACTATAATGAAAACATATAGATGATGTAATAAAATTCATAAATATATATCATATGTTTTGAATAACCAATATCTAAGAAGATATAGATATTTTTTGAGTATCATGTGTTGGAGGCTCAAAAGGAATCAAGAATTTTCTCATAAAGTTCCCACTTGGTGATAAAAAATAAGGGATGTAATCAGGATATACATTTTGGGTCCATCTCTACCCTCTGATAAAACTATTGAAAGATAATTCAGCAGAATTTGATGTATAAAAGAAAAAACTCTAAAATGAAACATAAGAATGATGCATGGAACATGGTAGATGAGTGAACCCAAGTGTCTTCACCACAACATAAAACCATTATCAAAATGTAATAAATGCTATTGAAATCACTGATTGAAAGGAAACTCAAAAGTAAAATAGAAACATAATAAGTAGTATGTGGTTCTAGATTACAACGTAATCGAAAAGGGAATGTTTCTTGACTTTTATTTAAATATTCAATTGAAATATTATAATAATCATGATCTCATTTTCACATAAGGTCTTCATAATTTTTGATAGATTGCATGTGACCCACCAAATCATTTATAAAAGTATTATTCTCTTTCTTCAGGTCACTACTTCTATCCAACCTTTACGGGTAGAAGTCTAAATCTTCTGAGATCCATGGAGGAACAATTATCATAATCAAAGCATCCCACCACCTCAAGATGACCAGCCAGTTGATTATTCCTCTTTCATGGATATCATAGATATGAAATCCTATATATATTATAGTTAATGATATTTTGATGGTCTGACTCCTATGGAATTATCCTACATATTCTATTGAAATAAAATTCTACTGTTGTTTCCCCATCTCCATGCAGTCATCAAAAATAAGGTTAATGATTTTTATCCTTAGATTTATCTAACATTTCCTTCTATTAAAATTATTCTCACACCTAAAAAACTCCAAATTGAGATTCATTTCATTTTTTGGACTAATTCCTAGACTATAACCCAAACAGAATAACTTTATTTAAACATTATAAAGTATACATATAGTTCCCCACAATACCTTCATTCTAGTTAACCCAAACTTAATGAGATGAAATAGTACATCAACACTTCCCTATATTTTAGATAAATTTTATTTCCCTTAAATATTCTATTGGTCTAACATGCCTTCCTCAACTAACATCTTCATAAAGTGATACTTCAACTATGTGTGTGTAAGAACCAATGATTTTTTTAATGAAATTGCTAATTTGAATTTATATGTGTCTCACACTTCGTAATATAGAATAATATAAAACATATTCTCCAAATAATAAGAATAAACAAAATTTTGTTATATTAATTCAAATATTTTATTTAGAGAATAAATATATCCAAAAAATTTGAAATTTTATAATGGAAAAATAAAAATATAAATATAAAACAACTAGAATAGGAAGATTCATAATGTCTATGTCTCAAATAATTAATGTACCTGTGAGAAACATTGTAAAGAAGAAACATAGAATTTGTAATCTAATCAAAAAAAATTAGAAATGGTAATATAGAACCAAGAGTGAAATTTGAATGAATGATGAATGAATTAAATTGGTAGTACTTATTGGGAGTAAAAAACCTATATGTCCATTGGAATATGTCTGTTGGAATATTAAATCATATCATTAGGAATATCAACATGACCATTACAATATGAACTATATCATTAGAATGGTAAAATATTCGTTAGGTATTTTATTAAAAAAAATATAAGAAACTTATATCAAAATATAATTAAATAATTTTTTAGACATGATAAAATAAATGGTTTAACATAAAGAAAGAATAATTTTAATTTTTTTTAAAATATATATGTTTTATTTTCATTAAAATAAATATTATAGTAAATTTATAATTTTTAAATAAAATTTATTTCCAATAAACTTCCTTATAAAACACTATCAATGTTTATTAAAATAATAAAAAAATTATGAGTTCTTGTGTAATTTTTCAATGGGTTGAATGATTTATTTTTTATAAAAACTAGTATTTTTAATAAATAATGATTTTTTAAAAGTTAAATATGTCAATTTATGAATATTTTTTGGAAAAGTAAATTTAATTATTGGAATTATCATATGAAAATTAGATTAGGGAAAATTTTTGTTATTTTTATAAAAGATTATGTCATTTCTTTTTTGTAGTTTCAGCTTGATTTGACAAGAAATTATATAATAATCTGTAAACAAAAGTGGTTTTTTAACAGTGAAACGAACACTCTAGAGATAGTGGAATAAAAATTATGTCTTCATAAAATGATTTTAAAATAACCTAAAATAATATTAATAAATTACAAATATATATGAAAATTGTTCATAATGAAGTATTTAGTAAATTTAATTTTATTTTTTAGGATGTTAGGAGATCATAGTGAGAGATTCAATGGGGTATCTTTAGATCCTTCAAAATAAAATGGTGTTTGAGGAATATTATAGAACAAAATCTATAAATGAGATTGATATTTTCCTTAAATTATCTGGGTACTATTTTTGATTTTTGAAAAAAATTTCCTGATTTTAAAACCTACTAACTTGGATAACTTGGAAGGGTGTAATGTTTTTCTAGATTACAAAATGTGAAGATAGATTCAAGTAACTAAATAATAGGCCAACGACTACACCTATACACACACTAGTCACCTTGGTTGAAGGATTTGTGATCTAATTTGATGCTTCAAAGAATGTCATAGGTTGTTTCCACATTCATAAGACAACCTCTATTTGATAGGATCTCAAGCTACCTGGTCTCTTTTAGTAACACCTCATGGGTTCCCCAACTATGAAACCCCAACTACATGCCACACGGTTAAGATGCATAGTTTCTACTAATCATGCACCAAATATTATATCTGTATCTAATGGATTATTTTTCCACTTTTTCAGAAACAAACCCCGAGGAACAAACCATTGGACTATCCCACTAACTTTATTAATTTGATAAACCAATTATTCAATGCATGTTGTACCATGTCTCAAAGTCAAGATATTACACTCTTTAGTATATGTTCATCAAGATTAAAAATTAGGGATTCCTTATCTTCTGGGAAGAGGTGCCTCTAATCTCACACAATTGGAGTGAAACCAATGATATAAACAAAATTATTATTGAATATTCCTACTAGATCATTAGAGGTGGTGATATAGATTTTGCTTTTATTAATTGGGTTGAATAATCTGTTTTTCGGTTTTCCTCATTCTGGACCTCATCTTTAGGCATGTGATAAATTTTCATCAGACATGGAAGAAAATATAATTTATAACTAAAAATATATTTATAAAAATAATATATCTAGATAATTATCCATATGGTTATAACATCACTCAATCTCCATCATGATTCATCACATCCACATATTTTAATGATTTTTTAGTTGTTCTAAAATTGAGGACAACTATAAAATACAAATTTTTGTAAGAAAATTACATATAAAATTATAATACTTGTATTATGAATTGGATAAAATGAAATAATTATAGATTCCAATGTATAGAGGAAGGTTATTGTTTCTTTCATCTAACATTCCTAGCTACATGAATGGTAGTAATATTTCATCATTCCAACTATATTTATTGGGAGACTAAGCTTCTTATATTTGGATATCTATTTGGGGGAGTAATGGTAAATTTGATTATATCAACTAATTTACTATTTATTGTTTAATTATGTATTCAAGTGGTGATATAAATGATCATGGAATAAGAATATTTATCTAGATGAATCTATAATGATCTAGTATATATGGAATGATAATTTCCATCAATGGATTACTACAGTCAATATGTATCTAAAATAAAAAAACCTATCTCGGATCCAATATTTCATTTAATTGTGTATGTAGTATATTATACATTTGAATTTCAATTCCTATAATATACACCCCCTTTTTGTTGGTCACTTTAATGGAACAAGTTATAGTGTTTCATGGGATTCCATGAAGGATCCAAGTATGGGGAATAATCTGAACACTAATGGCTTATATATCCATCAAGAAATTTCAATGAATGATTTAAATAGATGTAGATATCCTTCACACATGGAAGGAGTGAAACACCCAATATGTATTTATTATTTTATAGGTGTAAATACAATGACTCTGAACACATATATATATGAATGGGTTCTAGAGCTATGGATAATACTCCCATTTTTAGAATGGATTCCCTTGGCCATCAATAATTCAACCCCCATGATCCATAATCAAAATGACATGTTCCCCATTCCTGTATTATATATATAATTATATTTTTAAATTAGTGGGTCTATGTTGGAATTCATATTTATATATATTAAATGAGATATTAGAACATCAAATGGTGTAAATCAATCATCTCATCATAAAATTGATTTATAGTCACTATGATTGATAATGAGATTCTTATTTAATAAAATATAACAATTCCTGTGTAAATAGTCATCATTGTGGACTATATAAAACCATGATGTTATCCACACCAAATTAGGCCGAGTAGACATATAGCGGTAAATTTGATGTTATATAACTTATGAATGATATAATAAAACATTCCCATTGACATTTTATTTCATTTCGGTAGAAAATTTGAATTTATTGATTGATGAGAAATATAGAGAGATGTAATGCTAGAGAAGGAAGGTAAACATATTATTATATAATTTCATTAGGTTATTTCCAATAAATATAAAGGGGTATATTTTTTATTCCATATTGTTTGTTTTTTAATTTTTTATTGTATATTGTTATTTTAATAATGACTCATTTCATTATTCAGGAAAAATAATAGATTTCAATATGATGACCATGAATACATGGAGGAGAGAACTTATGAATGTATTCATTCTATATTATGTTCATAAATTTTAAAGAAGCATTATGGAAGATATATTTTCTGTTTCATGTTAAACCATATAATAAAAAATATTTTACCTTATTGATTATATGTTTTACCTACATTAGAGTAAAATTTATTGTGAAGAAATTATTTTCCCTCTATAATCTAGAAAAAAAATTTATAACTCTATGATAATATTGAATATAAAGTAATGATTATAAGAAAATAAAATAAGGGTTATAGAAAGGTTGGGTTCTTTGTAACTGATCAAGATAAATATGTCCTTTCATAGAAATTTATATTTTTAAATGAAAATTTTATGAGTTTATGAAAATAAAATATCCCCATATTATTCTAGTGTATAACCCATAATTTCGATTGAATATCATTGACACTCAACCAATATTTTAGGTCATAAAAATATTTGAGAAGGAATATATAAGTATAATTACAATAAAGACAAGATGTATTTTGGTGTAAGATTATGGAATGAAGGAACATATGCATGACAATAATGGTGACCAACCTTTGTAGGGTTGATCCTAAGGTAATTTAAAAGATGATATTGGAGATTTAAGGTTTATAATGGAAGGACGACCACACCATTACACAAATTTAAAACTCTGTTAAATTTTGTACTATTTGTAATTCAAATGATTAATGTAATCATGATCAAATCAAGTCTATGTGATTAAAGTACCATATTGATTTATATAAAATAGTCAAACGTGATATTTTGAGGACATGTTTCTCCATTGTATAATTTTAAATTATTTTTACACAATCATATAACATATGACTGTTCAAAGAAAATCACTATAATTGAATCAGTATAATAATAAAATGAAATAACACGACAGGGTGATCATTAGAAAATGTTTTGTTGAAATATTATAAGAGAATTTATATTATTACCATATTATATAAAATTATAAATACATTGAAAGATAATGTTAATATAATTATCAACGAATATTGGCTTAATGATTTTTCATTTATATATAATTTGATTTCTATATAAATTGATTCACATAACATTATCTATAGTACAATGAAACCATGTTTGGTGGAATTAATACATATGTTAATATCCACATATAGTTTTCTACATTATTTCTTCCCAACATGTAAAAATGAAGATATATATATTAATGTTATGATATATAATCCATATTAATCGATGAATACGAATTCATCACTAAAAATTAATATCATAAAAATATGTATCATGATTTAGGAATAATTAAAAATGTTGTTGAATAATAATTCATGGGTTCCATGTTCTGGTTGATGTAACCATGCTCATATTTGTTTCTGTCCATTCTTGTTTTAGGGGATTCATTAAAAACGTGTGTCTAATTAATAGAAAGGAGAAAAATGTAGATATGATTAAGGATAATGGAGTCCCTGATAACATTAAATGTATCCATCAAACAACATATATTTATATAATATCATCTAATGGATGTTTTAGGGAGACAATATGATGATATGTTTTTTGGATATGGTCAAATATACTAAACAATGTATTTATGTTTTTTTTGAATTTTAAAAAATATTATTGATTTAAAAAAAATATATTAATGTGGATATGTGAATACATAAAAAATGAGATAATACAAAATATATTCTCTTTGGTTATTTATCTATAAATATTTTTAACATTTCAAATGTATTTTTAGGAAATTGTTATATGTTTTAATAATTTGTAAAAAAATAATAAATTCTAGTACTTGTAAAAAATATTTAATATTTATTATAAATTTAGTTTTACATAATTTATAGTTACAATTTATTAATAAATAAATTCACCAGTCTATAAAAATTATAAAAAATATTTTTATAATTTTTTATAAAAAAACAAGGATTAAAAAAAATAAAAACTATTAAAAAATAATAATAATTGATATAAATTCTTTACTAAATAATATAATTAACATTAATAATTCATATTCAATTTAATATATATATATATATATATATATATTATTAATTAAATACTACATCGGAAACCCTCAAGTGAGATATTAGTAACACCCGATGCACACAAAAGTTATATCTCACATAGGGTAAAAAATCATCCTAAACCGAACAGGGGTCTCACATTTCTAATACAATACGCCATTATAGAGAAACTATAATTTTTTGTAAATATTTACAATATAAATATTTAATATATTACCACCGTCTGGGATGTTTCAAAACTTCTGATGGACACAAATTTGTGTTTTGTCTATTGTAAACCTAGTATTTTGTTCCTAACAATGACCTTTGATTGTTCATAGGATACAAATTTTGGGAGATAAATATTTTTATTATAACCAATTATAATAAAAATATTACATTAATTACATTGACATTAAATTTAACCAATTACCCAACACACACAACTACTATGTTGTAAATATGGCAAACACCATATCAAAAACCTAACGGTGGTCTCATATTTCTTATATGAGAAACTGTTTATGAGATATTCCATGGTTTTTAGAAAATACAATTTGTGAAATATATTATAATTAATATTTTTATTCTATCATTACCGATACTATCTAGGAACTAAAATTCAATTTTATCTCAGTGCCTTACTCCGGTCATATCACAAATAGTATCCCAAGGTGTTAATAAGTACTACTAATTTTAAATTAGTCACAATTAGTAATAAATATTCTCATTTGTAGTGTTTTTTTAAATAAATATGTATTCTTTATATAGTCACTAGTTTCTATTACACACTCTTGATTGGATAAATCAATGAAACAACAGCAATGGATTTATTAAAATCATATCTACATTGATGGTGTATACATTTATATCATTGAAATCATCAAATTCAGAATTGATTTCTTAAGGAACAAATGAGTGTATATAGGAGAATTTTTTTTTGGGAGATTCAAAATGTTTTAAAATTTTGAACATCATATACTATGTTTGGGTTCCTATAGGGATTATATTTTTTGGTATCAACATGGGGAATATAATTCCTTATACAATACAATGTTTTGGTTTTAATTCTATAATTTTAGAATTTAGTACATGGGGATGATGAAATTAATTATTAGGAAAAAAACATCATAGAATGATATTTCAAATCCTAAATAATATCCTTCCCAATATTATTATTTAGTGAAATATTCTGAGTAGACCTTATATCCAAACTAAAAGATGAGAAAACAAAAATCTATTTCAAATTATATGGAAATTACATGATATTTTTTAATATAAAATAGCTTTAGTTATTTGATATTATCTTTTCAAAAATCATTATTTCTTGAAAAAATAAGGTATTTGATGGATTCTATAAAATTAAGAGTTTTGTCAATATTTTTGTTCCTAATTATTAGAAGATTCAGAAATTTTCAAATGATTTCATATTATATTATGGTGATCATGAATCATTATTTAATTTTACTACTTGTTGATAATCAATGTATTGATAAATGAAATAAAAAAATTCAATATTTCATTTCAAAAAATTGAGTAATTTCCTAAATAAACTCTATTTAAATTTTTTTTTCCCTAAAGACAAAAACATTTATGATCAGGATGAAATCAAACATTTCCACAAGTAAAATCATAAATCATCCTTCAGATAGTGACTGATGGAAAGACAATGATCATATACATCCTTCGTTTGCATCAAGACTACGCAGAAAATAGTTTTTTCTTTTAACTAATGGGTTTTTTCATTTTCATTCATACAAAAATAAATATTATTATCGATCTATATTCATTACTTCATACAAAACCCCTTTTTCAGGTTTTTGATAGTATAATATATATTATTGGAGCTATTACTTCTAGTAAATCTAATTAATTGTATCGATGTTTATTTGAAGCCACTAATTGATGAGTTATTTTCATTATGGAACAACAATGTGACTATATTTGATATATTAATACATCCAAATTTTACATTGAAGAATACATTAATGTGGATTATTAGTGACATTATGGAATATATTATGTTATCTGTATTGAGTACACATGATATAAAATCATTCCCATAGAGCATGGGTGATAAAAAAATTATTTACTTTTTGTAATGGGATAAAGAATATTTATCATTACTACCATCAATTATTTCTCTCTGTGAATCACCAGCTGTAATGGAACATATATAATCTTACAAAATATAGAATTATAACAGACGAACCACTAGTATTGAGATCATATATTCAAGTAATATAAATTGTCTCTTTATTTAGTATGATTACTTTATACCAACCATAGATAAACAAAAATAAATAATTTGATTCGGGTGAGATCTAAATTAGACTAAATGGATTATTTTTGGGACCATATATTTTGGTTTAATTTTTTGGTTCATCCCATGTTAGATGTAATTTTTATTGATGAGATTTTTATTTGTAAAATATTTTTTACCATGATGGACATAATAGGTAAAACCAATGATAATGTAAATTAACAAAAAGATCTTTCCCAAATTTTCAGACGGTAAGAACATGATATATTTAGTGATGAATAATCACATAATTCCATGAATTAAAAATAATATTGCACACATGATACAAAATTTAGTTTATTATTCTTTAAATGGTTTATATATTTCAAATTACCATATTTATTCATTCTAATTTCTCTCATTGCTTATAAAATTGGAATAGTACGGGTTTAAAATTCCTGATTACCATGTCTTAATAGAATGATTAATGCCTGATAGTCTTATATGGATATTGAATTATTAAATATGGGATATGTTGACCCAAATATCATATTTATTCAAGGATATTTTTTAGGGAATATCAAATTATGGTGCATTTATTATTTTAGAATATGATAGTGTTTAAATTGTATATAAAACGGAGACAATATTAATTTTTTTATTCTTTGAATCAATGTGACTTTTTATATTTCATTTCATATATGATTATATATGTGGATGGTCGAAAAAATTCTAAAAGATTTACCCATTTGAGAGATGTGTGATAAATTAAAACAATAATGTGTTTAAAAAAGCACCCTTTTATTGGTCAACTATCGAAGCGTACTTATAGGAGGTGTAACAGCCCAAGATTTTATAAAAAATATATTCTTTTTAATTTTATTAATGTCTTGTGTTGTACGCTACACCAAAAGGAGCTTGCACAACACACATCCTTGACTTTCCTTCCATTACACACAATCGCAACCTTCCACGATAGCGTGTGTCGTACGCAACACCAAGTTTCGCTAAACAACGATATGCTATTAAGATATTATTAAAACTAGCCGTTATGAATAGTAATAACCCCTTTTTGAAATTTTGTAAATTTTATTTTTCAAAATGGACTTCATTTATGGATTAGGAGTATCGAATTTAGCCTAAGGTGAAATTTTGGTAATTTTCAGATAACTTTCATATTTTGATGAATAGTGGAAATTACTAAATTTTAATTAAAAACAACTTTTTCAATCGAAATAATTAATAGTTATAAATTATTAATTTGAGTGGTTTTAAAGTATATTTAGAATATATTTTTACAATTTAATACAATGTTGGACATTGGATGTAATTTCACATTTAAATTAGACATAAACAAGTGTCAATCTTTTGATAGATATTGTTTCTTAAAAACACGCTATTTGTTTTAACAGTGGGATTTAATTATAAAATTAATTAATGCAACTTTTATGTTTTGAATTTGGTAAAATAGACTTCATTTTTGAATTCGGAATATGAAATATAGCTTGGGATGAAATTTTGGCATTGTTCTGAAAAACTTCAATTTTTGATGAATAGTGAAACTACTAAGTGGTAGGTTAAAAACTGAATTTTGCATAAAACTTAATTTTACCGCTTCTGTGAATGGAATTTCAAAAATCCGAGAGACACGGTTAATATCAAGGACTAAAATGTGGTTCAATGAGATGAAAATAATTTTTTTGTGAATAGTAACTTTTTACTTTTTTTACCGCGGTTAATAGTAAATAGGGTAACTAAGGGTAAATATGATATTAATATTACCTAACACATGTCCTAATTCTATTGGACAAGTGTAATTAGACCAAAAACAAACTTAGGAATAAAATATGACCATTTAGGCCCACTTGGATTAGATTAGGACATTTATTATTAATTTATTTAAAGAAGGGTTAAAATAGTTAAAATCAAAGTTTAATAAGTAAATCATTTTTAATATGGGGTTATACATAAGATAAATTAGATTGTAAATATTCATTAGAAAGATAAAAAGATTTCCTACATGATGGTATTTTATTTGTAATTTTTAGACATCAAATAATATAATTTATTTATGACACAAAGATGATGCAGTAATTATCTTATTAATGAAATATTGACATAATTGATAATATAAATACCAAAATAAATGTAATTTAAGACTTTTTATGAATTCCACTAATTTTCTAGGTTACTATGATATATTAGTGTTGATTTAATCAACTTGTTTCGAACATTTAATTCTGTTATGACTTTCACAAAAATCATATATCAAATAGTGTCAAAATTGACACAAAATAGTTTTTAAATCAAATATTATATTATTAATTGTTATTGTATTCCTAAAAATCTAAGGTTCGGCCAAATGACTTAGATAAGGATATATATATTAATAATAAACAATTTGGGGTTCGTTTGGCATGTTATAGTATGTTTATTAACCATATAGTGAAAGAAAACAAAAAGACATGGTAAAGGTTAAATTATTTAACTTAGAGTTAAATCTAATTGATAAGGTTAAAATAATTTCCTAAACTTGTCTAAATTCTATTGGTTGATAGGATTTCGACCCATCCACACTTTAGCTTCGAAATAAGACCCTTTGGAACCATTATAAACCGATTTTGACTTTAATATAAAATAATATTTTGAGATATTCCTAAGGTGCCCCTCTCCTCCCCTATAAAAGGACACCTCCTCCCCCTCCTCCTCACACCAATTTGAGCACTCAATCTCGGCCAACCCCTGCCAATTTCTCCTCTCCACTTCCCTAGCAACATCCTAGAGGTTCTGGTCTTCCTCAAAGACCAATTTTAGTGCCCTAAGAGGAGGTCTCAAAGAGGCACTTCAAAGAAGAGGTAATTACCGTTACCAATTCTTTCATCTTTATTTCTTCTTCCACTTCTTCTTCTTAGGTTGTTTCATTATGAAGTAATAAAATCAGTATCACTCATATACTGATATGTTATTATAAGTATGAAACAACCCTATTTCACCATCTCTCCATCCTACGGAAAAAGAAATCACCGCGCGTGCGTACGTACGGAATACCGTCTCCACGCCGTGGTGTAATCTATTTTCCACCACCACCTTACATGGATGGGTATAATGGTGTAAAGAATAACTATACATAGTTATTACAACATCATATTGATTCTGATATATTGTATAATCTACTCCAATTCAATTCAATATTTATAGAAATGATATCATCGCTCGTGCGTACGTACGGACTACCGTCTCCACGACGCGATGAGATTCATTCTCCATGTTAACCATTTAAGAATGATTATAATGTATATATAAGAAATAATAATGAAATATATGACATTATAAAGCTACTGGATTTATGTATATATATACATATGTATGTCATCTACTTACTTCCATTTCAAGACAATAAGGAAAGAAAAACAGCGTTCATGCGTACGTACGGACTACCGTCTCCATGAACGGTGTTTTTCATTTTATTTATCTATCTATTATATATATATATATACTGAATATATATGATATATAAATCATATTTTATATTCTGTAAGTAAGTAAATCATGATATAAGTAATAATGATGTCAAGAACAACAAGTCAAAACACCTACGATAAATGAAACGATTTTACCCAAAACGCTTCTTTAACATTGAATTTACAAAAGAACGGGTAATATAATGTCATAAGTGAACCATATATGCTATCATAACAATGAATATGATTCTGGAATAAGTCAATAACATGATTTAAATCATTATACAGGAGGTTCGGACACTTACAAAGCAAGTCGGACATAAGGTAAGGGAAATATCACAATCTCATTTTTATCCGAGATTGTTTATTCGTAAGTATTTACTGGGGTGTATTTTATCATCCACGTCCATGTTCCTTCAATATGTAATATTGTTTCCATCCACTTACAATAGTTTAAATCCAATTTTACTCTTCGGTGAGTTTTTAGTAAAGAATATGAAAGGAATCTTTTGTCGCTTTTTCATACGAGGTACTTTTTGACTTTTCCGAAAAAGTACGAGAAGAATGTTTTTTTTAACTTATACGACACGAACGGATTTATACTGTTTTATAAAGCCTTATCTTTATGAAGCTTCCTCTAAAAGATTTCATGACTATTTTCAATAAAATCTCTTTCTTTTAAAATTGCATGTTGTTTTGTGAAAAGAAATTGATTTTGAAGAAGAAAGGATATTTTCCTCAAGAATTCAATTCAAGTGTTTTATCAAAATTATTTTCCATATAAGATAATAAATGGTTCTGTTTCTATCCATATTTTTACATTGATTTGACTATGTTGTGATGGAATTATGTTTATGAATTCCTTTATCTTATATGAATGGTTTTATGATGTCATGTTGTTTAAGAATCCCATTTTTATTACATGGGTTATGCAATGATGTATGATTTATGATTTTGTGGCACACATAAGAAAGGATTCATTAAGAGATTGGTGGGACCTATATCTCCCTCCAATGCATTGGGTAAAGATTTTATATCTCATTAGATAGACATGACTGGAATGGTAGGTTATACCGGTTCAGTGAAACAGGACTGAAACGAGGATTACTCGATTCAGAAAGGGACTTTGTCCACTAAGATAGTCTTGGCAATGAGTCTTGACTAACAAGAAATGATTCTCTATGATTATGTGTGTATGCCACAATGAGTAATGTTTTAAGTTATGATTTCATTTTCACTTCTATGATTTATCCCATGTTATGATATTATGAGCTCTTTTGCAGGTTAAGATTTCCAAAAGCTATGTTCTTATGTATATGATGTGATTGATATTTCTTTTGTTTACCCTTACTGAGCATTTGAGCTCACCGTTTTATGTTTTCTTTTCCCCAGGATATAAAGAAAGGTCTTAGGTAAAAAAAGGGAAAATCTTTATGGGATATATTGAAGATCTTTCACCACGTTTAGAAGATTACGTTCCGAGTTTCCAAAGACACTAAACTATTACGATCCTTGTGTGTGTGTTTTTGTTATGTACTAAGTATTCCGCAAAAGTAATGTAATGTCCATGTACGATAAGCTTCGGGCCGCTATAGTTGGTATCAGAGGAAAGGTTTAGTCAACCTTTGGAAACAAGGATGCGAAAACGTTAGTGAGATCCCTAGAGATATTTCTAAGGTATGTCTAGGGATGTCCCTAGGGATAAGAATACGTATAGGTTATAGTAATAGAATTACGCTAACGATCATAGAATTAAACCTAAGATGTTGGATATTGAAGCTACTCCCCCTTTATTATGTTGTTTTCCCTAGCATGATTTTTTCCTCTCACACTATTCTTTTTGGGTTTTAGACGATGGCTGGAACCCGAAGGAACCGTGTTGATCAATGCAATGGACAATGCAATGATTGCCCTCCTGAACAAACAAATGTTATGGGAGATGGAGTGCAAAATCTTATTTCTATACTTACACAAGCTATGAATCATTCTGGACTTCCAAATGAGCAGAGAAGGGAACAATATTCTATTGAGTCCTTCATGAGGCAACGTCCACCTTCTTTCAGTGGGTCTTCTGATCCACTTGTGGCTGAACAATGGATCAGTACTACTGAAAAGATATTTTCAGTTCTTCAATGTTCTGAACATGATAAAGTCATCCTAGCAGTGTATCGTTTGGAAGGAGATGCTGATCAATGGTGGAATCTTATTAAGAATACAAGGCAAAGGGATGAAATTGAGTCTATGGAATGGGACGAGTTCAAGAACTTATTTTTCAATAAGTACTTCCCTCGTATTCTTCGAACAAAGATGGAGAAAGAGTTTCTTGAACTGAAGCAAAGGGATGATGAATCTGTTGGTACCTATGAAGCAAATTTTACAATACTTGCAAGGTATGCTTCTGGAATTATCATCCAACCTGAAAGTAAAGTTGATCGATTTTTCAGTGGCTTAAAACCAAGTCTTCGAAGGGCATTAGCTATAAGAGACTTCAGTAGCTATGAAGAAATTGTGCGTTGTGCTATCAAGGTAGAAATGGAAGTTGGTGTTACATATCCATCTCATGGTTTTGACAAGAAACGAAAGATGGAGTTCAAGGAGAAATCTCAAAATAATGGTGAAAAGAAGATGAATGTTTCCTTATGTACAAAGTGTGGAAAGAAGCATGGTGGAGATTGTCTTAAAGGGACTAGAAAATGTTTTAAGTGTGGAAAAGAAGGTCATCGAGCAGCTGAGTGTCGAAGTAATGGAAAAAGGGTTTCTAATGATGTGAATAAAGCAAACACTGCAGAGAACGCACCGCCAACACTTCAATGCTTCAAGTGCAAGGAAATGGGGCATTATGCTAATAATTGCCCTAATCCAAGGGTTAGTGATGATCAACATGAGCAACCACTGAAGGCAAAGGACAAAGGGAAATCACATGCGATCACTATTGGCAATGTTGAATATGACAACGATGTGGTGGAATGATTAAGTGTTTATGTAATGGGATTCCAAAATAATGTTGTATCATTGAGTGTTGCAATATTTATTGATGTGGTATTAAAAGTGATTGAGATATTTTTTGGAAATAAGATGATATGCGCATAATGAAGACGAGAAAATGAAATGTTTAATAGTATTCATGAGCTCATGATTGATATAAGGAATAAGTGATATCATGGTTTGAGTATATAGAATTTTGAGGATTTTGGTATGTGGAAAGTGTTAACTTTTAACTGCACTCATGTTTTCACTATGGTATTCAAGAGAATACACGATTAAGGACTTTGAATGTTTGGAATGTGACCAACAAGACATATCTTATGATATGTGGGGATCAATGACAGTATTAAATCTCTGGTAATCGTTGTCACTATATTATGAGAGTGGACTGCAGTATTATAAGCCTAAAGATTAGACTGGATTATGTTGGACATAAGTTATTATTGTTTAAGGATAGAAGATTTTCGATATTATTGATGGGATGTTATAGTAACGTAGTTTTAGAAAAAGGGACAACCTGCAGGACGGGCGACAGCCCATCGCTTCGGACAAGGCTGTAGGAATCGAACCCACAACCGAAGTGCGACTGGCCTTTATCGCCTACCACTAGCCTACAGGAAGTCCCTGTTTAGTAGAAACTAGTTTTATTATATTAAGCAGCATGATATATGAAGTATAAGTCCATTTTAGAAACCATATGTGATTAATCTCACTATAGATCGACTTATGTATATAATTTTGCTAACCTTTTGTTTGAAACAGATGGAATGACCCGTCATTCTATCACATGATCTGCTAGCACTTCACGAATAACAAATTCAACTTCATTTATTTAAGAGATGAAGTGGAAATTGTTAAAGGCATGAACAACAGTGAGATTGTACCAAAATAAAGTAAGTATTTATTCTAATTCAAATTCTTTAACTTTAGGGAAATGATCTTAAAAACCAAAAATGTTGTCCTAGTGATCGTATACCTGATGAATCAGATGGTACCTTAGATCGTCACAAATTTATGGATTTGTGATTACTGGCTTTTCCATAGCCATGTTCTCTACCACTCTCCATCAGAACATGATGGTTAGATTTCTCTTCCATATCCATATTTTCACCTATGTGGAAACCCAGTGATTAGTTTATTTGGGTAACCGTTACGTTTCATACTTTTGTTTTTAAAGATTGGTTTTGGTATTCCTTTTTACGATGTGGGTTTCTATTAAATAAACTTTCGAGTAGTAAACCATTTATAAACCCGACGAATTTCGAGGGCGAAATTCATTTTAAGGGGGGTAGAATGTAACAGCCCAAGATTTTATAAAAAAATATATTCTTTTTAATTTTATTAATGTCTTGTGTTGTACGCTACACCAAAAGGAGCTTGCACAACACACATCCTTGACTTTCCTTCCATTACACACAATCGCAACCTTCCACGATAGCGTGTGTCGTACGCAACACCAAGTTTCGCTAAACAACGATATGCTATTAAGATATTATTAAAACTAGCCGTTATGAATAGTAATAACCCCTTTTTGAAATTTTGTAAATTTTAATTTTCAAAATGGACTTCATTTATGGATTAGGAGTATCGAATTTAGCCTAAGCTGAAATTTTGGTAATTTTCAGATAACTTTCATATTTTGATGAATAGTGGAAATTACTAAATTTTAATTAAAAACAACTTTTTCAATCGAAATAATTAATAGTTATAAATTATTAATTTGAGTGGTTTTAAAGTATATTTAGAATATATTTTTACAATTTAATACAATGTTGGACATTGGATGTAATTTCACATTTAAATTAGACATAAACAAGTGTCAATCTTTTGATAGATATTGTTTCTTAAAAACACGCTATTTGTTTTAACAGCGGGATTTAATTATAAAATTAATTAATGCAACTTTTATGTTTTGAATTTGGTAAAATAGACTTCATTTTTGAATTTGGAATATGAAATATAGCTTGGGATGAAATTTTGGCATTGTTCTGAAAAACATCAATTTTTGATGAATAGTGAAACTACTAAGTGGTAGGTTAAAAACTGAATTTTGCATAAAACTTAATTTTACCGCTTCTGTGAATGGAATTTCAAAAATCCGAGAGACACGGTTAATATCAAGGACTAAAATGTGGTTCAATGAGATGAAAATAATTTTTTGGTGAATAGTAACTTTTTACTTTTTTTACCGCGGTTAATAGTAAATAGGGTAACTAAGGGTAAATATGATATTAATATTACCTAACACATGTCCTAATTCTATTGGACAAGTGTAATTAGACCAAAAACAAACTTAGGAATAAAATATGACCATTTAGGCCCACTTGGATTAGATTAGGACATTTATTATTAATTTATTTAAAGAAGGGTTAAAATAGTTAAAATCAAAGTTTAATAAGTAAATCATTTTTAATATGGGGTTATACATAAGATAAATTAGATTGTAAATATTCATTAGAAAGATAAAAAGATTTCCTACATGATGGTATTTTATTTGTAATTTTTAGACATCAAATAATATAATTTATTTATGACACAAAGATGATGCAGTAATTATCTTATTAATGAAATATTGACATAATTGATAATATAAATACCAAAATAAATGTAATTTAAGACTTTTTATGAATTCCAC
The DNA here is from genome assembly GCA_963277665.1 of Viscum album. Lineage (NCBI taxonomy): Eukaryota > Viridiplantae > Streptophyta > Magnoliopsida > Santalales > Viscaceae > Viscum > Viscum album. The sequence goes on from OY728155.1 coordinate 705,824,721, forward strand.
TAATTTTCTAGGTTACTATGATATATTAGTGTTGATTTAATCAACTTGTTTCGAACATTTAATTCTGTTATGACTTTCACAAAAATCATATATCAAATAGTGTCAAAATTGACACAAAATAGTTTTTAAATCAAATATTATATTATTAATTGTTATTGTATTCCTAAAAATCTAAGGTTCGGCCAAATGACTTAGATAAGGATATATATATTAATAATAAACAATTTGGGGTTCGTTTGGCATGTTATAGTATGTTTATTAACCATATAGTGAAAGAAAACAAAAAGACATGGTAAAGGTTAAATTATTTAACTTAGAGTTAAATCTAATTGATAAGGTTAAAATAATTTCCTAAACTTGTCTAAATTCTATTGGTTGATAGGATTTCGACCCATCCACACTTTAGCTTCGAAATAAGACCCTTTGCAACCATTATAAACCGATGTTGACTTTAATATAAAATAATATTTTTAGATATTCCTAAGGTGCCCCTCTCCTCCCCTATAAAAGGACACCTCCTCCCCCTCCTCCTCACACCAATTTGAGCACTCAATCTCGGCCAACCCCTGACAATTTCTCCTCTCCACTTCCCTAGCAACATCCTAGAGGTTCTGGTCTTCCTCAAAGACCAATTTTAGTGCCCTAAGAGGAGGTCTCAAAGAGGCACTTCAAAGAAGAGGTAATTACCGTTACCAATTCGTTCATCTTTATTTCTTCTTCCACTTCTTCTTCTTAGGTTGTTTCATTATGAAGTAATAAAATCAGTATCACTCATATACTGATATGTTATTATAAGTATGAAACAACCCTATTTCACCATCTCTCCATCCTACGGAAAAAGAAATCACCGCGCGTGCGTACGTACGGAATACCGTCTCCACGCCGTGGTGTAATCTATTTTCCACCACCACCTTACGTGGATGGGTATAATGGTGTAAAGAATAACTATACATAGTTATTACAACATAATATTGATTCTGATATATTGTATAATCTACTCCAATTCAATTCAATATTTATAGAAATGATATCATCGCTCGTGCGTACGTACGGACTACCGTCTCCACGACGCGATGAGATTCATTCTCCATGTTAACCATTTAAGAATGATTATAATGTATATATAAGAAATAATAATGAAATATATGACATTATAAAGCTACTGGATTTATGTATATATATACATATGTATGTCATCTACTTACTTCCATTTCAAGACAATAAGGAAAGAAAAACAGCGTTCATGCGTACGTACGGACTACCGTCTCCATGAACGGTGTTTTTCATTTTATTTATCTATCTATTATATATATATATATATATACTGAATATATATGATATTTAAATCATATTTTATATTCTGTAAGTAAGTAAATCATGATATAAGTAATAATGATGTCAAGAACAACAAGTCAAAACACCTACGATAAATGAAACGATTTTACCCAAAACGCTTCTTTAACATTGAATTTACAAAAGAACGGGTAATATAATGTCATAAGTGAACCATATATGCTATCATAACAATGAATATGATTCTGGAATAAGTCAATAACATGATTTAAATCATTATACAGGAGGTTCGGACACTTACAAAGCAAGTCGGACATAAGGTAAGGGAAATATCACAATCTCATTTTTATCCGAGATTGTTTATTCGTAAGTATTTACTGGGGTGTATTTTATCATCCACGCCCATGTTCCTTCAATATGTTATATTGTTTCCATCCACTTACAATAGTTTAAATCCAATTTTACTCTTCGGTGAGTTTTTAGTAAAGAATATGAAAGGAATCTTTTGTCGCTTTTTCATACGAGGTACTTTTTGACTTTTCCGACAAAAGTACGAGAAGAATGTTTTTTTAACTTATACGGCACGAACGGATTTATACTGTTTTATAAAGCCTTATCTTTATGAAGCTTCCTCTAAAAGATTTCATGACTATTTTCAATAAAATCTCTTTCTTTTAAAATTTCATGTTGTTTTGTGAAAAGAAATTGATTTTGAAGAAGAAAGGATATTTTCCTCAAGAATTCAATTCAAGTGTTTTATCAAAATTATTTTCCATATAAGATAATAAATGGTTCTGTTTCTATCCATATTTTTACATTGATTTGACTATGTTGTGATGGAATTATGTTTATGAATTCCTTTATCTTATATGAATGGTTTTATGATGTCATGTTGTTTAAGAATCCCATTTTTATTACATGGGTTATGCAATGATGTATGATTTATGATTTTGTGGCACACATAAGAAAGGATTCATTAAGAGATGGGTGGGACCTATATCTCCCTCCAATGCATTGGGTAAAGATTTTATATCTCATGAGATAGACATGGCTGGAATGGTAGGTTATACCGGTTCAATGAAACAGGACTGAAACGAGGATTACTCGATTCAGAAAGGGACTTTGTCCACTAAGATAGTCTTGGCAATGAGTCTTGACTAACAAGAAATGATTCTCTATGATTATGTGTGTATGCCACAATGAGTAATGTTTTAAGTTATGATTTCATTTTCACTTCTATGATTTATCCCATGTTATGATATTATGAGCTCTTTTGCAGGTTAAGATTTCCAAAAACTATGTTCTTATGTATATGATGTGATTGATATTTCTTTTGTTTACCCTTACTGAGCATTTGAGCTCACCCTTTTATGTTTTCTTTTCCCCAGGATATAAAGAAAGGTCTTAGGTAAAAAAAGGGAAAATCTTTATGGGATATATTGAAGATCTTTCACCACGTTTAGAAGATTACGTTCCGAGTTTCCAAAGACACTAAACTATTACGATCCTTGTGTGTGTGTTTTTGTTATGTACTAAGTATTCCGCAAAAGTAATGTAATGTCCATGTACGATAAGCTTCGGGCCTCTATAGGAGGAAATATCAAATTTCCATTGATATTATTTTCATTATGATTATCCTTAAAAACAGAATAGGATGGGTTCCAATGTGAAAATATTGGATGATATCCTAGATCATCATTTATCATTTTTTAGTCATCGAATCTTGGTTTTTGTGGTTATTGGGAATGATGACTATAAAACGAAGAACAACACAATGCTCATAAATATATTATATAGAACTACGATGAAATTTCATGATTTGGGATCTATGAACTACTTCTTATTATTTTCATATATATTTATATTAGATTACTTTATTTACATTAATTTTTTTAATAGACTATATGTTGACCATATCATAAAAATATACTTATTATATATTCTACTCTTAAATAACATCATCAATATTTTTTGTATTATTTTATTATAAATGTATGTTATGATGTGTTTTATTTAAAACTAATAATTTTTTTAATGATATTTATTATTAATTATTTTTATTGTTTGCAGGAAACATAAAATAAAGATAAAATTAAAATATGAATATGTGTGCACAAAAAACTCTATCAAAATTGTTAAAATTAAAAAATAGATATGTGGTTAATTGATATTGATTTCATAAATGCATATACGGTGGCTTATTGAAATCCGTGAATAGTGGTTTTTTTAATGGAAATCATGATAAAAATATTATGTTTAATTTTTTCGTATGCTGGATGAAATAATTGGGTAATATTATATGTGAAAAAATTATGTATCAATTTTTAAATGTTATTTTTTTGATAATTATCAAGGAATGTGACCACATCCACACCATTGTGTCATTGAAATTAAATATAACATCTTTCATTCATCAAATGAACTATTTAAATTATCATATTTGTAGCATAAGGTTTATTTTGTAAATTGTTGGGATGTTTTGATAGATTTTAGTAATAATAGAGTGTAATCAAAATGAAATCACATGAAAATAATTTAATTTATAATAAAATTATATTTTTGGATTTATAAAATATTTAAATTATTCAAGAAACATCTCAAAATATATCTCACACACGGTGAGATAAACATATAGTTGATAGAACCCCTAGGTAATGGCTGATTATATTGATATTGTCGATGAAGTAATAAGGGACAATGAAATTAAAATTTGAATGGAGGTTGATGTGGCTAAAGGTGGGGATGAAGTCATTATTATTGATTAAAATGATAAAGAAGATGATGATTTATGTATGATTTTCATGTATTTATTATTTTTTTAAATATTATTTTTTTAATAATTATGTACAAGATTGTTTTTTTGTATAAGATGGATAGGCCCAATGATTTATTCTGATAAATTATTGATGCAAGGTACTATTAATATTATAAAAATATATTTTTTGGTAATAAAATTATTTTTTTTCATTGTATTTATTGGTTTTTTATATATGATACCAATATTAAAAAATATGCATATCATACCTTTTTATGTTCTTGTTTATATTCATAGATAATAGGTATATTCTAGTGTTTATTAGGTTTTTATATTTGATATCAGTATTAAAATTTTATTAGAGGTAATATGATAATATTTTGATGATTATTATTTTATTATAATTTATATTTTATATTAAAAAATACAAGGTAATATTATTTATTTTATATGGATAATGATTATCAAAATAATATTTTTCATTCTCTTCGAGTTTTAGAACATACTGTTTGTGAGGTTTATTTATATGATCTGCAAGATGTTGCACCTATTTGGAGGGGGTATAGTCCTTATAGCATCCCACCTTTTTATAACATAAACTTTCATTTCATTACACAAAACTGAGGATCTTTAAGGTTTAGTGTCTTGGAAACTAGGAACATAAAACATGAAAACATAAAACATTCTTCTTAAGAACTTGAAAAGATTCTCCTCATGTTCATCCTCGGTTCATTACTGCATCTCATAACCTGGGGACATAAATCAAAAGAAAGGGTGAGCAGAAGGCCCACTAAGGGAAATAAGAGAAACATTTTACATGTGAACTTGAGATAATTCAATAAGGTCATGAAAAGAACATTAAGGCATGAGAAATAAATCATGAGATATATCATAATAAAAATAACATTTTTCATAACATTAAGATGTGGCTACAACATTTAACATAGACAATCATGAACATATCACCAAGGTCCATCCCCAAGGTGTCATTTTAAAATTACCAAGGTTATTCACCAAGGTATCATGAAAATTGTAATCTCTAGTGGTTACATCATTACACAATGCCTTAGTGTGCTATCAGGTCGCACCATTAAATTTGACTTTATTGTCATGTGATCCAAATATATCGTCATCAAACATTTCATAAATGACCCATATAGCATAAAATAAATGGGTTTCATTTCATACTCATAACGTTTTAAAAACTGCTTTAAAGACATGATCTTTAGGTCACTTTAAACCCACGAAAAGGGAAAGCGGGTTTCATGAACGTAAATCCCAGAATTTAAAATACAACATATTGGTATATATGTGAATACCCATATATAAGGTAGAGATTTGAGTATTCGCTTAATAAAATAAAATATCTTTAGAAAAAAGAGAGACACATTTTGAGACGAAAATTCTACAGCATAACGGCTATGTTACAAGGTTTTTAGAAAACATTGAAAAGAGAGGGGACATGGGTCAAACATTCATAAATGACTCATAAAACAGTAAAGGGACAGAATATAAGGGATTTAAGAACATGGTAATGATATTTTAAAATATACCATATGAAATGAAGAACTTGAAAGAAAGACAAAAATAAGATTTCTCTTATGAAAATTCGGCAGCCTAACAGCGTTACATAAACTTCAACCAAAAATGAATTGATGAGATAAAATAGGGTCTCTCATCATATGAACATAAAATATCAGTATGATAGATATAGAGATCCTACCCCAACATAATAAAAAGGAACTTTCACGACTTGACATGGAATTAGAACATTGAAAAAGGAAAAAAGGTGCAATTACCACTTAAAATTTCGGCAGCCTAACAGCGTCACTTAAAACTTCAAAATACTGAATTGAAGAGATCAAATGGGGTCTCTCATCATATGATCACAAAATATCAGTATTATAGATATAGTGATCATACCCCAACATAATAAAAAGGAACTTGAAATAATTGACATGATTGTAGAACTTAAAAACGAGAAGGGTGAAAGAACCACTTAAAATTTCAGCAGCCTAACGGCATCACTTAAAACATCAAAATAGTGAATTGAATAGATCAAATGGGGTCTCTCATCATATGATCACAAAAGATAAGTATGATAGATATAGAGATCATACCCCAACATAATAAAAAGAAACTTGAAATACTTGACATGAATGTAGAAATTTAAAAAATGAGAAGGGTGCAAAAATCTCTAAAAAATTCGGCAGCCTAACGGTGCCACATAAATTTTATTAAAATGAACTAATGAGAGAAATAGGGGGTCTCTCATCATATGAACATAAAAGTGAAGTATGAATAATATAAAATAGCTTCCTTAAACATAAGATCATGGAGCATAAATGAAATTACATAAAAGAGATTTCTTAAAAAGAAAGAGAGAGGTCGGATCCCTTACCTTAAAACATAACTCTTAAAACTCAATGGTTGGGACCTTGAGGGCTTGGGGGCACCTTGGGAGGACTCCTTGGGAGGTAATGAGACCAAAACATCGTTGGTGGGGAGTTGGGAGTCCAAATGGATTAGAGGATGGCTTGGTATTTATAGGGAAAGTGAGGGGACAAGGCATTAATGGCCAAGGGACACCTCAAAAGTGGTTTTCTCAAAACCATATGCTCTCCCAGGGTATTTCCAATGGAGTTAGGCCACATGGGGACCCCCATGCAATAATTCACCACCATTGGTCAGCCAACCCATAAAATATCTCATGACATCATCATTACACAGTTATGATGTAATTAAATATACCGAAACCCTAAAACTGTATTTTTACTATTCACTGATAATTCAACTTTCTCTGAAAAATCCCAAAATTTCACCTTAACCAAATATCAATGCTCTAATTTCAAAAATGAACTCCATTTTAGAAAAATAATTTTCAAAATATTTTTAATTTAATTTTTAATTAAAAAACACTATTCACCTGAAAAAACTAATACTTGAATAATAATTTATGAAACCGTTATTTAACCATTTTATTGAATCACATTACTTAATAAAGGTTCCCAGATTATACTAATACTTTCATTAAGTGAGATTACTAATCCATTTGGTCACATTACTAATCCTATGCATAAAATCATTATTCATAATTTACTATGCATCAAAAATCAAGTTGATCTTATTAGACTCGAAATTTCGTACTGAACATAATTGTAGAAGACCATTTTTCGAAAATCATTACACATTTTTAATTATTTAAGGTTTACATAAACATTTTTAAAATATCCATTTTCTAAATTTCATCAAAAATATGCATACTATATTTATCCGGTCATTTGAAAATTCATAAACATCATCATAAGAAGAAATGCCAATTTTTATTTAAAACCAAGGATTACACAAGGCAGCTACGGTCTCCTTACATAGCCCCTTATCACACCAGCATATGACCGAAGTGTAAGGTGTGCTAAGGTGAGAGAATCTGAGGGAGGCTCGGCCAACATCGCACGAGTAGTAATTTCTATCAGTTTGAACTTCTCACGAAGTCGCTCCCGTTCTAGCTTCACACGATGAAGTTCAGCTTGGTTTTGGTCTAGAGCAAATCCCAGTGGTGCTACCTCCTTCCCAAGTTCTGTTAGATGGGCTTCGATCGGTCCAAGACTACTGGTTGAGGCCATCAAATCTTCATTCTATATTAATTAACCAACATTACTTGTATTTAGAGTCAAAAATCGAAACATTTAGTTTCCAACGGTCATATTGACCAATGGTCATATAACAGTCAAAACCCAATGGTCTCATTTTAATTATACTCATGTTATCAAATGAAATAGTTTTGTTTAGTATATAAAAAATGGAATAACACACAAGATTTATTCAAAATTTCGGGTCGTTACAATCTCACCCCCATAAGAAATTGCTTCCTCACAATTTTTAAAATTGGGTTTTGAAATTTCATTGAAAGTCCCACATCCGAAAATGAGTTAGTAAAACTATTACTTTAAAAAATGAAAGGGAAGTACAAAGGTCACCCATGTTAACCCACACTAGGATTCCATGTAGGAAAACATGGACATGGAAGAAAAGCAAAGGGTCAAGTTCTGAGGGAGAGCGATAGAGAAAATGATTAAGAGAAAGTAAACCATAAGAAAATCCCAAACTTATGATGTGTGTAAACGGTCTTTGATTACCTAGTAGGAAACATAAACCAACAATGTTTTTGTTTTACGTTCCTTTTCATAATTTTGAGGAATTCATTTACTACATAGAAAATATATACCTACCTTTATATAGAGTTTCATCCTTTAATAAGTTTCTACCCAAAACTAATCTTTTCTCCAAACGATGAGCATTCAAAAAAACCCGGTCTCATCAAAACACAATAATTATCTTCTAGAGAATCACATAATCCACAAAATATTAACCATCTATTTCATCTATCTTTAAACATTATCCCAAAAACAAAAAGGTTAAGGGAAAACAACTTCTCAAAATAAAACAATCCCATAGGAATGGAAAGTACTTTTAAATCTTCACAGTTCCACGGTACTACCCAGAGTTCATCATAGACCATTCAGTAAATAATTGTCCTTAAAAATCCTCAAAATAAACAAAACTAAGATTGAAACCCAAATACAAGAATGATTTGATAACATATTCCTCCAAGGTAAACTTTATCATTAATCTCCAAACAACATCAACCACTCCTAATATCTTATAACAAAAGTAACTAACCTAAAACATTTTACCCCAAGATAGGTTAATCATTTCCATAAGTAACCTAAATTACTATAAGTACGCCTTAAATTCATCGATTCTTCAAAATATAAGTCAACCTTAATCCTCAATGAAAATACCGTAGTAATCTATTTACCTCGATCATATAGGGTCCCCCAAATAGTGAACTTCTTCCAAAATAATAATCGTCTTTTAATCTCCTAATCATCTCTGTCATATTAATATGAAAATCGTCGCATTTCTTATCACATTATTTGTTGGGGCATGTTATTTCATTTCATACCATTAACTAAGAAGAGAAATTATAATTAGGGGCTTAAATACTTAGACAATAATCATGAAAAGGAACTTAAAGCATATAAGGATAACTTGTAGAAAAAATTATACCAGTACTTGTCATCCACTAGGTTTCAAACTAAGTTATCCATGATCATATATTCTTATGTGAATCTTTATTTTATTTTATCTTTGTTCCTTTAATAATGGTTCATACTAAGCTTATGAATTTACCAAAGCATATCCCCCGGGATTGTCGTAACCAAGAGTGCAGCAAGGCCCGTTGTCGTGAACCAGTTCCTGTTCGAGTCTAGCTCAAAGCGGTGTTTTCATGTTTTACCCCAATGTACATCTGTTCCAGAGCCACCTCTACCTGCTCGTATCCAGAAAGGGATGTATTTTCTTGGAAACCCATTACTAAATAGTCAACAAAATACCAGGAATATATCCTATATATAAACTTTTCTAAAGGATTCTTCCTAAAGTTTTCATATCCAAATTTTCACAAATAACTAAACCATCCTTTGATACCAACTATAGAATTTTTCCTTTTTATAACATAAACTTTCATTTCATTACACAAAACTGAGGATCTTTAAGGTTTAGTGTCTTGGAAACCAGGAACATAAAACATGAAAACATAAAACATTCTTCTTAAACAATTGAAAGGATTCTCCTCATGTTCATCCTAGGTTCATTACTGCATCTCATAACCTGGGGACATACATCAAAAGAAAGGGTGAGAAAAAGGCCCAGTAAGGGAAACAAGAGAAACATTTTACATGTGAACTTGATATACTTCAATAAGGTCATGAAAAGAACTTTAAGGCATGAGAAATAAATCATAAGATATATCATAATAAAAATAAAATTTTTCATAACTTTAAGATGTGGATACAACATTTAACATAGAAAATCATGAACATATCACCAAGGTTCATCCCCAAGGTGTCATTTGACAATTACCAAGGTTATTCACCAAGGAATCGTGAAAATTGTAATCTCTTATGGTTACATCATTACCCAATGCATTGGAGCGCTATCAGGGCGCACCCTTAAATTTGCCTTTATTATCATGTGAGACACATATATCAACATCAAACATTTCATAAATGACCCATATAGAATAAAATAAATGGGTTTCATTTCATATTCATAACGTTTTAAAAACTTCTTTAAAGACATGATCTTTACGTCACTTTAAACCCACGAAAAGGGAAAGCGGGTTTCATGTATGTAAATACCAGAATTTAAAATAGAACATCTTGGTATATATGTGAATACCCATATAGAAGGTAAAGCTTTGAGTATTCACTTAATAAAATAAAATATATTTACAAAAAAGAGAGAGACATTTTGAGACGAAAATTCTGCAGCATAACGGCTATGTTACAAGGTTTTTAGAAAACAATGAAAAGAGAGGGGAAATGTGTAAAACATTCATAAATGACCCATAAAACAGTAGAGGGAAAGAATATAAGGGATTTAAGAACATCTTAATGAAATTTTAAAATATACCATGTGAAATGAAGAACATGAAACGAAGACAAAAATATGATTTCTCTTATGAAAATTCGGCAGCCTAACGGCGTTACATAAACTGTAACAAAAAATGAATTGATGAGATCAAATAGGGTCTCTCATCATATGAACATAAAATATCAGTATGATAGATATATATATCACACCCCAACATAATAAAAATGATCTTTCAAGAATTGACATGAAATTAGAACTTTGAAAAGGGAGAATGGTGCAAGGACCACTAAAAATTTCGGTAGCCTAACGACGTCACTTAAAATTTCAAAATACTGAATTGAAAAGATCAAATGTGGTCTCTTATAATATGATCACAAAAGATCAGAATGATAGATATAGAGATCATACCCCAGCATAATAGAAAGTAACTTGAAAGACTTGACATGATAGTATAACTTCAAAACGAGAAGGGTGAAAGAACCACTTAAAATTTCGGCAGCCTAACGGCGTCACTTATAACATCAAAATACTGAATTGAAGAGATAAAATGGGGTCTCTCATCATATGATCACAAAATATCAGTATGATACATATAGATATCATAACCCAACATAATAAAAATGAACTTGAAAGACTTGACGTGAATGTAGAACTTTGAAAATGAGAAGGGTGGAAGAACCTCTTAAAAACTCGGCAGCCTAACGGCGCCACATAAATTTTATTAAAATGAAATGATGAGAGAAATAGGGGGTATCTCATCATATGAACATAAAAGGGAAGTAATATTAATATAAAAGAACATCCTTAAAAATAAGATCATGGAGCATAAAAGAAATTACATAAAAGAGATTTCTTAAAAAGAAAGACAGAGGTCGGATCCCTTACCTTAAAACAAAACACTTAAAACTCAAAGGTTGGGACCTTGGGGGCTTGGGGGAAACTTGGGAGGACTCCTTGGGAGGTAATGAGACCAGAAATTCGTTGGTGGAGAGTGGGGAGACGAAATGGATGAGAGGATGGCTAGATATTTATAGGGAAATTGAGGGGACAAGGCATTAATGGCCAAGGGACACCTCAAAAGTGGTTTTCTCCAAACCATGTGCTCTCCCATGGTATTTCCCATGGAGTTAGGCCACATGGGTACCCCCATACAATACTTCACCACCTTTGGTGTCCAAAAGATAAAATATCTCATTAAATCATCATGACACAGTTATTATGTCATTAAACATATCGAAACCCTAAAAGTGTATTTTTACTATTCACTGAAAATTCTACTTTCTCAGAAAAATCCCAAAATTTCACCTTAACCAAATATCAATGCTTTGATTTCAAAAATGAACTCCATTTTAGAAAAATAATTTTCTAAATATTTTTAATTTAATTTTTAATTAAAAAACACTATTCACCTGAAAAAAACTAATACTTGAATAATAATTTATGAAACCGTTATTTAACCATTTTATTGAATCACATTACTTAATCAAGGTGCTTAGATTATATTAATACTTTCATTAAGTAAGCTTTCTAATCCATTTGGTCACATTACTAATCCTAATCATAAAATCACTATTCATAATTTACTATTCCTCAAAAATCATGTTGATCTTATTAGACTCGAAATTTCGTACTGAACATAATTGTAGAAGACCATTTTTTGAAAAACATTACACATTTTTAATTATTTAAGGTTTACATAAACATTTTTAAAATATCCATTTTCTAAAATTAATCAAAAATATGCATACTATATTTATCTGGTCATTTGAAAATTCATAAACATCATCAAAAGAAGAAATGCCAATTTTTATTTAAAACCAAGGATTACACAAGGCAGCTACGGTCTCCTTACATAGCCCATTATCACACTAGCATAGGACTGAAGTGTAAGGTGTGCTAAGGTGAGTGAATCCGAGGGAGTTTCGGCTAACATCGCACGAGTATTAATTTCTATCAGTTTGAACTTCTCGCAAAGGTGCTCCCGTTCTAGCTTCACACGATGAAGTTCAACTTCGTTTTGGTCCAGAGCAAAGCCCAGTGGCGCTACCTCCTTCCCAAGTTCTGTTAGATGGGCTTCGATTGGTTCAATACTACTAGGTGAGGCCATCGAATCTTCTTTCTATATTAATTAACCAAGATTACCTGTATTTAGAGTCAAAAATCGAAACGTTTAGTTTCCAGCTGTCATATTGGCCAATGGTCATATAACAGTCAAAACCCAACGATCTCATTTTAATTATACTCATGTTATCAAATGAAACATTTTTGTTGAGTATATAGAAAAATAGAATAACACACAACATTTATTCAAAATTTCGGGTCGTTACAATCTTCCCCCCTTAAGTAATTGCGTCCTCGCAATTTTAAAAATTGGGTATTGAAATTTCATTGAAAGTCCCACATCTAAAAAGGAGTTAGTAAAACTATTAATTTAAAAGAAAGAAAGGGAAGTACAAGGGTCACCCAAGTTAACCCACACTAGGATTCAACATAGGAAAACATGGACATGGAAGAAAAGAAAAGGGTCATGTTCTGAGGGAGAGCGATAGAGAACATGATTAGGATAATGTAAACCATAAGAAAATCCCAAACTTATGATGTGTGTAAACGGGCATTGATTACCTAGTAGGAAACGTAAACCAACAACGTTTTGTTTTTACGTTCCATTTCATAATTTTGAGGAATTCATTTACTACATAGAAAATATACCAACCTTTATATAGAGATTCATCCTTTAATAAGTTTCTACCCAAAACTAAACTTTTCTCCAAACGATGAGCATTCAAAAAAAACTCGGTCTCATCAAAACACAAGAACCATCTTCTAGAGAATCACATAATCCACAAAAGATTAACCATCTATTTCATCTATCTTTAAACATTATCCCAAAAACAGAAAGGGTAAGGTAAAACAACTCTTCAAAAAGAAATAATCTCATAGGAATGGAAACTAATTTTAAATCATCAAAGTTCCATGGTACTACCCAGAGTTCATCATAGACCATTCCGTAAATAACTGTCCTTAAAAATCTTCAAAATAAACCAAACTAAGATTGAAACCCAAATACAAGAAGGATTTGATAACATAGTCCTCAAAGGTAAACTTTATCATTCATATCCAAACAACATCAACCACTCCTAATATCTTATAAAAATGTAACTAACCTAAACATTTTTACCCCAATATAGGTTAATCATTTCCATATGTAACCTAAATTACTATAAGTCCGCCTTAAATTCAACGATTCTTTAAAATATAAGTCAACCTTAATGCTCAATGAAAATACCGTAGTAATATATTTAACTCAATCATATAGGGTCCCCAAAATAGTGAACGTCTTCCAAAATAATAATCATCTTTTAATCCCCTAATCATCTCTGTCATATTAATAAGGAAATCATCGCATTTCCTATCACATTGGTTGTTGGGACATGTTCTTGCAATTCCCACAATTAACTAAGAATAGAAAGTATAATTAGGGGCTTAAATACTTAGCCAATAATAATGAAAAGGAACATAATGCATATAAGGATAACTTGTATAATAAAAGTATACCCTAACTTGTGATCCCCTAAGTTTCAAACTATGTTATCCATTATCATATATTCTTATGTGAATATTTATTTTATTTTATCATTGTTCCTTTAATAATGGTTCATACTAAGCTTATGAATTTACCAAAGAATATCCCCCAGGAGTGTCATAACCAAGAGTGATGCAAGGCCCGTTGTTGTGTACCAGTTCCCGTTTGAGTCTAGATCAAAGCGGTGTTTTCGGGTTTTACCCCTAGGTACATTAGTGCCAGAGCCACCTCTATCTGCTCGTATCCAGACAGGGATGTATTTGCTTGGAAACCCATTACTCAATACTCACCAAAATACCATGAAGATATCGTATATATAAACTTTTCTATAGTCTTCTTCCTAAATTTTTCATATCCTAATTTCCACAAATATCAAAACCATCCTTTGATATGAACTATAGCATCCCGCCTTTTTATAACATAAACTTTCATTTCATTACACAAAACTGGGGATCTTTAAGGTTTAGTGTCTTGGAAACCAGGAACATAAAACATGAAAACATAAAACATTCTTCTTAAAAAATTTAAAGGCTTCTACTCATGTTCATGGTAGGTTCATTACTGCATCTCATTACCTGGGGATATACATCAAAAGAAAGGGTGAGCATAAGGCCCAGTAGGGGAATCAAGAGAAACATATTACATGTGAACTTGGGATACTTCAATAAGGTCATGATATGAACAATAAGGCGTGAGAAATAAATCATGAGATATATAATAATAAAAATAATATTTTTCATAACTTTTAGATGTGGATACAACATTTAACATAGACAATCATGAACATATCACCAAGGTCCATCCCCAAGGTCTCATTTTATAATTACCAAGGTTATTCACCAAGGTATCGTGAAAATTGTAATCTCTAGTGGTTACATCATTACCTAATGCATTGGAGCGCTATCAGGGTGCACCCTTAAAAATTCATTTATTATCATGTGAGCCACATATATCATCATAAAAAATTTCATAAATGACCCATATAGCATAAAATAAATGGGTTTCATTTCATACTCATAACGTTTTAAAAACTTATTTAAAGACATGATCTTTACGTCACTTTAAACCCATGAAAAAGGAAAGCGGGTTTGATGTATGTAAATCCTAGAATTTAAAATATAAAATCATGGTATATATGTGAATACCCATATAGAAGGTAGAAATTTGAGTATTCAATTAATAAAATAAAATATCTTTAGAAAAAAGAGAGAGACATTTTGAGACGAAAATTCTGCAGCATAACGGCTATGTTTCAAGGTTCTTAGAAAACATTGAAAAGAGAGGGGACATCGGTCAAACATTCATAAATGACACATAAAACATTAGAGGGACAGAATATAAGGTATTTAAGAACATGGTAATGAAATTTTAAAATATACCAAATGAAATGAAGAATATGAAAGGAAGAAAAAAATAAGATTTCTCTTATGAAAATTCGGTAGCCTAACAACGTTACATAAACTTCAACCAAAAATTAATTGATGAGATAAAATAGGGTCTCTCATAATATAAACATAAAAGATCAGTATGATAGATATAGAGATCATACCCTAACATAATAAAATGTAACGTTCAAGACATGACATGGAATTAGAATGTTGAAAAGAGAGAAAGGTGCAAGGACCACTGAAGATTTCGGCAGCCTAACGGCGTCACTTAAAACTTCAAAATACTGAATTGAAGAGATAAATTGGGGTCTATCATCATATGATCACAAAATATCAGTATGATAGATATAGAGATCATACCCCAACATAATATACAAGAACTTTAAAGACTTGACATGATAGTAGAACTTCAAAACGAGAAGGGTGAAAGAACCACATAAAATTTCGGCAGCCTAACGGCGTCACTTAAAACATCAAAATACTAAATTGAAGAGATAAATTGGATTCTCTCATCATATGATCACAAAAGATCAGTATGATATATATACAGATCATACCCCAACATAATAAAAAGGAACATGAAAGACTTGACATGAATGTAGAACTTTGAAAATGAGAAGGGGGAAGAATCTCTTAAAAATTTGGCAGCCTAACGGCGCCACATAAATTTTCTTAAAATGAAATGATAAGAGAAATAGGGGGTCTCTCATCAAATGAAAATAAAAGGGATGTAAGATGAATATAAAATAACATCTTTAAAATTAAGATCACGGAGCATAAAAGAAATTACATAAAAGATATTTCTTAAAAAGAAAGAGAGAGGTCAGATCCCTTACCTTAAAACGTACCTCTTAAAACTCAAAGGTTGGGACCTTGTGTCACGACCCACCCTCGGGGTCCGTGCCGTGACTACCCCAAGCCCGGCTTCCATAGGCCAGGGGCTGGCGACTAGCAACAAGGTGTAAATCCTGGTAAAAATGGAAGGCATTGCCTTTGTAAAGTAAACAAACACCACAGAGTAAGCAAGTGGAAAGTAAACACTAAGTAAAAACAGAGTACAACTGAAAGTGCGGAAAAGTAAATGGGCCAGTATACAAACCCAAACTGAAAGTAAAGTACAACTCAAAAGAGAAAACAACAACTATAAGTAAAAGCCGCTACACCGAGCTGTCCACTGGAGATCCCACCTGAAGGGTGGGTACAGATAGCTCCACTGCTCCACAGGTCCCGTCGTCCGCTCCGAACACGTCCCGCCCAGTGGTCCACCTCCAGGTACCGTCCTGCTCTGCAAGCCTCAGCCAAGATCCACGATGTCTATCGTCTGCAACCAACACAACGTAGTGCGGGCATATCCCGTGCAGGGGTGAGTATAAGCTTCTCAGTAGGGACCCCGAGACCCCCGGAGGTCTCACAAAATCCACAAAGGATAATCCACAAAGGAAGATACAAACACAAAGTAACAACTAATACTACTTAGGTATATGCCCATACATATACCTAATTCATCAATTCCAACACGCTCCATCCTCCGAGCCCAAGTACAACTCAATCCACACAGGAAAGTAAACGTATTCCACACAGGAAAGCAAAACGAAATCCACATAGGATAGCACAACTCAATCCAGACAGGAAAGCAACAGGATTCAGCTCACACAGGTATACTTCTTCGAAAGACAATAAAGTTGATCTCTGATCCATCTAAGTCGTCGGACCCACGAAGGATCGATAGGTAACTAACCCCCACAAAGGACCCACACAGGATCGGGCCCACACAGGACCTGTAGGCGCTGGTTCACACAGGACCGCTGAGCGCAAGGACCCACACAGGATCGGACCCACACAGGATCGGGCCCACACAGGACCTGTAGCACTGATCCACGTAGGATCGCTGAGTGTTGTAGTCATCGTTGAATCCACACAGTATCTCAGTATTGTCTTCGTCACAGTCACAGTAGCAGTAGCAGTAGTAGTCACAGTAACAGTCGCAGTCGCAGCCAGCACTAGGGTTCCCGCAAACAGCAAGCTCGTTCAGCAGGGTCCGCTCCACGAGCCGAGAGGCTGATACATCAACTGTCACAAAGTCCAGAGTTGATGTATCCAAAAGTTCCGTATCGTCAACAGGAACTCAACGCAACAGACGACGCGTCGATCGGTCGCCCGGTCTGAGAGTTATTGGCATTTTCGTCTCCGGGGCCCGGTTGGTTTTTTAAGGCAAAACCAACCCGACCGTACTCCACCTGCGTCCAAACCTCGGGCGGAGTATGCCAAAAGATCCGTCTCACTAAGAGGAACACAACCAAGCTGACGGCACGTCAATCGGACGTCTGTAGCTCAAAATATGAGCGTTTCCGCTCCGAAGGCCCGGTTGGTTTCGTGAACGAACCAACCCGGCCGAACTCAAAGTATTCTGAAACTTTGAGTGCGATATACCAAAACGACCGTCTCAATCCAAGGATCTTGTTTCCGCAGACGGTTCGTCAATCGGAGGTCCGTGGCTCATGTTATGGCCAAAAGACCGAAACCGTCTCCAAAACGGGGGGTCCGGGTCCGGGCCGACCCGGCCCGGCCGGCGGCGCGGCCTGGCGCCGCTGGGGTCACGCGCGGTGGGCTATGCCCCCGCTGCTTCAAAAAAAAACGGCGCGGCTTTTAGCCGCGCCTTTTGGTGAATCGGCCCCCATGGTGGGGGGGCCTGCGTGAGGAAACCGGGGGGCCTCCTGCCCCCCTCAAAGAAACCACCCCCCCTCATAAAATGGGGGGGGGGCTTTTGAGAGTTGACCGGGGGAATTTATTCCCCCGGTCTTTGACCTTCCGGCCGGCCACCTGGCCGGCCGGTTTTTCTCCAACGGGACCGGCAAGCCGGTCCCCTTCCGGTTTCCGACGCCGGCGGCAAGGCGTGCCGCCGGTCTTCCCGTCTCGCCGCGGCCCGGAAGCGGCCGCGGTGTTCGTCGTCCGGCACGGTGCGACGGCACCGCGCCCCTCTGCTGCGGCCCCGCTCCGGCCGCGGTGCCTTCGATTCCCTTCGACGCGGTGCGACGGCGTCGCGTTCGTGATGATTCTTCCACAGTGTGAATTTCCGCGTGGTGCGTCGGCACCACGCCATCTTGTTTCATCCGCAAGATAAATCAACAAGAACAAAGGAGGGGGTTCAGCCGAGTTCATGCGGTCCGGCCCCCTCACGTTAAACGATAACACATATTTAAATATCCTCACGTTTGTCATGCTAGAACCACGATCGAGAATAAATAAATAAATTGACAAAAACCCCTACCTCGATAGTCGCACGTTGACGTAGTCGTGGGAAGTGGTCGTCGCTTCGTTGATGTCGGTTAGAAGATGAAGAAGTCGAGGAGGAAGCAATCGGAGAAGACGAGTCAAGATTTCATCGTCGGTGTTCTTCGTGGGCGGCCGACGTTCTTCACATTCTTCCACGAAGGAGATGAAGAAGGTGGAGGATTTCTTCAGCTTCTCTCCGAAGCTCTTCCACAACTCACCCAACAATCCAAATAAAATAAGGTCCCTCCTTATTTTATTTACTAAGCCAAGCATTTCAAAAACTTAAATTTCGAAAACAAAACACTTAATTAATTATACATGGGTTGTGTAATTAATTAAGTGTTAAGTTATCAATCTTTAAAGGGGGAGAGAGAGGAGTTAGAGAATTTGAAAAGGTGGGGCTCGGGTAGGCCCCTTCACACCTTGTTCATCTCTTAGGTGGTTAAACCACCCAACTTCCAACAAAAGATTTTAACCACTTTAAAGATATAAAATAAATATTGTATCACGATTTTATTTTACTCTTCATTTCATCCAGAAAATTAAACAACTCCTCCTAGGCAAATGCAACTTCGGAAAAGGCCTTCTTAAGCGAAAATCAGCGCTGCGAGTTCATCGGTGTCCTCAGATTTCAATTCCGAGCACCAGATCAAAAGTTAGGAATTCCTGCTTGTTCGTTCACTTAACGTACCCAAGCCAAACTTTGTAAATTAATTCCAGGCACTCCGGGCCTTGGAATCAGGTGCCGTTAGAAACCGCGTTCTTGTAAAATTCCAAAGAAAATTAAGAAACTTGAATTTTACGGGTCTTTACATTACTCCCACCTCAGGGCTTTACGTCCCCGTAAAGATACATCAAAAACTAGGGAAACAAATGAGGGTACTGAGCACGCATCTGAGCCTCCCGCTCCCATGTGCTCTCCTGGAGGTTCCCGTGCTGCCATCTGATGCGCACAAGAGGAATCGATCACCCACGTAGGACCCACTCCTGTCTATCCTCTATCTCCACCGGGACCTCCGTAAAAGTCGCCCCATCGTCAATGTCAAGCTCCCCATGGTCAATGATGTGCGTCGAGTCGTGCACGTATCTCCTCAGCTGAGACACGTGGAAGACGTCGTGCACCCGGTGCAACTGAGGTGGTAGATCCAGGCGATAAGCCACCTCATCAATCCTGTTGAGGAACTGGAAGGGTCCAATGAAGCGCGGAGATAACTTGCCGCCTCGGTCAAATCTCTGAATACCACGTCGAGGTGAGACCCGCAAGAAGACGTGGTCACCATCCTCGAACTCTAGTGGCCTCCGCCTCCTGTCAGTGTATGACTTCTGCTGGCTCTGAGCTGTCCTCATCCGCTCCTGGATGACCTGGACCTTCTCTGTCGTGGCCTGGACCATCTCCAGTCCCACCAGTGCTGACTCCCCTGGGTCTGTCCAGCACAAAGGAGATCTACAAGGTCGGCCGTACAATGCCTCATACGGTGTCATCCCGATGCTGGAGTGGTAGATGTTGTTTTACGCAAACTCCAACAAGGGTAGGTGGTCCTCCTAGCTACGACCAAAGTCGAGGACACATGCACGGAGCATGTCCTCGAGAGTCTGAATGGTCCTCTCTGTCTGACCATCCGTCTGAGGGTGAAAGGCTGTGCTTAGACGTAGCTGTGTCCCGAATGCCTCCTGCAACCCCTTCCAAAGACGGGAAGTAAAGCGAGAATCTCGATCGGAGAAGATAGATGATGGCACGCCGTGGAGCCGCACGATCTCCTGAACGTAGAGACGTCCCAAGCTCTCCACTGATCCCTTCTCTCTAATGGGTAAGAAGTGTGCCGACTTGGTGAGTCGGTCAACAATCACCCAGATGGAGTCGTGACCTCTGGAAGTGTGTGGAAGTCCAGTCACGAAATCTATATATTTGTCGTCCCACTTCCACTCCGGAACCTCCAAGGGCTGTACCAAGCCTGCTGGTACCTGATGCTCCACATTCACCTGCTGGCAGGTGAGACATTGAGAAACAAACTCTGTTACTTCCTTCTTCATGCCTGGCCACCAGTGCTGTCGTCTGAGGTCCTGGTACATCGTCGCCACTGCAGGATGTACCGCGAAAGGAGAAGTATGAAACTCTCTCAGCACTTCCTCTCGCAAAGCGACTGGTACCATGATACGCCATCTGAAAAGGATGTCGTGCTCTGCTCCAAGGGAGAAACCATCAGGTGCCTGTCCCGAGGATATCTGTGCACGCCGTGTCTCACAGTCAGCGTCCTCACGCTGTGCCTCTCTGACCTGCTGCAGTAGTGGAGGGGTGACTGTGAGAGACTGGATGAAGGCTGATCCATCTCTATCCACGAAGGATATCTGTAAAGAGGCTAGCTGCTCTGTCGCCTCCTCAAGTAGTTGAATTCCCATCCTCCTGCTGAGGGCATCAGCTACCACATTCCCCATCCCAAGAGTATAGACTATCTCAAAGTCATAGTCATGGAGGAACTCGAGCCATCGCCGATGTCTCAGGTTTAGGTCCTTCTGCGAGAAGATATACCTGAGACTCTGATGATCGGAAAAGACTGTAAAGCGCTTTCCCATCAGGTAGTGTCGCCATGTCTTCAGAGCGAAGACCACTACTGCTAACTCCGGGTCATGGGTAGCGTAGTTCTGCTCATGCGGTCTCAACTGACGTGATCCATAGGCGATCACTGCCCGCTCCTGCATCAGAACACATCCGTGTCCGGTCCCTGATGCATCGCAGTAAACTACGTACCCTACTCCCTCCTCAGGCAACCTCATGATAGGTGCGCTGGTCAACCTCTGTCTTAGCTCCTGGAAGCTCTGCTGACATCTGTCTGACCACGCGAAGGGTTTCTCCTTCCTCTTTAACGTACATAAAAGCTACAAAGATTTCTCCTTTTCCGAAAAGTGAAATCTGGTCTCATCCCCTGGATGAACCACCTTCCTTGCCTAATACAGTCAATCCTGTCATGATTTGTTAATTCATGGCGTGGATGACGTCGTAAGGCCTCGACGCTGCTACCAAGAGATCCAACTGTTACTCTCACCTCCTAGGGTTGAGTCACACTGTCGGCATCAGTGTGTGGTCACTAGGTCTCCTCCAGTAAGAATCTCGCAAGTGAGGGTCAAGTCAACAGTTTTTAACTGGCACCTCTTAGTAAAAACAAACAAAAGACAAGAAAACAAAAGTCATGAAGGCAAGTATCTTTTATTACTTCAACTTAATGTACAAGGACACAAGGCAACACAATCTACGAAGCTAGAGGCATTATGGGCAAAGGCATCTATGCCTGGAGCTAGTCCCGAACTAGTCCACCCGCTTACGGAGCTCCATGATCGCAAGCTTCAGCTGCCTGAAGCTGTGCTCTTCCCTGAGGTCGGGGTGGACCTCCTGGTGGTGGTGGTGGTAGAGCCTCAAAGCGTCGCCCACCACCTGCTGCTCGGCCAGCTCCTCTGCCCGTCCGCCTCCTCCCTGAGGACTGCCATAGTCGAACCTCTGCCTCTACCTAGGTGGTTCCTCAACTGTCTGTTGCTCCTCTGCATGGCAGGTTGGGCAGTCACGAGCCATGTGGCTTTGCCCGCCGCATGCATAGCACTGTCTTCCACTCGAATGATTGGCTCCGCGCTGTGTGCCCCGCACTGCTGAGCCAGTGTCCTGAGGTCGTCTGCCTGAAGGTCTGGTCTGCCTGGACCCCTGAGTCATTCGTCGACTGCCAGCCGCAGAAAACTCTGCCACGTGCCGCCCTACGGTGGGTCTCGGTGCTGGTGTAGACTCAGCAAGGAAGCTCTCGATAAAAAGGGCCCGCTCCAGTACTCCTGTCTGAGTCGATATGCTGAGGGAGATCAGCGATGCTCTGATCTCGTGTCTCAACCCCTACTCGAAGGTCCGGGCCCAGAAGAATGGGTCACGTACCATGTCGGTCGAGTAGCGCGAGAGATCAGTAAATCTCGCCGAGTACTGATCGACCGTCATGCTGCCCTGCCGCAACTGAAGAAGCTCCTGGATACGCACCTCACGAAGGGTGGATAGGACGAACTCCGAGCGGAAGAGGCTCTCAAAGTCCGTCCATAGAATCGATGCCTCATCGTGCACCTGGAGCATCAAGCTCCACCATCGTCCTGCTGATGCGTGTAGTAGGCTCGCAGCGAGGATCACCATGAGGTCTGCTGGTGTCCTCACTAGCCTAAACACACGTACCACGGCCTCCAGCCAGTCATCTACTGCCTAGGGATCCGTCTCCCCACGAATCCTAGGTGGTCGCTGGCGCTGAAACTCATGCAGTGCGCTGAGGCGTCGTGCATCGTCAGCGGATGGTGCGGGAAGTATTGGTGGCTCGACGGGTAGATCTACTGCCGGTGCCACTACTGACAAAGGGCCCTGCACCGAGGCCTCGTCGCTCGGTGGGCTGTCTTCACACTCGACTCTCAGAACCCTAGCTGGCTGCCGTCGTGGGGCCATCCTGAAAGGAAACAGGTGCGCCACGGTCAGAACAGTATACCTGGTGAGCTGATATAAAGTAATCACAAAGAAAACTTTGAAACACACACGCAATCAATGTTTTCGTGCATTAAGTCGGAAATCAGAAGTCAGGGTCCTGGTGTACGGATACGTCGGCCGTCGCACCAACACTGGACTCCCTGGACTGATAACCACACTCAATACGCTAAACATTATTGCTTCACATAGAAAAGATCAGAGTTCGCGGTAGAACCAAACTCCTTTGATACCAATTTATCACGACCCGCCCTCGGGGTGCGTGCCGTGACTAACCCAAGCCCGCCTTCCATAGGCCAGGGGCTGGCGACTAGCACCAAGACGTAAATCCCGGTAAAAATGGAAGGCATTGCCTTTGTAAAGTAAACAAACCCCACAGAGTAAGAAAGCGGAAAGTAAACACTAACTAAAAACAGAGTACAACTGAAAGTGCGGAAAAGTAAATGGGCCAGTATACAAACCCTAACTGAAAGTAAAGTACAACTCGAAAGGGAAAACAACAACTGTAAGTAAAAGCCGCTACACCGAGCTGTCCACTGGAGATACCACCTGAAGGGTGGGTACAGATCGCTCCACTACTCCATGGGCCCCGTCGTCCGCTCCGAACATGTCCCGCCCAGTGGTCCACCTCCAGGCACCGTCCTGCTCTGCAAGCCTCAGCCAAGATCAACGATGTCCATCGTCTGCAACCAACACAACGTAGTGCGGGCATAGCCCGTACAGGGGTGAGTATAAGCTACTCAGTAGGGACCCCGAGACCCCTGAAGGTCTCACAAAATCCACAATGGATAATCCACAAAGGAAGATACAAACACAAAGTAACAACTGATACTGCATAGGTATATGCCCATACATATACCTAAGTCATCAATTCCAACACGCTCCATCCTCCGAGCCCATGTACAACTCAGTCCACACAGGAAAGTAAACGTATTCCACACAGGAAAGAAAAACGAAATCCACATAGGATAACACAACTCAATCCACACAGGAAAGCAGCAGGATTCAGCTCACACAGGTATACTTCTTCGAAAGACGATAAAGAAGATCTCTGATCCATCTAAGTCGTCGGACCCACGAAGGATCGATAGGTAACTAACCCCCGCAAAGGAACCACACAGGATCGGGCCCATAGAGGACCTGTAGGCGCTGGTTCACACAGGACCGCTGAGCGCAAAGACCCACACAGGATCGGACCCACACAGGATTGGGCCCACACAGGACATGTAGCATTGATCCACATAGGATCGCTGAGTGCTGTAGTCGTCGTCGAATCCACACAGGCTCTCAGTACTGTCGTCGTCGCAGTCACAATAGCAGTAGCAGTAGTAGTCACAGTAACAGTCACAGTCACAGCCAGCACTAGGGTTTCCGCACACAGCAAGCTCGTTCAGGAGAGTCCGCTCCACGAGTCGAGAGGCTGATACATCAACTGTCACAAAGTCCAGAATCGATGTATCCAAAAGTTCCGTATTGTCAACAGGAACTCAACGCAACAGACGGCGCGTCGATCGGACGCCCAGTCTGAGAGTTATTGCCATTTTCGTCCCCGGGGCCCGGTTGGGTTTTTAAGGCAAAACCAACCCGACCGTACTCCACCTGCGTCCAAACCTCGGGCGGAGTATGCCAAAAGATCCGTCTCACTAAGAGGAACACAACCAAGCTTACAGCACGTCAATCGGACGTCCGTAGCTCATGATATGAGTGTTTCTGCTCCGAAGGTCCGGTTGGTTTCGTGAACGAACCAAGCCGGCCGAACTCAAAATATTCCGAAACTTTGAGTGCGATGTACCGAAACGACCGTCTCGATCCAAGGATCACGTTGCCGCAGACGGTTCGTCAATCGGAGGTCTGCGGCTAACGTTATGGCCAAAAGACCGAAAACGTCTCGAAAACGGGGGGTCCGGGTCCGGGCCGACCCGGCCCGACCCCCCCTGGGTCGGCCCGAACCGGGTCTGACCCGGCGCTGCCCGGCCGGCGGCGGCGCGGCCTGGTGCCGCTGGGGTCACGCGCGGGGGGCTAAGCACCCGCTGCTTCAAAAAAAAACGGCGCGGCTTTTAGCCGCGCCTTTTGGAGAACCGGCCCCGCCTCGTGGGGGGCCTGCTTGAGGAAACCAGGGGGCCGCCTGCCCCCCTCAAAGAAACCGCCCCCCCTCATAAATGGGGGGGCTTTTGAGAGTTGACCGGGGGAATTTATTCCCCCGGTCTTTGACCTTCCGGCCGACCCCCTGGCCGGCCGGTTTTTCTCCAACGGGACCGGCAAGCCGGTCCCCTTCCAGTTTTCGACGCCAGCGGCCCGGCGTGCTGCCGGTCTTCCCGTCTCGCCGCGGCCCGGAAGCGGCCGCGATGTTCGTCATCCAGCATGGTGCGACAACACCGCGCCCCTCCGCCGCGGCCCCGCTCCGGCCGCGGCGCCTTCGATTCCCTTCGACGCGGCGCGACTGTGTCGCGTTCGTGATGATTCTTCCACGGTGTGAATTTCCGCGTGGTGCGTCGGCACCACGCCATCTTGTTTCATCCGCAAGATAAATCAACAAGAAAAAATGAGGGGGTTCGGCCGATTTCATGCGGTCTGGACCCCTCACATTAAACGATAACACATATTTAAATATCCTCACGTTTGTCATGCTAGAACCACAATCGAGAATAAATAAATAAATTATCAACAACCCCTACCTCGATAGTCGCACGTTGACGTAGTTGTGGGAAGCGGTCGTCATTTCGTTGACGTTGGTTAGAAGATGAAGAAGTCGAGGAGGAGGCAATCGGAGAAGACGAGTCAAGATTTCATCATCGGTGTTCTTCGTGGGCGGTGGACGTTCTTCGCGTTCTTCCACGAAGGAGATGAAGAATGTGGAGTATTTCTTCAGCTTCTCTCCAAAGCTCTTCCACACCTCACCCAACAATCCAAATAAAATAAGGTTCCACCTTATTTTATTTACTAAGCCAAGAATTTCAAAAAATTAAATTTCAAAATAAAAAACACTTAATTAATTATACATGAGTTGTGTAATTAATTAAGTGTTAAGTTATCAAGCTTTAAAGAGGGAGAGAGAGGAGTTAGAGAATTTGAAAAGGTGGGGCTTGGGTGGGCCCCTCCTCACCTTAATCCTCTCTTCGGTTGTTAAACCACCAAACTTCCAACAATCGATTTTAACCACTTTAAAGATATAAAATAAATATTTTATCAAAATTTTATTTTACTCTTCATTTAATCCAGAAAATTAAACAACTCCTCCTAGGCAAACGCAACTTCGGAAAAGGTCTTCTTAAGCGAAAATCGGCGCTGCGAGTTCATCGGTGTCCTCAGATTTCAATTCCGAGCACCGGATCAAATGTTTGGAATTCCCGCTCGTTCGTTCACTGAACGTACCTGAGCGAAACTTTGGAAATTAATTTCGGGCACTCCGGGCCTCGGAATCAGGTGCCGTCAGAAACTGTGTTCTTGTAAAATTCCAAAGAAAATTAAGAAAAAAATTTACCTTGAATTTTACAGGTCATTACACCTTAAGGGATTGGGGGACCCTAGGAGGACTCCTTGGGAGGTAATGAGACTAGAACATAGTTGGGGGAGAGTGGGGAGTCTAAATTGATGAGAGGATGGCTTGGTATTTATAGGGAAAGTGAGGTGACAAGGCATTAATGGCCATGGGACACCACAAAAGTGGTTTTCTCAAAACCATGTGCTCTTCCATGATATTTACCATGGGGTTAGGCCACATGGGTCCCCCATACAATATTTCACCACCTTTGGTCGGCCAACCCATAAAATATCTCATGACATCATCATGACACAATTATGATGTCATTAAACATACCAAAACCCTAAAATTGTATTTTTACTATTCACTGAAAATTCAACTTTCTCAGAAAAATCGTAAAATTTCACCTTACCCAAATATGAATTCTCTGATTTCAAAAATGAACTCGATTTTAGAAAAATAATTTTCTAAATATTTTTAATTTAATTTTTAATTAAAAAAACTATTCACCTGAAAAAAAAATTAATACTTCAATAATAATTTTTCAAACCGTTATTTAACCATTTTATTGAATCACATTACTTAATCAAGGTACCTAGATTATATTAATACTTTCATTAAGTAAGATTACTAATCCATTTGGTCACATTACTAATCCTAAGCATAAAATCACTATTCATAATTTACTATTCATCATAAATCAAGCTGATCTTATTAGACTCGAAATTTCGTACTGAACATAATTGTAGAAGACCATTTTTCGAAAATCATTACACATTTTTCAATATTTATGGTTTACATAAAATTTTTTAAAATATCCATTTTCTAAAATTCATCAAAAATATGAAAACTATATTTATCCGGTCATTTGAAAATTCATAATCTTCATCATAAGAAGAAATGCCAATTTTTATTTAAAACCAAGGATTACACAAGGCAGCTACGGTCTCCTTACATAGCCCCTTATCGCACCAGCATAGGACCGAAGTGTAAGGTGTGCTAAGGTGAGAGAATCCAAGGGAGGCTCATCCAACATCGCACGAGTAGTAATTTCTATCAGTTTGAACTTCTCATGAAGGCGCTCCCGTTCTAGCTTCACACGAGAAAGATCAGCTTGGTTTTGGTCCAGAGCAAAGCCCAGTGGTGCTACCTCCTTCCCAAGTTCTGTTAGATGGGCTTCGATCAGTCCAAGACTACTGGGTGAGGCCATCGAATCTTCTTTCTATATTAATTAACTAAGATTACTTGTATTTAGAGTCAAAAATCGAAACTTTTATTTTCCAGCGGTCATATTGACCAATGGTCATATAACATTCAAAACCCAATGGCCTAATTTTCATTATACTCATGTTATCAAATGAAACAGTTTTGTTGAGTATATAAAAAAAATAGAATTACACACAAGATTTATTCAAAATTTCGTGTCATTACAGTCCTGCATTATA
The DNA here is from genome assembly GCA_963277665.1 of Viscum album. Lineage (NCBI taxonomy): Eukaryota > Viridiplantae > Streptophyta > Magnoliopsida > Santalales > Viscaceae > Viscum > Viscum album. The sequence continues at coordinate 705,852,866 of OY728155.1, forward strand.
TTTTATTCATAACCAGGCTCCAGAGGGAATCCTAACTCTTTTCATTGATAATAATTTATTTTTCTAAGTTCAATTGTTTAATATATATATTTATTATATATAATTTTTTGTATAAGAGCTGGTAATAATATTATTATATTGTTTTATTTGCAAAAATTTTCCCATTTAAGTGTTGGGAAATACATTATGATGCAATGAAATTCTATTTATAATCCATGGTTTTCATGAGATTATGTTTCCATTTCTGTTCTTTAGTAGTCTTCTGGTAATTTTTTTTTTCATTATAAAATAATATGTACTTCTGTTATTCAATTAATTACTGACATATTTTTTTAATTTCCATGAAAACATTTTGGTCACTCGTTTTTGATGTTTGGACAGATCATAACATGGTGTCATGATAGATTTTTATGCATGATAATTTTAATTAGTGTTTACACAATAATAGAAGGAGTCATATGGATAAATATTCTATTAATATTCCTAGTTGTCTTGCATCTACCATAAACACAATTATATATCTTATCATTTATGAGATGGATTTTTCTACTACTAGATTAGAAATTTTAGAAGGAGGTCACTATCTTTTCATCACTACTGTGGCAGAGAAGAAGTCACACAGTGTGTCATGACTCATATATTTGGCATACATCTATGTCACAAGGTAATTAATATTATCTATTAATGTATATATACATGAAATATAATTTTTCTAATACTATATTTACTCGTACTATCCCCTCTATTATACATATTTTTTTCATAAGAATATATTTACATATCCTCATATAGAAGAACATGTTGTCAACTAACAACACGATATTGTGGTTAGTAATGTTTTTTTAAAAAGCTTACTAAAAATTATTATTATATTAAAAAAAATTTAATTATAATAGAAGTAAAAAAATGTAGATCTAAGTACACATTCATGAGAGTTTCAAGGAAAGAGTGAATAAGATGACACTTGTGAAATACATTTCCATGAGGGTGCCTATATATAGTTGACTTCCAAAGGTGTTAATAAATTTTGGGTGATCAGAATTAGTTTCTGAAGGACACAAAGGATTATTATTGAACATCATCTAAGTCAGTGGTGAGGTCAAAGGGATCTAGTTGGTAGTTATTATCAACACTATCATCCTCTGAAAATTATAAATAGAGTTTTATAGATCATTGTGAGATGATATAATTGATGTCGAGAGAGATAGAGGAGGAGAGTGACCAACAGTGTATAAGAGATGAGTTGGTATTAGAATATATGTTATGACTTGCATGTTGACTAGGTAAGGGTTTTACAAACCCTGGTCATTAAAGTGATCCTCATAAACCTAAAACCAGTTGGTGTTGTGTGATTTATTATGATTTCTGTAATTTTTTTGTGATAAAATTATTATTTTTGATATAATTTATTAATGTTATGTTTATATTCAGTTTATTTAATTATGTTTAATATATATATGTACATTATCTTTAAAAAAAGTTTTCAATTCCTCCATATATCTTTATTTTCCACAATTAGCTTTTTGTGAAGGACCCATAAAAATTTTTTATTTACTAGATTGAACAAATTATTTTGGACATATATATTAGCTATTGAAAAAACTAGATTCCTAAGGCTCTATAGAAATAAATTAATTTGAAATATTGTTTGTTGTGATGGATTATTATTGAAATACTCCCATAAAAATATTATATTTCTATTGGATTTCTTCCATATTATGTTTTCACATAAAACACAACCAACTATTTTGAAAACACTATTTTAAATTTGAAAATATTATTCAACTAAAAATGATCTTATATATGATTCAAATATAATTGTTTGTATTAAATATAACCAATTAATACGTATGATACTATAAATCAAATCTAAAGTATGATATTAATTTTAAATTAATAAATTTCTTGAAATGAAATGAGAGTTTTACTAAATCAGAATATCTCACTGTTCACTATATAATAAATATATTCTAAAACATATCATAGTATTATTCTAATGTAATTTTGATATATATATTAAAAAAATTAATATCAAATTTTAAAATAGATCATATTTAAATTACAATGAAATATAATATTTTCATACAAAAAATATAAAATTTATTCTTTTTAGGAAACATATTATTGATCTGTATAATGAATTTACTAAAAATATATTAATTAGTTATTTATAATTTTTCAATAGGTTTTTATTGAGTAAAATATTGATATATGTTTACACACATATATATATATATAACAAAATTAATATTGTTCATTCAAAAAATAAATTGATTGGTTATAGATATCCTATTTATAATAATAATAATAATTCATGGCTCATTTAATCTTTCCATTGTATGTCAAATAAGATATCAAAAATAATTTTCTATAAAAATATATTGGTGATACAAATCCTATTTGCGTACGTAAAAAACATTTTAATAATATAACAATATATTTTATTATGCACTAAAGAATATTAATATGTTAGAGGAAGAGGAAAATGTGTTGTGCATATAGTGAGAAGAAAAATGATTTATTAATTGAAGGAAAGGTAGTATTGAGATAATATATTTCTGAGAGGAATATTCAGTTGTTTACATTAATATTTTCAAACATTGAATAATGGTACTACATGAATGATAATATGCATGTAAGTGAATCTGGAGAACAATAAAGTGTATGAAATCAACAATCTTAATGAAAAAAATTATTGATGTATGTTCGGTTGGTAAAAATAATTTAATATCATTTGGATATACCAATGACCATTCGAGAGACATGAAAAATTGAGTTTCAATTTCAATCCATGCACTCTTTATCCCATAGGATGACTCTATAGGGAATATTGTTCTCATGGTAATCCATATGACATCATGGGAAAAACTTCCATCAGTGAGAGGTTGGCCTTATATAAGAATGTAGTACATTTTTGTGGGTGTGTTGGATATATTATAATATATAGTAAATATATTAAGAGAAAATATGAGATATAGTTTATAAAAAATAGGTAGATGTAATAAAAATTGTGCTTAAAAGAATGATTTATAATGAAATTTAAGAAACCATATTCACCCCCACTATCAATGTTTATATTATAGAATATCCATGTACATCAAAATTTGAGATAAAATTAATGTAGTCATATTATTATTAACAAAATTAAATAACATTCCAAAAAAGGATATTAGGAAAAAAAGTTTCTCCTTTGATAAAATTTGTTACATTTATATTTTTCATACTATGACAGATGTGATCCCATCATTCATAAGTAAAATATTCTAATGAATGAAATTTAATATCTTATAAACATATCTGAACAAATATAAGATAATATATTTTAATTATAAAATATTTTATGAGTTAAATACTACATTATATATGTTCTCTTTCATTATCTACCAAAAAAATCTCTATATCATACAATGAATTTGAAGTTTATATAGTTTCTATGGGGCTTCTGTGTGGTGTAGTTGAATTAGAAATGTCTAATAGGAAAAAAATAAAAGGTTCTTCAAATAAAAATACTTATTGAATAAATATTTTTATCTATATAGTGTTATGGAATGTTGGTAAATTGAAATTTAATGAATTTTTTTATTAAATCAAAAGCTAATATTTAATTATATAAAATATTAGTTTTTTATATAATAAAAATAAAAAATAAAAACACAAAATTTTAGATGTTAATGAAATATTACAATTCTTTGGTTCTATGAGTGAAGATAATGAGTAACATAGATTGGGTAAAAATTGATAACATGTGTTATAAACATCATGCTATTAGATATTATGAAATAAAGCCGTATGAAAACATGGTTTAATGAGTTTTACATTTAGAATACGATTCCTCTGAGTAAACATATATTAATTGGATTTTATCAATGATGTCACCTAGTAAAAATGATGACAACTAGTAAAACTATTTATTAGTGAAAATGATAATTTACTGCTAAATGTATGAATTATTTTAAATAGTATTTGATTTCCATAGAAAATAATTTATTTTTATATGGATATTTTATCATTTTTGGGAAAATGATATTATTTATAGATATAATATATGATCATAAGGAAAAAAATATGTTTTTTATCTTGATTTATATAGTAGTCATCAACATATAATATAAAAATCATAGTGTTTGATATATAAATATGTCATGTTTCATGTTTATTATTCAATATTCCAATGTTTACAATGATAACCAAAATGGAAATATTAATAATATGATACAATTATTAATAAATTCTAGACTATTTTTTAATCAGGGGGTTAGAGGGTATATTTTTTAACATGTTTTCTATTAGATCATTGCCTAAATAGGATTTTCCCTCTCATATGATGAGTTAGTACTCTTTGTTAATGATTCAGATTAAATGTGGAAGTGTACAAACCTAACATGATAAAACATATGAATTCCTAATCTATAGGATGGGGTAATGTAAAGTTCTTATCGATCTAATTTAATAGAGTGTGATATATTCAAAAAATATTTCACGGAACACATGAAAAGAATAGAATGTATGAGATAATATAATGGATTGAAACACTCAATGTGACATCGATAAACATTTTCTTTGACCAATGAATTATATGAATGCTAAATCATTGATATGATACAACTAATGTACATAGGTATGAATATACATGTAATTGATTGAGATAATTTTAGGTCACCTTATAGTCTAGGTAAAATAAATTCATTATAAAAATTATTTTTTGTTTGTTCGTTTCATCCCTATTAATTTTTTTTTTAATTAACATTTTCATTTTCATCATATAATGTTATTATTATATTAATTATTATTATTTTATTCTATAATTTTATGTTTGAAGAATTCAAATCATATAGAAAAATATATTTATGAAGATTATATATTGAATAATTTTTCCATGTATACATTATTACTTATCCTAAGAGTTATTAAATATATAATTTTTTTTAAATATAGATATGTTAATAATAATTTTTTTGTGATGTCAGAGTAATCCTACATATATTCATAATACTAGAATGAAACTATTCCCTCTTTTTCTCTACTACAGAATGTATTATAAATCATTGAAAGATAAAAAATATCATATGTTTTAAATAAATTATATTGCATATTATAAATTTAGATGATTATATTTCCATACACATAGGATGATATATATATATATATATATATATCAAATTTTCCCTCTCCACATGAAATACTTTATATATCATTTTCTATGAGGGGTAATATATTATGTGTGGATATTTTGATATATAGAAATTACACAATGTACCTGAATATAATTTTTTAACAATTTATTTGATATGCATTCTTTTAAAAATATAGAAATCATATATATATCTATAATTTTATATGTTATTTTATTTGAAATTTATTTTTTCAACCATTATTATAGAGTTATATATAATATTTTTTATTCACAAATAGGATTAAGAGTTCAAAATTTAAGTGGTTTTATTTTTGTACACTTCATACTCATGTAATTTTTAGGGAATACTCATTATTAATAAATGATAATTTCTATAGGACTAGTTAATAATTATTTAAATGTTTATTATTCAGTCCATATGCATTAAATTTTATTTTTATTTGAATATTTTATTTTAATAATGCATATGAAGGATCATGAAGATTATTTTGATTGGTGTTTTTATGATCAGTTATTTGGAGAAATTAGTTATACATATACATGAAACTCAATTCCATAATTAATTATTGATGTGTTAAAAATTTGTAGAGAAACATTGTTCAACCTATTTGAGTTGGCAATACTGATTTTTCAAATTTCCATTGATCAACTATTTTCATAATGAATAATGATTAAAATTCAAAACCACTACATCATAAATGAAAACAATTCTCTTATTATATCTCCTTATTTGGATAATATGTTTTTAGAAAAATTTATCATTTTATCCTATAAAATTATTAACACCATGAAAATATAATAATTGGTTGTAATATATGAAAATATATATAATCTATCAATTATAAAAAATATTATTAAAATTAAATAGGTTTATGGATTACCAATAAATACTCTACTTATTTTTTTAATCGCAAATAAAGAAATATGGTTTATCTATAGTCATGTAAATGAATCACTTTTGTCTGTAACCATTTTAAATGTTTGGATTTTATAAATATCTACTATGAGGCACTATATATAGTGTATATAATAAATCTTGTATTGTGATTTGAAATATTGGATATATGATCATTTTTATCTGAACCACGTTATAATTCCATGTTATTTTTCATTTACTTATTATCTTATACTATCCACACTTCCATTATAATTTTTTTAAAAATTTCTATTCCTTTCATCTACATAATTACATATAATTAATTATTACAATCAAATTAGTATGTCTTGTATTTATTGATTATTATATATGTTTATTAATTGCACTATGAATATTGATAATGAATATAAAGACAAAAATAAGGAAATTACATTCAAATCCACTAATAGTAAAACATTCAATTCAATAAATGAAAATGAAAGTTCTACTTATCATGATAAAAATGAAGAATAATTTCATGCTAGTATATTCATACATATAATACTAGTAAAAATGGCAAGGTGTCATGAAATATTATGATGTTAATATTTAAACAAAGGGTTTTAATGAAAATGGTATGAATGGTTTCTATAATGTTGATATTAGATGTTTTGAATGTATGATGAATGTTCATACCAAATAAGAATGAATACGACTAAAAATGATAGGGAATAAAATATACATATGAAAATGAATAATAACTAATTGAAAATATGGTGGGGATTCAATAGTGATTTTATGTAAAGAATATAAACGTGATAAGGAAATTGCAAACAATTTTTTATTGGCCTTTATGAGTAAAGTTGGTATTGTTTTTTTGGTTTCTAATTTAGATTCAACTGATTATTCTGGTTATTGTAATATAATCAATAATAAATTATTGCAAATTATATATGTGTATCATAAATAAATTTAAAATATTACTAAAATATATAAATATATGAATCACGAGCATAAAAATGTTTTGACAGAATGGGAAAATATTATTCTATGAAATTAAATATTGAATAATTATACATATATGAATGATAATTTAGTGAAGCATGAATTTTAAGATATCATATGTAATGTCCCAGACCTATATAGTACATTATTCTCTGAAATATGTTGTTTGAGGTGTTTTGGAGGTCAAGGTGACTCTTCTACAACACAATGACAAATTTCTAGTTCTTTGATTAGGGTTTCTAGAACACTGAGACATATAACGGCTGGTCTACAATGCTTCCAGAATGGTGAGACATCCAATAGATTTTTTACAATGATTCCAAAATGGTGAGACATCTAACGGTAGGTCTATATTGTTTCTTGAATGGAGAGACATCTGATGGTAGGTGTATAGTGTTACCAGAACTGTGATACATTGAATAATAGGTCTATAGTGTTTCTATAATTGTGAGAAATCTAAAAATAGTTTTTCACGATTTCTAGAAAGGCGAGACATTAAACGGTAGGTCTAAAATGTTGCAATAATGATGATAAATATAATGTTAGGTCTACAGTGATTCTATAATGGTAAGACTTCTAACATTGTCAAAAATTGTGTTTTCAGAATGATGATTCGTTTTCCTTTTATGAATTTCTAGTTTTTACCAAATTCCTACTATTTCACCCATTTGACATTTAATTTCACCTAAAATGTATTTAAAGGCTTTTTTTAAGGTATTTAAGGCTGATTAAAATCCCATTACTCCTTTATTAATTATCCTAATGGTCTGAAAGCCTTTACTCAGTAAAAATGCATGATCTTTGATAGATATGATCTTAAGGGAAAATCTAGCATATCATAAACTACAACTATGTTAAATATTCTAAGGGGATGAGATATCATTCTCCCTTGTTATTCCTTCTTTTTCCCTAACGTGAGATTCTCGAACCTTCCCAACCATTCTGTAGGAGTTGTTTGTAGTGTTATATTCTTAAATTGTGTCTTCCCTGGATTTTCTTCCTACTGCCTGACACCGCCTATTTTGGTGAAATCAGGAATTGTCGATATGTGTTTAATAAGGTCTGTTCTACCACTATTATTCTGAGATCCATGATAGGTTTCATCCCATTTATACTTTTCCTTGTTATAGAATGTGTTCTCTACATTCATAATAGAGTTTCCTGAAATGTTGGTTGTTATGGTGGTGTCTCTCTGTCCTTAATTGGTAGTAGTTTTCTAGGAGAGGTGATCGTGATCTGCCGTGTTAGGCTATTCTTGTGCAGCAAATATTGAAAACCTTTTTATGTAGGGGATCTGGTGATTCTCTATTCTATTTGTGTTCAATAGTAGAGTTATCATTTTTTAATCCACTATCTAACAATGGAATTTACATGATAAATATATAAACAAGATTAAATAATTTATATCGATCATATGTTGTTGACTCTTTTTTTTCTAGATAGTGTGTTTTCTAGGCCTTTATGTTCAGAAAGACATTATTAATAGAAATATGTAATGAATTTAAACTAGGATTAATTGTAAATTATTAGGAAAATGTTAATGAGGAAGTTAAATGAATCCGGTTGTTGTTGTAACATTAATGTTAATCAAATTGATGCAGATGTGGATGGTTAGCTGAATTGATTGATAAAACTATAACTTGTTGACTCAGACTGATTAATGGAATGTCAAATTAATTGTTTAATTCATTTGTGATTTCATTATGATTATATTTCCCATAGTTGGAACCTAAAAATAATTAATCAGTTAATTCAAGATAGATTAAGAAACCACTTGACTGATAAAAGCAATGAATAGTAGAGTTTGGAGTTACCGTTATAATATTAAAAGAAAAGTGCCTTATTATTTGGATTTGTTAGTGTTTGTTGTGTGTAAATACTGAGTACCTTGTTTAGGGAAAAAATCCTAGTTGTTATTTTTTTCATGCTATGAGTGTCATGGTGTGGGCCATGGATGGCTTATCCTAGATGACTGTTGTGGTATGTGGGGGCAGGGATGCCCAGTGGTTGTGGTGGTAATAGTTGATGCCTGGAGCAGAGAGATGCATTGATTTTTTCATGTCGATGTTAAGGAAGACACCAAAGATGATGAAAGGGCTTGTATGTGAATATTGGATGCTTGTGGAATCTTTTTGTTCATTTATTTTCTTTACCTTACCCAGTCCTTGAAGTAGATGGTATTGGCTACCCTCATTCTAAAAGAGTTAAAGACTCATGGGGTATTCCGCATGATTAACATGTTTAGATTCACAATATTGGATGGGTATATGCTTCTACTATTGGTGTAAACGACTCGATGGGCTTTTCATATATTCACCATGTTGATCCCCACATGTATTTCAGCTTAGATTTTTTTTCTTAGGATACCTTGAATTATGGAAAGCTGACAATGATGTTAAATAAATAATTGAATAAATGATGATAACCCATGTGGACTGTGTCTGGTGGAGTACAATGCTGGTGTTACAATTTAAAGGAATTATGAATGTTGGATGGAATTCTAATTAAATTTAATGTGCAAGGATAATGGTTAAATAATGGTCAAATAAATAATTTATGTATTGTGAAACTGATAAAAAGGGATAGAGAAATATAATTTATCACATTAAATGGTTGTTTCCTTATAGGATACCTGGTCTTAGTAGTTATTGTCAGGAATATGAGAAATGTTAATTATATTTTAGTCTAAAACTAGGTTGTTCCCATAGTGTCATTTTGAGATATAGTATATTCTATAATAATTTCATTTCTGTATGATACTCTGCCCTGTCGTTTAGAGAAGCTGACACCGTCGGGATTTAGAGCAATTGAGGGTGTTTTCTAAAAATGTGTGTGGGAGGATTAATGGTTCAGTACACCTTTGACCTCACTCTCTTCTCGAAGTATTTATTAAGCTGGTAGGAACATCAGTTAGTTTTTCTAATATATGTGTGAAGAGGGAATAAATGTCTTGTGGTTATTAACACACATATATTCTGGATATAGTTTCATGTGGACTACTATTGGTGTAACACATGTAGGCTATGATTGCATGAAGATCCATACATGGTGTATGGGATATAATGGATTAAGGTATAATACCTACCATATGATACATGTTATGTGATCTATGGTGGATCCCGAAAACAACATGTTTACATGAATTACGTGGGTGTAGTGGTTGTGTTGCATGAGCTGCATGTTGTGGAGCTACAACCAAGTATATGCCAACATTCCTTTTTGGAGTGATATACTTAGTACGCGCGACATTTGGGAAAAGAATAAAACCAGTGGGGAAGTTTTATCATGGAACCCTTGATATTATAATTATATTATATACTCTTCTATGTGATATTTTGTGAGAGTATCCATAGTGAGTCTCAGAACGTAATATACCTTTTTAAATGACGTGTTAGTTTCAATTTTTCTTCACTGTGCTTTAGCATTCTTTCATTAATTTTTAATGAGAGGCTCTGAGGAGGATACTAATGAGTATACGATTATACTCACCTGATTTATACATATATAAACTATTTTCTGGTCACTTGGAGAAGGTTCATGGTTAGGCTGCCTACTACTTGCTTACAGTTATAGGAGATATTCAGGCTTTATGGTCATTGTTGTTTTATCATCTTTTGGTACGTGTAGTTTTTCCTTTTAGGTGTAGTATTTCCTTCATGACATTACATAAGTGTACTTAGGATTTAGTTTAGATTTAATTCGGAATTGGAGTTGGCTTGATTGTGAATTATCTCTATCTTTTGCATTTGTTCCTTTAGAGGGAAATACTCCCACTTGTGTGTTTATTATACCCTATGTACTAGTGGCTAACCAGATGCCTACTAGAGGCAAGGCTCAGTTGTCACTCTCTGCATTCTCGAATTACCGGCCCATGAGAGGTACACTTTGTTAGTATCAGTTTGTGGATAATTATATTAAATTTATTTTCTAAATGAGGATAATGGTTTTTAAAAAAATACTAAATCAAAAAATAATTTAAAAAATGTAATGAGACAAATCTTTTACAAAATGATAATGGGAAAATGAAGTCTTATTTTGAAATATAGATGGAATATTAATCTATGTAAGAATATGTACAGTAATTTTTGAATGAACATATTTAATTTTAAAACATTATTATAATGGTCATAAAAATAATTTAAAATTACCAATGATTCGTTAAAAATACATTATTAATGGTAAAAATGATGGTATTTTCTATTAAATATTTTGAGGTGGTAAATATATTTTCGTAATGCATTCCTTATTAAATATAGTTTTCTCTTGGTTTTTTCTTGATATAATTCATTTATTTCAAAATGGTCCTTACATTTTCTAGTTTATTAGACTTTTTTGTATCTATAATTAAGGGATAATTTGTTTATGTAATTATACCGAAGATTCTATGTTATCCCTCGTATGAATATTTCATATATCCTAGAATGAATTTCATTTTTTATATTATTATCTTGTTTGAGGGAATGAATATTTTTATGAATTATTATTATTGTTATTATTAATATTATATAAATGAATAATTTTTTATCATATTACATTTTTACTAAAATCTGACTAAATTCTTCGTTATGTAATAATTCTTTGAAAATAGATTTTAAATACATGAATATCAAGAATAGAATTATAGATCCAAAAAAATATATTTTTAATAAAAGAGGAGATAATGATATATTATTTTGAAATATATTCTAGAGAGAAGACACATATATTATATAGGTTTTTAGGATTATTGTTAAACTATTCATTGATCAATGGTTATTTCTATTTGTTATATATTTATTTTAAGGTTGTTGATTTCTCTAACTATTGAGCACTTATTTTTATAGAGATTTTCATATTCAGTAAATTTTGTTTATATTACATTTAATCCTTGACTTATCTATACATAAAATATATTGTTATTTAATAATGGTGGGTATTCTTTTTATTATTATCACATTTTATAGGGAAGATAATTTTTAATTATTCATTACTTTATTTATTTTAATTTTTTAATATTTATTACTTTAACAAATATACATTGAAATATTCTTTTTTCTTGTTATTATCAAAATGTGGGTTAATGTTTTGTTCTTCATTCAACTCAAATTGTTATTTTTGGAAAATAATATTCCCCAAAAAACTTTTTTATTAAATTTATTTTTCTTTTTTTAATACAAACTTTATCAGATTATATGTTTATAGATTACACATTATGTAGAATTATAAAATGATGTTGCTTTTTTGTTAAATAAATTATCATCATCCAAATTATTATTGGTCTGTGGATCTGGATAGAAAATTCATATATATTACGAATCTTAGGGAATACAAACATACATTTTTACAATCATTAAAATATTCCATAGTAAAATTTTTCATAAATGGAAGAAATATAATATATAGTTCGTTGATATTGAAATAATTATTTATAATAAAATGATGAATAATTAATATTCATTAGATGATAAATATTAAATGTTGTATCATATATAAATTAAAAATTCATAAACATGGAATGATATAAATAATCTGCATTGGTTTTATTATCAAGGAATATATTTATTAGGATGCTTCTATAATGAAAATATATTATTTATGATTATTTTCATATATATATATATAATAATCAACATCATTTGTATTTGAATTTATGTAATTAGACATTCCAGCTGTATTGATGTTATAAGATAAAATTCAAAAGTAGCAAAGTTGTTTCAGATGTTTTGTTCATTTAATGATAATTATCACATTTTTTTACTAGGTTATCAATCATCTTATATGAATAGTATGAGGGATTAAATTATTCAAAATTCTAATTTTTGGATTTCCATTAGAATATGGAAGACTTGATTGTTTGGAATATAAAAAATTCATTATCTGATTATATTATTTATTATTTATTAATATTATTAAAATTTTTATTATTATAATCGATTGAATTACAATAAATTTCCACACAAATATAATCACTAATAAATATTGATGTAATTTTGTTGAGATAATTATCTTGGTATTTTTTTATATAAATGCTCGAAATAATAATAATTAAATATTCATTACAACTTATTCAATCATTCCATTATGAAGTGTATTATAGTTTGAGAGTAATTTTATTTTTTTGATTAACTAAGGATCTACTGGTTAATCTAATAACATGTTTCAAATATTCATCATGTTCTGTATATCTCTTCTCAACACCATCACCTCATCAATGATTTCTGATGGATATTTTTTTATCATCATTTTCTTTTACTATGATGTATTACTAGAATTGGTTATACAAACATTAAATGTTGTGAATTTAATATTTTACCCATGGATAATGTAAATTAATATTGAATGCTTCATCTTAATATAATGAAATTGTTATAGGTATTTTCCTCAAAATTTTACACATATTTATGATCTTAGGTACAATATTATGTTCTGTCTCCACTCTTGTGAAAATTATTTTTTATTTTGAGGTAATATTAAAATTCTAGGTATTATCAACACACATATTAAAAGAATTTATGTAGTAGTTATAATGAATATTATATTGTGAATATTAATATTACGTATTGGACTAAATATTTTCTAAAATTTAAATAATAATTTATCTAATCTTGTTTATTTTTATTTTTATACTGTTCACATTTATACTATATCAATTATTTTTGTTTAAATTTTTTTCAATCATCCAGACAATGAAATTATATTTCTTTATATTACTATATTTATTGATATATACTTCACCACAAATATTATCTCATTTAATTGTATTGTGGGCCCTAAAATCATGTTCAATGCATAAATTTATAAATTTATTATTCCATATTTTTTTACCAATGTTACAAAGTCCCATGGGGTTACAAAATATGGTTGAATAAATAGGGATTGAGTTTTTAAAACTACAAGTGATACTCTATTCATGATTAGACATTATGCATGTGCTTTTAATGTATTTTCACACCAAATTATATATAATTTCATAAAAAGTAATCTTTATTCTATATATTTGACTGCTTCTTAATAATCATTTAATAAAGTTTTGGATTGAGTTTCAATAGTTGTTATGTATAATATAATATATGGTTATTTAGATAGGTTTCTATGAGGATTTACTACAAGTAGGTGTCCAAAGGTTATTTTCCCATATTCATTTATACTTTTGATATTAATTGGTTACATCATAGTGTATGGAATTAATTTATATAATATGTATCATATTCTTTCTTTTTGTGATATCACATGGAATGATATATCATATAATGATTATTTATTAGGAAAATTTTACTATATGATTGGTACTATCATAAATACAACAGTTTGTGATGTATCATATTACAGGATCCAAAATATATTCTATGATTATTGTCTAAGTTGAGTGACATGAATTATTATTCAAGAGTAATATATTTCTATCTATCATCAAACAATAATTTCATCTAAATAATCTTATGATGAAATTATTTTCAGAAATTTTAATGGGTTGTAACTAAATGAATAAGTTGAAACTATGATAAAATTAATGTAAATGATGTTTGGGTTTTATTATTGTATTGATTACTATATAAATATAGTAAACACCTATAGAATGGGGTATAGTACATTAAAATTACTCTAGATTAATACCATTATCTAATAAATACATCTGTACTTCTATATTTTCCATGTTGACCTACTAGCCAGAATGTGTATAGAAAAGAAAATCTTTCATGATTGTTTGGTGATTCATTTTATCCCACATAAAAAAAAAGGTGAGGGGGCCTGATGGATACATATTAGTGATGATTATAAAATATGTGTTTCATAATGAATTATTATCCACAAGAAATGTATGGTACATATTTCATATTTCATTTATTTTAATTAAAGAGTTTTTGTTTAATATATGTTGATTTTTCATACATTAAAAACAAATATTTCATAAAAAATGTACACTATCATTTCTAACTATATCCCCAAACCCATGTGGGATTTTTCAATGCTCATATAGAAGATCCACCTCAAATCAAAAATATAATATCATCCAGATAACTATAATCCCTTTAAATGAATACACACCGAAAAATAAAATCAAACAAAGTAAACTAAAGGATAAAAAATAACATCAATAATGTTTCACAATGTGCACACAAAATAATATCAACCATGAAACTCAATGCACACACACACAATAACAAAAACCATGAACCTCATTGAAAAAACCCCAAATACTGTCAATCATTCAATTATAAAAATTCTTGAAAAATAACATCAACTGTGAAACTCAATGGTTAAAAAAATATCATGTAATGATCGATATAGAACATGTGACAAATTTTTAATGACAAATAAATCTCTCATATATTCAATAAAAAAATCTATTTTTAATCATAATTTTTCGATTCCAAAATTTCCATAAAATCAAAACCCATAATAAAATTTCATACTTCATTTTAATAAATAATCCGCTCCTAAATACCCCTTTAAAAAATTATTATATCTTGACCATTCAAACTCTTTATTATGAAGTCAAATTAATTTTCTTAACCTCTAATAATAAATTTTTTTTAAGAAAACGTTTTATGTTGAATGACTAAGAGAATACCTATCTTTATCCTGATGTTAAAATATTTTCAAACAACTAATGACTAGATTATATATCCTTAAATTATACCCAATGATAACAAAATAGTATCCCCTACATTCAGAATTTTTTTTCAAATACCATATAATCCCCCAAGATAATAACTCATATTCAAATAGAATAAAATATGAATTGAACAAGGAAGGTATACCTTTGAACATTCTCTTTAAGGTTTAGCGTCATGACTGAGAATAAATATATTGAAATGATTTCTAAAAAATCAACCCAAAATCACTGATAAGAAAATCACACTTTTATGGGATTAAAAATAAGTGATGCGCAATGGTCCATGGTAAATTATCTTTTTTTCATGAACTTTTAAATTTTATTAACACACAACTACATTTCTCTAGACATTTACATCAAATTTATGATCCATTATTCCATAACTACTATGATAGATGGCTTAAGAACATACTATAATTTTTTATATATACAAAAAAGGAAAATATATGGTTATTGTAGAAATTTGGAATTTATTTTTCCCTATGAGAAATTCATTTATTTAGTGACACGAATTACTATATTGTTTTTACTGGTACTTTTTTACTAATTGTTTTAGTAAGATGTATAAAATTAATTTCCAAACCATTCCATGGGATTAAATTATATAATAGCCTCAATGAAAAACATTTCATTGTTTCAAATATAGGTTAATAAGTGTTAAAATTAAACATAAACTATAAAGACCAATTATTTGTATGTTCCTTCATCAACCAAAATAAAAATATTTTTAGATATCATTTCATCTATATATTAATATTTGATTTTATATATCATTGAGCCTCTCCCACAATTCTTAAAATGATTAAATGGGTATACATTTCTATAAAATGTAAAATTTAAATTATCTCTAATTTGTAAATAATTCTACCTTCACTACTTTCTAATATAATAATAGATATATATTAACTAATATACCCCCACCTCATAGAAGTTGTTTCTACAAAACTCAAACAAGAATGAAAATACAAACATTTTGAAAATTTCTACATCTTTTTTATTTGAATTTTTCACATATCCCTTTAGATCATTCATATATCATTCTAAATGATTAATCCATAATCAATATACATTCCCACATTTCATATCTCCCACACAAAATGGTTTATAATATTAATTATTATATCAATAAAATTTTTTAAATTTCATTTTGAGTTGATAGTGAATGAGAAAAAACTAATTTTCTAAAAAATATTATAAATTTGTATGTATGACATTACATGAAATAAAATTGTAAATTTTCACAATCTACTGGTAGACATTATATTATGAATCAAAAATATTCTGTATAGCATACATTAAAGATATTCTTTCTCCAATACATGAATGATATAATGTTTTTTCATTTTGACATTAAATCCTTCATTTATGCTGTGTTTTTACAATTTTTAAACACCCACAATGAATATAATTCCCATGAAAGAATTAGTGGAATTTTATCATGTCCAATTATATTAATTTTTTAAATGATTTTTTAAAATGTGATATTTTTTATTTTATTCTATGATAAAACTTCATTCCTATTATCATAGTTGATATTTCTATTAATATATTAAATCCAACTCCATAAATAATATTTATGAATAACAATGTCTTGATTAATAAATTAAAAATATTTTTCTCAACATGAATAAAATCTTTTTTATATTTATATGATAAAAATATCTATTAATGTTGATCAAATAAGATGGTCCATTTATTCAATTATATTTTTCTATATCATAATTTTTATTTCATCAAATGTGACTGCTTTTTTCATGATATTATAGAATTATTTAATAGATAATGGGTAGGGTAAATTCATACACTCATTTTCTATTAAATTAAATTTTAATCATTATTAAAGGTGATCAACTGGGAAATAATAATAATGGCCCAATATTGATGGACGCAAAATAAGAAAATAGAGGAATAATATAAACTTTGCATGACCAAATACCTACCTCACATCTATAAAGCCAAACAATACCATTCTTCCTCACACAAACCATGAGACTCCCTAGGAATTCCACAACACATGGATTACTACATATAACATAGCTCTAGGTGATCTCATATCAAAAAACAAGTTATATACCATGTGTATCTATATTGATCCAATATCACATAGTCCCCTATCAACTATGTGACACATGAGTGAGTCTATATTACAATACATCCTACTAATCATGGGTCTCATGTGAAATACTATTCCATTCCCCCAGTTTTCCTTGGTCGATGTTCCTTTCGTTTTCATCCATGATTATGTTTTTCTTTCTTTTTGAAGTTCGATGTGTGGTTGCCTCTGCTTGCGGTACGGAGTTGCATCAGGTTTCTGGGAGGCGCGTCCAACATGGTGTTATTATGGCGCTGATGTTGGTGTTCAATTGATAGTGATGATGGCATTTTATGGGATTGAAAAGGGTTCATTACGGTGGTGCAACATGTTTGATTTTTGGGATCCTCTTCCCACGGATCCTCCATTGATTTTGTGGTGTTTCTGCTTTTGAGGTACTATTGTCGGACGAATGTTGCTCTGGCGGACGACCGTCATAGTTGGTGTCGACGATGCATGGAGATGACGACAACAGTGATGTGTACAATGGGGATTGGATGACGTAGACGATGATGCAATGATGGCATCGACGCTTAATTTTACACTATGACCGGTCAGGCAGACATCGATCCAGGCAGTGATCTCACGGCCATCGAGGAGCTGTTTTGGTGGGAATCAAGGTGCGCTTTCATTTATCATAGTTTGAATTTGTGAATATTGTTTGGTTTTCTTATTTATTTGTGAACCTACCCGGTTGAAATCAGGATGTATTTTGGTTTTTTTTTCAGTTACCACTAACCCAAAAAGTGTCTTTTAGAAAATTCAAAAAAGAGATTTGTGGAATACCATTTTTTATGTTTTTTCTTCAAAACTAGTTCATGGATCCTCCCACATCAATAGACTCTTATACCACAAGGTTAATAACTTTTCCCCATAGTATTAGGTCCCACATTATCTTTATCTCTTTGATACAATGGATATAATTTTGTTTCATAAAACCCATATAATGATCTAATTCCATATATATCATTATAAGAAGAATTGTCTCTAATACAAACATGCTACGAAGATTATCCTTCCACGCTTCTCCCTTACAATCTCACGTCCCATATAATGTACCCACATATCCCATCATTACATAATACTCTATATCATGTATACTAATTCCGACCAGTGCATACATAATACACAGATTACTGTAAAATGTATTACTACTATGTGGATTGAGTCCCCCTCACATACCTACTGTATAGACTACCCAACATTTCGATGTCTCAACATTTCATTATACCGATCCAAATTCATAATATATTTACATAATCTATAAATATATTATTATTTTTATTTATAAAATCAAAAGATATACATATAAAAAATGCATCAGATACACATTATTAGCATGTTGGTCATTCTAGATTTTCCCTCCTTCGATAATACATTCTCTTTAAAAAGGATATTTTCAGTAGTCCCACCTAATTGGTAGGTTCCATGTTGGATTTTCAATCATGCATACGATTATTCATACAGTTACTAATCATAAACAAAATAATGAGTATTCATCTAGATCAAGCTAATAACCCATGATCTGGATTCCAGTCAATGGTTCTAGGATTCTTTTTCACGTATAATGCCATATATGGATCATATTAATGAATTCATCACTATGAATAATAAAGGTGTATGGAGGAAAACTATTATTTAAGAAATATCTAGAACAACTACACCAGATAACAGGTATGTATTACTCATTCACAAATTACAACATAAATTCATTGACCCATATCCTCTATTTAAAAACTCTTTAATGTTTCATATTCAATTATAGTTTTTCGGTCAAAGAGAAATATTTCGTGAGATAAATATATAATTGTATAAAAATATTTATAATTCCTATTCAATCATTTTTGTTTAATCATTCATAACGAAAATATGAACCAAAAACATAATGACAAACTACATGGAAAATATCCTAGTATCATGATTTAAAATATCAAGATGTCATTATTATGGGGTCATAATACAATACAGTTTATTTTCCTATGACGTAGCCATAGCTTTTATAATTATAAATACTATTTACTTGACTCCTCTAAAATATGAAACATTAGAAACCTCAAATAGGATCAAACCCTACCTCAAAATCGCAACACTGCTATCATCATGTTTCAATAATCCTCAAGAGAAATCTATATACATCATCAGTTTATTATATCATCTGTATGTTTGGACACCCCAACCCAATGGGAAACTATACCTATAATACACTTACATACTTCCAATAGGTCAATATTATCTATTGACATGTTAATTAAACATTCAATTATATCAATGTAATTATTCACCATGTTGGGGGATGAATTGCCTTTTAGAATCGCCATATTTCCTTAGATATTATATATTAATGAAAGATCATATTATTCTGATTGGGTCAAAATACTCATTCAAAATAAAACACATACCTTATGTATCTATATTCCATGAAAATATAACATATCATAATTGTTACATATTCAGCAAGAGGTCATATCTATCTTCTAAAATACAATAGATTTGTATCACAATGAGGATCATTTAGAACCATGCATGATAACCTAACTAGTTTATGGGATCAAAAAAGGATTTCCTTTGTATTGTACCCCAAACCTAATGTATAAATATAATATAAAAAACCTATGTTTTCATATATATATATATATATACACCTCATTCATAGTTATCATATATATACTAATATTAAATAACATGAACAGTTGAACTAATTAATTCCATAGAGGTATATAACAATAATAAGGGGGAAAATATGTCACAAGACATAGAATCATTCTGAAATTGATAACATAATTCAATTTATTTATTTTAACAACCTATGTTTTTCAAAACAACATGTATATATTTTTCATTTGATCCATTTTTGCTTGGCACGAAGCATGAACAGTCATGTTTTCTTTGAGAAATACAATAGAAAACCCATCAATAGTGACTCAAAGGTCCATAACAAAAGAATTAATAAAGCATATTGAAAATATCATCCCTTATTCCCATAAAAATAACTTTTATATCATATCAATGGTTAGTCTAAAAAGGAAATATGATAATCGATCCTTTGATAACATTTGTTACAAATAAGAATGATCCATATGGACCACACTAGAGCCCATATAAATTTATGGATGCCTCCCAATATGTAATATTCTTTCTGCTAGAATTATTTGTATTTTTGTATTAATGGGAAGATATACCATCAGTATCAGTACACTAAATAATATAATATATATTAAATCAAACTATTAGATAAATTATTCCCTTAAAATCTATATTGAAAACAAATAACAATTTAATTAATGGTATACCAATATAGAAATCCAACCCATATTAATAAAAGTAGTAGACAATTCAATAAATAAAAAAGTATGGTCATGTAGATTCCATCATTGTCTCATGCCAAATCCATTCAACTATAAGTCTTATTTTTTACACAGTCCCCTTTCCCATACTTGTATCCTAATACATCAAAATGGGCATCAATATTCCAATAGTGAGTGTGAGTAATAAAATATAGTAGTACATAAAAATACATCTTTAATAAAAGTACATGTACAATATGTAAATTCACTGATAATGATATATTTCAAAACAATCATAGTAACTCATTGATATAATGAATCTATACCATGAAAGCCTAAATGATCATTCATACATGTGACTCAACATAATTGTTCCATTGGTATGTCATTTTTTCCCAAAAAGCAGTAGACATTGAGTTGGATACTCAGAAATCATCTGGCAACAAAAAACCTTTTTCCTGGCCTCTTGATAACAAGTTCATCCACAAAACAATATTTAATGTAATCATCATATTATTTGAACTCCCTTGCTAAGGGATGAGCATGTCATGACGGTCCACCTATTTTGGGAATAATTAACAAAACCTCCAATGGAAATGTATCATTCATTACATGGTATAGAATATAAGGAATACATATCATCATGCCAATAAATTAGAATCATATGTTCATATGATCATAATCAAATATGGACACATAAAAAATAAGAATACTCAATGAATTATTCATCATAAATTTTTCTCATTGAAAACAAGAACACAAACATGTTTTCATAATCAATCTTGGTCATCATGGTAAATCCATCACAATAATTACTATCTGGAAAACTTGTGTATATAGGATACCTAATTTTTATTTGAATTCCTACGAAAATATTTTTTATCTTATCTCAATGGTTATTCAAGGAATCATCAGTTAAACCAAATCCATAATTTCATCATCTCAAACCAAACACCAAGGATTTCTAAAACCCATTATATTTTTTATTAAAAAAATTTAACATGATATATGATAATAAATTATCTGAATTGAATAATTCCTTGTTATAGATGTACACTATAATAGGAGCTAGTCATTTCATTATTAAAGAATATCAAAATTTACATGAAATATTAAATTTCTCTCTCTTTAATAATATAGGATAAATAAGAGATAATAAGGTTTTTTCACATATGGATAATTTATATAATAGTATAAATCAATGAATAATTATTAAATGTATTCTAAAGAAACATATGAAACACATTTAGAATTAATCATGAAAGAACCAAAAATAAATAAATTCCTACTAAGTTATTCCTCCACATTATAACACAACACCCAATAGAAGAGATGAAATAATAGGTTTTGTCATTCATGGAAACGGGAGTGAACATGGTTTGGTCAATGAACTATTCAAATATCATTTGTGAATTTAGACTTCAAAAATATTAAATAATATAAAAAATAATGGTATGAGGATTTTTAAGTATTCATTTTTGAAAAATAAGTTGGTTAATAAAAATTTTTTGATACCCTATAATTTATTTCCTTTTAAAAAATCATTTAAACAGATCATGAAAGATGATTTTTTAAAAGTATTAAAACATTACTTAAAAATATTAAAAAATTCATTAGAATTAATTATCTTGACTTCGATATGTGAATACCCATGAATCATAATTTAGGATCAACCATGGAAGAATAAAAAACATTGTTTTTCAACACATGGAGGGACAATTGGATTAGAGATAGACTTTATTTTACAGATTGTCTTGTTCATGATTTCTCTGTGAAAGAGGCATCTGATCACCCTTGGCTCATTGAATCCATTCCGAACATAGACCAAAAATAGGCTTTCAAGGAACTTACCCTCTCGGAGGAAGAGGACAGACGTTGTTTTACGGAGGCAATGACAGGGCATTTCAATGGTAGAGATTTTCGCCTCCTGATCCACCATGATAGAGTCCGGGAAGAGATGGGGAACATTTGTGGTGAAAAGAGATTCCAACTATGTTTGGTTTTCAGGTTTGGCATGACATAAATTCTGCTCTCCCTACTAAAGACAATGTTCAGAAGAAGGGGTTCTAGAAATTCTCGAGATGTTTCTGTTGTGCCTCTCCTTATGTGGAGTCAGTTTTACACCTTTTTTTAGAGTGAATGCACTAATGATCTTTGGACCAGCATGGTTACATGGGGAGTCTTGGTTGGGACATGCAGTTCATTTCTGGTGCTCTACTTGGTCTGTTTTTCAGGTACGAAGTCTGAACAGATTGAAGTAAAAATTCAGTGCATATATGTTATCGATGTTTTTTGGACTATTTAGGAATCTGGGAACATGTCTCGAACAAAGACCTAACCTCCGATTTTCCCGATCCAATGGAGAATTAGAAGATTGGTCCATGATATTAGTTCCTTGTTAAATAATGGTCAATACACAACCTCCCTCTACAACTTCCTCAACAGACTGGTTGCGCCTCCAAGTTCTAATGGATCCTGGATCAGCTGGAAACCTCCATCGAATGGACTTAAACTCAATCTGGATGGGTCCCTCCTTTGTGATGTCATGCGTGGAGGAGGGATGGTCCATGATGGGGAAGGATATGTGGTGCTGACCTTCAGTAGCTACCATGGATTAGGGTGCTCACTTGAAGTAGAGGTTCGTGCTCTAGTTATAGGGATGACGCTGTGTAGCAGATTTTTTCTAGATTGCGCCGAAATTGAAACTGATTCATATGTGCTGGTTCGGGAGATCACGAACAAGGGAAAGGTACCATGGTCATTGATTTATTTAATCCATAGCATCATCTTAATTATACCCAGAGGCTGTGTGGTTCAGCATGTCCCAAGGAAATGAAACTTTTCTGAATATTCTCTTTCGAGAGGAGGTTGAACGGAGGAACATTTGTTGGTCTTTTCTCGTTTTGGCTCATTCCTCGGGAATTTAATTTTTTTGTTAAAGGAGATGCCTTAGGTCATCATCACTTTAGACCAAAGTGACCTTATGGTTCCATATAAGTCATTTTCCTTTATTTTATTATAATAAAAAATAATTTTCAGTTAGTCAGTCCACCCAAATAGCATGTTCTGTAATGGTAATATTGTATTAACATTACACATACAATTGTAATTAGATGAGTGCATAGTCTGTTAACCTTATATAGAACCTAAATCCATATATACCCTACAATTTCTATGTTTTATGCTTATATTTCCATTAGAAACTAGGATATAAAATTATGTAAAATTTAGGTTTCACTTATATAATGTTTAAGGAATCCCACTTACACTTATAATACATGGGGTTACCTTAACATGGGAAAGGACTTACCTATACATAGAAAATAAAAATTCAACCATACCATTACATAGTTGGGTATTACCATTTTTTATAATTTGATACCATTTCATTTAATCTAGAAAATTCATCTACACTTATTTAGCGATTAGGATACCCTAGGAAAATACAATGGAAATATGATTTAATTTCACAAATCCTAAGATAATATCATATAACAACTATATGTCTTATGTAAAAACACATTACACCTATGTAGAGTTTGAAAAATCATGTTACGCTAATATAACCCAAACAATCATTGGGATACCTCCACATGGACTCAAAATAGCATTTGTAAGAGTAATATTTACCTAAAAATTATATTTTCACAAAATATACAAACAAAATATAATCAAATATAGTTTAAAAAAAATTTATAATAGTGAATTTTCAATGCCCAACAATATTTTTGGGCAATGATGACACTTATTGGGTATATCATATTTTTTCGACAAGAATTTAATGAAGAAAATTTTTGTATATGGTCACAACCATATAGCCATGAATTATGGGACCTATTGGTTAATTCATTATGATTATAATCAATATATTCCTTTTTAAAATACTTATATTACTAATAATTGTATTTTAAAATTTTCATCATCTCTATCACAATATGTTTATATGATGTGCCACCTTACATTTCATGGGTCAATGAAACGTGACACAAATATATAGAAATAACTAGCCAATGTTTTCAAAACTAAAATAAAATAATCATATGTTCTATTAACTATAACCTAAAAAATTTCAACAACCTTAACATATATTGGTCATCATGATCCATCATTTCCCATTTATGATGTTTTTACATTGAAAAAATATCAATATTGTCTACCCTACATTTCCTTTCTTAATTTTGTTTTATCAGAAACATAAAAAAAATTTGTATCATTTTCACAGTGTAATATTTCTTGAGGAAAGAGGCATAGGAATTTTCATCCTAACAAACCTCAAAGGACATCCAAGATAAATGTTGGGCCACCACACACTACGCACGAATCTGGCATGATCTTGAAAAATTCAGTAATATTAAATTGAAAATGCAAAAAACTAGTAATATTGAAATCCCTTAAAGAGTGATCAATGAAAATTTTTATTGTCTACCGACTATTTCTCAACAATTTATAACATATCAATAAAATATTTAAATTGCATAATAATACAAAATACTACTGGGTTCCGCCATATGATATATTGCATCATATTATAAACATAACATAAATAATGCATTTATTTCTATATTTTAACAATAAATCTATCATATATTTAGAAAAAATTAGGTCCAAAAGGATTGTTGCATAAGATATTAGTTATATAATTATAATATTTTACAACACTTGAAAAACATTCCCCATAACCATTCACCTGTAGACCCTTTTATTTATTGAAAACATGATATATAATAATCCCCATTACCATGGGAACGTAAACCTATGAAAGAGGTTATCATAGATAATAATTGAGAGAAAAATGTATTATAATAAATTATAATATAAAAATTACGGACTAAATGATTAAGGTATATATATCATAATAAAATTAACATGATATCATAAATGATAAACAAAAAACATGACAGGGGAAGAAAAAATCATTAACATTTCATAAATGATAAATGAAATATATTATATGGATAAAATTAAATCTCAATTATCATAAAATATGTGACCATGGAGTAAGATAAAATATTACATTAAATGTATGTTCAAACATGAATACATAGAATATTTTTGAAATTAAATTCATCTTGGAAATGTTGTATACCCTGATTATCAACATAGAAACATGGAATAAAGGTTAACATAGTAAAAACATCATCATAGAAGTCATTATACCATTTTCTATTTTATAAAGTTAATTAATACTGGACAGTCTATAAAGGTTGATGTCATAAGTGTTACTGATCCTATTGTGTAAGTCCGTTTTGACTCTATAGTGGACTCCATTGGGAAGGCCGTAATCTCCCATGACCAAGTGTTTCCTATATAGGATGATGGAAATATTATTGAAACTCCATTACAAGTGCATGAGGTTTCATTCAGGAATAATGGAGTTACACATAATTTTTTCAACATGCTAGAGTCTATGAATTCTCTAGATTTTGATGATTTATCCAAGTAGATCCGTGAATGGAAAGGAAAAAATATCGTTATCACTTTCTGTGACTAATGCTTCTGGTTCTCAGCAAGTTGAAATATAGTCCTCCTCTGAGGAACTAGACAAGAGGCCACTTGATTGTCCTGGTAAATGTGATGATGTAGACGGTGCTACTTTGGTGGATTCCAAACATTCCGAGGTGATTGACATAAAACCGGTGGAATTTAATGATCATGGTGGTTCTTGGGAGACCCCAAAATAATGGCAAAGGGAAGACAACCCAATAGGTCATAGCGGTTTTCGTGGACGTTGTTGTAGGAACAATGGGGGATCTTGAAGGATTTTCTGGTGGTGCTTTGTCGCTCATACCCAGACTCTATTTTTTGTTCCTACTACTCTTTATTTATAACAATTTTGGGGGTCGTGGAGTTTCTTTATGGTCTGAGCCTTTTGAGTATATTAGTAAGTAATTTTTTATTTTCAATATCCAGTGTAAGAAATATTGATCATTTTGAAGTGGCTTCATAATAATGGTGAGGTTATTAATTAATATCGCATGATTTGTTATTCATGTATTCTATATTGTGCTATAATTTTTTTGTGATAAATTATAATGTAATAATTTCAATCTATGATAATTTTTAAGTTTTTTATAGTTAAATATGGAGAAAATCATGTTTTAGCGTATTTTATCAAAATATTGGTGTTGTATAAATTAATTATTTTAATATATATGTTTCCAATTCATGAAAAAAAAATATTAATTATCTACTTATTAATATCATTAATTATTTTTTCATTGTCATTTATGATATTATTTTTTTATCATTATTCAATTTGGTGGTTTGACTGATCCAGACATAAAAAAAATAATTGACGAATGAGTATGGTTATGAAAGTGTTTTATTTAGTGAATAAAAATAATTTTATAGAATCATTAAAATATATACTATAAAATATGTATTTT
Source organism: Viscum album (assembly GCA_963277665.1). NCBI lineage: Eukaryota > Viridiplantae > Streptophyta > Magnoliopsida > Santalales > Viscaceae > Viscum > Viscum album. The sequence goes on from OY728155.1 coordinate 705,880,219, forward strand.
TTCAATCACATTTGTTGATATTTTAATTATTTATAATGAATAAAAATAATAGTTACATATGTTATGTTGTGGCAGTTATATTCTTAAAAACACACGATCAAAGTTTTAATATATCGTAGAAGGAGATAGTGAGAAGGTGGATTATAATTTTACCAATTATGATAAGGTTAATATTTTATATATATTGTTTTTTCTTCCCTCTTTATAACTAATTAATAGAGGTGTTGGTGAAAAGTAGAAGACACCATTATGGGGGAGGATGTAGTCCTAAAAGACACACAATTAATGTTACATTATTTTTGTATGTGGATGGAAATGAATAAATATAATTATTTATGTTATAATAAGAAAATGTATAATAACGATTTTGATATTTTTACACAACTCTTTATGGAGTAGTTTGTGAAGAGATTGATTATTATGAATTTGATAATTTTTATGTAATACTCACACTTAGACTTAGATTTTACTAATCAAAGTCTACATGGAAATGAAGTTCATTGACTAACATATACAAAAAAGGGGAATTTGTTAATGAAATGGAAATATATAAGAATAAAATTATACCGGTATTGAGGAATATTTCACTTGTGATGTGTAACATTGAGAGGATGTAACTAATCCCCTTTTATATTTGATGAAAATGGAACATGTGATCTCACACTACTAATCATTAATGGAATGAAACTATTCAAAATTGATAGTTAAAAAAGTGATAAATATTGGAGTTTTAGGAAATATATGGTAAATACATAATGAATAATAAATTCTAACAAATTATTTATTTTATTTTATTTTCATTTTACATAATGTTTTTATGTTTTAAAAGTATAATTTTTTACATTTTAAATTTTATTTATCCCTGAATTTTATATTTTATTTGGAATATATATTTTCCCTAAATATAAAACTTTTATATGAAAATGGTATATTTAATATCCAATTAATCTTATGACAATATTAAATAATATATAAATAAAATTTAAATTGAATCAAATTTTAAATAGAAAAAACATTTTTTTAGAAAAGTGATGAATTAAACATTCTGTATTGTTAATATTTTTACTAATGGTTTCTAATTACACTTGTGTTATTATATTTATCATTTTAAGGATAATATATTTTTACATATTAATATATTTAAATTAATATTAATATATAATATTTAAACAAATTTAATAAAACAAATCAGCCAATATAACATTTTAACCATTATCACTATAATTAAATATAATCAATGTAATATTATTCTTATTCTTAAAAATAAAAATATCTTTTTAAATATGATATAAAAATTGATTCAATATATGCAATAATTTTTAGCAAATAATATTTCTATTGGACATAAGCCTATAATTTCTATATTATATGATATGATGTGTCAAATGAATTTTTAGAAAAAATATTTATCCATTAATAAAACAATATTGGTTTAAATAAACAATATTACATTGTTTTTATTAATTGGTTACTTATCTTGGATATATAAAATAAAAAGTCTATTATATAAGGTTATTTTTTAATTGTTTTATTAAGGTTAAAAAATTTAGTTTATATCAATGTCGTAGAGAGGATAAATTGATCACGTGTTATTTAATTGTACATCCTTTTTTACAAAAATTATATGTATTTATAGAAAACCCCATTAAAAATAATTCCATCCTTCGTATTTTAGGATATTGAGTGAAAATGTTATGGTAATCTTCCCTCCTTACATCCTTAAGATCACATATTACCTATCAAAACATATGATACCAAGACATATTTTTTACTAGATTTGTGGTTTTCTCCTTTATAATCCAATATTTTTTATCCACGAATTCCACAATTCATTGTTCATATTAATGGGGATTATCATATATAATAACATCCATGCTCATCATATGTCATGGGTATTTTTAACTCACAATATCGATATGGTAAACATATATTGAACATGATAGAGGTGTAGAGGGCATGCTTTGTAAAAGGCTACAACCGAATAATTATCATTGATTTTGATGTGACCAATGTATCTAGGGATCAACATGAATTTATTACTAAATATCATAACTATAATGAAATGTTATATTCAATAGAACATCCTATAAATAACTTTAAACATAGTATATTTTCAATGATTATCTTCATAACTCTTCTTTTGACTCTATTCCACTTTCATATATTGCTTATTATTTTGAAACATATCCATCATTTCTTGAAATATGTCAGGACATATACAATTAATATTCCAAAATTTCCCCAAATTGTTTTATTCCTACATATCATCACTTAAAAATAATCATATAGCATCATAAAAATGGATGAGGAGAAACTGTTGTTATTTGGGATCCCTTCTTGAGGGATTGGTTAATCCTTGTATCATGGTAAAAAAGTCATAAAATATATAGATATTTCCTTTTTAGATTCTATAATCCTCATAGACTCAACATTTATCCAAGGATAATAAGTATTTATAAAAATCATTTATGACTCCAATTCATTCTCATTAATTATCCAATACGATAACATAGATTTCAGATCCCATTTTATTAAAATGGACTATTTTACTCCATATTTCCTTCCATTTCCCAAATATATATCATGGAAATTTAGTAAATATATAAATATTCCATGATGAAAATAAAATAAGATATCATCATATGTGGATAAACTACAACCCAAAAATATTAATGAAATTTGTACATTTTTAGGAGACCTATGATGAAATCTATGATGATTTTTCCATGTTCATATTGGTTTATGAAATGGATTCATCACGCAATAGACTTATTTAATTTAACCTTAACTATTTAACATACCACTCATCTAGATACATGTTATCAGATTTCTCATTTTATGTCGTCATAGTGGATATTTTGTTAAAGATACAAAAAAATACATTATACGTCATGGATGAATAGTAAAGGATATGGTATGGGAAATATTCAAATTTACCTTATTCAATTAATGTTTTTATATGATAATATGTAAATACCCATTGTTTTAAAAATTTATTTATTTCCATTAACTGTATGGTTTTAATTTATCATTGTGTTTCATCATTTTACATTTATTAATAGGAATTGAAATCTATAAGGAAAAAAGACATACTTGACAGTAAATAAGAAGATAAACCATTATTCATTCCTAGAAAAAAATTAAATAATAAATTAATGAAAAAATATATTTTAAACCATTTATTGTTACACATAAATAAATATTATGTCCTTTAATATTCATAAATTAACAGGGAAACAATTAGACAATTTTAACACCCTCAAATGATGAAGGGTTAAATGACTAAATGAGATGAATCATGTCAACAAGGTGCACCTTCCTTTTCAAGAGCCTACCTGATTAGAACTCCATAGTTAAGCGTGCTTGTCCTGGAGTAGTGATTAGGATGAGTGACCTCATGGGATGTTTCCTATGGTGTGTGTGAGTGAGGACAAAGCACACTGGAAAAGACATGTGTTGGCCTGTGGGGACTCTGATTAGTCAGATGACCCGTTCGGGCACGTGGGTGGACCCTGGGGTGGGCCCCATGTGCCTGCGGGGCAACTGGTGGTACCTGGTGGGCCAGGACCCGACGGCCATGTTAGGGCAGGGTGGTTGTGCTTTCACCAGGGCCAAGTTGTCACATTTGGTTTCAGAGGAGGAACCCAGCCTTAAGTGCAGTGCACTGCCTGGGTTGAGATATAGGGCCCAAAACGAGGGCGTTGTGCTCTAAAGGGGGGTTGATTGTAACATCCCCAAATAAGAAAGGGTTAAATGACTAAATGATATGACTCATGTAAAAAAGGTGCATATGCTTGGCTAGGAGTAGTGATCAGGATGGGTGACCTTCCGGGAAGTTTCTCAGGGTGTGTGTGAGTGAGGACAAAGCACACTGGAAAGGACATGTGTTGGCCTGTGGGGACAATCATTAGACAGATGACCCGTTCTGGCATGTGGGTGGACCCTGGGGTGGGCCCCACGTGTCTGCAGGGCAACTGGTGGTACCTAGTGGGCTAGGACCCGACGACCATGTTAAGGCGGGGTGGATGTGCTGTCACCGGGGACCAGTTGTCACATTTGGTATCAGAGGAGGAACCCAGCCTTAAGTGCAGTGCACTGCCTGGGTTGAGATGTAAGGCCCACAACGAGGGCGTTGTGCTCTAAAGGGGGGGGGGTGATTGTAACATCCCCAAATGATCAATGGTTAATTGACTAAATGATATGATTCATGTCAACAAGGTGCATCTTCCTTTTCGAGAGCCTACCTGATTAGAACTCCATAGTTAAGCGTGCTTGTCCAGGAGTAATGATCAGGATGGGTGACCTTCTGGGAAGTTTCTCAGGGTGTGTGTGAGTGAGGACAAAGCACACTGGAAAGGACATGTGTTGGCCTGTGGGAACAATCATTAGTCAGATGACCCGTTCGGGCATGTGGGTGGACCCTAGGGCGGGCCTCACGTGTCTGCGGGGGCAACTGGTGGTACCTGGTGGGCTAGGACCTAACGACCATGTTAGGGTGGGGTGGATGTGCTATCACCGGGGACCAGTTGTCACAACAATATTAAAAACATTATCAGTATGGGCTATCATAGATTATCTTCACCCATGTCCATAAAAAAATAACCACATAAATCCTATAGTGAGGAAGGAAAACATGATAAGGGATATAATGTTATGAGATACAAAATGAAAACAATATAAATGACATGAGTTCCAAAAGAAGTGTGAATGGAAGGAGTGTTTCTAATAAGGTTGTATATTTCCTTTCTAAATATCATCATTGAAAAAATAGTTGTTGTAAATATTGTTATTATAAATTTGATCATTGGATTTTCAGGAATCTGATCAGTATATTGTTGCATTTTATTAATAGTAGTACATTTAAACTAATTTAATTTATTATTAATAAATAATAAAATACAAATATTATATTATATTTCTATAATATATATAAATATATATATTAATTACGTATTATTAATAAAATTAAAACTATTAATGTATGATATTATGTATTTAGAAAATATATAGAAGGAAATTTATAACATTATATTAGTAAAATTAAAATATTAGGATGAAATAATTAATATGAATTGTAATAATTATTTCATACAAAAACAAAATATTCTAAAAATTAACCTTTTTGTGTTTAATATATTATCACAATAAATTATATTGACTACTATATATATATATTTTAATTAAATTTAATAAGCTATAAATATGTATAAAATAATATTAAATGAACACACTGTTCGAAATAGATATCTTTCAATGAAATTTTTTGTTCATTAAAATTATTATTATTATTTGGTAACTATATTTATAAATTAATGAATTCAAATTTGGAAAATGATTATTTTTGATATTATAGAGTAAAAATGTAACACCCCAGGTAAATAAAGAATATTACATTTTCATATTTATCCATATTTGTGAATAAAATATTAATATGACTTTAAAGGGGACGCTATGCTCGATGACGTACCCAACACGCAACAACCAGTTTCTTGGAAATCTTACGTTGCACTCTAGTAATAAAATAATATTATTTTAAATGGTAGTTAACATGTAGTCGTTATATTAGCGGGAATAAATATAAATAACTAAAATATGACTCTACATGATTTTACATTTATCCAATAAATGATAAAGGCTTAAAATACGGAAAGAATTCAATTTTAGGAATATATGCCCTAGTTTTCACTAAAGGTTCACTTATCGCCTTTTGATGGAGAACTGTCATTAAATATAGTTTTGTTTACTCTTATACATCCTTTTGGACCAAATAAAACTCTTCTTAATAATTGGGACATCAAAATTTACTTTTTATAATTTTATGGTATCTTTCCGATAAAGTTCATTTTTTTAAATGAATAGTGTAAAATGTTGTATTTTAATAAAAAACCTCTTTTTAATATAATTTATTTATATGATGAGATTATCTTTTGAATTGGTTTTAAAGTGAAATTAGAATACATTTTTACCATTAAATCCAATAGTGGTTGTTGGAATTAATTTCACTTTGAAATCAGATTTAAACCAGTGTCAATCTTTTGATAGTTATTGTTTCATAAAAACACGCTATTTTCTTTGACAACGGGAATTAATTATTAAATAAATTAATGTGACTTATATGTTTTGAATTCTGTAAAATAGACTTCATTTTTGAATTCGCAATATCAAATATAGCTTAGGGTGAATTTTTGGGATTTTTATGAAAAACTTCAATTTTTGATGAATAGTGAAACCACTAAGTGGTACTTATAAAAACTGATTTTTCTGTTTAAATGAAATTTTGCCATCTTTGTGTTTTTAATTTCAAAAATCCGACATACATGGTTGTCATTAAGAAGTAAAATGTGGTTCAATGGGATAAAAATAATATTTTGTGAATAGTAACTTATTAAGTTTTTAATCGCGATTAGAGGTAATTAGTGTAGTTTAAGGTAAAAATAATGTTTTAATAATATGAAATGAACTTGACACATGTCCTAACCTAATTGGATGTGTCATGGCCGACCAAGAAAACCCAGGGGTCAACTTGGGGACCCCATGAAGCCAATTTGGTTGGAAAATGACATTAATATCTTTTTATTTAAAGTTAAAGTAAAAATGAGACAAACATGAAATGTTTTACTAAAACAATTTGAACCTTTGGTTATACAAATCAGATTTTTGACTATAAATATTCATTGGAAAGATAAAAATATTTAATACATCATTGTATTTTTTTATTATTTTTAGACATTAAATAAATTATATTATTTATGACATCATGATGATGCAGCGATGACCACATTATTTAAGGATTTAAATAAAATGGAAAGATAATGTAATATCTAAGACCTACACATGTCCAAAACCTATTTTATGAGTGGATTTAGAACCCATATCACCATAGCCTCAAAATACATCAATGAGGGAACTTTAAAATCCAAAACCCATTCGAAAATAAAGTATCATTTTGAAACTTTACAAGAGTACCCCTCCTCTCCTCTTATAAAAGGCCCCCACCCCTACCTACTTACCCACACTCCCAAAGCCTTTGGCTCGGCCAACCTCTGCCCATTGTGTCTCTACACTTCCATCTCTTACTCCTTGAAGCCTCTCTTTGGGCATAAGTATTTCCAAGGAAGCCTTTGAGCTCAAACCAAAGGGAGTTACCCGATTTTAAGGTAATGTCTTCACTTGAGTACTTTTGTTTTATTTTGCTTCTCAAACCCCCTAAAATCTTTTTATTCATTTATTTTGTAACATATACAGTATCATAAATATACTAGGATGTTGTTATAAGAAGGATTCGAGCTACACTTTCACACACCTACATCTAATGGTTAAGGAACATACTGTTTCCGTGGATGGCGAATTTCGGCCTCCCGAAATGATGATTGTTCAACATTCTTTTAACACCTTCAAATGTGGCCATTAAGATGACACTATATTTATATACGATATATAATATGTTTATGATTTCCTTAAGCTTTTGTACTTTTCATTTTGGGCATACCTTTATGGTTTCCATTATGGATAAACGCGATATCTTCAATTAAGGAAGTGTGGACTACCGCCCCCTCAAAGTGATTTGATTCGTTAATACCTTATGTGGTACGTATAAAGGATATATTTAATGATATTATATATGATACCATACTAGAATTAAAATATTATTATTTATAATTATGTTTTAATTTCATTAAATATGAAATAGAAATGGAAGTAGCGTTCATGCGTACGTACGGCTTACCGACTCCATGAACGGTACATTTCATTTCTAATCTCAAAATGTTATGTAATACTATAAGTACATATATATAATGGATATATATGTAATATATTACATCAAAATTATGGATATCATTCTGTAATTATAACATATATATACCTCCCTCATTTTTTTATTTCCATTAATATGACAAAAAATAAAAGTAGCGTTCATGCGTACGTACGGCCTACCGTCTCCATGAACGGTACTTTTTGTTTTTTATCTCCAAATGATATGGAATAGTATGAAATTAATATTTACTGGATATATATGATATTTTAATCATTAATACTATTCTGTAAATTATTTACTTATAACTACATGGGCAATCTTTTTTCAAACAAGTTCATTTTTGACTCATGTACCAAACATCGGCAAAAACGTCTAATATGAACTAACATTATTAAAAAATTATTATAACATTATAATATGTTATATGAACTGAATAATAATATCTAATGGAGGTAATTAGGCAATTATTAATTGAACAAAGTTTATTATTCAGGAATATAAAGAAACAAACAAGACAAGTTGGACTTGAGGTAAGGGATCTTACTCCTCTCTTTCTTTTTAAGTACACTCTTTTATGCTATTCCCTCTAAGGCTCATCTTTCATGTTATTGGGATTTTATTATATATTACACATACTGAAATTTTTATTTTCATGTAATGAGAGACCCTATTCTCTCCCATCAATCCATTTTGGATGTTTTGAGTGGCGCCGTTAGGCTGCCGAATTTTCGTAAGAGATCTAACCTCTCTCTTTCTTTTTAACTACTCCCCTTTATTTCACTTCTTTTAAGATCCTATTTGTTATGATGGGGGATGTTATTTTATATTCCTCTTTCTGTACATTTTGTTGTAATGTGATGAGATACCCTATTTGATCTCATCAATCCATTTTTGGAAGTTTTAAGTGGCGCCGTTAGGCTGCCGAGTTTTCGTAAGTGATTTTTCATCTCACTTTTATTCCCGTGAGATTTATGCTACATTTTCAACAATTTCCTTTTAGTGGTGTATGTACTGACCATTATTTTACTCATTGTGTAATATTCTTTCATTTATGAGTATTTAAATCAATGATTTATTGTCCTTCTTTCACGGGGCGTATGTTTCGAAAGATACCCAAGTCGGTAAGGGAACCTTTCAGCCACCTTTTTTTTAAAAGACTTCTTTTGTTGGGTATTTTAATTTACATATTGTTATGTTGGAATATGTTCTCATATATCCTTATTGATGTAAATTTTATGTGCAAGTGATGAGATACACTTTTTATCTCTCATCAACTCGTTTTGATGTGACGCTGTTAGGCTGTCAAGGGAACTTCTTAACCCAATTTCGGTTTCTTTGGGTTTAACATGTAGTTATTGAATATGTCATCCTTTAAATATGTGTGAAGTCCTTTTATTATTTTACACTTAATATCCGCTTATATTTTTTGTATTCATTTGTCACACATAATTATGTAATTGATTTATCCTTAAACCAAGGATATCGTCTTTGTAAGGGACTTCGTCTCAATCTCCTTTCATTGAGGCATATTCTGTTTAATACACAACCTTCTTTTATATGGTGTATAAACACCTTTTACTTTTACGTTTATTCTAAAGGAATCTTTTTTATATGAAGCGTTTACTAAATGACAAAAAGGAATGTTTTTGTCATACGTATGCGGCGACAACGACTTCTCCACCGCCGTGACCATTATTTGAGTTTCGACTTCCTCTACAAGCCATACCTTCTTTTTAAAAGAAAAATAAATACCATGTTTTACTTTTCTTTTATCTTGGTATTGAAAATGGTTTTCATAATGTTTTTATATCAATGTGTTGTATTGATATCTTCTGATTGAAAGGTGGGAATGTTATGTTTCCTTTATGCATGTTTTATGTGATACGATTATGTTAAGGTTCTATGGCATTATTATGAAGACGCGTGGTTCCATGATAAACTAAGGGCGGGTCAGCCCGATATAGCTCTCCAATGCATTGGGTAACGCGAAGGAGTGAAACATTAAGGATTATCCGAAGAAATTTAGGGAATATACTGTGATGGGTATTCCAAACGTAACCAAGAGGGTTACTCCCTATGTAAGAATGTTATGAATGCCTCAAGTTACCATTATGTCTTATGTTCTCTATGATTTATTCATGGTTTGATGAGGTATGTTAAAGTGCATATGTTTTATGGGTAAAGTATAATTTCATTCTTATGTATATATGAACTCATGTTTCCTTTCCATATTTTTATAACCCTTACTGAGCTTTCTATACTCATCCAAAGTTTTTGAAATATTTTTCACAGGTCAAGGGAAAGGTACATGATGTAATGTTAGTGTCAAGGATGTGTCAAGAAAGAATCCATGTTTTATTTTCAATATGTTTCCGTTGATGGGAAGAATGAATACTTTCTTTTATGTAACCACTTTGTTTAAATGTGGAATGTAATGCAAGTTTCATGATCTAATTCAATAAAACTCTAAACCTGAAAAGATCCTCAATGTGTAATCTTGTAATAACTCAAGATTAAGTAAGGTATAAGGTTGGGGCCATATAGTTGGTATCAAAGGTCGGTTTAGATAACTTTAGAGGTTAGGGTATTCTTTAAGCATAAGTGACATTACCATAATGGTTAGGATTTCAGAAAGAGTCCTAGTTTTAGATAAAGTGAATGAGTAAGTGTATCTTAGTGTTTACCTTCCTCACTAGTACATGATGGTTTTGTTGATATACTCACACTGACATTTCTGTTTTTAGTGAATGGATGGATCTAGCAGGCACCAAAGAAACAACAGGTTTCAAGGAAACTGTGGTGGTTCTATGATTAAGATACTAGATAAAATGGGGGATTCAATGAGGAAACTCGTGGTTGTTCTAAACCAACTATCAAGGAGTCATGATCAACCAATTGAACCTTGGTATGATCTTTAATGCATCATGTACGAGATGACCAATCCATGTGGAAGTTCAGTTAATAATTATAAAGGTAACCATTAGAGTTTATATGATCCTTACTTTTGAGGTAATTATGGGTTATTATATGATATGATGGAAAATGAAAGGCATGAGATAAACATGAGGTTAAAATATGTTATGATCATTTTTGATGATTTTATCTCTTTTTGGGGAATTATTTAAGAATTATATAGTTTTGGAAAAAGGAAAAAACAAAGACCGTGTGACAACCTGTCGCGTCGGACAAAGCTGCGGGAATCGAACCCACAACCAAAGTGCGACTGATATTTATCGCCTACCACTGGACTACGTGAAGTCCCTGGTTTTTTTGACTGATTCTTTTTAGTTAGATGATTTTATGAATTAAGATTAAGTTGATTTTGGGTTATTTATGAAAATGATTAACCTATCATGGAGGATATGTGATTAGGTTAACTACTTTTCAATACGAGACTTTAGAAGCAACTGATATTGTTTGGAGATAAATGTTACGATTTAACTGGGAAGACTATGTGACTAAATCCTTCAAATATTTGGGTTTCAATCTTATATTGGTTTACATTGAAGAATTTTATGGGAAAATTGTTTATCGGATGGTCCTCGTTGAACTTTGGGTTTTTTTGGACAAATTTTGAGATTAAGAATAGATTTTCGTTTTATAAAGGGTTATCCTTTTTTGGATTATCTGACCTTGTACTAACCTTTCTAGTTTTGGTTTTGGTTAAAGCCTAAATACATGGCATGTATATAGTTCTCTTTTGTGGATTAGGTGATTCTCTAGAAGTTGATTATAGTACTCTTAATGCGAACAAGTCTCCCTAAATACTCGTCTTTTGGAAAAAATATGAGTTTGATTAAGGAATCTAGTAAAAGTTGAAAGTCAACATGATAAGTGGTTGTGTTTCCTTATGAATAAATTCCTCAATAAAAAGTAACTTAAAACAAAAATGTTTTCTATTAACTTTTCTTACTAGGGAACCCAACACCGTTTAACGCATCACAAGTTTGTGATTTTTTTATTGTTAACTTTCTCCTAAACATGTTTTCTATCACTCTACATCAGAACATAACCCTATGTTTTCTCCTCCATGTCCAGGTTTTCCTACATGGAGTCCTAGTATGGGTTAACTCGGGTGACCTCTGTACTTATCTTTCTTTATTTTAAAGTGATTGTTTTACTGACTCTTGTTCCGATGTGGGACTTTCAAGGATGTTTCCAAGCGCAATTTTGAAATTGTGAGGATGCAATTCCCAAAAGGGGGGAAGGATGTAACACCCCAGGTAAATAAAGAATATGGAATTTTCATATTTATCCATATTTGTGAATAAAATATTAATATGACTTTAAAGGGGACGCTATGCTCGATGGCGTACCCAACACGCAACAACGAGTTTCTTGGGAATCTTACGTTGCACACTAATAATAAAATAATATTATTTTAAATGGTAGTAAACATGTAGCCATTGTATTGGTGAGCATGGATAGAAATAACTAATATATGATTATAAATGTTTTTAAATGTTTTTTCATTTATCCAATAAACGATAAAGGCTTAAAATACGGAAAGAATTCAATTTTAGGCATATATGCCCTAGTTTTCACTAAAGGATCACTTATCGCCTTTTGATGGAGAACCGTCATGAAATATAGATTTGTTCACTCTTATAAATCCTTTTGGACCAAATAATACTCTTCTTAAGAATTGGGACATCAAAATTTACTTTGTGTAAATTTTTGGTATCTTTCCGATAAAGTTCATTTTTTTAAATGAGTGGTGTAAAATGTTGTATTTTAATTCAAAACCTATTTTTAATATAATTTATTTATATGATTAGATTATCTTTTGAATAGGTTTTAAAGTGAAATTGGAATATATTTTTACCATTAAATCCAATAGTGGTCGTTGGAATTAATTTCATTTTGAAATCAGACTTAAACCAGTGTCAATGTTTTGATACTTATTGTTTCATAAAAACACGCTTTTTGCTTTGACAGCGGAGATTAATTATTAAATTAATTAATGTGACTTATATGTTTTGAATTTTGTATAATATACTTCATTTTTTAATTCAGAATATCAAATATATCTTAGGGTGAATTTTTGGGATTTTTCTGAAAAACTTCAATTTTTGATGAATAGTGAAACCACTAAGTGGTACTTATAAAAACTGATTTTTCCGTTTAAATTTTTTTTTACCATATTTGTGTTTTGAATTTCAAAAATTCTACATACATGGTTGTCATCAAGAAGTAAAATGTTGTTCAATGGGATAAAAATAATTTTTTGGTGAATAGTAACTTATTAAGTTTTCAATCGCGATTAGAGGTAATTAGTGTAGTTTAAGGTAAAAATAATGTTTTAATAATATGAAATGAACTATACAGATGTAATAACATCATTTTATGTGTCATGTCAGACCAAGAAAACCCATGGGTCAACTTGGGGACCCCATGATGCCACTTTGGTTGGAAAATGACATTAATATCTTTTTATTTAAAGTTAAAGTAAAAAATGAGACAAACATGAAATTTTTTACTAAAATAATTTTTACATGGGAATATAAAAATCAAATTTTTTACTATAAAAATTTATTGGAAAGATAAAAAGATTTCCTACATCATAGTATTTTTTTTTAATTTTTATACATTAAATAAATTAAATTATTTATGACATCATGATGATGCAGCGATGACCTCATTATTTAACGATTTAAATAAAATGGAATGATAATGTAATATCTAAGACCTACACATGTCCAAAACCTATTGGATGAGTATATTTCGAACCCTTATCACCTTAGCTTATAAATCCATCAATGTGGGACCTTTAAATTCCGAAACACTATTGAAAATAAAGTAACATTTTGTAACTTTACAAGAGTGCCCCTCCTCTCCTCTTATAAAAGGCCCCCACCCCTACCTCCTTACCCACACTCCCAAAGCCTTTGGCTCCTCCATCCTCTGCCCATATTGTCTCTCCACTTCCCTCTATTACTCCTTGAAGCCTCACTTTGGGCATAAGTCTTCCCAAGGAGGCATTTGAGCTCAAACCAAAGGGAGTTACCCGATTTTAAGGTAATGTCTTCACTTGAGTACTTTTGTTTTATTTTTTCTTCTCCAACCCCCTAAACTCTATTTATTCATTTCATTTGTAACACATCTAGTATCATAAATATACTAGGATGTTGTTATAAGAATTATTCGAGCTACACTTTCACACACCTACATATAATTGTTAAAGAACATACTGTTTCCGTGGATGGCGAATTCCAGCCTCCCGGAACAATGATTGTTCAACATTATTTTAACACCATTATAGGTGGACATTAAGATGACACGATATATATATATGATATATAATATGTTTATTATTTCCTTAAGCTTCTGTATTTTTCATTCTGGTAATACCTTTATGGTTTCCATTATGGGTAAACACTATATCTTCATTTAAGAAAGTGCGGACTACCGCCCCCTCAAAGTGATTTGATTCGTTAATACCATATGTGGTACGTATAAAGGACATATTTAATGATATTATATATTATACCATACTGGAATTAAAATACTATTATTCATCATTATGTTTTAATTCCATTAAATATGAAATAGAAATCGAAGTAGCGTTCATGCGTACGTACGGCTTACCGTCTCCATGAACGGTACATTTCATTTCTTATCTCAAAATGTTATGTAATACTATAAGTACATATATATAATGGATATAAATGTAATATATTACATAAAAATTATGGATATCATTCTGGAACTATAACATATATATACCTCTCTCATTTTTTTATTCCATTAATGTGACAAAAAATGAAAGTAGCGTTCATGCGTACGTACGACCTACCGTCTCCATGAATGGTGCTTTTCGTTTTTTATCTCCAAATGATATGAAATAGTATTAAATGAATATTTACTGGATATATATGATAATTTAATCATTAATACTATTCTGTAAATTATTTATATATAACTACATGGGAAATCTTTTTTCAAACAAGTTCATTTTTGACTCATGTACCAAATATCGGCAAAAACGTTTGATATGAACTAACATTGTTAAACAATTATTATAACATTATAATATGTGATATGAACTGAATAATAATTTATAAAGTAGGTAATTAGGAAATTATTAATTGAACAATGTTTATTAATCAGGAATATAAAGAAACGAACAAGACAAGTTGGACTTGAGGTAAGGGATCTTACTCCTCTCTTTCTTTTTAAGTACACTCTTTTATGTCAGTCCCTTTAAAGCTCATATTTCTTGTTATTGGGAATTTATTATATATTACACTTACTGTAATTTTTATGTTCATGTGATGATAGACCCTATTCTCTCTCATCAATCCATTTTGGATGTTTTGAGTGGCGCCGTTAGGCTGCCGAATTTTCGTAAGAGATCTAACCTCTCTCTTTCTTTTTAAGTACTCCCCTTTATGTCACTTCTTTTAAGCTCCGATTTGTTATGATGGGGGATGTTATTTTATATTCCTCTTTCTTTAAATTTTGTTGTAATGTGATGAGATACCCTATTTGATCTCATCAATCAATTTTTGGAAGTTTTAAGTGGCTTTGTTAGGCTGCCGAGTTTTCGTAAATGATTTTTCATGTCACTTTTATTCCCATGAGATTTATGCTACATTTGCCACAATTTCCTTTGAGTGGTGTATGTACTGACCATTATTTTACTCATTGTGTAATATTCTTTCATTTATGGTTATTGACATCAATGATGTATTGTCCTTCTTTCACGGGGTGTATGTTTCGAAAGATACACAAGTCGGTAAGGGAACCTTTCACCATCCTTTTTTTAAAAGAATTATTTTGTTGGGTCTTTTAATTTACATATTTTTATGTTGGTATATTTTCTCATATATCCTTATTGATGTAAATTTTATGTCCAAGTGATGAGATACACTTTTTATCTCTCATCTACTCATTTTGATGTGACACTTTTAGGATGTCAAGGGAACTTCTTAACCCAATTTCGATTTCTTTGGGTTCAACATGTAGTTATTGAATATGTCATCCTTTGAATATGTGTGAATGACCATTGATTATTTTACAATGAATATCCACTTATATTTTGTGGATTCGTTTGTCACACATAATTATGTAATTGATTTATCCTTAAACCAAGGATACCGTCTTTGTAAGGGACTTTGTCTCAATCTCCTTTCATTGAGGCATATTCTATTTTATACACAACCTTATTTTATATGGTGTATAAACCCCTTTGACTTTTACGTTTATTCTAAAGGAATCTTTTTTAGACGAAGCATTTACTAAACGACAAAAGGGAATGTGTTTGTCGTACGTATGCGGCGACAACGACTTCTCCACCGTCATGACCATTATTTGAGTTTCGTCTTCCTCTACAAGCCATACCTTCTTTTTAAAAGAAAAATAAATACCATGTTTTACTTTTCTTTTATCTTGGTATTGATAATGGTTTTCATAATGTTTTTATATCAATGTGTTTTATTGATATCTTGTGATTGAAAGATGGGAATGTTATGTTTCCTTTATGCATGTTTTATGTGATACGATTATGTTAAGGTTCTTGGGAATTATTATGAAGACTGGTGGTTCCGTGATAATCTAAGGGCAGGTGAGCCCGATATATCTTTCCAATGCATTGGGTAACGCGAAGGAGTGAAACGTTATGGTTTCTCCGAAAAGATTTAGGGAATATACTGTGATGGGTATTCCAAACGTAACTAAGAGGTTTACTCCCTACGTAAGAATGTTATGAATGCCTCAAGTTACCTTTATGTCTTATGTTTTCTATGATTTATTCGTGGTTTGATTAGGTATGTTAAAGTGCCTATGTTTTATGGGTAAAGTATGATTTCATTCTTATGTATATCTGAACTCATGTTTCCTTTCCATATTTTTATAACCCTTACTGAGCTTTTTATGCTCATCCCAAGTTTTTGAAATGTTTTTAACAGGTCAAGGGAAAGGTACATGATGTAATGATAGTATCAAGGATGTGTCAAGAAAGAATCAATGTTTTGTTTTCAATATATTTCCGTTGATGGGAAGAATGAATTCTGTCTTTTATGTAACCACTTTGTTTAAATGTGGAATGTAATGTAAGTTTCATGATCTAATTCTCTAAAACTCTAAACCTGAAAAGATCCTCAATGTTTAATCTTGTAATAACTCAAGATTAATTAAGGTTTAAGGCTAGGGCCTTATAAAAAATAACCTCTGAATTAAATTTTTTTATTTTTCTAAAATAGTTATTTTTTTGGTGAATAATGAAAAACAATGTTTCTTTCAAAATGTATATTTTATTACAATATCATTCTACAATAATAACCTATATGTTATGAAAACCTTTTATTTTTCAATGATTCGTATATGGGGAACAACTATACATGTATCTACTACTATTATAAAATGATATCTACTCTTTTTACCCTTTTCTGAACATAATTAATAAATTAATAACAAAAGAAATTTTTATTTTTATTTTCCTATAATTAAATATAAATTTATAAAATTTGGAAAATTATTTGATTTAAAAGGAAAAAAATATTTATTTATTGTTAAAAAATACATTTACTGGGAATCCTATACATTTATAATTTAATTAGTGTCACAAATTTTCATGTTGAAAATATAATATTTCTAACAAAATACATTAACGAGATAACAACATAACTAATATTTAGATTTTAAGTAAAATTGAAGGATTTTTTATGATTAACATAAATTTTCAATTTGGTTATATAGAAAATATCATTTTTTTTCATAAAACCTTATTTTCCATCATAAATGTCTATTACCATGTTAAAACATGTAAGAACCTGGTTCTTGTTTTAGAGGTACGAGCTTCTTCTTTTCCTTTTCCTTATGTGATTTTGAGAAAATATGGAAAATGGGGAAAAATCCTATATTTTGGAACTACACGCCGTGTACTTTATCCACACGCCGTGTAGTCAGTCGGCATGCTTAAACAGTAAGGCAGTGGCATCGCCGCCAGCTAGGCGACAGT
This sequence comes from Viscum album, assembly GCA_963277665.1. Taxonomy (NCBI): domain Eukaryota; kingdom Viridiplantae; phylum Streptophyta; class Magnoliopsida; order Santalales; family Viscaceae; genus Viscum; species Viscum album. Next base: position 705,897,936 of record OY728155.1, read on the forward strand.
ACACGCCGTGTACTCTAGAGTATATGTCGTTTACTCATGCCGACGTATGAACAGTGTGGTCGTGCCGCCATTTGAATAGTTAAATGAAGGGAGTACACACCGTGTACTTTGAAGTAAACGTCGTGTACTTTGTTTTTTCGGATTAAAACAGGTAGTAGCCTCCTCATTTGGAAGAGGAGGCACTTGATCCATTGTTGAGCCAAAGGAGGAGGCCATATCTTTAAAGATCCACCGGGCGTTCGTCTGGAATCCGTTTCGGCATCGGACGATCTCGTTGCAACCGCACGGGTGATCCCTCTCCCCTCCTGGTACCATTCTTGCCAATTCTTCTCCTAACATAAGTTAATTACGTTTTAATGAGTTTTGTTCTTCGTCGGATCTACGCCGTTCTTGGGCGTTTCAAGAGTCGGCGTTCGGGTATAGCTTTCGTTGGCATATAAGGTAGGTGGATTTGTGTTATTTGTCCAAATGTCGTGCGTTTTTGTGCGTTTTTGAGATACAAACCCATATTATGGTGTCGTGACGCTGAGGTCGTGGCTAATTTAACTACCTAGAACTGTATAGGTAATTAAATAAAGTTTTAAAAATGCTGTTTGGGATCGTTGCTTGGATCCAGGACCATCCCGAGGGGTGTGTTCATCTGTTTAGCCGTTTGGCCAGGATACCGAAGGGTATGCCTTAAATGTAGTAACTATAGAATTTCCATGAGAGTAATTTCTTGTTTATTGCATTTTGATATGTTGGACATTTCCCGGTTACCTGTTAGCCTGAGGGCGTTGTTGTGATTGGCCTGAGGGCGTGACTGTTTTAGCCCGAGGGTTGTCGTATTTCACCTGAGGGAAACCTTTCGTGCCTGAGGGCTTGACTTCTCTGCCTGGGGGCGACACTTCCTATTACTGAGGGCAATTTATATTATGCCGGAGGGAAATACCTGTAGGTTGGATTCGGTATGGCCTGAGGGAAAGCCTGAGGGCATGGTTACTATTTTAGCCTGAGGGCACGGTACTAGTTGGCCAGAGGGGTTGGTGTTGTTGAGCACAAAAATGTTACTAAATTAAAGGAATTAAATGAATAATAAAATGGAAATTTAACTGTTAAGTTAGGTACTTTTGAGTACTGCTTAGTTAATGCATTTTACTACTGCACACTTGTTGCATGTTTTACACACAGTTGAGCACGAGCCTTTGGTGGGTGCCTACTGAGATATATTTCTCACACCATGTTTGGGTCACACTTTTCGGTCCAAACAGATTACGTTGCTACAGGTGTAGATAGAGTCAAGTGTCCCTATACAGGTACTTGACTATTGCTGAGGAGTAGGATGGCATGAGACCGAGCCTAGGCTTGCGATGTCGCTGCTAGCTATTTGTATTGCTTTGTTGTACTCTGTTTTCTGTTGTACTGAATTGATGTATAACATGTTGTGGTTGTTTTCATAGAACTTGAAGCATGTAGCATCATCACTTATATATTGTTGGTTATATACATTGTTGTAGTTATTTCAGTTGTGTATGTTTAATGCTTCCGTTGTTGTTGTATGTTTAATTTGGTATTCCGCTGCGCTAAACTTTGACAAATGAGGGCATAGTTTCCCCACTATCAGACCTGGGCCCTCGCTGCTAGTCGGAAACCTCTGGTGTTTGGGGAAATGTGCTTGAGGTCACGTGGTGAACTGGGCTCGGGTCACCCATTGCGTGGAACCCAGGTCTGGGACGTTACAATGTGGTATCAGAGGAGGTTCTTTTCTTTGACTTACAATTTCGAGTCGTAGTCAGATTTAGGACGAACGGTAGTTGGTAATAATTTGTGGCCAGGCATAGCTAACTCGTGTACATGGAAATTCTAGTCTACCTCGTACTTTTCATTGTTTTGATCTTGAAATTTTACGGATGATATGTTTTCACCGTTGGGTGACGCACTTGGATTGTGTTGTTTATATTTTATCTGTGGGTTCTATTTAGTTCCAACCCGATGAGATGAGGGTATTTCATCTCATGCATCATATAGGCACATGCCATCACATGCCATGCATAGTTTCCATGCCATATAGGTGCCTTAGAATTTTCATGTTGTTGTGATAGTTGTTGTGCTAGTAAAGCATGTTGTTGTGATAGCTTCTTGATAAAAACCTGCCTTGGGATATGGTATTATTGTTTGAGATTGTTTATAGAATGGATTCCAAACATTGGTTTTTGGGGCGTATGGGCCCCCATTGACCGGAATTTTGTGGATCATTGACTGGTTATTGGTTATAACACAAATAAGATGTCAAACATTGATTCGTTGGGTGTATGGGCCCCCACGGGTCGGAATTTGACACTTAGGTGTTGTTTTCAGTATTTTCTGGGTTCCAGAGAAGTTTTTGAGGCATACTGTCTAGAAAACCCAGGATACATGCCGTGTAGGACCTCATACGCGCCCTGTGTGTTCTTCTGTTCGGGAAGAAAAATGAACTTTTTGAGTACATGCCATGTACACTGAGTACACTCCGTGTAGTCTCTTCCCGTGTCACAATCCATGTGGGCGGCGACACGGGGTAGGGAAGGCCTTGGGTAAAATATGCCATGTAGTTTTGTACATGCCGTGTAGTGTTGACCCGAAGTCCAGTCGTGTATCTAACAACATGGGTCGGTGAACTCCTTGACAGAACACGTCATGTCAATTAAAGACATGCCGTGTAGTGTGACATGGGGACTCGGCCGTGTAACTATCAACATGGGCCGATGTCACCTTTCCCTGAACATGCCGTGTACATACGGGTCACACCTTGTAGTCTTGTCCGAGGACAGACCGTGTGGAGTTAGCCATGTGGCTGGGAAACGGGGTGGTGTACACGCCGTGTACGGGTGTAACACAGCGTGTTTGGTAAAGCCAAGTAGTCAACCTTGTCACAAATGACACAAGTAGTTAGGAAATAACACCATACACACCGTGTAGATATTATACACACCGTGTAGTTTGTGAACGAATGTCGTGTGGCTTAGCCGTGTAGAAGGACTCGGGCAGGGGAAAGGAAGTCAAGTACACGTCGTGTAGTCTTGTTTTGCAAATTTTGAAACGCCTTCTTCCTCTTGTTCCTTTGTGGTTCCTTCATTTCAGTCTTGATAATCTTGAATCTGAGGTGTGCTTTTGACATTGTAGAGTCATGCCACCTAGACGACTGTGAGTTGTTCTCTAAGAGAGCGGCGACGATTATACTCCGGAGATGGTGGGCCATGGGCTACCAGTTGATCAACCAGCAGAGCCAGATGCGGCACCAGCTGTTATACCGGACACAGGCATGGAGGAGTAGTTCCGTGAAGGCTTATTTCACTTCATGCAGACCTTTCAGGGAGCACCGCAGGCTGCCATATCTATGGTCGAGCTGACACGTATCTTTCAGCAGTAGAATCTGCCTACATTTTCAGGGGATAGCGGACCACAGGCTGTAGAGCCTTGTCTAGGATCGATGCATACTATTTTCGAGCATCTTGAGATGCCTCCAGGGCAGAGGGTCAAGCTCTCGACTTACATGATGCGCGATTCCGCCAAGAGGTGGTGGGATGTCACCACCTAGTCAGAGAATCACAGGGACATGGCGTGGGAGGATTTTCAGGTAGTCTTCTATGATTTCTTTTTTCCTGAGATGATGAGGGCAGATAGAGCTCGAGAGTTCATGAATCTGCAGCAGGGTGCTATGTCGGTGATGGACTACTCTGCTCGTTTTACAGACCTTCAGCGTTTTACACCCGTGCTGGTGGGTGATGAGACATTGAGAGCTAGAAGTTTTGAGTATGTTCTTTGGTATGACATCCGAGCACTGGTAAATGTTTTCAGGTTGCCTACTGTACACGCGATTGTGAGCCAGGCGTTGATTATAGAGAGGAACCTGTGGGAATTGAGTGGTGTGGGACAAGGCGGTTTAGCACCAGTTACTGTTACTATTTCTGCTGGCAAGGGGAAGATATAGATGGACATCTCTCAGGGCGGCAGTACCAGCCAAGCAGCTTCTTCAGGTTGCCTGGTCAGGTGCTACCAGTGTGGCAGAGAGGGGTATAAGAGGCCGTAGTGTCCACGAGACCGAGTGGAGTGCCAAGCTCGCGGAAAGATGGTTCATCTGCAGCGCTTTTGTAGGGAGTTTCTACCAGTTTCTTGTGAGAGGATTTCTCTGAAGACTCTGCGTGCGGGAGCAGGACCAGTGGCTTCTTACCAGCCAGGGAACATGAATACGTCATGGCGTGCATGAAGAGATGGTGGTCGTGGCCATGGTAGCCAGACACCAGGATCTCAGAGGGAACAGGGCGGGACAGCTCAGGGTAGCCAGGCTGTGTCGTAGGGCCGCGGCACTGGATAGGCATATGCAATGCAAAAGACCCAGCAGGAGCAGGATCTCGCACCTTCAACAGTCAGAGGTACTATTCTAGTAGCTTCTATCTTGTCTTCAGTACTTTTTTATATGGGCGCTACACGTAGTTTTATATCTGTACCCGTTGTGGAGAGCCTTGGGCTCAGTGTTTCCACTTATTCTGATATCTTGATGCTAGACACTCTGCCGGGGACTAGAACGGTTGGTGTGCGTCAGTGCAAGGAGTTCCCCCTTGAGCTTGGTGGGTGTCACTTCCTTTGGTACCTCTATGTCCTGGAGATGACGAGTTATGACATCATTCTCAGGATGGAATGGTTGGTTTCCTTTCGAGCCTTTGTAGACTGCTATCGTCGCAAGGTGTGTTTCAGATCACCAGAGGGCAGGGATTTTCTATACAAGGGAGAGTGGGATGTTCAGGCGAGTCGAGCTGGACCATAGTATCATGGGTGAGGTGGAGTCATAGCTCAGATTGCGAGCTTATATCTGGATGACCAGGGACTTGTCAGACGGATTTCCCTCCAGTTGTCGATCGTTTCAGGGATGTCTTCCCAGACAAATTTTCAGGTCTACCTCCGGTGCGTGAGGTGTATATCTCTATCTAACTTGTGCCAGGAGTAGCACCGGTGTCCATTCCTCCTTATAGGATGGCCACACCTGAGTTGTAGGAGCTCATGAGGCAGTTAGAGGAGTTACAAGAAAAGGGATTTATTCGACCCAGTACTTCTCCTTGGGGATCTCCGGTTGTTTTTGTGAAAAAGGCGGATAATACCCTCAGACATTGTGTGGATTTTCGGAAGCTGAACCAGTTGACGGTTAAGAACCGATATCCCTTGCAGAGGATAGATGATCTGTTTGATCAGCTTCCTGGAGAATTAGTGTTCTCAAAGATTGACTTGAGATCTGGATATCATCAGATGCACGTGAGACCATATGATATACCCCTCACAGCTTTTAGGAGTAGGTATGGTCTATATGAGTATACGTTTATGCCGTTCGGACTCATGAACGCGCCAGCAGTTTTCATGGATCTGATGAATTGTGTGTTCCATCCATATCTTGATTCATTTGTGGTAGTATTCGTGGATGACATCTTGGCTTACTCTCACACTCGACATGACCATGCCACCCATCTTGAGATCATATTGAGTAAACTGAGAGAGCATCAGTTATATGCTAAGATCTCGAAGTGACACTTTTGGATGGACCAGATTCACTTCCTGGGTCATATCATCTCAGAGGATGGAGTTGCAGTGGACCCATAGAAGGTGAGAGAAATAGTTTCCTGGGAGCATCCAAAGAACATGTTTGAGATACGAAGTTTCTTAGGGCTGGCTGGATACTACAGACGCTTCATATAGGGCTTCTCCCGCTTATCAACACCATTGACATGTCTTACTAAGAAGGGTGTGATGTTCGTTTGGTCAGAAGCGTGTGAGAAATCTTTTCAGGACCTGAAGGGAAGGCTGACATCAGCACCGATCCTAATACTCCCAGAGCAGGGGAAGAGCTATAAAGTTTACTGTGATGAATCAGGGATTGGGCTGGGAGCCATTTTGATGCAGGGCGACCGAGTTGAGGCGTACGGGTCTCGACAATTGAGGCCACATGAGAGGAATTACCCAACACATGATCTTTAGATGGCTGGAGTTGTGCATGTGTTGCGCTGTTGGATACATTACCTGTTGGGAGATCATTTTGTGGTTTTCGCCGACCACAAAAGCCTCAAGTATATCTTTACTCAGCGTGACCTAAATCTGAGGCAGAGAAGGTGGGTCGAGTACCTATAGTCCTTCAATTTTGAGCTTGCATATACACCTGGTAAAGGTAATGCAGTAGCAGATGCACAGTGCAAGAAGACTCAGATACATGCAGTGTAGGAGGCTAGTGGTGAGGGGAAGCTTATGGCCTTGTTCTCTGAGATGCATCTAGAGGTGCATGATAGTCAGGGGTAGACTTATCTTTCCTCATTAGCTGTAACTTATACCCTCCTGGATAGAGTGAGGATGAAGTAGCTATCGGTTTGAGAAGTCCTAGTTCTACGGGAGTCGGTGGCATGTGAGGACCCTCCTTCCGGTTGGATGATAGGCGATGATGAAGTTTTTCGTTTCCATGGACGTATATGGGTTCCATGGGATATACGCAAGGAGATTATGAGGGAGTTTCATGATTCAGCTTGGGCAGTTCATCCGGGGGTTTCCAAGGTGTACCGGGACTTGAGACGTCAGTACTAGTGGCCGGGTATGAAGAGAGAGATAACTGGTTTTGTTACGAGGTGTTCCACCTGTCAGCAGGTGAAGGTAGAGCATCAAAGACTAGCTTGTCTGTTACAACAGTTGCGCTTTCCGGAGTGGAAATGGGATGATGTCGCGATGGATTTCGTGACGGGATTGCCAAGGTCACCTTTAGGCAATGACGCCGTATGGGTTGTTGTGGATAGACTTATGAAGGTAGATCACTTCTTTCCAATGAAGGAGACCTTTGGTGTGGACGAGCACGGAAGACTATATATCTGAGAGATCTTACATCTACATGGGGTTCCTAGTTCTATCGTTTTAGAGAGGGACACCCTATTTATGTCTCGTTTCTGGCAGAGTTTTCAGAGGGCGCTGGGTACAGAGGTGCTTCTGAGCACGACATTCCACCCTCAGACAGATGGCCAGTCAGAGCGGACGATACAGGTGTTAGAGGACATCTTGCACGCATGCTTCTTAGAATTTGGGGTCTCGTGGGAAAGCATATACCCTTAGTAGAGTTTCCCTATAACAATAGTTTTCAAGAAACTATTGAGATGGAACCATACGAGGATTTATATGGTAGGCCATGCCGATCACCTTTCTGCTGGTTAGAGGGAGGTGAGGCAGCCTTACTGGGACCACTGTTCGTGCAAGAGACATCTGAGCAGGTCCAGTTGATTCGGAAGCGGATGGTTACCACATAGTCTCTTCAGAAGTCTTATGCTAATCGACGCAGACGACATTTGGAGTTCGTGGTCGGGGATCAGGTTTTCCTGTGTGTTTCTCCAAGGCTGGGACACAAATAGATCAGGAGACAAGGTAAGCTTTCATCGAGGTATGTGAGACCATTTGAGATTCTGGAGAGAGTCGGGATGGTTGCCTATCGTTTGCAGTTACCGCAGTGGTACCGATCCATGCACGACGACTTCCACGTGTCTCAGTGGCGTCGCAACCTTTCAGAACCGTATCACACCTTTCAGCCAGAGGAGGTTGAGCTTAAGCATGATGCGTCCTTTGAGGACCATCTGATCCCTATCATTGATAAGAGCACGAAGTTTCTCCGAGGCCGGTCAGTTCCTCTCGTACGGGTGCTATGGCACCATGGCCGAGTGCAGGACGAGACTTGGGAGAGGGAGGCCGACGTACGTGCTCAATGGCCAGAGCTGTTCTGAGCTTTCTCTTCACCACCCATGAAAGGAAAATTCGGGGACGAATTTCTATAAGGGGGGAAGTTTGTAAGAACCTGGTTGTTGTTATAGAGGTTCGGGATTCTTCTTTTCCTTTTACTTAAGTGATTTTGAGGAAATATGGAAAATGGGGAAAAATCCTAAATTTTGGAACTACACGCCATGTACATTATCCACACGCCATGTACTTTTGGCCGTGTTGGGATGAGTACCCGGGGCGTGTGGCCATGCCGACGACGAAGGGTGTAGGAACTGACTACACGCCATGTAGTGGTACCTTACATGCCGTGTAGTCAGTCGGCTGACTTAAACAGTAAGGTAGTGGCGTCACCGCCAGCTGGGCGACAGTACACGCCGTGTACTCGAGAGTAAATGTCGTGTACTCATGTCAACATATGAACAGTGTGGTGGTGCCGCCATTTTAACAATTAAATGATGGGAGTACATACCGTGTACTTTGAAGTACACGCCGTGTACTTTGAAGAACACGCCGTGTACTTTGTTTTTTGGGTTAAAACAGGCAGTATCCACCTCATTTGGCAATGGAGGCACTTGAGACATTTTAGAGCCAATGGATGAGGCTGGATCTTTGAAGATCCACCGGGAGTTCGTCTGGAATCTGTTTCGGCTTCAGACAATCTAGTTGGAACCGCACGGGTGAGCCCTCTCCCCTCCTGGTACCGTTTTTGCCAATTCTTCACCTAACATAATTTATTTACATTTGAATGAGTTTTTTTCTTCATCAGATCTATGCCGTTCTTGGGCGTTTCTAGAGTCGGCGTTCGGGTGTAGCGTTCGTTGGCATATATGGTAGGTGGATTGGTGTTAATTTTCCAACTGTCGTGCATTTTTGTGAGTTCTTGAGCTACGAACCCATATTGGGGTGTCGTGTGGCTGAGGCCATGGATAATTTAACAACCTAGAACTGTATAGGTAATTAAATAAAGTTGTAAAAATGCTGTTTGTGATCGTTTCTTGGATCCAGGACCATCCTGAGGGGTGTGTTCCTCTTTTTAGCTGTTTGGCCAGGATACCCAAGGGTATTCCTTAAATGTAGTAACTGTAGAATTTCCTTGAGAGGAATTGCTTGTTTACTGCATTTTGATATTTTCAGCATTGCCCGATTACCTATTAGCCTATGGGAGTTGTTGTGATTGGCCTGAGGGCATGACTGTTTTAGCCCGAGGGCTGTCGTATTTCGCCTGAGGGCAACCTTTCGTGCCTGAGGGCTTGACTTCTATGCATGAGGACGACACTTCCTACGCCTGAGGTAAATTTATGTTACGACTGAGGGAAAAACCGGCGGGTTGGATTCTGTATGGCCTGAGTTCAAGCCTGAGGGCGTGGTTACAATTTTAGCCTGAGGTCACATTACTGGTTGGCCTCAGGGCTTGGTGTTGTCGAGCAAAAAAATGTTACTAAATTAAAGGAGTTAAATTAATTATAAAATTGAAATTTAACTATTATGTTAGTTACTTATGAGTACTAATTAGTTATTTCATTTTACTACTGCACACTTGTTGCATGTTTTACACACAATTGAGCACGGGCCTTTGGTGGGTGCCTACTGAGATATATTTCTCACACCCTATTCGGGTCACACTTTTCGGGCCAAACAGATTAAGTTACTGCAGGTGTAGATAGGGGAAAGATTCCCTATACAGGTACTTGACTGTTTCTGATGAGTAGGAGGGCATGGGACTGATCCTAGGCTCGCGATGCCGCTGCTAGCTGTTTTCCTTGCTTTGCTGTACTCTGTTTTCTACTATACTGTATTGATGTATAACATGTTCTGGCTGTTTTCTTAGAACTTGGAGCATGTAGCATCATCACTTATATACTGTTGGTTATATCCACTACTGTAGTTATTTCAGTTGTGTATGTTTATTGCTTCCGTTGTTGTTGTATGTTTATTTTGGTATTCCTCTACGCTACACTTTGACAAATGAGGGCATAGTTTCCCCACTATCAGACATGGGCCCTCACTGCTAGTCGGTAGCCTCTGGCATTTGGGGAAATATGCTTGACGTCACGTGGCAAACCAGGCTCAGGGCACCCGTTGCGTGGCACCCGGGTCCGGGACGTTACAAAACACTTATGTTTCAAAGGAAAAAAAATTTGTCAGTATATTTCATATTTAAATTAAGTTATTCTAATTAAAACATATATATATATATAATATAACATTAATTTAATTAGAATAATGTTTTTAATAATATTATGAACACATGAAAATTCAAAGGCCATTGATATTTAAAAAAATTATATATATTATATTTTTTGAAAAAAAGTTAATTTTATCCTAATAAATTTATTTATTAGACTAAAGGTACCCCAAATTCATATTAATCATGTTGAAATTTGGATTCAACAATAATAATATATCTTTAGTGATAATATAGTTAAAATCAGTAATATGTAATTATGATTAAATAGTGTTAAATTAGTTAAACTAGTTTGACCCGATTTATATGAAATAAACACAACATTGGATAATTTAGAATATATCATTCTGGTTTAAAATCCATACATACAGAATCACTAACATTTCCTGACCTAAATCAGAGACATCCCCAATAATCATCTTGTTGGATTCATACCCATTAAATATCATTAATTTCCAACAAATAGACCCTCTTTTTCACCTATAAATCATCCTCACTCGTATAAACATTATCATCCATCTCCATAGAAAAGGAATTTGTCAAAAATTAACAATCCATCTACCTCTACAGTTGCCTAAAAAATTGTTCCTAATGTTCTACAGAGTCCCACAAATATTTAATTACATAATATTATCATTAAGTGTTCTATTCATCCTCATTTGATCCATGTTCTCATTTCATGATACGCCATTTGTTTTTCTATAATTCCATGATTCCATGAGTTTATAATGAATACATTACAAAAAAAATGATACACTATTGATGAGATACTACCCTTATATCTCATTAAACACATTTAAAATTTCATTTAGTATATCCTTAATGTTTCTAAAATAAATATTTATTCTATCCCTTCTATATTCATTTAAATATAATCATTTATTTTAGTCCATTAAAATTCTACGTAATTATCCTTCCATGTTTTCATAAATAACCTATTTACATTCCAAATTACTCCATTTTGATTAATGTGTATCTCTATCTCCTATAATAACTATTTCACAATCCATTTAGTACACCCATCAGGCTTCTACAATTACTTATTAATTTTATTATTCACCTTTTTATGCTATAAGTAATTTGATTACTATCTATTTTTTTCCCATGAATTTATAATCAATATTTTAATATCAAAATGGAAATTAATTAATGAGAGACTACCCAATTATATAATTAACCAACGTTAATAATTGTTTGTATACATTTAATTCTTCAAAAATCATTCAATAATTTTCATGTCATATATCTATATTGTGAATACCCATATCTGATATCATTTAGGTGTTCCCAAATAGATGTAATATTCATTATTTATGGAGTAAATATAATTATATAACCCAAATCCCTTAAATGTTTTATAAAATGATATATTATTATAATTTTTGTTGGATGTTGAAGAAATAATGTTAATCATACTATGTTGATTGACCCACCAATTCTCATTGGCTTGAGAGTACAAGGAGTCATTAAAAGGCCTTAAGAGACATCCCCAAGACACCAAAGGCTGGAAATAAATGACAAAGCGTTTCAAATACAAGTGGGGGACTATTTATCCTTTTAGAAATAACCCATAAACGAACCAAGCATAACCAAACATTCACTATATGATGCACGAATAAATAAAATACAACTTAAACAACATCATTTATATACAACCACATTGAAGTACACAACAACAGAAGACTAAACTAAGTAACAAGTGCACAATGGATAGACAACTCAAGGCTCTCAAGAGACACCGAGACTCTGTGCTCCACAAGTTCCAAGCTCTACAATATCTCCCAAGCATCACCACGGTCCACTAGTAATATGATTTTTTACCTTTACATGTTTCCTAGAACATGAAATCTACAAAAGGACCAACATTCCAAAGCCGGGGTGAGTATAAAACATAGTAGGTTTTCCCCAATGACTTCCCTGCTCATGCCACTAGGATAGTAGAGTTAACAACAAGAATATAAAAACATTTTATATAAAACAATTTCTCAAAAGATGTTTATAACTAAATATAAACAAGTTTATAAGACCATTCATAACAAAAAAACATCCATGATCAATTGAAAAAAAAATTTAACACGTTATTATTCCAGAAAAATAACCAAACAAGCTTTCGAACCATTTAACAAACATCCCTTTTTGGCATGCCCAACCATTTCCCAACCCATGCAACCAACCATGCATGCTTCATTATGACAGTTCCTTACTCGTGAGAAGTTTCTCGACAATACGGGGTACTAAATTCTCCCCACCATTGGTCTATCCATCCTCGAAAACTAGAAAACCTTCACCCAACTGAAAGGGTTCCGTTCACTGCTCTTTCATTTCCTTCCCACGTTCCCAAGTCTCTTCCTGAATCTAACCATGCTACCATAAAACCCGCAATAGAATGATGATTTTACCACAAAAGACATTCTCTTGCCTATCCAAAATACATACTGGGATGTGTATCAACGAAGCATCTGAGTCTATGTTAACGTGATCCCATCTGATCACAAGGTCAAGATTTGGATGATACTTTTCCAACTGAGATACATGGACCAAATTATGCACGAAACTGAACCATGGTGGTAATGCCAACTGATATTCCACCTATCAACCCCATTACAGTATCTCAAAAGGTCCAACATATCTATGAGATAACTTTCCATGCTTCTCGAAATGACAATGTCCAAGATGTAGAGATATCCCCAAGAAGAAACGATCTCCCACAATGAATAACAATGGTCTTTGACGTTGATCTGCATAAGATTTTTGGCGACTCTGAGCTATCTCCATCGTCTTTATAATCAACTAAATCTTCTCTTTTGTTTCTTGGACATGGCTTGGCCCAATTAGCGAAGTTTCACCTACTTCCACTCAACATAGTGGAGAACGATAAGGACACCAATACAATGCTTCAGATGGAGCCATGTGTATCAAGGATTGATAGCTTTTATTGTATGAGAACTCCACCAGGGGTATATCCTCCTACCACGAGCCATCAAAATCCATTACACAATCCCACAACAAATCTTCCAACATTTGTATCATCCTCTTGGATTTCTCATCCGTCTGGGGATGATACGACGTGCTCACAATCATCTAAGTTCCAAGGGCATGTTGTAATGATTTCTAGAAATGAGATTTGAACCTCGAATGTTTATCTTAGACTATAGAAAATGGTACACCATGACTTTTTACCACTTATCAGATATATATTTTTGACATATCTTCTACCGTATGTGTTTCAAGAATATAGATTAAATGGGACGACTTGGTTAGACGATCCACTATCACCCCAATGGCATCCTGTATCCAGGCCATTATTGGAAGACCTATGACATAATCCATTTCTATATAATCCCATTTCCACATTGGGATAGGAAAAAATTATAACATACCATCTGGTCTCTAATGCTCTTCTTAAACATGATGACATGTTAAGCACCGCAAGATGAACTCGGCCACATTCCTTTTCATGTTGTTCCACCAAAACTACGCCTTCAACACCTTATACATCTTCTATGTACCTGGATGTACAACCCATTGGTGGTAAGCATGAAGGAGTTGTTCTTAACAAACCAAATGTACAACCATCCGATCTTAGAAACACAATACTGAACTCCCATCAAGTTTCCAGCACTCAATGATCTCCCCACCATTGAGTTTTGAACATACAAATAGACATTTTGCATCAGATGTTTGAGCCTCTTGGATCACTTTTAATAAATCAGGATCATATGTAGCTAAAAAGTAGAATGAAACATCACATCAGTTTTCACATTCCACATGCATGTCGGCTAACACCGACATCAACTTCCATTCATCTGAAGCTTCTTTTTCCAACTGAGCATATGACTTTCTACTCAATGCATCCTCCACCGAATTTCATTTTCCCAATGTGTACATCAAGTCAATGTTGAACATTTGGATATACTCTATCAATATCATTTTCATCAGATTAAAATCTCACTATGAGAAAATGTGTTTCAATCTTTTGTGATCCGTAAACACAGTAAATTTATCACTAAAGAGATAATGTCTCCATGTTTTCAAAGAATGGATGACCGCAACTAACTCCAAATCATGTGTGGGGAATATCTTCTCATATACCCTCAACTGAATTGAACCATAAGCAACCACATGATCTCTTTGCATGAGAACACAACCCAACCCTGATCATGAAGAATCACAATACACCACATACCCATGTCCTGATTCTGGAAAGATCAAGATATGTGACAATGTATGCCAAACTTTTAGTTCCTGGAATGACTTCTGACATTATTTTGTTCATTGGAATAGAGGATTCTTCTATGTCAAAGCTTTCATTGGGGAAGATAGGCATGATAAATCACACAAAAAGCTTCGGTAGTAACCAGCTCGACCATGAAAACATCGTATATCATACACATACTTCGGTGGTTTCCACGAGATAACATCTTCTGTCTTTTTAGGATCAACATAAAATCCTTTCTTAGAAATGACATGGCCAAGGAAACATACTTCTTGTATCCAAAAGTCACACTTTGATAATTTGGAATACAAATGATTATCTCTAATTACTTGTAACATTGTTTCCAGGTGCAACTCATGATCATCCCTTGTCTTTGAAAATACCATGATATCTTCTAAAAAACCACAAAAAAAATCTAGATATCACTGAAATATCTGATTCATCAAATCCATGAAGACCTCTGGTGCATTCATTAGACCGAAAGGCATGACTACATATTCATAGTGGCCATATCTACTGCTGAATTTTGTCTTTGTAATATCCTCCTTTCGAACATACAATTGGTGATATCGTGATCGCAAGTCAATCTTGGAGAAGCACTGAGCTCCCCTTAATTGATCAAACAGATCATCAATACCTGGAAGAGGATATCTGTTCTATATTGTAACTTGGTTAAGCTTATGATAATAAACACAAAACCAAAGAGTTCCATCTTCCTTCTTCACGAACAAAATCGGGGTTGCCCACAGAGATGCACTTGGCCGAATGAAACCCTTGATTTCCAATTCCTCTAACTGCACTTTCAACTCCCGTAGCTCTATTGGTTCCATCCTTTAAGATTGAAGGGAAATAGGAATGGTCCCCAGAAGGAGATCAATTGTAAAATCCACTACCCTTAGAGGTGGTAACCCTGAGAAGTTCTTGGGAAAGACATCTGGAAATTGATCCACAAAAGCTGGAAAACTATTTTCATGGATCTTGTCCATTGATGCCAAAGTCAAGGCTGCAAATAGGTAAGAGATCGTTCCCACCATTGGTTCCAACAAGATCTTTGAACCCTTCATTACAATCCTTTCTCCTCTAAAGAGATAATTGATATTGTCCTTAGTTATGAAGAAAAAGGTTCTCCTATAACAGTCGATTTAATACATGAACGTTGTCAACCAATCCATAACCATAAATACATCATAGACATACATATCCAACATCAGTAAGTCTCATTTTAACTCAGCTCCATCAACATTTATATAACATTCTCTACACACAATGGTGAAAAATTATCTTTCTCCAAGAGGAGTTTTCAGTTTCAAAATAGAAGGCCTCATTCCCAGTTTTAAACATAGCAAGTCAACAGCGCAAGAAGTAATGAAGGAATGATATGTGCTAGCATCGAATATCACTTTCACAAGGGTAGAATTAAAAATAATATGTTCCTATCACCCTAGATGATATAGCTTGATCATCGACCATCTTCTGCTCAGCTCCATACAATAGCTTCTTTGCTACACAGTTCTCCTTGTTTCCTTGCTGAGATTGACCTGGTTAAGGAGTCATGGTATTCTAAGAATAACCAGGGCCAGCACTATTATGCTGATGAGATTAATTCTGTTGTCCTTGTCATGCCAATGCATACAATTCTTGTGACGCCTGAGAAGTGTCACGCACACCTGACCTCGGAGAATTTTTACAATAGCGTTGTAGATTCCCCCATTTTCTTGAAATTATGACATGATCTAGGTTGAGTTGTGAACTCTTACTTTATGTGGTCAGTCGAACCACATTGAAAGAAACCTTCTTTTCTCTGGGGTCATGGAGGAAGGTTCACTGATCCAACAATCTGGTTCTGATTTACACTTCCACCATGGAAATTGATGTCCCTTTTCAGCTTGTTCCCATTGATTGAATTCCCATAGTTTCCTATAGGTATCATCACTCATCATCCTATCTATCCTGAGATATCACATTCAGCCACAGTCACTCTGTTCACCATCTCTGTATAGTCCATAATACAGAGTAGTGTAATATTTGATCGAATCTCATTCCTTATCCCTGATTCGAAGATTCGCACCTTCAAAGATGAACTTGCCACAACCTCTGGTGAAAAGCATACTATGTTCATGAACATAGCTGCATACTCTATGACAGAGAGTCTCTATTGTTTTAGGCCGATGTAGTACATTGTTTTCTATATCTTGGACGTGTGGGGATAGAAATATTTCTTAAAAAATTCCTCAAAATCCTCCCATGTAAGGACTTCATCCAATTTTCCATGTACCGCTAAATCCTACCACTGACGTGAAAGATCCTTTAGAATATAGGTTGCAAGTTTGACCTTTACCTCTATTGGTGTGATAATGAAATCGAAGATACGATTCATCCTACTTAGCCACACCTCTGCCTTCTCAGGTTCATCAGCACCCTGAATGTTCGGTGGATTCTTCTTCACAAACTGGAGGTTATGATCCATGTGTCGTGGCTCATTCCTCAGGTTCCCGTTATCCACAGCTTGAAAATCATGGACAATACACTGAACCAGCTCTTGTTCACCCGTGGTTCAGGTGCAACCACATTCTCCACAGCTTCTTCAGGTTGGTTTCGATGACGCCTACCAGGTTTCATTTTCTAAACCAACAACAAACTCCGTCAATCTCACTCTCTAGAAACTGATGGATTTGAATTTCAAATTCTATCACATAATCCATCACAAAATTGTTTTCAAAGAAACATCTTTCCATGATCCAACATTTTTGAAAACATTAAACATGCTTTTTGAAAATCAACTCATTATCAAAATACACCAAATCTCTTATTTTCAAAATCTTTTAGTTGAAAACAATTTCTACATTTTTTTACAAATTACACATTGCACAAAAGACTAATTCATTCATCAAAATGACATATTCAATCCTTGTGGGATGTAATTCCTCTACAATGAATGTCATGATCAACTTATTGGCTAAACCCATGAAAATGAGATTTATAAAATTCTATAAGTGTATCCAAAAAACTTATGTACCCAAAACCCTAGAAACATGAAGTTCAGAATAAATGGGTTACCTAAGTCCTCTTACGCTATGTTTTTCAAGTTCTGACAATCCTACTCCTGTCTATGATTTCTACCAGAATAATAGAAAAGAAGGAATTTCAACTCTAAGACCAAGAACACTGATGACTACTTGTAAGGCAAGGAATGAACAATATGATACCATTTGTAATGACCTAGCAATTCTCATTGGATTGAGAGTACAACGAGTCATTACTAGGAATTAAGTGACATCTCCATGATTCCAAAGGATGGAAATAAATTCCAAAGGGTTTCAAATACAAGTGGGAGACGATTTACCCTTTTAGAAATAACCAATAAATGATCCAATCATAACCAAAAATTCTCTATATGATGCATGAATAAATGAAAGAAAGCTTAGGAAACTTAATTTATATCCAACCACATCAAAGTACACAACAATTGAAGACTAAACCAAGTAACAAGTGCACAACGTGTAGACAAATCAAGACTCTCAAGAGACACCAAGACTTCATGCTCCACATGCTCTAATCTCCACAACAACTCCCAAGAATCACCATGAGCCACTAGAAATATGATGCTTTAACTTTACCTACGTCCCAGAACATGACATCTACAAAAGAACCAACGTTCCAAAGCATGGGTGAGTATAAAACACAGTAGGTTTTCTGCAATGAATTCCCTACTCATGCCACTATGATAGAATAGTTAGCAAAAATTATATAAAAACTGTTTATATAAATTTTTTTTCTCAAAAGTAGTTTATAAATAAATATAAAAAAGTTTCGAAAACCATTCACTACCAAAAGAATACATGAAAAATTGAAACCAATTTTTCCAACACGTTATTATTCCAGAAAAATTACCAAACAATATTTCAAACCATTTCACAAACATCCCTTTTTGGTATGCCCAACCAATTCCCAACCCATCCAACCAACCATGTATGCTTTGTTATGACATGTCTATATTCATGAGTGGTTTCTTGTCAATCTACCAAGTCATCACAATGTAATCTTTTCCCATGTTCCATTACACCTTTGGCACTGAGCACAAGGTCATATTTCAACCAAGCCTCGTACATATAGTTACCATGTTCCATTAAACATTTGGAACCAAGAACAAGGTCATATTTCAACCAAGCCTCGTACATGAAACATGAATACACACCACATATTCCCATCAATCATTCCAAAATACTCTTTCAATAAAAAACATTTTTATTGAAAACCATTTCCTTCAAAACCATTTCAATGCCAAACCATTTCAATTCCAAACCATTTTAAAAAAACTCCCTTTTTATTGAATACCAATTCCATCAAAGTCATTTCAATATCAAAATTTTTAAATAAAACACATTTTTCATTGAAAACCCATTTTTAATCAAATAATTTACAATTTCAATAAATCCATAATTTAAAATCTACATTTTAAATTCATGATGCCCCATCACATTGTACAACAATTCACTAAGATTTCATAGTTTCACTATACTCATAAATCATAAATAAAGAAGATTTAGTCCATGAATTTCACAATCAATTCCATTCAAATAACACAATTTGAAACTAATCCAATTAATTCTAACAAGAGGAGTCGAGAGTGAAGCCAACTACCTCAAAGGTTTTGAAGAAAACCCCAATGAACGAAGAACACACTAGAAAACCGGGTCGATTATCCATGAACCCACAGTAGATATCTTCTCCTAGAAACATCAAGACCAAATATCATCATATTTCAATTCTGCATTCTTAGATCTACCCATAACAGGCATAGATCTTTGAAACCGAGGGAATATGAGAAGTAGATCTAAGTAGATCTGTGAAACCGAACAAGAACGAAGAAGAACGATAACATACCTCAAGAATACGACTTCGATTCGCAAAGGAGAGCCTTTGGATCGCCTCTGGAATGATGGGAGAACCCACCTTTACCTTAGGAGAACCAAAACCCTGGGTTAGGGCCACTTTAGAGCTTAAAAGAGGCACTTAGAGGCAAAAAACGACTGAGATCCACAATTTAAGGATCTCAACTATGTGCATTCATAGTTAGTTCGCATGGTTTGACAAACCATGGGCTAACTGTGCGTTAGCTACTGCCTCTTCCACCCCTATCGCATGGCCTAATCGCACAGTCACTCCAAACTGTGTGCTAACCGTGCAGAAGCCACTGCCTCAAGAGAAAACTAAGCAGGGTTTGGCCACACCATTTAGATAAACCATGTGAGGCCCGTGCGACTTCCCTTTTTCCTCAAACATAATTCCAGGATATCCCGACTCTCTCATTCAACAAACTTAAACTTTAAAAACCAAGAAAATCATCAAGTAAGGGATACATACCAGAAACATGGGGTACTATACTATTCTTCCACCACAATAACACTCCAAATCATTGGGTAAAAAATTATTCTATGGAGTTGAAAACATCGTGATATCTTAATATAGGTGACATGTACCCGATACCATGTAATAATACTAATATAATTTGTTACCATATAATGCTAAATAACTAGGGTAATATTTTTTATGACACATTAGTGAGTAACAATAATGATATGATTAAAAATGACTCAATATTATATTTTATGCCAATTTCTGTGGTGAATTATGTACATATGATCCTGTTATGCCTCATGTACACTTCAATATATTAATAATCATGTACTTACACTCATTTTTTGACTGATTAACGTATGATCATGTTATTAATCACACACTTTTGATCATAATATTCCTATTTTTTCTATATATTTTTGTTCAGGTACATATATTATGTACCATGTTTTAACTATGTTTTCACGAGCCCATGATATCTATGTCATCATGTAAAAATGAACATTTCAGTAATAATGACTTATGACAACATGATTTAATAAGAAATAATAATTTATGTAGTATAAATTTCCATTTAATATATCATCATTCACATATTATCATCTTAATATAACTTATGGTCATTAATGATTATAGCTAATGGTTAACTGTATTGGTAAAATCGGCTCAAAAAAATTTATTTTAACATTCCCTATGAATTTAATAAAAATATTTAATTTTATTTATCTAGAACGTGTCTTGAAAGCATTATATGTTAGAAATGTGGAAATATTTTTTAGAGAAAACATTTTTTTATAAATATGGGAAAAAATCACATTAAAAGTGAATATGTTTTTTTTAAAAAAAAATTTCCATAATTCTCTAAAACTATAAACCTGAATGTTCATGGTAATGTATATAATGAAATATTTTCATTATGTCATGTAATTCAGCTGCTAGCATATCAAGACCATCATTGGTTATAACAATGAAACTACCAGTAAATTTTTATATGATTTTAGTTGAGTAATTTTTTTTATTACAATGTTATGGTTGATCAAAATTCTAAAGGTAAAGATAACTAGTTATCTTAGATGAGGTGTTATTTAATATTTTATGTAATTTAATGTGATAAAATATAAAAAAACTAGGTATATGTCTATGGGAAATATTTATTTATTGATAATATCTACAAGTTGTTATAATGTAGAGATTTTGCGTGAAATATAGAATGTAGATCACATAATGGATATTGGAATATGAATTTGGTTATGAATCAAAAAAGGTTCAGTGAAAATATTAACTCTAGTATATGATGAGTTGAACTATGATTTCACAACCATATAGACACTCCTGAGGTCTATTCTTTTGAACATACCATTCTCTTTATGATCCCAAAATAGCGATTTCAACATATTTATGATATGGATAATAATAGGGAAATTATCGTGAAAACATATATTTAAACATAATGATACATAAGTTAAGGTATATATTAATTGATATGTGGTTTTCTGGATAAAGAGTATTGGATATTTAGAGTATGTTATTTAATTATTCTATTCATAATGTTCATTATAATTTTGGGTAGATAATTAAGGAAATGGGTTATGAATAATGGGAAAATATAACTTATTGTCAATTATGTTGATCAGAGTGAATTATCGGGTGATCCAATTATTTCATTGTTTAATGGAAAATATCACATGTCAAAATTAAGGTTTTAATAGAGAATATATCTAATTATTGAGATTTAATATTCTTATGATTATTAAATATGATTTCATGATATGATATCACATTAATTTATGTTTTAACATTTGTTTTGGAAATAGTATATTGAAAATGAAACTGTGGAAGGTATGGATCTTGAAACTCTTAGAAAATGGAAATATAAAAAAAATTTGGATAAATGATTGAGAATAATATTATATTCCTATTATATAATAAACAATATGTTACATAGTCTTCACTAAGATAACATTTTTTGTACATATTTAAAAGCTATATATTAAGTCATTTTAATATTCTATATAACTGTAGATATTTATATTAGTAATTGATAATTATGTTAGTAAGAAAACAATTGATTTAATGGGGGAGAATTTAACTCACTATATTTTGAGGAAGTATATTATTTCCAAAACACTATATGTTTATAATTTAAAATTGTGTTTCATCATTTTCCAATTATTCCAAAAAATTGGAATAGATATTTAAATAATCATATAAGATAGTAATTAATATAACAACACATTTTCAATTCATAGAAAAATGATTCAACAAAATCACCTGAAAATAATTATTACACACCGTAGAATACTTCCACCCTAGATTATTATATCCATCAAAAGTGAATAAATTAATAGGGAATAATAAATTGAAATAATTAAACTATACATTAATAGTTTATCTATAATAATATTTGCACCCATGAATATCACCAATAAAAGAATAATACATACAATGATAAAGAATAACACAAAAGGATAAATCATATTATGATATCTAAAATGGAAATTATTTATTACAGATATGTGAAATAATAATTGTGAATAGAATTAATGAGTTTAGTAAGACTCCAACATTTCAATGTAAACTATGTATCTTGAATGGTGTAAATTATATATAAATTTATAAAATCGGTATACAGAAGTATTCCATTTCTAATATTAAATTTATATTAATATAATTCTCTAAAAAATTAAAATCAAAATATTTATATATAATTGAATATATATATATATAAAACATATTTTTAATAAAATTTAAATTATTATGCTAAGAAATTAATTATTTTCTGAATTTATTGAATGTTTTTAATAATAATTGATTATTATGATTAATTTTTTAGAATATAAATAAATAATTTTTATAATAAATAATTTTTAATATAAAATTAATATTTTTTAATTATGTTTTTAGTTTTTTTTTCTGTTTTATGATTATAAAAATAATGGACATCATTTTTAATATTAAATTTTCCATATTTAAATTATAAATTGATAAAATTTTATATTACTAACACAATATAAGAAAAATGGACATTCAAAAAAAAATTATAATTTATAGTTTCATTTTGAGATTAAATTTATAAATTTCAAAATATGAAATAGATAAGTATCTATTTTTTTGAATTTATCTTGTCATCATTTACTTGGAATGAAATTTTGTAATGTTTATCACACAGTCTATTTTTCTTTGAACATTTAATAGTATAATGTTTTCTAAATATTATATTTTATGACTATATAAATATGTTTCAGAAGGCTAGAATTTTGAAAACAAAATTATCTTAGCAAATATATATTTGAGGATTTATACTATAAATTGTGAAATACAACTATGAATTTTTAAAAGCTATGTTTATAAATTTATGAGATTATGTAATATAATCTAATAAATAAATGTTTTCTTTTGTATTTTTTAAATTTAATAATTTTTTTGACAAAAAAATAATTTCTTGGACTACATTTAAATTCAAAAAATTTAAATTTATGATGAAAAAACTATTTCTTGAATGTGAAAATAAATTAATAATTTTATCCTACAAATATATTTTCAGCATATTAATATATGTTTCTAAAATCATGTTCTAAAATGATAATATTAAAATTTATTTTATAAAATTGAATCAAATTAAATCATTTAAATATTATTAATATGAATTTTTAATTTAATATTAATATAATTTTCACTTTTTGAAATATAATTTTGTTTCCAATGTGAATATTAGTTACAATATTAAAAAAAAAATTTACAAAGAAATTTTTTATTCAAATTGTTTTGTATTATTCATTTAAATTGATCAATTATAAATTAAGAATATAATATTAATTGTTTATATGTGTATACAAACAATTAGCAGTCATTTAAGTTTAAATAAATGTTAACTAAGCCAAAGTACACCTAAAAATTAAAGCCCAATCATTCTAAAAAAAGTATTTTTTAAACATTTTATATTTTGATTTATAATTCATTTTTATACAATATAGAAATTTGATTTGGGGAAGTATATCCCAAATTTTTATTTTAAATTTTTAATATTTTCTTAAACATATCTTATAGTATTAGTGATAATATAATTGAAAATATTAATATTTATTTATGATTAATTAGTGATAAATAGGGAAAACTATATTTACATAATTATTAATAAGAAATCAAATCCATTAGAACTTTTACCTTATAAATTTTTGTTTGGAAATTCATTCTCTCAATTTAAAAAAATCCACATCTAAATATAAAAACATAGATAAAATCTATGTAATTCGATCTATACCCCTTTACTAATTTTTTTGATCAGTGGAGAATCCCCAATTCTTCAAATAAAAAGTGATATATCTCCCAACCATTTTAAATCCCACTCCACCCCAAATACATTCATCATGATTTGATCATTCTTATTTCTCTAAAATGATCATCCAATTATTAAATATAATATTTCGATACCACTAAATCATTATAAATCTATGTCACCACCCGTCCTCGAGGCCCATGCCGTGACTACACCAAGCCCGCCTTCCATAGGCTAGGGGCTTACAACTAGCACCAAAGGCTTAAATCCCGATTAAAAGGGAAGGAATTTCCTTATAAAAGTAACAAACCCCACAAATTATAAGCGAAGAAACCCTAAGTACAAAAGAATGTGCTAAAAGATAAATGGGCCAGAATACAAAACCAACTGAAAAGTAAAACTACAACTAAAAGTAAAGTACAACTCAAGAACAACAGTAGAAGGCGACAAGCCGGTCTTGGATCATCCTCCAGTTTCCTACCTGAAGGGTAGGTACAGATCTCCTCCTTACCACTCCACGTCTGTCCGTCTCCTCTGGGTACCAACTCATCATGAATCTACCTCCGGGCACCGAATCGACGTGATATCCACCTCTGGGAAACGACTCGTCGTGAGATCCTCCTCCGGGTACCATCCATCTCTACAAGCCTCAACCACGATCAGTGATGTCCGTCGTCTGCGACCAACGCAACATAGTGCGGGCGAAGCCCATGCAGGGGTGAGTATACGATACTCAGTAGGGACCCCGAGACCCTCGTAGGTCTCCCTAAATACACAAAGGATAAAACAAAATGAAAATATACAATCACGAAGTAACAACCAACTCTACTTAGTTATATGCCCATACATATACCTAGGTCATCAAATCCAGTTCAGCTCTAACTCACGAGCTCAAGTACAACCCAGTCCACACAGTATAACACAACTCAGTCCACACAAGAGAATACAACAAATTCACATAGTAGAGCACAACTCAGTCCACATAAATGAATACAACTAAGTCCACACAAAAGAATAAAACAAATCCACATTGGGGATCACAACTCAGTCCACACAAGAGAACACTGCAAGTCCACAATGGAGAGCACAACATAGTCCACACAGGAGAACACTGCAATTCCACAAAGGAGAGCACAAAACAGTTCACACAGGAGAACACTACAAGTCCACATATGAGAGCACGACCCAATCCAAACAAGAGAGCATAATCCAATCCAGACATGATATCAAATCAATCACATATAAAAAATGATTAAAAGTCAAGCATCATCTCGCACAGGTACACTTCTTTGTAAGGTGATAGAGATGATCAGATCTAGTCACTGATTCATCTAATCTGGGACCCACGTAGGATACTAAACCAGCTAAGCTGTCAGACCCACATAGGATACAAACTAGCTACTCTTCCAGACCCACGTAGGATACTAAACCAGCTAAGCTGTCAGACCCACATAGGATACAGACTAGATACTCTTCCACACCCACGTATGATAACAAGAACACAGTTAGACACTACCCGACCCACGTAGGATACAAGAACAGTAGTCATTGACGTCGAACCCATGGAGGATTTCAGTACGGTCCTCATTGATGCCGAACCCATGGATGATTTCAGTGCAGTATTCATTACCGTCGAACCCACAGAGGATTTAGGTACGATCTTCATCGCTGCCAAACCGACATAGGATTTCAGTGCAGTCTTCATTTCCAACCAACCAATGGAGGATTTTATTATGGTCTTCAACACTGCCAAACCCATATAGAATTTCAGTGAAGTCTTCATTGCCGTCGAACCCACGGAGGATTCCAGTACGAAAGTCTTCATCATCGAACCCACAGAGGATTCCAGTACGGTTGTCATCGTCGTCGCAACCAACTCTAGGGTTCCCGCACATAGAATGCTCGTTCCGGGAGGGTTCGCTCCACAATCCAAGAGGTCGATACATCAACTATCACATAGAACAATTTTGATGTATCGCAAAGTTCTGTCATGTCAATAGAAACACAATGCGACAGACGGCGCGTCAATCAGACTCCCGGTCTGAGAGTTATTGGCTTTTTAATTCCAGGGGCCTGGTTGGTTTTAACTCAAAATCAACCCCACTGTACTCCAACTGCATCCAAACCTTGAGGAGAGTAAGTCAAACGGACTGTATCACTAAGTGTAATCAACAAAGTCGACGACACATCAATCGGACGTCCAGAGCTCATGTTATAAGCGTTTCCGCTCCGAGGGCCCGGTTGGTTTCGTGTTCGAACCAACCCGGCCATACCCATGTTCTCGGAAACCTCGAGTGTAGTATACCGAAACGACCGTCTCGATCCAAGGATCGCCACACAACTGACGGTGCATCGATCGGAGGTCTGTAGCCCATGTAATTTGAAAAATTCCGAAACTGGCCTGAAAATGGAGGTCTGGCCCCGGTCCGACACCCCCCCCCCCCCGGGTCAACCCACACCAGGTCGACCTGACCCGAGTCCGGGTTCGACCCCGCTAGGCGCGGCCCAGCCCGGTCCGCGCACGCCGGCCCGGCCCGACCGGGTGGCACGCTGGCTCGGCAAGCAGCCGAGCATGGGGGGATGCAATCCCCTCTTCAATTGCGCTCCGCGGATGCGGCAGGTGCCGCATCCTCCACCGGAACTTGCACAGCCACGGGATCCCGGTAACCTGCCACCGAGGCTTCAGCCAGGGTGGTTCCTCCTAGCAGCGCACTGGGACGCCTCCATGCTTGCGTGGCACACCAGAAGGGTCTTCCGCGGACCACCGGACGCGCTCTGGTTGTCCGTTTTGCCTACCGTCTTCACCAGCGGTCCTCCCGGGACCTACCCTTCACTGCGAAGTCTTCAAAACGCCTATGCAGCCCATTCTGTCATCACCCATCAATCCGTACACCAAAAACAAGCTATAGAGTGTTGTCGGGACATGTTTGTTCAGCCCGCGCCCTCCGTGTTAGGTATTATCAATTGGAAAACATTTAAACACATGTTTTTAATCATTAACTAGGGTATAATTTATTCAAAATAAAGTATACAAACACACTGAATTTGAAAACCCACGCATCAGGGTTTAATTCACATAAACACTAAATACAAAAACCCCTACCTCGATTCAAGGTTCATTCATTGTCGGCGCGTAAATCGACGTCACGGAAGACGGTCTCGTTCCATCAACGACAAGGGAAAAAAAGAACGATGTCGTTGGCGATGATCACCGCAGTCGGCGTCTTCTATCTTGACTCGTTGGATGATAAGACATAATGGGCGTTCTTCGTGGTTTTCATCGTTCATTATCGAGAGACGTTCTTCGTTGGAAGAGGATTATTCCTTCAAGAATTCTTCCCCTCTCTTTTGTTCACCCAACTCAATCTATGCCCACCCAAACATAATAATATAACTCTTATTATTATTCTCACCTAATGAATTCAAACTAATTCAGAAAGATGAGCCAACTATGTAAATTCCTTAACTGAAGTGTGTTGTAATTTTAAAAGAGAGAGAGTAAAATGAGGAGGTTAAAGGTTTAAGGAGTTTATGGGGGGGGGGGTTTCAAGGAGTTAAAGATAAGATGAATGGTTGGGATAATGTGGGCCCACCTCACAAATATTCTCTCATGGGAGGTTATGTGGGTATGGGACCCACCAACAACCTCCCCCTAGTAGGATATAGGCAACTCAAATAAAAATGTGTGAAACACAATTTTTATTTAATTTATGGTTAAACTCCAAAATATAACTTCAAACCCGCATAAATCGCAACTGCGGAAAAGTTCCCCTTAAGCGAAAACTGGCATTGTGAGTTCATTGGTGCCCTCATATTTCGATTCCGAGAACAGGTTCAAGAGTTAAAAAAACACGCTCGTTCATTCACAAAACGTACCCAAGCTAAACTTCGGAAAATGATTTATGGCACACCGGGCCTCAGAATCAGGTGTCGTCAGAAGCCACAGACTCGCAAAATTCCAAAGAAATTAAAAAAAAATTCCATGAAATTTCCGGGTCTTTACACAAATCCCACATCAGGGATTTGGGTCCCTGTAAAGCTATATCACAAACTAGGGAAACAAAAGTAGTACTGAGCACGCAACTGAGCCACCCGCTCCCAAGTACTATCGTGGAGGTTCCCGTGCTGCCAGTGAAAGCGCACCTGAGGAATCGACCATCCATATAGGACCTGCTCCTGTTGATCCTCATTCTCCACTAGAACCATTGTGAATGCCTCCCCATTATCAACGTCCAACTCCCTGTGGTCGATGATGTGTGAAGGGTCATTCACGTATCTCCTTAGCTAAGATACGAGGATGACATCGTGCACCCGGTGAAACTAAGGTGGAAAGCTCAAGCGTTAAACCACCTCGCCTACCCTAGTGAGGACCTAGAAAGGTCTGTTGAACATCGTAGATATCTCGCCGCCTTGGATACATCTCCGTAAACCTCATCGAGGTGAGATCCATACCAGAACGTGTTCACCATCCTCTAACTCTAGAGGCCTCCATTTCTAGATACGAACTAAAAATCATAACTCTTACGGCCACAAGGGTAAGGTTGGCCGACCCAAGAGTGATTGGATACACCCTCCTAAGAAAGAGTAAATCCTGTGCTGCCTAGGGTTTCTTTTTTTTTTCTGACCATGGAAAAACCATCCCGACGTTTTCCTTATACAATCAATTTGTTTATGAGCTATGATTTCCTATTCCATACTCAAACTAACGTCGCAAGGCCTCGACGCTTCCACCAAGAGGTTCCAACCGAAACTCTCACCTGAAGGGTCAGATCACGCCGTCAGTGTAAGTGTGATTATCGAGTCTCCTCCCAGAGTTATCTCCAGACGCGATGGTCAAGTCAACGGCTTAACCAGAATCCCTAGGTATGGCATAAGATTCATGGAAGGAATGGATGGTTCGTGTCAATTTCATGTTGTTACAGCATCTTGTAGAAGACACATTTTGAACATCGAATCATCCTTAGAGCCCGTTTGGTCACAATCCCTGACCGCATGCAGCTACTCTTTTCCCTAACCTCTAGCTCCCTGAGCCTAGAGGGGATTTCAAAAGAGGGTGGTTGCAACATGTCAAAAATTACACCACCCCATGCTGCTCTACTAGCTCCACATCCACATCTTCTGCCCTACAGATTCATCTGTACTTTTCACATCCCCTACTTGAAAAATTTTACACTCCCAAGTCTCTGAGACTGGCGCCTCTTTCCTGCTTTCCCAAAGCTAACCTTAACTCGATGCATCCACTCTGCCTGAGAATTATCAAACAAAAAGGTTCTCTCTAGAACCCTAGTATAAGTAGGTATGCATAGAGAAATAAGTGCTAACTCGGATGTCCTTTAGACACACCTCACTCAGAAGTATGAGCCCGGAAGCACCGATCGCATCGTAGTAATCGAGTACCAGGTATGGTCTGGTATGCCCCGATGAATTCTCAGCTACCGATATGTCATCTTTCCGAAGCTGTATAAGCTCTAGGAAACTCTCAGCCACCTCCTCAAGCCAGTCCTCAGCCGCCTGTGAGTCGGGCTTGCCTCAGAACATGAGGGATATCTGGTGCTGAAACATGTAAGGCACTAAGCCTACAAGTGTCCTCTACTGATACCGACAGTAGTGTCTACTGACCGACAGGCAGTGATATAGCTAGAACACTAACCAAAGGTACTATCCCAGGCATAAGTCCACGTACCGAAGCCTCACCACTATGCGGACCGACCTCATGGTCACTCACTGGGAAACACCAGTAGTTAATATCACTATCTTCTCTACTAGCTCTATACTAGGTGTAGAACTCTAGAAATCACCTCCATCCAATCCTATGCATTCTGGGAACGGTCATGCCTCAAAATCTCGGATGCCTATTCTACCTAATGGGTGGTGGTGCTGCTGGTACACCACCCGAAGGTTTCAACATAGTAAGAGGGCCCCGCACCGGAACCTCGTCTCTCGATGAGCAGTAATCTTGTACAACACTCAGAACCCTAGCTGGCTGTCTAAATGGGGCCATCCTGAAAAGAGATAGGTGTGCCACGGTCAAGGATTTATACCTGGTGAGCTGACACAAAGTAATCACAACTAGAACTTTTGAAACACACATGCAATCAATGTTTTTGTGTACTGAGTTGGAAATCAGAAGTCATGGTCATGGTGTACGGATACGTCGGCCACCACCCCAACATTGGACTCCCTGGACTGATAACCACACTCAATACCCTTATTACTATTGCTTCACAGAGAAAAAAAATCAGAGTCCTGAGTTCTGCGGTAGAACCGAACTCCTCTGATACCAATTTGTCATGACCCATCCTCGGGGCCTGTGTCGTGACTACCCCAAGATCGCCTTCCATAGGCCAGTGGATGGCGACTAGCACCAAAGGAGTAAATCCCAGTTAAAAGGGAAGGAATTTCATTATAAAGGTAACAAACCCCACAGAGTATAAGAATAAGCAACACTAAGTAAAAAAGAAGGTGATGAAAGGTAAATGGGCCAGAATACAAACCCAACTGAAAAGTAAAACTACAACTGAAAGTAAAGTACACCTCAAGAACAATAGATGAAGGTGACAAGCGGCTCCAGGATCATCCTTCGGTTTCCTACCTGAAGGGTATGCACTGAAATCCTCCTCAGCACTCCACGTCCTTCCATCTCCTTCAGGTACCGACTCATTGTGAATACACCTACAGGAACCGACTCCACGTGATATCCACCTCCGGGAGAGGACTCGTCATGAGATCCTCCTTCGTGTACCATCCATCTCTACAAGCCTCAACCATGATCAGTGATGTCCATCGTCTTCAACCAACACACCGTTGTGTGGGCAATTCCCATGTAGGGGTGAGTATACGACACTCAGTAGGGACCTAGAGACACCCGTAGGTATCCCTGAATCCACAAAGGATAAACCACAATGAAAAGATACAATCACAAAGTAACAACAAACTCTACTAAGATATATACCCATACATATACCTAAGTCATCAAATCCAGTTCAGCTCCAACTCACCAGCTCAAGTACAACCCAGTCCACACAGGAGAACACAACTCCTTCCACACAAGAGAATACAACAAATCCTTATAGGAGAGCACAACTCAGTCCACACAAGAGAACACAACTAGGTCCACACAAGAGAATACAACAAATCCACATAGGAGAGCACAATTCAGTCCACACAGGAGAACACTGCAAGTCCACAAAGGAGAGCAAAACAGAGTCCACACAGGAGAACACTGCAAGTCCACAAAGGAGAGCACAACACAGTCCACACAAGAGAACACTACAAGTCCACATAGGAGAGCACAACCCAATCCACACAAGAAATAATAATCCAATCCACATAGTATATCAAGTCAATCACATCGAAAAAATGATTGAAAGTCAATATTATTCTCACACAAGTATACTTCATCATAAGGTTATAGAGATTATCAGATATAGTCACTGATTCATCTTTGCTAGGACCCACGTAGGATACTAAACTAGCTAAGCTATCGGACCCACATAGGATAAAAACCAGCTACTCTTCCAGACCCATGTAAGATAGCAAGAACAGAGTCAGAAACTGCTAGACCCACATAGGAAACAAGAATAGTAGTCATTGTCGTCAAACCCACGGAGGATTTCAGTACGGTCTTCATCGCTGCCAAACCCATGGAGGATTTCAGTGCAGTATTCATTTCCGTCGAACCCATAGATAATTTCAGTACGATCTTCATTGCTGCCGAACCCACATAAGATTTCAGTGCAGTCTTCATTGTCGTCGAACCCACACAAGATTTCAGTATGGTCTTCATCGCTGTCGAACCCACATAGGATTTCAGTGCAATCTTCATTTCTGTCGAACCCACGGAGGATTCCAGTATGAATGTCTTCATCGTCGAACCCACAGAGGATTTCATTATGGTTGTAATCGTCATCGCATCCATCTCTAGGGTTCATGAACACAACATGCTCGTTCTGGGAGGGTTCATTCCACGAGCCAAGAGGTCGATATATCAACAGTCACGTAGACCAAAGTTGATGTATCGCAAAGTTCCGTCATTTCAATAGGAACTCAAAGCGACAACCTGCGTGTCAATCAGATGCCCGGTCTGAGAGTTATTGGCCTTTTCATTCCAGGGGCCCTTTTAGTTTTTAAGTCAAATCCAACTCGACTATACTCCAAATGCATACAAACCTCAAGCGGAGTAAGAAAAAAGGTCTGTCTCACTAAGTGGAATCCAACAAAGTTGATGACACATCAATCGGATGTCCGGAGCTCAAGTTATAAGTGTTTCCGCTCTGAGGGCCCGATTGGTTTCGTGTTCGAACCAACCCAGACGAACCAAATTCTCAGAAACCTTGAGTGTAGTATACTGAAACGACCGCCTCGATCCAAGAATCACCACGCAATTGACGGTGCATCGATCAGAGGTCTGTAACCCATGTTATGGGAAAAATACCGAAAGTGGCCCGGAAATGGGGGGTCTGGGCCCGGTCCGACCCGGCCCTCCCCACCCTAGGTCGGCCCGAACCGGGCGACCCGACCTAGGTCCGGGTCCGCCCGGGCTGGGTGCGGCCTGGCCTGGTCTGTGCAAGCTGGCCCGGACTAGTCTGCGCAAGCCGGCCTGGCATGGTCCACGCAAGCCGACCCGGCCCGGCCAGGTGGCACGCTAGCTCGGCCAGCGGCCGAGTATGGGGGGACGCGGTCCCCCCCCCCCCCCTTCCCTAGCGCTCTGCGGACGCGGCAGGTGCCGCGTCCTCCACCAGATCTTGCGCTGCCACGGGATCCCGGTCGCCTGCCGTCACGGCTCAGCCACGGCGGTTCCTCCTAGTGGCGCACCGACAAGGTCTTTCGCGGACCACCAGACGCGCTCTGGTGGTCCATTTATCCTACAGTCTTCGCCAGCGGTCCTCCCGGGACCTTCCCTTCACCGTGAAGTCATCAAAACCCCTCTACGGCCAGTTTCGTCATCACCCGTCAATCCATACAACAACAAAAAGTTGCGGAGTGTTTTCAGGTTGTGTTTGTTCATCCCGTGCCCTCCGTGTTAGGTATTATCAATTGTAAAACATTTAAACACTTGTTTTTAATCATTTAAGAGGGTATAATTTATTCAAAATAAATTATACAAACACCCTGAAATTAAATACCCACGCATGAGGGTTTGATTCACATAAACACTAAATACGAAAACCCCCTACCTCGAATCAAGATTCGTTCATCGTCGGCATGGAAATCGGCGTCGCAGAAGATGGTCTCGCTCCATCAATGACTAGGGAAACGAAGAACTCTATCGTTGGCGACGATCACCGCGGTCGACGTCTTCTATCTTGATGCATAGGAAGATAATAGAAAATGGGTGTTATTCATGGGTGTCATCATTCTTTGTCGAGAGATGTTCTTCCTTGGAAGAGGATTCTTCCTTCAAGAATTCTTCCCCTCTCCTTTGTTCGCCCAACTCATGCTATCTCCACCCAAACATAATAATATAATTCTTATTATTATCCTCACATAATGAATTCAAATTAATTCAAAAAGATGAGCCAACTAATTAAATGCCTTAACTCAAGTGTGTTGGCATATTAAAAGAGAGAGAGTAAAATGAGAAGTTTAATGGTTTAAGGAATTTAAGGGGGGTTCATGGAGTTAATGAGAAGATGAAAGGATGGGATCGTGTGGGCCCCACCTCACAAATATCCTCTCATGGGAGGTTATGTGGGTGTGGGCCCCACCAACCACCTCCCCATTGTAGGATATAACCAACTCAAATAAAAATGTGTGCAACAAATTTTATATTTAATTTATGTTTAAACTCCAAAATATAACATCAATCCCGCATAAATCGCAACTACAGAAAAGGTCCCCTTAAGTGAAAACCGGTGCTGCGAGTTCATCAGTGCCCTCAAATTTTGATTCTGAGCAACGGTTCAAGAGATAGAAAAACCCGCTCATTCGTTTACTGAACATACCCAAGCTAAACTTCAGAAAATGGTTTTGGGCACACTGGGGCTCAGAATCAGGTGTCGTCAAGCGCCGCATACTCGCAAAATTCGAAATAAATTAAGAAAAAAATTTCCTTGAAATTTCAGGTCATTACAATATATTTGTCAATTTATGTTTTCTCCTATTACATCATTTGATCCTATAAATTATTTAGTATCATTCCATTATTAATTTCATTTAATTATGATTCTATGTGGTCATTATCAATTCACTATATCAAAAAAATATACTATTGATGAGAGATTACCTTCCCTATCATTAAACCGGTTTCATTTTTCCCTTATAATAGTTTCCATACTACCAAAATTACTCCATGATTCTCTACGTCATATTTTAAATGAAAATTTTTCCGTTGATATAAGCCATTTTAATTATATATAATTAAGATTTTATTATGACAAAATAAACCCTATTTCTATCCAAATTATGCTTTATTTATGTGATATTGTGTTTATTTCCAATTTATCACAATCCCTAAATAATTTTGATTACCATTCATTCATACAAAGTCAAAAATTGATTTATCAAGTCACATTTTCAGGTTTTATGATATTTTATTTGAATTTTATTTATCTCTAATGTGTTTATATTAATTACTTTACTATCAATGGAATCCCCAATTTATTATAGAGTACCCTTTTCCTCATTAAACCAAACTAAAAAAATTGTATTCCATGAAATATTATGAAATCATTCCTTGATTTTCCTTTTCATATCATCTTGTCTGGAGTACCCAACTCCAATATCAATAAAGGGAATCCATACAGATGTCACCTTCATATACAAATTTGGAAATTCCTTTTTTGAAACTCAAAATCCAAATACTTTGTTTAAAATTAGATGATCATTTTATAATTGGTTGATATGGATCACATAATGATAATTAAATGAACTGTGGGTCTTTAAAGAACCCCATTTAATTGAGTAAAAAACAATCTCTCTAGAGAACATGGTCAATATACCTTGGAAGTATGATTTAGTATTTTTTTATGAGAGACTAGTAAAAAATCATAGTAATGTGAATGATGTTACCTGATATCCCTCTAATTCATTCTTTACAAAGTTAAAAATTTGAGATGTTATGTTCATTATAAAATTAAATAATTCCATGTTAATAAATTATAATTACATGTAGGATAACCTATTTTGTAATATTTTTCACTCCACATTTAGGAAACTTTTTCATTCAATTGTTATTAAATCATTATTATTTTGTACCATCTATTTCGTGATATGATTGATTTAATTACGATGAAGCTATAACTCACTTATTTACTACCATGTTGTTACTTATGTATAAAGATTCTTGTAATGTATCATGTACATATGATCATTAAATGACTAATTTAATCATGATCATGTTATACCTCTTATATTTATATTCATGACCTTATGTTTATGATATTAAATTATTCCCTATGTTTTACCCATGATTCCATGATCTGATGTAATTTTTTCACTAAACTAACATTTTCATTTGATGATAATATGAGTTTAACACCATTTTATATTGGGACTGAAGTAATTTTTAATATTTCATAGTCCTTGATTATATTTTCAAATATATATGTTCTTATTATATTCACTTATGATCTTTAATGGTTGTTCCCTACATTTAATTTTTATGAGTTTTTTCTCTTATCCCATTTATTTGCATCCATTTCCATGTGTGATTTAGAAAATTAATATATTTGATGTGTCTTGAATATTATATTCTATAGAGTATTTTTGGGAGATGATGAATATTTATATTGGATTTATTAATGACATATATAATGTGACAAATATTCAATAATCAAAAAAAATTGTTTTCTCAGTTAATAATTTTCGATAATTCTCCAAGACTCTAAATGTAAATGGTAATGGGAATATATATGTAATGAAAAATTGAATATCATTCATTTAATATAGATAGTTAATTTCTCATGGTGTAATTTTTTGTATCAATGTATGGTTTATATAACATTATCGGTTAGGATGTTAGTTAATGATAATTTAATTGTTGATATGTTAAGGCTGATCATAATTCAAAGACTAATGAAAAGCATTTATATCCGGTGATGTAATGTAGAATATTTTATTTATTCGGATAATATAGAAATAGTAAAACCCAAATGGATAATCATAATAGACCATACTTTGTATATGATAACATACAAATTTTGTTCTATAGTTTAGATTGCGCGTTTATCCAAATTATTACATTCATATTTGTATAATATAATGTATTAATGGATACATAACAAATAGAACTAGGGTAAATCAAATTGAAAAAGTTCTCTAGAGAATTAACCCTATTTTTCATCTAGTATAAAATTATTAGAGATAATACATCACACCTATCTAGACATTAATGAGTGATATACTTAAGAAATATACATTTTATTTATGTACATTATGATTGAATTGATCATATAATAGTTAGTGAACCTAATAAGAAATTTTTTATGTATAACATAGATTAATAGATAGAGACTCATATATTGAGTTATATATTATTTGTTATGTGTTTTTATGAAAAAATGAGATGATAAATTTTTAGTCTCACAATTATAATGATTTATAGGACTTGTCAAACAATATTTGTTATTTATTTATAGAATTATCTTATGTAGTTTTAAAAAATAAAATATATGTAAATTATATGAATTAATAGAGTTATTGAGTTTTCCAAATGATTCATTGTATAAATTATATCATCATAATATAAAAGGAATGATTTATATGCGATGTCATCTTAGAATAAAACTTTAATATTCAACTGTTTGTTTATTATAACTTCATTACACACTACCATAAAAATTTAGGTTTCAATATTTGGTAGAGAATGAGATATTCAAAATAATTATTTGGAAGGTATTCCTATATAAACATAGAAAATAGAGCTATGGTGGAATATTTGGAATAAATTTTTGTTAATCATAATATATTCCAATTATATAATTAAATTTATCATACATTATCTTTCTTAAGATAAAAATATTGGTATCTTACAAAAATTAATATACATATTATGGATGATTTATTAAATTAAAATATGAATTTTAATTTTTATGTCATGATTAAAACTAAAATGATGGTATTTATTTAACAGGGGGACATTGTAATGACTAGTGTTTTTCGTAAAAACGTTATTTACATAAAGAATATATGTATAATTTAAAAATTTATCTATTAATTTTAATCTCATTAAATGTAACTAGAATATATTAGATGATTAATTTAAAAAAAATTGAAATGTTAAAAAGAATTCTGCATTTATACAATATAATAAAAAAATAGATGAAATGAAGTATTACACACCACATATTATTACGTCCTTTAAAATTGCATATATAAAAATTTGAAAATAAATAGAAATGAATAATTTGATAAAAAATGGTATATTTTCATGATTTTCATTACCCATGAGGATCAATAATAGTCATATAAAACATATAATGAGGATGAAAATCATTAATGGAGAAATCATACAGTGAAAT
Organism: Viscum album; assembly: GCA_963277665.1. Classification (NCBI taxonomy): domain Eukaryota; kingdom Viridiplantae; phylum Streptophyta; class Magnoliopsida; order Santalales; family Viscaceae; genus Viscum; species Viscum album. The sequence continues at coordinate 705,935,177 of OY728155.1, forward strand.
CTAATATGAATACTATGAAAATGAAAAGTGATATTTAAGAAATGTAAAATTACGTAATGATTTAATAATGATATATTTGGGAATTATAAATATGGTTGTTGGAAAAATGGCCATTGGAAATATGTGTATCTAATCATTATTCTAATATTTTTCTACTTTCACAAGTAGAAATACAGTATTAAAATTCTAAAATAAAAAAAACAAATAAAAATTAAATTTTATAATTTTAATATATATATATATATATTTATATTTATATAAATAGTGAGGCATAATTTAGTATTGGTAACATTATAATCAATAATAAATTATGTTATATATTTATAAAATTCATAGAATTAAATTAATATCATTTAAATATTTAAAATTAAATTTATAGAATGTAAATATTTTTTAAGGTAAATGAGTATTTAATATGATAGTAATAAATTCAATAGAAATTTTTTTAAATGTTTATTAATTTATCATAATAATTTAAAAAGGCCATTTTTGAGATATAATATTAATATTATTTTAATTATAAATTGATTTGATATAATAATAAAAACATAATTTTAAAATTTTTCATTTTCTAGAGATGCATTTTTCTTTATACTTTCTATTTCCATTATAAATAAATTTTTTAATTGTTTTAATTCAAAATATAAAACATTAATCTACTATTTTAAAATGATAATTCCAAAACACTCTTGGTATTTTTTTTAAAGTTAGGGGTCGAAGCCTCATTTATTATTAAAGCAAAGCCAAGACCTCTTTAACTGGGTAAAGAGAGACCCATTACATTGCCCGAAGGCCCAGTGGACATTTATCCCATTACATGGCCCGTAGACCCATTTTTTTGGACTAAGGCCCATTCTGTGAATAAACCTGCTACAGTACCCCGTCTGCTACAGTACTGCACAGTCCCTCTGCTGCTACAACACCCTGCCGCTGCTACAGTTCCCTACCACAGCTACAGTGCCCGCCGATGCTACAGTGCGCCACCACTACAGTACGATACAGTACCCTGCGCCCAATGGGTTTTGAACCCCCATTTTTAATGTAGTATTATGGGGTGCTTACCACTAAGCCAAACCCCAACTACTCAAAACTCTCTTGGTATGGATTGGAAGGATTTTTCGGAAATAACTGATTTTTAAGTAAATAATGAATAAAATAATCTTTACATAAGTGTATATTTAATGATAATTTAATTATATTATATATAAATAGATGTTTCGAAACCCTTTAAAGTATTTATGTATGTATATAGTGAATAAAAATTGAATTCTCAAAATCTGTTATGAGTTTATAAAATGGTTGTTTATTATTTATTAACATATGTAATTATTTCCATCAAATGCAACTATTTAGGGTCTTTTCCAAATAAAATTTTACTTTTGAAAAAACCTATTCCCTTACTTTGAATTGAAATTAATTTTATATATATTAAAAATATATATTATGAAAATACAATAATGAGATAATTGTTTCTTTTATAAGAATTATAAAAAAAACTTCTTCAAATGGTTTTTTAGAGGATAAAATTATACCTAATTTTTATATTAGAAATCAAAAAAATTAGTTTACTATTCATTATTTTTTTTAATTGGGTAGGAGAAAATTCACTGAATGTAATGCTAATAAAATTAAAAAGAAAATATTCTTTTAGATAGTAAAACTATAATTTCTCCATCATGATCTCTTTTTAAAATATTTGGACTTTTTAATTTATATATATTTATTTAAATTTAAGACTCTAATATGATGTTTAAAAAATATTCAATAAAATTAACATTCATTTAATTCATAATCTATGATAAATAATATTAATATTTTATTCCAATTAAAATATATTATTTAGAGAAATATTTTATTATACAAATTATATATTTAGATTTAAAATTTTATATATAGAATTAATAAATTTTATTAGTATAAGTAGAGCACATCTTTAGATTCCAAACAGAAACTTTTTTATATGCCTCATCATTTCTTTTTAATATATAATAATTACTAAGATAAATATTTTATCGAGATTAATAAGTGTAAAATAGGGTAACATAATTTTTCATGATGTTCAAAAAATATAATTAAAATGTGGACCCATTATAATATATTCCTTACCTATAGAATTCGCAATAACATTTTATAGATAAATTCACAACCTAACTATCCTAACTCAACTAACACTCATCTAATTTTATTCTTTGACCTTACATGAATTTAGTTTCTACAGAAAATATCCTCCTTTCCAGTTGAGAAAGGTCTAAACTCCATATTATTATGATGGCTTCTATTCATAGTCAATTATTTAATTCCTAAATAATTCACTTTTTATGAGGTAATACACTTCTCTCTAATTTATCTTATTTCATTGTATATTTAAAATATATTATTTGTTTCTGAAATTACATCATGATTCTATCACTCTGATTTTCAATTATTTCTATTACTTTATTGAAATACTTTGGAATCCTTGGTAATTATAATATAATGTGTTCATAATCCACATATATTTTTAATTGATTCCCTACTAAAGTGATTCAATCATTATTGACTAAAAAAACCATTCCATAATATATTTTGTTTTCAAATCATGTTATTAAAGACACTCCTTAATATTTTTCATAAAATATTAATAGAGTGATTCCTTTATTCAATATGAATATAATACCATATTTTTATAATCAATCAATTACTAAATAAATGAATCCTTAGTGGTGGAGTAAAACCCTAAAATATAAAATCTGTCAAACCACCATCCGAGATCTGGTCCTAAAAATAATAACATTATATTTTTGGCGTGATACCAATAATAGAGGCCCAATTATTTCAATAAAAAACTTATAAAAAAATTTAAAAACTATATCACCTACATATCTAATTAATATATATTATTATAGTTCTATATAATTATGAAAAACACTCTTAAACCATACCTAGGGCCTCATTATATTATTTTTTGAGTATACTCATATTTTTATATTCTATATTAGGTCATTATCACTACCCATAATAAACCATTATAATCATTATTAATTTAACATAATTATTGATAACTTGGGGAAAAGAAAACATGAGAAGGGTGAGATCAAATTCATAGTAATGGTAAATATTATCATTAACAACTAAATATCATCCGTGATAATTGATAATCATAAATTTATGATGACATAATGAATGTCCATAATTATAAAATAAGATAACTCAAACCCAACAACAAATAAATTTTATATGATGAATCCTGGGATGATGATATTATGAATGGAAAGATTCATATGAATCTTTAATTATGATTCATGACATGAATATCTTAACAAAAGTAATCATTAATTTCTCATATTAGTCATAAGAGAAACTTGTTGGTACCCTACAAAAAATTCTTAATATAACCCATATAGAACCCACACAAATGAACCACATGTCTAACACCTGATATAATTATCGAAAGAACATAGTTATTAAAAAATTCATTAGAGTTATATTTTGGAAGCACACATTGTGTAATTAATATCAGGCTCACCTAGTTCTATATGATCACATGCATAATAAAATATATATTGGTATCATGTAGTTATATCTAGGAAAACAAATAATATAAATTATACCAGGTTCAACTATTTATATCAATGTGAACCATTATTATCAATAATGTCCATGCACAATTAATCGGTTAAACAATTATAATATTTCACTTTTAAATTAAACAATAATAATATATCTATCATTTATTATATTAACTATGGAAAAGAAATGGGTTCCATGCCAATATCGTTTTCTATACAGAGGAAGAATAAGGATGGTATAATTAAAAAACATCCCCATTAGATCTTAATTTACATTAAATACTGTCAATGTTGATGAATAGATATACCATTAAAAAATCATTAAAATCTTTTTTGTGTGGAAAATAAGCTTTTAACATTGTAATTTACTTATAAAAACAAAAAGTTCACAATAAATTATTAAATTAATTTTTAAAAAAAGAATATTACTATTTATTATTAAAACTAAGCAATGTCTATGATGATGGGAAAATACGATCAAAATATAATTGTTAGAATTTAACATTCTTTTCAAATATTTGATAAAGGGAGTCAAATGTTACCTATTTGGAAAAAAATAAAATAAATTTCAAAAAAATTTAAAATAATGTAAAATGTAATGTAAATTGTCTTTATTAAATAATTTATTATTTTAAAATAATATTTTCAGAGTTTTTTAGAATTCATGCATATGAAATATAATGATTATGCATCTAAATGATATTGTAAGATCAATTTCACATACAGATTACATATTGATTTTTCTGAAATGAATCTGGGATGAAATTCAAATTAAACATGTGGACCACATTAATAACAAGAGTATAATAACATCTATGGGGTTCATGAAAATAAGATGAAATTATTTAGACTAATATTACCTTAAAATTAAACTAACTTGAAAAGAATGGAGATTTTAACACAAATCCTTTTCCAAATTAGTATTATTTTTAATCATAAACCCCTTGAGTTAATAAATACAAGTTATGCATTAAATAAAATGATATTACATATATTTATAAAATAACATATCAATGGAGGAATTGAATAGAACTGAAAAAAGAATATATATGAACATTTTTAATCATATGACCCAATAAAATGGAATTTAGGATGAATAACCCTCACTAATACCATATCCATGAATTTAGAGGCAATTAAATGATATGATATATGTAAAAAATTAAAATGAAAAAATGAAAATAATTAATAAATCAATTTAGATATCAACTCACATGTAATCTTGTTATATAAGATTCAATAAATAAGATTTATAACCCTACTAAAATAAATTGAGTTAAGAAACTATTTACAACATGGAAACACTAAAGAAAAATTACCTCATATGAAATACATAATATCAAAACAAAGAATACCATGAAATTGGAAATATTCATGATATAACATAAAAGATATGAAGTATATATACACCTAAAAAACATGGTGTATAAGAGAAAAATATTCCTCACTGAAGAAAAAATGAGATGAGATCTCTTTTTACATTGGAAATCACTGGATCAAAACCTAAAGAATGTGATTAAATCATATATATATGAAAATAAAAAATAATTTTAATGGAAAAAATCGTAAAATAAATTCATGGTTATTATATAAAAAATAAAAATAAGTGGTGAATATGGATTATGTCTCATAGAAATAAACATTAGAAGAGAAACTCTTACTACGATTTCAGACTATTCATGAATATCCTTAAAATCATATCTAATAAGAAAATATATATTTGTTTATTTATTAATAACCATTTAAATGATTAATATTTAATTCTTAATTAATTTATTTAATTAAATTTAACGACATATTTAGGTACATAAACTATTAAGTTGGTGTTGGATATATTGAGTTTGTTCTGTAACTATTTTAAAAATAACTTGAGTATTTTCACGGTGTTTAATTGTTTAATTTTAAAATAATCTATATGATAATAATAATTACATAATTATGATTTTTAAAAAATATATTTTTTAAAACCAACCATGAAAAATGGTTCTGAAAATTAACTACCTTACAATTATTTATATAGTTGGTCATAGGTTTATGTTACTAAACATTTTAATTTTCAGTGATCATTATGGAAAAATGGTAAGTATGATTTTATCTTAATATAATTAATATTATATCATAAATATATTATTATCATTATTAAAAAATTACATATATAATACATTTTATGTGGTTATAAAAAAATAATCGAATCACTTTGTGTGTAAGACACTCCCCATCTATGCAAGAATGGAATTATCATTTTTCATTGAATGGAAATGTATAATGTTTTTGATATATTACAATTATAAAATGTAAAATATTTTTTTATTATATTATATAATAAAAAAATCCATTGTTACAAATTTCTATGACGTATGATGGTGGGAAATTAATTACATTTATTCGTGGGGAGGTGGTCCATAGTATAAATGAATAATGGTTTTGTTTACCATTTGATGGAAGATTAGAAAAAATTACATTATTAAATTAAAATCATAAAATATATTAATATGGATTGAATAGATGTTATTATATCAACATGGATTAAGGTGATTTTTAGAAGGTGAATATTAATAAAAAATGCTTGGTTATAAACAATTCCAATTCATCATACCACATCAATAGGATCAATTCCAGAAATTATTTATGATCAATAAAAGGATTCTAAAATTTGGGTATGTAAGTAATTAATTTTATTGGGTGAATTCCCAAAAAATTATTTATATGTGTGAATAGATTAAGATAATGGGTGGCCTTTTGTTTGTGGGGGAGATGATACACATGGAATTTTTTGAAATAAAAAGTTAGACCCATGTTTTACACATTAAAAGTATTAAAATTTAAATTTTATATAATAATATGAATTATGGAATAAATATTACTAGAAAATAAAATTAATAAATATATTTTGGTCATGCTAACCCATATATTTTTAGTTTAACCGTTTAGTAATATCTTAATATCTATAATCATAGTAAAAGAATTTAAATTTCCAACTATTTGTTAATAAATTAATGTAGAGTTATTATATAATATTATATATTATATTTTAAAAAATGGAATCAATTTTAACACCATATATTCAAATAAGTATAGGAGTTAACATTAAAATAAAACCTACAGACATTATGGAAAACATGTTTTTCTAGAAATAAATTTTTCATGCAGAAGACAATATACTGGTAACCATAAGACAATTAATCACAATTTAATTAATTTAAATTTATATTAATATATATATATATAATCTAAATAATTATTCATTTATTTATATTTAAGTGAAATAAAATATAGAAACATTATGTTCTCTAAAACAGTTTTATAGAAACTGTTTTTGTAATTATAAAATTAAAATTACACTAAAATAAAATAAAATAATTATTTAAATGTAATTAATTTGATAAAATATAACTAAACAAAACTTATGCCTCTTGAAATACAATTAATTTCATAATGGGTATTTTAAACTAATTAATTAAATAAAAAGGGATGGGTTATTTTCAAAATTCAAATCTTTAGTACTATTCACAGAATGAAAAATATTTTCCAAAAAATATTAAATTTCATTCTAAATATATTTTGAAATTTTTATTTCTGAAATTATTTTATTTTTTTAAAATTTATTTTATCAAATATTTTTAAATTCATTAACATATTTTCATATATAAATCAATAATATGTTTTTCAGGGAAACATGTTTTTGATTAATAAAAAGAAAAATTTAAAAATTTATTTATTATTTATTATGAATTTAAAAATACATTTATATTGAGTATGTTAAATATATATATATTCCATAATGTTGTTATTCCTATTGATACCCAGCAATTTAATATCGACGTTAAAATCGTTACAAATTTCTTGGGGTCATCTATGCTCGTCATTGTCTGTGGAATAAACTATCGAACAAAATGTTCTTATTTTAAAATCACAGGCTATAACTTTCTCTACACGTTTATTAAATTACATACTCACAATATTATCTTGATACCATATTTTTTATGTTTCAATTTCAAAAATAACTTTCTTGAAATATGACCTCAAAAAATGTTTTATAAAAATTAATTTTGGAAAGAGGGAAACAAAATGTGGGGGTCATAGGGAATAACCTAGAATTGGGTTTCCAAATAGGGAACATTGGTAGGAAATGATGTTATGGACATGGTTGGAATATATAATTTATACTTAATTATTTAGAGTTGTATTGATCAATTATCTCAATAAAATAAATTATCATGAGTGTGAACAACCATACAATAATTAAAACAAATTCGATTGAAACAGACCGTAATCTCATCATAAATAAGGTTAACAGGATAAAATATTTACTTTTCTGTTCTTTTTTGATGTTTTGTGTGATTTATTACCCTCTTGAATAACAAAATAACGAGAATAAACTTTATTGAGAATTATAATTTCATCATCTAAAAAATTTACACTATAGGCCCATGGGGTGTTAGCCGAGTGTCAACCATTGAATGTACCCCTCGCCCTCCGTGGGAATAGGCCTAGGCTCGAGTCCCGCCAGACTCGGACATTGTTCATATTATGCACAGGGCGATTCCAAGCCATTTCCTAACTCGGGAATGTGCGGTGCACTCTAGGCATGGTGGGGCCCCTAGTGGGAGGTGAGCATTACCCTACACATGTTTTTCCAACGAGCTCGTACCATAATGGTAAGGGCTCCTACATAGCATCCAAAAGACCCAGGATCAAATCTTGGTAGGGAAACATTTTCGGGTATTGTAGCAGCACTGTAGCAGTCTAATGTTGCAACGGTGGACTGTAGAAATGGTAGCACTGTAGCGGCGGAAAAACTATACCGATAACGGTACTATAGTGCGTACTGTAGCAAACAGTGTACTGTACCAGTAATATTCACTGAAGGGATCTTTGGGACAATAAATGGGCTTTAGGGCCTTGTATTCAGACAACTTGGTCTTGGGCCTTTGTGCTATGTAATGGTTCCCCCTTTACCCAGTTTTCAAGCGGTCATTGCTATAAATAATATATGGGGCTTCGGCCCCAACCTTTTTTAGAAAAAATTAAAATATAGTATAATATTTTTCTCTAAAAGGATATTATTAATGATGAATTTTATTTATTATTTAATAACTAAACCCCATTACAAGTTTATCACATAATTCAAAAAAGACTAAAATTATATTACTAACATATTTACATGATATCCAAAACCAAAATGGTTTGCATAAGGTAAGATAATATATAATGTGAAAAAAACCTCATATAGTGAAATACAATATTAATCTCTATTGAATCAATAATAAATGAATAATTTTACATTAGATCATTCACCAAATAATTATCCCCAAATAATGTTTGACTAATATTTAATCAAAAAAATCAGAATGGTCTGGTCACATATTACAGTAAGTTTGATTTAATATTTATATACAAATAAAATTATTCACTTTTAATGTCTCATGGATAAAACTATATAACCCCAAATATTATAATCTCTAGTATATATTAAACTTTTCAATAAATAACCTCAAGCACATCGAATGTCATGACCCTCCCTTGGGACTGGTGCCGTGACTACCCCAAGCCTACCATCCATAGGCCAGGGGCTGGCGACTATCACCAAAGGCGTAAATCCCTAAGTTGGGAAGGAATTGCCTTTATATAAAGTAAACACGCACAATTAGAGTAAAACTGGAAGAAAACACTATATAAGAACTTTATACAAATTGGTGTTGAAAAGTAAATGTGGGGAAATACAAGCCCAACTGTAAAGTACAAGTACAACTGAAAAAGGGAAAAAATAGATGAAAGGTAGAGAGAAGCTCCTGGATCATCCTATGGGGTTCCTAACTGAAGTGTAGGTACATATGGTCTCTTCATCACTCCACGTCTATCAGTATCCTCCACGTACCGACATGTCATATGGTCCTCCTCTCAGTACTTTCCAATCCTGGCGCTCTCGGCCTCCGTTAGTGCTGTCAGTAGTCTACATCCAACACAATGAGGTGCGGGCGTAGCCCGTGTATGGGTGAGTATAATGATACTCAATACGAACCCCGAGACCCTCAAGGTATCGGAAAATCTAAAAAGTATAAACAACAAGAATGAATTCAACAGATAACCATTACTTAGGTATATAACAATACATATACTGAAGTTATCATGTATCCCATCTCACACATGAGGAATACAAAAAAGTCATTCAGTCTGCTCAAACTAGGATTTTTATTATCGAAACCATGGCTGGTGGTATAATCCTCCTCTATCGAGTACAGTGGGCCTGTTGTGTCATACAGAGGCGTTTCCCACTATCGTTAGACTGGTGAGGCACACCTCCTGTCGAGTGTCGTGGGTCTGTTGCGTCACAAAAGATATGATCCCCTTAATATCCTACAGAGGTACTCCTCCTGTCGAGTACTGAGGGTCTACCGCATCACAATGAGGCACTCCTCGGCCATGGGTCTTCCGCGTCACACAGATGCGCTGCCCACTGGGCTAGTCGAGTAACTCCGAGTTGAATCGGTCAAGTAGTCGTCAGGTCTCATCCAGCTACTAGGTCTCTGAAGTTTGTTTCCTCGTCACCAGAAGGATACTAGGAAATACTCCAAGTTTCAAGAAGTCTCACGTAGAAGTACCTCAAAGGACCTCCACGTCATAGGAGTTTCAAAGAAATAGACGGCACGTCAATCGGACGCCCGATCTGTGAGTTATTTTCCTTTTAGTACCAGGTGCCCGGTTGGTTTCCTGTACGAACCAACCTGATTGTATCTCAACTATACCCCAAACTCTCGTGGGGTATAATCAAATGGATCATCTCTCATCGAGATTACCAGCACCAATGATGGTTCCTCAAATGGACGCCCGATGCCAAAGATATGGCCAATGTATGTAATGGGTCATTAGTGGGCCCAGGTCCGGTCTGACGTGGTCGGAAAGACTCGGCTAAACACAGTCTGGGCCGACCTAGCCTGGGTCGACCCATTCAGACACGCTGGGTCTGACTCATCCCGTTGGGTGGGTTAGCCAGTTCTATTCGACCCGGTCCACTGGGCCTGGCCTAGCAGACTGCGAGGGAGTTTTGGCCCGGATGCCACTACGTAGACGGCTTGGACCGAAGGCTGAGGTCGGTTCAGCAAGTGCCGTGAGGGACGTGACTTGAGAGGTCAGCAGCCGGGAGGCCATCTGGTAGGCCGCGCGGAGCGTGGGCAAGTCGGATGGACATCGGGCAGGGCACAGGGACACCGGGCAGGGCGCGATAGGGCGCGGGGGCGCCTGGCAGGCCGCCGACAGGGCACGGGGGCACCGGGCAGGCCACCGGGGGTGCGTGCAGTGCGCCGGCGGAGCTGAGTAGCGCACGGGCATGCGGTGCAGGGGCACCGGGAAGAGCTCCAGGGCACCGGGAAGGCAGTGTCAGGGGATAATAGTAGGCGGGTCAGGCAACTCTTGGAAGGCGGTGTTCAGCTGAGAGCACTGGGGCGCCACGAGGGCGGCGCGGTTCGCTGAGGCCACAGGTAGCGTAGCCTTTGTTCGCCGTCTTCATCTTCATCACCACATTTCCATGTCGTCGTGGAGTCATCATAAAAAAACAATGATGGGGTAGGGGCCATGTTGGTTTGGACCACACCCTCTGCATTTAGTGTGGTAGAAATAGGTTCTGAAGAACAGAAAACCACACCCCACCCGCAAAAGGTAAACATCAGTGTTCTTCATTTCAGGAAGAGAGAACATGGTACTTTAAATGAAACAACCCCTGCCTTTTGACTCATCGCTCAACGCTCGTCGATGTTTGAAGATTCACGAAGAAGACGAAAGAATTATTCATTCTTAATTTTCACCACGATCTCTAAATCCCGAGTTCTGTCAGCCGCAGAAGGCGGTTGACGTCAATAGGATTTGAGGAAAGAAGTCGAAAAATAAATCTGGCGTTCTTCGGGTTCTTCGTTCTTCGTTCTTCATTGGGAGTAGTGTTCTTCATTGGGGGCACTTTTCTCCCAATCTCCTCTCAATTCCACCAAAGGATAAATGCCATCAAAATAATATTAGATTGGTCTTCTAATATTATGCTGGAACACCAATTCAAATTGGGGAATTCAATACCCGGCTCCACCAAATTAAATGCATGAGTGTTGTCTCATTAATTTGGAGGATTCTAAGAGGCTCTTCTTAATAAAACACATGCGTTGGTGAAATTAATTGCACATGGAGGTCAAGAGGGTCTCCCTCATTAATGAGGGAGAGTGGAGAGGATTCATCCTCCACCATCAATAGGGGTCGGGTGGTCCCCACCCCTATCACTAATTGGGAGGTTATGTGGCTCGGGTGGGCCCCACCACCATATCCTCTCATGGGAGTTTAGGGTGTAGCGGTCCCACCAAAAACTCCCAAGGGGAGGTTTTAACCAACACACTCAACACATGGAAACAAAAAAAATAAAATAAAGTGGTGTACTTTATTTTATTATTATTTTTACAAAAGGACAAAAACTAACTTTTATTCCTGATCACCGGTAATCAAGGTGAATGTCTTCTTAAGTGAATACCGGCACTACATGTTCAACAGTGCACTCAAGTTTCAATTCCGAGCATCTGTTCAAAAGTAATAAAAACCTCCCTATACTTTTACTGAACGTACCTGAACAAAACTTCAGAAATTGATTCCGGGCACACTGGGCCTCGGATTCAAGTGCCGTCAACTTTCACAGAATCATAATATTCCCATGTATTTATGAAAAAACAATTCAACAGAAATTCCATATCTTTACATCGTAGACAATTTAAAAAAACATATACATCTAAAATATAATTAAACCATTCTTCTAAAATAAAATCCCAAAAATATTCGAATTCATAATCATATAATCCTCTATAATACATTAGATTCATATAATCCTACAGGCGTGGAGCGCCTTCTGCAACCAATGCAATGCGAGATTCAGAGAGCGTGGCGGACGCGACGAATGATGAATTCTTTCATCATCTTCTGGTAGCATCAAACGTCGACGAGCGTCAAGCGATGAATCAAAAGGTAGGGGTCGTTACCTTTAAACTACCATGTTCACCCTTCCTTAAACGAAGAACGTTGATGTTTACCTTTTGCGGGTGGGGTCTTGTGTTCTATTCTTGAGAACCTATTGCTACCACCCTAAGCACGGAGGGTGCGGGCCAAACCAACATGGCCCAACCCCTCCGTTGTTCCTTTTATGAGGAATCCATGATGACATGGCAATGAGGAGACAATAAAGAAGATGGTGAATAAAAGTCGCGCTACCCGCGGCCTCCATGAACCACGCCGCCCCCGCGGTGCACCGGTGCTCTTGGCCGAACACCCCCGGTAGCTTGGCGCCCGACACGCCTACACGTGGCCCCATGTCATGGCCTTACCATCACCCCGACGTGCTGCCCATGCCCTAGCACACTGCCTGCGCCCTACTGTGCTTCCCCGATCCCCACGAGCCACCATCCTGCATGCCCCGCGCATTGGCCGCCCCCCGGCGGCCTGCCCGGCACCCCCACACCCTGCCGAATGCATTCCCGGTGCCCCCGTGCCCTGTCGGTGGCCTTCCTGATCCCTTCTGCGACCTGCCCGGCACCCCCTTTGCCCTTCCTCACCCTACCCACCGCCCCCGCGGCCTGTCGCGCCCTGCCTGGTGTACCCACAGCCTTCCCGATGTCCAACCAGCCTGCCCGCTGGCCTCCCGGATGCCGACACCCCGTGCCGCGTCCCTCGCAGTAGTGGCCAAACCAGCCTCGACCTTCAGTCTAAGAGGCCTACAGGGAGGCATCCGGGCCAAACCACCCTCGGAGTCCATCGGGTCGGGCCCAGCGGACCGGGCCGAACATAACGGGCTGACCCGCACAACATGTTGGGTTAGACCCTGCGAGTCTAACTGGGTCGACCCAGGACGGGTTGGCCTAGATGGTGTGGGGCCGAGTCGGTTCGACCGGGTTGGACCAGACCCATGCCCACTAATGGCCCATTACTTACTTTGGCCATTTCATTGGCAATGGATGTACGTTTGATGAACCATTAGTAGTGATGGTAATCTCGATGAGATACAATCCCTTTGAGTATACCCCACAGGAGTGGAGAAGATGTACCGGTACCTTCGACGACAACACTAGTGGTCAGGTATGAAGATGGTTGTAGCGTAGTTTGTCTCTTGGTGCCTCACTTCTCAGCAAGTGAAGGTGGAGCACCATGTACCAGCAGGCTAGTTTCATCCTTTAGAGGTCCCAGAGTGGATGTGGGATGGGATATCCATGGAATTCATGATGGGTCTTCCACGTAAATCCAAGAGTCATGATTAGATTCGGTTGGTCATTGGCCGACTCACCATGTCAGCCCACTTCCTACCGATCAGAGAGAAAGGCTTAGTAGAGAGATTGCGATGCCTCTACATGTAAGAAATTGTGCGGCTACATAGAGTAACTTCTTCTATTGTCTCCGAGTGTGACACATGCTTTATTTCCTGGATATGGAAGGGGTTACAGGATGTTTTCGAGACGTAGATTCTCTTTAGAACCGCCTTCCATCCTTAGACGGATGGTCAGACCGAGAGGACCATCTAGACCCATGACGACATTCTACGTGCTTCTGTCCTCGACTTCGGTCGCAGTTGAGAGGATCAATTTCCTTTGGTGGAGTTTTTTTTAAGACAACAGATATCACTCAACCATCAGTATGGTACCTATTGAGGCCCTGTACGAGAAACCTTGTAGATCGCCTTTGTGTTGGACATATCCTGGGGAGTCAGCACTAGTGGTACCAGAGATGGTACGAGCTACCACATAGAAGGTGCAGATCATCCAGGAGCAGATGAAGACTGCATAGAACAAACTGAAGTCGTATGCTGACAGGAGATAGAGACCTCTAGAGGTCGAGGATGGCGACCATGTCTTTCTACGGGTCTCACCTCGACAAGGTCTATGGATATTTGGCCGAGGCGGCAAGCTATCTCCGAGATTCATTGGACCTTTCCAAGTTATGAATAGAGTAGTCAAGGTGGCTTACCTCTTAGCTCTTCCACCTCAGTTCCACCAGGTGAACGATGTCTTCCATGTATCCTAGCTAAGGAGATATGTGCACGACCCTTACCACATAATCAATCATAGAGAGTTGAATGTCGACGATGGGGCAACTTTTACGGAGGTCTAGTGGAGATAGAGGATCGACAGGAGGAGGTCCTACGTGGACGGTCGATACCTCTGGTGCACATTTGCTGGCAGCATGGGAACGTCCAGGAGAGCACATGGGAGCGGGAGGCTCAGATGCATGCTCAGTACCCCCTCCCCCATTTATTCCCTTATTTTGAGTTGTAGCTTACGGGGACATAAAGCCCTGAGGTGGGATGTTTTAGTCCAATGGTTATCCAAAATAAATTTTTTTTCTCAAATAATTGAATTAATGTATATATTTCAAAAAAATAGTAGAAAATTGATGTTAAACTAACCAATACAAATAATATGATAGTTGTATGAATTTCACCATTATCTCCATCCATATAAGAGTTCCCGCCTCACAACCATTACAAATTTGTCGATTTGATGTGTTTACTAAAGGATGTACATTATCTAAATCTATGTTATTATTATTCTTGTAAAAAATTCATAAATATGAAGATAAACCTAAAAAATATTAATCATAAAATACCATAAATACCATAATCTATTTCAATATATTCAATAAAATATCCAACAAATCAAAATATCATTCTTTGTGTAAAATTAATTGTTTACAAATACTTTTTCCTAATAAATTGCCTCCAAAAAATCCCTTAATCACATCAATTTCCCATCATATAAACCATTAAAATGAGTGTTTAATAATTTCACTATATGATTAACCATGAATATTTAAACCCATGATTGAATCCATAAATAATAAGAAAACGTCACATGGATAAATAATAATCTCCAATATTATATAAACCATTATCTTATACAAAGAATAAAAGACCTTAATCCAAAATCCTGATTCTGCTGATAAAAACAATATATCTACATTTATGTCAGGATATCAATAATATTTAACCAATTATTTTCCATAAAATACTAGTAGAATCAAAATAAAAAAATGTATCCTGAAAATACCCATGGGCAATATTGGTTTATAGTTCTAGAGAAATATGAAAAACTATAACGTAATCAATAACATTGACCTCTGAAGATTAATTTTCCCACTAGTCCCATAATCTCATATTCCATATTAGGAAATAATTATCTTCCATATGAATCAAATATGTACATAAAACATTTAAAACCATTATTGATTACCGAAATAAATAAATAAATAAGAATTGTGATCTCAAATGATCATTTAGGGTGCTCTTCTGCATTAGAAAATAAATTTCTTCAGTGATAAAATGAATATCATAAGTTAATAATGACATAAAATAAGGGAATGATAATAAAATAAGGGAAACCATGTGCATCAAAACACTTATTATAATTCATTAAACATGTATTAAATATTTTAACAACGTAAATAGTCATATAAATATATAATCATAAACCATTTATTGTCAACCTATATTGAATTAAACAATTATAACCCATATCATGTATAATGAAAATTTATTGGTATCATGGAACATTACCATAAAATCATCCTTATAGAACTGTAAAAATTTGAAATAAACATACAAAATCTTCTAATGTAATTATCTAGTGAACATAATAATTATCAAATTAATTGGATTTATACTTATGTCCACCCATCATATACTCCACAATTCACTCTATTTATGGTATCTGGGTCTACCCATCATATAAATTATATTAGGAACACCTAGGGATATTTGGGTGAATCCATTTTATATGGTATATCAAGATTACATTATTGAATCAAGGCACACACATGCTCATTAATAAGGTTCACATACCATTCCTATCTAAACCATTTATAATATTTCACTTATTCACATAATAATGACTATTATTCTTTTAATTATTGATTCCCTAGTTTAAATGAAATATCTTTAATTCCAATATTATTATCCATCTAGATAAAGAATAATGATAGTATCAATAGAAAATATCCCTATTGGGGAATCTGTAAGTCAATATTTGTTGAAATTGATGAATTAAAATATCATTAAAATACCATTAAAATCATTTTGGAGGAAATAAAATTAAATATCATAATTAATATTAAAAAATAAAAAATTCAAAATATTTTGATGGAATTATTTACATGAAATTTTTACATGAATAAATATAAAGGTTTTTTGATATAAAATAATGTTCATGACCACATGAAAATAAATTCTTCATTAAAATTTAAAAAATTATTTTTATTTTTAATCATTTTGTAATGGGAATCAAAATACACCAATTTGGAAAATGTAAAAAAATGAAAATCTAAAACCATTTAATAGTAGGTCAATGGTAATGATAAATTTCTATAGAAAATATAATTTTAGAATAAATGGATATTGAATGTAAATATTCCCAATACACATATGATAAAAGATCAGTGTCACATACAAAAACCCTCTCGATGGTTCTTTAATTAATAAGAGTTGAAATATAAATATAAAATAAGGACCTCATTCATAAGCATATGGAAAAAATATATTTTTTTGAATAAAATAATATTACACTATTTTATTCTAAATAAAACTTCCATTTAAAAAATAAGAAATGAAATGATATAACAACATAATAAATTTTCCACATTAATAATCATTTCAATCGTATGCTAAGTGAATTAATAAGATCAAATAAATATTTATATATCTGGAAAATATTGATATTCATTATAAAAACTATCATACGGTTGTACATACACCTCATAAAACAATATTTATGAATTTTAGTAAATGTATTCCCCAATTAATGGGAATTTGATATGAATAACCATTACAAATGGAATATCACAAAATTGAGAGTTAATAAAAGGTTATATTACGTATAACAAATGAAAATTACCAAAAAAATGGTTGGTAAATATAATAAATCAATATACATATCCATTCAAAAATAATAATTTCAAAATAAAGTAAACATAGAATAATTATAACTCAATTAAATGAAATTGTGTTAAGAAACCATTTTCCACTTCATAATATTCATGTTAAATCCCCTAAGATTAAATAATTTAATTTATAATGTAGAATAACATTATTAATGAAGTATTAATGATATAAAATATATATATATATATATATATATATATTAACCTCATAAACGAAATTTGATGCATAATAAATAAATATGCCTCAATGAGGGAAAATTGAGACGAGCAACTTTACCGCTTTGGTAATATTTATTAAAAACCCTCATTAAATGAAAAACCTCATATGGATTTATAAATCCCAATAATTTGCATTAATATAATTCTGAAATACATTAATTTGTATTATATATAACACACATTCATAATATGTGGTGAATATGGAATATACCTCACCGAAATAAAAGTTGGATGAGAAATCCTTACCTTGAGTACATACATTCTATGTGTGTCTGAAAATTTCATGTATATAAAGACATTGATTTATTTAATTTGATAATAACATTTTTATTCATTATATAACATATACGCATATTTCATTATTTTATTTATATTAATGAAATCTTTAAATATATAATCATTAAAGTCTATGTTTTGTGTTTTGAGGACGCTATGTCCATAATTTCAAAACAGATCATGTATGTTCAAAGTTATGAAATTGGTCATTGTTCAATCATATACATAATTATAATAATGAAAAAAAAATATTATTTTTAGAAATAAATTCTAATTTTAAAAACAACCATGTGTAATTGTTATAAAAAATAATATACTTTACATTCAGGGAGGAAGTAGGTTGTATATAACCATGAGTAACATTTACATTTTTCAGTGATTCTTATAGAAATTATACATGTATTATTTCTTTACTAAAAATTATAATTATATCATAAATCTCATATTAATTCATTGAAAAAATTAAATATACCATATATCTGATGAAGTGATGATGAAAATAATCAAATCACTTTATAGGGGTTGATGTCCACACATATTCATGATTGATGTTATCATTTTTCAGAAAATATATTGGTAAAAATAAATGATATATTATCTTTTAATAATGATAATTTTATCATAAGTCTAACATATAAACATTATTTCCATCATTATATGTATATGTGAGAGGTGATGGTCGAAACCAAATTATATCAGTTTTTGAGGCTGTAATCAGTCATATACATGAATGTTGATTTTGCTTCCATCTTTATGGAAGAGGAAACATTTTTAGGTTTTTCATTAAAAAAATAAAAATAATATATATTTTTAGATAATTATATAATCATATATGTATGTTTTACTTATATTTAGTAGTGGTTGAAAAATAGACAATGCTAAAATGCTCGATTGAGAATAATACTCCTTATGTCCACACATCTTCTTTATTATAACTAAATCCTTTACATATTGTATTTATGATTAAAACATATACTAGGGTGTGGTGAATAAATTTTGGTAGGTTTTTTCTGAAATAAATGGATTTTATGTACTAATTTTAATAGGAGTTAGTGTGGCCTTTATAATTGGGGAATGGGATACACTTAGAATATTTGTAATGAATAATTTATACCCATATATTACAATTTACAAGAGGATCCAAAATAGGAAATTATCTATATTTAGGTGATATAATGTTGATAAAGTACATTAAAATTGTTTTTAGTCATGTATATTTGTAATTTTAACACTTATTTTTTTAGTTTCACACCAAAAAAATTTGTTCTATCCTTAACCATCGTAACAAGTGTCTAATTTTTTCAAAATTAATTATGAAAAAATTATTTTGAATTTTTTTATAATATATTTTATTCTTATTATAATTATGGATGTTATTTTATTAATTAATATTCATATAAATAAAAAAAATTTATTTTAAAATAAAATAATTAGGTTCCATGAAGAATTATTTTTTCTATAAATATATTTTTCAAACATTAATTGTTTTTATACTAACATATGACATCTAATTTTCATATTATGAATCTAAATTCATATATATAGATTTATAATATATAGATTAAATTTAAATAATAACTTATTATGGTGTTTAAAATTAATTTAAATGGGGGAACATTATACACTCTAAAACATTTTTCTTGAAAATTCATTTTAAGACTAAAAAAACATATTCAAAAATATAGAACATTGATGATTCAAACGAAATAAATTGGATTAAAAATAACTATTGAATACTTATGTTACATATAATAATATTAAAACTACATTGGTACTTTTATATTAAATATTTTTTAAAAATAAAAATAATTGTTTAAAAAATTAGTATTTTTCACTATTCAGTAACAAGTCAATATTCTCTGAAAAATATTAACTCTCACCATAAACTAATTTTTATATTATGATTTAAAAATGATTTTTTAGCAAATAAATATAAAAATAAAATTTATAAATTAATTATAATATTTTCTAAAAAAATTAATTAAAATCATTTTTCATTAAGGCATATATTTGATCAATAGAATGACATTAATAAATATTGGGTGATTATTTACTATGAAGTTATAAATATAGTTATATTAAGTAAAAAATTTATATAATTATATGATAATTTATTTAATCATATTCATAACTAAAAATTTAATGGTTAAGATGTAATGGATATATATTTCATAGGGTTTTTATAATCAATGTTGTGTTTTCTATTCACTATCATACAAAATGTTCCTATTTTAATGTCTCAATGTGTTATGGGAACTATCATTATACACATTCCATAACCATGTTTTATACCTTCTAGGCTTGAAATATATTTCCATGAATTTCCATGTAATATCAAAATATTGTAAATACACAACTATAATATCAAAAACGGGTATCCATATATATATATATATATATTCATTTATATATAATTTAATTATTGAATAATGCATTCCATATTTGTATCTTACATTCCCTACTTTTGATATGAATATATATGTTGTTTTGATCATTTATTTATGTGGGACATATAATGACTGAAATTTAAAATGGTCACCATCATAGAACTGCAATTAATTGGATAATGAATTAATTTCTAGAGATGACAGGTATATCATATTTTTCAAGAATCCCTTTTTAATTAAACTTGATAACATGTTGAACAACATTAGTAATATTAATGTTAATCACATGTGGTCCTAAATTTATTTTTGTAAATAATTACTCTCTAAGGATGAATTTTTTTATGATACCTTGGAAGAATTATTTGGTTATTTTTTATAGAACCCTGGTGAATATACATTGAAATATGATTTTATGGCTTAGTACTGAGGAACATTGATGATATAAAAATTAATGAATCATGATAATGTTCTAGAAACTTTTACATATTATAACTTATCTTGTTATGATCATATTTTGACTCAAGTATATACGACTATGTTTTCACTCATGTACTCACAATCATGTTATGCCTCATTTACTTATGATCACGTTATGCCTCAGATACGTGTGATCATATAATGCCTCTTATACTTGTATTGATTTTCTATTAATGATGTTCATATGTTATGCCCTATGTTTTTGATTTGTTTCCATGATCACATGACATCAACTTCATTATGAAAAAAATCATCATTCTTCCCCACATATGATCTTTAATGGATATTTCTTATTCTTATCCTTACTGTCAATTTTAGGTAACCACATTTTTATGTATAAATTTACCAATATTTTGAATAAAATTAATATATATGGGGTGTCTATAAGATTTTATCATATGACTTATTTATGAGAGATAACGACATATTTTGAGGAATGAAAAGTTGATTATGTAGTGAAAATTTATTTTTTAGTATAGAAGGACAAGGTTTTTATTGGTTCATTTTTTTCAATATTTTTATAAAAATATAATCCTAAAAGGTAATGGGAATTTTATAATGAATTATTTTATGTGTTTAATTTAATTGATACAGTTACATTCCCAAAACAATATATGTTATATTGGATAATATTTTATATAACATATAATTTTAGGATGTTTGTTGAGGATTATTTAATAGTTGAGAAGTCAAGAATGATCCTATTTCTTATGTATTGAAAATTCCAATAGGTTAGTTATTGTATTGTTCAATATTTTAGGGATTATTATAATTAAAATAGTAGTTAAAACTATAAGGTTATATCAAATGGTTATTTCTATGTATTTAATAATTTCTAAAGATTTAGAAATATAGACATTTTCACTATTCAATGAAATTACTCATATGTTAAGAATGTAAATAATAATTTCAGCTATGGTATAGATTCACATATGATTAATCACCCTTGAAATTATTATTATGAATTTTATTAATCATCACTCAATTTTATGATGAGTGGGGAAAAGCCTGCACACCTAGTTATCCTCTCCCATGGGGCATTTTATTGAAATTCATTCTCATTATGAACCATAATTTTGGATTTGAACAAATTTTAATATGAAAATCTAATTGGAAAATGAAGTTTTGTAATTTATAATAAAAAATTGTTATTTATATTCTGTGATATATAAAAAATTATTATATTTTTTGGATAATGTATATGCTGAATTTCATAGCATATATACAAATTTGTTTTTGTAAAATTCATAAAACATTTCTATTAATTATAAAGTAAATTAGGTTAGGATGTGTGAGAAAAATCATTAAATAAATATTTGTAAACCAATATAGTAAAAGGATAAATCATGTTTAAAATAGTTAAAATTATTCTATCACCAGATCAAATTACTTTTTTTTAAGAAAAATACATATTATAATTGATATTTATTAATCATATGATCATTTACTATGATATTATTAGACAACATCATAGTATAGTTTGTTTTAATATTTGGTTGGAAACACGAACATGAAATTGAAGCTATTATGGATCTACCTCTAAAAACACTTATACATATATATCTAGGAATATTAGTAATAAATGGTTTCCAATTGTAATACTTTATAATTATATGAAAAAAATATGACACATAGTCTTCAATAGGATAAAAACATTTTATCTATTTAAACCATATTTTTTGAGAGATGATAATCATTTAGATACCCCGTGATATTCTTATTAGTATCTAATAATTAAATTTTGAGGAATCAATTTTATTTTGGGGGAAACATAAAGCTCTATGTTTTTAGGAATAATATTATTTCAATAATTAATGGATTTATAATTCAATTATGTGTTTCAATTTTTTCCATTTTTTTAAAGGAATTCATAGATACTATGTCATAATTAATACGAGATATGAATTAAGATGAAAAAATATTCATTAATAGTAACATATTACAAGAAAACATTATGATAATATGTAACACACACTATGGAATATTAATCATCATATACTTTTACATCCCCAATGAGTTTATAAAATAACATAGATATAAATTAAAGATAAAAAATCATTAATAATAGGAGATCTCTAGGATTAAAATCACATTTTAGATTCACCAATAGACATTTAATATTTATTATGATGAATAATATAATGGCCTGATATTGAAAGCTGTGATATCTTATCTGAAAACTACGAGATTTCAATGTGTGATATGAGATCTCTGATTTAAAGAAGTGAGTTTATTAAAGATATGTTTGGAAATTATAAATATAGTCATTAGTAAAAATGGTCATTAAAAATATGGTCATTATACAATGATGTAACTAATTATTATATTATTTTTTGTATTGTACATTGAATAATTGAAATAATATTATTCCTAAATAATAAATAATTAAATAAAAATATCATATTGAATATATATATATTTATGTTCCATATATTATTAATATCATTTAATTATTATTGTTAGAAAATATATATTTATATATAATTTACATAATTAAATTAATATTAATGGTTTTTCAAAATAAAGTATTTTAAATAAACACAATTGATTTAAATGGTGATGATTATTTATTATAAAATTAATATTTTTTCAATAAATTATTTCCATTATATTTTTTATATTATATCATATAAAATTAATGATAACACTTTTGAAATATTAAATTTATATTCATTACATTATTGATTGATATGAAATAATTAGTCAAACAACTAATGTAAATGTTTGACATTTTTGAATAATAATACTTTTTCGTTATTTTTTATTATAATTTTTATAATAAATTTATGAAATTTAGATTATATATTTTATTAAATTTATATAATATTTAATTTATAATTTCATAATTACATTATTATAATTTTCTATGATTTTTAGGATATATTTCATTTTATCATGAATATTGAGAAAAGTTGTATTCAATTTTTTTTTATTTTAAGACCTTATCAATATATAAGAAACCACTAGATATTTTTAAAACATTTTAATTATTCAAATATATTTTAAGTATTAATACTATAAAATTTCAAATACTATTATGAATTTACACAAATTATGTTTACCATATTGTAAACATATACAATATATTACACTAAAACAAATCACACATTAAATTTTTTTAATTAAATTTTTTTAGTGAATTTTTTTATTTGAAACCTTTAAAATACATATAAATGTTATTTTAAATAATATGTATCTTGAAAAATAAATTCACTAATAATTTATCCATACACATTAATTGTATGATAATAAATAAAGAACAAAAAAATATATTTAAATGTGATAATATGAAAATTAAGTTTTTTAAATTATACCATAGTATAATATTAATATTCATAATAAGAGTTTATAAATTTAAAATAAAGTAAATTTAACTTTTTTTGTATGAAATAATGTTACCATGGAAAATAATAATTACCCTTGTCAAATAATTATTTTCCAATGAATCATGCATTTCAATGTATTATGGATTTTCTAATTTAATAGTTCCATATTAAATTAAAACTATAATATAATTCTCAATCATTTATAAAAATAAGATACAATCATTTAATTTGTAATCAATTTTAATTAATATTAATAACACCTATTAATTAAGTTGTTATTTTTCTACTAAATTATTTTTTCCACACATTATATCATTATTTTATATTTAATTTTAACCTATTTGGACATTGATATAGTTTAAATGGACGACATGTATGGATTTAGATATTCAATACTGTGTATAAAGAAACTTCTTATATTTGTAGTTATAATATAATTACCAATAATAATATTTAATGTAGAATAAAAAGTGATTAATGGGATAACAAAAATTTTCTTATTTTCTAAAAAAAATTAATTTGGGGCTTCTATATTACATTGGTTAAATTGGTTGATAATACCTATATATCTCAAAATCATTTTCACATCTTCTAATCTTAACTATGATAACACTCAATGGATTAAATTTTTATCACTCACATAACATTATTGTCCCTATATATTCCATTATTTATGACTTAATAAATTAGATCACTACAAAAAATATTATAATCCCTCTTTACCCAAAGGCATTGATCATAGTGTTATCTTCTATCAACCTCATAAAATACCTTTAAATGTGTTCATAATGTTTTTAGGAGCCCTAAAAATTATCATGTTTCTAGAATGTAGGGTTAATGTTCTCTTCCTCATTTTGATTCAAGTACTTATTTTATTTTAATCACTTTTTTATGTCCATATGATTAAGAATCCATGTTTTTATAATGAATAATTTACTATAAATGTGATTTTTATTTAAAGAGTTACTACTATCTCTCTCATTAAACTATTTTAATAGCCCCTTTATTATAGTCACCATGATATCGAAATCACTCATTATATCTATCATTCCAATTTTAAATCCTAGAACATTATTTATTTTATGTATTTTCAATTTCAATTAATTACGCATTAGTGTTTTCATAATAAACCCTTCTAGTATCAAAATTACACTATATTGGTGAGATAATATAATTAAATCACATTAACCATATTCTATATTAGATTTTGTATTCCTTTAATGTAGTCGAATTCACTCCATGATTTTTGATGCAACACTTTCATGTTGTATCCAATATAGTGTCTAGGTTATTATTATACAATTTTTTTATTAAATCATCAAATATAAAACTAATCCTCTATTTATGATGAACTACTCACCACTCTTGTTAAACAGATTTGATATTCTTTTTTATATATCACCCTTTCAAAAAAAATTCATGAATTTATATACCATATCAAAATATTCATATTACACAACTATAATATCATTAAATTGTTATATATTGTTTAATATGGTAGTTACTATTGGTGAAATTCTCAGTGGTAACAAACATTCTATAATCATGGATAAAATTATATATTCTTATGATATTTAGTTGATCTCTCACATATAATGTTAGTCAAATGAAGGGTTTCCCATGATAGTGGTCAAATTTATTTAGTAATGAATTAATTAATGGGGATAATTGTTCATTATTCCTTGTTAAAATCCCTTGTCAGTGTTTTAGGATGACATGGTAAAAACCAATTGTAATATGATGAGATCACGCCAATAGTGTCCATAATTTATTTGGTTAATATAGAATGTAAATAAATATAATGTTCATGATACATCAGCAGTGTGCCTCAATAATGTTTTATGAATCCTTTATTAATTACAATGTTAATATTTTTTGAAAACACCTTAGTGATGATAATTTGATGTGTTATTATTAATGAATCATCACTATGTTGTACCAGCATTTTCATGTTATGTCTCTTTTTCTTATAATTTTTATATGGATAATGTACATATTAACATGTAATGAGTCATGTATACAAAATCATTTCATACCTCATATACATTTTATCATTTCATGGCACATGTTAATATGATATTTTTATGACCCATGTAAATTTTATCTTGTTATAAATATCATGTTAATATTAATGTTCTTATTTTAATGGTCATATGTAATGACTCATGTCATAAATATGTTGACATGATCACATGACATATATTTACTTATTATAAAAATCCAATTTGATTATAATTGGATCATGACTCCAGGTTTTACAATGTTTGACATATTATCATTTTTTTTATATTCCATGACTATATTTCCATACACATATATTCATAGAATTCTCATTTATGATCCATAATAGTTATTTCATATGATTACTACTATTATGTGTTTTAGCTCCCCAATTTCTTATGTTCACATATAAATAGGTCAGGAAGAGAATAAATAAATATGATTTTATAGAAGTTTATATATTTGGTATTATTTTTAGGATATAATGACTGAATTTGTTTGATTGAATAGTTTTATTTAAACGACGAAAATTATTCATAATTTGAAAATGATATGGTTTTTTTAGGTTAATGTTTAGTCAAAATTAAATAAAACTCAAAACCAAAAATGTATTACAAATATATGTAATGATATATTTTCATTACATTATATAGTTAATATATTTAGGTTCACAGGTCATCATATATATCTACTATAAAAACCTTAAAACTCTATATTTATTAATTATGAATTTTTAAATATTCTCAACCTTCCTATGAAGATTTAAATCCTCATTCATTGAATTCTTGATCATTGAGTTTATGGATGGTTTAGAAAAATAATGGGGGAGATATAATTCATCTCCTTCCCTAATGACATCAAGATTCATCATGTTTAAATCCTAGACTATTAAGCCTTTTTTATTTCTCTTCCTGGATAGTGTAACATAGTATTTTTATCTTAGAGCACATACAACTCTATTATCCATTACCACGTGGTAATTTATTATCTAGTCATAATATTTTATCAATTTGAATATTATATTTTTCAATATTAAACTACATGTATATTTAATTTATATTAAAATATATGGGGACCATAATACATAAAACCCTTATATTTATAGAGTTAATGTCACTAAATAAATGATTCTAGTATCACATTCTCCTAATATAAATTCTATATTATGGAATTTTTCTCAGGAGTTCTTAAATGATATGAGACATTAAATTTCGTAATTATTATCCATGAGGATACA
Source organism: Viscum album (assembly GCA_963277665.1). Classification (NCBI taxonomy): domain Eukaryota; kingdom Viridiplantae; phylum Streptophyta; class Magnoliopsida; order Santalales; family Viscaceae; genus Viscum; species Viscum album. The sequence goes on from OY728155.1 coordinate 705,962,589, forward strand.
ACCCATTGACTTTCTAAAAACATCAATATATATGACAATCCATTCCTAAGTGTAGGGTAATGTACAAACAAGAGTATTGAGAACGATAATTTTTTACATCCTTGAAACATTCATTATATTATTCGATGTAAAGGTACCTAAATCAATTCCATGAAAACATGGTGTGTATATTTGATAGTAGTGATATATTAGTAAAAAGGAATCTATAGAATCCATTTAACACATGTAAAATATAGTGCTTGGATACCATGAAAAATATAGTATATTTCTTTACCACCACCATATATAATGTGTCCTTTATTATGACATTTCATGTGATCATATTACCCAAGAATGATACTTTATCCAACAATAATTCATACATGATAAATTTGGAATAACTCTTCCCTTTTATCATGGTCTTTACCACAATCTGATAATGATAATCATTGGCATCCTTAATCATTGAATATATAAGAATATTATCTACAATGAAAACAAAAAGTGTATTCTTTTAATATTACATATCATAGATCAATTAATATAGTATGAGAATAGGTATACCTACAGTGAATCACTATAAATCAATAATTATTATTAAGTTCGTATTAATCAATGATATATTGATAGGGTCACCCATCATTTAGGAAAATATGATTTTTCAACACCATTGTGAATTAAATGGAAATATAAAACCCCTATAAATATTCTAATATAGTATATTATTTTATTCCTCAAGTCCAATATTAGTCATTATATACTATGTTTTTTTAAAATTATGGATTCATGTATGATTTCAATGGAAAAAATCTACCTCATTCTCTATGGGGTTAATATATACTTTATCCATAAATACATCAGTATACTCTCATTTAAGAGGTATTTGAACAATTGTTTCTTATAACATATTGATCTTAGTCTTGATTCCGTTTTTTAGGTATCAGAAATCACATTATAGTCATTTCTCCAATAGTGAGATCATATTTACTTTTGAATTGATACATGATAATAAGATTATTTAGGTTATGGAATTCAATTTACTTCTCCCCACAGTTGATAAGTTCATTATATATTGAATTGAAATCCATACCCAACATTCTAAAATGTCGACCAAAGTAAGAATAATTCTATCTCTAAGAAGTTTCCTCCTAAAAAAACTCCCCCAAAAATTATTTATATATCTATTACCCAATTTTTTGCCAGTAGATTTTATTACAAATAGTGAAATATCATTTTTCAGGATGTCGTGATTCCGAATTCATCAACAACACATTTAATATAAGACAATTCAAGGAAACATAAACTAATAAGGTACTGACTAGTCTATACATGAGGAAAAATGTAACTCAGGTCACATAATTTTTATGATCTAACCTAGTGGAAGTGATTATTAATTACCTTCCCTTCTCCATTAATATGAGATGTTTGTGGTTCCCATTTTTATCATTGATTCAAGGGTTGGTGTATTGATTTTGATATTGTCCAATAACAATACACATGAATAATTACAATGTTTCTGGGTTATTATCTGGGATATTATTATGTTATATTGTAGTAATCATAATGTTATCCTCAATTTGACATTATTGGCCTTGGTATCTTTCTTTTCCACAAATAAAATCCATCACAGGATGCCAAAGTTAGTTTCTAAAGTTATTTATGAAAAAATCATATTTCAATTAAGGCATTCTTCACACCATTTTTCTTATCATGGTATCATTAATGATGCTCTATATTACATTTTATGTTACATAGAATAATGAGATGTTTGATGACCCTTCTATATATTATGTTCACACTGAAAAATAACTTTATATTTAAGGATGAATCTTATGTATAACTCCCTTCATAGAAAATACTTAAAGTGAGTAAAATCGTGATCCATTTTACATTCAATATCATAGATAAAAACTGGGTTATACCTCATTAGTCTAGTGAAATATTCTTCATAATACACAATATATTCTTCCTATTATTGATTTAATTTCATGAATTCCCATTCCATTTTCAGTGAAGGTTTTAAGTAATATACATAGAGATAATATCTTTATAAACTATTCCCATTATATTAAGTGTTACTCTTTATTTTACATGCTATTATTAATAATAGACAGACAGTCACCATGTTCTCCTTTTAAAAATTGAACAATAAAAATGGGATTATAATGGTCTGATCACTAGAGAAGGAAACTTAAATTTTTTATCATATCTCCCAATTTAAAACAACATAATGGATTAGATGGCCAGATAAATGATTTTGTATATATCCTAATCAATTACATTATAGCTAGATTCACATTATTAATATTTTTCTGGATATCAATATGATTTGTAATGATGACTATAGAAAAAGATAATTGGTATATAATTATAATGAGATTTTGAATCCTTTACCCAATATAATTAGGATTGACATTACGATAATCTATACATTGTCCATTGTATCCAATATTATCTTGATTCTTTGTGGTTCCCACAAATAATGAGAGTAATGGAAAATATGGAAGGACTATAAACAACTTAAGCAATGTTGTTATAATGAAATTATAAACATAGAGACTTTATCTATGAAATGAAATTATTCAATTAAATTATGAATATAGATGTCTCTATCTATGTTGTGAATGGTTTTTTTCTTGGGGATATAATTACATATTAAAATATATTATAATGTTTTATAAATATAATGTGGTTACAAAAAGAATATCCCTCAAGAGTTCAAATCTAGGTGTGTAGTTAAGTTTGTTTTTCCTGTACTAAGTAAAAATAGAGTTAATTCTTATTACCGTCCATTCTGGGATAGTAACCTTATGTAAATCTATGTCAAAGTGGAAATACACTTATATATTTATTATACATATGTTATTTTCATGAAACCCACAAAATTTCCACCTTCAAAATAAATTATGATATCTTATACGTAGACCTATCACTCAAACTTATCCATAGGTTTTTTAGTATTTTTCTCAAAATAAATACCAAATAAACTAAATCCTACTCTAATACAAACAAAATTTTATCATACTAATAATATCCTCAATGATACATTAATTTTATTTTTTCTTTATCCATTTTAAAATATTACATATTATTAAATAAAAATAATAATAAGATATTAACTTTACCAAGGTAATCATCTAATGATAAAATAAAAATGGTGATCAAAACATAACATTATCAAAGATAATATTTTGAAAAAAAATAATAGATAAAATATAAATGTTATCACGTGATAATTTGAACATTGTCAATAAATATGAACTTAAAATTACATTCAAAAATATTTTTCATGATGGGAATGAGAATAATTTAGAAACTATATTAACATGTCTGCTTATACTTAATCATTGAATAGAATAAGAATAAAAACTACTAATTCTAGAGTGGTAAAAAAATGCATGGACATATAATTTGAAATATTTTTAAGTCATTTAATAGAGAAACCTACATCTAAACAATTATAAAATTCATTAATTCCATAAAAGAGTTAACTTAAAATATGAATAATTAAAAATTTAAACAATTTTTTATTTCTAAAAATAAAATAAGTTCGATAGAATAAATGTAGATATGATGGAAATAAATTTATTGTTTTGAATAATACTTATTATTAATAACATTATAATTTTATATTAAAGAAAAATTACACAACGAAATTGTAATTATTGATGATAATTAATTCCCCATTTCAAAAAGATGAATCATAATATAAAATTTCTGAGTTGTAGGATCAACAAGATTATTAATATTATATTTATTTTTGAAAAACTGTGAAAAAATTATTGATGAATTGAGTTGACCAAACCCTTTAATTAAATTCACAGTTAGTATGTCTCACTCTAGAATCATATATAAAAAAAATTTAAAAAAAATTAATAACCTATTTATTTTTTAAATACTTATATATACTTCATTAAATATTTTTATTATGTGAATACTATTTATTTACTATCATTTGTTCATGTCAGGTGTGAGTGATGATGGTTATTTTAAGCTTATATCGTATTGGAGGTGTCATTAATCATACTTATACCAATCTAAATAATACATAAACCTTTAAGGTACTATTATCATTGTTTTGTGAATCTTTATAATGTTATAATTTCATTTTTTTTTGATTTTTTATGGTTTTTCTATTTGAAGTTAGAGACAAGAATGTTTTTGTGGTTTTTAATGAAAAAAGATAGTATTTAAAAAGAGATTTTAATATTTATGTTTCAATTTAATAAAAACATAAAATTGTTATTTTCTTATTAATATAAGTGATTTTTCTTATAGTATTATATGATATGATTTTATTTCATTTTTTATGTCAATTTTCAAACAGACCGAAACATGAATGTACACTAATTCAGAGATAAGACATGTTATTTAAGTTGTTTCATTTCTAATTAGAATACTTAATAGTGAAGAATAATGTTATTATTTATATAAGGTTAATTTTTTGAGTCATATTCTAATATGTCTTAATAAATTCGAATATAATTAGATAAAAAATGAGATTCATTACTTCGTTGAGGTGGTAGTCCACATATAACACATTTGACATTTTCATTTCCAAAGGAAATATATATATAGAGGGGATGTGGATTATAATATTTTTATTGATAATTAATATTTTCATATATATCTCATTTATTATTCAATTCCTTGATTTTTATTAGTTAATATAGGTAGTTTTTAAAAATGGTAGACATCATATTATAGAATTATTAGGCCACATAAACACTAGATCATCATTATTCCTTTTTACTAAGTGAATGGAATATAATAATAGGGGGTTTTCAAAAATACAGTAACATATTAGAATACTAATGATAATAGTTTTACAAAATTAATATGTATATTGTATGTTTCATGATAATGTTTATGAATAAAATAAAATGTATTTTATAATACTCACATTGGGATCTTGAACATTGTTTTGAAATAATCATTGGAAAAGAACTTATAAAGAATTCATATATTCACTATTGGATATAGTACATGCAATGGAAATATAAGATTATATAATTTTGAATGTGTTCATGAAAATCATGAAGAGAATGTGTAAATTTGAGAGAGTGGATTTGAAACAAATATATTACTATTTACAAAAGAACTCCTCTGGGAACCCATTATTTTTCAGTAATATAATGATATTTTTCGTTGATAAATCGTTAAAAAAATGAAAAATAATTAATTATGATGTTTTATGTAATATAAACCCACACAATTAAATTTAGACACATTTCTTATACATGAATCATGTCATTTACATCTATTTTGTTTAACAAATTACAACCCTTGAGAATCCATTTTTTAAAATGTAATACATATTTTTAAATAAAATATAGGGTAACCCCATTTAAAAAATATGGGTGATATGAACCACAAAGATAAATACATTTCTTCAAATTGGGTTTTAAATAATAGAGAATAATTATTTATTTAATCATTTTATATGTAGAAAAAAAATTAGAAATGATGTTTTGTCATTCATGTGTACTAAATATTTTTTAGAATTGGATAAAAAATAAATCTATGTTAAAATAATTAATATTTTATTTTAACATCTATATTGATTTAATATTTATAATATAAAAATTTTAATTTTTGGAAAATGTTGAATAATACTGTTAAATCATATAATTCTAAATAACACTTCAACCATTATAACATTAATTAACATTAGTTTTTGATATACAATACTTATTCAAAAAAATATTAAGAGACATTTTAAATAATTTTTGACCTACTAATTCCAAATGTGGAATATTTTTCATTAAGAAAATGAATGTGAGAATATTTATTTATTTATTATTTAATAACATGTTTAGTAAAAATTAATGAAAATTGTATCTCAGAATAATGTCTTTCGATTTACTATACATTTTATATATTTTTTTAATTTTTTTTCTATTGACTCCAAAACAATTAAATGATTTAATATAATAGTAATATATTACATTTATAATTATAACTATACAATTCTTTAACATTATTATTGACTGAAAGACATGTTACTCAAAGAATATTTAAATAAGGAAAATAATTTTACAAGATCACGGTTCAAACAATAAACCCTGTAGAATTTAGGATATGCTATCCTGGTTCCCTAGCCAAAGAAAAATGATATTGCATTTATTTTCTATAGTCATAAGTATATAAATGATTATATAGAACCTCATAAATGTATAGTTTTAGGGGTAATGATCCCACATCAATGTTGAAACCATCACCCCTCATTCACCCTATATGTTCCTCATCACATATATTCAATTCCTTTTTCTTATAGAAGTGAAAAAACTAAATTTTTATGATCATTATTGTTATTCTAATATATATTTGTAATTTTTATGTTGGATGACATTATTCATAAAAATGGTACAACTCTAAAATTATAGTGATGATACATATTATTATACCCATTTATAAGACATAATAGGGAATAATTCCTTAATTAAAAAAGAACCTAGTGAATGGTTTCAGTGACGATAGTTATTCTTATACCCTTCAAATTGTCATGTTCAGTGTTAAATCATTAATAAAAATGGAATATTTATAATATTATGTTGATGGTATTTTTTATATTTTCACATTTTAAGACTATCACAGGTGGAAAAGTTTTTACTCTAGTATTTAGAAATCACGATTGAATTTATTCCATACAAATTCAACGTAAAATTTATATTCAGGATCTCTTAATTTTTTTTCTAGATTATTCATTATAAAACATTTCATCCTCATAAATACTAATCATATTATTAATCACACTATTATATCCATACTAATATCCCCACAATGATTGATATATCATTTAACATATCATTTCAAAATAAATATTGGAAATGTGTATCTTATTTTGATCTTATTTTAAGGGACAATGACAATATAATATTATATAATCAATTGGGATATATTTCAATCAAAGAGTTCACATAAATTTCACTTATAGAGATGTAAGGTACCAAATAAATATAATCCACCAAATTTATATAAATTTGGTCAATCAAAACATGGTTCTCTTAGATTAGTACCATTATGGGGAATGGTAAAACTATTATTTAGAAATGAAAAATATAAATAATTTAATTAATTGAAATAATGTTCATGGTGTTATGAAAGTAAGTTATTTCTAATGATTGTGTCTCCATGTCGAACACCACACTCACTGGAGGAGTATCATAATACAGTACCCTTGAAATAATTATCCTCAAAATGTTATGTGAAACCACAATCAACAATTTTATCCCATAACATGTACTGTATGATATTCACTATCACATGTTACTCTAAGAATTTTTGGTGAAGTGAGATTAAATCCCACATTAATATTCTAATTATCTAATAATTGGGAGGTATCGGGGTGAAACATGTCTACCCAATGAAATTTAGTTCAAAAATATATAACATAGGTAGATAAACCATTATAGAATATTTTTTTGGATACACCATTTTAATGGTAGTTAGGATCAATATATCCTATATAAAAATAATTTAGAAAAAAAATTATCATAAAAAATATTCATAATTCAAAAATATGAATCAAACTGTTATATTAAGGGATATAAAATATAAAACTAAATTTAGATGACTTACAATCTTTAAAATATTTATTCATTTCCCTTAATTATTATTTCTAGTAATTGAAATTTAATAATTAGAATAGTTCACCAATTGATTCCTTGGCCTTATATGATGTAAAAATATCAATTATAGTACCTGAAGTTAGTATATCTAACTAAAATTAAAAGATTCATTCAATATAAATACATGAACCATATTCCCCTTCATCAGTAGGAATTATAGTGATATTATTAAAAAAAGTATTATTGTGATTTATGTTCAAATGTTATTTTTTTACTTCAGCTGAATTCACTTTAGTAATAGAACAAACTTTAGAAACATGTGGTTCTACTCTCTCTATATTAATGAATTTCAGGATGGAATATAAAAAATTCAATGTGTCATTAAAAAAGTTTCCTAGAAAGAAAATGTTTATGGGAATATCGAATATTTACGTTAGAGCCTGAGTAAACCTTATATTTATAATTATATTTCCTCTCTCCATTTGGGAAGGTACTCTACAGTTGTAATATTGAAAGGAAAATCTAATATATGCATTAGAAAAAAACACTTATGGGGTGTATATTATATATTATAATGTATATATAAATATTTTTGGTGGAAAATTATTTATTATCCATAGTATCTAAGAGAAAAAATATGAAATAGTAAAATAAAATGTGGTACACATTAGTGATATTGATTGTATTTACATGTTATCCAATATTAGATTACCTTGAATGTATTACATAGTCAAGAGAAGTGATAACAACATGAAAATACTAATGTTACTTTAGAACGATTATATGGTTGAAACTATAATTTATCTATATGAGAAGAATCATGATACCCATCATTACTATTATTTATTACTCAAATTCCTAGTGATTTTGACAATAAATCCAATAATGGGGGAAATATTCCAGGGCATGAATATTGCTATAAAAATCCTTTACATAATCCATATCATCATGAGGCTGTACTTTTATAAGATATATTATGTAGATTTTTTTCACAGGATAAACCTATATAAATAATATAATTCACTTGGAGTTAATACCAATATCATTGTTGGTTATTCCATCAGTCCATTAATCCTATAACCACTTAATAATTGAATATATATATATTTATATGGATTAATTGGTTGGGAAAACTCCTTACACCATGCTAATTAGGTAACTAGATTTTTCACATATTTTTTAAGATGATAATATGAAAAGGGTCCCATTGAATATTCGTTATTCACAGGACTTTCCACTCAAACTTTTATATTAATGAGACACATTCCCACTCATGCCACATCCATGGGATAATTTTTTTCCTCTTCAATTAAAATGACAACATTGAGCGGGATATGAGGTATTATGTGACCCAACATCAAATCAATGTATTACTCAATACATATTTCTAAACAATCTAGAACATGCCTCATGATTGTGTTAGTTATAGGAATGTTCAATTATGATAATGTACTATTCCTCATAAAAATTAACTATAATGTTCCTGATACTACTTGATGTTTCTCAGATTTCTAACATAATGTATGAGAAAGGGATGTTTTATTGACCCAGCTGAATTTTTCCAAATAACTATAGGTTAAATACCAATTATTCAAAATTTATCCAACATTCAGGGAAACTAAGATTCACTATTATTAGGTTATTTTTCTGTCTATCATTTCAGAGTCCATATTTTATAATCATCAATAGTACCAATTGAAAAAACACATTTTTAATGATGATTTAACTAGTTCATCACCTGTTGGAAATCATACTTTTGGGGGTTATCCCTTCTTATACAAGATAATTAATTTAAATATTGAGCACTAGGGGTTTCATCTAAATAGATGGAATGCTACCCAGTGACATTATCTTCCATCATATCCAAAATCATCTCACGAAACCCTTAACTAAGAATAGGGAATTCTCCATGAATATTAGATGGTGTTTATGATATTATTTTTCTACATATAGATCTTCCATGTTGAACTAGTTATAAAATTCAAATTGAGTAATAAATATAAATTTCATGAAACAGAATAATTAATTTGATTCTTGGGATTATAGAATTTTTCATTTGAAATATACTTCTAGTATATGCAATAGATAGGATAATTTTTTATCATGTAAGGAATCTTCCCAAAACCATATATTTTATTTATCCTCTTACATAGTTGGTAAATAATAACACAGGGAACCATTCTTGTAATAAGTTATTATTTTTTGGGGTCTCATGGGAGAGGATATTCCCTATAGATATTGATTCAAAAGTTATCTCATATCACCAAAGTTGAGATTAACAAAAGGATTATTATTAATGCAAACCACAACATTATAGGTTCAACATCTCATTATCAATCGAATGAATTCTACTATAATCCAGGGCATGTAGATGAAATTTATCTTACATATCTTCCAAGATTTATGTCCCTATATCATTTTTTGATCGTTATTATTGACTTCAACAACTCCATGTAAAAATAAAAAAAACTAGTGTCTTGGATCCAACTTCTTTCATTGAATAGAATCATATATGTGTTCAAAGGGTATCATTTTTTATGTAAATATGAATTCATATAAATGATATTCCTTCATATGATTCTAAATTTATTTATATCACAAAAATAAAATAATATTTATATTATATACCAAAAAAATTACCCAACAGATCAGACTTCCCAATATAATTTCTGAAAAATCCTTTAACTGGATTTCAATATCTTATTCATTAATTCATAGTTGTGAATATATTTCTCATCTTTACATGGTTTCTAAACATGTATTATAATAATTTCTTAATGTAAATTCTCTTAGAACAATTATTTTCTTTAATTATTATCTTAATCAATGATATATTTTGATGTTTGTGCCTCTTTGTGATAAGTAATTGAAAGGATTGGTTCGTTTCCCATTATCAACATTGTAATTAGTGAGTAAAAATATATCCAACAATCATATAATGTATTTTTATATATTAATCTAACATCCTCATGTCCTTTTTCTATTAGATGTGAGAGCAATAAGAATTTTTTTTTTGAATAAACCAATAATGAATTTATTCAACGAATTTATTTTTCATGACCCGCCTCTTAAACATGTCATAAGTGTGATAAAATTATTTATAGGTAATTTTGATGTAAGAAGTTAAAGGATACATTGAGATATAAATATCCAAATGAAATTTATTATTTATAAAAATGTAACCATGAATATCAGAATAATGATTATGATGAATGGGTTTCACAGTATATTGATATGATAAATTGGGAACCTCACACTATTTGCACAAATATGTTTTTGTTCCTATGAAATGATAATAGATAGCTAGAATGTCTTCTACTGAGAATTATGTGTTTATTCATTCTTAAGAAATATATGGTGAGTAAGTCACAAAGATATTTGTTCATTATAAATAAAAATTAGTTTTTAGAGAAAATAATGAATAAAAAGAAATTGATTTCATATTTAAATGGATCGAAACAACCTCTGATCTTAAAATCAATATACTTATAGAAATATCAAATTGTATATATTTAATATTGGTATTTCGGGTGAATTGGATTGAAAATATGATGTAATTTATCACTGTCTCGGAATTGATCACTATTCAGGCCCCTCCAATGCTATTGTGAAAAGTTTTTTTTTATTCTAGTGAAATTAATACACAATTTTATATGGGATTCAATATGATTGAACTTATAAAAATTTAGCCTCCATGGTGTCACATACAAGTCAACTGAATACCTAACATTATGAATGTAATGTCCAACACATACATAAACTACCTGTAAATTCTTTTTCTCGAGTTACCTAGTGTAGATGGTTACATTATTACATTAGCAGTAGATATAATGAATATCATCTTCAAGGACTTAATTTTATACAATTTTTTGAAAAATATATAATTTCATGAGTCACTAATGACATATAACTTTTATTCCATTCGTTATATCTATTTATATCAATCCAAATATTATCTTTATCATCCAATGTATAGTAACATACTAAATATATAAACTCATATAATCCAGACTGTTATTTTTACAACATATTAAATAATTGTTACATAACACATGATCCACCTAGAAAGGAAAATAATATAAACCACATGATATTTAATGAATAAATTCAGAAAAATGAAAAAATATGTAAAAAATAAATGTCGATCAAATCAGTCCATATTACTTATTACATAATCATGAAACATATCCATATATTTCATAACTAAATAAATAATCACATTGAAATCATGAATGAAAGGAGAGGTTTTGGATAATATTGGGAATTAAGAGATTTTTAATTGAGGATATATATGTTTTATGATTTATATTCTTTTGGTTTCATAGATTTGATTGATACTTCCATGGAGTTTTCCTTAATATAAAAGGCATGATGTGAATTTTATGATAAAATACTAGAAGTTGATATAGGTCATTATGAGTTGAAATTAAAAACAATATCCTTCATTAAATCTAATTGTGGCTATTCAAATGAGGATAATGTGTATTATAATTAAGGATAAATAAACTATTCTTAATGATGTTGTTTTTTCGGTTGATGAATGTTCTATTCAAAGAATACTATAACTCAACATGTTATCTCTCCTCGGTTGAATATCCTACAATAATAGAGAACAATTTATAAATTTTATAGATCTAAAAGATAAGATCATTCAATTTTGGAAATTTATAAAATGGAAGTTGATTTTGAATTGAAATGGGTATTTTCATTTTGTTTTCAACAATAAGGTTATTCTCGGAATAGAAAGGAACATTGGGAATATTTATCTCGAGCTAATAATTGATATAATATGTGAATGAGGTTGTAATTTCAATCCATTAATTGTGAAAAAATATTATTCTCAGATTTAGGGGAAACATTATGGCTGAAATTGCGTGTCATTGAATCTATTAATTCTCAAAAACCATGCCTCATGTGTTGGAAAACACATTAAATTTGTCCAAATAACTCTCAATGGTGATCTTATAATCTACTATTTAATTTTGATTAATTTTAAAATGTATTATATGATACCGTATTTTCTTTTCCTGTTATTTTAATGTATATAGAATTCAAATCAATTTGGTGTATAATAATTTACCATTATTTTTTGTGGTCTATAAATTGGTGGTTAATTCTATTGTCAGCTACCAAACAATTTAAAATGTGGTAAAATATCCTAATAATATCATGTCATAGAGGGAGGAGAATAAATCTCAATGAATAAAGGAATCAATTTTACAAATATTAGAAACCTCTAAAAATCATGGCAAGCATTATATTAACTTATATGATGTTTTTACCTTTGCAGAATAATCTGAAGAAATCATCAGATATTAATGATGAATAATATGATTTTTATAGAAACATAACAAATATTAATTTCAATGAAAACATCGTAGATCCCTCTATGAATGATGAAATCATAAATAATTAACATTCTCAAGAGTTTCATCATTTTTTTTAAAATTTCATATAGAATAACAAGAAGATGATTACAATCAAATTGCATATTCCACTGAAATTATCTAGGATTTTATTATCAACATGGTTTTGGATGGATTTTTAACTATCACTACCTTACCATTAAAGGATGACCAGTAATAATGAATATTTGTAAATAATTTGTTAACTCATAGGTCACAAGGCTCTATTTTTGTTGAAAATATGGTGTTATGTTGATTGAGAATGGTCCTTATAGAAATGAATCTATTACCAGACCATTTAATTATAATATAATTGTTATGATGAATTATTTTTTACTTCCACTAGCTTACATATTCCATAGACCATAATATCCTGATTTAATTATTATAGGTTCTGAACAAAAATACATATGAATTTGATAAGGATAATACATGATCTAATTCAGAGAACTCAAATAATAATGCATGCTAATATTATCCTTACATTAAACATAAAAAAAGTTTATATTATAATCTATGCCTAAATTCCCTATATATCATGGTTTTAATGTTGCTAATATTCAAAAATAGAGCCTAATTAAAAATGAATCCATCAGAAAATTGGATATAATAATATAAATTTTGGTCATGAGAATGGGGGCTCCACCTGTAAGTATAAATATGTTTTACTGGAATGTTTGAAATTTTTTGTGTCTAGGAAACAATAAAATAGCTAGCACACTCAGGCTTCTCATCTAGAATCACAAAACTAATACTCTTGGATTTTTCAAACATAAGTATTTTTTCATCATTGGAACCCTATTTTGAATTATTGGGATACCACATTTTTGGAATAAACCAATATTTTTTTTAAGATAAATGGGATTTGTTTTTAAATCATGTGATCATGGTGGAATCTGAAAATATTAATTACAGTAAATATATTTTCTCATGTAGTTTAATTTTTTTTAAAATCCTCCTTTAATTTGTTTTAAATATTCTTAATATAGATATCATGATTGTGTTGATTAATTGAAGGAATGATATTCTATTTCAAACACTCTCAATAGACCACAATATTATTTTAGGGATGTGAATTCAAAACCTAATTCAAATAATATGTTTGGTTTTTTTAATTTTTCAATATCATCAATAGAAATTATAAATATTGTAGATAATTGTAATCTTAATGAATTTAATCTTGTGGGAGATTAATATAAATATAATAGTAAATTCATTAATTAAATGATTACCCGCATGTTGGGAATACTCTTTTTAAATGATGCATCCCATAGTATATTGGCTATAAATTCCTACTTCACATTAGTTGGAATTACTTTATATCATCTTTATATGAAGGTGATCATTATATATAGGGAAATGAATACTTCTTTTATGATCAGGTTTAGAAATTATTGGGATAATAACAATGATTTTTGAATTATTATTAATGATCCTTTAGACTCAATAGAATATATAAAACATGAGTTATATTTTTACTCAAGTATATGTTTTTTGATAATAAAGTGAAGGATTAGTGTGTGGTATCATCAAATTGTATTGATAATGATAGTTGTTTTCTTGAGTCCTCCCATTATGGTATCAAAAAGGAATTACAGAATATGATTTAATTGGTGATTATAATCATGTTATATATGTCTCTCTTGATATTTCAAGGATCATATCTATTAATGAGAATATTAAAAAGAATTAATTAAAAGTTAAATAGATCAATGATGTTGTTAAAAACTCAAAATATTCCAATGGTGTAATAAAGTAAATAAATGTAAAAAACACTATCTTTTCCTAAGGACGGTAATAATTTCACTGACTATAGGCAACATGTTACTGATCATGTAATTTATTATTGTATGAATCATTCAAACGGTCTTGGAATTGATTATGATTTACTATTGGGTTTATTCATACTCTTGTATACACTAATGATAATGGTATTATCACTCTATTATAATGTGTTTTTAGAGTAAATAATATTTTTACTAATATAATTTATGGCTGTCCCTCGAGTATAGATGGCTTCACTTATTATTTTTTCCAACAATTCATGGATATTATATAGAATTATGTTTATAGGATGTTATCACACATTATCAGCGGTATCCCTCTTTCATATGGAGTTATTTATCAATTCATTTTACCAATACAAAATTGTGATAATTATAATTAAGACCATATTTTCAAGATGGTTTACCTTTTCAATGCTATATTCAAAACAAGTTAAAAATATTTTACTTCAAGAATCACTATAAAATTTAATTAAATCATCTCCTGTAAACAATATATTTTTAATAAATGGAATTCCATACAATATTATTACATTATGGATTCTTAATTGGTTAATATTTCTATAATATCTACTTGAGGTTGTAATAATTCCCTTAATATTTTCATCAAAAAGATATTTGACACAAAGTACTGGGGTTTCTTTTACAAGTATCTTACTATGTTTGGGGTTTTTAATACAATAATAATTATATCAACTATCTTATAACATATTCTATATTTATATTCACATTAATGGATATTTGTATCGATAAGTGACACTATTGAGAGGGATAAGTTAGGGTGATCCCATCTATAGCGACCCATAATTTACATACATTGTTATTACTTCAGAATTGAAGCACACTTATTACAACATTTAAAAAAAACCAGGAAAGGACCATATAGGTATAGTGTCTTTAGAAACTGGAAAACATAAACAACTGGTTAATATAGCGTCTACATTGTCTCCCATTTATTTCATCATATCTATAGTCCCTTTTGACATATCTTACATAATAACATTCTTCCTGACATGGGGAAAGAAAACATACAAAAGGGTGAGCTCAAATGCTCAGTAAGGGTAAACAAAAGAAATACCAATCACATCATATATATAAGAACATAACTTTTGGAAATCATAACCTACAAAAAAATCATAATTTCATAACTTGGGATAAATCATAGTAGTGAAATGTAATCCCAATAATAATAATGTAAAACATGAAACTTTGTGGCATACACACATAATCATAGAGAATCATTTCTTATTAGTCAAGGCTCATTGCCAAGACTATCTTAGTGGACAAAGTCCTTTTTTGAACCGAGTTCACTCCTCATTTTAGTCCTGTTTCACTGAACCGGTTTAACCTACTGATCCAGCCATGTCTATCTCATGAGATATAAAAACTTTACCCAATGCATTGGAGGGAGATATTGGTCCCACCCATCTCATAATGATACCATTCTTTTGTGCGCCACAAAATCATAAACCATACATCATAGCATAGCCCATGTAAAAAAAATGGGAATCATTTAACATCGTGACGTCATAAATCAATTCATATAAGATAAAATAATTCATAAAAATATTTCCATCAAAACATAATCAAATCCATGTAATAATAGGGATAGAAACACAACCCTTTATTATCATAGATGGAAAATATTTTTGATAAAACACTTGAACTCCATTATTGAGGAAAATATCCTTTCTACTTCAAAAACATTTTTTACTTTCTTAACATGTAATACAATTTTAAACTAAAAGATGTTTATTATAAATAAACATTAAAACTTGTAAAGGAATATTCTTGGAAATTTTGTTTTAAAAATCCATTCATGTCGTATAAGTTAAAAAAACATTTTTCTCGTACTTTTGTCGGAAAAGTAAAAAAGTACATCGTACGAAAAACGACAAATGATTCCTTTCATATCTTTTACTAAAAACTCACCGAAGGGTAAAATTGAATTTAAACAACTGTTGGTGTATGGAAATAATATTACATATTGAGGAAACATGGATGTGGATGATAAAATACACCCTAGTAAATACCGAAATATAAACAATCTCGGAAAAAAATGAGATTGTGATATTTCCCTTACCTTAGGTCCGATATGATTTGTACGTGTCCGAACCAACTATATAATGATTTAAATAATTTTATTGACTTATTCAAGAATAATACTCATTGTTATGATATCACATATGCTCATATTTTTATCTTCTTATTAGTAATATTTCATTACAACTTGTTATTCGAGTGTATTTACTTTTTGTTCTTATGCGTGTTTTGTCGAATAAATTCTTATTCTTCTCTTTAGGTTATAGATACCTCATTTACATAATTTTATTAGTGTAATATATATCATATTAATTCATTAAATTCATTTATATAATCATTATGCAATGAAAATCATGTAGAACGAGTCGCATCACATCGTGGAGACGGTATTCCTTACGTACGCACGAGCGATGATATATTTCCCGTGATCATGGCATTGTATTGGAGTATTTGTATACTATTAAAGAATAAAAATCACTTTACAATAATCATATATAGTCATTATTTACACCATTATACCCATCCAAGTATGGTGGTGTTTGAAAATAGATTACACCATGACGTTAAGACGGTATTCCGTACGTACGCACGCGCGGTGATTTCATTTTACATAGGATGGATAGATGGTGAAATAGTGTTGTTTCATACTTATAATAACATATCTTTATATGAGTTATATTGATTTTATTACTTCATAATGAAAAAAATAAAGAAGAAGAAGTGGAAGAAGAAATAAAGATGAAAGAATCGGTAACAGACATTACCTCCTCTTTGAAGGGCTTATTTGAGACCTCCTTTTAGGGCACTAAAATTGGTCTTTGAAGAAGACCAGGACCTCTAGGATGTCTCTAGGGAAGTGTAGAGGAGAAAGTGGCAGGGGTTGTCCGGGTTTGAAGGCTCAACGTGGTGTGAGGAAGTGGGGGAGGAGGTGCCCTTTTATAAGGGAGGAGAGGGGTTCCTTTGGAAAAACTAAAATATTATATTATTATAAAGTCATGTTCAGTTTTAAATAGCTCCAAATTGATTTATTTCAAAGACAAGGTAGGTATGGGTCTAAATCCTCTCATAAAATAGAATTTAGACAAGTTTAGGTTCCTATTTTAACCTTATCATTTAGATTTATCATTAAGTTAAATAATTTTACTTTTACCGTGTCTTCTTTATTCTTATAGTATAAGGTTAATAAAATTACTATAAGCAGCCAAACAATCCCCAAGTTGTTTATTATTAATATATATAATCATATCTAAGTCATTTAGCAGAACCATATATTTTTAGGAATAAAATAACAATTAATAATATAATATTTGTTTTAAAAACTATTTTATGTCAATTTTGACTCTATATAGTAATTGATTTTTGTGAAACTTATAACATAATGATTAGTTCGTAAAAAGTTAATTACATCAATTCTAGCATGTCATAGTAACCTATAATATTAGTGGAATTCATAAAAAGTCTCAAATTACATTTATTTTGGTTTTTATAAGATCAATTATGTCAATATTTCATTAATAAGATAATTACTGCATCATCTTTGTCTCAAAAATAAATTAAATTATTTAATGTCTAAAAATTACAAATAAAATACCATTATGTAGGAAATATTTTTACCTTTCTAATTAATATTTATAGTTGAATTTATCTTATGTATAACCTTATATTAAAAATTATTTACTTATTAAACATTGATTTTAACTATTTTATCCCTTCATTAAATAAATTAATAATAAATGTTCTAATCTAATCCAAGTGAGCCTAAATGGTCATATTTTATTCCTAAGTTTGTTTTTGGTCGAATTATACTTATCCAATAGAATTAGGACATATGTTAGGGTAATAATAATATCATTTTTACCCTTAAATACCCTATTTACTTTTAACCGTGGTAAATAAAAGTAATAAGTTACTATTCACCCAAAATTATTTTCATCTCATTGAACCACATTTTACTTACTGACATCAACCGTGTCTCTTGTATTTTTGAAATTCCAATCACAGAAGCGGTAGAATTAAATTTTAAGAAAAATTCTGTTTTTTTAACTACCACTTAGTGCTTTCACTATTCATCAAAAATTGAATGTTTTCAGAAAAATACCAAAATTTCACCCTAGGCTAATTTCGATATTCCGAATCCCAAAATGAAGTCCATTTTGAAAAATAAAATTTATAAAATTTAAAAAAGTAGTTATTACTATTCATAATGTCTATTTTTAATAATATTTTAAAAGCATATCATTATTTAGTGAAACTCGGTATTGCGTACGACGCAAGCTATCGAGGAAGGTCGCGATTACTTGTAAAGAAATCCAAGATAGTGTTGTGTGTAGTGAAAGATTAATTTTATGATTTATAAAAGCAAAAATATTTATCATAAATGTCTCGGGTGTTACATTCTACCCCCCTTAAAATGAATTTCGCCCTCGAAATTCGTCACTTTGTAACAAATAGATGAGGATACCTCTCCCTCATCGTATCCTCAATCTCCCATGTAGCTTATTCTAATTGGTGGTTATTCCATAAAACTTTCACCATTCGAGTGGTCTTGTTTCGTAGGACTTTTTTGCTACGATCTAGAATCTCTATCAGTTGTTCTTCATAAGAAATATCATGCTCCAGCGGTACAACTTCTGAGATGAGTACATGTGAAGGATCAGGTATGTACATTTTCAGGAGAGATACATGGAACACATCGTGAACTTGAGAGAGATTCGGTGGAAGCGCCAATCGGTAAGCTACCTTCCCAACACGATCAAGTATTTCGAAAGGACCGATATATCTAGGGCTCAACATCACCTTCTTTCCAAATCTCATGACCCTCTTCCAGGGAGATATTCGTAAAAACACTTTATCACCCACTTCAAACACTAGGTCTCTTCTTCGGTTGTCGGCACAACTTTTCTGTCGACTCTGAGTTTCTCTTATGTGTTTTTGAATAGATCTGACCTTTTCTGCCATTTCATCAATGTGATCGGGTCCTAATAGCTTTCTTTCCCAAACATCATCCCAACAAGTTGGAGTCCTGTATTTCTTTCCATAGAGAGATTCATAAAGAGCCATCTGAATACTGGAGTGAAAGATATTATTATAAGAAAATTCCACCAAAGGTAGGTGTTGGTCCCAACCACCTTTGAAATCCATAGAGAAAGCTCTCAACATATCTTCTAGAGTTTGAATCGTCCTCTCAAACTGACCGTCTGTCTGAGAATGATAAGCAGTGCTAAAACGAAACTCTGTATCCAGAATATGGTGAAGACTTTTCTAGAACTTTGAGGTAAACCTCGGATCCTGATCGGATAAAATAGAAAGTGGTACTCCATGAAATCTTACCACTTCCTTCACATATATCCTGGCAAGCTGATCCAGAGAGAAATCATCTCTAATAGCGATGAAGTGTGTAGACTTTGTAAGACGATCAACTATGACCCATATAGCATTATTGCCTTTGGATGTTTTAGGAAGTCTGGTGACAAAGTCCATAGTGATGTTTTCCCATTTCCATTCAGGTATGGGTAATGGTTGTAACATCCCCTTAGACTTCTGTCTCTCAGCATTAACATGCTGACAGACCAAGCATCGAGAGACATATTCAACAACTTATCTTTTCATTCCATCCCACCAGAAGTACCCTTTCAGGTCCCTATACATCTTCGTGCTTCCTGGATGAATTGAGAATGAGGAACTATGAAACTCATCCAGCAGCTCCTTCCTTAATTCAGGGATGGGAGGAACACAAACCCGATTCCTGAACTTTATTATCCCATCACAATCAAAGTTGAATTCAGGAACATTTCTCACCTTCTTTTGTAACTTGACATCTTCTTTCTGTGCCTCTTTAATCTTAAAATGTATATATGGTTGAACATTCATTTGAGAAAGATACTAATTTTCCCCTTTCATTAGAATTCCAAGATCCATACTTTGTAAATCCATAAATATTGGATCTTTTGTGATCCTCATCATGGTTAAACTGGCATGGTATTGTCGACATAATGCATCTGCCACCTTGTTTGCCCTTCCAGGGTGGTAATGGATTGAGAAGTCGTAATCCATAATCAGCTCCAACCATCTTCTTTGGCGCATATTCAGCTCCTTTTGTGTGAAAATATACTTTAATCTTTTATGATCAGTATAAATGTCACACCGTTCTCCATAAAGATAATGCCTCCAAATCTTTAGTGCAAAGATTAACACAGCTAACTCCAAATCATGAGTTGGGTAATTTTTCTCATGTATTTTCAATTGTCGTGAGGCATAAGCCATCACCATATCATTTTGCATAAGAACACACCCCAATCCCTTCTTGGATGCATCGTTGTAGATCACAAACCTCTCTCCACTACAAGGCAGTGTGAGCACAGGTGCACTGGATAACCTTCTTTTCAACTCCTTGAAATTCTCTTCACATTCCTCCGTCCAAACAAACTTAACTCCTTTCCGAGTAAAATTGGTGAGCAGATTAGATAATCGTGAAAAATCTTTCACAAAAGGTTGATAATATCCAGACAAAACAAGAAAACTTCGGATCTCAGTTACTGTTGTTGGTCTCGACCATCTTTCGATAACCTCTTTTTTGCTGGATCCACAGATATCCCCTCTTTTGAGATTATGTGACCCAAAAATAAAACTTTTTGAAGCCAAAATTCACTCTTGGTAAATTTGGCATAAAGCTTCTCTTTTCTCAAGGTCTTCAATATAATTCTCAAGTGATCTTCATGTTCTTCCTTGCTCTTTGAATAGACAAGAATACCATCTATAAAGACTACCACAAACTGATCAAGATAGTCTCAAAAGACTCTATTCATCAGATCCATGAAGATAGCACGGGCATTAGTAAGACCAAATGGCCTCACTATAAATTCATAGTGTCCATACCTTGTACGAAAAGACATCTTTGGTATATCATCCCTTTTGACCCTTAATTGATGATCCCTGAACGAAGATAAATCTTGGAAAAGTATTGAGCTTCGTGTAGTTGTTAAAATATGTCACCAATGCACGGGATATGATATTTGTTCTTGATAGTGATCTTGTTATGTTCTCGATAATCAATGCAGAGTCTCATTGATCCATCTTTCTTATTAACAAACAGAATAGGTGGTCCCCATGGTGACGCACTAGGGAATATGAACCCCTTATCAAGATTTTCTTGGAGTTTCTTCTTCAATTCCTGCAACTCAATTGGGGCCATTCTATAAGGTGTCTTTGAAATAGGCAAATCACCCGGTACGAGTTCTGTTGAAATATCAACTTCACGATTTGGTGGAAGACCTGGTAATTCCTCCAGAAAGACATCATCAAACTACCGTACAATGGGAATATTTTTAATCGTTAGTTTCTCACCAACCATTTGAGATAAATAACCTTCATTTAGAGGAATCAAGACCCATAAGATGGAAGAAATTTCCACTGGAAGGTTATGTTCATCCTTGCATTGATAGATGATCATAGATTGATCTGGAATATGAAATGTGATATCACTTCTTTGGAAATTGATATGAGATCCATATAAAGAAAGCCAATCCATGCCAAGAATCACATAAAATTCCACTATATAAAGGATCACAAGATTTTCGGGAAGCACTTTCCCACAAACTTCGATTGTAGAAAAATTATAAACTTTTGATGCGACTGTTGTGCCATTAGGGGATGTCACAGCTAACTCAACATCTAATTGTTGAGGTAATACAGTGATATCCTTAGAAATTTTTTTAGAAATATTAGAGTGGGTGGATCTAGAATCAAATAAAACATTTGCTACTTTAGAGTTGATGGTAAGATTACTTTTCACCACATCGTTATCGTACTCCACATCGCTGATAGAAATTGCATGCGACATTCCTTTGTATTTAGCCTTTAGAGTTTGTTGACGTCGACCATCATCACCAACACTTGGATTTGGGCATTGATTGGCATAATTCCCCATATCCTTGCACTTGAAACATTGATGTGTAGTAGGCTCATTCTGTGTATCCCTTCCTTTGTTTGCATCATTAGACATCTTCTTCCCATCATTGCGGCATTAAATGCCATATGACCTTCCTTTCCTCATTTGAAACATTTACTTGTCCCTTTAAGACAACTCCCTCCATGTTTCTTTCCACACTTTGAGCATAAGGGAAAGCTCATATTCTTTTCTGTGTTCTCTTTATATTTTCCTTTGAATTCCATTTTCAACTTCTTATCAAACCCATATGACTGATGGGTTACTCCAATCTCCATCTCGACTTTGAGAGAACATCGAAAGATTTCCTTGTAGCTATTGAAGTCCCTTATGGCTAACATCCTTTGAAGACTTGGTTTTAATCCACTAAAGAATCGATCGATCTTACTCTCATGTTGGATAATAATACCAGAAGCGTACCTTGCAAGTCTTGTAAAATTTGCTTCATAGGTACCAACAGATTCATCATCCTTTTGCTTCAGTTCAAGAAACTCTTTCTCCATCTTTGTTCGGAGAATGCGAGGGAAGTATTTATTGAAAAATAAGTTCTTGAACTCGTCCCATTCCATGGAATCAATTTCACCCCTTTGCCTCGTATTCTTAATAATATTCCACCAGTGATCAGCATCACCTTCCAAACGATACACTGCTAAGATGACTTTATCATGTTCAGAACATTGATGAACTGAAAATATCTTTTCAGTAGTACTAATCCATTGTTCAGAAACTAATGGATCAGTAGACCCGATGAATGAAGGTGGACGCTGTCTCATGAAGGATTAAACAGAATGTGGCTCCTTCCATTTCTCCTTTGGAAGTCCTTCATGATTCATAGGTTGAGAAAGGTTTGTGATCATGGCTACAAGATTTTGCATTCCATCTCCCATAACGTTTGGTTGCTCAGGGGGGAAATCCTTACATTTCCCGTCGCATTCTGTATTAACACGGTTCTTTCGGGTTCCAGCCATTGACTAAAACCAAAAAGAATAGTGTGAGAAACACTAATTATAATAGGAAAACCACTTAATCAAGAATAAAATTGCACACTTAAGGTCTTATCCTATGTTATTCATGGCCATTTCTAAAACACTAAGATTGTGTTCTATGCTTAGACTTATCCTTAGGATTCTTACTAACGCTTTCACATCCTAGTTTCCAAAGGGTGACTATAACCTCCCTTTGATACCAACTGTAGCGACCCATACTTTACATACATTGTTATTACTTCAGAATTGAATCACACTTATTACAACATATAACAAAACCAGGAAAGGACCGTATATGTATAGTGTCTTTAGAAACTGGGAAACATAAACAAATGGTTCCTAAAGCGTCTACACTTTCTCCCATTTATTTCATCATATTTATAGTCCCTTTTGACATATCTTACTTAATAACCTTCTTCCTGACCTGGGGAAAGAAAACATACAAAATGATGAGCTCAAATACTCAGTAATGGTAAACAAAAGAAATATCAATCACATAATATACATAAGAACATATCCTTTGGAAATCTTAACCTGCAAAAGAAATGATTATTTAATAACATGGGATAAATCATAGTAGTGAAATGTAATCCCAATAATCATAACATAAAAAATGAAACTTTGTGGAATACACACATAATCATAAAGAATAATTTCTTATTAGTCAAGGCTCTTTTCCAAGACTATCTTAGTGGACAAAGTCAATTTCTGAACCGAGTTCACTCCTCGTTTCAGTCCTATTTCACTGAACCGGTTTAACCTGCCATTCCAGCCATGTCTATCTCATGAGATATAAAATCTTTACCCAATGCATTGGATTGAGATATAGGTCCCACCCATCTCATAATGATACCATTCTTATGTGTGCCACAAAATCATAAACCATACATCATAGCATAACCCATGTAATAAAAATGGGAATCTTTAAACATCGTGACATCATAAGACAATTCATATAAGATAAAAGATCTCATAAAAATATTTCCACCAAAACATAATCAAATCCATGTAATAATAGGGATAGAAATATAACCCTTTATTATATTATATGGAAAGTAATTTTGATAAAACACTTGAATTCCATTCTTGAGGAAAATATCCTTTCTACTTCAAAAACATTTTTCCTCTGTTAGCATTTCATACAATTTTAAACTAAAAGAAGTTGATTAAAAATAATCTAGAAAACTTGTAAAGGAACATTCTTGGAATTTTTTTAAAAAAAATCCATTCATGTCGTATAAGTTAAAAAAACATTCTTCTTGTACTTTTGTCGGAAAAGTCAAAAAGTACCTTGTACAAAAAATGACAAAAGATTCCTTCATATCTTTTACTAAAAACTCACCGAAGGGTAAAATTAGATTTAAAAAATTGTCGGTGGATGGAAATAATATTAAAAATTGAGGAAACATGGATGTGGATGATAAAATACACCCCAGTAAATACCAAAGTATAAACAATCTCGGATAAAAATGAGATTGTGATATTTCCCTTACCTTAGGTCCGATATACTTTCTACGTGTCCAAAACTCCTGTATAACGATTTAAATAATGTTATTGACTTATTCCAGAATCATACTCATTGTTTTGATATAACATATGGTCATATTCTTAGCTTCTTATTAGTAATATTTAATTACAACTTGTTATTCGGGTGTTTATTACTTTTTGTTCTTATGCGTGTTTTGTAGAATAAATTCTTATTCTTATATTTAGGTTATAGATACCTCATTTCCAGAATTTTATTAGTGTAATATATATCATATTCATTCATTCAATTCATTTATATAATCATTATACAATGAAGATCATGTAGAACGAGTCGCATCACATCGTGGAGACGGTATTCCCTACGTATGCACGAGCAATGATATCGTTCCCATGATCATGTAATTGTATTAGAGTGTATGTATACAATTTCAGAATCAATATCACTTTACAATAATCATATATAGTCTTTATTTACACCATTATACCCATCCAAGTAAGGTGGTGGTGGAGAATATATTACACCACGGCGTGGAGACGGTATTTCGTACGTAGGCACACACTGTGATTTCATTTTCCGTAGGATGGATAGATGGTTAAATAGGGTTGTTTCATACTTATAATAACATATCGGTATATGAGTGATACTGATGTTATTACTTCATAATGAAACAAATAAATAAGAAGAAGTGGAAGAAGAAATAAAGATGAAATAATCGGTAACGGACATTACCTCTTCTTTGAAGTTCTTCTTTGAGGCCTCCTTTTAAGGCACTAAAATTGGTCTTTGAAAAAGACCAAGACCTCTAGGATATCTCTAAGGAAGTGGAGAGGAGAAAGTGGCAGGGGTTGGCCGAGCTTCAAGGCTCATAGTGGTGTGAGGAAGAGGGGAAGGAGGTTCCCTTTTATAAGGGAGGAGAGGGGCTCCTTTGGAAAAACTAAAATATTATTTTATTATAAAGTCATGTTCGGTTTTAAATAGCTCCAAATTGATTTATTTTGAATCTAAGGTGGGTATGGGTAGAAATCCTCTAATCCAATAGAATTTATACAAGTTTAGGTTCCTATTTAAACATTATCATTTAGATTTAACATTAAGTTAAACAATTTTACTTTTACCGTGTCTTCTTGTGTTCTTATACTATAAGGTTAATAAACTTACTATAAGAAGCCAAACGAACCCCAAGTTGTTTATTATTAAAATTTATAACCTTATATATGTCATTTGGCCGAACCTTAGATTTTTAGGAATAAAATCAAAATCAATAATATAATATTTGTTTTAAAAACTATTTTATGTCAATTTTGACACTATTTAGTAATTGATTTTTATGAAAATAATAAAAGAATGATTAGTTCCAAAAAAGTAATTTAAATCAATAATAGCATGTCATATTAAGCTATAAAATTAGTGTAATTCATACAAAGTCTCAAATTACATTTATTTTTGTATTTATAACATCAATTATATCAATATTTCATTAACAAGATAATTAATGCATCATTTTTGTGTCATAATTAATTAAATTATTTAATGCTTAAAAATTACAAATAAAATACCATTATGTAGGAAATATTTTTTTTATTTTTAATGAATATTTATAGTCTAATTTATCTTATGTATAACCTTATATTAAAAAGTATTTACTTATTAAACATTGATTTTAACTATTTTAACCCTTCTTTAAATAAATTAATAATAAATGTCCTAATCTAATCCATGTGGGCCTAAATGGTCATATTTTATTCCTATGTTTGTTTTTGGTCGAATTACACTTATCCAATAGAATTAGGACATGTGTTAGGTTAATAATAATATCATCTTTACCCTTAATTAACCTATTTACTTTTAACCGTGGTAAATAAAAGTAAAAAGTCAGTATTCACCAAAAATTATTTTCATCTCATTGAACGACATTTTACTTAATGACATCAATTGTGTCTCTCGGATTTTTGAAATTCCACTCACATAAGTGGTAAAATTATGTTTTATGAAAAATTCAGTTTTTTTAACTACCACAAAGTGGTTTCACTATTCATCAAAAATTGAAAGTTTTCAGAAAAATACCAAAATTTCACCCTAGGATAATTTCGATATTTCGAATCCAAAAATGAAGTCCATTTTAAAAAATAAAATTTATAAAATTTCAAAAAGTGTTTATTACTATTCATAACGGCTAGTTTTAATAATATTTTAATAGCATATCATTGTTTAGTGAAACTCGGTATTGCATACGACGCAAGCTATCGAGGAAGGTCGTGATTGCATGTAAAGAATGCCAAGATAGTGTAGTGTGTAGTGAAATATTTCTTTTATGAATTATAAAAACAAAAATATTTCTTATAAAAGTTTCAGGTGTTACATCATCTCATCCATTCTGTTATTTATAGAGGTTTTTTGTGAAGTCGTATTCTGAATATGGTTGGAACTGGACATGTTAATTCCATTATGGATTCATGATTATTTATTGATATACCAATTTTTTGTATATTTATGATTTTAATTCCATTAAATATGGTGTTAAGAATGATTATAAGAACAATAAATTGGGATTTATAAATTACAAAATAGTTTTTCTGTAAGAAAATTGTTGGAATAAATCATCTATTTATTTTTGGAAATAGAATATCATCCTTCTATATGATGGATATCATTCATGATTTAGTTATTAGACAAGGTTTTCTACTATTTAATAATAATGAAGGCAATTTTTCTATGTCATAACATGTGCCAGACATTTCAACCAGTATATGGGTAAGAATAAAAGAAAATTTTCTTCTAGGAATGTTATGTCACAGTCAATGGTGGGGATGGTTTGTATTGTGAAACATATTATATTTTAACTTTTTTTTAACTTTTTTTTTCTAATAATGTAATTTTTCATTGTTAAATACATCAACACATCAATTAATATCCTTTTCCAGGTTAGGAAAATCCTTGAGAGAAGAATATTAATTACTTACAAAAATAGATGATTTCATCCAATTTATCATTTGTAATTGCAGTAAATAATCATAAAATATATAATCAAACACTTGAAGACGACTCATGGTGAAGGATAAACAATGAAAAATCAGATACTCTATGCATTTTTAGATCCAATTTTTTAAATAGGTTTATGTATAGTAATTTATATTACAAGGACTCTAATATATATACATCAATTATTTCATCCTTCTCAAACACAACTTCTAAATAAATTTTGTTTGTAAACAATAATTAATCCATTTTATTTTTGTTTGAAAATTGCATAGTCATATCCATGTTTGATCTCATTGATTCTATAAATATAATGTTGAACCTCAATGAAACCATTAATGAGAAATAAGATGCCTCAAAATATGATCTTCCGAATATATTAATATGGTGAAAAAAGAATAAAATATTTTTAATCATGATGACGATGTGATGTGGGAACAACAAGTTAATGGAATTATCTCTTCAAAGATATTTTATATCAACACAATGGAATGGAATAATCATTCATTTACTTGAATGATGAATAAATCCTATATATCTCAATCATGATATCAGTTGTTAGGGAAAATAGGTCATCCCAAGTTTCTAAAAGATTCATGTTTGTTACCTATTAGATTTGGACATTATTCTATATGGGTGTTACTTCAATAATAAAGGTATTATCTTAGTCACATATTATTTTGTCTAAACAGTCCATCTACACATTGTAACTTTGTAATTGTCTCTTTTTAATTTTTTATTCCTTGGATTGATTCTATATATGTGTACATTGGTAACTATATTGAAACTATACATTCAATAAAACTCTTCATTTTGTTCTATGTGGAATGTATAGGGAATATTGATATATTTTAATGCATATCTAAAGGATATATTCATTTTCATGAAAAAATTAATATAGATTATGTTTGTGTGAAAATTATAACTCATGTGTATAATTCCATTATTATTAGGAATTGATTAGTTTAGAAAATCTATATAAAAAATATTATTTTTTGTGGTTGGGAATTGTTTGATATTTTCCTATAGATTATTCACACTTAAGTTAGTGTTGAAAGCACTATATATTGTTTGGATTAAATATAATTCTGAGGAAATATCCAAAGGAAAACTAGGTCAATATGGATTTGTAGCACCCTTCTATGATCATAATGGAGTCTTCATGTGATTTCATTTAGGTCCATGTGGTATTTATTCAAATATGATGAATGGAATGATGGGGATGATTAATTGTAATAATATTAAAGAATGATGAAAATATAAAAACATTACATTGAGTGCCATTATACCATATATGTGTATTCTCTATGTAATGGTAAAATTAATATTTGATTGAGGCATACATCCCAGTGTATTGGATTCATGACGATTCTTCCAACCATTATCTTTATCGTCATATTAAATTACATAGAGGCCAATATCATAACTGATGTACTTTTAAACAAAATAATTATAATTGACAACATCATTCCTAATGATAGCCAACATAATGACCTTATATCCCTTTTTAAAATGAATTTATATGAAATATTGTCCTTTATATTTATATTTAATTTTTTTCATAATAAAATATGATTTCTCACAGGGGGAATGTATCACTTTTCAAATACAGGGGATTCAATAACTAATATCATAATTAGGGAATAAATAATGTTGGATATCATAAAAATAGAGTAAAATACATGTCCTTAGACATCATACATTAATGGTTATGGCCCCTGAAAAATACCCTAGTTTGTTTGTCTCACGTGACCTAAAAATGAATTTAGGCAATATAGAGGGACTCTCTTTCAAGATAGAAAGTCTGATATATTTACAATATATATATATATATATACATATATATATCCATATATATAATCATAGTATAAATCACATTGATAATATATCACACTAAATGGTAATTATTTCTCAGGTCAATTATCATAATCATAAACCATCTAGATAAATAATTTGAATAGTATCAAAGTAGTATATCCCTAGTCAAACTGGTCCTAACACATCTGGAGAGAAAATAAGATTAGTTTTATTTGAATGATATTCCAAATACCAGAAAAATTTGGGATCTGAGCATACCTAGTCGCAAAAATTTATTAAGAAAAGTAAATCAGACAATGAAATATAAACATGGCACATACACCACCAAATACAAGATAACATGTCAGTTCCGACCACACATCAATTAGAGCAAAGGCCCAAGAGTAAAATAAACAGATGTCCCAAGAAACTCCAAACTAGGGTCATCAAACCACTCCACCAGTCAAAGTTGTGATTTCTAGATCCATGTGCCCCCATCCCACACAAAACTGTGTCCATCCCAGCATGTCGTGACTCAAAGTCGCCACAGCCCAAAATGGACACCAGCTACCCCTACCATCATGTTGACACCACTGTCGGCCATCAAACCCCACACACACAGAAGTCATCACCAACCTATATGGATGTCGAAATCCCCATGTGAGGCGGGTAGCACAAGCAAAAAGGACAACGACTTGTCATCGCCGACCCACCAGTCCAACTTGCTCAGGTGATATTTCGATGTCACCGGCCAGATATGCACCACAACATCTCCATCATCGCTCCACCTTCGTCCACCCGGCATTTCGCTGTTAGGATGCCAAACTTGATCATGTCCTTGCTTCACCGAGACCCATAGCTCTGATTGATGGCGAAAATCCATCGAAGAATCTGAATGACCCCGCATACCAAGAGCATCGTCACCGCCTAGGAAATCCGCCATCATCCCTATCTGCAAGTGTCGCCATCCAAGAACGCCCCTATTACCACTGACTGAAGCAGTTCATTACCAACCAAGATCGCATGCCCGCCCTGCATTGCCGGACCACAACCCTGCCTTCAGGAACCATCATTCCCGTCAGGATCCCACGTCACTACACCGCCTGAAATCCATCGCCCGCCTGTGATCGGACGCCATCTGCTCCACTCATCACCTGCCTCCAACAAAGACTGCAGAAAAAATGCAAAATCACCCCCGATCCGCACCCCTCGGCAACACCGGCCTGAGGTCACCGACATCCCAGCCGACCAAGAAGAGGCACATCCTGTCAGCCCATCGGGAGCCCAATCCTGAACCTGGAACCATCCACCAATGACCGTTGGGGTCCTACCACCGGTGACCCAACCTCTCCATCCTGCATCGGGCAACACATCACCAGTCGGTTCATGAACCCCGTTGTGCGGGTCCTCCAGTGTCCGAACAACATCACTTTCTCCATCCCCTGTTCCTCCGGCACAAGCCCCACTTTCTTGCTCATGGTTTTTACTGTCTAAAACGATCTAACGACACGCCCTACCACATTATGCAAACATTTGATAGTGGCTAACAATATCATGTTCTCGAATTTGAATGATGGGAGCCAGATTATGGCTTGGTGATCGAAGAGAGAGACCCTCCCCATTTTTTGGATATTCAAAATAAGTTATATGTAAAATGAGGGTTATTTTAATTTATGATTTGATGGTCTAATAAAATCAATTAAAATCATATTTGATGATAATATCATTTTTACATTGACAATCACATTGAAAAGCTAATAATTTGTAGAATTTTATGAAAGAAATTATTTTAATATATTCAGTAAATATTTTAAAGTATTCTTCAATGTAATTAGTGGTCATGAAATTGGGTATTTTTTTACATTATCATAAATTAATTCTTTTGTTACAATTACAAAAATTTTAGAAAGTTAATATGTTGAAAATTGAAAATAAGATTCGTTTAAAACTCTTATTAAAAAATAATATAGCATATTACATTAATAATCAATGTTCATAATGTTGAAAAAATTTATAAAAATATTTTTTGAAAACATGTATATGGATGAAAAATAATTCTTGAAAAAACAAGGTAATATAGTAATATTTTCATTGAAAACATTTTTCAATAAATTTATATACCAATGAAAAGAAAATGAAATGATTACTTCAAATGTTGATGGGAAACCAGAGGATAAGAAAAGTGATTAGTATCATGATATATTGTTTATATTATTTTATCCATGAATGATTAATTATAAATAGTCCTGATAAAAAAATTATTATAATTTTAAAATCCTTTCAACATTGGTAAATTTTTATTCATAAACCCTATGAAGAAAATCACTCCAAAAAAAAATAAGTACCATAATGATACAGTGATTAATTATGTTATATTTAAATGAGTAAATATATAAACCATACAAAAGAAATATGTGATGAATATAGACTATGTTTCATGAAAGTAAAAGTGACATGAGAAAACCTTGTCGTACGGTTGATTTCCATTTTACATGTATAAAAATATTTTATAATAAATATATAAATTTTATTATAAATCCATTATATCGACATAATAATACATAAAATACCATATATTATTTACATATAACATCTTATTACCCAATTATAAAAAATTCCTTGCTTTAATTCCATGTTCTGTCTAATAACTTCTTTTTCATATATGTTTTCGTTTTTTAGTTTGATTCCATCTATATTGATCATTTTTAATAAAATTTAGAATTTTAATCATGATAGAAATATCATATCTATAATTATATAAGTATTTATAGTTATTGATAAATTTGTAGATAGAAAAATTAACTACACTGTTCATGGGGATAGTAGTATGAACGTATGCGTAAAAATTATTTTCTTTTTTGAAGGACGGAAGAAAATAGAGATAAATAATATTTTACCTTTAAAAAATAATTATAATATCATATATGTAATATATATTCATTTAATATATCCAAATTAACATCCATGAAATTATTAAATGAAAAAAGTATCACATTTCTACGTGGAGGCTGTTATCAGTAACTATGCATGAACGACATTATCATTTTAAAATGGATTATTATGATAGAGTATAGATGTTATATTATAATTTTATAAGTATAAAATTTTCATTAATATAATATATATTTTCGAATCAAATAAATCATTTTATCACACCGTGAGAGGAGGTTATGGAAAATGAATTTCATTGGTTCATGAGGTTGTAGTCCTCTATATAAAAACATTTGCGGTTTAATTTCATGATTAATGAAAGAGTGGAAATAAGAATGTTATTAAAGAAGAATAATAACATATATGTATATTTTATATAATATAGTAATTATTTCATAATATTTAGATAATATTTGAAGGTTTTATTAGAAGATATAAAATCGATATTTATAGTGAGGAACTATACCTCTTATTCATAGAACCATTGTCTGTTTGTACAATTCTTTCTTAGAATGGTTTTTTGAACAATATAGGGACTCTATGTTATTTATAGTAATTTTAGTATGTTAATTTTTGAGTTAATTTCCTATTTAAATGGTTTTATACGTGTAATGTGGAGTGGAGAGTGGTTTTAATTATAATGGGGGTTATGATATGCATTTAATTTTTGAAATGAAGAAGTTATAAAAACGTTTTTAGGATCAAATATTGCTCTTAGGTAGGCTATTATTGAACCATATAATTATTGAGGTCATTACAATGCTACATATTTTGAATTATAAATGAATTCATGCCATTTTAACATTTATCATTTTTATTAACACCTAGTAAACTAATATTATCTTTATCATTGGTAATTAATTTTTACTATTTTCACCGTTAATTATGAAAAATAATTAATCTTAACTTATTAAATAATAATAAAATAAATATTTTTATTAAAAATATTAAGTCCATTTTATACATTATAATCACATATGTCACATGATTAAATTTACAATTAATCCAGTATGCCGAAGGAAAAATCGTTTTTCAAAGAAAAGTTTTCCTAAAGATCAAAATATTTTTTTATCAAAATTGATCATATAATTGATCACAATAAAATTAATTTAATTAATTAAAATATTATTTTAGTTATTTTACATTTAAAACAATTTTTGAACAATCTTTAACTTCTAAACACTTCAAATAGAAAGGTAGTTTTCAATTTGAAATATTACTTTTCAATATTCATTAAAAAAATATTTTTTCTTATAAAATAATAAAATATTTATTCCAATTTATTTCTAATGATATAATTAATAAAATGATGATTATTTTTTAATATAAATTTTATGAAAAAAATAGAAATTATTTTTAACATAAGTTTACAAAATAAGGAAAAATTTTTCTATTGAAAAAACACATCCCTTTTTTATTTCAAATGATAATTTTTTTATTTATAATCTATTTTTATAAAAATAATTTATTTTATAATTTTGGAAAACATATATTATTATAATTTTTTCACTATTAATAATCAAAAATTTCTTCAAAATATTATTAAATTTTACTATAATACTGTTTATTCGGACTTATGGTTACAAATACTGCAAGCTGCCAAAGACATTAAATTTATGTTAAAAGAAATATATAAAAATATTTTATGCGTTAAATTATTATCCCCAAAAAACAATCCTCAAATCATTTATCATTTCACCTCATGAAAATATTTGTCTTCTTCTTCTTCATCAATTTATATGGTTCCCACACCACCTCTTCGGTATTTTGATTTCTCAAAAGTTACATTACCAGTCGATTCGTTGGATTCCACAACACTTGTTTCCTATTGTGAAAAAATTGTATATGATAATCATATTAATGTAGATCAATTGTCAATTCATTTTCTTCACAGATGATGATATTTGTTTCTTTTTACATGTACTTCCACAACATTATTATATATGGAACATATATTGCACATTAAAAAGGCATGGTAGAATTTGAAAAGGGTAACCGCAACAACAATTATTTATATGATATCAAAAAGTTTAATATACATGGGGATCAGTTTCCTCTACATACCAATTTTTAAAACACCATTCATTGGAGATACATTTCAGATAATAAGACCCTCCACTTGAAATTCCTTGTTACTCCTCTAGTTATCATCATAAATATTTTTCATACATTGAGATAAATTGATATGGTTTTTAATTGATTATTCCATTTAAGTTGTATCCTATTTTTTGTGTGCATAAAATCTTACATTGACCAATATAATCCCACGATGTTGAATAATTACATCTATTTCTATATAATGATTCATGAAGTTTCATTTTAAAATTATAATGAAATCTTCTATTATAGGGAAAAACTACCAAAGATGAATACTGATAGCACATTCCATGTATTTGAAGAGAGCATTCCCACGACATGTATTATATTTTATTAACTATATATAGGTTTTATGGTTGTATTTCTTCGTCAAATAAAGTTCATTATCATGATCCTTCTTAAGATATCTCAAAAAAATTATTCTAAATCAGGGTCACAATCAAGCATAATAGAATGTGTTGTTACATGAATTATTACAATGACATTAATATATATATATTTAAGGTAATAATTTGGTAAATCTTCTCTTATTTTGAAGAAATTAGTATATTTTGATGGAGATCAACAAAAACCCATATTGCATGTTTTATTCTATGAGAGAGTTGTAATCCGGTTTCAATGGATAAGATATTTTGATCCCATTTCAAAATTAAAATAGGTAGAGATTTTATTATTCCTCTAATATTTTATCTATTTTCCTTCACATATTGAAAATCCAATAATATTGACACATAGTAAGAAATTTCCCAATTCATATTATCCCGAAAACAAATTTCCATAAAATACCTATACACATTTTTTGTTTCATGTAGTATAGAAGAATTATACATATGATAATAATCCAATAATTACTTTATCATCTCGTGTATAGATATAACACATTTTATTTTTAAAAAATATACAAATTTTATTTAGATAAATAAGGTATTATATTTTACCCTCATTTAAAGAATTAATTTTCAATTAAAAATTCACATAATTAAGTTGATGACTATTTTATTTTCAAAAAAATATTGGTTTTTAATCATTGGATAATTTAGTAATGTCTCCCCTTCGATAACAATAACTATTTACATCATTAAAAGATCCACAAACTTACAGTACATATCAATCCGCATTTATTTTTGAGATCCATTTTCAAACCAGATCAATGTATCATAAGCCTCATTATCCTTCTTTATGTGGTAGAGTATTGAGAAATCATAATTAATGATTTTCTCGAACAACCACCTTTTCTTCATGTTTAATTTTTTTGGAAAATTTTTGTTTAAAAAAATTATGATCGGTATATATATCAGACATTACACCATAAAGATAATGTATCTGTATCTTTAAATATATTATTATGACTATAAAATCAATATCATGGGTTTGATAAATTATTTCATGAATAGTTTACTTCCACAATGGTTTGGGAATAAATTTATCATTTTGAAAAAGTTCATAACCATGTATCTTCATCAAAGCATTAAATTATATTAAAACCCGTCCTTTCTTGATGGTTGAGGAAATAGTTGAGAATTTGATAATATCCACTTAAAATATTCAAATAATTCCTTACATAGCTTATTTACACATACATAAGCCGTTTATGATAAATCATGGTCAATTGGTAATCCAATCATGAATTTCTTTTAACAAATCGCAGATAGTAACCTTCCAAACCATTGAAATGACATACCATAGTCATTATGACTGTTGTTGGAGAATCTATGACAGTCTTTGTATTTAACTAATAAACTAAAATTCCTACCATGGAGACAACACAACCAATAAATGAAACATTATGAATCAAAAATAAAAAATTAGAAGATTTTCAATATAAATCAATTATTACAAGTGACTCAAGAATGATCCTCAAGTTATTCTCATCGTCCACATAGCTCTTAGAGAAAACCAACATTGAATTAATAAATAGCACAGTAATATTATACTAATATTATTTGAATACTCAATTTATTATATCTTTGATTATAATTAATGAATTATTCAATTAAAATAACATTATTGTAAACCATAAAGTGCACACCTCATACTAAATGTTTTCTTCAGAATTTATTTTATTATTTCTCAAAATTAATGATACCCAGAAGGATGGTAAGTCGTTGAAAAAAATTTATCTCCTTGAATTTTATCAAATAATTCATCAGTGCAATGTTGAGGGTACATGTTCTTAAACATAATCGAATTTAATTCCCATTAATTAATTCAAAACCTCATAGACCTATATATCATCATAAAATATAATATGGGATCCCCATGATGAAACACTAAGGTATATAAATTCATTGTCACAAAACCCTCTAGTTGTTTCTTTAAATACACTTAATGAAGTTTGATCATTCTATTGGGTGTATTTGATATTTTCCATCCTTAATTGATTAAAGAAATAGAAAACTCATTTTTATGTTCTAGTGGATATGCCAGTTATTACATGTAAAATACATGAATCAATACCTTAAAATAGATATATACTATATTTAGAGATTCCCTTTTTCAATAATAGACTATTTCTTCACTTCTTCCCCCAGAATATAATTCAATAATCACCATTGGGGGTTGATGTAGACATGAAAAAATAATGATGTATCCCCTATAATGTTAAATAATTCCACATCTTTATTTTTAATCACAGTATACTTCCCATTTCACTAAATTTTGGAAGCATATTTTTAATTCAATTTTATACAAATTATTTCTACAAAATAAACCATATTTATTATAATGAATTCATCAAAATGGGCATGTTTATGTGTCTTCATATTAGTTGATCAAAACAACCTTGTTATAGTGAGACATATAATATTTTTATTATCTAATAACTACCTATATAATGTTTAAGGAAATTAACTATTTTTCTTGGAAAATATGAACGAAATAATCCATTGCAATGATATGAAATCAAATAAATAATTTTATAAATTTTAAAATATATTTAATGTAACATACAATACATTATTAGGGACATCATCCTCCCATATTATGACCACATAATCGTCACCTTATCCAATGGGATTTTTTGGGGCCAATTGATTTACTTTATAGAAAAATATTATTCATAGTGTCCCATCATCTTACATATAATGCATTTCATGTTGGATTCATCATTATTTCCCTTACAATCATGATCATGATGGCCTTTTTCTGAAAACTTATATAAAATTACAATTCCCATCAAGAATATTCCTTGGTGTAACCATCCACTTTTATTAAAATATTTTAATACTAATATTCCCTTATTTCCTATTGATGTATTTCCTCTTCTAGAGTGTTGAACAACCATTTTCTTATCATTGATAGCATAGATGTTATGAATCTTTGAGAACTCATTCTATATCTTGTTATCACGTGATACAATGTCCTCTTCTGATGATAAGTGTTGGGAGAATGCTCCCCAATGAATGTTTTTCTTAAGTTCATAATATAAATGGTTAATATTTCTCTTTAAAATACAAATGTATAATGTAACATTGACTAATATTCTTTTAAATTTAGATTTATGGATTTCAAAAAAATTATCTTACATTATTATTATCATGAATTATATCCCCATATATATTCATTTATCATGAGGGAAATATATATCCCTGAAGAATATGCTAAAATCATTCCACAACATTTT
This sequence comes from Viscum album, assembly GCA_963277665.1. Lineage (NCBI taxonomy): Eukaryota > Viridiplantae > Streptophyta > Magnoliopsida > Santalales > Viscaceae > Viscum > Viscum album. Next base: position 706,001,213 of record OY728155.1, read on the forward strand.
ATATATTTATTCTTCTTCATTACTGACATAAATCATATACCATTAATGATTCTAATCTATAGATAGATGATAAACTTCCATTAATACTTTCTTACTTTCCTTACATCCCACATAAATAAAAATATTTTCACTAAGGTACATGTCAATTTCTAAGAAGAAAATGGATTTTATTCCAAATAAATGATTGAACATGATGATGCATAATGTGTTCTGGCATTGTTACTCTATTTTGTTGACCAGTAGGCTAATCCTTGTAGTAAAGGATATTGGTCAACAACTGAGTCACCTAAACCAAAATATTTATAATTTTCTCAACTCTAGCTCTTGATTAATTAACATTTCATGGAGGAAAATCCCAATAAGTACTACACGCATTGATATGGTTCTAATTACTTCCACTATTTTACATTTAGAAAAAACTGTATACACCATATCAGATTTAATACCCCTTGGCACAACTATTCTACATCTATATTTAGTATTATTATATATAAATGGATGTATTTATTTGAAATATATATAATATAAAACTTATAAAATATTTAGAATGATATCCTATAAATATTCATTTCCTAAAAGTTAGTACATGGGTTATGTTATCTAATTTTTTGTTTTCGAAAATTTCATTCCCAATATTTCCGTTGACCTTCTTCTGATACCAAAATACTCTGAACCATATAGCCAAGAGTTTTTGGTTACTTTACCACATGGGAACTAGACACATTTAATCACATGAAAAAGGACCAAATAGTCTATTAGTCTTGGAATAATATATATATAAATGAATCACATATTAAAATTGAAAATTTAAAATAAAACATTGAAATTTATTTGGAAAAACAGTATTTCATTTAGAATATCACTTAATATCTGTCATAATACACTTCCTCACATCCTAGGAATAGAAAATAAGAAATGGGTGATCTCATATAGTAATTAAGGGTTTTATTACAAATAATTAAAAATTATTTTAGAATGAATAATCAATATGAAACAGTAAATAACTGATATCAAGTTTCATTTAATCAATAAATTGAACACAATAAATAATATAGACAAAATAAATTTTGATCATATACTTCCAAATAAATTATCAAAAAAGATAGAAACATATCCATGAATATACTATTTAGTAAAATATTCATATTAAAATTAATGAATAATCATATGATTTGTGGATTTATAATGTTTCACATCACCGATATAAAGTCAAGAACTCCGGCCCAGACATCTTACGGAACTAGGTAAGGCCTCGACCAAATGACAAATATAGTTTGTCTCATTATACCTTCTTATGCATATAATGGATATAGAACGCCCCATATATCACATACTACGTTCAATGAATTCTTATATGAAAGGGGAGAAACATAATCAATATAAACATTCATATTGAAAAAATATTGTTAAATTTTTTATCAATTTTCCCAATCAATAATCACAATGATAAACAATCCCTATTAGTATATCAAATTGTATTAAGATAGTACATCCCTAGAAAAATATTCATTAACATCTGCAGAAATAATATGGAAGGTATCATTAAAACATATTACCAATTGATAATCTATTAAATTATGTTTTTAATGAATATAAGTACAATAAAAATACAATTAAAATGATTCTTCAAGAAAATATAATTTCCACTTTGAAAATATATTTTTAAAACTAACATTTTCCATAATTTATATAAGTAAATTTAATTAAAAATAATATGGGAATCCAATAATGCAATCATAAAATAAATAAGTTTTCATCATGGTTGTAATATATGTACATACAGTTAAAAAAAATTCCCTTCATACTATTGTAAACTGATCAACAAGTACCACATTGAAAATATTAAAATAATATTACTATCAAATAATTTCGAAAAATCTAAATGATGGGTAATAATTTCCTTAATAGTTTATTTTTATAATTTTAAAAATATTTTTGAAAACATTTTTTTAAAACATGGAGATAGATGGAAAATGAATTTTGACCAAAGAGGTAAATCATGTCATTTTTTCTTCAAAAACATTTTCCCAATCATTTTATGTACCGATGAGATGAAAATGGAACTATTAATTGATAGAATAGAGAATGAAGAGAGGAATACATAATTTATTAGTTCATTGAGAGATATTTCATAATATTTAAACATCACAAACATATTTGTAGACAATATTGATAGACTATGAGATTGTAATCAAAAAACACTTACCACATTGTTAACATTTGAATCATAATCCTAATTAAAGTATTAACATCAACTGAAATAAAAAATACCATTAAAATAAAAAAAATAAAGAAATTAATTTTCATATTGGAAGTATATAAAACACACAAAATATTTATTGTTTAATAGTGAATATGTTTCACGTAAGTAATCTTGATATGAGAAACCCCTACCTCAATAATTATTTCCATCGTACATGTTTTAAATTCATATACAATTATATTTATTTATTATAATTATTTTAAATAACCATAATCATATATATTATGAAAAATAATATTTAAAAATAACATTTTGTTACTTATTTATTAACAATCCCTTGTTAAAATATCAATTATAGGTAATAAATACATTGATTTTCATATATATATTGGTTCGATAGTTTTGTTCATTGTACATTGATAAAAGTTATAATATCTCCAAAACTCTAATAATTATATAAATATCATAAATATTTAATTTATATGATTTTATAGTAATACATAATTTCTTGAGATAGGGAAATTATTAACAATATTCATGCATATAATAGATTGAACATACACATTATTATTGTTTTCATTTTTTGCCTGATGGAAAAATTGATATTTAAATAGTGTTTCATCATAATAAAATAAATATTATATAATATATATAACATTTATTAATTAAAAATATCCTTACTACAACCTATATCAAAATAAATTGAAAATTATATCTCATCACAACTTAGAGGCGGTAGTCAACACATACACACATGTGATGCTATTTATTTCATATAAATTGTATTTTAAGAACATTTATATGATATTATAATTTAAGAATTATAATTGTGTCATAAATATAATATTTATACACTAAATATGTCAATATATCCATCCATGACAAGTGATGATGGAAAACATATTATATCTAAATAATATTAGTCATCCATGTTAGACGAAACAATAGTCTTCCAAATAAATTTTATCTTATGTATAAAAGTTTATAGAACAATTGGAAAAATAATTAATTCCATGTAGTGAAATTTTTTTAGATATAACTAAATTAATCTAATTATAATTTTAGATAACAAATTGAAAACAATTTTTAACATTCAAATGTTTCAAAATAAAAGGAATCTTCCAATAAAAATCATTATTTATTCACTATTTATCAACAAAACATCCTATTAAAAAAATTATAAAAAATAACACAATTATAATTTTCAAATAATAATTTAAAAAATATGTTTCTTTATAAATTAAAAATTTACCAAAATATATCAAATTATCTTTTAGATAAGTTTTCATAATGTGGTGAAATTTAATTTTTTTTTAAATTCAACTATTTGGAAAACCATTACTTTTTCTTTTAAATGGTATTTATTTATAATTCATATAAATTAATAAACAATTAATTTTCTTTATGAATTTCTAAATACTATAGGTTTCATGGTTTATGTATTAATTTCAATAAAATCAGGTTTAACAACAATATAATAATGATGTGTTATACAATGTCTATTTTAGACATGGGGTAACGTGTATCATAATCTATTGAAGACAAGAAATTTTTAAAAAAAATTCATAATTTATAATGGCGTTACAATACCTATATAAAATAACTAAATGGTGATTTCCCACACAACATTCCCACCTCCCTAAATATGGACTCCATGGTGATCCCCCACCTTCTAACCACCTTCCCACATTGTGGCTCTAAAGTGAACACATACCTCATTGTTTCTTACCAATTTCAAAATATAGACATATAATCACCCTCATGGGTTTCTACTCATGGTTTACTAGAATACCACACTTATTAATGATTATTACCTTGATACACACTCACTTAGTGGGATTTCACTGCTCAGACACATATATTCCAAATAAGACACTTTGTGGAAAACATACTTTATTATGTTTATACCCACTCTATAAATTAGTTTATATGGGACATGCCTATCAATACATGGGGTTTTAATTCAATTATTTGGTAGAGGTGGAAAACATATTGAATAAATATAGGATCAATGTGTAATATAGACTATTTGTGACCCTTTAGGTATTTCTTGAGCCTATTTGGGATTGTTCTGTATGAGGATCCATCCATGAAATCTATTTTGAGAGAGTTTTTTTATAAACCCTAATAGGTAAAAATGCCTATCCCAAGAGACTCTTCACATTGATAGTGAGAAATTTCCAATTATAAATATTTTATATTTCATGATATCTTTCTCCCTAACATAGCATTCAAATATTTCTCATCAACGTTTCCCATAGAAAAATTAGGATCCAGTATGGGATTTCCTATAAGATCATTCAACTCTACAGACACCCCTACAAAGATCAACCTTCCATAAAAAATCCTCATAGAAAAAAATTCCATACAAGATAAACATGTATCATAGTATTTTATGTATATTCCTATATTATGGTCATTTTCCCCCATGAATTCCTACAATGTTTACTAATTCCCTCATGTATAACATCCATGCTAATTGAATCCCTATTTCATACATATCATGAAAATATAAATGTTTGTGTTTTTCTAGAGAAATATTTCTATCAATTCATATATACATGTTATTCAGTATCCGTATTAATATATTTCATTAAAATTCAATCTTTAAATGGACATTTTATTAACTCACTGAATAACCCCAGACATAAATTATTAGGCTGGCTGGAAAGCAATAATTTCTCTTTTTTTCATGAATTACAATGATAAAAAGAACCTACCACTTTTCCAAATCAATTATTAGGTCCCCCATGGATTTTTATTCCTGGATATTTTTCTAATTTCGGGGAAACATCATAAATAAAATGGGTATAATTATCCATGTTCGTGATTCTCATCCATTTTCATGATTTATATGAATTAGATTAGGATTTTTTATATATAAAAACCCTCTTTGTTTGTATTGATTATTCTTACACTATATATCATCATGAAATATATGGATATAAAATTGGAATTGAGGAACATCCTTCCTATATACATTAAATAAATGGTAATGAAACCTCATGCATAATCCCAAACTCATATTCATAGGACCCTATCATTCATGAAAACTCTTCGTAAAATTCCTTATAATATATAATCCATATTCCTTAAAAGATCCATATTTATTTAGAAGTACATATAAGAGAGAACCAAATGGGTATTCCACAAAAAATACATTATGTTATCATTTATTATAATGTTATAATCACCACATCATGATAACAAAATGTCCTCAAAATGTAACAGATAAACAACATAAACCTGTCTAAAAACATCCTCACCACATGAAATTTAAATACATGACATCTTCATGCCACATGATTTTAATATTTGAAACATGAACTACCTGAGATTTTATTCATTCTAATAGGTAAATATATAATACCTGTCATAGGATCATAAACAACATCACAAACTATCCACATATATCATTGTGGAGATATATTCTTTATTTGATCTTCTATAACCTGTATTGTTATGATATATCTTATCTTTGTTTGGATTGTTTCCATAAATATTCCATATTACCTATAATACCACCATTTGTAAACATAATGTATAAATTTCCTATAAACCATTCAATAAATAGGCTATACTCCTGATGAATCTATGCCACATTTCGATGGCCATATTTCATCCGGTCATCACCACATATTCTTTATTGACTAATATTACAAATGATAATATATCATCATCCATGGTACATATTCCTTCTAGAGAAACCAACCACATATCTCCCCATTCTATATTACCTTTTAAACTTTCCTATAATTATTGGTATATATTCAAATTAATAAGAAAAATAAAGGCCCAGTAAACTTTTATCACCCCAAAAACCATTGTTCCATATAATATGAATACATGTTCATAAAACAAGATGTTAAAATTCATAGGCTACTTTTGTTCTCAAATTAATAATTGGTAAAACATGTCGCATAATGTGTAATCCAACAATGTGGGCTCTATATCATTTCATATTTTTATGACAGAGTCCCCTTCGGTGGGATCGATCCCAAATCCATAATCAAATATATATTCCATTGATGTTGATAAACTCTAAATCTCCCTACTATATGAATATTACTAAGTAATCACTTTTTAATTAAATATAATATAATTTGAACCATGAATATATATTAATATTCACTTAGATCAATGAAAATGACCAATTAATAGAACCTGGATAACTACTCCCTCACTAGAATTTGTGATGGATTTTAAAATATTTCATAAATACATAAAAGATTTTATGAGTAGATAATATTCGCCTAAAAATGTAGTGATTATTCCAACCCCATAAAATATTTAAAAATTTAATTCATATGGTTTCACTTGAAAAGTCACAATTTATTTATTTTATTTTGAATTTAGGTCTAGCCTAACTGAAATATAGTTCATATCTAGTGTAAACCATGAGATACAACTAGAAACATCCATATACACTATATTTTGCCTATTTTTTCATGACTTGAAGTACCTTATTCCCAAAATGGACCTGATCAATGTAGATAGATATAATATTAATATGAGTTTACGTATTTTAAAAGTTCTTTTATTTTAAATGTTACCATTGGAAAACAAAGTAATATATAGTGTCTTGTATCTATACAATACTATAAAAAATGTATCCCAAATAAATTTAAAAATATCAATCCATTTTGAAATATAAAAATGAATATCATTATCGTGATCTTTTATTCTATAAATAATTAACATTTTAATAAAAGATATTTTCATTAAAAAAATATAGTGGTTTGGTTAAAAACTGAAAACATAATATGCCATAAAATATGGTAAATAAAATGGATCCAAATTTAAATCATTCTTTCTATGTTGAGAACAATTATGATATTTATGAATTCAATCATATAATATGTAAATTATTTAACAAATATTATTCATTGTGGTGATTCATCTTAGTTACATAGGATTTCATCGGATATTCATGAATCTATATGAGATATATAAATTCTACAACCCTAGTATCATAGAGTATATCATTACAATATTACATAGTCATTTTATACTAGTAATCACATCCTCATAGACTGATTATCATAATTATTATTGGAATCATTATAAATACTTAAATATCGTAATAAAAATGAAGACATAAAATAATACATAGAATTTTTTTTTGTGAACACAATTCGTCCCTTCAGCATATCAATGAATTTCTAAAATAATATACTTCCCAGAATCCTGGGGAATGAAAAAAATAAAAAGATTCATAGTAAGGGTGTCTGTTAAATATAATATAACATTGATAAATATGGAATATTATATATAGTGAGGTTAATATAATTTTTTTTATTAAATAACATTATAAATAAGAATAATTTTTAAAGAATAAATGATGATCAAATTAAGACATAAAATAATACATAGAATTTTATTTGTGAACACAATTACTCCCTTCAGCATATCAATGAATTTCTAAAATAATATACTTCCCAGAATCCTGGGGAATGAAAAAAATAAAAAGATTCATAGTAAGGGTGTCTGTTAAATATAATATAACATTGATAAATATGGAATATTATATATAGTGAGGTTAATATAATTTTTTTTATTAAATAACATTATAAATAAGAATAATTTTTAAAGAATAAATGATGATCAAATAATGACATATAAATAGTCATCTGAGATTTACAGTTATCCATGAATATCATAACTAATCAAATAAATCACATGGAACACAATAACTAATCATTCCATAATGGAATTTACAATTTTAACCATCATAAATATACCTTCAAGGCTATGTGAAAAAACATATTACATTAATTATCATGACCCGCCATCACCAAAAGGAGGGAAGGGTCAATTGATTGTCAAGCCCTTCCTTCTTTAAGTTGAAGGATAGATAATGACCCCCAAAACTCGCCTTCTATAGGTCCCAGAGTGGCGACTAGCACCAAGGGTATGAAAATTACACAAAAATGGAAGGCATTACCCTTTTTGTTTTACAGGATCGGGTGATAAGATGATGAAACCCAACAACACCAAAACTAAAAGAAAATTAAAGCCAAAAGAAAACCATTCCAACATGCATGTTCCAAAAGTAAAATCCACAAATTACAACAATGACTACAAGGGTAAGTACCAAAGAGAGAAAAACAGCAACAACAACTGCCCCAAGGTCCGAGCTAGTATGGTCTTGCACGATCCCTAAAGTCCTCCTGGAAACCTAAATGCAGTTTATATACATAGGGTGGGCATACAAGTACACTCAGTAGGGAAACCAAAGACTCTCGTGCACAAGTGGGGGAACGTGTTAAAGTTCCATGAGAAGCATACAATCATCACTATAAAGGAGGTCATCCATCCCACTCACCGGCCACACTCACCAAATAACTCAAGTCAAGTAATATATATAATAAGAGCACATCAATGTTTGGGTACCTCGTTCCACTTTACCACTGGTTATTGAATACATCATACACATCAGACCAATCCTGCCATTCTCACCGTAGTCCCACTGCCACACCCGCTCGCACACACCTGGGCCATAACCGCACAGAGTCCCACTGCCGAATCCCACCTGCAAACACCTGGGCCACAACTGCATGCAGTCCCACTACCAAATCCCACCCGCAAACACCTGGGCCACAACTGAAACACATAACCACGCCTGCAAACACCTAGGCCAGAACAACCACTGCCATGCCCGAAGACACCTGGGCTAGAAGATCCACTGTCATGCCCGAAGACACCTGGGCCTCATCCCGAAGACACTTGGGAAACCACCTGCCACACACACTATGTCCAACCACCACACTACCCTGCCCGAAGATCCTTGGGCTAATAATGGACCTCAAGGCATCACAGCCTATCCGGAGATACTTGGGATATCCAAGAAAGGGAGCAGAAAACGAGCTAATAACCATCCACTAATAATAGTGATGGTAAAAACACCCTCCCCCATGAAATGGGGGTGTTCGGCACTCTGTTATCAACTTGGGTGGGGCACGAATAATAAACAAAAAACTACAAGTACATATACATTGGTAACCAGAACCCACCCAAAGTTAGGTTTTTCTTCAGCCTGCCTTAAGGACACAAACATCACTCAAGTCCGAGTCACGACTCTCGCCAACAAAACCCATTTGTCCCATTCATTTTAATGTTCAGTAATAATGTTTAAATATGTTTATGCACTACTGGGAAACTAATATCATAAGCACAAACCAGGGAAAAGATCCACCCAAATGTCAATTTAAGTATTCCCACCCGATTCTCTTGTAATGTCACAACAACAAAGTGATACGTGAGATCCCTCGAAGTACAAGAACCAAAGACAACCCTAAGACACTACCCCGTGCCCCCCCCCCAAGAAGGTTTCTCATCAACAGAGGATCCCACCCTAATTCGTGATGTAAACAACGTAACCACCCTGTCTTAAGACTCACAACCACTGAATCCATAACAACAGGGGATCCCATCCCCAATTTCACAACCACCGAGAGTATAAAAATAGGGGATACCATCCCTTCCCACATCTCCAGCAATCCTCCCATAAAAGAAATCAACTAAACCACTACCACCAACAAAAAGCAGGGCCACGCTGGTATCTTCACATTTAAAAGATTTTACACAATACAAGATTTCAATTTCCATGTGCTTTAACTGGGGTTATCACAGAAATATTGATCCTAGTGCCTCAATTTATTTAGCCGAAAATATGTGATTAACCAATTTCCTTTTTAGCAGCAGGAGTTCACAACCATTAACAAGCAATTTAGAAAATCACCAGGGGGTTCATTAGTGCACAGAGAAAGGCCACCAACGACCATTATTTTCAGTAGGCGTAAGCCCGCACAATTCCGAAGAAAGATCCTAATATAAAATAGCATCAACGATCACAGTCCCCCGTTAATTCTTTATAGAATCTGTTCATTATCTTTTTTTAGGTCTAGTTTATCCAATTATACAGAATCAAAATCAAGCCCACCACGCATGATACACAAATGGGAGTGACGAAGGATAAATTCCCTATTTTTTGATCAACGATCAACGCGAAGGCTGGGTGCGAAACTTCACGGATAGCGATGCGGCTCACCTGAATGAAAATCGGCTCATCTGGAAGATGGTTACTCGTCGCACAGGGTGATTGAGAAAAGAATAAACCCCGGCTAACCCTTAGTTTATAAGGGCAGGGGATGGTTAAGATATGATCGTGAAACCGCCTAAGAAGTAGGGGTCGTGGGTTACCATGTGGCCCCACATGTTACTAAAGGGTCCGGTGGTTTAACTGACGCATACACTAGGTCAATTCTTTAAATATTTTATTAAAACAATTATGGGCGTTACTGGGCTTTAAAACGAGTTTAACTGGGTCAAAATGGGGTTTAAACCCCATTTGCGCAAGAAGGAGTGCTACTGGAAAGAACCCGCAGGGGTAGGCCAGAGCCACCGGTAGCTGAGAACTACCGGTGGGTGGCAACGACTAGTAGTCGAGCTACTGGAAGGTTGAAACCACCGGTTGACTGAGCTACCGGTGGACAGAGCTACAGGTAGATAGAGATACCTATAGACAGAGCTACCGGTAGGCTAAGGCTACCGGTAGGCCTACCGTTAGGCCAACTTCACCTAGATTCCCAGACCAGAAAACCCAACTTGAGATTTTTACAAAGCAATGGACCCCAAAAAACCCCGGCCATTACATCAGATACCTCTTAAATGATTCTCTTCCTTGAGAATCAAACAACCCAAAAGGATAGAGAGGGTCCAAACAACCACCCCGAAAGATACCTCTTATGTGTGAACCCCAAGTTAACTAAAAATGCCCTTCTGTCAAGAACCAAGCAACATATCATGTCAAACTACCCATGCATGTGGGGGTTGGAGAGTCTCTTTACCCATGTCAAGATATTATCCTCTTAGGGCGGCACTGACTCACCCGCACGAGGTTAATCGCATCCAACTTAATGCGTCTTGATTAGGGGTCGGGTTCTATCCTCCCCATAGTAAGGTCTTTTCACACACATTCAGAGGAAAGAAAACCAGTACATTTCATAGCCAACAAGACCAAAACGTTCTACCACAATTGGTATGAAAAACGTTACAATACATAAAACAACTCTGGGTACTGGGCACGCATCTGTGCTTCCCTCTCCCACGTACTCTCTTCAAGCCTACCATGTCTCCATAACACACGAACCAAGGGAATGGTTCGCCCACGAAGCACCTTTTCTTTGCGATCCTCGATCATCATTGGTCTCTCCACAAAAGTCATGTCGTCCTCGATGTCCAGCTCTCCCCAGCCGAGGATGCGTGAATCGTCATGCAGATATTGACGGTGCGGGGACACATGGAATACATCATGTATTCTTAGTAGCGGCGGTGGTAACACTAGCTGATAGTCCACTTCGCCGACCCGCCGCAACACTTTGAAGGGCCCGACGAACCTGGGAGAATGTTTACTCCCCTTACCGAAACTCCGTTTTCCACGCTGAGGGGAGACGTTCAAGAACACGTTGTCTCCAACCTCAAACTCCAAGGGCCTCCTCCTGGTATCAGCATACAACTTCTGTCGGTCATGGGCCGCCTTCATCCTTTCACGTATGAGCTGAACCTTCTCTGTCGTGCTCTGCATCACCTACTGGCCAAGGATGGCTACATCTCCGACTTCGTTCCAACACACAAGTGAGCAACATGGCCTCCTATACAAGGCTTCAAACAGGGAAATCCCAAGGGTAGAGTGAAATCTCTTGTTGTAGGAAAACTCTACCAGAGGCAGGTACCACACCCATGATCCTCCTGAGTCCAGAACACATTCCCGTAGCATATCCTCCAAGGTCGGGATGGAGCGCTCTATCTGTCCATCTGTCTGGGGATGAAAAGCAGTGTTATGGCACAGATGGGTGCCAAAGGCATGCTGCAATCCTCTCCAGACTCACGAGGTAAACCGTACGTCCCTATCTGAGACTATAGACCTCAGAACTCCATGCAATCGCACCACTTCATCCATGTACCTTCATGCCAAAGCATACACTGCACTCGACTCCTTGATCGCCAGAAAGTGAGCTGATTTCGTCAACTGGTCCACTACCACCAAGATGAAATCGTATCCCCCCGTGGACCTTGTGTAGTCCCGTGATGAAATCCGTCGAGATGTCCTCCCACTTCCACTCGGGGAAATCTAGAGACTGTAGTAGGCCGCCTGGAACTCGGTGTTCAGCCTTCACTTGCTGACACACAATGCACTTGGCCACAAACTCAGCCACAGCTCGCATAACTCCGGGCCACCAAAACTGTCCCTTTAGTCCCTGGTACATCATGGACACTCGAGGGTGTACTTATAGGGGTGAGCTGTGGTACTCACTGAGAACCTTTCCGCGGATCACTTTTGGAACAAACAACCTTCCCTAGAAAACCATATGGTTCTAACCATCCTCCGTCCATCCTTCTAGAGCACTGCCCTAGTCAACTCGGCCTCACATCACTTCACACTCTGGGTCTCCCCACTAAGACTCTTCCACTTTCTTCAACAGAGATGACTGCACTGCCATCTGATATAGGCAACCTCTACCGCTATCCATCCTCTTATCCAAATGTAAGGAATCTAACTCCTCGATCTCCCTCCAGGCGTTCGACGACTCTCGGACTGCATCCTTTTGCGTCCTCCTGCTCAAGGCATTGGCCACTATATCTCCCTTGCCCTCAGTATAAGAGATATGGAAGTCTTAATCTTGGAGTAACTCCACCCATCTCCACTGTCGCAAGTTTAGGTCCCGCTGGGAGAAGATATACCTCAAAACTATGTGATCTGTGAAGATCACAAAGTGCTCTCTGATGAGGTAGTTCCGCCATAACATTAGCGCAGAAATGACCGATGCAAGCTCCAGGTCGTGGGTGGCATAATTACCCTCATGAGGGCATAGCTTCCTGGACCCATAAGAAATCACCCCTTGTCACTGCATCAACACACATCCCAGGCCTTGTCCTGAAGCATCACAGTACACCTCATATGCCGCCCATTCTTCTCGTAATCTCAGTATTGGGGCACTAACCAACTTCCCATTCAGATAGCTGAAGGATGACTCGCACTTCTCACTCCACACGAACACCTAGTCATTCTTTGTCAGGGCTGTCAAAGGGGCTTCTACTCAAGAGAAGTTGGGTACGAACCTCTGATAGTAACCTTCCAGTCTAAGGAAACTACATACCTCTACCACATTTTTGGGTGCTTCCCAAGAAACAACTACCTCAACCTTTGATGTGTCCACCGTTACCCCCTGCTCGGACACCAAGTGCCCGAGGAAGTGCACTTCTTGTGTCCAGAATTTTCATTTTGACAACTTTCCATAGAGCTGGTGCTATCAGAGGACCTCCAAAACTGTCCTGAGGTGCTCCACATGGTCCTCCTCTGATCGTGAATATACCAGGATGTCGTCGATGAACACAACCATGAACCGATCTAGGTACTCCCTGAATATCGAGGTCATAAGCCCCATGAACACAGCCGGGAAGTTCGTAACACCGAAGGGAATGATTATAAACTCAAAGTGTCCATATCTGCACTCGAACACCGTCTTCGGTATGTCGCCCTCCTTCACTCTGAGATGGTGGTACCCAGACCTCAGGTCGATCTTCGAGAACCATCCTGCCCCTTTTAGCTGGTTGAAAAGATAGTCTGTCCTTGGAAGAGGGTAGCGATTCTTGATCGTTACCTGATTCGGCCTCCTGTAGACTATGCACAACCTGAGACCAGCATCTTCCTTCTTTGCGAACAAGAATGGACCACCCCACGGTGACGCAGTCGGCTGAACATAACCCCTCTTTATCAGATCGTCAATCTGGATATGCAACTCCTGTAGCTATGAAGGTGCCATCCGGTAAGGAGCCATCGAGATCATATGAGCGCCGAGCTGTAGGTCTATTCCGAAGTCGATATCACGTCTAGGGGGTAGAGTCGTCACCTCCTCAGGGAAGACGTCCATAAACTCACGAACGATCTCTAGCACCTCCACCATTTCAGCATCTACTGACTCTACTGACAACTCAACTTACTAGGAGAGGAGGGGTTCCTCTCGCCTACTGCCCTTCTGACTTCTCCGCTCGCCGGTGAAGGTTACACGCTGGACACCGAAGTCTGATAACACAACCCTTCCTTGAAAACATTCGATGACTGGAAAAACAAATAATAGCCAGTCGATGCCTAGGATGACATAGTATGGCTGTATCTGTTGCAGATGAAGATCCCTAACCGACTAATGTTGACCAACCATCAGTCTGCATCCACGAAAAACAAAAAACAAGTCGCTCTGACCTCCGACTGGTGTGCTCAACACCAGGGGCACTGGAAGTCTCTCAGCATCTAGACCGAAGGCACGGGCTAGACTGGGTGCAACAAAGGAGTGAGAAGCTCCGGTATCGAACAAGGCATAAGCAAGGGTACTGAACAAACTCATCGTACCTCGAACAACCCCCAGCCCTACTAGAACTACTGCCTCCGTGGCGTGTAACTTTCCACACCCAGATCCTCTTCCCCTCGGCTGTCGGCCACCTCCCCGACCCCGCCCTGGTCGAGGTCCCTGAGGAGTGCACTGAGGTCGGCCTCCTCATCCTACTTCTTCCCTAGGAGGATCAGGAGCTCACTGTCCCTGCTGCTGCTGCTGGAAAGGCATGGCTGGGAGTTGCTGTTATGGAGGGTGTTGGGGTTTTCCACCATAGTCGTACTTTACCCGGTCCGGGAACTGACTCCGGAGATGTCCATGGCTCACACAGATGAAGAATCACGGTCCCGGGACCGAAGGAAAAGGGCGAGGACCAGGGGATCAAAACTGAAACTGCTACGGTCTGCTACCTGCTAGTCGGAACCTAGAGGGTCCTGACGCTGGAGGCCTGGTGCTGACGGCCTTCCCCTTTGATGGTCCCAGTTAGATCCCCTCTCGTGACACTCCTCCTAGAGCTTGCATCTTCTCAACCACTTCGTCCTTCTTCTAGACCTCCAAGTACGTCGGCACGGTAAAGGGGGTAACTGCATACCGGAGGGAGGGTCGGAGTGCCTCCTCTAAACATCATTCTCGAGACTCCTCATCTGGAAAGTGGTCCGGAGAAAAACGTAGGAGGTCCTTGAACATGATTCCTAGCTCCCTCACTGACATACTCCCCTTCTGGATGGAGAGTAGCTTCTGTCTCTTTTCCACCTTCATCATCAAGGAGAGGAATTCCGCCCGGAACTCCCTCTTGAAATCAGCCCATGCCACCTCTGCCTCTCTCCTCTCCCCAAGTAAAGTGTCTACCACTGATGTGCTGATCCCCGCATCTGGATGATGTCCAGAGGAAACCAGTACTCGGTCGGGGCCTGAATCAGGCCGAAAGCTATAACTAGCTCCTCTATCCAGCATTCTGTCTTCATTTTAGAGGTGATACCCTCATACCTCTCAAGGGTCTGTCGCTGGATGGCCCGAAGATTCTTCTACCACTGTTCGTCATCCTCCTCTTGATCAGCTCTCTGCCGATCGGCGAAAGCAGTGTCTGGGGACTCGATCACCTGTACCACACGTGGTCGCCTTCCAGGTTCCATATCTTCAAGGTAAACAAGGAATGACTAAGCCCAAGTAGTGTGGATTATTGTTCTTAATACATATTAAACGTTTCATTTATTCTTAATTCCCAATACATCCCAGAAACATGAGAAAACAAGTCATTATGATGCATGTACCTTTCCTCGGGTCTCTACCCTGCAATCAGTGTGGCCTCACTAGGTCGTTCGGTAGGTCCAGAGTCCTTTCATCGGATCACAGGGTTCCCTAAAAACACGTGTCCTAGCCTGTCTTCCCGGGCCTGATTCACGCACCAAGGTCACCCAACACTATTTCCCTACCATCCCATGCAATCCTCACTATTCCTAACTCCAAACTCCATCCTATCTCTCAACTTCCCCCTGATATCATTCTGTCACGACCCGCCTTCACCAAAAGGAGGTAAGGGTTAGCATGTTGCCAAGCCCTTCCTTCATTAAGTTTAAGGAGAGATAATGACCCCCAAAACCCTCCTTCTATAGGTCCCGGAGTGCCGAATAGCACCAAGGGTATGGAAATTACACAAAAATGGAAAGCATTACCCTTTTTGTTTTATAGGATCAGGAGATAAGATGATGAAACCCAACAACACAAAAACTAAAAGAAAAGTAAAGACAAAAGAAAAACATTCCCACTTTCACGTTCTAAAAGTGAAAGCCACAAAGTACAAAAGTGACTACAAGGGTAAGTACCAAAAAAAGAAAAACAGCAACTGCGACCGCCCCAAGGTCTGAGCTAGTATGGTCCTCCGCAATCCCCGATGTCCTCCTAGAAACATAAAATAAGTTTATATACATAGGGTGAGCATACCAGTAAACTCAGTAGGTAAAAAAATACTCTCGTTCACATGTGGGGGAACGTGCTAATGTTCTGTGAGAAGCAGACAACCATCGCTATGAAGGAGTTCATCCATCCCACTCACCGGCCACACTCACCAAATAACGCAAGTCAAGTAATGTATATAATAAGATCATATCAATGTTTGGGTACCCCGTGCCACTTTCCCACAGGTTATTTAATACATCCTACGAATTGAACCAATCCCGCCATTCTCACCATAGTCCAACTGCCACACCCGCCCACACAAACCTGGGCCACAACCGCACGCAGTCCCACTGCCGAATCCCGCCTGCAAACACCTGGGCCACAACTGCATGCAGTCCCATAGCCGAATCAGACCCACAAACACATGGGCCACAACTATCACACATAACCACGCCTACAAACACTTAGTCTAGAACAATCACCACCATGCCCGAAGACACCTGGGCTAGAAGATCCACTGCTACGCCCGAAGACTCATAGGCCTCATCCCGAAGACACTTGGGAAACCACCTGCCACACACACCTGGGCAAACCACCACACTACCCTGCCCGAAGATTATTGGGCTAATAATGGACCTCAGGCCATCACAGCCTGCCCGAAGATGCTTGGTCTATCTGGTAAAGGGAGCAGAAAAGGAGCTAATAACCAGCCACTAATATTAGTGTTCGTAAAAACACTCTCCCCCATTAAATGGGGGTTTTCGGCACTATGTTCTCAACTTGGGTGGGTCTCGAATAAGAAACAAAAAACTACAATTATATATACATAGGTAACATGCACTCTCTTAAAGTTAGGTTTTTCTTCAGCCAACCTAAATGACACAAACAACACTCAAGTCTGAGTCACGACTCTTGCCAACAAAACCCATTTGTCCAATTCATTTTCATGTTCAGTAATAATGTTTAAATAATTTTATGAACTACTGTGCAACTAATATCATAAGCACAAACCAAGGAAAAAATCCAGCCAAAAGTAAATTTATGTATTCACACCATGTTCTCTTGTAAAGTCACAACAATAAAGGGATAAGTGAGATCCGATGAAGTAATATAACCAAAGACAACCCCGAGACACTGCCCCGTGTCCCCCCCAAGAAGGTTTATCATCAATCGAGGATCCCTCCCCAATTTCTGTTGTAAACAACGTAACCACCAGGTCTTAAGACTCACAACCACTGAATCCATAAAAATAGGGATCCCATCCCCAATTTAACAACCACTGAGAGTATAAAAATAGGGGATCCCATCCCCTCCCATATCTCTACCAAACGGCCCGTAAAAGAAAACATCCAAACAACTACCACCAACACAAGGTAGTTCCATGCCGGTATCTTCAGATTTAAAAGATTTTACACACTCCATGATTTCAATTTTTGTGTGCTTTAACCGGGGTCATCACAGAAGGATTGATCCTGCTACCACAATTTATTTAGTCGGATATACGTGTTTATCCAATTTCATTATTC
This sequence comes from Viscum album, assembly GCA_963277665.1. NCBI lineage: Eukaryota > Viridiplantae > Streptophyta > Magnoliopsida > Santalales > Viscaceae > Viscum > Viscum album. The sequence goes on from OY728155.1 coordinate 706,019,227, forward strand.
GAAGAAAAAGTTCACAACCACATACAAGCCATTTAAAACACCACCAGGGGTTCATTAGTGCACAGAGAAAGACCACCAACTACCATGATTTTCAGTAGGCGTAATCCCGCACAATTTAGAAGGAAGATCATAATATAAAACAGCATCAATGATCACAGTACACCCTTATTTCTTTATAGAATCCATTCATTATCATTATTTAGTTCTGTTTTATCCAATTCTACAGAATCACAAGAACGCCCACCCCACATGATACACAAAAGGGAGAGATGAAGGAGAAATTCCCTACTTGTTGATCAACGATCAACTCGAAGGTCTGGGGTGGAACTTCACGGATAGCGATGCGGCTCACCTGAATGAAAATCGGCTCGCCTGGATGAAGGGTACTCCCCGCATAGGGTGATCGAGAAAAGAAGAATCCATAGATAACCCTTAGTTTATAAGGGCGGGGGACGGTTGAGATAAGAACGTGAAACCGTGTAAGGAGCAGGGGTCGTGGGTTACCACACGACCCCACATGTTATTAAAGGGATAGGGGGTTTAAACCAACGCATACACCAGGTAAATTCATTAAATATTTAATTAAAACAATTATGGGTGTTACCGGGCTTTAAAACGAGTTTAATAGGGTCAAAATGGGGTTTAAAACCCCATTTGGGCAAGAAGGAGCGCTATTGTAAAGAACCCGCAGGGGGTTGGCCAGAGCCACTGGTAGCTGAGAGCTACCAGTGGGTGACGTCGACCCGTAGCCGAGCTACCAGTAGGCTGCAGTGACCAGTAGGCCGAGCTACCAGTGGGCTGTATCTACCTATAGACCGAGCTACTAGTAGACAGAGCTACCTGTAGCTGCAGCTACCGGTAGACCGAGGTACCGGTAGACAGAGATACTGGTAGCTGGAGCTACCGGTAGACCTAGTTACCGGTAGTCAAAACTACCGGTAGTCTGCTTCTACCGGTAGACCGAGCTACCGGTAGGCTAAGGCTACTGGTAGGCCTACCGTTAGGCCAACATCACCTAGATTCCCAGACCAGAAAACCCAACTTGAGATTTTTACAAAGCAATGGACCCCAAAAACCCGGGCCATTACATAAATGGTTAATGCCTTGAAAAAATTCCCAAACTAGTTTGTCTAATTAGGCATCTCTATCCATAAAATGTGCATAGTTCACCCATCACAAACAATATCTAATTCATTAATCATACAAAATGGTTGACACATAATCGAAAAAAACATTCTTATTGAAAAAATGGAAGACATAATTTTAATACCTTTCCCAATCAAAAATTGAATCATAAAATATAAAGGGTAATATAGTGAATGCATTAAAAGTAGTACATATCAAGTCAAACTGATTAAAAAATCATAGAAATAATATTAAGAGTTTCATTACAATATCCCCCTTGTGGATCATATGTAAGAAGACTATTTTTGTTTTTCATTAGTTGATATTACATAAAAATGACCTTTAAACATTCTTGAGGAAAATATTGTTTTCACTTTGAAATAAATTTTAAAAACTAAAAAAATACAAGATATTAGGAAAATAATATTTTAAAAAATATACTAATACATTTAAAGAGTACAAAAATTAAAATTGTAGTCAAAATGGAATTTATTTCTATAAATTTCATATAAGTTGAAAATATTAATTTCACGTTATTATTAAAATATCAAAAAAATACCTTGTTCAGAAAAAAATAGCATTCCTTTGAAAATCATTTTTTAAAAGTCAACACATCGATACAAATTTCTTTAATAAATAATTTTTTAAAATTTTAAAACATTGAAGAAAATATTATCTGAAAATATGTATATGGATGAAAGAATATTGTCAACCAAACATGGAAATAAATTTAACATTTCATCAAAATCATTTCACAATAATTGTTTGTACAAAATAAATGAAAATGGTTTTTTTGGGAAAATTTCTTGAAAAACGATACTATAATAATATATTTTGGTTAAATGAAATATAAATAAAATAATTATCCAAAGAGATACTGAAACATTAAAAATCAATAAAAGTGATGATATTATGAAATAAAACCTTACATCTAGTTTATCATTCATTGTGTGTTTGTGATATTCTTATATTATAAATAGAGATTTGTCATACATATATTCGATAACTATAGTAGTATATATTATAACATATATGATTTACATATATTGTTTTATCACCCATTTATAGACAAATCTATGCTAAAATCAGTGTTTTTGGAAATAAAAGATTAACTTTTCATTAATTATTATGTTTGGTAGTACCAGTCCATTTATATTCATCAATAATTCATTTTCTTCATAAAATTATCCATGAAATAAAAATATTTTCTATTAATTATAATTTTTTAGAGTAATCCATAATATGGTCAGAAAAAAAATTTAATTACACCATGCATGGAGAGAGTCATTTTTACATATGCATGAATGTTGTTTCCATATATCAATGTATGAAATGAAAGAAACATAAATAACAATCTGAATTTATATAAAAAAATTATATCAAATATATATATATTTATATATTATAAATTGGTTAGATTTTTTCGTCAATCCATGTTAAACCTAAATGAAAAAAATCATATCGCTTCGTGGAGGTGGTTCTACACATGTTTCCACAAGAGATGTTATAATTTTCTAACATATTTAAAGGTAAGAAGCCATATGTGATATTATAATTAATGATGTTTAATTATGAAATAGTTATTATATTAAAACACTATACCCATAACAATAACCATCCAAAAAATATGGTACTGTCAATTTAATTTGATTTCTATGGGGAGATGGTCTTCTATACTTACACATAGTAAATACTAACTGTTTTCATTTTATGGGAAAAATTTTCATAAACTGGATTTAAAAATAATAATAAAATTTTAGTATATTTGTCACAACCCATCCTCCGGGGCCCATATCGTGACTACCCCAAACCCGCCCTCCATAGGCCAGGGGCTGGTGACTAGCACCAAAGGCGTTAATCCCTAATCTGGGAAGGAATTGCCTTTATAAATTATAAACACACACAATCAGAGTACAACTGAAATCAATACTAAGGAGAAACTGTATACAAAAAGTAGTGCTAGAAAGTAAAAGGGGTTGGAAATACAAGCCTAACTAAAAGGGGACAAAACAGCTGAAAGGTAAAGAGCAGCTCATGGATCATCCTCTGGGGTTCCTAACTGAAGGGTAGGTATAAATGTACTCCTTTGAACTCCACGTCTTTCGGTCTCCTCTGTGTACCAACACATCATATGGTCCTCCTCAGGGTACCGTCTAGTCCGGGCGCTCTCGGCCTCCCTTCGTGATATCTATCTTCTCAATCCAACACAATGAGGTGTGGCCACAACCCATGTAGGGGAGAGTATAAAGATACTCAGTAGGGACCCTGAGACCTTCATGGTCTCACAAAATTCAACAAGGATAAACCACAAAGTACGAAATCAACAGATAACAATTACTTAGTTATATGCCCATACATATACCTATGTTATCTAGTAACCAATACCAATCATGAGGAAAAACACAGAAGTCATTGACTCAGCTCAATCCAGTATTTTTATTATCAAAACCATGGCTAGTGGTGTACTCCTCCTCTATCGAGTACAGTGGGCCTGCCGCATCACATAAAGGTACTTCCCACTATCCTTGGACTGATGATGTACTCCTCATGTCGAGTACTTTGGGTCTGCTACATCACAGAGAGGCGCTCCCCACCAGAGGTATGTTGTGCTCACATAGAGGTGCTTCACACCATGGTTCTACAACGTCACACAGAGGCACTCCCCACTGGGCTAGTCGACTCACTCTGAGTCGAATCAGTCAGGCAATCGTTAGGTCTCAACTAGCTACTAGGTCTTCGTACTATGTCTGCTCGTCACCGAAATTATCCGCTCCATGAGCTACTAGGAAATACACCCACTATCACTAAGTTAAGTGAAAAAATTATCTTAAGGGACCACCACGTCATAGGGGTCTCAACGCAATAGACGGTACATCAATCGGACGCCTGGTCAGTTGGTTATTAGTCTATTAGTCTCGGGGTCCAGTTGGATTTGTGATCGATCCAACCCAACTGTATTCCATCTCAACCCAAATCTCTAGTGGGGTTTACTCAAGGCACAATCTCTCTCTAAGGATTCCAGGACCACTGACGGTTCGTCGAACGGATTCCTGGTGCCAATGTTATGGAGGATTGTACAGGGACGCATGGTTGGCGCACGGTCTGGACAAACTGTGCGGCCAACCCGTGCGAAGTCCTTAGATGAGATAGTAGCAACTGAAGAGTTGGTGCATGGTTTCCCAAACCATGCATCCAAGTTGTGTGAGATCCCGAGGTGGTATAGTGGATACAACACGGTTGGTGCACGGTTTCCTAACCCGTGCGGCCAAGCCGTGCAACAACATAAAATTAGGGTTTCGAGTCTCTGGCCACTCAGGATTTCCCAACATTCCTCTGTTCTTCCTCCCACTGGAGGCCCATGCGGGATTTCTGGTTTATCAGAGGTTGGGGGAACTCCTTAACTTGTTATGGAGGCAAAATGAAGGAATTTATTTGTGGATCGTTGGCAGTTGGCATCGGGTAAGTCCCTCTTTTCGTGCGAGGGATGCGGTGCGGAGGGGCTGCAGGGCCGTCTCCTTCATCACGGTCGGTGGAGCCGCTATATCCCTTTGTCACCGGGGAATGTAGAGACCCGTATCCTGACGTACATGGACATTACATTACATTTGCGGAATACTTAGTACATAACAAAAACACACACTAAAGGATCGTAATAGTTTAGTGTCTTTGGAAACTCAGAACATAATCTTCTAATCCTGGTGAAAGATCTTCAATATCTCCCGTAAAGATCTTCCATTTTTTTTTTACCTAAAACCTTTCTTTATATCCTGGGGAAAAGAAAACATAAAAGGGTGAGCTCAAATGCTCAGTAAGGGTATACAAAAGAAATAAAAATCATATCATATCTTTTTGAAAATCACAACCTGCAAAAGAGATCATAATATCTTAACATGGAACAAATCATAGAAGTGAAAATGAGATCCCCATAATCATAACATAAAACTTGAAACTTTGTGGCATGCACACATAATCATGGAAAATCATTTCTTGTTAGTCATGACTCATTGCCAAGACTATCTTAGTGGACAAAGTCCCTTTCTGAACCGAGTTCACTCCTCGTTTCAGTCCTGTATCACTGAACCGAAATAACCTTCCGTTCCAGCCATGTCTATCTCATGAGATATAAAATCTTTACCCAATGCATTGGATGGAGATATAGTTCCCACCCATCTCTTAATGAATCCTTTCTTATGTGTGCCACAGAATCATAAATCATACATCATTGCATAACCCATGTAATAAAAATGGGTTTTTTAAACAACATGACATCATAAAACCATTCATATAAGATAAAGGAATTCATAAACATAATTCCATCACAACATAGTCAAATCAATGTAAAAATATGGATAGAAACAGAACCCTTTATTATCTTATATGGAAAATAATTTTGATAAAACACTTGAATTGAATTCTTGAGGAAAATATCCTTTCTTCTTCAAAATCAATTTCTTTTCACAAAACATCATGCAATTTTAAAAGAAAGAGATTTTATTGAAAATAGTCATGAAATCTTTTAGAGGAAGCTTCATGAAAATAAAGCTTTATAAAACAGTATAAATCCGTTCGTGCCGTATAAGTTAAAAAAAACATTCTTCGTACTTTTGTCGTAAAAGTCAAAAAGTACCTCGTACGGAAAAACGACAAAAGATTCCTTTCATATTCTTTACTAAAAACTCACCTAAGGGTAAAATTGGATTTAAACTATTGCAAGTGGATGGAAACAATATTACATATTGAGGGAACATGGATGTGGATGATAAAATACACCCCAGTAAATACTTACGAATAAACAATCTCGGATAAAAATGAGATTGTGATATTTCCCTTACCTTAGGTCCGATTAGCTTTGTACGTGTCCGAAGCTCCTGTATAATGGTTTAAATAATGTTATTGACTTATTCCAGAATCATACATATTTATATGATATCATATATGGTCATATTATTAGCTTCTTGTTAGTAATATTTCATTGTTACTTGTTACTCGGGTCTTTATAACTTTTTGTTCTTATGCGTGTTTTGTCGAATAAATTCTTATTCTTATCTTTAGGTTATAGATAATTCATTTCCAGAATGGTATTAGTGTATTATATACCATATTCATTCATTCAATTCATTTATATAATCATTATGAAATGAAGATCATGTAGAACGAGTCGCATCACATCGTGGAGACGGTATTCCGTACGTACGCACGAGTGATGATATCGTTCCTATGACCGTGGAATTGTATTGGAGTATATATATATTATTTCAGTATCAATATTACTTCATAATAATCATATGTAGTTACTCATTACACCATTATACCCATCCTTGTAAGGTGATGGTGGAAAATAGATTACACCACGGTGTGGAGACGGTATTTCGTACGTACGCACGCGCGGTGATTTCATTTTTCCGTAGGATGGATAGAAGCTGAATTAGGGTTGTTTCATATTTATAATAACATATCAGTATGTAATTAATACTGATGTTATTACTTTATCATGAAACAACTAAAGAAGAAGAAGTTGAAGAAGAAATAAATTGAAAAGATCGGTAATGGATATTACCTCTTCTTTGGAACGCCTCTTTGAATCCTCCACTTAAGGAACTAAGATTGGTCTTTGGAGAAGACCAGAACCTCTAGGATTATTCTAGGAAAGTGGAGAGGAGAAAATGGCAGGGGTTGGCCGAGCTTTAGTGCTCAAAATTGGTGTGAGGAGGAGGGGGAGGAGGTGCCCTTTTATAAGGGAGGAGAGGGGCACCTTAGGAATTCTTAAAAATATTAATTTATAATAAATCTAACCCCACTTAAAAACCTCAAAAAATGACTCATATTCGAAGATTAGATGAGATAGGGTTGTAATCTCATCAACCAATCAAATTTAGACATGTTTGGATATTATTTTAAACCTTATCAATTATATTTAACTCTAAGTTAAATAATTTAACTTTTACCGTGTCTTTTTGTTTTCTTTCACTATATGGTTAATAAACTTACTATAACATGCCAAACGAACCACAAATTGTTTATTATTAATATATATATCCTTATCTAAGTCATTTGGCCGAACCTTAGATTTTTAGGAATAAAATAACAATTAATAATATAATATTTGATTTAAAAACTATTTTGTGTCAATTTTGACACTATTTGATATATGATTTTTGTGAAAGTCATAACAGAATTATATGTTCGAACCAAGTTGATTAAATCAACATTAATATATCATAGTAACCTAGAAAATTAGTGGAATTCATAAAAAATCTCAAATTACATTTATTTTGGTGTTTATAACATCAATTATGTCAATATTTCATTAATAAGATAATTACTGCATCATCGTTGTGTCATAATTAAATTAAATTATTTGATGTCTAAAAATTACAAATAAAATACCATCATGTAGGAAATATTTTTAGCTTTCTAATGAATATTTACAATCGAATTTATCTTATGTATAACCCCATATTAAAAATGATTTACTTATTAAACATTGATTTTAACTATTTTAACCCTTCTTTAAATAAATTCATAATAAATGTCCTAATCTAATCCAAGTGGGCCTAAATGGTCATATTTTATTCCTAAGTTTGTTTTTGGTCGAATTACACTTGTCCAATATAATTAGGACATGTGTTAGGGTAATAGTAATATCATATTTACCCTTAGTTACCCTATTTACTATTAACCGCGGTAAAAAAAAGTAAAAAGTTACTATTCACCAAAAATTATTTTCATCTCATTGAACCACATTTTAGTCCTTGATATTAACCGTGTCTCTCGGATTTTCGAAATTCCATTCACAGAAGTGGTAAAATTAAGTTTTATGCAAAATTCAGTTTTTAACCTACCACTTAGTGGTTTCACTATTCATCAAAAATTGAAAGTTTTCAGAAAAATGCCAAAATTTCATCCTAAGCTATATTTCATATTCCGAATTCAAAAATGAAGTCTATTTTACCAAATTCATAACATAGAAGTTGAATTAATTAATTTTATAATTAAATCCCGCTATTAAAACAAATAGCGTGTTTTTACGAAACAATATCTATCAAAAGATTGACACTTGTTTATGTCAGGTTTAAATGTGAAATTACGTCCAATGACCAACATTGTATTAAATTGTAAAAATATATTCTAAATATACTTTAAAACCACTCAAATTAATAATTTATCACTATTAATTATTTTGATTAAAAAAGTTGTTTTTAATTATAATTTAGTAATTTTCACTATTCATCAGAATATGAAAGTTATCCGAAATGTACCAAAATTTCACCTTAGGCTAAATTCGATACTCCGAATCCAAAAATGAAATCCATTTTGAAAAATAAAATTTACAAAATTTCAAAAAGTGGTTATTACTATTCATAATGGCTAGTTTTAATAGCATATCGCTGTTTAGTGAAACTCGTTATTGCGTACTACACACACTATCGAGGAAGGTTGAGATTGTGTGTAATGCAAGGCAAGTCAAGGATGCGTGTTGTGCAAGCTCCTTTTGGTGTAGCGTACGACACAAGACATTAATAAAATTAAAAAGAATATTTTTCATAAAATCTTGGGCTGTTACATTCTACCCCCCTTAAAATGAATTTCGCCCTCGAAATTCGTCGGGGTTATAAATGGTTTTCTATTCGAAAGTTTCCCACATCGTAAAAAGGAATACCAAAACTTGGCTTTAAAAACTAAAGTATGAAATGTAACGATTACCCAAATAAACTAATTGTTGGGTTTCCACATAGGTAAAAATATGGATATGGAAGAAAAATCTAACCATCATGTTCTGATGGAGAGTGGTAGAGAACATGGCTATGGAAAAGCCAAAAATCACAAATCCATAAATTTGTGATGATATAAGGTACCATCTGATTCCTCAGGTATAAGATCACTAGGACAACATTTTTGGATTTCAAGATCATTTCCCTAAAGTTGAAAATTTGAATTAGAATAAATACTTACTTTATTTTGGTACAATCTCACTGTTGTTCGTGCCTTGAACAATTTCCACTTCATCTCTTAAATAAATGAAGTTGAATTTGTTATTCGTGAAGTGTTAGCAGATAATTTGATAGAATGACGGGTCATTCCATCTGTCTCAAACAAAAGGTTAGCAAAAATTATATGCATAAATCGATCTATAGTGAGATTAATCATATATGGTTCCTAAAATGGACTTATACTTCATATATCATACTGCTTAATATAATAAAACTAGTTTATACTAAATAGGGACTTCCTGTAGGTCAGTGGTAGGCGATAAAGGCCAGTCGCACTTCGGTTGTGGGTTCGATTCCTACAGCCTTGTCCGAAGCGATGGGCTGTCGCCCGTCCTGCAGGTTGTCCTTTTTCTAAAACTATATTACTATAACATCCCATCAATAATATCGAGAAAACTTCGATCCTTAAACAATACTCACTTATGTCCAACATAATCCATTTCAATCTTTAGGCTTATCCATAATACTGCAGTCCACTCTCATAATATAGTGACAACGATTACCAGAGATTTAATACTGTCGTTGATCCCCACATATCATAAGATATGTTATGTTAGTCACATTCTAAACATTCAAAGTCCTTAATCATGTATTCTCTTGAATACCTTAGTGAAAACATGAATGCAGTTAAAAGTTAACACTTTCCACATACCAAAATCCTCAAAATTCTATATACTCAATCCATGATATCACTTAGTCCTTATATCAATCATGAGCTCATGAATATTGTTAAACATTTCATTTTCTTATTTTCCCTTCATTATGCGCATATCATCTTATTTCCAAAAATATCTCAAGCACTTTGAATACCACATTAAACCAATACATAAATATTCCAATACTCCATGATACAACATTATTTTGGAATCCCATTACATAAACACTTAATCATTCCACCACATCGTTATCATATTCAACATTGCCAATAGTGATCGCATGTGATTTCCCTTTGTCCTTTGCCTTCAGTGGTTGCTCATGTTGATCATCACTAACCCTTGGATTAGGGCAATTATTAGCATAATGCCCCATTTCCTTGCACTTGAAGCATTGAAGTGTTGGCGGTGCGTTCTCTGCAGTGTTTGCTTTATTCACATCATTAGAAACCCTTTTTCCATTACTTCGACACTCAGCTGCTCGATGACCTTCTTTTCCACAATTAAAACATTTTCTAGTTCCTTTAAGACAATCTCCACCATGCTTCTTTCCACACTTTGTGCATAATGAAACATTCATCTTCTTTTCACCATTATTATGAGATTTCTCCTTGAACTCCATCTTTCGTTTCTTGTCAAAACCATGAGATGGATATGTAACACCAACTTCCATTTCTACCTTGATAGCACAACGCACAATTTCTTCAAAGCTACTGAAGTCTCTTATAGCTAATGCCCTTCGAAGACTTGGTTTTAAGCCACTGAAAAATCGATCAACTTTACTTTCAGGTTGGATGATAATGCCAGATGCATACCTTGCAAGTCTTGTAAAATTCGCTTCATATATACCAACAGATTCATCATCCTTCTGCTTCAGCTCAATAAACTCCTTTTCCATCTTTGTTCGAAGAATACGAGGGAAGTACTTACTGAAAAACAAGTTCTTGAACTCGTCCCATTCCATGGACTCAATTTCATCCCTTGGCCTCGTATTCTTGATAAGATTCCACCATTGATCAGCTTCACCTTCCAAACGATATACTGCTAAGATGACTTTATCATGTTCAGAACATTGAAGAACTGAAAATATCTTTTCAGTGGTACTGATCCATTGTTCAGCAACAAGTGGATCGGAAGTCCCACTGAAAGAAGGTGGACGTTGCCTCATGAAGGACTCAATAGAATATTGTTCCCTTCTCTGCTCATTTGGAAGTCCAGAATGATTCATAGCTTGTGTAAGTATAGCAATAAGATTTTGCACTCCATCTCCCATAACATTTGTTTGTTCAGGAGGGAAATCATTGCATTGTCCATTGCATTGATCAACACGGTTCCTTCGGGTTCCAGCCATCGTCTAAAACCCAAAAAGAATAGTGTGAGAGGCAAAAATCATGCTAGGGAAAACAACATAATAAAGGGGGAGTACCTTCAATATCCAACATCTTAGGTTTAATTCTATGATCGTTAGCGTAATTCTATTACTATAACCTATACGTATACTTATCCCTAGGGACATCCCTAGACATACCATAGAAATATCTCTAGGGATCTCACTAACGTTTTCGCATCCTAGTTTCCAAAGGTTGACTAAACCTTTCCTCTGATACCAACTGTAGAGACCCGTATCCTGACGTACATGGACATTACATTACATTTGCGGAATACTTAGTACATAACAAAAACACACACTAAAGGATCGTAATAGTTTAGTGTCTTTGGAAACTCGGAACATAATCTTCTAATCCTGGTGAAAGATCTTCAATATCTCCCGTAAAGATCTTCCATTTTTTTTACCTAAAACCTTTCTTTATATCCTGGGGAAAAGAAAACATAAAAGGGTGAGCTCAAATGCTCAGTAAGGGTATACAAAAGAAATAAAAATCATATCATATCTTTTTGAAAATCACAACCTGCAAAAGAGATCATAATATCTTAACATGGAACAAATCATAGAAGTGAAAATGAGATCCCCATAATCATAACATAAAACTTGAAACTTTGTGGCATGCACACATAATCATGGAAAATCATTTCTTGTTAGTCATGACTCATTGCCAAGACTATCTTAGTGGACAAAGTCCCTTTCTGAACCGAGTTCACTCCTCGTTTCAGTCCTGTATCACTGAACCGAAATAACCTTCCATTCCAGCCATGTCTATCTCATGAGATATAAAATCTTTACCCAATGCATTGGAGGGAGATATAGGTCCCACCCATCTCTTAATGAATCCTTTCTTATGTGTGCCACAGAATCATAAATCATACATCATTGCATAACCCATGTAATAAAAATGGGTTTTTTAAACAACATGACATCATAAAACCATTCATATAAGATAAAGGAATTCATAAACATAATTCCATCACAACATAGTCAAATCAATGTAAAAATATGGATAGAAACAGAACCCTTTATTATCTTATATGGAAAATAATTTTGATAAAACACTTGAATTGAATTCTTGAGGAAAATATCCTTTCTTCTTCAAAATCAATTTCTTTTCACAAAACATCATGCAATTTTAAAAGAAAGAGATTTTATTGAAAATAGTCATGAAATCTTTTAGAGGAAGCTTCATGAAAATAAAGCTTTATAAAACAGTATAAATCCGTTCGTGCCGTATATGTTAAAAAAAACATTCTTCGTACTTTTGTCGTAAAAGTCAAAAAGTACCTCGTACGGAAAAACGACAAAAGATTCCTTTCATATTCTTTACTAAAAACTCACCTAAGGGTAAAATTGGATTTAAACTATTGCAAGTGGATGGAAACAATATTACATATTGAGGGAACATGGATGTGGATGATAAAATACACCCCAGTAAATACTTACGAATAAACAATCTCGGATAAAAATGAGATTGTGATATTTCCCTTACCTTAGGTCCGATTAGCTTTGTATGTGTCCGAAGCTCCTGTATAATGGTTTAAATAATGTTATTGACTTATTCCAGAATCATACATATTTATATGACATCATATATGGTCATATTATTAGCTTCTTGTTAGTAATATTTCATTGTTACTTGTTACTCGGGTCTTTATAACTTTTTGTTCTTATGCGTGTTTTGTCGAATAAATTCTTATTCTTATCTTTAGGTTATAGATAATTCATTTCCAGAATGGTATTAGTGTATTATATACCATATTCATTCATTCAATTCATTTATATAATCATTATGAAATGAAGATCATGTAGAACGAGTCGCATCACATCGTGGAGACGGTATTCCGTACGTACGCACGAGTGATGATATCGTTCCTATGACCGTGGAATTGTATTGGAGTATATATATATTATTTCAGTATCAATATTACTTCATAATAATCATATGTAGTTACTCATTACACCATTATACCCATCCTTGTAAGGTGATGGTGGAAAATAGATTACACCACGACGTGGAGACGGTATTCCGTACGTACGCACGTGCGGTGATTTCATTTTTCCGTAGGATGGATAGAAGCAGAATTAGGGTTGTTTCATATTTATAATAACATATCAGTATGTAATTAATACTGATGTTATTACTTTATCATGAAACAACTAAAGAAGAAGAAGTTGAAGAAGAAATAAATTGAAAAGATCGGTGATGGATATTACCTCTTCTTTGGAACGCCTCTTTGAATCCTCCACTTAAGGAACTAAGATTGGTCTTTGGAGAAGACCAGAACCTCTAGGATTATTCCAGGAAAGTGGAGAGGAGAAAATGGCAGGGGTTGGCCGAGCTTTAGTGCTCAAAATTGGTGTGAGGAGGAGGGGGAGGAGGTGCCCTTTTATAAGGGAGGAGAGGGGCACCTTAGGAATTCTTAAAAATATTAATTTATAATAAATCTAACCCCACTTAAAAACCTCAAAAAATGACTCATATTCGAAGATTAGATGAGATAGGGTTCTAATATCATCAACCAATCAAATTTAGACATGTTTGGATATTATTTTAAACCTTATCAATTATATTTAACTCTAAGTTAAATAATTTAACTTTTACCGTGTCTTTTTGTTTTCTTTCACTATATGGTTAATAAACTTACTATAACATGCCAAACGAACCACAAATTGTTTATTATTAATATATATATCCTTATCTAAGTCATTTGGCCGAACCTTAGATTTTTAGGAATAAAATAACAATTAATAATATAATATTTGATTTAAAAACTATTTTGTGTCAATTTTGACACTATTTGATATATGATTTTTGTGAAAGTCATAACAGAATTATATGTTCGAACCAAGTTGATTAAATCAACATTAATATATCATAGTAACCTATAAAATTAGTGGAATTCATAAAAAATCTCAAATTACATTTATTTTGGTGTTTATAACATCAATTATGTCAATATTTCATTAATAAGATAATTACTGCATCATCGTTGTGTCATAAATAAATTAGATTATTTGATGTCTAAAAATTACAAATAAAATACCATCATGTAGGAAATATTTTTAGCTTTCTAATGAATATTTACAATCGAATTTATCTTATGTATAACCCCATATTAAAAATGATTTACTTATTAAACTTTGATTTTAACTATTTTAACCCTTCTTTAAATAAATTCATAATAAATGTCCTAATCTAATCCAAGTGGGCCTAAATGGTCATATTTTATTCCTAAGTTTGTTTTTGGTCGAATTACACTTGTCCAATAGAATTAGGACATGTGTTAGGGTAATAGTAATATCATATTTACCCTTAGTTACCCTATTTACTATTAACCGCGGTAAAAAAAAGTAAAAAGTTACTATTCACCAAAAATTATTTTCATCTCATTGAACCACATTTTAGTCCTTGATATTAACCGTGTCTCTCGGAATTTCGAAATTCCATTCACAGAAGTGGTAAAATTAAGTTTTATGCAAAATTCAGTTTTTAACCTACCACTTAGTGGTTTCACTATTCATCAAAAATTGAAAGTTTTCATAAAAATGCCAAAATTTCATCCTAAGCTATATTTCATATTCCGAATTCAAAAATGAAGTCTATTTTACCAAATTCATAACATAGAAGTTGAATTAATTAATTTTATAATTAAATCCCGCTATTAAAACAAATAGCGCGTTTTTACGAAACAATATCTATCAAAAGATTGACACTTGTTTATGTCAGGTTAAAATGTGAAATTACGTCCAATGACCAACATTGTATTAAATTGTAAAAATATATTCTAAATATACTTTAAAACCACTCAAATTAATAATTTATCACTATTAATTATTTCGATTAAAAAAGTTGTTTTTAATTATAATTTAGTAATTTTCACTATTCATCAGAATATGAAAGTTATCCGAAATGTACCAAAATTTCACGTTAGGCTAAATTCGATACTCCGAATCCAAAAATGAAATCCATTTTGAAAAATAAAATTTACAAAATTTCAAAAAGTGGTTATTACTATTCATAATGGCTAGTTTTAATAGCATATCGCTGTTTAGTGAAACTCGTTATTGCGTACTACACACACTATCGAGGAAGGTTGAGATTGCGTGTAATGCAAGGCAAGTCAAGGATGCGTGTTGTGCAAGCTCTTTTTGGTGTAGCGTACGACACAAGACATTAATAAAATTAAAAAGAATATTTTTCATAAAATCTTGGGCTGTTACAGGGAACAAAGCTACTCTCCCCATCATGAAGAATACACCATTCAAGAAAAACGGCGGAGGGGTCGGGCTATGTTTTTTTGGACCACACCCTTCCTTTATAGAGTGGTAGAAAGCTGCTCATCAAGGTCATAAATCATGAATCGTCAGACATTACAATTTAACATGAATCATGGATCAATTCGTTTTGGTTGATCCACATATGCCTGCTTTCCAATAATGAGGAAATTAATCGAGAGAATTCTATAATTCAAATAATAAACCCCTACCTTGCTTTTCTATCGTTGACGGTGGAAGGAGAGGTATGGCAGACAATGATTCGGTGACATCGGGAAGCGTCCAGGGTAGGAGACCATGGAAGAAGCATTGTCGACGTTCTTTGCAATCAACTCCTTCCCTTTTGGATTTGTAAAATATCAAAGAAAGAGTTATTCATTCATCAGTTGACGTTTAAGAGGAGTTCTTCACGTTCTTCATTGATAGATATTTCTCCAAGGGTTCTCCAAGATCCAACAAAATGATAAGCCGGAAATAATAGAGGAATTTTCTATTATTTGTTGGCACAAAAACACAAAAAGTTGTGTTTAATTAAATGAGAAAACTCATTTAATTAATGGGGTTGAATGGATTCAAATTTAAATTCAAAATTAGGTGAGGTAGAGAGTTACAATTAAATGAAGAGTGGATTGGAACATTTATGAGGGAAGTCCAAGGGTTCCCCCTCACTTATAGAGAGTTCAAGGGGGTTTAATGCCCATGTTGTCCCCACAAAGGATATCCTTCCAAGGGAGGTGATATGCGGGTGGGAACCACCATAATAAACCCCATGGGAGGTTAGGGTGTGGTGGAATCCACCACTAACAACCTCTTGAAAGTTTTAACCACCTCAAAAATAAAAATATGCTAACATTTTTCTTTATTTAAATTTATTAAAAACCCCAAAATCTAACTTCCATTGTCGTTAGAATGAAACTATAGTGATGGTCTCACTAAGAATTCACTGATGATGTGAGTTCAACGGTGCCCTCAAATATCAATTCTGAGCACCAGTTCAAGAGTTATAAAATCCCATTTTTCCGTTTAATGAACGTACCCAGACAAAACACTGAAAATTGATTCCGTGCAAACCGGTCCTCGGAATCAAGCATCATAAAATTTCATGGACTCGTATGATTCCCATGTATTTATGAAAAAAAATTCCACATAATTTCCGGGGATTTACATTCTCCCCACCTCAGGGATTTACGTCCCCGTAAACTAAAACTCGAATAATGGGAAAAAATGGGGGTATTGAGCACACATCTGAGCGTCCCACTCCCATGTACTCTTTAGGAGGTTCCTGTGATGCCAGTGTATGCGCACTAGAGGTTTCGACCATCCACATAGGACCTGCTCCTATCAATCATGAATCTGCACTGGAACCTCTGTAAAGGTCTCCCCATCATTGACATCCAGCTCTCCATGGTCGATGATATGAGAAGGGTCGTGCACGTATCCCCTCAGCTGGGATACGTGGAAGACGTCATGCACCTGGTGCAATTGATGTGGAAGAGATAAGTGGTATGCCACCTCACCAACTCTGTTGAGGACCTGGAAAGGTCTGATAAACCACGGATTTAACTTTCCTCCTTGACCAAATCACCATAGACCTCATTGAGGTGAGACCCTTAGGAAGATGTGGTCGCCATCCTCAAACTACAGAAGTCTCCATCTCCTATCAGCATACAACTTTTGTCTACTCTGTGAAGTCTTCATCCGCTCCTGGATGATCTACACCTTCTCAATGGTAACCTGTACCATCTCTGGCCCCACTCGTGCTGACTCCCCTGGGTCTGTCCAACATAGTGGCGATCTACAAGTTTGTCTGTACAACGCATAGAATGGTGCCATACCGATGGTGGAGTGATAGTTGTTGTTGTAGAAAAACTATACCAAAGATAAGTGATCCACCCTGCTGCGACCAAAGTCGAGGACACATGCGCGGAGCATGTCCTCGAGGGCCTGGATGGTATGCTCGGTCTGGCCATCTGTCTGAGGCTGGAAGGCGGTGATCAAGTGAAGTTGTGTCCCAAAAGCTTCCTGCAACCCATCCATAGCTTGGAAGTAAACCATGCATCACGGTCGGATACAATAGAAGAAGGTACTCCACGTAAATGCAAAATATCCTACACATAGAGGCATCCAAATATATCCACTAAGCCCTGCTCTCTAATCGGTAGGAAGTGGGCCGACTTGGTGAGTCGGTCGATGGTCACCCATATCGAATCGTGACTCCTGGTTGTACCTGGAAGACCCATCATGAAGTCCATGGATATCCCATCCCACATCCACTCTGGAACCACTAAAGGCTAAACCATGCCTACTGGTAACTGTTTCTCTTACTTCACTTGCTGACAAGTGAGGCACTGAGGGACAATCTCCACTACAACCTTCTTCATACCTGGCCACTAGTGTTGTTGTCGAAGGTCCTGGTACATCTTCACCACTCCTGGATGTACCGCTAGAGGGGAAGTGTGGACCTCCCTCAACGCATCCTCCTGAAGTGCTACTGGTACCATGGTACGTCCTCTGAAGAGGATGACGTTCTCCCCACCATTAGAAAATCAATCAGGTGCCTACCCTGAGGATATGTGAGAACGTCGTGTCTCGCAGTCTGCGTCCCGATGTTTTGCTTCCCTAACACGTTGAAGTAGTGGGGGGAGTGATCGTAAGAGACTGTAGGTTGGATGCTCCATATATATCCACAAAGGATATCTATAAGGCAGCAAGCTGCTCTGTTGCCTCTCCTAGCAGCTGTATACAAGACCTCTTGCTGAGTGCATCTACAACAACATTCCCCTTCCTATGAGTATATACTATCTCGTAGTCATAGTCCTAGATGAACTCAATCCATCACCTTTGTCTCTGGTTCAGGTCCTTCTGAGAGAAGATATACATGAGACTCTTGTGATCATAGTACATGGTAAAACGATCACCCATAAGATAGTGCCGCCACATCTTCAAGGTGAAGACCACTGCTACTAATTCCAGGTCTTGTGTAGCCTAGTTCTGCTCATGTTGTATCGGCTTCCGAGAACCATACTCGATTACTACTCGCTCCTGCATCATGACACCCTTATGTTCAGTCCATGATGTGTCGCAGTAAACTGCATACCCTACACCTTCTTCTTGTAGTCTCAAGATAGGGGCACTATTCAGCCTCTACCTCAGCTCCGGAAAGCTCTGGTGTAATCTCTCCGACCACACGAAGGGTTTTCCCTTCTTCTTCAAGGATGATAGTGGTGTTTCCACTCTAGAGAAGTATAAAACGATCCTCCGATAGTAACCTACGAAACCCAGGAAACATCGTATCTCAGTCACACTCCTTGGTGGTTCCCAAGCAAGTACCTCCTCAATCTTCGCTGGATCCCGTGAAACTTTTTCCTTTGAGATGACATGTCCCAAGAAGTGATCCTCTCGAATCCAAAACTGGTACTTCGAGGGCTTACCATTAAGATGGTGCTCTCGGAGTGTTTCCAGTACTACCTGCAAATGGTAGGCATGATCCTCCTTAGTAGTCAAGTAGATCAAAATGTCATCTATGAATACTATGATAAAGAGATTGAGGTATGGCTAGATGAACCTATTCATGAGACTCATGAAAACTGATGGAGCAGTGGTCACGCCGAAGGACATAACGAAATACTCAGTGTGGCCATACCGACACTTGAAGGCCATCATCTACACAACCCCTTCTCGAAATATAAGCTGTTGATAGCCAGATATAAGGTCTATCATCGAGAACCATCGTCCTCCCTTCAGTTGATCAAAGAGTTCATCAATCCTCATAAGTGGGTACTTTTTATTTTTGGTGACCTGGTTCAGGCGACGGTAGTCGACAGAAATCTGCAATCTCACATCCACCTTCTTGATGAACAGAATCTGGGATTCCCAGCGAGTAACATTGGACCAGATGAATCCCATCCCCTATAAGTCCTCTAGCTGTACATGCGGCTCACGAAGCTGAACGGAGCCATCCAATATGCTGGAGTAGATATCAGTGTCGTCCCATGCTATAGGACAATGTAAAAGTCCACCTCTATGTGAAGAGGTAGACCAGGGACGTCATCAGGGAAAACATCTGCGTACTAGTCCCCCAATACAAGTCATGGAAGACTCTCCACATCAACTGCTTTGAGGTTAAGGCAAGCCAACTTGTGAGTGATCAGCTGCACCCTCCGCCGAGTATGTATGTCATGTGCTATAAAGGTTCGCTTGTCTCCAGTGATGGAGAACCTGGTCCCATCTGTCTAGACACACCACACTTGGCTCCCAATATAGTCGAACTGAGCATGGGCTATAGATAACTAGTCCATACCCATGTTCATATTGTAAGGCCTCAACGCCGCTACGAGGAGATCCCAACTGAAGATCTCACCTCCTATAGAAACCTCACACTATTGGCACCAGCGTTTAGTTGTCGAGTCTGCTCCCTTAGAAGTCTCTAGCCATAAGGATCAAGCCAACTGCTTCGTCAGAATCTCCGAGCTCTAGATGATGGAAGTGGCAATGAAAGAGTGACTAGAACCCGTGTCTATAAGAACTATAGATAAGGTGGAACAGACACAGATCATACCTAGAATCTTCTCCGAAACTCCATGATCATATGCCTCAGCTTCCTGGAGATGCGCTCTCCCCTGTCCACCCTCTCCCTGCGGTCGGGGTGGACATCCTGGTGGTGGTGGTGGTAACACTTCGTAACGCCATCCACCTCCGGCTTCATTTCCAGCTCCTCTACCACGTCCTCCTCCTCCTCCCATGTGGACCACCTCGATCGAACCTCTGCCTCTTCCTTGGAGGACCCTCAACTGTCTGCTGATCATTAGTAAGGCGGGTCGGACAGTCACGAGCCATGTGACCATGCTCGCTGCATGAGTGACACTGCCTGGTACTGACATGTGTGTCTCTTCTCTGTGTGCCCCACACAACTGATCCTGAGTCATGCGGTCGACCACTTGTAGGTCTCGTCCTCTTGGAACTCATTGACATCTGTCTACTGCCAACTGCAGAAGACTCTGCTGCATGTCGACTAGTTGTGGGTCTCACTGCTGGAGAATACTCAGTAAGGAAACTCTCCACTAGGAGGGATCTCTTCAACACCCCTTCCTGAGTCGGGATGTTTAGGGACATCACTGGAGCTATGATCTCCCACTTGAGTCCCTGCTCGAATGTCTGAGCCTTGAAGAATGGGTCTGTACCATATATGTGGAGTAGCGTGAGAGGTCAGTGAACCCCACTGAGTACTGAGCCACCATCATGCTACCCTGCTATAGATGCAGTATCTCCTGTATTCATACCTCTCGAAGGGTGGCTGGGAAAATATCCGCCCTGAACAGACTCTCAAAGACTTTCTAGAGTATATTTGTCTCATCATGTACCTAGAGCATCAGGCTCCACCAGCTTCCTGTTTCATCCTGAAGGAGGCTGGTAGAATGGATCACCATGAAGTCTGTCAGTGTCCCTACTAGCCTCAAGACTCTCACCACAGCCTCCAGCCAGTCCTCAGCTGCTTGTGGGTCTGTCTCTCCCCGGAACCTGGATGGCCTCTGGCGCAGGAACTCATGCAACGCGCTTAAGCAGGGTTCACTCTCTACTACTGGGGGTGGTAGCATCGGTGGCCCAATAGAATGTATTACCTCTAGTGTCTCAATTGGATGAGGGCCCTGCACTAAGGCCTCATCGCTCGGTGGGCTGTCAGCCTGTACAACTCTCAAGGCTCTACGGGGAGGCATCCTGAAAGAAACAGATGCAACACTGTCAAAATATTATACCTGGGGAGCTAACCCGGTTGAGCTGACTTAGGAAAACAGTCAAATAAATGCACACAATTTGTGTTTTCATTCACTAAGTTGGAAATCATTAGTCAGGGTCCTGGTATATTGATACGTCAGCTTCCTACACCAACACTGGACTCCTTGATCAGAAAACCACACATAGTACTCTTAACATTATTGCTTCACCAAAAATAAAGATCAGAGTTCTATGTTCTGTGGTAGAACTGACTCCTCTGATACCAATTTTTCACGACCTATCCCCTGGGGACCGTATCATGACTACCCCAAGCCTGCCTTCCATTGGCCAGGGGCTGGTGACTAGCACCAAAGGCGTAAGTCCCTATGTTGGGAATCCATTACCTTAATAAATTATAAACACACACAATTAGAGTACAACAAGAAGAAACACTAAGAAAAAACTATATACAAAAAGGAGTGATGGAAAGTAAAAGGGGCCGGAAATACAAGCCCAACTAAAAAGGGACAAAATAGATGAATGGTAAAGAGAATCTCCTGGATCTTCCTCTAGGGTTCCTACCAGAAGGGTAGGTAAAATTGGCCTCCTCAACCCTCCACGTCTATCAGTCTCCTCCGTGTACCAACTCTTTGTATGGTCCTCCTCCGGGTACCATCCAGTCCTCGCACTTTGGGCCTCTTTCAGTGTTGTCAGTCGTCTGCATCCAACACAATGAGGTGCATGCATTTCTTGTGCAGGGGTGAGTATAACGATACTCAGTAGGGACCCTGAGACCTTCAAGGTCTCACAAAATCTATCAAGGATAAAAAAAGTACAAAATCAATGGATATACATTACTTAGGTATATGCACATACATATACCTAAGTTATCTAGTAACCAATCTCAATCATGAGGAAAAATAATAAGTCATTGACTCAAATCAAACCATGGTTTTTATTATAGAAGCCATGGATTGTGGCGTACTATTACTCTATCGAGTACAGTGGGAATGCCGTGTCACATAGAGGCACTTCCCACTATTCTTGGACTGCTAAGGTACTCCACCTATCAAGTACGGTTGGTCTACTACGTCACACAGAGGTTCTCCCCACCACGGGTCTGCCACACTAACATAGAGGCGCTCCCCCTCATAGCCATCTGAGGTACTCATCCTGTCGAGTACTGTGGGCCTACCATGCTCACAATGATGTGCTTCCCACTGTAGGTCTGCTGTTTCAAAAAGAGGCACTCCCCACGAGGCATGTCGAGTCACTCCGAGTCGAATCGTTCAAGAAGTCATTAGGTTTGAGCCTGCTACTAGGTCTCCATACATTGTCTGCTCGTCACCGGAAGTATCCTTTCCACGAGCTTCGGGGAAATACCCAACTATCAATAATTTCCATTAAGATGTATCTTAAGTGACTGCCATGCCATAGGGGACTCAACGCAATAGACGACACATCAATCGGATGCCCGGTCTATTGGTTATTAGTCTTTTTGTCCCGGGGTATAGTTGAATTAGTGACAGATCTAACCTGGTCGTATTCCATCTCAACCGAAATATCTAGTGTGGTTTACACAAGGAACCATCTTTCTCCAAGGATTCCATCTCCGCTGAAAATTCATCGAACGTATGCCTGGTGCCAATGTTATGGAGGTTTGTGCATGATGTATGGTTGACAAAGGGTCTAGACGAACTGTGAGATGTCCCTAGATGGGATAGTAGAAACCACATTGTTGGCGCACAGTTTCCCAAACTCTGTGTCCAAGCCATGTGAGGTCCCTAGGTGGGACAGTGGATAACGCATGGTTGGTGCATGGCTTTCCAAACCGTGTGGCCAAGCCATGTGGCCACATAAAATTAAGGTTTTGAGTCTCGGGTCACTCAGGATTTCCCAACATTCCTCTGTTCTTCATCCCACTAGAGGCTCATGCGAGATTTCTAGGTTTTTAGAGGTTGGGGGATCTCCTTAACTCGTTTTGGAGGAAAAATGAAGGAATTTCTTTGTGGATCATTGGCAGTTCACCTCAGGTAAGTCCCTCTTTCGGCGCGAGGGCCGTGGTGCGAAGGGGCGGGGGGGCCGTCACCTTCGTCGCGGCCGGTGGTGTGCCGGCTTCCGTATTCGTTCGTCGTCGCGGAACAAAGCCTCTTTCACCATCGCGGTGAATACACCATTCCAGAAAAATGTCAGAGGGGTCGGTCGATGTTTGTTTTTCCTACACCCTTCCGTGTTAGAGTGTTAGCAGGAGACTCATCATGGTCATAAATCATGAATCTTCAAACTTTACAATTTAAAACGAATCGTGGTTAAACTCATTTTGGTTGATCCACATCCTCCTTGCTTTCAATGAATGAGGAAATTAATCGAGAGAATTCTAGAATTCAAATAATAACCCCTACCTTGCTTGTCAATCAGTGACAGTGGAAGTAGAGGTATGGCAGACGTTGATTCATTGATGTCGGGAAGTGTCCGGGGTAGGAGACCATGGAAGAAGCGTCGTCAGCGTTCTTTGCGGTCAGCTCCTTCTCTTTTTGGCATGGTCCAAGATCGAAGAAAGAGATTTTCATTCTTCGGTGGACGTTTAAGAGGTCTTCTTCGCGTTCTTCATCGAGATATATTTCTTTATGTGTTGTCCAAGCTCCACCAAAATGCTATGCCAAAAATAATAGAGGAATTGTCTACATATTGTTGGAACAACAACACAAAAAGTTGTGTTTAATTAAATGAGAAAACTCATTTAATTAATGGGATGGAATGGATTCAAATTAAAATTCAAAATTAGGGGAGGTGGAGAGTTACAATTATATGAAGAGAGGATTGGCACATTTTTTAGGGAAGTCCAAGGGTTTCCCCTCACTTATGGGGAGTTCAAGGGGTTTTGAAGCCCGTGTGGTCCCCACCAAGGATATCCTTCCAATGGAGGTTATGTGTAGGTGGGACCCACCACCATAAACTCTAATGGGAGGTTAGGGTGTGGTGGCCCCCACCAGTAAACACCTCTTGGAGGTTTTAACCACCTCAAAAAATAAAAACAATCTAACACTTTTTTTTATTTCACTTTATTAAAAACCCCAAAATCTAACTTCCATTCTCGTTAGAACGGAACTGTGGTGAAGGTCTCACTAAGCATTCACCAACACTGAAAGTTCAACGATGCCCTCAAAATTCAATTCCGAGCACTGGTTCAAAAGTTATAAAATCCTGCTCGTACGTTTACTAAACATACCCAAACAAAACTTTAGAAATTGATTTTGGGCACACTGGGCCTCGGAATCAAGTGCCATAAATTTTCGTGGGCTCGTAAAACTCCCTTGTATTTATGAAAAAAAAATTCCATGGAATTTTTGGGTAATGAAAAAATTTATTATAATTATGTTTCTAATTTTCTATATATACCATATATTTAGGGCATATAATAGAAGAAGTGAACAAATAATTTTATCCTTTAAGGCGATAACGTATTCTTTGAATGAACTCATATAAATATCCTCTTTAGTATCCTAGGGTGGTATTTTTTGGATATCATCACATCTATAATTTTGATAAATAATTATATACATATTATTAGTATGGTAATGATGAGATAGATTTCTATGAGTTCCACTTGTATAATTTAGGTGAGAGGCTCTTTTGGAATTTGATAAATGATGATTTAATAAAAAAGTCATTCTCTCGACATAATGCCTTAATAGATATGGATTCAAATATAAGATAGTTTTATGATGAAATTCCTTAATACAATAAAATTTTGATAGCTTTTTTGGTGATTCAGAAGATATATTTTTTATGAAATTCTTTTCTGAACTATTTTAACATTCAATAGAATAACATATTTTCCAATATTAATGTGTTTTAATTTTACATATAAGGTAATCTTGACTAATTAATGTATAAGAGGTGAACTTTTCAACCATATATTATCCCATTTGTCCAGTTTCATCATTTTTATGATATTTAAATAATTTGGAAAAATATTCTCTTCATAAACTATCATTAATGTCAATTTTGAAACTATTAATTTAAATTTACATTAAATAAATACATATATATTATTTTAATATAGTCTATTAACAGAACCGTAATCTATCTTATTCATCTACGAAATCCTTGTAATATAATAACTCGGTAAAATTGTTTCACATTTAATGTTATAATTATGATTTATTTTATATTTATATTAATTTAATTAATAATGTATTATCATTGTGAATGTATTTATGTTCTTAATATGTTTAATAAATATTATAAATAAATTTTAATTATGAAGATAAATTAATTAATAACATTTTATATATTTATATACATTCATAACATTATTTTTTTTATGAGAGAACACAATAGATGTTTAAAATTAATAGTGGGAAATTTTTTATTTTCAATTACTTTAAATTACATGTTTTTATATTTCATGGAAAATTTTCCCTCCAAAATTAAAATACAAGACTAATTCCAAAAGAGTTGAATAATATTCCTCAAATATAATGTTTTCCAAAATTATTTCCTTGATAATCAGTTTTATCTTATATTATCATAATTTACCATTTACATAGCTCATTATTTTTTCCATAGTTACTATTCATAATGCCAATAAAATATAGGGGTCCTATTAAAAAAATTTGGTCCCCACTATTAAAAGATGTAATACATTTATTCAAACTTGATACAAATAGGTGGAAATTTTAATTTTGAAAACATGTTCGTAAAACATTATGAAGACAACATTTAGAAAAAAATAGATTTTTAAGTATAAAACTGGATTCATTATCATCCTATGAATATTAAAAATATTATATGAATGTTAGCCATTTATTTTGATATCTATCAAATATAATTTTTATTAAAATAAATAATAACATTTTTTAATTTAATTTATTATGGTAAAATTATATAACAACAATAAAAAATATTTTCCATTGAAAATCTTATTTTGCATTAATTGAATTTTTTAAAATCAATTGATAACAAATTAATTTTTTTATAAGTGTTCAATCCATATAATTTTAAAAATTATTAATTTCTATAAATACAAATCGTATTTAAATTTTAGGTTATATATATATATATATTATATTATAGTTCATGAAAACATTTTTTTTCAAATGCTATTTTAGAGATTTAAATTATTTAATAAGAAATATATCGTAAATCCTTAGGGTGAAACTATATTCAATATAAAAATTTTCATCCTACAAAATTCTAGAATTAAACATTTTGAAAATATTAGGTTTCGTATTCATCATAATTTCTCCATATTCTCACATCACATGTTCTATCATAAGATTTATAAAATGATCCTTTACAATACATATCATCTTATTCCTCAACACAAGAACTCTAGTTTCATGGATAAGGATATTGTCTTTATATTAAGATATTTCAGGTTCAAATTGTATTTTTGTATGGGATAACATGCGTTGGGTCATGGTTGTACTTCTTTATCATTGATGTATGGGAAACATCATGTTCATTAGAGAGAAATGGTAAATTTACTGAATGGTAAGCCATAAATCCAACACTTTTTATGATTTGAAATGGTGTGATTTACATAGTCCTCACATTAAATTTATTAATAAAACATATTACACCATTACATATAGTTACTTTCTGAAAAACATGTTCTCCCACTTGAAATTTAAAATCATTAATTTTGTTTTCTACATCTCTTTTTTTCCATATATGATATAATTGATGTGCGATTGAATTTCCTTTACTATTTCAATTTTCTCTACCACATGTTCATTTCCCAAAAACATCCATTAATTAACACCATCAAAAAATGTTGGAGTATGAAATATCTCTCCATATAAATAAACATATATTTCTATTTGAAAGCATTAATGGAAGTTATTTTTATAAAAATTATATAAAAAAGGTAAATGATGATCCAAAAAACCAAAAATGCAAAGAAAGTATGACTTCTTAATGTATTCTAATATTTTTATTATCATTTCAAATTATCATTTATTTTTTTGAGTGATAATTTACCCACAAATAAATGTTCGTATCATGTTCATTCAGACGAGTTTTCTAGAATTTTATTTCATATCTTGGTTCATGGATATACACAATTGAACGATGTTAACCATGGACCCTTTTTGAATTCACTAATATTGATTTTTCAACATTTTTTATAGGTACATTTTGAAATACATGAAGGAAATATGTAGATAATATGATGTTATCGATAATAAAATATATTTAATAATTCTTCCTAGGAGTATTTGGTATTCCATTAACAATATCTATAGTATTGTCTTCCCATTTCCAAATTAAATTATATAGAGGATCCATGAATCCACATTGATTCTACATCTCATAATTCACATTTTAAAAAACCAAACATATTGAATAACATATATCAATGTCCTCCATCATATAATCCAAAAAAGTATTCCTAAAATATCTTTACATCTAGATGATACCCGAGTGAATATATAAATTTGAACTTTGAGAATAATCCAATAGGCCCCTCATCAATTCAGGTATATACGAAACAAATAACCTATTTTAAAAATTCAAAACTCTATCCATGTAAATGATTTTTTCCAATTTTCAAACATTCATGGTCTCATTAATCATTTAAAAATTCTAATCATCTATCTGAATTTTTATCTTTTCCAATAAACATGTTTTGGAAATCATTTGAAAAAGGGATGATATCTCCCCTTATATAGTACTTTATAAATCAGTATATACTATACCCCTGAATATTGGATCCTTTTAGATCCTATTTCTGTCAAGAACCCCATAATAATTCCAATTCAACGTATATTATACCTTATTCTCCTTTCCTGAGTGATAATATATTATGAAATAAAAAAATGAATACATAGAGAAATTTAATTTTCACTATGTTGATCTCATTTTTGAAATATGGATATTAAACTATTCTAATCATTTTAATTCTCCAAATTTTTACATAATTGATAATGTCACCATATATTCAATGAAAATATTATGAACACCAACTATTGGTCATGGATATTATAGTAAATTTCATGAACCATCATGTGCATTGATATATAAGATATAACATTATCAGTCATCATAAATAAATGAGAAAATATATTATTAAATGCATAACTATATATAAAAAATATTATATTTCATAATGGTAATGTAAAAATAGGATCATTCACCAATATCCACTTTAATTTTTCAAAACAATATTTATATTCCACTATTCAGAAGAATACAATTCATGTACATTTAATCATGGATAATGTATTATAAAATCAAAATAAATATTTAAAAAACCATCAAAAATAATATACCAATCTAATGAAACTACATATGCATGTTAAACTCAATTGTGTGGAACATTATTTGACTACAATTATCTTCACAATATCAACTAATATTCTACCCTTAGTGAAAATATGGACAAAAAACTTAGATTTTTATATAAAACATTCATACATGCCACTTTTATGTTAAAAAACTATTCTTCTATGTGTCTCATGAATGAACATCATTTGATTCTAATGATCATTATGTTTTCTATATTACACCAACATATCATCAATTAATACCACATAAAATATCAAATTGTTCCTTGAATATTTTTTTCATTATATCGATTAAGAGATATGGTTCAAAAACCAATACAAAATAAATTTCAATGAAATCATAATTTCCATTCCACCAATGAAATGAAATACATATATTAACATAATTACTCACTCCTAGCAAATGACACCGATAGAAAATAACAGTTACTGAACATTATTGGGCACTATAAATTCAACTGAATAATTAAAAAGTATTAGGCATATGTAACATGTCATTACCATAATAGCAATGATTTCCCTATAATCAACGCACAAGATCATTCCTATATCATTCCTCTTTACCAAAGAAATAAGGGACCCAATAGTGACATGGAATTTAATATAACTCTATTGTTTGAAAAAATATTCTAGTTGTTTATTCAATTACACTAGTTCCACATAAGACATTCTATAGTGAATATTTGATATTTTCTTACATCAAAACTTGAATCAATTTAAAATTTAACCACATGATCTTGTGGATTTCAAAGTAGTTAATTGTAAAATACATCATTGTATTCCTATGAAATAAATATATCCTAACATTTATGATTTCATTCATCATTTATATATTTTTTTCTTCTATTTTTCACTACTAATATGATTCATAAGATATATTTGTGGTGAATTTAGAAATTATATAGGTGACTATATATCCCCTCTAAATATAAGGAATTACATGACTTCATCATAAATCACAATTTCATTCCCTATATAAAAAATTCTTTATTCATATTATGAAATATATTACATAAATATGATTGTATCAAAATTTACTATAGTTACAATAATAATATAATTAATCATTAGGTGTTATAATTATAACTGAATAATAAATCAAAATTTTGTTGAAAATTACACTTGGGGTTTTGGAGAATAACACCATTATTAATACTCTAAGGAAATTTCTCTTTTCATTAGAAAACATAAGAGATAAAAAGATTGAGATGATTCAAAATCAAATAAATCATTAGCTAAATTGGAGGTTATTATTGATGTATAAACCACCATATCATTAGTATCATTATCCTAAAATATTTTGATCATATAATATTATCTTTATTTCATTGGACTTTTCTGGGGAATGTTCCTTTGACACATGGGATAAAAACATTCATAGTGTTAATTATCCTTTTAGTAGAATAATTTGATATTATAATATTCCTTCATTCAAATTAAATCATGATCCTAATTGACCTCTCTACACACATGTAGAAAACTCTAATTACAAACATATATATTCCACTATAAATCATTCAAAATTAATTAAAATTTGAAAATTTAAAACTTTCTCTCTTCATTATTTGTACTATTTTTATTTCTAAAATTTGCAGAAACCCATTTCATATCATTAATTCCTTTGAATATATATGAATAGGAAAATTCATTATATATTGTGATGAAACATGATATAATATAATCATATGATAATATTGTTAGGGAGAAAAGTTCCCTTCAGATGATTAGTATAATCCAATCAATGACATGATTAATCTAGCAATTTATATAACATATATTGTATACATCATTCATTATAGACATTGATTAGTTTTTTTTTTCATATATTGAATTTTTTTATTTAAATTTATATTATACATAGTAAATGTTTTTACATATATGGTCTGTGATGAAAAGGAAATTATTTTTCCATAAAGGGTACATTCAATTCATTCCACTCCATTATTGAAAATTATAATTTATATGTATTTTTAAATATAATTTGTCACCATTGATCATCATCACCTAAGATATGATATTTTAACTTGAAAACCATATCCCTTTTATTAGTTATGAATGTGAGAAATATATTTCTTAAAGAACATATCCATTTCTTATCAACAAATGGATTCGAAGACCATTAAATGATATAGTATTCTAGTACATTATGTAATATATCATTGTTACAAAACGATATGGATAAGTATTATTCTTAATATAAGAAATGATATCATTTATAATTATACATATCTTCCCAAATATAGTTATAATTTATGCATATCAAGCTAGAGGACCAGCTCTAGCTTTGTTATCTTTAACAGGATGGAAATTTCTACACGGATTGCATGAATTCACATGGGTTTCATTATTTCCTGAAGGTTATATTTTTAAAAAATAACAATGAATATATAATTTCATTGAATTTTGTAACCTAACAAATAATCCAAAAATTGGAAAATGTGACATAAATTTAAAATTTCATTCATAAAAAATACCATAATAAAAATATGTTTTCTTTTGGAATATTTTCAAATCATTTAAATATTTCCAAAACCAATATTAGGGTATATAATTAATATTTTAATTATCCCATTTATATCCCACATGAATGTCATACCACTTTGTAAATAGGACCATTATCTGTCTCTAGGTGATGATTGAGTCCATGAAAAGTGATCATTTATCAGTGTTATTTCTCTTATATATTACTATAAAGGATCCACATTATTTTTTTTAATCTCGAAAGTGATATATTTCTATGATAACCATAAATTATCTACCTTATTAAAACAATGTTATATTTTCATGTATGCATAATTATCGTCAATTTTAGTTATAGGGATATATTCAAGAATATATGTTATCCAAAAAAAATTTCACTATGATTCTACTAAACATACAATAATACCAATTAAAAATACCTTACACCTAGTTTCCCTAACATGGTGGTAACACTAATACATTGGAACAAGATACATGGAATCTCAACCCAAAGGACTGAATAGTTTTTTGTGGTTATCAATATGGATACATACATGAATTTCAAATTATAATTGATAGAAAAAAATAATAACTATTATTTTATTTAATAAAATTGTTATTCCCATTAATATATCCCTAAATATCATTCATAAAATATTTCCTATAAATTTTGAAAAGGAATGATAAGAAATGGGTGTGATTATATGCCCAGTAAGGGAATGCATACAATAAAAGATAATTTAAATAAGTAAAAAATAATATATATTTATATGTAAATATTCAAAAACACATTCCATTTAATCAATAACCTTAGAATATTTAAAAATATAGTATAAAAAGTTATGGTCAAATAATTCCATATAAATAATCATATATGGTTAAAGCATATTCATTGTTAACATAAAAAATAATATAATAAAATAGAGATAAATAACTACTCACATATTTAGGGAATCCATAATATTGAAAATCATAAACATACCATCAATTCCTTATGACAAAGCATCTTATATAAATGCATAAGTCCATTGCCAAATATCCATAATAGTTTGTCTACTGGGACCTTAAAATGTGTTGTGGGGATATAGAAGATCCCACCAATCACAGACTAAGTTTAATTGATTCTTTATATTAATTGGGTTAAAAAATCAATATAAAAAATATAATATAAAAACTATAAAATGAAATTTCAATACATTCCCGGTTCAGTAAATATAATAATAAACAATTCATAATACTATGGTGAATGGTATCAACATTGTACATCCCCAATAACACTAACCAAAAACAATTTCATGAAATAAAAAATATTCTATCATTACCACATATCCCTATTTTAGTGTAAGTAATATGGGGCCTATTGGCATTGATGAATATAAATATTCTAAAAATATGATTAAAAACATTTTTGAGGAAAAAAACCTTATCACTTTGATAATCGCTTTTACATTTTTTTTGACAAATTTTGAAAATAAAATTTTTACAAAAAGATCCATGATAACCTATAAAGGATTTATTAATGAATCTAGATTATATTATATAGGGTCCCTTCATACAATCTATATAGGTTAAAAACACGTTCCATTAATGTGGTTGTAAAAAGGTCAAAACTGACACATTTGGAAAATGAAAATAATATTACCTTCAAGACATTTCTTAAAAAAATTATAAAATGTGTCAAAATATATTTAATAATTATACATTAAAACTTATATAATAAAATGAGGAAAATATTTTTATAATACAATAATATATATGAAAATTTATTTTCAACAGAAGAGAGAAATTAAGACACCTTTTCTGAAAATAATTTTCGCAATTAGTTTCAGTAACTGAGAGAGGAAAATTATACCATTACATTATAAGTCCATTAATATTTAGATCTATAGAAAATTGTCGCTGTTATTGATATAAATATTAAAAAATTAGTTTAAGGGATACTTAAACATAAGAAATCCCATATAACGTTGAGATTGTGATATAATCCCTTACCTCATGTTAGTGTCCCTTCTTATGTGTCCAAACCTACTATATAATAAATATAGATTTATTATAAATCAATTTTATAGTCATATATATATATATATATATATTTCTTATAATATTCATTATTTAATTATAATCTTTTATCACTCGTTTATTAAAAGTTCATTTTTAAATTCACTACTTTGGATAATAACTTCTTCATTAATCATCTGCGTTATAGATGGGAAAATTCAGTTCATTTAATTTTACGTTGAATAAATAAAATACATAATAGTTTCCATAATATATATATATATATATATATATAATTTTTAATAATTTTATTTTTATTTAGAGGGTCCCATAAAATATAAAGACAGAAAAATGAATTAAACAATTCATGGAAACAGTATGTCGCACATACACATGAATGTAGGTTTCAATTGTAAATAGATTGAAAATGTTAGGTAAATAACGAATCACCAGTATATAATAATTGTTTTTTCAAATATATAATCTACATTCATTTAATATATTCTAATTATTATTCATGTTATACAAAAAAACACATCGCTTCGTGGAGGTTAGTGTTCACCCATATGCAGGAGCGATGATATCTTTTTCCAACATATTCGAATATAAGAATTAAAAAATAATATTATAATTACAAAAGTAAAATTAATTCATATGTTTCATATAAATAAATTATACCCATCATAATAAACATCCATTATAAATGGTGTTAGAAAATGATTTCCATCATTATGTGGTGACAACAAGTCATACATATGGATGAGAAAAAACTATCACTTCTCATTTGATGGGAAAATGAGTTTTTAATGACAATTTAATAATAATAATAATAATAAAATTTATCAATTTTCTAAATAATAGGGATACTATTTTATTATAATGATTTTATATTTCTATGACTTACATGAAATCATAAAATGGAAAGTAAGCTCCTAATATGATTACCTCTTTAAAAAATCAAATCTATTATATACCGTCTTATGGATCCTAGGGTCTATCTTTTGTGAAGACCAAGACACCCAAAATGTGGATAATAAATTTTATATGGTACTTTAGTGGATATGGTTCAACTATATGGAAATAATGTGTAAAGAATTGAGTGGGTGATTTTCCTTTTTTAATTGATGTGAGGGGAACTTTGAGAATTTACAAATATATTATATTATAATAATGTTATTTTCAAGATAAAATTCCCTAAAAGGGTATTTATTCTACTATATGATGGTATATGATTGTAAAATCATCATCTTATTTGATTTGGTTTGTTCTATTTGGTTTTTAACCCTTATAGATTGATTTAGTCACTTAGTTTACATATATAATCATTACCCAGAGTAAATTATATTTTTCTCTTAAAGGTATATAATTTTTTAAATAATGTAAGTACAACCTCATAAATGTAAATTTTATTAAATTTTTAATATTATTGTATCCCCATTGTCCTCTTTTTTGATTTTTATAATTTCAAAATAATTTATAAAAATACTATTATGATTAATTATCATTAATATCAATTTTGAATAATATATTTAATTTTGTCATGAATGTCATAAAAGAAAAGTATGAATTGAAATATAATCCATTGACATAAAAATAATATGTTATATTAATCTTCAAAGTTCATGGAACAGTGTAAGTCGCTCAAATAATATATCTTTTGATAATAAAAAATTGTTTAATTTTTTAGTAATTCAAAAAATACTATATTACATTTCTTATTTAATAAGTAAAATTCATATATAAATTTTCATAATTAAAATAATATTAGTAATTATAAAATATATATTTCAATTAATTAATTATTTTTTTCTATATAAGTAAACATAATTGATTTTTAAATGTAATAGTGTGACAATTTGTATTTGTGTCATCATTTAATATTATATAGGTCATTTTAATAGATAAGTATCCCTTAAACAATTAAAATTCAAACCAATTGTGTTTAAGGTCGAATTCAATTAATCTAATAGAAATTTTGATGAAAAATGTTCACCTTTACACAGAGATTTAACTAAGATTTACCCAATTTATCCTTTATCAAGGTGATAAAATATTCCACTGTTATAGTACATAATTCATAAAAAATAAGTGTCCAAATAAAAAAATTATTCCCCTTGGTTAAAAATATGGAATATATTTTATAATATCAATTATCACTATGATTAATAAATTAGTTTTTAAAATTAATATGTAAAATATGATGATAACCTCTTTGAGGAAAATATTGTTTTGAAGCCACAAAATGGATTTATTGACATCCCATGAATATTAATAATATTATATGAATGATAGTAAATTTCATTGAATATATATAATGTATATAACTCTTCAAAATAATTCACCACTAATGACTGATTAAATTTAGTAATATAAAAACACATTATCAATATAAAACCCACTTTTCAAAAAAAAAATCATTTACATTTAATTTATTTTTATTTTTATTTTTATTCAATTGATAACAAATTATTTTATTTTATAATTGTGGAAAAAATACATTTACATTTATATATTTATATTTGTACCCATCAATATAACTCATATTGTATAAGGATATACTACATTAGATTCATTTAGACTCAGTTTCGGGTGCATCTAAATCTATAAAAATGATTAAATATGTTTAAAAATAAATTTAATATGAATTCTCAAGATGTTACAGTATATTTATTTAGTTTCAAT
The DNA here is from genome assembly GCA_963277665.1 of Viscum album. NCBI lineage: Eukaryota > Viridiplantae > Streptophyta > Magnoliopsida > Santalales > Viscaceae > Viscum > Viscum album. The sequence goes on from OY728155.1 coordinate 706,054,805, forward strand.
AATATAATATATAAATTAGTGTTTCAAATATGTTATTATTATATGATATCAAATTATCTTATGATGAGGTTAAATTATATAAATTTAGAATGAAAACAAGTTGGGTATGTCATCTATGTTATATTATGATCTCACATATTTTAGAATATTTTGGAATATTTTATATTCATTCCTTAGAATATATATATTGATTGGGAAAAATATGTATTATATTATATCTATTCCTTATTGGAAATTTTATTTTTTTTTCATTTTATTAATAATGTGGAAGCTCATTATCTTGGGGAATTGAATACTTTAAAAGATCCAATAAATTATGTATGATTTTATCAGTAAAACATTTTCATACTTTTATGTTTACCAATATCAATAGAACTGACAAAGATTAATTTACTACAAACTTGGAATAATTTATTTTTCATCTCCCCAAATTTCATAATGATTATTAATTTTTATGCATGTATAATGACTAAATTCATTAATACAAACCTCAATCCCATTAATTATATCATCATCAATATTAGATCTGGGCATTCATGTAACCTCACTATTCTTGATCTATCATCTATAACTCTGATTAAAAATGTATAACATAATATGGTAATTGATTTTACTACACCATAAAATTCTCAAAATCAAATCCAAAACGCATGTATAAGAAAAAATATTTAGATTTTCATTATTATTTTTTGCAAAATCTAAAAATCATCAACCCCATTATCATATTCAACCTAAGTTCTATATGAAATTGTCAATGTATATTCCCCTAACCACATTATCTATTAGTAAAAAATTATAATTATAATAGAAAATAAATATATATTGGGACATATTAAGAAAAATAGATTAATTTATATCATTTGAACATATAAATATACACACATATATAAATTTAAAACATACAATTTAAATAAATAAATAATAAATATATATATACATATATTATAAAAATATAATGTTATTTTTAAAATTAATATAATAAATTATGAACTTTACATGTAATATCTATAGAATTTATAGATTAAAATTATAAATTTTAAAAAATATATATTAAGCACAATAATGATATAAATTATAACCCTGAAATAAATTGACAAACATTTATATATTGTCAATTAATTTATAATCACATATAATTATATTTGTAAAATTATTTTAAACCAAATTAATTGATATGAAAAAATAATTATTAATGATGAAATTATTATCCCAAAAAACGTATAACCATAATTTATAACAGAATTATATTTTTAATATTAATAAAATTATAAGGAAACACAAGTTATAATACATAAAATTAATAAATAATAGTTCTGTATAGGTAAATAAATAAATAAGATCATAAAATAAAAAAATATCAAAGAAAATAATGAATATTATGAACATAAAAAATTCTTTGAAAAATTAATAATTTGATGAAAAACATCCATCACCACAACATCATTATTTTATATACATGACATCATATTTCATGAAGGAAATTTTTTTTAACTATAAATAGATATTGATGGTTGATGGTTGTGGAAATCATACAATAAAAGTGGTATAAAATACTAGTGACTGGAATGTTGTTGAGGATTATGGAATGAGGTATATGTATGAAAGATGGTTTTATGAGGTGAGATATACTGTAAAAAATGGATTATTATGAAGTCCAAATTAGAAGGTATAGTATATTCCTTAGTCTGTGAGGAAGGTTTTTGAAAAACATATCAACAAAATAATGAGGGGTAAAGAAATAACCTGATATTTTATTTTATTTTACATATTTTAATATAATTTATTTAATTAAAGAAGATAAATTAGAATTTTTATTAACATTTATTTGAAAATTAGAAATAAATAATGTATTATATCATTTTTTGTAAAATATCTGATTATAAAACCCACATAGGTAGTCATTTAACATCCCTTTTTAGATAACTTATATTAAGACTATGTTTTTAAAATTAGTGTAAAATCAATAGTCATTAAAACCCTTCAACTATTGGTTTTATCATTGTTTATCCACTAACTATTCCGATTTCACCTTTAATTAATTTTGATCCACCAATTTTACCTCTTATGTAATTAGCATATGTAAGTGTTCCTGTATGTACACCCTAAATACATACACATGGAACATGTTACATTCATTATTATAGATTAGAAAATATCATAGTTGATAGTCTTATGTAAAAATGTTTTAATTTATCTTGATGAAGCTAATTTAGCCATAACTAATATATCTCTTATCTAATATCTCTTCCACTAAACAGTATCACAATTATCCTAAATATCATCCATTTCCATGAGGGTCCATCTAATTATATTAATTAGTAGAAACAAGGTCTGCAAGAACCAATTGATTGTTTATAGTGTTCGGTTGTAAAAATACATATAATATTAAACCATATGTCCTATTAAGATGCTTTATTAGATGATTCATGAAAAATATTTATAAATTAAACATATTAATATAATATATTAATTTTAATTATCTAGTTACAGGATCCAATAGATTTAAAATATGTATGTAATTTTTAAATTAAAGAATCCATATTAAGAAATTAAAAACAACTGTATTGGGAAAGGTAAACAAATTCCCCAAGACAACACAGTTGGCGAATACATTATCGATAATATATGTTTTGTTTAGGAGAGTGGTTTTAATATGAATATTGATACATGCTATAGGTTCCTACCAATTTACCTAGAATCCCTTATGGAATAACACTTCCAATGTTATTTTCCTTTAAGGATTATAAGAATCCAAAAAAATTAAATTTGAAAACATTTTAAAATAATATCATTATTTCAAATAATTTAAAAGGGAATTGAAAACATATTTTAATAACAATATTTAACCCATTAGAAATCTTTAAATGAGGTATTAATTATTTTTTAATAATATAGTAAAAGTAAAAATTGATATAATTAATAACATGTTTATTCATTCCCACCAATTTTAAATTCACTATACTTGAAAAATAAATCATCGCATGAATAACTTATTCATTTTTTCATGAGAAAAAAAAATATTGGAATTTTATAACCACAATGAGGTATTTGTTTCCATGAGTTCTATTTTAAGTCATTTATTCATAGGAAATCATCATATGAAAAAAATGGATGTGAAATTTTATTTATTTTATAAATTCAGGATAATGAATTTTTATATGGTTTATAATATTTAAAAATGTGGGGTTAAATGAATAAATGTACTCATAAATAAATATATAAACGAAATATCCATCATCCCACAAAAATTATATGATGAAACAATCAGTCAATGATGAAAATTTACTTTTGTAGTGGAAGAAAATATCGATATAAATTTTTATGAGAATTGAAAAACTAAGAACCTCTCTATGAATTTATCAAACATAAAACTTTCTCCTCCATGGCCATTTCTGAGGAAGGATCAAAGAGAGAAGTACTAAAATTTATCATTATGTTAGAATACAAGAACTTTCTTAATAATTTCATTATAAATGATGCAAAAATATATTATAAATCAATACAACTAGAGTGAGAGGAAATGGTAGATGAGTAGAAGACTCGAGGAGAATGACTATAATTTTTGGAGAGAATTGTCTATGTTTCCTAAATATTAATCCAAATTTTAAATTAATTTTATAAACATATATTTATATTAAAATTAATCAATATTATTTTTGAGGAGTGAAATTTTTTCGGGGCCATGTGACATATGTTTTGAGTGTTTAACAATATTATATTTCATTTTGGATGTTTGATCAAAACATGAGGATAACCTTTCAAACTATATATACTAATAAAGTTACATTTCTATTTCATTATATATAATTTCTTGTCTACATTGGTTAATAGGACACACCATGTTATCAGTTTATGGTTTTTTTTTGGTAAATCCATAAATGGTCCTCATGCCTCACAATATCAACCTTTTTTATTTATTATATTGAAGAGTAACCCCCACACATCACATAGTATTCATGCATTCATTTTATATCATGTTCTCACATAGTCACTGATGTATTAAAGATGTGAATTATCTAAATGTACACTAAAAATATAGTTTGGTTTTGGTAACAAACTTATGAACTATGTGTTCACCTATAAATATTAGAGTACACCTTCTATTCTCAAACAAATATATTATTAGCCGAATGAGACTAATACATATATTAATAAATTTTAAGGCACCATTATTATAGGGGCCCTGCATTTATTACATTAATTTTACATGATTTTAATGATAAAAAACTAAAAAACATCACACCACGAGGATCCGAAGGACTCGTGACTTGGGAAACCAAGGAACATACATAACTTTTACAATATAAAACACTAAAATTTATTTAATTCCTCCTTCTCTAGCTTCATATTGGCCCTTGAATTCTCCTTAGTACAAGTAGTCACCTAAGGATATACACCAAAATGGGGTGAGATAAAATCCCAATAAGTGGATAGATACGAACAAGAGACAATATAATGTGGGGTCATAATAATCATTATCAACATGACATAGGCATTATATCATACGCATGAGGGGAATCATTAATAAAATACTTGGAAATTTGATATGCATAAAAATGAATTACCATGTCTTAGTGGTCAACTACAACACATATTTGTGAGAAAAGGTAGCATCATGTTCATGAATATTTAACATTAACTCATGAGGTTATTCACATTACACAATGAACTGGAGAGCTATATAATTTTATGTGCACTCGTCACATTATAATATCAACATTGTGATATATAATTCTGGTCACAACCGTCACAACACAAAATTTACATTATCATGAATGCCACATAGAACATATTTAGATCATAAACAAAAGAAACACATGGGAATGGAATGGGTTTCACATCATATATAATAAATTCATAGAAATTGGTTTCTCAAATGAAATATGGTATAAAATATTTGATACAGGAGACTTAAACCATTAGTGATACGTAAATGGTGTGTTTTTGAAAGAAAAGTTTTTTTGGAATACATATTTGTTGACATAAAATCATTTGGAAAACATATATGTGTCATAAAATTTATTATAATGAGGAATAAATTATTTTTAAGTAATAAACATACTAAAAATGGAGTGAATGAGGGAAAACATGAAGAACGAATGTTGGGTTCGAGAATCCCCCTTACCTTGTGTCCAAACACTTTATCCACATTAATGTCTTATATAATCAAACTATATTCACTAATTAACACTTATAAAACCATTTATACATGTAATTGATTCAATGTGATTTTTATGTTCTCTTATGTCCATTTTCATGAGTTATAGAGTTTAAATTCATTGTTTGGCATCGTTTTTTTCCATAGTTTCCATGTACGGTTCATTAGTATTCATTAGTGGATGTTTGTATAAATCATGGATAAAAATAAAAAAATTATATTATATGTTATTTATGATAATATATAAGCTTAAATGTTCTTATAATGATTATGGTTATATACGATGTTGATGAATCTTTTGAAAAAATTTAATGAGGATCGTTTTAGGTTAATTTGGTCATTTCATGGATCACAACGAACATGTTTTATTTAATCATTTAGTATTATATATAAATGTTTTATCTGGTACATATAATGGGATAAAAATGCATATTAAAATCTATTTTAAACCATTTAATAGTTTTATCACTATCCTTGAATGAATTTAATGAAAAATGGATGTGCATTTCCCATGATGTAGGTAAATTAACACGTCACGGGTGACAATTTCATTTTCTTAAGAGATAGAGAGGGGGAATATTATAATGAAAAAATCTTCCAATAACATGATAAAATTCCATTATATAAATAATAATATAGTTATTATGACATTAGGATAAGATAAGTTTTGAATTGGATAATAAAATAAATGAAATTTCAATTGAATTTCAAAGAATAGATTGAGAGAAATTGCCTCTTGAATTCTCCACCTGACATCCTCCACAAGGCACCTAAGATCGGAAATTGGATGATACCAAGATCTCATAGACACAGGGGATGGGATATGTTAGATATTTTGGTAGAATTTGGACAAGTATTGGATCTTAATATGTGTGAAGAAAAAAGGTTGTGAGCGGTGGTATTTATATTGGAGGGGATGGGTGTTTTCTCAATATTTATTTCATTAGTTTATGATTTTCCCAAAAGAGAAGATATAAGGATGATTCCATAACTAAATATAGTGAAGATATATTTTGGGTTCGATCCAATGATCATTTACATCATCCATGACTCAATAATGATGCATAAATTTATTAAATTATCATATTTTGTAAATTAAGGAATTACACTATTCACCTAAAATTAATGTATTCCAGAAAAATATCAAAAGTTAACCCTTACCATTTATCAGCAGGTATAATTCATAAATGAACTACATTTTACAAAACTAATTTCCAAAATATGAGTAATTTAATTTAAAATTATAATCATAATGTACTTAAAAAATATAAATTTTAAAATTACAAATGTTTTTTATCATTTTGAAACTTTAATTAAGGTCTCATAAAATTATTATAAGACATAAAAATACTTGTTTATGAATAAATTTCATGAAAATAAATTTTATTTCAAATTATTAATTTATTCATTAAATATTAATTAAATGCAAAAATACCAACACTATAATATAATTATTTTATATTATCACTTATATGGTGGATAGATTTTATTTAAATTAACATTGGTAAGGTTCCTATTCACTTGTCCAATTTTCTATTCATAAGGGTCATATAAACATTCATAATGGTTACATTACTATTCATAAGGGTATGTAACTAGTCACCAAAATTTAATTTCCCCCTATTAGATGCGAAATAGCTTACAAATCGCAACTATGTATGTCAGATTTTCGAAATTCAAATCACAGAAGTGACAATATTGTGTTTAAAGTTCACATAAAATTTAATAGTCAACCTAATAATGTTGGGGAATTGTTTCTTCTAATGAGATTTTATATGATTATACTATTCCATATTACTATAATTAGGTATAATTTTCATTGATAATGGTTTGGGTTGATACATTCTTCCCCTATTTTGAAATTCCACCCTTGAAATTTCATTTTACATAAACATGTTAGGGTACTTCTCCTTCATCAAATACATTGATTCCCAAGTTCTATAAACAGCCTATTGGTTTCTCCAAAACACATTGTCATGGTGGGTTTTCTTTTTCATTTAAAATTATGTATCTGGTTTAGAATCATTTCTCTCTTCTACTCCTAAGAAATATCATCATATTTTTCTACCACATCTCAATTCAGCACATGTGAGAGATTTGGAATGTACTTTCTCAAGAGTGATACATGAAACACATCATGAATGTGAGACTTATTCAATGTAAGTGCAAGCCAATAGAACATTTCTCATATGCAGTCAAGGATCTGAAAGGGTCCAATGTATGTTGGGATTAGCATCCCTTTCTCTCCAAACCCCATGAATCTGTTCGATTGTGATATTTTATAGAAGAATTCATCTCCAATGTCAAACTCAAAGTCCCTTAAATGGTTGTCAGAATAGATATTTTTTTTGAATTTAAGCAACTTTTATATTTTTTTAGAGGTCTTGACCCTTCTTGGTCATCTCTTTTACAAGATCATGTCCATGTATCTTTCTTTCTCCAACTTCATCCAAGCAGGATGGAGTTCTACATCATATTGCATATATAGCTTCATATGGAGACATCTGAATACTAAAGTGGAAAGAACTGTTGTATGATAACTCAACCTATGGGGGATTATGTTCCCATACACCTTTTAATTTAATAGAGTATGATCTTAGAAAAACATATAGGATATGAATAGTATTTTTAGATTTTCAATCAGTATGGTGGTGATAGGTCATGCTGAAATTCAATTCAATTATCATGGCATGTTGAATACTCTTACATAATTTAGATGTGAACATGGGATCACGATCAGAGGAAATAGAGAGTGTAACCCCTTGTATTCTTACGACGTCACATATATCATTTCAAGTTTTTCAAGTGAGAGATCTTCCCGAATAGTGACAAATCGGACAGTCTTGGTGATTTGGCCCACCACAACCTATATCACATTATTTCCATTGGATTTCTTCGAGAGACATGTGACCATGTGCATACTAATAATCTCCCATATCCACATGGGTATAGACAATTGTTGCATCATCCCATTGGACATCTTTCAATCTTCTTTAACTTGATGTCATATCAATCACCTTGAGATATACTCATAAATCTCTTTCTTCATGATGTCCCAACATAAGTGTTCGCCGAGATCACATTACATCATGGTGCGACTCGGATGGATGGATACTAGTGATCTATGTGAATTAGAAAATAGACCCTTATTTGACCTTGGTGATTAAAATATTGAAATCTGTTTTCTCAACTGAATCACACCATTATCGTAGATATGAACTCTTGTAGCTTCCCTTCCTTTACATCATTCACCTTGTTTTGTAACTATAGTTCATCCATTTGTGCCTCTTTAACCTTCTCCTCGAAAGATGGTTGGGAAATCATTTTGTAAAGGAAATATGTGTTCCATACTATTGTGATTTCAAAACCCATCCTTTGAATATCTTGGTAGATATTGTCTTCCTCAATCTGCAACACGGATAGAATAACAGGTTCTTTCCTGGTAAGAATATTAGCTACCTTATTTTCCATACCATGATGATAGTGAATATTGTAATAGTATTCATTGATTAGATCTAACAGTATCCTTTTTTCATGTTGAGATCATTTTGTGTGAATATATACATTAGTCCGTTTTGATCAGTATGTATGTAACACTTCTCACCATAAAGATAGTGCCACCATTTTTTCAAGGAAAAAATCCATGTTACTTGTTCTAGATCATGGGTCGGGTAGTTCTTCTAATGGATCATCAACATCTGTTTGACATTGGCAATCTCATTCTCATTTATCATGAGTACACAACCCAAGACTTTATTGTAAGAATCAATGTATATCAGAATACATTCTCCACATTTCGGTAATGTGATTGGACGTGTAATGATCAGTTTTCTCTTTAGCTCCATGAGGTTTTCCTCACATTCTTTTGTCTATACATACTTGACCCGTTTCCTTATAAAATTAGTTAGTGGGCATAAAATCATGATAAATTAATTAAAATTCATCCATATTACCCTAATAAGCTAAGAAAACTATGGATTTCTTTGACACTATAGAATCTGATAAATTTCTTAATCAACTTTATTTTTGAGGGGTCCATAGAAATTACATCACTTGTGATCACATGTCCAAAGAACGTGATATTCTTCATCCAAAATTCACAATTGAGGAACATGGTATACAACTTATCCTTTCTCAATGTCGACAATGCAATCCCTATATTTTCTTTATGTTTCTAATTCCTCTTGATGTAAATTATAATATCATTGATAAAAAATGCCACAAATTTGATGAGGTAATGTTTAACGACTATATTCATCATATCTATGAATATTTCTGTGGAATTAGTAAGGTCTACGTGAATCACCAGAAACTCATAGTTCCCATACCTATATGGAATGAATTCTTATGAATTTCTTCTCGCTTTACATTTGGCTGATGATATACAGAACAAAGATCCACCAATGGGAAGTATTTTGTTCTTCATTGCCGATTGAACAAGTCATTAATCCCTGGGAGAGGATACTTTTTATTTAGAGTGATCTTGTTGAGTCCCTGAAAATCAATACACATCCCCATTTATCCCTCCTTATTCTTCCCAAAGAGCACGGGTGCACCCCAAGGTGATGCACTTGGTCCTATGAACCCTTCTTCTTAATGTTCATGCAGCTGTATTGTTAACTCCTCTAGATGGATTGTATCCATCCTATAAAAACACTTTGTGATAGGAGTAGCTCTGAGTATGAGTTATATTGAGATCTATTTCATAGGATTTTTGGGAAGTATGGGTAACTCTTTAATAAATACATCACTTTATTCCATCTCAATGCGAATTTCCCTTAGGCGGATAACTTCATTTGACTCATCCATTTGGGTGAGGCATACTCTCTTCATAGTGAATCAACACCCACGCCATCGATGGATTTTTCAATGGAGATTCATGATCGTCCATGATTTTTTAGTGGAGCATGGTATGGTTTGGAATATGAAATTATATTTCCTTTTACAAACAGTTTAAATTATTTATATATAAAGAGATCCAATCTATCCCGAGTATAGCATCAAATTACACCAAATGAAGTATCAATAGATGTTCTGGAAGAATCATTCTTCATAAACCAACAGGTGAATATTGCAGCCCTTGAGGTGAAATGATTGCACCACTATATGTTTTTATAGATATATATACATTAATGTGTCGGTGCACTAGTTATATAGTTCTAGAAAACCAGTATGATATGAAGGAATGTGTAGAACAAAAATGAAATAATTAATTTTCCATTCTTGAGTGAATAAGAAGTGTACCTTCTATGACTTAATTTTATTTATCCACTTCCACGGTAGTGATGGAATAATCCTTCACTTGTTTTTTTAGATTTGGTGCATGTTGACATTGATTACTATTGAGAGCTAGAGGTTTAGTTAACTGGCTTGCATTGTGCCCTTAATCCCTATAGTTGTAGAATTGGACAATGGTTGGTTCTCTCCTTGCCTTCACAACATTTTACAACCATACCATGTATTTTTGACACTCTTCAACTTTATGGCCTTCCCTTACACACATGATACATTTCCTCATACCTTTGAAGTTGTTCCCATGATTCTTAATCTATCATTTTTGACATGTGGGTGGTTGATTTTTAGTTGCATCTTTCTCATTATATCCTCCAGCATGATACTCCATCTTATATTTATTATCACCATTTCCATGGGACCATTATAAAAACTACACCTCCACATTGATATCACATCGAATGACTTATTAATAACTCCCAATGTCTCAAATTGAATGATCATTTTCATGGTGTTTTTTTATCCACTAAATAATATATCAATATTTCTATCATTATTTGTAACAAATCCCAAAGATTACCTTGAATGACTTTTGAAATTAACTTCGTAGGTCATCACAAATTCTCCATCCTTTTTCATTATCTCTAAAATTCTCTCTTTATCTTCGTATGAAAATTTTGTGGGAAATACTTGTTAAGAAACATTATCTAAAATTCTTCCCACTCCATCTCTTCGTTTTTGTCTCTCGAATTGGTGTTCTTAATCAAACACACCATTCATCGTCCTCTCTATTGAGATGATTAATGGCCAAAAGTCACATTCTCTATATCAGAATAGTGAAGCAAAAAAATGTATTCTCCGTTGAGTTGACCCAATGGTGCATAAAAAGTGGATCAAAAGATCCACTAAACATCGGTGGTCGTTGAAGCATATGACAATCAACATCGAGTTTCTCCCTATTATGTGAAAGAGGGAATTCCAATTTTTTTAGGATATTATTCATAACTTGGGATATCTTGGAATGAATATCCATGATATTTTGAACTCCACCTCCAAAAGCATTGGAAATGTCAATAGGGAAATCGCTATGTTGTCCCTCACATGGGTTGTTGGCCTAGTTTCTTTGTGTTCTAACAATTTTCTAAAATAGAAACTGTTACAACAAAACAGAAATCATCAAGCTGTGAATGAATTATTTATAAATTTTTCAATTAAAAATATTATCACATATTTTTAAATCCCTGTGTTTATAAAATATTATTTTGTTCTTACATATACTTTGTCTCATACTAGGGTTTTTACTAAGGTTATCTAATCCTAATTCCCAAATTAACTAAATTATGCATCTAATACAAACTATAGCGACTGAGATTTTTATACATTTATTTTACATCATATTAATGATAACAAACATAAAAAAATTACACCACGAGGATCCAATGTATTTTTGTTTTTGGAAAACAAGGACCATATATAAATTTTACAATAGAAAACATAAATATTCATTTAATTCTTTCATCTGTTGCTTCTTATTTTTCCTTGAATTATCATGAGTACAAGTTGTTAGGTGAGGATGTACATCAAAGAATGGAAGAGCTAAAATCCCAATAAGATGACAGATAAGAACATGAGACAATATATCATATGGAAATCATGATCATTTTCAACATAAACTTGTCATAAGATCATAATCATGAGAGGAATCATTAATATATGTCTTGTAATTTGGAAATGCATAAAAATGAAATATCATGTCTTAGTGGTCAACTACCACACATTATTGTGAAAAATATACAAGCTCGTACACAAATATATTAATTTTACTCATGATATTCGTCATATTACCCCATTCATTGAAGTGCTATATAATTCCAAGCGCACTTGTCACATCATAACAAAAAATTGAGGTATTTAATTATGGGGTCACCCTTCACATCATAACATTTTCATTATCATACATGACACATAGAATGTATATCATTCGTGAACATAAAAAAACCATGTAAATTAATGGGTTTCACATCATAAATCAAAATATCATAAACATTGGGTTCCCAAATGAAATATGGAATATTATATTTGATAGGGGATACATCAACCTTGAGTGAAAAGTAAATGGTGTTTTTTTGAAAGAGGAGTTCTTTTAAATAACATTATGGTTGACATAAGCTAAGTGGAAAATATTAATATACCATAAAAGGTAATATAATTATGAATAAATTATTTTTATAGAATAAACATAATAAAAATGTTGTGAACGAGGTAAAACTCGAATAAAGAAACAAGGGTTTGGGAATTCCCCTTACCTTCGGTCCCAACTCTTTCTCACCATTAATTTCCTATATAATCATAGTAGGTCCATTAAGTAACATACAAAACCCCTTTATACATATAATTTATTCATTATGTTTATATTATGTTCTTTTATGGTCCATTGGATGAGATATAGAGTTGAAATTCATTAGTTGAGAGTGTTCTTTTTCATAGTATTCATAAAAGATTCACTTATATTCATGAATGGAAGTTCATGTAATAAATGGATAAACATAAATAATATAAATTACATGTTATTAATGATATTAAGTAGTATTAAATGAACATATAATTTATTTTTTTATATACAATGAAGATGAATCATTAGTTAAAATTTGATGATGATTATTTTAGGTTAATTTGTGTTGTTTTTTTTATCACAACAAACATTTTTTGTTCTATCATTTAGTATTATTTGTAAGAGTTGTTTTTATAACATAAAAGGGCTTAAAATTAAAATATTAAAAAAAATTCAACCATTAAATTTTTTTATTTACAGGATTGAAGGCGTTGAATAAAAATGGTAGTGCATCACCCACGATTTTGGTAATTTAACACATCACGAGTAGTGATTTCATTTTTATAAACAATGAGTGAAGGGGATGAGTATGATGAAAAATATTCCATTAATAAGATATCATACCATTATATAAATTATAATGGATTTATCATTTTATTTTTTATAAAATATTTTGATGATAAGCGGTGAAATGAAATGAAATTTGAATTGAATTTGAATGAAAAAGGAGAGAGAAATTACCACTTTAGTTATCCTCTAGATATACTCCTCAAGCCACCTATGATTGGACTTTTGATGATAACAAGAGATCCTTGACTTGTGGGTGGTTCTCTGGAAGATATTTGGGTAGAATTTGGACAAGTCTTGAAGCTTTAGAGGTTTGAATAAATGAGGTTGTGAGGGGTGGTATTTATAGTGGAGGGGATGAGTGTTTTCTAATTATTTAATTCATTAGTTTATTAATTTAAATCAAGACAAGAAATAGTGATGATTCTATGAGAAAATATAGTAAATATATCATGTGATTTTGAACTGATAACCATATACGACATCCATGACTTATGCATGATATTAAAAATCATCTATTTAGCATATTCTGTAATTTATCAAATTTCACTATTCCCAAATATGTAAATTATTTTAGAAATATCTCTTAAAATCCCGATAACCATTTCCCAATGTGCATAATTCAAAAATGAACTCGGTTTTATGATATTAATTTCATAAATATGAGTAATTTAACTTTAAATTAAAATAATAATTTACTACAAAAGTAAATTTTAAAAATTAAAACAACTTTTCTAACACATTGAAAAATTAATTAAGGTATCATAAAATAATCAAAATAAGTCAGAATACTTGATTATGAATACATTTATTAAAAATAAATTTTATTTAAAATTATTAAATTAATCAACAAATAATTAGGACATTTAAAAATACCAACACTATAATATAATTATATCTTATTATCATTAATTAGATGGATAAGTTTTATTTACATTATCGTTGGTAATGTTCTTGTTCACTTCACCAATTTACTATTCACAGGGGTCATATTACTATTCATAAGGGTAACATTAATATTCATAAGGGAATGTTAATATTCCCCCAAATACTATGTTTGTCCAATCAGAATCCAAATAGCTTACTGATCGCAATCGTGTATGTCCGATTTCTGAAACTCAAATCACAAAAGTTGAAAGATTATGTTTAAAGGTTACATAGAATTTAGAATTTCATTTAAGAATTTTTTCTCATTGTGTTTACTAAAGTAAATTTATGTGAATATAATATATGATATTACAATAATAATGGTGAAATTTCATTGATAAATGTTTGGGTTATTATAATTACATAAGAATACCCCTCCCCAAGGAACATAACAATCAATCCCAACCCATGAAAACCCATATTTCCATTAATATTATTCTACTGCTTATGTGTTCCATCATTTTTTTAAATATAAAACTCATCACATGGCACAAAACATAATTTTTGATTCAATAACATACCTTATTCCTTTTATTTATATTTATGTTTTAAAAATCACAAAAAAAATTTCATAAGAAAAATTGTCTTTCGTTATGAATATTTATCTTAAGAAAATTTTTATATCTATAAGAATGATTTTGTCTTTTATGATGGGTTTCAATGTATTATATAGTATTTTATTAAACTAGTTGTAACTTTATTTTTCTAAAATAAAAAAATCAGATCCTTATCTAAAATATAACCTTACAGTTCCATAGAATATAATTTCCCAAGAATTGTGAGTCTGACATCATCTAAAACCTAACTCTGATTTATTCTAATATCAGACACCAATTTCTATTGAAATCAGAATCTAATTTGTTCTGAAATCAAACTATGATTTCCAATGAAATGAGACTCTGATTTATTCTAAAATTTGACCCTATTTTCTTCTAAAATCCAAATTTGAATTATTTTGAAATCATACTCTGATTTCTACTCAAAATAGACTATGATTTCTCATAAAATCAGACTTTGATTGATAATGAAATCTGATTCTTATTTCTCCTAAAATAAGACTCTGGTTTCTCCTGAAATAATACTCTGATTTCTTCTGAAATTCGACTTACATTTCTCCTAAAATTAGACTCCAATTTCTCTTGGAATCAGACTCTAATATCTTCTAAAACGAGGCTCTGATATCTTTTGAGATTAGACTCTGATTTCTTTTGTAATCAGCCACTGGTTTGATCTAAAAATAGATACTTATTACTTTTTAAATCAGACTCTGATTTATTCTGAAATACAACTCTAATTTCTTATGAAATAAGACATCGATTTCTTACCAAATCAGAATCTGATTTCTTCTAAAATCAGAATATTATTTACTATGAAATCAGACTATGATTTCATCTGAAATTAGACTCTCATAACATCAGAAATCATATTTCAAATTCATTAACATTTAGATTTTTTTTCTTAGTATTCTTCAGAATTTGATTTATTTATTTTCTTACATTTACCAAATTTCGTTAACGTAATGTTTGATTTTATCAAATCCAAAATGAGTTAATGTTTCATAAGGATGGTAATGATTCCCATGTTTTCATATATGAAAATATGTCATACAATTTTTTTAACTGACCTTTTTTGAGTGACATGTGTATAGGTCACTCTTAAATTGTAGAAAAAAATATGACCATTGGAGGAGGATGTTGACTATTGGAATCCATGTCTATAAATACCCATCCATATGAATTATATTAGTGCATATTTTTTGAGATAGATGATTTCTATAGTGTGTAATTCTAGAGATAGAATTTTGGCTATTTGAGCTGTACTAAAATCTTCTTTCTTCATTTTCTTGAACAACATGTTCAAGATGAGAACATATTGTTCGACATTCCTAGTGAGAATTTGATTGGTGTTGAAAAATTCCAGGATTCATGGGATATGAATATAGTGGTACCAATCACCAAATATATTGTGGTCTTGGACGGATAGTAAGACAGATTCATATATTAATATCGAAGGAATACCCTGGTGTCGATATGACAGAATTTGATGAATGTATAATTCCATGGTCTATTATCTATGATTGTTAGATACCATTCTTTTTATTTTAACATATTTCATATACATGTCCTATTTTTTACATGTTTTACTTACAGTACATTTTTTTATGAATGAAATTATAACCAACTTATTAATTCTTATACTTATATACTCTGATATAATCATGATTATATATGCTTTAAGGTATAATAATTCCATAAGTAAACAAGTTTTATCTTCCTCTATTTTAATAAATTCAGTTTCATTATTAAGAAATAAAGTAGGTTTATGAATCCATCATGTTTAACTTTTTTAAACATACATTTTATATGGATAAAAACCAATGTTTTTAAACATACAATTCACCCCCCTTGTAATTGAGCAATCTACAATTCCATTTTGATCCTAAAATTGGTATTAGAGGAGGTCTATTGAATACATATACTTACATATAAGTATTTTTCTTAACATTTATTGTTAAATTTTCTTGTTCATGTTTTTTATAACCATTTTATTTTTTTAAAACATTCTCTACTAAAATAGTATGGAAAATATATATTTTTTATTTTATTATAGAATGGAAGGGATGATTGTAGGTTTTAGAGATAATATAAATCCTTCTAGACCCCCAGTTTTTATGGAAGTTATTATGAATACTAGAGAGATATGATGATGAATTTTATTATCAATACATGTGTTGATAACATTGTTATGTTAATTAGAGACTATAAGATTCCTGAAATTGAAATCATATAATTTAACAATCAAGCAAAACAAGAGTACTAATTAAACATTAAGGTACGTAGTACTTTTTATTTTTCAATGAACTGAAATATCTATATCCAAATTTATCTTGTAATGAAACTAAAAGAATTTCGATTAAATTAGATGTTATAAATTTTGGCACAAACAAGGTAATTGAAATAAAATATATTTTCTTATGGCTGAATATCATGGTTTTATGTTTCCTTATGAATAAAGTATATTCAAAGATCAACAAAGGATTCAAATAATCATCAACATCCTCTAGTCTATTGGTGTAAAAGGACTTGATGATGAAATTATTGTTCACAAAATAATATAAATTATTCCCAATGTTTGGGAATCCAAAAGAAACTTAAATAAAGAGAGATGCATAGATCAATAAAAATTAATTTAAGTGGTAGTGTTGATTTCACTAAAATATCATATCATATGAAAGATAAGACGCTTGAAAGAGTTACGAGTTAGAAAGATAATAATGCTATTGTAATATATGATTCAACTAATAGTGGTAATTATTTGAATGAAAACTCCAATCTTTATCGAATAATTAACAATATTACGGGAAATGATGATTTTAAATATACATACAAGTAGAAAGGAATAAATGATAACAATGATTCAAAAATGACTTGTTATGAATGCAAGATTGCAGGTCATATCAGACCAGACTATCTTATGCTAAAAGGAAAAAATGAAATGATATGAATCGAGAAATAAACATTATGAAGTTTTACAATTCTAGGTCTATGAATGTAATGAAAGGTAGTGACACCTGCTGTGTTAGTTGTGGTGATTATTTTGATGAATCTCCAAATAGCGAATCTTCTAGACAAAAGAATATTGGTCTTATAGCCATAATTCATACTAAAAATCAATGTCTTATAACTATGGAATATATAGGTGATCTTTTAACAATGTTTATTTAAATGAAACATTCCTTGATTACAATTATTATGAATATTCAAATAAATAATCTTCCTTATAACAGGATAGTTATTTAACATCATTTGAATAAGTATCTAGGTTTTCCATGTTTCTTGAGATCCAAAATACTTAAATCAGTAAGAAACATGATAAGGAAAATTATAGAATATCTACTTTAATCAAACAAGTATCATATCTCTTAAAATATATTGACCATAAAATCCCTAAATTTTATAATGTTTCTAAAAACCATGACGAATTGAATTATAAGAAGGATAAACATTCTAAGGATCATGAAAATGTTATTTCCATGATTTTTTTAGTGACTAACTCAAATTATATGTAAAATGACCATGAGGATAATAATTTATTCATTAGAATAAAATCTAAAATATTTTACATAAGGAAACACTTGTCAAATTTTACATCATGAATAAAATAATTTGGTAAAATGTATTCAAAACATTTTTCTCTAAGGAATATATCTGGGTTTTGTTATTAATGGTCAAAACCCGTTTTTATTCATAACTATTTTGTTCCCCAAAGTTCCCCTTTTAGCACAAATTGTCAATGTGGTGGACTTTGGGAGAAATACATTTATTAAAAAAACACAATCCTTAGGTTATCATAATTCTTATTTTTTTTAAAAAAATATCGATACCTAAGATTATTCCTTCAACCAATTATGGATCAAAATGAGATTGGATTCCAAATGTATAATTATATTATTTTCAAGAAAAAATATGATTTTCCAACAATAATACATGGTACATGGATAGTGGATGTTCCTGACACATGAATGGTAACAAAAACATATTTGAAATGATTATTAATATGAATGGTGGAATGGTAATTTTCAGAGACAATTCTCAAGGTAAAATTGATGGTATAAAGAACATTGTTCTGCTTAAAAAACATTAATTTAAAATGTTTCGTTTGTTAGGTGTCTTAAAAACTACCTTATAACCATAATCCAATTATCCTATGAAGGTTACCTTTTTAATTTTAGGAATTATAAATTCCTAGTACACAATTCCATGGAAAAGTTTAATCTCTCTTCCCATTGGCATGAGATTGTTTATACACATCACTTCGAAGACCTTAGGATCCAAGAACTACATTTCCTTAGTGTAATATAAGATCAATCATGGTTATGACACAAACGACTATGATAATTTAATTTTAGGAACTTATGAAAACTCTTAAAGAAAATACATGTTAAGGATATATTGGAGCATATATTTGATTATTCAAAAGTTTGTGATCCTTATCAATATGGAAGTCAATATTTGTCAAGTGTTAAATTAATCAGTGAGGTCTCCACTTTTGATGCTTTACATCTAGGGAATAATGTTATTTTCGATCAAACAAAAACTATAATTATTGTAGGAAAATACTATGTATTTTATTTAGTTGATGATTACACTATATTTACATGGGTCTATTTTCTAGCATTGAAATATGAATCTGTTTCTTGTTTTAAATTCTTTTATGATGAAGTTAAAAATGAGAAAAATATTCCACTCATAACATTTCATAGTGACCTTGGTAGAGAATTTGAAAATTCATAATTTGAAACATTTTGTAGTATGAATGGAATTTCCCAAAACTTCTCAGCTCCATGAAATCCTCAACAAAATGGTGTTCTTGAATGAAGAAACTGAATTCTTCAAGTGAAAATGAGAACTATGTTGAGTCAATATTCATTTTCCTTTCACTTTTTGGCTGATGTAGTTATTACATCATATTATAATACAAATCATGTTTTAATAATAAATTTTCTTAAAAAAAATGCCTTCTCAGTTATAGACTGGTCGAAATCCAAAAGATTATTACATCATTGTATTTCATTGAAAACTATTAATCATTAATAGTAAATATAACTTACATAAATTCTCACCCAAATCTGAAGAAGGAATTTTATAGGCTATTCCACTACATCTATGGATTTTAGAATTTTTAACAAAAAATCTTGTACTGTTCGAGAAACAATACCTGTTAAATTTAATGAACCTGATCATTTTTAAAAAAAAATCCCCATACTATATCCTAATATGTGTTTTCAATAACTACATATCAAACATTTATATAAGATTCTTATAATAAGGAAAATACTCAGGAAAATTTTTCTAAACTATTTACCCTAGATGATTTTTTACCTAATGTTAATGAATGAGTTTTATAAAACCCAACTGAGTTGTTTCTTAGGAATTATCCCAGTGATATTATCATTACTGATACAAATCAACCTGTAAGGAATAGATATTCTCTCAAAAATGAATTAAATCATATAAAATTTATTTCCCAATTATAATATAAAATAATGGAATAAGATTTAGTTTATGATGATTGGATTAAAGAAATGCATGATATACTAAATGAATTCGAAATGAAAAAAGTCAAGAAATTGGTTGAAATACCTAACGAATCATCTATAAATAAAATGGGTCTTTTGAAATAAATGTGATGAAAATGGAATCATTTTATAAATAATGAAAGGTTAGTTGCTAATGTCTAAAATTAACATGAATGAATATTGTGGGAAGAAACCTACGCTCCAGTATATAGACATTAATATATTCGAATTATCTTAGCCTTTTCACCATTTATTACTTTCAAACACTTTCAAATGGATGTGATGTGTGATTTCCTTAATATATATGTTAAAGAGGAAGTTTATGTTAAACAAACTTCGGGTTTTGAAGACAAAAAACATCCTAAAAATGATTACAAAGATGCAAAAGCATTCTATGGACATAAAAGATCCCCTAGAGCCTGATATGATAGAATTACAAGATTTATGTTAAAAATTTTTTTAAGGGCTCTATTGATCCAACCATTTTTTAAAATAAATATAATGATAATGTTTTGATTATTCAAATTTATGATAATGACATTTTATTTGGATCTACTCAGCAATCCTTAACTGATTCATTTGCAAATATCACGATATCTGACATATAAATGAGTATGATGGGTGAGTTAACATTTTTCCTTGTTTTTTAAATTTCTCAAAAACTATAATGATCTTATATATCTCATAATTATTATATTAATGATCTTATTAAGAAATATGAAAATGAAAACACTATATGTATATGTACACCAATCGGTACCTCAAAAAATTTTGATCAAGAAGAAGATGGGAATCCGAGAGATCAAACATCCTATAGTGGTATGACAAGATATTTATTATACTTAACACCTAGGCATCCAAACATAATGGTTTCAGTATTCGTATGTGTAAGATATCAATCTAATAAAAAATTATCTCATTTATAATTACTGAATTAAATTTTTGGCTATTTAAAGAGAACTATGGATTTTGGACATTTCTATTCTTCTGGAAATGATTTAGTTTTAAAAAAAATTTGTATACTAACTTTGGTTGATGAGAATGGATTTAAAAACTTCTTCCAGAACATTTATTTATTAATATATTCAATAGTTTACCTTTATAAATAAAACAACACTTAGTATCTCTTTCCACTACTGAAGATGAATATGTAGTAGCTGGAACTTGTTGTGCTCAAGTGTTGTAGATGAAACACACATTTACAGATTATGTCATTAGTTTTACTAGAACACAAAAAATGTGTGATAATACTAATTCCATTACCTTGAGAAAAAACCCGGAACATCACTCCAGTGAAAAGAACATAGAAATGAGGCATCACTTTATTAGGGATCACACAATTAAAGGATATATTATTCTTCAGTTTATTAGAACACAAGATCAACATCAAGACATATTTACAAAATATTTACCCTCTGATATATTTTAGTACATTAGATATAATTTGGAATGATAACAGTAGTGTAATAATCCATATTAACTTTTTTTAATACATTTCCTAAAATTATGTTACAATTTTTGATATTGGGAGTACATATGTTCACTCTTTTATATATATTTCCTTTAAAAAAAATAGAACATAGAATGTTTAATTTTCTAAATATTTTTTGAAACCTATATTTCTTCAGAACTTAAAAAAATTCATTCCCTAATAATTTTTTTCAGATTCAATGTTGTAATAAAATAACCTTATCAATATTGAAAAATATTTCATTTTAATCTAGACGTTATGTTTCAATTCATATACAATTAAAATTTCAATCCTTGTTTGTTGGTATTTTCAATCTTACTTTATGAATATCTTATCTGAGGCACTTTCCATAAATCCTATTTTACCTTTAAACCAAAAATGATCAGAACATTTCAATCCTTCACTGGCATTGATATTAACCATCAGATCAGATCAAAATAATATCAACTGTTGGAATTATTTTGGATTATGAACCGTCATTGTGACGACTATATAAAGGACCCCCTATTCATGTCCCACATTTGTTGTCTTAGTGATTTTTCAATAAAGCTGTACTTCTATTCAATGTAACCATTCAACTTTCCATTTTTCCATTATAATCTGAATTTCTCTTGATGTTTCTATCCAAACTCTAATGTTATCAATCAAAGAACTCAAGGATTGGATAATATTCACGGAAATATTGGTGGATTCAAACTTCATTGTCAAGTATGATTCCTTGATTTCAAAAATAATAAAGAAGAATGAATAGGAATATCAGTGTGTAGCCAAAGAGAATAATAATGATCTAGAATATCCTAATACATTTATAGGATTCTATGATATAGTTCAATTTGATGAACAAGGGGTTAGATAAATGTTTTCATTCAAGAGTTATGGAAAACTTATTCATTTTATTTCAACAAGGCCACAAGTATATTGGATGTTCCTTATGATGGAGAGGTAATATTTTTCACACGTAAGTTTCATAATGAATAGAAGGATCATTTGAGAAGGTTAATGAAATTGAGTTCCTTCAACTTAAAGGAATAAAGACATCGAAGATCACTCATCTATCAACCAATCATAGATTTCTATCTCTCTCGATGTAGGGATTTAGGATTAAGATAAATGGATATAAGTATTCTGTTATGATATGTGATGTTTTAATGATGGATTAATTAGTGAATCTATGAAAGATAAACCTCATCATGTATATAATTTTGACCATCAAAAATATCAAGAATGGAACAATCATGTATCAGATCATAATGTATGATTTAATTTTATCAAATATTATTGTCTTGTGCAAAAAATACTATAAAATACCATACATCTCAAAGGAAATGGTATTCATGATAATGTTTTTATGTGATGATATTCTTAGAAGGATGAATATTGGTTTTAGTGTTATGATAAAAGCGTTATTTGAAATTCATGATAATGATGAACATCCTGCCACCAAGAATGGAGATTTGGGAGAAAGATCCAAACCAACCCCAAAAAAATGAACATTCAAAGAACTAGTATCAAAAGAGAAAGTACCATAACCTATGTCACGGTCTTCTCCACCCAAGATGAAGAAACAAAATACATTTTCTAATGACGTGGTTTCCATGTGGATAGAGAAAAAGAAGAAAAAGAAGGAAATAGATACATTTTTTGGGTTAAACACAGCTGAGGATAAGGGCTAAAATATAAAAGGATATAAAGTGGTTTAGATAAAAGCTAATTAAATGAAGATGATGAATAATATATCAAAAGATGATATTGTCCATGGTTTTCTTGGAGACACCGATAAGGAATATGTACATGTTCAGGTGACAAATCAATCCTACAAGAATCAATGCTATCCGAGACTCTAATATGATCTAAGGGAAAGAATGATCTTTCAATTACAGAACCCACAGTTTAAAATAGAGAAGAAGAAAAATTAGAGGATGAATTGGAAAGTGATGATATGGAAACGATGGTGGAATAATATCAAGATATTGAGATCCCTTTTGATAATATATCTATAAGAACATCCCAGGCTAAATCCACCAAGATAATTTCAGAAGGACAATTAGTTTTGAAAAATGAAGATGTTCCAGATGAGGATGAAAAACCATAAGTTATTAGAATAAGTAATGATGATATTGTTCAAGATGTTTATACTCAGGATGATAAGGAAATCGGTGATAAAGATACTGACAAAAAATTAGATGTTGATGATGATAAAATTGTTCATGTTTCTGATAGTGAGCATTATATTCAGAGATTTGAGAAGTTAATATCTATAATTGAGAAAGGTATGAATGTGATTGTTGATTCACCAAAGAAATTTTTATTTGAATAATTGAAGAAGGATGTTGTTAGAATGTCAAAGAGAAATGTAGATGTGAAAGATAGCGTTCCTTCTACAGCACAAGAATCTAACTCAGAGTCTTCATCATCATTAGGAATAGATTTTGTTGTTCAGTCCTTAAAGAAGATTGTGGATACCATTACCTTATTCCCAAGCATTGATTCCAGATGTGAGATTCCTAAAGAAATACTGAATCAGAAGTCAGATTCAACAAATCATCTATTTGAAATGTTTATCAACATTGATGTCAATTTCAAAACATTTCACATCAGTTATGATACTCACTAGGTGTCTTGTAAAGAGACAAGTAAGTGGTCAATGTCTGTGATATATGAAATTAAAATTATGGATGATTTCTGCAATTCTATTAAGAACCGATTTGATTTTTATTATGAAAAGATAAATTATTTCTCAAAAAAATTAGAAGCAATAATGTAAGAGGAAGATAGCCTTCAATATAAAGATATAGATCTGAATGGGAAGCTGAATTCTACTTCTCTGAATCTAAAAAGTGAAAAACAAGTCAAGGAAGAAATGGCTAAAAAAATCATAGAGCAACAAGAACAGATAATGTATCAAGAATAAATTATTATATCATTGGAATAATGGTTCAAATATCATGATAATATAAATTAGGATCGGGATTAGTTGATCAATAATTTTGAAAATGATTATAAATAATTGAGTAAGCTGAACATATCCTTGAAAAATCAATTTCCAAAGGATAAAAATATTAATGAATTATTTTATCATAAACTCGGATCTTTTTTTTTTGTATTTTCCCTTGTAATAATTTTTTTTCATAGTAAAATTAGTTGTATTTCTGTTTTTTTTTCTTGTATATTACTATCATTTTATGTATAATTTCTTGTATTTCCCTACCTTCCACTTTTAAAATCACAAATGGAGATTAATGAATGATAAAAAATAATAATATAATGTCAATGAAAGAGAATGACTATGTAATGGGGATATTGCATAAAAAATAAATCATACATAAGGAATAATAATATCTCTAATAATGTCAAGATTGTTACCTTAAAGATTTTATATCATAAGGGGGAGTTAGTTTCCTTCATTATGAATCATAAATTGAAAGGGAGATATGTATTTCTTTTAAACATAAAAATGAATATTGTTGTCCTTATATACTTTTACAAAAAGTTGATTGTGATTTCCAAAAAAGGGGGATATTTTTGACTCAAAAAGTTCCCTTTTGAATATTACATTCCATTATGTTTTAAAAATCAAAAACAATTTTTATTAAGGAAATATATCTTTATCTAAGAATATTTCTATTAGGGAATATTTTCTTTCCCTAAGAACGCTTTTGTCTTTACACATGGATTTCAATTTCTTATCTAGTGATTTTATAAACCATGTATATGAATATTTTTATTCATGGTCAAAACCTGATCTTTATCTAACATATAACCTTGCAATTCCCTATAATTTTATTTCCCTAGAATTGTGATTATGATTTCTTCTGAAATAAGACTATGATTTATTCTAAAATTAGACTCCAATTTATTCAGAAATAAAACTCTGATTTATTCTGAAATCAGACTTCAAATTCTTCAGAAGTACATCATTGATTTCTTATGAAATCAAACATTGATATATCCTGAAATGAAACTCATATTTATTCTGAAATCGGACTCTAATTTGTCCTGAAATGGCACCCTTATTTCTCCTGGAATCAGACTCTGATTTCAAGAGAGATCAGGGTATGATTTTTTTAAAATTAGAGTATGATAAATTCTAAAATTAGACATTATTTTCTTCTGAAATTAATCTATGATTTCTTCTAAAATTGGTCTCAGATTTCTTCTGAAATCAATCACTGATTTATTCTGAAATCAGATTCTGATTTCTTCTAAAATCAGAATATCATTTCCTCTGAAATCAAACTTTGATATCCTCATTAATTAGATCACGAATTCATTATAATTTTGATTTTGATTATTATAATTATTTATAATCTTAATAAAAACTTTTCATAGGGTGATAAAATGTTTTTAATATAACATTTCATTTTATAGTATCCAAAAAGTGTTATTATTTCTTAAGCATGATAATTTTTACCATTATTTCTTATATGAAATTATGCCATACTATGTATTTTTAACTAATTTTTGGATGTGTGACATGTGTACATATCCCATTGAAATTTATGGAATAAAATATGACTGTTGATGGGGGAATTCATCCATTGGAATCCATGTCTATAAATACCCATCCATTTGAACGAGATCAATACTGAGTCTTCGAGAGAGCAGATTTCTAGAGTTCTGAATTCTACAGAGGGAATTTATTGCGGTAATTTCTCTACTATAACCTACCTTATTAAATTTTCTATGAAAAAATTAATCAAGTTGATAAAATATTGTTCAACCTATCTAGTGGTAATCCGATTGTTATTGATCAATCGACGGATTCTGGGGATAGAAAGATTGGAGTTTTGTTCACCATAGAGATCAAGGGCTTATGGGTATAGGAAGACAGAGTCTAATATTTGTATCAAGGCCTTAAAATAGTATTTGTAAGATATACTTTAATGAAATTATAAATCAAGGTACCTTTATCCAAGGCTATTGGAGACCCTTCTCTTTGGGCTAAAATATTTCTTATACATGTTCTGTTTTGTTACATGTTTTATTTCCACTATATTTTATCACATAAACAAATAATAACTTCCTTATACTTTCTTATACTTGTGCACTCTGATATAAAAAATATAATATAATATTTAAGGTATAATATTTCCCTATTAAATTTGTTTTCAATGTCTCTTTTTTTATGCAAGTTAGTTTCGTTGTTAAGAATCTAAGTGGGTTTGTGAATCCATCTTGTTCAACTTTGCCAATCATTAGATTTTTTAAACATAAAAATGTATGTTTTTTAAAATAAAATTCACCCCATATTTTAATTGAGAAATATATATAGTTTTATACTACTTTAATAATAATGAGAAAATTCTTAGGTACAGTTTTATAGAAATTGGGAAATCAATAAATTAAAAAAATGATTTTCTAATAAACATGAATGCATTCTTCATAAATTAAGTATATGATTCAATTATTTAATCTCATGTCCTAGGGAAATAAATAACTATAATGGTCCTTGTATAAATTAGTGAAGTGGAATAGGGGAAATAAATATATATCATTTGATCTTGTGTTATGCCAATAAGGTATGACCAATGAAAAATGAGGAATGTTATAATATAATGATCATAATTTAGAACATTCAAATGTGTATACTATACAAATATGAAACATTTATAATAATATCATCATGTATTATCAATAGTGTGTCATAAAACATAATGTAAAAGGTAAATGAATAATTTATTGTATAACATTCCATCTATATTGGTTAATTCTTTAAAAATTGTGTTTAAATGCTATTAGAAGAACACCATTTATATTTATAAAATCTTATTTTCCACAATTATAGTAAGTAAATGTCTTATCAATAACCCATGGGAAATAATGAAAGGGTTTCACATATAGGTTATCAATATCAAAATGGTTAAAGGAATGAGCATTACATCATTATTTAATAAAAAAATGTAATGTGGGGTTGATACATTTAAATTCTGAATCAATAATTTCTGTTTACAACTAGTGTATTTCTCAAAGATAATGAATAGGATTGGTTATTCATAATATAAAATATTTCATGTAAATTAGGGAGATATGTGAAATTTTTTCGATGTATGACTAGAACACTAGAAGTATCGTAGAATATGTTTTTATAGTATGTACCTAATTATATCATTAATAAAACATAATTTGGAGAGTAATGGAATCATTTATATGATTGAAAGTATAATATGATGAAATGAAATTCTATAAAGGATGTATTAAATTGTAATGGTGGGAGGAGGAACAAAATTATCATACCATTTGAAGTAACATAATGAACCATGAACGGGAAACCCATTAGAACATGGAGACACCTTAGAGGAAATTTATAGTGGGGAAATGGGATCAATTTCATGACTATGGGATATGAAGTGTTGACGAGGGGTGGAATGGATTTGTATTTATAGTAAATACATGGGAAGATTATAATAATTTATAAAGATAGAACATGTAATTATTGGTTGTGGAAGAAAACTAATTCACATACCTATATTTCTAAAATGATGATTTCCATTGTAGAATTTGGACTGTAATTTATAGGATTAAAAATTTATTTAAACATGTGAGAATAAATAATCATTTTAAAATAATCTATATTTTGTTTTAATGACCTTAAAATATGTATTACATCAATATTAATTAATTTTTTATGTCATAAAACTAAATGTAGATTTTACCGTTATTTTTATTTTACCGAAAAATTTTACTATCATTTAATATTATAAAAAATTCCCCACTAGATAAATTATCGGTGTTTTTTTCATATATTTCAAATTTTATTTTGAAAAATTTACAATTTTATGGAAACTAATTTTGAAATATAATATAAATATTTATTGAAACCACCAAACATTATTATACAATCAAATATTTTTCCAATAGGAAAACTATAGTTATTTACATAAAAATATTTCAAAAATATTTATTAACTTTAATAATTTAAGATATTTCATTTATAAATTTTGTTTTAATTAAATGTAAATATATTTACAGTCATGAAAAAATCCATCACATTATCTTTATATAAAATCATATTTATTATATTTTATAAAAATATAAATTTTATACAATCTTGTAACGCTAAATAAAATTATCGAACCTATAAAAATATAAATTCATTTATAAAATAATTACACTCTAATGATAATATTGGCTATATATAACCCATTTTATCAGATGCATTGTATCTGTGGGTAAGGGGCGATGGGTGTTGTTTTTTGAGGCGGTTCGACCAAATTTCATCTAGTGGTGATCTTCATTGCCTACAATATCTCTTGTAGTTGATTTCATTTTATCCTTAATAGTTGAAGATTCTATTCATAATGATCAACAAAAAACAATGATACTACCTACCTTTCCATTAAACTATCACCATAATGACATGATAATGAGGGGAGACATATGGGGACTACCTCAGTCATTCCTCCAGCAATACTGTAGTTGGAGACTATCACTGAGGGTATAATAAACATGAAAATGGGAGGGGTTACCCTCAAGGACAAATATATCAGGGGAGAGAGAGAGATAATAAGGATAAACCAAAAAAAACCTTCCCCTACATATATAAACATATATATACATATATATAAAGAAATACCATCTGAAAACATGAAATTTTATACATTACTACGAAAACAATAAGGAAAACAACATGTAAAAAAGACAATCACGATAGTGACCAGAAATCTATAACAACACATTAAAAAACATGGAATATTAATATTTATCATGATCTCCAAAAAAAATTGGATGATATAAAAACAATTTATATATTCAT
Source organism: Viscum album (assembly GCA_963277665.1). NCBI lineage: Eukaryota > Viridiplantae > Streptophyta > Magnoliopsida > Santalales > Viscaceae > Viscum > Viscum album. The sequence continues at coordinate 706,084,324 of OY728155.1, forward strand.
AGGATGTGGATAAAACTATACACAATGGGATTTTCCAAGTACACTCATGTGAAAAAGATAAATCGGTCATGCTAAAGAACATTGAACAAAATTGAAACTTACTTGTCACCTAAATAGGTATACTATGTTCCCAAACGCACCATGGATAAATCTCATTATGTATTGAATATAGTAGGGTATATAATATAATAATGAATCATTAAGTGTAAACCTCACCCTCTTCCCCAATTGTTTTCAACTCTGGGAAAACATCACATGTCATGATCCATATCTCTCCAAAAAAAAGCCAGCCCTAAGACACATGGGATTGTCATCATAGATTTAACATAATGCATCACATGATCCCATCAATACATCCATCTATGTATTAACCACATTATTTTTGGAATCCAATATTTATCGATTGATTCATCAAGCCATTACTTCCAATAAACCATGTAAGTACCTCAAGGAATCAGAACTTATGCCCATCATACCTACAAGATTCCTTTGTACACTCTATCTGGTAATACATGTGTGGGAAATAACTATAATAAATCACATAATTCTACACAAAAATAATGGAAAACTATCCACCAAGCATATCATTACATATTACTCCATAGAGAAGAGATAAGCAATGGAGGGGGTAATCATCCATTCACCATTCTAGAAAGGATATTGGGGAAAACACCCTCTCATAGTCCACATTGTGTCAGTTTCCATAGCATACATAGGTGTGGATATATATAAATTCAACATAATACATGATATAATAGATATGAAAACAATAGTATGTACATTACCATATCTGTGACTCAACATCATCTAATGTTTCTTGAACTCTATGCTTCCACTGCTATGACTCGATATCATATAACAATGAGAGCATTTAATTTGAAAAACTAATTAGATCATTCCATTTTAAAATTTACATCCCTTAATTAATTCATTACACATTAAATAACAACAAACATTATTACACATTACATAAAATTACATTAATTTCCATCAGAGTAATTTCCATTCCATCTAATCATAATCAAAATAGGGACCATTTTTTAACAATATATATATCTTTTAATCATTTTTATTCCATATATAGGTACTCTATGAATACCATCCTAATATACCACAGTGAATAAAAATGCATCCAATCACATCCTATTGCAAATAATACGTGGTGATAAGAATGAATATAAATATAAAACACGGATATTAACAATTAAACTAATTCACAATAGAGAATATGTTCCCTCGATATCAAATCAATAGAAAAGAAAACCCTTAAACCATTCTATCACATGTAGTTCTGTCCATGACAACGTCATTCATATAAAAATTCATCTCTTTATCCTTGAAATCAAATTCTACTACATCATTTAGGCCTCTCTTTGTAGATCGCATCAGTCATCCCAGTCTCATCCGTACTAGACTCACATCATATCCGGGCCTTCCCACCACAAATCGCATTATTTATCCCAGGATCATGTTATCGAGATCCTATAATTAACAGTGTATACATTGAACATTCCATAATAAGAACTAAAGAAACATGAATATCCATTAGGTAAATATAGTCCCTAAAATAGGACACCCAACAATTACACATAAATGAGCTCTCATGGTTCAAAACACAAGGAACTCATACATTTAAAGATGATGGTAAACTATGTTCTTAGAAAATAACTATATGAAATGAATTTTTATTTTTCAATAATGATTTAATAGATTCATTAATCATGTATTCCAAATATAAGAAACCTAATTAATTATTCTATTAGAAGTTATAAATAATATTCTACCACCATTAAACCAGATTTAACAAATTTTGAGAATAAAAAACCACAACTAACCTGATTTTTTTTATGAAAAAAATACTAAACATGATTAATACTATTTCTAAATATAGAAAATAAAAAGGAAGTTATTTTTCAAACACAGATGCACATTTCATTATTATGATCATGAACAAATTACATCATCCACCCAATTACAAATATATCACTTCTTTAGTTTCTAAATCCCATTTTTATCAATTAATCACATTTATAACATTAAATATCAATATGAAATTTCTACACCAAAAAAAGAACATTATAAAATCATATAATAGATATCGCAGTATCTACCAAATTAAGAGGTAAACAACTATCATGATATTAAGAACAATAACATCATCCATATGATATCACAACCATTTTTTTGAACATGTTAAATATTATTAGGTTAATTATATGTAGATCTAAATGGTTAAATTATTATCAATTTATCATAGTATGTAATTAATGTGATTTAAAAAATCCCTTTTCTCAGTGTAATCAACATTCTTCACCAAAGAGGGAACCAAAATTAAGGTTCTTTGATCAGTTCTCCCATAAGAATTTCATCATTCTATGGATATTCCGAACAACCAAGCCCCCAAAAAACCAAATTTTTTTTAACAAATAGTGAATAACATATTAAATAGTGTTTTGGTAAAACTTGGGAGGAAATGAAACTGGTCAGGGAGAGCCCACTATAAAAATAAAGAAGTAATGAACCACATATCAACTCAGATCACCATAGATCACAGACATAAGGCAACAGATCGATCCCTGCTGATGTTATCAACTAAAATTTTAAAGAGGGGACTACATGAAAAACTATAATTCAAGAGAATACATTGGGTTTTGAGAAAAAATGATTCCCTTTCTATATATAATATTTTCATAATAAGTCATTTTCATCATGTGTCTAACAAACATGTCTTGTAATTATCTGGTTTCAGATATTACTGAAAAACTTTTCACCTCTAACAATTTAACCATGATAATTTCTATATTAACACACCATAAATCATCATTAAAAATCCATTCACTTTGAAATCATGATGTGAAACACTTACACACTGTGTATTCACCTAGATTCTATATTTTAATAGATGAACCACTCCAGACTCAGTCCATGACTCCCCCAAGTACCATGAGCCTTGAATACTCACAAAGGATAAAATTTCATGGATTTGGGGCCATAAATTATAAACAACACAAAAAAATTATCTCTCTAGGAATCCCAAACCAATCTCCATTAGAGAGAGGAAATGGATCATCCTAATATCCACCACATGAGATAATTTTCAAGGATCACACCATCTTTTGGGCTCTATCACATATCTGAGAGGAAAAATTCTCACAAATAGAAAATAGAAAAAACCAAATCCTAAACAAAATCTTTATCTATATACCTCTCAAATGAGATTAATTACAAACCAAAAAACAAAAGGAACTATTTCATGATGAAGAAATGTCAATAAACACAATTGAACAACATTATAAGATAATATGTAAACATTTAAAAAATTGGGTTGTTGAGATGTGAATCTATGTCTCATGTTCTTTGGAATAGTCTTCCATGCCAGTGTGCTACCATAAGACACAAACAAGGGAATAGCATGCCCACTCAACACCTTCTCTTGGATTCCCTAGATCTCTAAATGATAATACTCTAAGGTCACATCATCATCAACAATGATATATACCCTATGGATTACATGGGATTCATAATTAAGATGGCGATAAAGCTAATACTTATGGAAAAAATCATTCACGTAGCTCATATAAGGTGGGGTGTTATCTGATACTCCATAGATCTAACATAATAAAACACCTCAAAAGTCTTAACAAACTGTAGATAAATCTTACTCCCATGACCAAACCATTACTTATGATTACAAGTATTCATCATCAAGAACATTTGTTCTTAAACATAGAAATACTTAGATCTCTTACTTGGTTCAGCATTTTAATTTACAAAATCCTGTTATGCCATCATCCTATCTCAAATTTCATGTACCATCTATATCATATGTTGTACTAGTTTCAGCCTGAGAATTGACGCCTCTTTGAAACATGTCCAGAATAATGGAGACTGAAATGTTCTAAAATAAAAAGCATCAAACTATGCAGTAACAATTGAGGAGTGGAAACTATTATTGAATGAAAACTTGACCAATGATGGGTACCTCATCCGTGAAACTCCAAAATACAAGTCACAACAATGAAACATATCATTATGTGTCTTGATGTGTCATTCTATATGACCCTACATCTATGTATGAAAAGTAGTGATAAGGAATAAATATGAACGAAAATCACATAGGAGACCTCTCAACAACGTAGAGGTCTGATGTGGATCTTGATTAGTGATTATCATCTTCATGACTTTGTGGAGTCACAACACCTCTTCCAGATATTGTGTCGATAAATCAACCACTGATAGTAATTACTATATTTATATAAATTTGGTGATTTTATCTAATGATCTATTATCACCAATATAGAATCATATACTCCATAATATCTAGGTAGACTAGTAAATATTTCCATCATCATTTCCTCCCACTTCAACAAGAGAATATCTGACATATTGATCAAACCACTGGGAACATGGTGTTCATCCTTCACCGTATGATATAAAAAGAATCAAGAAATAAACTCCACAACTGCATGACTCATCACATGACACTAAAACTGAAATATATATAAATGTCACTTCTATTTCATGTCATAATTTACCAATAAAGTATAAATGTGTTACTCAAAACGTACTGTCGCATGAACCACTGAAGGAATGATATGTTTTTCTAGAAACAACTCCTAGTGATGTCCATCCTCAAAAAACCAGTAGGTAAATATCTAAATAAAACTATGTATCTCTAAATATAAACCTCACAATCTAATAGATATAAATCCTATTCTTTATGAAATATATATTACTGAAAAATCATATGATAAAGGCAACTTATTCCTCCCAAACATCTATATATCAATATGCATTGCTGAGAGTTCATCTATCACTCTCTATAAAACCCAGGATTCATACAAGAATTATGTACATTTCATCATGTTTAGCTTATTGGATATAAAATATCCCTTTCATTTAATATAGAAAATATAAAATTCAAAATTATGTAATAATTAAATCAATTTAAAATGATGCAACATCAAGTCACATTATAATAACACATTCATATGTCTCTTTTAGTCAGTAAAAACTAGAAAACTCTCTTTGATGAAGTAATGTCACCATAAATTCATTCAAAACCCAACTAAATCCAACTACATATCATGGATAGCATTTTTAAACTCAAGAGAAAAAACATCTGATTCTCATAAGAATCAAATGATCTCAACTTCATTAGAACTCAACCCAAGAAAAGATGTAAATAATCATAAAAAATATAAAACTAAACTAAATATACTAGAAAATAATGGGCTGGAGGACTAACCAACTTCTCTTTTAAATATTTGAAAACCTCCTCAAACTAGTCAATACACATGAAAAACTAATACATATGGGTCAAGGATATCATATTAGTCACAACTGAATAAATATTATTTTTGAAACTTCTGTAATAGCATGTTAGATTATGAATAATCATCACTACTAACACTGTATCGGGGGATTCCAAAGAAACAATTACCTCTATCGTTTACGGATCGATATCTACACTGTGATTGAATAAAATATTATTTTTAGAATCCCATTTCATTTTCCCAAAACTCAAACTTTGAAAACTTCCAGAATATTTTCTCATGAAGAAGAACATCTAAAATGGAATGTTAATTCTCTTCATGATCCTCCTCGAACACGAATGTCACAAGGATTTTTTCAATAAAAACAACCATAAAAATATCTAGGAACTATATGAACAATGTGTTTATCTACCCAAAAAAACAAATATGGTGAATATGTATCACAAAATAACATAAAAAATTTTAATTCTCATGAAAACAATATAAAGTACTTCTCATATGATTTTCGTACTTCAACGACAGTTGATGATATCCTGACCACAAATCGTTATTTTAGAAACAACATGAACCTTTTATATGATCAAATCAATAATTAATCCATGGAATATGATAGAGGTTCTATACTACCACTTGATTTATGTGATAATAATCGATATATAACTATACACTATAATCAACCATATTTAGGAAAATATTTGTGCACCCCAAGGCGGTACAATCTGATAAAAAAACCTCACTATGACATGTCATTTTGTTTTACTTGAATCTACATCCACTCAAAAGTAGTTGACCTATATCGAGATATCGATATTAGATAGACACCTAGTTGTAGTTCGATCCAAAACAAGATCTCACACAGAGGAATAAAACTACAATCTTTTCTAGTAATACATCATTGTACTCTTTCACAACCCTAAGAGTAACGAATGCTAAAATTTTGATAATCTCTTCATCATCTTGTACATAAATGAAAACAATTAAGGAATAATATTTTCTCCTGCCTAAGGGAGTTTCTCACAAAAAAATCATATTTTCCTCTCCATCAGCATCATATACCAAATGCATTTTTCTAAAGCAGTTCACAACAACATGTAATGAATACAAGAAATCCATACTAAGGATGATGACATATTAATATATATATAATCCTAGGAAGTCACCCAGTAGTGCTACCATATAGAAATCTCATAGTCTTTATATATTGGATATAGTTTATCTCAAACATCAACTAGGGTAGTCATTTCCAAGGAAACATGAATCAACTCTATCTGAAGTACCAATGCATGGGTGAGGGTGTGTGATATATTACAGCGTGACTCTCCTAAATCAAAGAAAGAATGTAACCATGTAGAAAAAAAGAAAATGTTCCTTGAACGATTCCATGATCACATAGATTTTAAAAATATATACCATGAAGCTGACCACAACATGATACATGGAATCTTCAACCATATTGAAGAGAACCACCACAACTACAATCTTCTCTCTGATGATGAGGATCAACTTTGGGTAATAATTTACGAACCCCATGTTTTATCTAGTGAGTCCAAAATAGAGCACAATGGTGTTCCTGTATCAGTTGAAACATTTTTAATGAATGAAATTGAATTAAAAAATTTAGAACTGTCATCGTACTTATAATTTTCTATTTATATTTCCACTAAATACATCATCTTTCCTAATAAAATCACACGCCTCATCACATAGAATAATATTGACTACTTCCACCCCCAGAGAAACAATTAAATGATGATTTTGAACTAGCCTCAGTTTCTAGAAATATGATATTTCATAAAAACTAGAAACCTTGTACCACAACTATGCATTGTGAAGATTATTTATGAATCCACTATCATATAGAAATAGTAATGGATAGTGTCTCCTTAATAAAATTTTCACATTCCATCACCTCGAGAAATGTCTGGACCACAAATGATTTGAAATGGTGCTAGAAGTATGGACATAAATCATCCTCAAAATAACTTTCCCTAGCATCATCATCTAAAATAAAATATTAATCATCATACAAAAGAGTCCTAAAATGGATCCCTTACTCCCACAAGCTAGATCTCCTCTATTTAAAGGTATGTAACTCCTTATGAATGATTGACATAATAGAAAAATAAATAAACTCATCTTAGAACTAGACTGGAAAAATCCAAAAAGACTACATACTCCTAGTTATCCACGAGAAACATGTACCACCACTACCTCAATACTCCATGCAGAATTGTCACATCCAATGAAACCTTATTATCCTTCCACGCATGTATAAAATTGAAATCTATGTCAACTTCATCCAACCAATATCTCATGGATAAATCTGAAATGGATCCATCATACTTCATTATGCTCTATAATTTAAACACACCGAGTTTACCCCACTAAGTATTATAATCATTGGAATTTACTTTGTGATGATCATTCATAACATCATTTTGAACATATTCAGCATGAACTGGATTTGGACATGAACCATGAGCCATAACACCCAACAGAACAAACTTTTAAATCTATTAAACCTTCAATATGTAATATTTTGTATTAAATAGTGGTTTATTATATTGTTCAATGCTTTAATATATCAAAATTTATACCCATTACAAACATATGTGCATATAATGATGATGGATGATACATTCCTAGTTATCTATCATGAAACCAATATCACTTTATTTTGTAGGCTCGGTAAAAATAAAATTAATTTCATCATATCAAAGGGGTCCCTAAATACTCATGGCTCAGTCCTTATTCCATGTAGAAATCTATTCATAATCATGGTTGATACCATTTCAATGCCAACCCATGAAACATCACTTACGCATAACTCTAAACTCTGTTTTGTTGAACTACCTCAACAATTGATACCACTCTATCAACTACACCACCCCAGAATGATACAATAATAAAGGGGGAGATATAGTGAATGCCAGAGTCCCACCTCCACCAGGCCTTGGGTTAGAGACTAGAACTGAGTGTATAATAAACATTCATATGGGAGGCATTAACCAGTAAGAGAAATATGTAGAAGAGGGAATTAAAAAAGGATACACTAATTTAATATATTACTATAACAATTGAATGGAATACTACAAGTAATAAAATAGAAAATATGATTGTAACCAGAAAGCCTAAATATACCCTACAAAACCAAAAGCTAGTAATATACAACCGAATCTCTATACTACTCTAGATGACATGAAAAAATACTAAAAAACCCAAGGTGAGCATAATAGTATACAATAAAATGTTCATTACTAGTTACTCTGATGCAAAATATAAGGAAATAATGATAAATCATAGTGAAAAATAGTGAAACTAACTCTTCACCTAAATAGGTATAATAATTACATAGCCTCACCAAACCTAAATCTCACCAAATGTATCATACAATAGAGAATACAACATAATAATGTAACATCAAGGGTAATGCTATCCCACATCCCCATGGCGTTTCCTATCCAACCCAATGTCATATGCCTAGATCCATCTCTCTTGAAAAGTAAGCTGGTAAAAAGACCACTAGGAAAGTAAACACTGCATGAATGTCATGCATAATATCATCCCATACTAATATACAAAAATATATATATTTTAATGATGTATTTTCTATGATCCATCTTATACCTTATTAAATATACCAAACATTTGATTTTAGAATTTATTCCATTACATCCAATACACTAAATACCAAAATCCATCAAAACCGATACACATAAAAACTACAATAATCTTTTCTATATCATATTTTTTTAACAAATCTATGTTAAATGACTATAATCAATCATATAAATATATCCATATATGGAAAATCTAACCACTATTCAAACTACAATAAGTGACTACCAAGATAAGAGTGTGATGATATAGGGGTAATCCGACATCTATCATTCGATTGGGAGGATTGGGAAAACAAACACCCATAGTACATCATTTATGAGTTTCACAACCCATCATGGGTAGGTAAGAGTATGATGTCATAGAATATAAAACATATAATATATCTCATAACCACAGTATGTTCATAACCCACTATTAGACTTGACTGTATGTATTGTAGCTCAGATTCCCAGTTTCCAGTCATAAGATCAGATATTGTTTAAGAAACATGTATTTAATGAGATACAAAAACTAATTCATTCATTATTTTAATTTACTTCCATTAAGTAATTCATTATCCATTAATTTACCATTAACATTAATCCAAACTATTTTAAATTACATTAATTAACATTAGAGTAAATTACATTCCCTGCTGTGTAATCCAAACTAATTCCATGGTTTAATTTGAATATTATCATTTAAGAATTTTCATTCAACATCCATGTATTTTATGAAAACAATATTAGTATACAACCAATAAGAATCATGAAACCAATCAAATATATACTCATTAATGTTTGGGGAAGGAATGTAGATAATCAAGAAAAATAGCCATGCACTAGTAACCAAATTCACAACTAAGAATCCCAGCTCTCAGCATCAAATCAAATTGTTAGACCAACATTAACACATTTCATCACTTATAGTCCCCCACTGATACCCCCATGAAAATACCATTGCATCTTTTCTTAAGAGTATTCAACTTCTTCTACTTCATCTGGGCCACCCTTTCCACATCACAATAGGTATACCTTATTCATCCATAATAGGCATGCATCACACATGGGCCTCCCCACCACATTTGGCATCATACATCCCTTGATCATGAATTCCCAACTCATATCATAAGGCTGATATCTAGATAAAATCAAAAAATAATATGGAATCGAACAAGAAAATAAAATATGGAAATCTTGGAAAAAAGGCTTCTAACTATAACATTTAAACGAACTCTCATGGCTCCAGACTCAAGAAAAATGGCCTCTTAAGATGATGAAACACTAAGGCCCTAGAAATTAACATTTTAAAGAATTATTTTATTTTTTACATATTGAATTAACTGATACGTTTTTCACATCTTCCATCAATGTGAAACCATAGGCATCAATCTATCAAATGATATCAAAAGCTAATCATAGTCTTACCATTAAACCAGTTTCATCAAACTATGAGAATAAAAATTCTAAATTAATATGCCTTCTTATTATCATCACCAAGATAAAATATTCTTTCCACTATTTATCAGTTATATTAATCACATAGAATATCATTTTAAATTACACATTCACATTGCATTAATTCTTTTATCATCAAATTACATTGTACACTAGATTACAAACCTAAACATTCATTTGATTAATAAACTATTTATTTATCAATTAATTTCATTTATATGTTATTTTTAATTTTCATAATGATACTATAAATATAATAAGATTCTATCAAACCATATAATGTATATCACAACATCTATTAAATAAAGAGGGAAACCACTATCATGATTTAAATCACAACAATATCATCATCATCAGATCACAAAAAATTTCTTTAATCATGTTCAATATTATTATGTTAATTAAATTTCCATAAAATGTGATAAATCATGATAAATTTGTTATATAATGTAATGAAAATAAAATCAATGAATCAACTACCTCAAAAGGTTGAATGTTCTCCACATGAGAACATGCCAATGGTACAGATCTCTGATAACCTATCTTGTAAGAAATACATCATCCCAAAGATTCCACATCATAAATGTGCAAATAAAAAAACAAGAAAACTTGTTTAGATATATATAATTTCATTCACCATAACATTTAGATACTAAATAGCTATAATCAATATTGATAAGGGAGAAAATGATAAAAACGAAGAAGGAATGAACCTCAAATCAACTCAGACTACCAAGGATCGAAGACAGAATTCCAAGATTCGATCCCCATCAAGGGAATCACAAACCTATGAAGAAGGTTTGGATGGATCCGTGAATTCCAAATAAGGTATATGGTTTTTTATATAACTGATGTCCACCTACTATTCTTGAGAAGCACTAGACATGGATTATATTAGGCATCTAAATCATACACCTTGTTTAAATGTTTTGTTTTAGATCCCTCTAAAAATGTTTCATTTCGGTCCTTCTAACATTAATTGTTTACATTCCATTAAACACCCTGTGAACCCTCCTTAATAGGATGTGAAATTTGACTATATGACATTAAGCACTTATACGATGTGTATTCTCCCAACTTCTAGCTTTAGCACATAAACCTCTCTAGAATCACTCCAAGCATCCTCAGAGAACCATGAGCCTTGGAAACTCTCGAATGGTTGAATACAATGATATGGTCATTTACATAAGATACCTCTCAAATAATTATCATCCATGAGAATCCAAATCCCCACCCTTATAAAAAAATAAAAAGTAGATTCCAAACACCAACATCATGATATACCTATCAAGGATCTCACTATCTCAAAAGCTCAATCCCCTTACTCGTAAGAAAATAATGAAAAACCATGTAATAAAAAAAACTCATAAACACTATCCTATGGGAGAAACCTCTAATATGAGAGTAAATACAAAATAGACAACAAGAGGAACCATCTCAATAACCATAATGGCTATCTTTAATGAATGAAAAAACGCTACAAGATAATAGGTAAATATAAAATAGATCAGGGTACTAAGTTTGCGTCTGCGATTCACACTCCTAGGTTCTCTCCACCCCATTGTCTTTCCAGCACAATACACGATCCACAGAAAGACAACCCTCATGAATCATCTTCTCATGGAGTTCATATATCTCTATAGGATGCTCCTCAAATGCAGTATCATCATCAACATCGATATCACCCCAATCGATGACTTGTTTTTCATCGGGAATATAATTATAGGACTATGACATGTTATATTTTCTTGTTTCCAATTCATCTATAGGGGATGTGATATCTAAAACACCATAGATCCAACATGATCCAAGAACTAAAAAATTACAATAAAATGGGGAGAAAGTAAACTCTCATGGCCATTCCTTCACTAACAATGATTAGTAATCACCTTAAACAACACATTATCTACAACATATAATTTTATAGGCCTTATACTATGATTATCATTGGATTTTTTGTGATCCATATCTGCCATCATCAACTCGTGAATTACGAAAAAATTTCTATCATATTTTATAATAGTTCTGAAAAAGAAGTGATGCCTCTCAATACCCATTATAGCACCCTGAAAAAAAGGGAAGATCATCTATAGAATTCATTAAATTCAACCATAACAATGATGGATTGAAACATATTATTGTATGAAAACTTGAACAATGGAATGTTCATAATCAAAAAACATCCAAAATCAAGTATACATGGGCACAAGATATCTTCAAGAGTCTGTATAGTCCACTGTATCCAATCATCCATGTATGGATTAAAGGTTGATCTGAGTCCCAAATGAGAAATAAAAGCATGATATATGCTTCTCCACACATTGGGACATGATGAATAACAGTATCATGATTCATGGATTGAATGATTTTCCTTCCCTAAAATAACAATTGGTGTCTTCCATCCTTAGGAAATTCATTAGGGGAGTCACTAAAAAAAACTCATCCTCTCCAGAGCTGCACCTCAAAATCCCCTAGATGGGACTCTTTAACTTGTTGCACTAAATATGAATTCAATACCATCTGTAAAATAAAACCACTACCTCCAAACTCTACCATATCAATATACATCTTTGAGATTTCTTCTTTCACTCTCCATGAATCTCATGATTAATGCATTACATCAATACGTGATTTATGTCTCAGTGAATTGAGTACAAAATTTCCCTTAACTAGCATATATTTAATATAAAATTTGTAAGCATTATGTATTTCTATCAAATAAAATTGTCTTAAGAATGTTTTATCCTGGTACAATACATACCATAGGCTCATGTGGTTTGTTAAGTGGAAAAAATGCTCATAGATGAGGCAATGTCACCCTAACATAATAACTATCACCAATACCGAAAACTCAAGATCATGGGATAAATATTTACCCTCACAGAGATGTAACCTGAATGACACATAAGAAACCATAGATCATTGTTCCATCAGAATTCACCCCAACCAAAGATATGATGAGTGACAAAAACCGCAAACTAAACTACCTCTACAGGAAAATAGAGGATGGGATCCCTGACCAAATTCTCCATCAACTACTCAAAATATTTCTAGCACCAGTTAGTCAACAAGAATTACATATCCTCCCTCATGAGGGTTTTCAAAGAATCCATAAACAAATAGAAATTGAATATGAACCTCCAGTAATAGCTTGAATTACAAAGTAAATTCCCTACCTCTTCCACCTTCATATTTGATTAGAAATACACAACTGCCTCTATATTCGAAGGATCTAAAAATACACTTACTAGGATAAATATTCCCCCATAAAAGAACTAAATGATCTAATATATCATTCTTTGATGATATCCTATCCAAATTATCATGATAATTAATTCTCAAAATAAAATGAAGATGCTCTAAATGCTCCTCCTTGGAAACAAATTACACAATGATTTCATTGATGCTGAGCACCATGAACATATCCGCGAACTCTATGAATAATTCACTCATAAACCCCATTAACACATCAAAATAAATCATTACATTGAAAAACCTCACAATAAACTAATATTTCTAATGAGGCAAATGGAAAGTAGTCTTTAGAATTCCCTCATGCTTCACCCACTTCTACTGATATCATGACAGCAAATAAATAATTGGGAACCAACTAGAATAATTTATAATATTAAATAATTCATCAATACATGGATGATGATAGAAATTATTCACTATCACTTGGTAGAAGTGACATTATTTGATATAGATATGAATAATGTGATCAGACCTCATCATAAACAAACCTGGTGCCACCAAAGTGACACACTCAGTCAACCAAAAAATCACTTAAATAGAATATATAAATATAATACTGAAACTCAAAACTCATAAAATTCCATCCAATATAGATACATAATGATATAAGACATTCCTTATCGTAGCATGATCCAAAACATGTTCTCCCATTGAATATTACACACTACATCCTCCTCTGTAAACCCATCAAGTCACTCTCGTAGAACAATAAGAAACATTGAATTATGATCAACCGATGATATCACAATCAATTCACATAAAAATAAGACACATATTTAATATTCATCTATCCCATATGAGGGTCTCACTCACAAAAACATTATCTCTTCCTCATCATATAAAATGCATCTTACAACTTGAATAAATTCATGATTTCCAACATTAGATATAAAAAATCCATATCATGTATTATATCATGTGGATGTATCAATAAATATAGTAAATCAATACTAGAATAGAACTTCCCCATCAGTATCCCATAGTCTCTACATTATCCATATTTCTATGATCAACCTCCAACTATCATAGACCATTCTAAGGAAACTTGAAGCAGTTCTCCCTCAAGTTCTTAATAATTTATTAGGGTAGGTCATATAAAAGATTGTTTCACTCTTGAAAAAAAAATCATTTATCCCATACTAAATACAATAAAATTGTACCTTGAATGGATTATGGTTTTCCAGGTGATGAAAATAGTAAATCATGAAGCTTAAGATGACCTAATCTTAGGCTCTCTAACCATGATGATGGAACCCTCTATGGGGGATATCTAATCTATGAGAGCGACGAGGATTTTATGGATGTATTATGTCTACCCCATCTCCTCTATATTGATACCAAATTAGAGAACCCTATTGCTGCTACCTTAGCTAAAAATTTCTCAATGGGGTAACTTGAATGGGAAAACATGATATATGATTAATGTAAGGAATGGTTAGGAACCCTTTCCTCTGATGACCTTAGCCTCCACATAAAAATCATGTGTATGATCCATTTTAATAATTTTCATAGTCACCAACCTCATATAAAAATAATGATATCAACTGGGAATGACCCCCTACAAACTAAAATCAATTCAGCCCTAAAATTTAAAAACCTTGGACGACACATCATCTTACTAAGGATTCCTAAAGACTAATGTCTCATGATGACCTAGTTTTGGCTAGTGACCTCTTGATAATGTCCACCTTTTCAACACATCAAGATATGAATTCAATAAAAATAGGGTGACATAGATTTGGTTTTTGGATACAAGTCCTCCACGAAATTCATCAACATTTCTTACTCAATTAGATACATGTTTGAATCATATCAAAAAAGTGTCTTGAAGTAGATCACAAACTCTTAAATTTTGGATATCTAATATCAAAGTGTAATAAGCACATGGTGATTGGCCTCCATTTCAGATGAAGAAAGATACTATACATAGAACTAGTCTTTAAATGACTCCCAAAATACTATCGACTCCTTGTGATCCCAGTTAATATAAATCACCACTTCCTCACTACTCCATAGAGCATCATCGTAGCCAATGAATCCTAGTGTCCCTTTTGAGCATGAACCAAAAGGAAAGCTATCTCAACATATTCCAACAATTCTTCCATGAGTAAATATTAAATGGTATCATAATGCTTGTTTAGACTCTATAACTGGATCTCTCGAAGTGTCCTTATATAAGTTTTGTTTTTGTTGAAATATACCACAAGCTTATCTTTTGGCCCTTCTTTCAAAAAAAATCGGTGTGTACTCAACAAGGAAGTTGACCTTGATGTATAACTACAATAAGGGAAAAAAATTTATATCTCATGATCATGTAATATATAATTTGTAACATTACATAATTATTTATTTATTATCTTGTTTAAGGGTTTTACATATACCAAGGTCTACCCATTTCAAACACAAGTTCCATGAAGATTGATGCAAAGATCATTTCTTAGGTCTCTCCACAAAAACCAATATAAATTAATTTAGAAGGTTCGGTAAACATAATGGCGAGATCATTAAATCTCATGGGTCCCTAAATAACTATTTCTCATTCAATCACTCGTTTTTACATAACTTACTAAACATAGTTGATAATATTTATCTACTAGCCTATGAAACATCATATTTTTTTGACTCTAAACTCCATCTTATCCCTCATCATGAACAACTAATACCACTAATTCCAGACCCCATCATCCCAACGATATTGAAATGAACCTGTAGATATGGTTACATCCACAGTACTACATCCATTAGATTCTGGGTTTCTGACTATCACAAAGAGAATAATAAACATACATATGGGAGGCATTATCCTCTATGTGAAGAATTAGATAGATATTGAAAATGAAGATAAAACAAAAAATACTCCCATATATATATATATCTTAGTTGGAAGCATTCAATATTATATTGTACTATAACAATTGAAAGGAAAAGTACATGTTCCTAAAATTTAATGACCACATCGATCATGAATCCCATAAAAATCCTACAAAAACATCACATATTAATACCTAGATCAATACCAAAACTACTCTTTATGAACATAAAAAATGTTTATGCATGCTAAGGGTGAGGACAATAGTATTCTCAATAGGATCCTCCACGTATCATCTCATAGAAAATACACCGAAAGTATGTTAAATAATAGTGAACAACATTGAAACAATATCATCACTTAAAAATGTATACTATGTTTTTAGGATCACCATTTATAAGTCTCACTAACTATAAAATTCTAGATATAGTATAATATAATAATGAAACATCAAGGTTACCCCACTCTAGCTTCCCCATTGGTTTTCCTCTCCTCCCCATTATTGCACATCCAAGGTCATCTCCCTCCAAATGTATGCCATCCAGAAGACAGCTGGGTGTGGAATCATAGCATTCCCATTGTGAATCTCATAATCCCATCCCCATATACATATATATAGTAACCAATATTTTTTAGGGGCCACCATATCCTGAATGGAATGTATTAAGAATCAAGTACTATAACTCAATATATTATATCCCATACAGAGATCATGTACCTCAATCCCTCTTATCTTATAATTTTCATAACTATAATAATATTATGGATAGTATATTTGATAATACAACTGTATTAAATAACCAAATGACAGTACAAAACTCTACTAACATATATGTGAAAACTAACCAACGATCATACCAGCCCATGTAACGACCATGAGAAGACAGTGTGGCTAGAGTGTGTTGTCATCCATCAATCCTCCCATTGTTATGTTTGGAAAATAATCCTACCATATTCCATTATATTTTAGTTTCTATAGAGTCATTATGCTATTAAAAAAAATTTATATGATTTTAATCATAGTTAACCATCTAATTGCAAGCCAAGGATAATAAAGTATATTGTATTTGATATATTGGGTACATAATTAAACAGCATGAAACCAAAATAAAATAATATTTAATTTAATATCTATAATAATATCAAAACCTTCCTTTAGAACAGGAGTCTACATAGGAAACCTGGGGAATACATGAACTAAACAGATGACCTAAATATCCTAGTATGTAAACAAGAATAAAAATAAAATATAGAACATGTGTTATAAGTAATAACATGATGGAATAAAATAAATGAAACATTAATAAAAATAAGGAATAATAAAATTTATAACCTGGGAAATTATAATCATAGAATCATATGGATGTGTAAACAAAATTAAAAATGAAAAAACATGACCCAGGCTACCTACCAAGACATTGTGGATAAAGTCCAATTATGGAGTCAGGTTTACTCCATGTCCCAACTTGACATCCCATTAAACTAAACATTATCCAATTAAATGGAGAACAATCTCGGAACCCCCATAATAAAATGTTCATGAATATATGTGTCACATGAATAATATTACATAAGTAATCAAAAATAAACATTAGGTTTACCCATTCAAAAAACTGGGTGTCATAGTCATGTCATCATACTTAAAATAAGGGAATATCATAATAATTTCCATGAAAGAAGAAATTAAATCATACATGTAAATAAATTAGGTAAAATATAAATAATTCATCATTAGTGATGTAAAAATAATATTCATATATGTAAATATTATGTTTAGGAAAAATTTGAAATAAATCATTTTTTGGAGGTTAAGAAAAGTATTTAAGATGATTTAAAACTAATAAAGAATAATTTTTTTATTAAACCAAATATTAACAATGATAAATTTTTATAATAAAATAAATGATTTTATAAATATACTTGTGGAATAAAATATATTATGGATGGTAATTTAAAATTGGTATGAAATAGGGATGTTCCCTTTAATGGAGCTCTCATTTTAGAAAAAATTTGTAAAAGATCCTAGTAAATCTTGTAAATCTATAAAAAAGGATGAAATGATCAAGATACATGATTTTGGAAGATATAAAAATTATATTGATGAATTATATAAAATTAAAGAACGAAAACATTTGTAAAAATATGGAGAAATACTAACTAGAAGGAAAAAATGGAGGTTCAGAAAGAATCACTTTCCTTCTTTCTGAAATAGTTAAAAACATAATCTTAAGGTCATAGATATTCAAATTAAATAAATACATTAATAAATTAATAAAATGTAATAAAATATATTTATTTATTATTATTTTAATTTGTTTTTTATGGCTTTTTTATGTGTTATAAATATGATTTTTTCATTCAGGAACATTTATTTCCTTGGATTTTTTGACCGGTTTATTCATGTTTGTGTACAGAAAATCATGTAAAATGAGAATGGTTGTCCATAATTGAAGTTATATATTATTAGATAACATAAATAAGGTAAAATGATCTTATAAATAATTTTTTTATATGGTGTGAGGACGAATCATTATATAAATAGATAATTATTATTGTTGGTATTCTTTTGTGCGATTTTCAATCACAAAAAATTTGTTTTTATTTATTATTTTTATAGAATGTGTATATAATGATTCCAAAAAATTATATTGGATGTAATAAATATAATGTTATTTATTTAACCATAAAAAACTTTTTATGACAATCCTTGATGTAGTTAATTAGAAATTAAAAAAATTCATACTTTATGGTGATAAATTAACCCCTTACGAATGATGTATTAATTTTTAGTGTAAAAGGAGAAGGGTTTAATGATGAATTATTACAATAGAATAAAAAATTACAATATATGTGAGGTAACTGAGTTATCATACCATTTATTTTGGTGATTTGAGAATATAGTAAATAATGAACTTGAAATGAAATGAATAGAAAATGAAAGAGGAATTTATATTTTGAATTTCTCCTCCTTTAAAACATTTTTGATAAAATATATTGGGCATCTGGTGTGAACAAGATATCTTGTAATTGGGGTAGAGACCTGGGATGAGTATTGGGATGAATTTTGGAGTGTTTAAAATCTTGGATGGTTTTAGGAGAAGAGGATGAGAGGGATGTTATTTATAGTGGAGGAGAGATGATAATTATCATTATTTTTTTTCATTAGTTTATTATTTTTTCTAAAGATTATGAATAGATTTTATATTATCATGAAATATAATGAATGTTTGAATGGATGTTTAATATTATGGTTCTTACATCACTGATGACTCGATTAATTGTGTATTTAACTTATAATGTATATATACCTAAATTTATTGTATTTTACTATTCAACAAAAATTCAACAATATTTTAAAAATCCAAGAAATTCACCCTAAATATTTTCCAACCTTTAGAATTAATAAATGGACTCCATTTTACAAAAATAATTATATAAATTATAGATAATAAAATTTAAAATAAAATCATCATTTAAATGGTCAATTCCAGTTTAAAAATTACAACTGGTATTATAACACTCTGAAAAATCAATTTCAGTCTCATAAAATTATCTAACAATAATAATACAACAAAATATTATTTTTGGACGCCTTTTTGGGATCATATATTACTTTTGAAACATTATATTAATTATAAAAATGAAAATAAACACTTATATATTATAAAAATATGAACATATAATTAATAATTTCTAAAACATTTATTTACTTATACTATGATATAATTAAATAATATTTTCATTTATATGATTGAATAATTTTATTCATTCATTCTAGGATGTGTATACTATTCTATAAGATGGTTTTCAATTAATACGGGTCACATTACAATTCCTAATGTCATGTTACTATTCCATTGGTATCGATTCCATAAATTTTATGAATACCTCTTATTTCATTCAATATAAATTTTCAATTTTTGTATTATGTTCTTAATGTGATTTTATGTTTTTATAATATAAAAAATAATTATAAGTGAATTTCCATTGAGAAAATTTTGTGTCATTATATTCTTCCCCCTTATGAAATTCCACCATCAAAATTTTATTTTACATACTATAGGAAAAACAAGGTAGGGTACTTCTCATTCATCTCATCCTATAGTTACCATGTGAAATCTTAATACTTATGGGTCATATATATCACTTTTACTAGGTTGGTAGTATTCTTGTGTATAACGTTATCTCTATGGTCTGTGATTTTCATTGGCTGATCCTTTTAAGAGTGATCAATATCCAATTGTACCACCTCTAAATTCAGTACATGTGAAGGTTGTTTTATGTACTTCGTCAAATGGGATACATCAAATACATTTTATACTTGATACAGGTTAAGTGGAATTTCTTGATGATTGGAATCACCTATGACCCAATCTAGAATCTTGATGGGGTTGATATACCTATGAATCATATTTCCTTTCTTCCCAAATCTCCTAATCTTCTTCCATAAAGATATGGGGTGGAATACCATGTCTCTAGTGTTACAATCAAGGTCCCTTTGATGATTTCCTTCATACATCATTTTCATCTTTGGGTGCCTTTATGTGATACTGAATGACTTTCACCTTTTCCCCCATTTCATTGACCATTTCTGTTTCTAGAAGCTTATTCTCACTAACATCATCCCAGCATGATGGTGTTCTCCATATTTTTCCACATAGGGATTCATATGGATCAATTTTGATAATAGAGTAAAAACTATTATTTTGGGGAATTGAACCAGTGGTAGATGTTGGTCCCATCATTCCTTGAAATCCGTATAACACCCTGCCAACATGCCTTCTTATTTATAAATATTCCTTTCAGATTGACCATAAGTTTTAGGATGATAGGTCATACCGAATATCATCTTGTTGTATAGAGATTGTTGGATAATTTTCCAAAACCATAAGGATAATCTTAGATATCAATACGATACAATTGATAGTGGAAATCCATTCAACCATACCACTTCTCTAAATTATATTTGTGCATTTTAATCTAATGATAAGTCTTATAGAATTGAGATAAAGTTAGTTGTATTGTATGAAGATCCACAAAAACCCAAATAAGATTTTTTCCTCATGATTTATTTGTATATTCGTTGAAAATTAACATATTGATGTTCTCCCACTTCCTTGATGGTATGGATAGTGGATTCATCATCCTATTATAATTTTTCTTTTCGGACATAACATGATGATACACTATCACTTTGACGTATATTCAACAAGCTCCTTCATCATATTGTTGCACCAATAGTGCTCTTAGAGGTATTGATACAATTTGGTGCTCCCTAAGTGAATAAATATGGTATATATATACATCATTCATAATATATTTATTTATATTTTGATTTAATGGGACCCAAATATTATTAATTCATCCTCAATAATCTTGAACTCAGAGGATTTCCATTTTCTGATATCTTCTACTCTTTTCTAAATTTCCATAGTATTCCTTTGAGAATCCATTATTTTTTGTCTATAAGGATTATTTGATAAATTATTTGAGAAATGATTTATGATGTTACTTCCATGATTATTCCCATGTCCATCATTTTTTGGTCAGTGAAGATTGTATCCATTCCAATTCTCATCACTGATAAATATTTTGAAACCTTTCTAGTTAGAGCATGCACTAAATTATTTTCCTTACCAGCATTTTTGTGGATTATGAAGTCTTAAATCATGATGATATCTTACCATATTCTCTAGAACTTATTATTCTACTTATAATTGAATATATATTTTAGGCTCTTATGATAAACGTATATTTCACACTTCCTCCCATAGATATAATTCATCCCTATTTTCAATGTAAATATCCTAGCTATCAACTCCAGATCATGTGTAGGATAGTTTTTCTCAATAAATTTAAACATCCATGAGTAAATTGATATCACATTATCAGATTTCATGAGACTAAAATCTAATCCCTTCTATAAATATTTATTTTACACAACGAAGAGTTCCCCACTTGTTGGTAGTGTGAGCATTGGTGTAATTATAAGCTTATTTTTAAACTCTTTAAAAAAGTCCTCACATTCCTTGGTGCAGCCAAACATTACAACATTAAAAGAAAAATGTTTACCGGTACTGAAAATTTTCAGATGTTCCATGGAAATAATTGGTAGTACCTAGTTAGAACAAGAATGTTATGGATCACCATTGTAGATATTGGAATGGGCCACTATTTTGTTGTATTTTTCCTTCAAGGGAACACATATATTCCTCTGTGGGTGATAACATTCCCCACGAATGATACATCCTTTATCCAGAACATAAATTTACACCAATTTTCTAAATTGTTTCCCTTTTAAAAGACTACAACACAATATTAAAATGATCATTACGTTTCTAATTGATCCTAGACTATACTAGAATATCATCAATAATGATGGCCACAAATTTATCGAGGTAATATATAAAGCTTATATTAATTAAAATCTATGAAAGTATTTGGGGAATTAGTTACTCTTAAGGGAATCACTATGAATTCATTGTGCCCATAACTTGTCTAAAATATAGTTTTGGGAATATATTTATTCCTCACCTTTAATTACTGATATCCTGATTGATGGACCGTCTTAGAGAAATACGGATCCCCACATAGTTGAAGGAACAATTCATTTATCCTTATATAGAAATACTTGTTATTTATAGTGATTATATTAAGCTCAAGATATTAAATTATGAGTCTCATTTATCCACCCTTCTTCCTGAAGAAGGGGACTGGTGCACCCCATAGTGAAGCACTATAGAATATAAAATCCTTGTCTAGGTTCACTTGTAACTGCTTCTTATTTTCTTCTTGTTCCATGGGGGCTATCATATAAGGTGTATTTGATATATGTAAATATCTAGGAATATGTTCAATTGATAACTCAACCTATCAATCTCGTGGAAGACCAGGAAACACTTCAAGTAATGCATCAGTGTTGTTATTCGCAATGGGAAATCCTTCCAGCATGATTCCCTCCTTTGTCCTAATCATTAGAGCTAGATATTACATCTCATAAAGAATCAAAATCTACACATGAGTTGATTATTTTGATAGAGATTCATCCACCTACTTGTACTTGTACAAAATTGGAGGATGTTTCAAGATGTGAAGAGGGCTCTACCATTCCCTACAATTGACATTTGATATATATAATGATATCCAATCCATTCCCAAAATAGGATCTAACTCTAAAAAAGGGAGTATTATAATATTAGTTTGATGGTTCAGTCTATAAAAATAATTTCGGATGATTTATATAATTTGGATGTAATAATTTTAACATTTAATGTTCCCAAAGATAACTCAACTGCCATGTTGTTAGGTGATGATTGAACATTTTTACTAAACATTCAAGACATTAAAGAATGCTTAGAACTATAATAAAATAGTATAACCATTATTATTGAATGAATAACTAGAATACAAATCACGAAGTCATTTTTAGGATTCACCTTAGTCGTAGTGCTAGCATATTCACTTCCTTAGTACCTTTGGGGATATTTTTTGTTGCCTCAAAAAAACATAGGAGTAATGAAATAGATTACATAATTCCCTTTCTCCCTGTAATTGAAACACTATACTATGGGTTAAGTGCTTATATGATCCTTCCTTTATTCTTTCTAATTAGTGGGATTATACATATTTATTAATTGTTGAATACCAATATTCCCCTCTCTTTCACATTTTAGGCATCTCTTGGTTTATTTTAAATAGTTTCCATGATGTTTCTTCCAACACGTATGACAGTTGTGATGTAGGTTTTTCTATCCATCATGGAATTCATCAACCATATTAAACACAATTTTCCACTTCTCCCACAAACCTTGAAAAAAATTATATTAATTGATCTCCATTTAACACTTAAGTGACCAATAACCAATCTATTCATAGCTATCAAAGTCATCAATCACCAACTCTTTTTATAGACTAAACATTAGAGTGTTAAAGAAGTAAACCACATTGATTTCACTATTCATGATAACAATGTAGGAATATAATAAATGATAGTGGAATTTTTCTTCATTTTCCATGATATAATAATTTCCAATTTTCATCAGTTTTAGGAACTCCCTTTCTATCATAAGGCATATGGTTTGGGGAATATATTTATTAAATAGTATTTCCTTGAAATGTTCTCATTCCATGGAATCAATTTCTTCCTTTGAATTTTTGTTCTTGGTCAGTTTCCACCATGGACCACCTTCTTCATCAAAATTATAAACCAAAATCACAACTTGTTCTTCTTTTAAGAATTGGAGGATGGAGAATATTTTCTTAATTTAGTTAATCCATTGTTCTACGGGGATGGGATAAGAAGATCCACAAAACATAGGAGGCATTTTCAACATTATTTATTTGACAACAACTCTCTCTCTCTCTTAGATGAATAAGGTAATTCAATATGATTAAAGTTATTATTCATTACATGATCTTGTTAATAAATTACTATCATGAGGTTTAGAGAACTTGTTCCCAACATATTTGGCATATCATTAGGGAAATCATCACATTTTTAATAACATATTTTTTTCATGGGTTCTTCAATTTCAAGCCATTAGCCGATAAATAGAAAGTGCAATTAGGATCTCCAATACATAGATAATAATGGTAAATGAAATATTAAACATAATTGTATAAACATATAAATGAAACTACATATTATCTTGTGGTTATATAGGTTTCAATATAGGATATGAATGATCAAATTCATAACATATATTCTCATGTTCAAATTGTTTCCATTTAATAATGGTTCGTAATGAAATTATTTATTTAACAAAGCATATCCCTTAGGAGTGTCAAACCAAGTTCGCATCAAGCCTCGTTATCATGCATCGGGTTACCCCAAGCCAGTCCCTAAATACAGTTTCAACATTTTTACTAATAGGTACATCTTTTAAGGACCTATATCCACTTTTTTTATCCATTTATGGATGTATTATTTTGGTAAACAACTTACTATATACATACCAATATTTTAAGGATGTTTTATCATACTTATTCTTATCCCGATGGATTAATCTACTGTTTTCTAGCACTAATCCCTAAAATAACAAATCATTTCCTCAAATACCCACTATAGTGACCCCATCCTTTAAGGCATATTATTACATTATTTGAAGCATAATTTTGCATCTAATTATAAGCCAAGAATAATAAATTATACTATATTTAGAAGACTATGAACATAATTAAACATCAGGAAATAAAAAAACATATTTAATTTAATCTACATAATGATATTCTAAATTCTATTGATCTCATACAACATCCTATGATAATCTATAAAATACATGAATAAATGGGATTGGATAAAAACATATTAACGAAATAATCATAGGAATAAAACATTGAACTTAGGTAAAAGGCATCAGATGATGGAATAAAAGGCATGGTACATGAATAAAAATAAGTAATAATAACATGTATAACATGGTTATAAGTAATCATGGAATTGTAGGAATTTTTAAAAAACATATAACATGACATAAACTTGATTCAAGGCTGGCATCCATGACATGGTGGACAAAGTCCCAAAGAGGAATCAGGTTCATTCCATGTACCAAGATGAAATCTCATTAGACTAAACATTAACGAATGCATTGGAAAAATATATGGTCACACCCATAATAAAATGTTCGTGAATATGAGTGACACATGAAGAATAATACATACGGAATCAAACATAAACATAAGGTTTACCAATGGAAATAATTGCATATCTTAATTAGGGAAATGGAAAAACAAATAGGAATACCATAATTGATCTAATAGAAAAAAGGATTTAAATCATTCATGGACATTAATATGAAGAAATATACATAAATAAAGATAACTCATATAAAACATAAGTGTATACATGTAAAAATAATATTTAATAAGAATTAAATATAGATCATTTTAGTGGATTTTAGGGAATGTATTTTTGATTAATTAAAAGGAATCAAGAATAATTGTTTTTATAAAACCATAAATGAAAAAAAATAGTTTTTTAATGACAAATCGAGTGATTTTAGAAAAATAATGGTGGGTTAATATATATATATATAAGGAATGTTACTCAAAAATGGATATGTATTTGGGAAGTTCCCATTTTGGGGATTTCTTTTCAGGAAGAAGTGTAATGGAACCTTATTAAAACATTTATATCCATGAAAAATAATGAGGAAATGATATTGATACATGATATAGTAACATATAAATAAAATTTATACGAATTATATAAAAATTAATTAGAGTAAAATTAGGTTAAATTGGTAGAAAGTGTATCTTTTAGGAAAAATTCTGCTTCAAAATAAATGCCATATATTATGTCAGAAACGGTTATACACATGATATTAATATCATGTATAATAAAATTTAATCCATTAATTAATTTATTAATAACATTTTATGAATATATTTTATTTATTATGATTTTTTATGTTATTTTATGTCCCTTTTTATTAGTTGTAAGATACAATTTTATCCTTCATTAATGTTGTTTACCTTGGTTTTCATACTAGTTTTATTTATATACATGTACAGAAAATCTAGTAAAATGAGAATGGTTATCTATAATTGATATTATATGTTATTAATGAAAATATATAAGTATTAATTATAATATAAATCATTTTGTTATATATAATGGGTAAGAATCATTATATAAGTTGTTAATGAAAATGGTTTGGATTGTTGTGGGCAGTTTTCGCTCAAAACAAACTTCTTTTCTTTTATCATATAACATAATGTGTAGATAATGATTAATGAAAATTACATAGGATTTAATAAAAATATATTAATTTATTGTAACCACAAATATGGTTTTATGACTATCCTTGAATGTTTTAATGGAAAAAAAATGTTTGTCTTTGAAGGTGATAAATTAACACCTCACGAATGACATTTTATTTTTAGAATAAAAGAGAGAGGAAAGGGGTTTAATTCAATATTATTACATTATCATAATAACAATATATTATAATTGAGGTAATGGAGTTATCATATAATTCATGTGAGTATAGTTGATGATATAATAATAAAAGAATAAGAAAAGAAATTAAATTAAAGAGAATGAGGAATTTACCTCTAGGAATTCTCCTCCTTGAAAACCTCCTTAGGGAAAATATTCTTGTCTTTTTATGATATGAAATTCTCTTGGAAATGGGGGAAGGTATTATAAATATAATTTGACATAATTTGGACAAAGTAAAATATTTTATGGTGTTAGGAGAAGAGGTGGTCAGGGGTGGTATTTATATTGGAGGAGGGAAGTGTTTTCTCATTATTTTATTCATTAGATTTTTATTTCTAGATCTGAACATTGAATTTATTAAGAACTATCAAAAAATATAATAAAATAGTTAAGGGAAGTATGAGATTATGGATATAAAATAAGAGATGAATCACATAATATTGGATTTAACTTATAATTTACATATACCGTAATTTACAGTATTTTATTATTTACAAAAAACAACTTGTTTAGAAAAATCCCAAAAATTCACCATAATCACTTTTTGATGTTTATAATTAAAAAATTGACTCCATTTTATGAAAAAAATACAATTTTATTTTTTAAATTTAAAATTAGTTTAATTATAAACATGGAGAATTATTAATTTAAAAATTAGTACTAATTTATAACACATTCAAAAATTAATTAAGGTCTCATAAAATTGTATTATAATCATAAGAAAACAAAATAATAATTTATGAATAAATTTTATGGACATATATTTTCCCTCAAAACATGGTATTTACTAGTAAATTTAAAGTACACAATTATTTTTTAAAAAAATATCAACACTTAGTTAATAATTTCTAAAACTTTTTTTTTCATGTACTATGTTATAATTATATCATATATTCGTTTATAGAATGGATAAATTTTATTTTTTTACTTTCATGGGTTAGGTTACTATTATATTATATAATTTACTATTCATAATGGTCGTAATACAATTCCAAAGGTCATGTTACAATCCAATTAGTATAGGTTTTATAACAGCTAGAAAGTCATCATATTTCATTCAATATTGATTAACTATGTTTTTATTGTTTTCTTAATGTGATTTTATGTGATTATAATATATGAAATAATTACAAGAAGGGAATTTACATTGATAAAATTTTGTTTCATTACACATTCTCTACCCAACGTGGGTGGGGTTTCATATGAAACCAATTATTAAACATCATATAATATAACTAAAAACCATACTATGGGAGTAGGAATGTCATAGAATAAATTATAACTATTGTCAGCCGAACTCCCGAATTCCACTTCTAAGTCCATATATAAAATAATCATGAAGAATTTAGAGAGCTACATTAATTAAGTAATTATTTTCAATAAATTCCTTCAATTAATTAATTAATTATTCATTAAATAACCATTTAAATTTTTCCATATTAAATTAAATTAAATTAATTACAATTATATTAAAATAAAATGCCGCTATTAATAATAATAATAGAGTACACAGTTTAAAAATATTCACATATTTAGTGAATTTTCATTATAAATCATGATACTATAGGAAAAAACATTAATATACCACCATGAAGAAACATGTAACCAATGATATCCATTTTCTTTATGTAGTGGGGAAATGAATGAATATAGAAAAGAAAAAAACTATAGGCCTCTAAACAACTTCACAAATGAGCATCCCTACATTAATAATAACATCAGCTGGAAAGACCATATTTTACTCATTCGTTCACTTATAGTACCCCTCGACACCCCATTCAAATACGAAACCATCTCTCCAATATAGGAATTAGATAAAGCTACATAACCACAGCCTCCCTTCCCACGTCACATCATTTATCCCAATCTCATTCATCCCTATATCACATCACTTTTGAGCCACCCTTCCCCATATCACATCACACATGCCATTCTTATCCATCCACAGATCCTATCTATGGACTCATACCATTATAACATTTGAAAACAATCACGAAACACACAATAACATCTAATAAGGATGTTTGGTAAAAAAATTAATCCTTCATGACTTCACACATAATGAAGCTCTCACATGTCAAATAACATGGAAATCAGCATTCTCATGTAGATGGGAGAGTCGGGCCGTAGAAATTATCATTATAAAAAACTCGTTCTTATTCCAAAATAAATTAACTAATTCCTTATTTATAGGTTCACACTACAAGAAAAATATTGTGTAAGGTATCACACGCGATCAAAAGTTAAAAATTATCTTATCATTAAATCAGCTTCATCAAACATTGATAAGAACCAGTATAAGATAACCTAAATTTTATTATTATCAACCAGAATAAATACACTTCACATTATTGATCAATTAAATTAATCATGTGGATGATCATTTTCAATTACTGAAACTTGTTCCCTATATTTTATTATAATCAAATTACATCAACCATCAGATTATAAACATTCCTCTTATTTTATATCATATGATAGTTAATTATCAATTAATTATGGATATATTTTTTTTATAAATTTATAAATGATACTCCATAATTAATAAAATTTTAATAAATAATAACATAGATTTAAAACTATATAAAAAAAGAGGACACCTTATTCCATGGTATAAATCAAAAAAACATAATCAATATGTGATCATATGTAATTTAATTAATATATTTCAATATTTTTAAGTTAATTTTGTTTCCATATAATGGTCTTAATGATGGTAAATTTAAAATTGGATGTAAATAATATATAAGAAATGAATACACTATATCAAAGGTGTCAACATTCTTTGAACGATAATGGAAAAATTTTATGGATCTCTGATCACAGGTCCTGTATGAACTACATCACTCCAACTATGTTGCTCCATAACCAAACCGACAAAAAACAATGAAAATACAATTTTGAAAAATATAGATAAATATATATTTATATTGGGATGATTAAATAATTGGAAACAAGGCTGATCAGGGATAACCCAATAGAAAATGAAAAATTAATACACAACATATAAACCAAAATCACTACTGATCAAATAAGTAAAAACAATGATTGACTCCCACTGTAGAAATCCCAAAACACAGAAGCAGGCACAACAAGATCACATGTAATTACAGATAACATATAGGGTATTGAGAATACTCAAGAATCCTTTTCTATTTATATGTCATTCTTTATACTGAATTTTTATAGAGTGATAAACTTACTCATCACGTAAATTTTATGTTTCAAAACTCATCAAAAAATGATTATCCTTGAACATTTTGACCCCAATTTTTTACACCTCATGAATACCCCTATGAATTTTCTTTAATAATCCATGTACATTGAATACATTATGTGAAACACATTCATTATATGTGTCCTACTAGATTCCATCATTTTCTAGTTGAACACCTTTAAGCTCACTCCAAGCCTCCCTGAATCGCCACAAGCCTTGGAAACTGCGAAAGGGAGGGACTATGTGTATCAATTCCATCTTATCCCTCTCATAGTAAGACACATGAGAAAAAAATCAATAATAATTATTATTTAATTACTTCATGTCTTATTTATGTATTTATTTTTTTCCGTATCATTGACCTTAATATAAAAAAACACTAAGACTCACTTTATAAGGACTACCATAAAATTATTATACAAAAAGCATTGATATTGTTTTAATTTTCATATAACAGTAATGTAACGGTCTTACACTAATGGTAATATTTCATTTTATATCATATATATACACCACTAAACATCATAATTTACTGCATCATTTATAATTACTTTTATAATTATTTTGATAATTTTTATAATTTTCCCAAAATATCATTGTATTTTAGATGTTTCAATGGAAGTTGTAATCATCTTGAAATAGTATTATATAATCATTTATTCAATTTTGTAGTCAGTAATTATTGGTCTTTATATCACATTACAAATGTTAGATATAGTAATTTTCATTATTACATAAAATTTATTTATTTTGGTTAATTTATTTTTTTACATTATAATTTATATATATTATAAAATAGTCATTATGAAAATGAGTTTTTTATTGCTTGAAGGAGGAATTTTATACTCATTTAATTCTCCCCTTTAATAAATTTTCCCATCAAATTTGTGTTACAGTTCAAAATAAATGGGTATATTTATCCTTTATCATTTATTCATGTTCCCAAGTAGATTATATAATATTTTGATTTATCCATAGGAATATCATAACTTGTGATAAAATTTTTCAAAACACATGTTCCCTACAGTCATGAATCATTATAATTTTCTCTTTATATGATAATTCAGGTTCTAATTCAAAAAAAAATTATCATCTGTATATGTGTTGATTCATACATATACATTATCAAGAGATACACATTTAAGTCATAATATAAATTTAAAATATTTTTATGTACTGATAATTTATAATCAACTTCTCAAACATTATATAGAATCATTAATGTTCAAACATAACATGGAATTAGTTTACCCTTATTTAGAAATATATTAACTGTATTCCATTACAATATACTAAGAATTACATATTCCCATAATGAAATTATATGTATTTTATGTGGTATTTTTGTGTATCATTTATTTCAACATTGAGCTTCATTGATGAGTTTCATAAATACATTTATCTTTTTTGTTGTATCATTGTAAATTTTTTGTTCCTATATTTTATATCTACATTTTTCCAAAAAATTCAGAATTACAGACATTTAAGCATAGAGATCATTGAAATGTGGAAATTAAATACCTATGTAGAAACTTTTATTATTATATAATTCGATAATTGTGAGATTTTAGTCCCAAATACCATTACAATTAAGTGATCCACCCCTTCTCACGTCATTTATTGTAGGAATTTGTTATAAGATAGCCCATAAGTTTGAGGTTGATATATTGTGAATATAGTTACTTCTTAATTCATATCCTTTGGAAACATCTCCCAGTGAATTGAATTAAATGATATATCACATTCTGAATCAATAGATATTGATACACCCATGTGTGTCAATACATCATAAATATAGTGATGAGCTAAGTGGACCAAGGTGAAATCCTCACTAATAGAAATTAAATGATTATAAATTGTTAACCTATCAATTATTATAAATACATCACTAATTCACTTTTATGTTTAATGTAGGATAGTTTAAAATTCCATAGTGATGTAATCCCACTTTTATATATGTTTTGGTATTGGTAATGATATGCCTCTGTGATTTATTCACATCCCCTTCATATGTCGACACACTAGTCACCTTGAAATGTAACTATACATTTTTATTTTCATATTTCACCTTGAATAATTATAAAAATGTCCATATAAATTTTAGTGCTTCTATGATGAATAGTTAATCTAAAACCACAAGTTTAATCCAACAGATACCTATTTATGTCCATAATATATGAGATACATATACTTGTACCAAATTTTTGTACACCTTCATGGTTAATATTGAATTTATGAAACATCCAATTTTTCACCACCTCTATCTTCCTCTACACTAGTAGAACATCTCATTTTCATTTATTTTCCTTTAATATTAATTATTGTTTAGAAATAATTTTCAATATGATTTATAATATTCCTTTTCTAAGTATTCATATTTCCTAATTTATTAGGTCTTTCCACAATTGGTCACTTTATGTACTCATCAATTCAAGGGAACCAGTATCATTCCTATAAAATAATTTTGGGATATTCTTTTCTCATCTAGGATGATGTTGAATTTAGTAGTCATATTACTTAAAAATATCAAACCATTTCCTTTAACTCTCTTTTGGTTCTTTTTTGTGTGTGAAAATAGACCTAAAACTTTTTAAGTGTGTGTATATATATATATGTATCATTTTTCATATAAATATAGTTTTCCATCTTTTTTTGAGAAATAATGACTATTTATATCTCCATGTAATGATAATTATGATTCTTATCATGAGGATTTAACTATAGAGATCTGTATACGATACACATTGTAATTTTCAGGAGAAATAATCAAAATCCTTTTTAGAATGAATCATTGTATATAAAAAATACTTCTTATAAATATGGTAGTGTTTTCAAGGGTGCACTAACCGAAATTTTCTTCAGTTTATGGAATCATTCTTCAAACTCCATTCACATGATTACCTTGACACATTTATTAGTGAACTTGTTTATTAGATTAAATGTGATGTATGGGTTTTAACAATAATTTTATTGTATCATGATATTGAAAGGAAACCACGTTTCTCATTTAATGTTATAGGATATGTTCAATCCTCTATAGCCATTTTATAGAAAGGATCAAATGATATTCAGTCACTAGTGATCATGTACCCCAAAAATACGACATAATATTGAAAAATCACCTATATATAATTTTACAAATTTATTATGATTCCTTTGAGTTTTAAATATAACCGTTTGATGATCCTCATACACCTATATAAATTTTTTATATATTAGAATATTATCAATAGATCACAAAAACAAAATATATTTGTATAAATTTTATTAATTGTTGATATATTATATAAATATATCTATATCATTATTAAATCCAAAAGGGATAATAAAAAACTATTAATTCCCATATCCTATACAGATGGCAGTCATTGGTGTATCTTCATTCTTCACCATATACTAATAATACCTATATCAAAGGTATCCCTTTTAGAAATTTGGTCCCCCCGAAGATTGTACAAAATTCATAAATACTCCAAATAGTTTATTTTTTCACTGTTTTGATCATATTATTCTCTATATAAGAAATTCATATCCCCATCGATCCATATTTATTTTTTACAATTTAATATGGTTCACCCTAAATAAAAAACTTGGGCAAATAATAAATTTTTGAAGAGGTCTTTTAGGCTCTTCATTATTTAACTTAAATCAACATATTCCAATATATATGGGATCTTTGGAATTATCTTAGTTATAGATATGTTCTAAGAAGATAAATCTAAAACCATTTATATAGTATATATAAGTAAATATTAAGGAAATACTTAAATTTTTTCATTGAAAATATGATTATTTTCTATATTAATAGTTTATTTTTACTCTCCCTATTCAATGATCATATCTATACTGAGATAATTATGAGGTGTTTTATACGTATCTATGACCAGCTTATCTCTCCTCTGAGAATAAACAACGATAATTCAATATAGGACACTGAAATATCCTTTCTTCTATAGTTTATATTTGAATTATATATTTATAAGAACTCCATCACTACTAATGCATCAAATTAAAATATTTGAATGAATACATGATTGTTGATGAATATTTACTCACCAAAGAAGATAAAATTGATCCTATATATATTTGATTCTTTTATAAACAATCCAGGACTCTTTATAGATTACTCTCTTTATTGATGTTTAGGGTCTGATTCGATATTTATTATTTTCAATAATAAAATAATGTAATTTATAGAAATAGTTTCAAACAATGTACATTCTACCATTTATAGAAAAATAATTGTTTATGAAACCTCATCAACTGGAGACTCTACCATAGACATCATGATTGAATATTTAGTACCATAATTTATTTTCCAATGTTGAGGTGATGATGTTCATCCACTATTATCTTATGAATTTGAAATTGATTTTCAACGTTACCATTGTATCCATATAAGATGAATTGAACATAAATTTGTTCTTAAACCATCTTCCATTTAACAATTTCACTGAGATGTTATGTATTTACAATAACAAGACACCTCATAGATATATAGTCACCCCGTTTACACTTTTATGACTTTTACGTTCCAATAATGATGTTTGTCAATATTTAATCCCGAATTTATTGCATGTGGGTTGTTTCTATTTCCATTATAACCTTCCATGATAAAAATACACCATTAAGTTAATTTGTTTCCCTCTTTTTACCACCATCCTATTAGACCACTACATATATGAACACTCCATTTCAACCTTGATATAATTCTACAATATCTACTCATAGAATTCCTAGTCTCTAGATTCCATGTTCCTCTACATGTGAGGTCTTATTCAACTAAAAAACATTTTAAACATTACATTATGATCCATGTCACTACTGTAAATGTATCAAGAATGTATAGTAAAATTAATTGTTCTATAAGTAATTAATTATTATATCTACAAAATGATAGGTGTTGTTGATTCATGAAGAACTCAACTGCACGTGTTTTCTTCAAGGTGAATCTAGTTACTCAAGATGAATCATTATATTATTCATAAATTTAGATGGTATATTATTTATACATGTTTAATTTTCTATTCAATCATCCATTATATTAGGACGGTATTTAGTGATTAATCCTTCGTACTCATCATTTACATATTTCACCAAATTTACCTCTAATTTTATAAACATGGAGACAAATATTGAATAAACATGAAACCATATGGATTATATTTATTATATGGGACTTTATATACTAAAAAACATAATTTGACATTATTATTCTTTAATAAACAATATTAGAAATTACATTTTATATATATCAATCATAATGGTTCATAAAAATGTTGTTATTAACCCAACATATATTCAAAGAGTTTAATATTATGTGTCATTAAAGGACACTATTTCATGAACCATATGTTGATTGAGTGAATATCCAATATAATATTATTAGGGATATTAACCCTTGGATATAATATTCCAATTCATATTCACATGTAGTTTCTCGATAGGGATTTCAATTATTGGAAAATAATTTCTTTATACTTTACCATAAATTCATGGTGTTGTCATATGTTTAAAAACTAAACATAATTTTCTTAGTAATGTTTTTTGATTCCTAATTTATATAAATTACTAAGAGTTTTTTTGATGAAATATTTAGTGTTCCACCATTTTAATATTGAAAAAATTAATTGCATGGTATAACCGAAACTAATCATGAAGAAAATTTGAGGTTTAATACCTTTTAAATAATGAATATAATATGTGTAAAAAAATATTATTCTAATCAAAATGAAATGATTATTTTTATAATTACCTTCATATACCTTAACTATATCTCATATTCTAGGGGCCTATATTAAATGAAATGTTTGAAAGTAGATCATCATATAGGAATAGATATGGAATCAATTTTCAACTGATTATGACTTATAACAATAAGTCATAACTATAAGAACATGAAGAATATCACAATAGAATGATCATGAAGTCAAACGTGGTAATGTGGATGCACCATAAAGATTATACATTCATTATATCACCAGGATTTATCTCTAAGGATTCAATAAAGAAAATTAAAATATGTATTCACTATGGTATTTTATATCATGTCATCACTAGAGATTAATTCAATACACATAAATTACATTTCAATAATAGATAACCCTTTTAAAAAAATGTTTTCCAAATAGATCATATATAAAAATTCATTAATAATCCAAGGTATAAAATGTATGGTTTCATGTAGAATATATTAATTACCTAAATTCATAATGACTTGATAATTACATAAGTTTTATCCAATTAAAATGAACATTTTGTCTAATACATGTAAATTCTGGATAAAAAATTTATTTTTTATCTATAGGAATTATAATAAATTAGGAATATTATTGGGTATTTAAAATAGGAAATATTTCATGAGAAATAGAAAAATACCTGAAAAATATCAGAAATGTAAGGAGTATAAAAATTGATTATTTAATAGGATTAATGGGAGGGTAAAAAAGTCTCTGATTAATATAAAATAATATGGATTGTAATGGATTTATTTATATGTATGATAGAATAACAATATGAAATTAAATTACTATAAAGGATGTAATAGAATGGTATAGAAGAAGGGTGAATAAAATTTCTTTACCATGGAAAGTGTCATAGTAAATCTTGGAGAGGAAAAGCATAATACCATATAGACACCATAGTGGGAATTTAGAGAGGTAATATCAATTTAATTTATTAATTAATGGATTTTACGTGGAGATAAATGATCGATGGATTGTTATATAGAGTAAAATTGGGTGAATTGATTAATATTTCCTAAATATTGGTTTTCCAATTCTAGGTTTTGGATAAATAAAAAAATTGTACCTCTATAGTTTTGGTGATGTTGATAGTCATTTAGTCCATGTTTTATAATATTTTATTTTATTTAAATTGATATCAACTCAAAATATAGCATTGTCCATGGAAAAGTAGTTTTTTCAAAACATATAGTTATTCAAATTTTAATTTCCATATTAAATTATAAGTTTTCTTTTATTGGTTAGGAAATTGATTAAAATAACTTCAAACACTTTTAATTATTAAATTAATATAATTTTAGATTATAAACTCCTTAATTTAAATTTTAAATTACATTTATGTATTTATTTTTCCATAATAAATATAGTATATTATAATGTATAATATATTTTACCATAAAATTTAATATCCTCAAGAAATTATTAAAAATAAACCGTTGGAAATTTTTGGAATAGTGGCTACAAACATTCAATCGATATCAGTTAGTATATTTTCTAAGTAAGTGTAATTTCATTTTTATAGATAAAATATTAATTTATAGAAACAAATAACTGATAGTATACAATAGAATTTATATCTCATAGAAAGAATCTATATAATTGTATAAAACTATTTTATAATTTCCTTTATTTTATGACTTCTATAATCATTGTTTTTTACTATTATATATAAAATATCATTTTTTTCATATTCTATAAAAATAAGAATTTAATAGAATCATGTACCCCCAAAAATGGTGAATAACCACTAAATTTATCAATTAAATTTTAGAATAATTATAGTATAATAATACCATGTCATAAACACACGACCTCTTAATTTATTATCATATTAATTAATTGTATAGTGTGAAGTGGTTATTGTATTATTAGGAGGGTTGACTAGAAATGATCAAGTTAGAACCTTCACTACTGGGAAATACTCATATCAGTTGTTATGATGAGGCCTCTCATGTTGAACCTCTGTTATGTCATTATCAAAGGTAAACCCAAATAGTTATACCTCCATACCTACCTCTAAAAATGTTCTCCTTAAAGAAATTATTCTAATTTTAGAGGTCATCATTTCTTAGTTCAACATTAAATTGACTCTTTTCATTACCCATAATATAAATTAACTCCAATAGTCACATTATAACAGATATACTACTAACTGTTAAAATTACTTATGGTCTTACCGATTTATAATCATATTATATTAATGTACTAGTAATCAATTAGTGGTGTCATTTATGATTATTATATATATATATACAACCAGACATAAACCATTAGTACTACATTCCAAATGGGTTTTATAATTCCATTTAAAATTTCTATAATATTTATATTGATATTTTTAATGGATGTTGTACTCTTATTAGGAGAGTTAAATCCTCTTTAATACACCATAATGTGATAACTATTTTTTGGAATTTTTTCCTGTACTAATATTCTCTCCAAATATTTTTATTATTACATTACATGTAATATTATATTTTTGATATAATCTTCAAATGTACATACATTTTAAAATATAATAAAATAATAAATATGAAAAATATAATTTTCTTATCAAATAGAAAGTTTTCATTACTTTACCATAACACTATATTATGATTACATTTTCCTAAATAACTGATGAATACTTATCATGATGTGGTGTTCTCATAGTTGTATCATAATTATCAATTATCACATTAATATGTCATCATTCAATGTGTCGTAGCTTGGTGTTATTCCTACAACATATATTCATACATGATCTTGGTACAACCCTATTAACTCAGCATTATCCAACATCAACACACCTAAACCACGATGGAGTCCAAACACATATGGTCAAAAAAAGTTCGAACTAAAATCATAAAATAATGACAAAAATAAGGAAATAAATAAAGAATTATGTAACGGTTTTTTCATGATATGATATTACCATATACCATATAACATTTGACATCCCCAAATTCCACTAAACATTCATCTATACAAAATAATTATGGATTAACAATGGAAAAACGCATATATTATTAAATCTAAAATTAAATAAAAAATGTCTTTCTTTATAATATATTCTTACATAATACAATATATTGAAAACTCCAATAATTTCCCATATGGGTACCCCAAATTATAATATTTTTCCAAATACACATGATTTAAATATCATTATTTTATCATTGAAATATTTTCTTATATTTATTTCCATTCGATATTTTTTATTCCAAGAAGATGAACATTGGATTATTTATTTTTTTGATTATAATTCTGGTGTGTAAGAAGTTTAATTTATTATGGTGTTTTCATTTATTATTAATACATGAATAAATATTTTTTTAAATTAATATTTAATTAGACATATAATAGATGAGGTCATAAAACCATACAATAGTATGTGATGTTAGGTAAGGGACATGATTATATAAATAGATTGAACACATCATGGGTCGAATAACTTTGTGAAGGGGTGAATAATTGATGGTTGAAATAATTAAACCAATTTAATGTATTATTGAGGTTGAAATATGGTGTTATGGATGTGCATTAACCATAAATTATAAAGATATTGAAAATTTTTATGGTTGAGAGACTAGTTGAGCGGTTGAGAGACAATGTGTTGGAAATGTCTAACTAGATGAAGGGTTGTGTAATAATAAAAAAATGGTCGTATCTCTAATGATCAACAACACATTAAAATGAACACATTTAAGAATAATATAATTTAAGGAAAGAATTCATTTTTGGGTTGAGGGTGTATCTCTCTATGACAATGGTGTTTTTGTTTGATTCTTGTTATGTATTCAATCTCAGATGAGTATTTCAATCCTTTGGAAGTGTTTGTTGGTCCCTTAATGATGAGAGATTGTGGATCTAGATTTCTACATCCTATAATCTCAGAGACACAATAACCTTCGGTGCGTGACCCAAAGGAGGATGAGATGAGGGTTGGGTTATATGTTGTCTTGCGATTCACCGATGATGGGTATCTGATTCATTGTGACCTAGATCCGAAGGTTGATTTTTTGAAGGATGGACTTGGTTCTGTTGGATCTAACCAGTGATTCTCTGATGATAGAGATATAATTCTTCGTGACCTAGAACTGAAGGAGTATTTATCGAAGATCAGTCTTTGTTATGCTAGACCAGACCTATGACAGATTGATTCTAGATACCTAATGCTTCGTGAGGAGTTTTTGAAGGATGGACTTAGTTCTGATGGATTTAACGGCCAACTACTGGGGAACTGAATCTGGTCACCTTGGTGTGCGGTCTGAATCATTAGGAATTTACAATGCAAGATGTTTTAGGATCTGGGATATGATGCCTTGACACTTATGAGGATCCAATGAATCTTTTTCCTCCAGATCATTCATGTGGAAATCTGTAGGTGGATGTGTCCTAGGTTGGGTGTGCTCCCATTGACAGATTTGTCATTGGCCCTTAGAGTGGTGATGCCACCATTTTTAACCATATTTCAAGTAATGGTTCGGTCGTTTATTTTTAAGTGAATCCTAGAATATTTGAAAAGAGAAATGAATCTTTTAGAAACTTGATCATCACATAGATCACCTCACAAACTAGAAACAATGGAAACAAGAATACCTAAGGAAACGTTTGATCCAAATTTTGGGCATTGATGACTGGCACATTGTGTTGATTGGTATGATCTTGTATCATATTATTTTTCATTCACATGAGTTAAAATTGAAATCATAGAGTTGTGGCTTCATCCATATCAAGCTAGAGGTGTTATGGTTTTAGAATTGGGACCCCTGGTTTGACCCTTTTCAAGCCATGAAATATTTCACACAATCTTGGACTGATGTAAAAGGGATGAATTGGGTTTTTTCGAAACCATCTATTCTTTGGGATGTAGCCTTGGATGTAGGCACTCCATTTAAATTTGATAAGGAGCCTGGGATGGCTATGTATGGTCGCATTGCCTGTATTTTGGATGAGTTTGATCTTTCTCTACCACTTGATAAGACTATGTATTTGATTGCTAGTGACATTACGTTTGAACATGCAATTGAATTTGACCATGTTACTGATTTCTATTTCAAATGCTCAACCATTGGGAAAGTTAATGGAAATTTCCATCATGGATTGGGATGTTATAATTTCTGAAGGTATGGACATTCGGTTGAGAAATATATGTTTAAATTACTAGTGGATCTGTCCTCTATACCTATTTCCACGAAGAGGGGTGAACCTGATATGTTGAAAGTGAAAGATGCTACTCCATATTCTGGAACATCCTCCTTTGTTGATTTTGTTACTGGTAACACTACAAATTTAGTTTGTATTTTGCTTAATGGAGATCTAAGTGATGGTGTGTTTCTTATTGGTGAAGACACACTCCTCTTTCATAATTCCACTAATATTAGTTCTATAGTTAAAAGAGAGGCCTCTCTTTCTAAATGGGCTGATGATTTTCATATTCATAGTACTGATGTTTATTTGGAACCTTCTATCTTAATTAAGGATACATTTCTATCCAATGGTAAGTTGGAAAATGGTTCTTTGAACTCTAACGGAGTTTCTTACCCCTGCTGAAATGCTCATGAAGCATGTACATGTGAATATAGTTCCACTACCTTGTCAGCATGATGATACTTCAGATTCCCATAATCATGAGATTGTTCTAGCTACATCTAAAGATTCTCCTTTATTTGGTGACATAGAGACATGATTCACTATCATGAAGGGTATTCCAGATGCTGAGACTCCCACCAATGGCATTGTCACAAAATATGTTTTGATGTGTATTCTACAAATGGTCTAGATTTTCAGGTTCTCTACATAGATACCCATAAGAGGAAAGGTACCAAATGTTTTATAACTTCTTCTTCTAATGTACCCTTACATCCTATGATGATTGAACATGCAGGAAATGATGCTTTTCATTGAGGAAAATCCTCTTCTAAAGATTTCCTGGAATATAGGCCATCAATAGATTACATGGAGGTTAATATGAATCAGAGTGATAATGAAAAAGGGTTACTATGGTGGGAAAAGTATTGATGTGGTTGGTGAACTATTGGGAACAGATGATCAAGGAGGTGCATCACGGATTCCCAATAAATAGAGCAGAGGAAAACATCCAAGAGGCCGAGGTGTCTACCTTAGAAGGGGTGGCCCGAATCATGTTTTATTTTCCCAATTTTGGTTGCATTTTGTCACTTGTACCCAATAACTCCCATGTTTTTATGTTTCTGTTCTTTATTATATAGTAAATTTTCCCGAAGCATGGATTTTATCCATAGTTAGAACATTCTGGTTAATAATATAATTTGAAATGATTCATACGAAATCCAAGAGTAACAAATGATAAAAAATAAGTCACATTGTAGATGTAGAATTCATGAACATATTCTTATGATAAAAATTATAGTATTCAACCAATGTATTAATATCACGAAGAAAAAAATAATTATTATTAAAAAGTAGAATGTTGGATGAAGAAAAAATGATTATAAATGAATTTAGGTCCAAACTACTATTCATGTTCATGAAAAATTTTATAAGTCATATCATATGATGTGAAAATTGGTTTTCCCTAAAACAATAAGATGTAAGTTCAGAGATAAATGTTCTGTTTACTATAAAGAAAATGATGTTGATTATTTTTTAAGAAAAATTGAATGAATGAATAATGAAAACACTTATTCCATATGTGTATGAAGAAATTTGTTATTTAATATATGCATATACTCATGATAACTTCCTAAGGTGGATTTTTCAATAATCGTGGAAACAAGGAGGAATCGTTTCAAAATAATTTCTGTGAATGAAAATCAG
This sequence comes from Viscum album, assembly GCA_963277665.1. Classification (NCBI taxonomy): domain Eukaryota; kingdom Viridiplantae; phylum Streptophyta; class Magnoliopsida; order Santalales; family Viscaceae; genus Viscum; species Viscum album. The sequence goes on from OY728155.1 coordinate 706,127,404, forward strand.
TATTTTTATTATAATGATCCAATAACACTATAATAAATGTATTGATTCATGCAATGGGACATAATGTGGATGAAATATATGTTTAATTTAGAATGATAATGTCATGATATTTGTTCATGTTTACAATATAGCTATAAAAAATTATGTATTAGTATCGTTTGGATGTTATTGTAAATACAACATCCATGATTAATATAAATATGAATTCAATTGTATTTAAGTGTTTCCATAAATATTAAAATATTATTAAAGATATTAGGTAACAAATATTAAATAAAATATAATGTATAGAGGTCTCATACAGGTGGTGTTCATGATGTGTGGAACAAGTCGTGTTGAGGTTCATACTCACTCCTATGAATGAAATTGATATTGAAGAAGATTTTACTAGTTGAAGGGAATGTGTGAATAATTTATACAACATTGTTATTCCTTGTTGAGAACTATTTTTGATGGTTTATTCTACTTTAAATATTTTTTTATCATATATTAGTATTTGATGGGATCATGAGCTATCAATGTCATATACGAAAAAATAATTGATGGATATAACCTTCTAATTCTAAATTGAAATGGATTATTCTTTAGTGAACTATGTGATCTTCGATTGTATCAAAATAATTATATGGACTATCTAATATTATTAAGTTGTGACAAGTATAATTTCCAATTATCCTTCAAAATAATATATTTTTTCATATTATAAAAATTATTTTTTTATCTAAAGTAGAGGGTAGTTCTGTGTTAGAAAACATAATAGGAGTGAACAACTAATTCACTCCCCTTCGTAGTTGTCACATGGATATTGAAAGTCCCATTAAATTTATATTAGAGGGAGGATAAATCATTGAATATTTACTAGTAATTGTTAAAAAATATTATTTATTTCATTTAAATTTATAATTAGCTTAATAGTAAGGATATTAATTTCTTATATAGTAAAACTATAATATATTGAAATATATAATGATATCCTATATTTTATCAATTTTCATGGAAGATAATGACGATGTCGTAGATGGTTTAAAACTAAAAACTCAGGGTTCTCCAAAAAAATATATCTAATAGGAATCCATAGAATGATTGATCAGCTAGTAATTTAATTCCATAAATTAACTCAGAAAGGTAATTTATGTTGGTTAAATGAATTTGGACTGCAAACATAACACTGAATATTTTGAAAAATTTTAATTAATGACACATTTTCACCAAAGAAAAAATGATTTCAATATATAGATTTAAATATGGTGATTTGAACCTGGGAGAACATGAATATATTAATTAGTTCATCCTAAGGAAAGATGATATTATAAATAATTAAATAATCCAATGAGAAGAATAATTTGAGTATTATTTCTAGTATATTTTTATAATGTTCTATATTCAGATTAGAGTGATCATAAGCATATCTCTCTAGATAATGGGAATAATATTCCATTTACATATGTGTTGATAAAAGCGAATTCTATTAACAAAAATGGAATTACTAATAATAAAATCTCCTTCAAATACACTCAATAATAATAAAAAAATTAATTAATTATTATTAAATAATCACTTAATTTTTAATAATGTCATTTTATACAAGAAATATAAGTTTTCATGAAAAGTGATTTTTTATCATTTTTTAAGAAATCATTAAAATTCCTTTATACAAATTTTAAAAATTGCATTTGATAAAAACAATATCATTTTAAATATTCATCATAACAAAATTATATTTGAAGGGTAATTTTGAATTTACTTAAAAGATTACATTTTCAATCAATAGTAAAAAATAATAATGTATCTGAAAATTGTTTCTTTTATTCATGAATTTAAAAAGTACCATTTTTTACAAATTGAATATTAAATATTATATGGTAATTTTTCATTATTAATAATATAATTAATTTAATTATAATAGATTATAGGTGTAATTTTGTTATGAAATCATTTTTATATTCAATAATACTATTTTATAGATAATTATATGTCATTGTGTTTTGTTCCATTATTTTAAAACTATTTTCTATCACTTCCTATGATTAAATATGATAAAATGGGTTTCATATATCGATTCATCCTGTGCATGATTTTTAAATATGAAACATTTATTTTTTTTGGTTATAATGAATAGAATCTATTCTAAAAATATTATCACAGTGGTAATGGTAAAAAGTGTAGAAAAATGATTAGACTATTTAATAACCCCGAATATCATCCATATAATTTATTATATTTCACTAGATTGGTTTAATTAATCAAACAATTCATATATTAAAAATGATTTAGTTTGTGGGAAAATTCCCCTCAATTAATAATTTTATATTTTTTTATGTGATGAATAAATACATCCATCCAATGGTCCAAAGGCCTTCATTTTTTATTTACCAATTATCATAAGTTCTTATGTAATTCCTAAACAATGATTGTGTATGTAGTAGAAAAATAACCAATATGATAATTAAAACATCAAAATTGAAATAATTGACTTTATTTTTGGTTTCAAATTATATTTACATAAATATGTTTTATAAATTATGTATTAAATGATTATATTATAAGAAAAAAATTTAGTTACCATTTTATTTTCAATTATTTGATTAGTCCTGAATATATATTTAATAATATTTTTTGTCAAATAATATTTTATCAAATGATTTAAAATTCCAAAAAATATTTTCATTGTCAATGTGAATGGGATATGGTTGATCATATCAACCTTTTTCAATTTATGGTTCCCTTTTCCTTATATAATTAATTTTAAATCATCTACAGATAAAAAATATTTTTTATCATGATATTCATTAAAAATAATAATGATAGGATAAAACAATGATATATGTATATATATTAAATCATCACCTAAACTGGTCTAAATTTTATTAAATAAGATTATTTATAGTCCATATAAACCATGATTTAGAATTAAACATTTTGGATCTGTCACGACCCGTCCTCGGGACCCGTGCCGTGACTACCCCAAACCCACCTCCCATAGGCCAGGGGCTGGCAACTAGCACCAAGGCGTAAATCCGGAAAAAAAGGGGAAGGTATTTCCTTTATAAAGTAATCAAACACCACAGATTAAGAAAGCATAAGTATACACTAAGTAAAACTAGATGCAATAGTAGTGTGGAAATTAAATGGGCCAGAATACAGACCCACACTCAAAGTAAAGTACAACTGGAAAGAAGGTACAACAACTAAAAGTAAAGCAACAACGTCGAGCCATCCACTAGAAGTACCACCTGAAGGGTGGGTACAGATGGCCTCCTTAGCTCCTCTGGTCCAGCCGCCCGCTCCGTGTACGTCCCGCCCAGTGGTCCACCTCCGGGTACCGACATGCTCCAAAAGCCTGAAAGACGATCAGCGATATCCGTCGTCTGCATCCAACATAACGTAGTGCAGGCATAGCCCGTACATGGGTGAGTATACGCTACTCAGTAGGGACCCCGAGACTCTCGAAGGTCTCCCATAATCCACACAGGAAAGATACAATCATTAAGTAACATCCAACACTACTTAGGTATATGCCCATACATATACCTAAGTCATCAATTCAGTTCGGCTCCAACATTCGAGCCCAAGTTTGATCACATCCACACAGGAAAGTACAACCCAATCCACACAGGATAACACAACCAAATCCACATAGGAAAGCAAGTCAATCATATCAAAGATATTGGTTGAAAGACAAGACTCAACTCACACAGGTATACTTCTTCGTAAGGTGATAGAGATGATCAGATATAGACACTGATTCATGTAAGATAGGACCCACAAAGGATACTAAACCAGCTAAGTTGTCGGACCAACATAGGATATAGACCAGCTACTCTGCCAGACCCACGTAGAATAGCAAGAACAGAGTCAAACACTGTCAGACCCATGTAGGATACAAGAACAATAGTCATTTCCGTCAAACCCATGGAGGATTTCTGTACGGTCTTCATCGCTGCTGAACCCACTGAGGGTTTCAGTGCAATCTTCATCATCGTCGAACCCACGAAGGATTTCAGTACGGTCTTCATCGCTGCCGAACCCATGGAGGTTTTCAGTGCAGTTTTCATCATCGTCGAAGCCACTGAGGATTTTAGTATGGTCTTCATCGCTTCCAAACCCACAAAGTATTTCATTGAAGTCGTCTTCACTGCCGAACCCACGAAGGATTTCAGTGCAGTCATCATCGTCGTCGTAGTTGCAGCCAGCTCTAGGGTTCCCTCACATAGCATGCTCAATTCCAGGGGGTCTGGTCCACGAGCCAAGGGGGTCGATACATCAACTGAAACATAGTCCAGAGTTGATGTACCTCAAACTTCCATCTCGGCAAGAGGAACTCAACGTGACAGACAGCGCATCAATCGGATGCCCGGTCTGGGAGTTATTGGTTATTTATTCCAGGGGCCCGGTTGGTTTTTAAGTCAAAACCAACCCGAACACACTCCAACTGCATCCTAACCTCTAGTGGAGTAAGCCAAAAGGCCTGTCCCACTAAGAGAAATCCAAAAAAGTAAACGTCGCGTCAATCAGATGTCCGGAGCTCATGTTATAAGTGTTTCCACTCCGAGGGCCCAGTTGGTTTCGTGCTCGAACCATCCCGTCCATATCCATATTTATCCTAAACCTTGATTGTAATATAAAGAAACGACTTTCTCAATCCCAGGATCGTATCACAATAGACGGTGCGTTGATCGGAGGTCTGTACCCCAAGATATGGGCAAAAGAATGAACCTGTCCGGTTTTAGGGGTTTTGGGCCTAATACCGACCCGGCCCGAGACCCCCTGGGTCGGGCCGAACCGGGTCGACCCGAACTGGGTCTGGGTCAGTCCCATTAGGGTGTGGCCCGGACCGGTGGGCGCGGCCTTAGCGTCCCGGCCCGTTGCGGCCAGTCCGGCCTGGCGCGGGCGCGACCCGGTGCGGCCAGCTCGGTGCTGGCCGAGCTGCCGCAGAAAGGGCGACACACTGCCCCCCTGATTGAAACAGTGCCCCGCCCCCCTCCCCCCCCCCCCCACGTGGGGGACGCTCCCTTTGCCAGCCCGGAGTTATGACCCTCGGTTTCCCTTCCGAAACGGCCGGCCCGGTCCGGCCGGCTGGTGCTACCGCCATGGGACCCCGCGGTCCCGCCCCTCTGAGGTGCCGGCAGCCGGCGGTTCCGGCCGCCCTGCCCTGCACCACAATAGCATTGAGCCGCATCCTTGTCCGACCGGCGTGGTGCGATGGCTCCACGCCCCTCCACCATGGCCCACTCCGGCCGCAACCTCTTCGTGGTTCTCCAGCGTGGCGTGACGGCGTTGCGGCTTTGTTCGGCCTCAACTGCACAGCGCGACAGCGCTGCACTTCTTCTTTGTTCCGCGTGGTGCTGTTTCACCGAGATGCCATTAATCGTGCCGCATAAAACACAACATCATAGGGGGGGGGAGGGTCGGCCATTTTCGCATGGTCCGACCTCCTCCCGTTAATCGGATATCAAGTGGATAAAGAAAAAAAGACGTTTGGATGACAAAGAATATTCGTGAACTAAATCAAACCCCATACCTCAAGGTGTTGTCGAACGAAGGTTCGTCGCGGGAAAAGGACATCACGGAAGACAGCATCACGGAAGGAGGATCGTCGGCATCACGGTACACGACATCATGGAGAAGATGACCATCGGCGTCATGGTACACGACGACGCATCATCGATCTCCGAGAAATTAGCGTTCTTCGTCGTCCTTCATCGGAGGCTGGTGTTCTTCGCCGGTGTCGGTGCATTCTCCGCATTCTTCATGGAGGAAGACGAATATTCCCAGGCTTGAGCAATTCCTCCCAACCTTCTCGCACAATGTAATCACCCTTAAAGGAATAAGACTTTGTCTTATTTAATTAACACACACAAGCCAACATTCAATTCGAAATTCAAAATGAATTCAAGAATTGATTACTTTGAATAACATAATTCAATTCATTAATTAAGAGAGTTGACTTGGTATTTAAAAGTGGTGTGGGTGAGTTACATATTAAATGCACGAGATTGAGGTTAAAAGGGATTTGAAGGGGTGGGGCTCGTGTGGGCCCCAATTCACTAATATCCTACCTAGTGGAGTTAGGATATTAGTGTGTCCCACTCCAACCACAAAGCATAGGTTTAAAACACCTAGAATAGAAATAAAATTTGTTGCACAATATTTTATTTAATTCTTTAGTTAACCCGTTTAATTAATAAACTCACTCGAGAAAACGCAACTCCGAAAAAGGTGTTCTTAAGGAATTACCAGTGTTTTTGTTTCAATGGTTCCCTCGGATATCGATTCCCCGCACCGGTTCAAAAGTTAGGAAAAACCGCTCGTTCGTTTACTGAATGTACCCGATCTAAACTTCGTAAATTGATTCCAGGCACACCGGGCCTTGGAATTAGATGCCGTCAGTAACTGAGTTCTTGTAAAATCCCAAATAAAATTAAGAAAAAAAATTTCCATTATTATAATGGGTCTTTACATTACTCCCACCTCTGGGATTTACGTCCCCGTAAAGATACATCATAAAATAGGGGAACAAATGTGGGTATTGAGAATTCATCTGAGCCTCCCACTACCAAGTGCTCTCCTGGAGGATCTCGTGCTGCCATCTGATGCGCCCAAGAGGAATCAACCACCCACGTTGGACCTGCTCCTGTCGATCCTCGATCTCAACCAGGACCTCCGCAAAAGTCTCCCCATCATCAATGTCTAACTCTCCAAGGTCGATGATATGCGTCGGGTCATGTACATATCTCCTCAGCTGAGATACGTGGAAGAAGTTATGCACCCGGTGCAACTGAGGTAGTAGATCCAGGCGATAATCCGCTCGCCTATCCTTCTGAGGAACTAGAATGGTCCGATGAAGTGCGGAGATAACATGCCACCCCGACCAAATCTCCATAATCCACGTTGAGGTGAGACCTGCAAGAAGACGTGGTCGCCATCCTTGAACTCTAGTGGCCTCTGCTTCCTATCATCATAAGACTTATGCCAACTCTGAGCTATCCTCATCCATTCCTGGATGACCTGGATCTTCTCTTCCATGGCTTGGACCATCTCCAGTCCCACAAGTGATGACTCCCCAGGGTCTGTCCAGCACAGAGGTGATCTGCAAGGTCGGTCATACAATGCCTTGTATGGTGTCGTCCTGATGGTGGAGTGGTAGCTGTTGTTGTACGCGAACTCCACCAAGGGTAGGTGGTCCTCCCAGCTGCGACCAAAGTTGAGGACACATGCACGGAGCATGTCCTCAAGAGTCTGAATGGTCCTCTTAGTCTGACCATCCGTCTAAGGGTGAATGGAAGCGATCAGATGTAGCTGCATCCTGAATGCCTCCTACAACCCCTTCCAAAGACGGGAAGTAAAGAGAGAATCTCAATCAGAGACGATAGATGATGTCACACCATGAAGCCATACAATATCTTGAATGAAGAGACATACCAAGATCTCAACTGAGCCCTTCTCTCTGATTGGTAAGAAGTGGTCCGACTTGATGAGTCGGTCGACAATCACCCAAATAGATTCGTGACCTCTGGAAGTGCGTGGAAATCCAGTCACGAAATCCATAGATATCCCGTCCCACTTCAACTCTGGGGCCTCCAAGGGTTGTACCAAGCCTGCTGGTACCTTGTGCTCTACCTTCACCTGCGAGCAGGTGAGGCATCGAGAAACGAACTCTACTATAACCTTCTTCATACCCGGCCACCATTGCTGTCGTCTGAGGTCCTGGTATATCTTCGCCACTCTTAGATGTACCGCTAAAGGGGAAGTGTGAAACTCTATCATCACCTCCTTCTATAAAGGAACTGGTACCATGGTACGTTCTCTGAAAATGATGGTGTTCTCTCCTCGTACAGAGAATCCATTATGTGCATTTCCTGAGGATATATGCACACACCGCGTCTCACAGTCAACATCCTCACGATGTGCCTCTCTGACCCGCTGCAGTAGTGGAGGAGTGATTGTGAGTGACTGAAGAAAGGCTGCTTCATCTCTATCCATAAAGGATATCTGCAAAGCGGATAGCTTCTCTGTCGCCTCCTCGAGTAGCTGAATGCCCATCCTCCTGCTGAGATCATCGGCTAATACGTTCCCCTTTCCATGAGTATAGACTATCTCAAAGTCATAGTCCTAGTGGAACTCAAGACATCACCGCTGTCTCATATTCAGGTTCTTCTACGAGAAGATTTACCTGAGACTCTGGTGGTCAGAGTAGACTGTAAAGCATTCTCCCACCGGATATTGTCACCACATCTTCAGTGCAAAGACCACTGTTGCTAACTCCAGGTCATGGGTTGCATAGTTTTGCTCATGTTGCCTCAACTGACGTGATCCATTGGCGATCAAGACCCACTCCTTCATCAGGACACATCCGAGTCCAGTGCCAGATGTATCGCAGTTGACTACGTACCATACTCCCTCCCCTGATATCCTCAAGATAGGTGCGTTGGTCAAACTCTGTCTCAACTCCATGAAGCTCTACTGACATCTGTCTGACCACGCAAAGGGTTTACCATTCTTTGTCAAAGAGGAGAGTGGTGCCGAAACTCTAGAAAAGTCTGGCACAAATCTTCGGAAGTACCCATCTAGACCTAAGAAACTCTGTACCTCCATCACGCTCCTGGGTGGCTCCGAAGCTAGAACTAACTCGATATTCACAGGATCCACCACAACTCCCACCTCAGAGATGACATGTCCCAAGAAGTGGAACTCATGTAACCATAACTGACACTTCAAGAGCTTACAATAAAGCTGGTACTCTCAGAGTGTGTCCAGTACAACCCGCAAGTGGTAGGCATGCTCCTCCTCAGTGGTCGAGTATATCAAAATGTCATCGATGAAGACTACGACAAATAGATCAAGGTATGGCTTAAAGATCTTGTTCAAGAGACCCATGGACACTACTGGAGCGTTTTTTACACCGAAAGGGATAACCAAGAACTCATAGTGTCCATGCCGGCATCTAATGGTCGTCTTCTGCAGGTCCTCGTTTCGAACTCTGAGCTGATGATTACCTGATCTAAGGTCTAACTTTGAGAACCAGCATGCTCCCTTAAGCTGATCAAAGAGTTATTCAATCCTCGGTAGCAGATAATTGTTCCTCATGTTCATCTAGTGTAGGTGATGATAGTCGACTCACAGTCACAAGATCTCATCCGCCTTCTTGGCGAACAATATCGGGGAAGGCCAGGGTGAAACACTGTGTCAGATGAATCCCTTGCCCCGCAAGTCCTCCAATTATACCCATAGCTCTCGAAGCTCAGTAGGGGCCACCCGATATGCTGGAGTGGATATCGGGGCTGTCCCGAGGTATAGGTCAATATAAAATTCAACCTCTCTGTGAGGAGGTAGTCCAACAATGTCGTCAGGAAAAACGTCCGCATACTGATCCACCACTATAGGAAAACTCAGACTCCACACGTAAACTGCTCCTAGGATAAGGCTAGAAAAATGATGATTGATGAGTTGTCCTCTCCTTTGCATGTGTCCATCCTGCGCTGCAAAGGATCCCTTCTCCCCGGTGAAGGTGAACCTGCTCCCATCGGTGCGAACACACCGCACCTTGAACCTAATACAGTCGATCTGCGCATGTACTGTAGATAACAAATCCATGCCCAAGATGACGTCGTAAGGCCTCAACGCCACTACAAGAAGATTACAGCCGAAGATCTCACCTCTAGAGTAAGCTCACTCTGCCGGCACCAGTTCTTCATCGTCGAATAAACTCTTGTAAGAGTCTCTAGCCGTAAGGATCGAGCCAGCGGCTCCGTCAGAATCTCTGAGCTCCGAACGAGGGCAACAACAATAAAAGAATGACTCGCTCCTGTGTTTATAAGAACTAAATCAAGGGTGGAGTAGACACAGATAGTACCTCAAATCATCTCAGGCGCTCTGTGGTTGTAGGACTCCGCAGCCTGAAGTTGAGCATATCTATTCCCTCCAGCTCCCTGTGGTCGGGGTAGACCTCTTGGTGGTGGTGGTGGTAAATCCTCAACGCGTCATCCACCACCTGCTGCTCGGCCAGCTCCCCTGCGTCATCCATCTGCTCTCGGAGGACTACCACGGTCGACCCTCCACCTCTGCCTGGGTGGCCCCTCAGCCGTCTATTGCTCCTCTACATGACGGGTCGGGCCGTCACGAGCCACGTCGCCCTGCCCGCCGCATGCGTAGCACTGCCTGCCCCTCGGAAGGTTGGCTCTACGTCGTGTGCCCTGCACCTCTGAGCCAGTTTCCTGAGGTCGTCTGCCAGATGGTCCGGTCTGCCTGACCCCTGTGACATTTGTCGACTGCCAGCTGCAGACGACTCTGCTACGTGCCGCCCTATGGTATGTCTCGCTTCTGGCGCATGCTCAGCAAGAAAGATCACTATGAGAAGAGTTCGCTCCAGTACTCCTGCCTGTGTCGGAATGTTGATGGAGATCATCGATGACCTGATATCATGCATGAGTCTCTGCTCGAAGGTCCTGGCCCGGATGAATGGTTCGCGTACCATGTCCGTCGAATAACACGAGATATCGGTAAATCTCGTCGAGTACTGGGCGACCGTCATGATGCCCTTCTGTAGCTGTAGAAGCTCCTAGATGCGCACCACACGGAGGGTGGATGTGACGAACTCATAGTGGAGGAGTCTCTCAAAGACCGTCCAGAGGAGAGATGCCTCGTCGTGCACCTAGAGCATCAAGCTCAGCCATCTGTCTGCTTCCGCGTGCAGGAGGCTCGCTGCGAGGATCACCATGAGGTCAGTTGGTGTCCCTACTAACCTGAAAACTCACACAACTGCCTCCAGCCAATCCTCGGCTGCCTGAGGGTCCATCTCCCCACGAAACCTGGGCGATCTATGATGTTGAAACTCGTGCAGTTCACTAAGGTGACGTGCACTCTCAGCGGCTGGAGCTGGTGGCATCGGTGGCTCGGTGGGTAGAGGTACCGCTGGTGCCTCCGCTGAAAAAGGGCCCTGCACCGAGGCCTCATCACTCAGTGGGCTGTCGGCTAGCACAAAACTCAGAACCCTAGCTGGCTGCCGTCGTGGGGCAATCCTGAAAATAAACAGGTGCGCCACTGGAAAATAGTATACCTGGCAAGCTGACACAATGTAATCACAAAGAAATTTTTTGAAAAACACATGCAATCAATGTTTTCGTGCATTGAGTCTGAAATCAGAAGTCAGGGTCCTGGTGTACGGATACGTCGGCCTCCGCACCAACATGGGACTCCCTGGAATGATAACCACACTCAATACCCTTAACATTATTGATTCACATAGAATAATGATCAGAGTCCTGAGTTCTTCGGTATAACCAAACTCCCGTGATACCAATTTTTCACAACCCGTCCTCAGGACCCATTCCCTGACTACCCCAAGCCCGCCTCCCATAGGCCAGGGGCTGGCGACTAGGACCAAGGCATAAATCCCGACAAAAAGTCGAAGGCATTTCCTTTATAAAGTAAACAAACACCACAGAGTAAGCAAGCAGAAGTATGAAATAAGTAAAACTGGATAAAATAGTAGTGCGGAAAGTAAATTGGCCAGAATTCAAACCCAAACTGAAAGTAAAGTACAACTGGAAAGAAGGTACAACAACTGAACGTAAAGAAACAACGTCGAGCTGTCCACGGGAAGTCACACCTGAAGGGTGGGTACAGATAGCCTCATCAGCTCCACAGGTCCAGCCGCCCGCTTCGTGTATGTCCCGCCCCGTGGTCCACCTCCAGGTACCAACTTGCTCCACAAGCATCAACCATGAGCAGCGCTATCTGTTATCTACATCCAACAAAACGTAGTGCGTGCATAACTCATGCAGGGGTGAGTATACGCTACTCAGTAGGGACCCGGATACCCCCGATGGTCTCCCAGAATCTAGAAAGGATAATCCACAAAGGAAATATACAATCACGATGTAACATCCAACACTACTTAGGTATATGCCCATACATATACCTAAGTCATCAATTCAGTTCGGCTCCAACATCCGAGCCCAAGTTTGATCACGTCCACACAGGAAATTACAACCCAATCCACACAGGATAACACAACCCAATCGACATAGGAAAGCAATTCAATCATATCGAAGATATTGATTGAATGTCATGACTCAGCTCACATAGGTATACATCTTTGTAAGGTGATAGAGATGATCAGATATAGACACTGGTTCATCTAAGCTGGGACCCACGTAGGATACTAAACCAGCTAAGCTATCAGACTCACATAGGATACAGACCAGCTACTCTGCCAGACCCAAGTAGGATAGAAAGAATAGAGTCAAACACTACCAGACCCACATAGGATACAAGAACAGTAGTCATTGCCGTCGAACCCATGGAGGATTTCAGTACGGTCTTCATCGCTGCCGAAACCACAGAGGATTTCAGTGCAGTCTTCATCGCCGTCGAATCCACTGAGGATTTCAGTACGGTCTTCATCACGGCTGAACCCAAGGGGGATTTTAGTGCAGTCTACATCGCCTTCAAACCAACGGAGGATTTCAGAATGGTCTTCATCGCTGCCGAACCCACGGAGAATTTCAGTGCTGTCTTCATCGCCGTCGAACCCGCAGAGGATTTCAGTACGGTCTTCATCGCTGCCGAACCCATGGAAGATTTCAGTGAAGTCGTCATTATTGCCGAACCCACGGAGGATTTCAGTGCAGTCATCATTGTCGTCGCAGTCACAGCCAGCTCTAGGGTTCCCGCACACAGAATGCTCGATTCCAAGAGGGTCTACTCCATGAGTCAAGGGGGTCGATACATCAACTGACACGTAGTCCAGAGTTGATGCATATCAAAGTTCTGTCTCGAAAAGAGGAACTCAACGTGATAGACGACACATCAATCGGACGCCCGGTCTGAGAGTTATTGGCTTTTTAGTTCTAGGGGCCCAGTTGGGTTTTAAGTCAAAACCAACCCAATTGCAGTCTAACTGCATCCAAACCATGAGCGGAGTAATCCATAAGGTCCGTTTCACAAAGATGAATCCAACAAAGTCGATGGCATGTCAATCGAACGTCCGGAGGTCAAGTTATGAGCATTTCTGCTCCGAGGGCCCGGTTGGTTTCATGCTCGAACGAACCTGGCCATATCCAAAGATCTCCGAAACCTTGAGTGTAATATTCTGAAATGACTGTCTCGATCCGAGGATCGCATCACAACTAACGGTGCGTCGATCGTAGGTCCTTTGAACAAGATATGGGAAAAGAACAAACATGTCCGGTTTTAGGGGGTTTTGGGCCCAGGCCGACCCGGTCTGAGACCCCATGGGTCGGCCCGAACCGAGTCGTCCCGAACCGGGTCCCGGTCCGGCCCATTAGGGTGTGGTCCGGACCAGCCTGGGCGGCCCATCCCGGTGCGACCGGTTGGCCTGGCACGGGCGTGGCTCAGTGTGGCCAGCTCGGTGCTGGCTGAGCCGCCGCGGAAGGGGGGGGGGGAACTGCCCCTGATGGAAACTGCGTCCCCCCACGTGGTGGACGCTCCATTTGCCATCCGGGTGTTACGACACGCAGTTTCCCTTCCAAATAGCCATCCTGATCCGGCCAGCCGGTGCTGCCGCCACGGGACCCCGCGGTCCCGCCCCTCCGAGGTGCCGGAGGCCGGCTGTTCTGGCCGCCCCGCCTTGCACCCTCGTGGCATTGAGCCGCGACCTTGTCCGACCGGCGCGGCGCGACGGGTTTGCGCCCCTCCGCCGCAGGCCCGCTCCGGTTGCGGCCTCTTCGTGGTTCTCTGGTGTGGAGCGATGGCACCGCGGCTTTGTTCAGCCTCAACGGCGCGGCGCGACGGTGCCACACTTCTTCTTTGTTCCACACGGTGTCGCTGCACCGCGCTGCCTTTAATCGTGCCGCAACAAACACAACATCAAAGGGCGAGGAGGGTCATCTGTGTTCGTGTGGTCCGACCTCCTCCCGTTAATCCGATATCGAGCGGCTAAAGAAAAAAATTCGTTTGGACGGAAAACAATATTCGTGAACTAAATCAAACCCCCTACCTCAAGGTGTTATCGAACGAAGGTTCATCACAGGAAAAGGACGTCGCAGAAGACGACATCACGGAAGGAGGATCTTCGGCCTCGCGGTACACAGAGTCATAGAGAAGAGGACCATCGGTGTCGCGGTACATGGCGTCACATCGTTGATCTCCGAGGAATTAGCGTTCTTCGTCGTCCTTCGTCGGAGGCAGGCGTTCTTCGTCGGTGTCGGTGCGTTCTTCGCGTTCTTCAAGGAGGAAGAAGAAGATTTCCAGGCTTGAGAAATTCCTCCCAACCTTCTCACACAACGGAATCCCCCATAAAGAAATAAGACGTTGTCTTATTTAATTAACACGCACAATCCAACAGTCAATTATAAATTCAAAATGAATTCAAGAATTGATTACATTGAATAACATAATTCAATTCATTAATGAAGAATGTTGACTTGGAATTTAAAAGGGGTGCAGGTGAGTTACATATTAAATGCATGAGAGGGAGGTTAAAAGGGATTTGAAGGGTGGATCTCGTGTGGGACCCACTTCACTAATATCCTACCTAGTGGAGTTAGGATATTAGTGGATCCCATTCCAACCACCAAGCATAGGTTTAAACAACCTAGAATAGAAATAAAATTTGTAGCACAATATTTTATTTTATTCATTAGTTAACACATTTAATTAATAACCTCACCCGAGCAAACGCAACTTTGGAAAAGGCGTTCTTAATCAATTACTGGCGCTGAGGTTTCATTGGTGCCCTCAGATGTCGATTCCGAGCACCGGTTCAAAAGTTAGGAAAACCGCTCGTTCGTTTACTGAATGTACAAGAGCTAAACTTCGAAAATTGATTCTGGGCACACCGGGCCTCAGACTCAGGTGCCGTCAATAACTGAGTCCTTGTAAAATCTCAAAGAAAATGAAGAATAAAATTTCCCTTGAATTTTACGCGTCTTTACAGGATCCACATACAGATTGAAATTAACTTATATTTATTTTTTAAAATATTTAATTACCAACGATGAATTTTTCTTCTAAAACTAAATGACACGCAATATCCTCCACCCATTAAAATTCACAAGATACATGGTTAAACTATTCCTTGAAAAAAACACTTATTAATATTCTTAGATACATTAAAAGTGTCTTTTATTTCATATGGAGGGATCAATATATGCTATTTCAATGAGGTAATAATCAAAACTGAGAATTTTAATATTACTTATTATTCTTCCTCTATAAATAGCATTATAAACTTTATAATATAATAACATTGGATTATCCTCTAAACATAGATGATACGATGTCAATTTAAAAATAAAATTCATCTAATTTTCTACCAATTTGGATTGGAAATCATCTTTTATGTGTACCAGTGGACTACTACATCTCAAAACATTGTTTTTCGTTTATAATTACCTCCATTCATGGGTGGTGATTATAATGTATTTTATATATACATATGATAGTAATGACACAGTTATGATTTATTAAAATAAAATATATAATCTATATTCATATCATCTCAATCATTAATTATAAAATCATCACAATGGAACATGAAAGGATTTTCATCTCTATTTATCAATGAACATTGTTTTCCTAAAACACTTTATAATTTATATTAATGGGTATGTATTTAATGAAGTCAATTTATTTTTATTATATTATAACGAGTATATAAGTATAATATTATATTTTTGATATAATCTTCAAATGTACATACATTTTAAAATATAATAAAATAATAAATATGAAAAATATAATTTTCTTATCAAATAGAATGTTTTCATTCCATTACCATAACACTAGATTATGATTTCATTTTCCTAAATAACTAAAGAATACTTATCACGATGTGGTGTTCCCATAGTTGTAGCATACTTATCAATTATCACATTCATATGTCATCATTCAATGTGTCGTAGATTGGTGTTATTCCTACAATATATCTCCGGAAATGATCTTGGTACAACCCTATTAACTCAACATTATGCAGCACCGACACCCCTAAACCACGATGGAGTCCAAACACATATGGTCGAAGAAAGATCAAACTAAAATCATAATATAATGACAAAAATAATGAAATAAATAAAGAATTATGTAACGGTTTTTTCATGATATGATATTACCCTATACCATATAACATTTGACATCCCCAAATTCCACTAAACATTCATCTATACAAATTAATTTTGGATTAACAATAAAAACCCAATATATTTTTAAATATAAAAAGAAATAAAAAATGTTTTTCCTTATAACATATTCTTACATAATTCAATATATTGAAAAATCCAATTGTTTCCCATATGGGTACCCCAAATTATAATATTTTTCCATATACACAATATTTAAATTTCATAATTTTATCATTGAATTATTTTCTTAAATTTATTTCCCTTAGATATTTTTTTTTTCCAAGAAGATGATCATTGGATTATTTATTTTTTTGATTATAATTCTAGTGCGTAAGAAGTGTAATTTATTATGGTGTTTTCATTTATTGTTAATACATGAAAATATATATTTTTTAAATTAATATTTAATTGGACATATAATAGAAGAGGTCATACAACCATACAATAGTATCTGATGTTAGAAAAGGGGCATGATTATATAAATAGATTGACGACATCATGGGTCGAGTAACATTGTAAAGGGTTGAATAAGTGATGGTTGAAATAATTCAACAAATTTAATGTATTAGTTAAGATTAAATAATGTGTGATGTATGTGAATTAACCATACATTATAAATAGATTGAACATTTTTATGGTTTAGAGACCATTTGAGCAGTTGAGAGACAATGTGTTGGAAATGTCTAACCAGATGAAGGGTTGTGTAATAATGAAAAATAAATAAATGGTTGTATCTCTAATGATCAAAAACACATTGAAATGAACACATTTAAGAATAATATAATTTAAGGAAATAATGGATTTTTGGGTTGAGAGTGTATCTATCTACGACAATGGCATTTCGGTTTGATTCTTGTTATGTATTCAATCTCAGATGAATATTTCAATCCTTTGGAAGTGCTTTTTGGTCCCTTGATGATGAGAGATTGTGGATCTAGCTTGCTACATCCGGTAATCTCAGAGACGCAATACCCTTCGATGCATGACCCAAAGGAGGCCGAGTCGAGGGTTGGGTTTGATTTTGTCTTGTGATTCCCCGATGATGGGTATCTGACTCTTTTTGACCTAGATCCGAAGGTTGATTCTTCGAAGGATGGATGTGGTTCTATTGGATGCAATCAGTGACTCTCTCATGATAGAGATCTAATGCTTCGTGACCTAGAACCGAAGGAGTATTTATAGAAGGTTAGTCTTGGTTATGCTATATTAGACCTACAACAGTTCGATTCTAGAGATCTAACACTTCGTGGGGATTTTTTGAATGATGGACTCATTTCTAAAGGATTTAAAGGATAACTGCTAAGGATGTGAATCTGGTTATCTTAGTGTGCGATCTGAATCATTAGGAATTTACAATGAAAGATGTTGCAGGATCTAGGATACGATGCCTTGACACTTATGAGGATCCAATGAATCATGTCCCTCCAGATCATTTATGTGGCAATTTGTAGGTGGATGTGTCCTAGGTTGTGTGTGTTCCCATTGACATATTTTCCCCTGGCCCTCAGAGTGTCGATGCCACCATTTCTAACCATATTTCAAGTAATGGTTCGGTCGTTTATTTTTAAGCTAATCCTAGAATATTTGAAGAGAGAAATGAATCTTTCAGCAACTTGACCATCACACAGGTCACCTCACAAACTAGAAAGAATGGAAACATGAAGACCTAAGGAAACGTTTGATCCAAATTTCGGGCATTGATGATTGGCACATTGTGTCGATTGGTATGATCTTGTATCATATTATTTTTCATTCACATGATTTAAAATTGAAATCATAGAGTTGTGGCTTCATCAATATCAATCCAGGTGTGATATGTTTTTAGAATTGGGACCCCTGGTTTGACCCTTTTCAAGCCATGAAATACGTCACACAATCTTGGACTATTGTAAAAGGTATGAATTGGGATTTTTTGAAAACATCTATTCTTTGGGATGTAGCCTTGGATGTAGGCACTCCATTTAAATTTGATACGGAGCCTGGGATGGCTAGGTATGGTCACATTGCCTGTATTTTGGATGAGTTCGATCTTTCTCTACCACATGTTAAGAGTATGTATTAGATTTCTACTGACATTACATTTGAACATGAAATTGAATTTGAGCATGTTACTGATTTCTATTTCAACTGCTCAAGCATTGGGAACGTTAATGGAAATTTCCATCGTGGATTGAGTTGTTTTAATTGCTGAAAGTATGGACATTTGGTTGAGAAATATATGTTTAAATTACTAGTGGCTCTGTCCTCTATACCTATTTCCAGGAAGAGGGGTGAACCCAATCTGTTGAAAGTGAAAGATGCTACTCCATATTCTGGAACAACCTCCTTTTTTGATTTTGTTACTGGTAACACTACAAAGTTAGATGGTATTTTTTGTAATGGAGATCAAATTGATGGTGTGTTTCTTATTGGTGAAGACACACTCCTCTTTAAGAATAACACTAATATTAGATCAATAGTTAAAGGAGAGTCCTCTCTTTCTAAATGGGTTGATGATTTTCATATTCATAGTACTGATGTTTATTTGGAACCTTCTATCTTAATGAAGGATTCATTTCTATCCAAAGGTATGTTGAAAAATTGCTATTTGAGCTCTAATGGAGTTTCTTACCCTGCTGAAATGCTCAAGTAGAATGTACATGTGAATATAGTTCCACTACCTTGTCAGCATGATGATACTTCTGATTCCCAGAACCATGAGATTGTTTTAGCTACATCTAAATATTCTCCATTATTTGGTGACATAGAGACATGATTCACTATCATGAAGTGTATTCCAGATGCTGAGACTCCCACCAATGGCATTGTCCCAAAATATTTTTTGATGTGTATTCTAATAATGGTCTATATTTTCAGGTTCTCTACATAGGGATCATAAGAGGAAAGGTACCAAAGGTTTTATAAATTCTTCTTCTAATCTATGCTTACATCCTCTGATGATTGAACAGGAAGGAAATGATGCTTTTCATTGGAGACAATCCTCTTCTAAGGATTTCATGGAATATAGGCCATCAATAGATTACATGTATGTTACTATGAATCATAGTGATAATGAAAAAGGGTTGCTTTGGAGGGAAAAGTATTGCTGTGGTTGGTGAACAATTGGGAACAGATGATCAAGGAGGTGCATCACGGACTCTAAAGCAATGGAGGAGAGGACGACATCCAAGAGGCCGAGGTGTATACTTTAGAAGGGGTGGCCATAATCAAGTTTTATTTTCCCAATTTTGGTGGCATTTTTTCACTTGTACGCAATAACTCCCATGTTTTTATGTTTCTGTTCTTTATTTTATAATAAATTTTCCCAGTCCATGGATTTTATCCATAGTTAAATCATTCTGGTTAATAATATAATTTACAATGATTCATACAACATCCAAGAATAAATAATGATAAAAAATAAGTCACATTGTAGATGTAGAATTCATGAACATATTCTTATGATAAAAATTATAGTATTCAACCAATGTTTTAATATCAAGAAGAAAACAATAATTATTATTAAAAAGTTTAATGTTGGATGAATAAAAAATGTTTATAAATGAATTCAGGTCCAAAAAAACTATTCATGTTCATGAAAAATTTTATAAGGCATATGATATGATGTGAAAATTGGTTTTCCCTAAATGAATAAGATGTAAGTTCAGAGATGAATGTTATGTTCACTATAATGAAAATGATGTTGGTTATTTTTAAGTAAAATTGAATGAATGAATAATGAAAACACTTATTCCACATGTGTATGAAGAAATGTGTTATTTCATATATGCCTATACTCATGATAACATCCTAAGGTGGATTGTGCAATAATCATGGAAACAAGGAGGAATCGTTTCAAAATAATATCTGTGAATGAAATTCAATATTTTTATTAGAATGATCCAATCACATTATAATAAATGTATTTATGCATGTAATGGAACATAATGTGGTTGAAATATATGTTTAATTTAGAATGATAATGTCATGATATTTTTTCATGTTTACAATATAGATATAAATAGTTATGGATTAGTATCGTTTGGATGTTATTGTAAAAAAAATCCATGATTAATATAAATTTTAATTCAATTGTATTTATGTGTTTACATAAATATTTAAAAATTATTAAAGATATTAGGTAACCAATATTAAATGAAATATAATGTATAGATGTCTCATACAGGTGGTGTTCATGATGTGTGGAGGAAGTTGTGTTGAGGTTCATACTAACTCCTATGAATGAAATTGATATCGAATAAGATTTTACTAGTAGAAGGGAATGTGTGAATAATTTCTAAAACATTGTTATTCCTTGTTGAAAACAATTTTTGATGGTTCATTATATTTTAAATATTTTTTTTCATATATTATTTTTTGATGAGATCATGAGCTATCAATGTAATATACGAAAAAAATTGATGGATATAAACTTCTAACTCTAAATTTATATGGATTATTCTTTGTGGACTATGTGATCTTCGATTGTATCAAAATAATTATATGAACTATCTAATATTATTAAGTTGTGACATGTATAATTTCCAATTATCCTTCAGAAGATTTTTTTTTCATATTATAAAAATTATTTCTTTATCTATAGTAGTGGGTAGTTCTTTGTAAGAAAACATAATATGAGTGAACAACTAATTCAATCCCCTTCGTATTTGTCACATGGATCCTGAAGGTCCCATTAAATTTATATTAGAGGGAGGATAAATCATTGAATATTTACTAGTCATTGTTAAAAAATAATATTTATTTCATTTACGTCTATAATTAGCTTTATAGTAAGGATATTAATTTATTATATAATAAAACTATAATATCTTAAAGGATATAATGATATCCTATCTTTTATCAATTTTCTTAGAAGAAAATGACGATGTTGTAGATGGTTTAAATCTGACAACTCAGGGTTCTCCAAAAAAATATATCTAATAGGAATCCATAGAATGATTGACCAGCTAGTAATTTAATTCCTTACATTAACTCAGAAAGGGAAGTTTTGTTGGTTAAATGAATTTGGACTACAAACATAACACTGAATATTTTGAAAAATATTAATTAATGACACATTTTCACCAAATAAAAAAAGATTTGAATATATAGATTTAAATACATTGATTTGAACCTGGGAGAACATGAATATATTAATTAGTTCATCCCAAGGAAAGTTTATTTTAGAATTAATTAAATAATCCTATGAGAAGAATAAGTTAAGTATTATTTCTGGTAGATTTTTTTAATGTTCTATATTTAGATAGAGTGATCACAAGCATATCTCTCTATATAATGGGAATAATATTCCATTTCCATATGTGTTGAGAAAAGAGAATCCTATTAACAGAAATGGAATTACTAATAATGAAATCTCCTTCATATCCACTCAATAATATAAAATTAAATAATTATTATTAAATAACCACTTAGTTTTTAATAATGTCATTTTATACAAGAAATATAAGTTTTCATGAAAAGTGGATTTTATATCATTTTTTGAGAGATCATTAAAATTCCTTTATACCAATTTTAAAAAGTGTATTTGATAAAAACTGTATCATTTTAAATATTCTTCATATCAAAATTATATTATAAGGGTAATTTTGAATTTACTAAAAAGATTGCATTTTCAGTCAATAATTCAAAATAATAATTTATCTGAAAACTGTTTCTTTTATTCATGAATTTAAAAAGTACCATTTTTTACAAATTTAATATTAAATATTATAAGGTAATTTTTTATCATTAATACTATAATAAATTTAATTAGAATAGATTATATGTGTAATTTTTGTTATGAAATCCTTTTTATATTCAACAATATAGTTTTATAGATAATTGTATGTCATTGTGTTTTGTTGCATTATTTTAATACTTTTTTCTGTCACTTCCTATGATTAAATATTATAAAATGGGTTCCATATATTGATTAATCCTGTCCATGATTTTTAAATATGAAACTTTTAAATTTTTTGGTTATAATGAATAGTATCCATTCTAAAAATATTATCACAATGGTAATGGTAAAAAGTGTAGAACAACGATTAAACTATTTAATAACTCCTAATATCATCAATATAATTTATTATATTTCACTGGATTGGTTTAATTATTCAACCAATTCATATATTAAAAATTAAATAGTTTGGGGAAAATTCCCCTCAATTAATAATTTTATATTATTTTATGTAATGAATAAATACATCCATCTAATAGCCTGAAGGCCTTTATTTTTTATTAACCAATTATCATAAATTCTTACAGAATTCATAAACAATTCTTGTGTATGTAGTAGACAAACAACCAATATGATAATTAAAACATTAAAATTGAAATAATTGACTTTATTTTTGGTTTAAAATTATATTTACATAAATATGTTTTATAAATTATGTATTAAATGATTATATTATAAGAAAAAAAATTTGATACCATTTTATTTTCAATTATTTGACGAGTCATGAATATATATTTAATAATATTTTTTGTAAAATAATATTTTATCAAATGATTTAATATTCATAAAAATATTTTCATTGTCAATGTGAATGGGATATGGTTGATCATATCAACCATTTTCAATTTATGGTTCTCTTGTCCTTATAATGTTAATTTTAAGTCATCTAAAGATAAAAAATATATTTTATCATTATATTCATTAAAAATCATAATGACAGGATTAAACAATAATATATGTATACATATTAAATAATCACCTAAACTTGTCTAAATTTTATTAAATAAGATTATTTATAGTCCATATAATCCATGATTTAAAATTAATCATTTTGGATCTATCACGACCCGTCCTCGGGACCCGGGCCGTGACTACCCATGCCCACCTCCCATAGGCCAGGGGCTGGAGACTAGTACCAAGGGGTAAATCCCAATAAAAAAGGGGAAGGCATTGCCATTATAAAGTAAAAAAAACACCACAGAGTAAGCAAGAAGAAGTATACACAAAGTAAAACTGGATACAATAGTAGTGCAGAAAGTAAATGGGCAATAATATAAACCCAAACTCAAAGTAAAGTACAACTGGAAAGAAGGTACAACAACTGAAATTAAGAAACAACGTCGAGCCATCCACTGGAAGTCCCACCTGAAGGGTGGGTACAGATAGCATCCTCAGCTCCTCGGGTCCAGCAGCCCGCTACGTGTATGTCCCACCCAGTGGTCACCCTCCAGATACCGACTTGCTCCATAAGCCTCAACCACAATAAGTATTGTCCGTCATCTGCATCTAACACAACGTAGTGCGGGCATAGCCCGTATAGGGGTGAGTATACGCTACTCAGTAGGGACCCTGAGACCCCCGAAGGTCTCCCAGAATCCACAAAGGATAATCCAAAAAGGAAATATACAATCACGAAGTAACATCCAAAACTACTTAGGTATATGCCCATACATATCCTAAGTCATCAATTCAGTTCGGCTGCAACATCCGAGCCCAATTTCGATCACGTCCACACAGGAAAGTACAACACAATCCACACAGGATAACACAACCCAATCCACATAGAAAATCAAGTCAATCATATCGAGGATATTGATTGAAAGTCAAGACTCAGCTCACCCAGGTATACTTCATCGTAAGGTGATAGAGATGATCAGATATAGCCACTGATTCATCTAAACAGAGGCTCACGTAGGATACTAAACCAGCTAAGTTGTCAGACCCACATAGGATAGAGACCAGCTACTCTGCCAGACCCTCATAGGATAGCAAGAATATAGTCAAGCACTGCCAGACCCACGTAGGAAACAAGAACAGTAGTCATTGCCATCGATCCCACGAAGGATTTCAGTAAGTTCTACATCGATGTCGAACCCACGGATGATTTCAGTGCAGTCTTCATCGTCATCGAACCCACAGAGGATTTCAGTACGGTCTTCATCGCTGCCGAACCCACGGAGGATTTTAGTGCAGTCATCATTGCCGTCGAACCCAAGGAAGATTTTAGTACTGTCTTCATCGATGCAGAACCCACGGAGGATTTCAGTACAGTCGTTGTCACTGCCGAACCCACAGAGGATTTCAGTGCAGTCATCATCGTCGTCGCAGTCGCAACTAGCTCTAGTGTTCCCGCACACAGCATGCTCAATTTTGGGAGGGTCCACTCCATGAGACAAGGGGGTCGATACATCAATTGACACGTAGTCCGGAGTTAATTTACCTAAATGTTCCGTCTCAACAAGAGGAACTCAACGTGAAAGACGGTGTGTCAATCGGACGCTCGGTCTGGGAGTTATTGGCTTTTTCGTTCAAGGGGCCCTGTTCTTTTTTAAGTCAAAACCAACCCGACCACACTCCAACTACATCCAAACATCAAGCGGAGTAATCCAAAAGGTCCCTCTCACTAATAGGAATCCAACAAAGTCGACGACAGGTGAATCGGGCGTCTGAAGGTCAAGTTATAAGCGTTTCCGCTCCGAGGGCCCGGTTGGTTTCGTGCTCGAACAAACCCGGTCATATCCAAATTTCTCCAAAACCTTGAGTGTAATACACCGAAATGGCCGTCTTGATTGAATGATCGCATCGCAACTGACGGTGCGTCGATCAGAGGTCTGTAGCCCAAGATATTGGCAATAGAATGAACCTGTCCGGTTTTAGGGGGTTTTGGGCCAGGACCGACCCGGCCCAAGACCCCCTAGGTCGGCCCGAACTGGGTCGACCCGAACCGGTTCTGGGTCCGGCATATTAGGGTGCGGCTCGGCCCAGTGCGGTCGGTTTGGCTTGGAGCGGGCATGGCCCTATGTGGCCTGGTCGGTGCTGGCTGAGCCGTTGTGGAAGGGGGGTATGCTGCCCCCCTGATTGAAGCCACGACCCCCCACGTGGGGGCCACTCCCTTTTCTAGCCAGGTGTTACGACCCCCGATTTCCCTTCCGAAACGGCTGGCTGGTGCTGCCACTGCGGGACCCCGTGGTCCCGCCCCTCCGAGGTGCCGGCCTCCCCGCCTTGCACTAGAGCGGCTTGGAGACGCGACCTTGTCTGACCGGCGCAGCGCGCCATCGCCGCGCCCCTCTGCTGTGGCCCTGCTCCAGTCGTGGCCTCTTCATGGTTCTCCAGCATGGCGCGATGGCTCCGCAGCTTTGTTCGGCCTCAACGGAGCAGCGCGACGGCGCTTCACTTCTTCTTTGTTCAGCGCGGTGCCATTTCACCGTGCTTCCTGTAATCGTGCCACGACAAACACAACCTCAAAGGGGGAGGAGGGTCGGTCGTGTTTGTGCAGTCCGACCTCCTCCCTTTAATCCGATATCAAGTGGCTAAAGAAAAAAAGATGTTCGAACGACAAAGAATATTATTGAACTAAATCAAACCCCCTACTTCAAGGTGTTCTCGAACGAAGTGTCGTCGTGGGAAAAGGACGTCGCAGAAGACGGCGTCGCGGAAGGAGAATCGTCGGCGTCATGGTACACGACGTCAAAGAGAAGAGGAATGTCGGTGTCACCGTATACAACACAACGTCTTTGATCTCTGAGGAATTAGCCTCCATCGTCGTACTTCGTCGGAGGCTGGTGTTCTTCGTCGGTGTCGGTGCATTCTTTGCATTCTTCAAGGAGGAAGACGAAGATTCCCAGGCTTGAGCAATTCCTCCCAACCTTCTCACACAATGGAATCACACTTAAAGAAATAAGACTTTGTCTTATTTAATTAACACAGACAAGCCAACATTCAATTCGAAATTCAAAATGAATTCAAGAATTAATTAAATTGAATAACTTAATTCTATTAATTAATTATGATAATTGACTTGGTATTTAAAAGGGGTGAGGGTGAGTTACATATTAAATGCACGAGAGGGAGGTTAAAAGTGATTTGAAGGGGTGGGGCTCGTGTGGTCCCCACCTCACTACTATCATACCTAGTGGAGTTAGGATATTAATGGGTCCCACTCCAACCACCAAGCATAGGTTTAAACAACCTAGAAGAGAAATAAAATTTGTAGCACAATATTTTATTTTATTCTATAGTTAACCCATTTAATTAATAAACCCACCCGAGAAAACACAACTCTGGAAAAGGTTTTCTTAAGCAATTATCAGCGCTATGGTTTCAATGGTGCCCTCAGATATCGATTCCGAGCACCGGTTCAAAATTTAGGAAAAACTGCTCGTTCGTTTACTGAAAGTACCCGAGCAAAACTTCGGAAATTGATTCCGGGCACACCGGGCCTTGGAATCAAGTGCCATCAGTAACTACGTTCTTGTAAAATCCCAAAGAGATTTAAGAAAACAATTTCCCTTAAATTTAATGGGTCTTTACATTACTCGCTCCTCAGGGCTTTACGTCCCTGTAAAGATACATCATAAACTAGGGGAACAAATGTTGGTACTGGGCACGCATCTAAGCCTTCCACTTCCAAGGGCTCTTCTGGAGGGTCCCGTGCTACCATCTGATGCGCACTAGAATAATAGACCACCCACGTAGGACCTGCTCTGGTCGATCCTCGATCTCCACCGGGACCTCCTCAAATGTCGCCCCATCGTGAATGTCTAACTCCCCATGGTCAATGATATGCATCAGGTCATGCACGTATCTCCTCAAATAAGATACGTGGAAGACGTCGTGCACCCGGTGCAACTAAGGTGGTAGAGCCAGGCGATAAGCCACATCGCCTATCTTGCTGAGGACCTGGAATGGTCTGATGAAGAACGGAGATAACTTGCCACCCCGGAAAAATCTCCATTATCCACGTCGAGGTGAGACCCGCATGAAACGTGGTCGCTATCCTCGAACTCCAGTGGGATCCGCCTCCTGTCAGCATAAGACTTCTGCCGGCTCTGAGCTGTCCTCATATGCTCCTGGAGGACCTGGACCATCTCTGTCATGGACTAGACCATCTCCAATCCCACAAGTGCTAACTCCCCAGGGTCTATCCATCATAGAGGTGATCTACAAGGTCGTCGTACAATGCCTCGTATGGTGCCATCCCGATGGTGGAGTTGTATCTGTTGTTGTACGCGAACTCCACCAAGGGTAGGTGGTCCTCCTAGCTACGACCAAAGTTGAGGACACATGCACGGAGCATGTCCTCGAGAGTTTGAATGGTCCTCTCCATCTGACCATCCGTCTGAGGGTGAAAGGTGGTGCTCAGTCATAGTTGCATCTCGAATGCCTCCTGCAACCCCTTCCAATGTCGGGAAGTAATGCGAGCATCTTGATCTTAGATGATAGATGATGGCACACCAAGAAGCTGTACAATCTCCTTAACGAAGGGACATCCCAAGCTCTCTACTGATCCCTTCTCGTTGATGGGTAAGAAGTTGGACGACTTGGTGAGTCGGTTGACAATCACCCAAATGGAGTCATGACCTCTGGAAGTGTGTGGAAGTCCAATCAATAAATCCATAGATATCACATCCCAATTCCACTCCGGGACATCCAAGGGATGTACCAAGCCTGTTGGTACCCGGTGCTCTGCCTTCGACTGCTGGCAAGTGAGGCATCGAGAAACGAACTCTGCCACAACTTTCTTCATACCCGGCCACCAGTGCTGTCGCCTAAGATTCAGGTACATCTTTGCCACTCCTGGATGTACCACTAAAGGGGAACTGTGAAACTCTCTCAGCACCTCCTCATGTAAATCAACGGGTACCATGGTACGTCCTCTGAAAAGGACGATGCTCTCTCCTCGTACAGAGAATCCATCAGGTGCATCTCCAGAGGATATATGTGCACGCCGCGTCTCACAGTCAGCTTCCCCACGCTGTGCGTCTCTGACCTGCAGCATTAGTGGAGGAGTGACTGTGAGTGACTGCAGAAAGGCTGCTCCATCTCTATCGACGAAGGATATCTGCAAAGCGAGTAGCTTCTCCGTCACCTCCCCGAGTAGCTGAATGCTCGTCCTCCTATTGAGAGCATCAGCTACTACATTCCCCTTTCCACGAGTATAGAGTATCTCAAAGTCATAGTCCTAGAGGAACTCGAGCCATCGTCACTATCTCAGATTCAGGTTCTTCTGCGAGAAGATGTACTTGAGACTCTGGTGCTCAGAGTAGACTGTAAAGCGCTCACCCATCAGATATTGTCGCCACATATTCAGAGCAAAGACCATTGGTGCTAACTCCAGGTCATGGGTAGAATAGTTATTCTCATGTTGCCTCAACTGACGTGATCCATAGGAGATCATGGCCCGCTCCTGCAACAGGACACATCCGTGTCCGGTCCCTAATGCATCGCAGTAGACTACGTACCCTACTCCATCTTCCAGTAGCCTCAAGATAGGTGTTCTAGTCAATCTCTGTCTCAGCTCCTGGAAGCTCTGCTGACATCTGTCTGACCACACGAAGGTTTCCCCCTTCTTCTTCAAAGATGAGAGTGGTTCCGCAACTCCGGAAATGTCTGGCACAAATCTTCGGTAGTACCCAGCTAGACCTATGAAACTCCACACCTAAGTCATGCTCTTGGGTGGATCCCAAGATAGCACTACCTCGATCTTCACAGGATCCACCACAACTCCCACCTCAGAGATGACGTGTCCCAATAATTGGACCTCATGTAACCATAACTGACACTTCGAGAGCTTACCATAAAGCCGGTGCTCTCGGAATGTGTCCAGTACAACCTTCCAGTGGTAGGCATGCTCCTCCTCAGTGGTCGAGTATATCAAAATGTCGTCGATGAAGACCATGAAAAATCGATTGAGGTATGGCTGAAAGATCATGTTCTTGAGACCTATGAAAACTGGTGGAGTGTTGGTTACGCCGAAAGGCGTAACCAAGAACTCATAGTTGCCATACGGGATTATGAAGGCCATCTTCTACTGGTCCTCATCTCGAACTTTGAGTTGTTGATAACCTGATCTAAGGTCTATCTTTGAGAACCAGCGTGCTCCCGTGAGCTGATCGAAGAGGTCTTCAATCCTCGTTGGCGGATACTTGTTTCTAACGGTAACCTGGTTTAGGTGATGATAGTCAACACATAGTCGCAATATCCCGTCCGCCTTCTTGGCGAACAATATTAGGGAAGCCCAGGGTGAAAGACTAGGTCGGATGAATCCCTCTCCCTATAGGTCCTCCATCTGTACCTGTAGCTCTCGAAGTATAGAGGGGGCCATCCAATATGCTGGAATGCATATCGGTGTTGTCCTTGGGTACATGTCAATATAAAATTCTACCTCTCTGCGAGAAGGTAGTCATAGACCGTCGTCAGAAAAAACATCCGCATTCTGATCCACCACTACAAGAAAACTCTGACTCCACACGTCAACTGCTCCTAGGATGAGGCTATCCAATTGATGAGTTATGGGTCTTCCTCTTCTTTGCGTGAGTCCGTCCTACACTGCAAAGGTTCCCTTCTCCCCAGTGAAGGTGAACATTCTCACATCGATGAGAACACACCGCACCTTGCGACTAATACAGTCGATATGATCATGTACTGTAGATAACTAATAAATTCCCAAGATGACGTCGTAAGGCCTCGACGCCACTACAAGAAGATTCCAGACAATTCTCTCTCATCCTAGAGTAAGCTCAGACTACCATCACCAGTTCGTAATCGTCGAGTCTGCTCTCGTAGAAGTCTCTATCCGTAAGGATCAAGCCAACGGCTCTGTCGGAATCTCCAATCTACGAATGAGGGTAGCGAAAATGAAATAATGACTCTCTCTTGTGTCTATAAGAACTGAAGAAAGGGTGAAGTAGACACAGATAGTACATCGAATCATCTCTGCACACCATGGTTGTAGGCTTCCACTTCCTGAAGCTAACCCTATCTATGCCCACCAGCTCCCTGTGGTCATGGTGGACCTCCTGGTGGTGGGGGTGGAAAAGCCTCAAAGCGTCGCCCACCACCCGCTGCTCGGCCAGCTCCCCTACCTCATCTGCCTGCTCTCGGAGGACTACCAAAGTCGACCCTCTGCCTCTGCCTGGGCGGCTCTTCAGCCGTCTGCTACTCCTCTGCACAATGGGTCGGGCCGTCACGAGCCATGTGGCCCTGCCTGCCGCTTGCGTAGCACTGCCTGCTCCTCGGAAGGCTGGCTCTACGTCATGTGCCCCACACCTCTAATCTAGTGACCTGAGGTCGTCTTCCTGATGGTCCGGTCTTCCTGGACCCCTGTGAAATCTGTCGACTACCAGCTGTAGACGACTCTTCTACGTGCTGCCCTGCAGTAGGTCTCGCTGCTGGCGTAGTCACAGCAAGAAAGCTCACTATGAGAAGAGCTTGCTCCAGTACTCCTGCATTTGTCGGAATGCTGAGGGAGATCATCGATGCCCTGATCTCATTCCTCAGTCCCTGCTCGAAGGTCCTGGCACGGAAGAATGGGTCTCGTACAATGTCTGTCGAATAGCACAAGAGATCGGTAAATCTCATCAAGTACGGGGCGACCGTCATGATGCCCTGCCACAGCTATAGAAGCTCCTGGATGCGCACCGCACGGAGGGTGGCTGGGATGATCTCCGAGTGGAAGAGGGTCTCAAAGTCTGTCCAGAGGAGATATGCCTCGTCGTACACCTGGAGCATCAAGCTCTTCCATCTGCCTGCTGCAGTGTGTAGGAGGCTTGCTGCGAGTATCACCGTGAGGTTAGCTGGTGTCCCTACTAACCTGAAACCCCGCAAAACCGCCTCCAGCCAATCCTCGAATTCCTGAGGGTCCATCTCCCCGTGGAACCTAGGCGGTCTCTGATGCTGAAACTCATGCAGTGCACTAAGGTGACATGCACTCTCAGCGGCCGGGGCTAGTGGCATCGGTGGATCAGCGGGTAGAGGTATCACTGGTACCTCCGCTACAAAAGGGCCCTACACCGAGTCCTCGTCGCTCTGTGGGCTGTCGTGTCGCACAAAACATGGAACCCTAGCTGGTTTCCGTCGTGTGGCCTTCCTGAAGAGAAACAGGTGCACCTCTAGGTAAAACATTGGAGAATAAAATACAAAATGATTTACTAATAAACATTCCATAGTTTTAATGAAACCCAAAAATGGGATGAAAAACAGTTTCATTATTTTTATGGGTAATATTATAACGACCCATACATTACATACATTATTATTACTTCAAAATTGAAGCACACTTATTACAACATATAACAAAACCAGGAAAGGACCGTATAAGTATAGTGTCTTTAGAAACTTGGAAACATAACCACCTGGTTCATAACGAATCTACACTGTCTCCCATTTATTTCATCATATCTATACTCCCTTTTGACATATCTTACTTAATAACCTTATCCATGACCTCGGGAAAGAAAATATACAAAATGGTGAGCTCAAATGCTCAGTAAGGGTAAACAAAAGAAATATCAATCACATCATATACATAAGAACATCTCTTTTGAAAATCTTAACCCGCAAAAGAGATCATAATTTCATAACACGAGATAAATCATAGTAGTGAAATGTAATCCCAATAATCATAACATAAAACATTAAACCTTGTGGAATGCACACATAATCATAAAGAATAATTTCTTAGTAGTCAAGACTCATTGCCAAGGCTATCTTAGCGGAAAAAGTCCATTTTTTGAACCGAGTTCACTCCTCGTTCAAGTCCTGTTTCACTGAACCAGTTTAACCTGCCGTTCCAGCCATGTCTATCTCATGAGATATAAAATCTTTACCAAATGCATTGGAGAGAGATATAGGTACCACCCATCTCATAATGATACCATTCTCATGTGTGACACAAAATCATAAATCATACATCATTACATAACCCATGTAAAAAAAATTGGGATTCTTAAACAACATGACATCATAATACAATTCATATAAGATAAAGGAATTCATAAAAATAACTCCATCAGAAAAATAATCAAACCAATGTAATAATAGGGATATAAACAGAACCCTATATTATCTTAGCTGGAAAATAATTTTGATAAAACACTTGAACTCCATTCTTGAGGAAAATATCCTTTCAACTTCAAAAACATTTTCCTTTCTTAACATGTCTTACAATTTTAAAATAAAAGAAGTTGATTAAAAATAAACATGAAAACTTGTAAAGGATGCTTCTTGGAAATAATGTTTTAAAATTCCAGTCATGCCGTATAAGTTTAAAACATTCCTCTCGTACTTTTCTCGGAGAAGTCAAAAAGTACCTCGTACAAAAAACAACAAAAGATTCCTTTCATATCATTTACTAAAAACTCATCGAAGGGTAAACATGGATTTAAACAATTGTAGGTGGATGGATAAAATAATACATATTGAGGAAACATGGATGTGGATGATAAAATACACCCCAGTAAATACCGACGTATAAACAGTCTTCATCAGTGCCGAACCCACAGAGGATTTCGGTGCAGTCTTCATCGTCGTCGAACCAAGGGAGGATTTCTTTACGGTCTTCATCGTTGCCGAACCCACAAGGTATTTTAGTGCAGTCGTCGTCACTGCCGAACCCATGGAGGAATTCAATGCAGTCATCATTGTGGTCGCAGTCGCAGCCAGCTCTAGGGTTCCCGCACACAGCATACTCGATTCCGGGAGGGTCCGCTCCATGAGCCAAGGGGGTCGATAAATCAGCTGACCCATAGTCCAGAGTTGATGTATCTAAAAGTTCTGTCTCGACAAGAGGAACTCGACGTGATAGACGGCGCGTCAATCTGACTCCTGGTCTGAGAGTTATTGGATTTTTTGTTCAAGGTGCCTGGTTGGTTTTTAAGTCAAAACAAACCCGACCGCACTCCAACTGGTTCAAAATCTCAAGCAGAGTAAGCCAAAAGGTCCGTCTCACAATGAGGAATCCAAAAAAGTTGATGTCACATCAATCAGACGTCCGAAGGTCAAGTTATAAGTGTTTTCGTTCCGAGGGCCCGGTTGGTTTCGTGCTCGAACCAAACTGTCCATATACAAAGTTATCTGAAACCTTGAGTGTCATATACCGAAAAGACTGTTTCGATCAAAGGATCACATCGCAACTGACGGTGTGTCGATCGGAGGTCCATAGCCCAAGATATGAGAAAAATAACAAACCTCTCTGGTTTAAGGGGGTTTGGGGCCCGGGCCGTCCCGGCCCGAGACCCCCTGGGTCAGCCCGAACCGGGTTGACCTGAACCGGGTCCGGGTTCGGCCCATTAGGGTGTGGCCCTGCCCAGACTGGGCGGCCTGGCCTGGTGCAGCCGGTTGGCCTGGCGCGGGCGCGGCCCAGTGTGGCCTACTCGGTGCTGGTCGAGCAGCCGCGGAAGGGGGAGCGCGCTGCCCCCTGATTGAAACCGCGGACCCCCACGTGGGGGCCACTCCCTTTGCCAGCCGGGAGTTACGACCGCCGGTTTTCTTTCCTAAATGGCCGGCCCGGTTCGGCCGGCTGGTGCTGCCGCCGCAGGACCCTGCGGTCCCGCCCCTCTGAGGTGCCGGTGGCCGGCGGTTCTGTCCGCCTCACCTTGCACCGTCGCGGATTTCATCCACGGCCTTGCCCGACCAGAGTGGCATGACGGAGCCACGCCCCTCCACCATGGCCCCACTCCGGCCGCAGCCTCTTTATTGTTCTCCAGTGCGGCGTGACTGCGTCGCGGCTTTGTTCGGCCTCAACGGTGTGGCGCGACGGCGCCAAGGTTCTTCTTTGTTCCGTGTGGTGTTGTTGCACCGCGCTGCCTTTAATCGTGCCGCGACAAACACAACATCAAAGGGAGAGGAGGTTCAGCCGTGTTTGTGCAGTCCAACCTCCTCCCATTAATCCGATATGAAGTGGCTAAAGAAAAAAAGGTTTTTGGACGGAAAAGAATATTCGTGAACTAAATCAAACCCCCTACATCAAGTTGTTGTCGAACGACGGTTCGTCGCGGGAAAAGGACGTCGTGGAAGACGACTTCATGGAAGGAGGATTGTCGGCGACGCGTTACACAGTGTCGCGGTACACAGTGTCGCGGGGAAGAGGACCTTCGGTGTCGCGGTACATGACGTCGCGTCATTGATCTCTGAGGAATTAGCGTTCTTCATAGTCCTTCGTCGGACGCCGGCATTCTTCGTCAGTGTCGGTGCGTTTTTCGCGTTCTTCAAGGAGGAAGACGAAGATTTACAGGCTTGAGAAATTCCTCCCAACCTTCTCGCACAACAGAATCACCCTTAATGAAATAAGACTTTGTCTTATTTAATTAACACACACAAGGAAACATTCAATTCTAAATTCAAAATGAATTCAACAATTGATTACATTCAATAACATAATTCAATTCATTAATGAAGAGAGTTGACTTGGTATTTAAATGGGGTGCGGGCAAGTTACATATTAAATGCATGAGAGGTAGGTTAAAAGGGATTTGAAGGGGTGGGGCTTGTGTGGGCCCCACTTCACTAATATCCTACCTAGTGGAGTTAGGATATTAGTGGATCCCACTCCAACCACGAAGCATAGGTTTAAACTACCTAGAATAGAAATAAAATTTGTAGCATAATATTTTATTTTATTCTTTAGTTAACCCATTTAATTAATAACCTCACCCAAGCATACACAACTCTGGAAAATGTGTTCTTAAGCAATTACCGGAACTGCGGTTTCATTGGTTCCCTCAGATTTCGATTCCGAGCACCGGTTCAAATGTTAGGAAAAACCACTCGTTCGTTTACTGAATATACCCGAGATAAACTTTGAAAATTGATTCTGGGCATACTGGGCCTCAGAATCAGGTGCCGTCAGTAACTGCGTTCTTTTAAAATTTCAAAGAAAAATAAGAAAAAAATTTCCCTTGAATTTTACGCGTCTTTACAGGATCCACATAAAGATTGAAATTAACTTTTATTGAGTTGTTTATATATTTTATTATCAAAGATGAATTTTTCCTCTAAAACACAATGAAACACAATATCCTCCACCCATAAAAATTCACAAGAAACATGGCTAAACTAAACCCTCCAAAAAAACTTATTAATATCCTTAGATACATTAAAAGTGTCTTTTATTTCATATGGAGGGATCAATATATGCTATTTCAATGAGGTAATAATCAAAACTGAGAATTTTAATATTACTTATTATTATTCCACTATAAATACCATTATAACCCTTATAATATAATAACATTTGATTATCCTCTCAACATAGATGATACTATGTCAATTTAAAAAACATATTCATCTAATTTTCTACGAAATTGGATTAAAAATCTTCCTTTACGTGTATCAGTGGACTACTACATCTCAAAACATTGTTTTTCGTTTATAATTACCTCCATTTATGGTTTGTGATTATAATGTGTTTTCTATATACATATGATATTAATGACACAATTATGATTTAAAAAAAATATAATCTATAGTCATATCATCTCAATCATTAATTATAAAATCATCACAATGGAACATGAATGGATTTTCATCTCTACTTATCAATGAAAATTGTTTCCCTAAAACACTATATAATTTATGTTAATGGGTATATATTTAATGAAGTCAATTTATTTTTGTTATATTGTAATGAGTATACAAATATAATATTTTATTTTCATTCATTTTTTTCAATACAATGTTATGTGACAACATTGCTTTTATGTTTGAAAAAAATCACCTCACAGGGTAATTTTTGTTCTTTACAAAAACAAATTCAGAAAATATATATTTAATTTTGATGTATAAAAATTATAATTATTTAATTGTTATTATGATGGGGATAAATAAATAATTACCCTTCTGAATATGTATAACCAAATGATGTTATTTGGGGGATTATGAATCAATTGCCCTAAAAAAACAGACCTGGACTTAATCAATTTATAACCATGTTAGATATAGAAAAAATGGAATTAAATAGATTATGGTATGTTAATATACCTAAAAATTTCACTAATGAATGTCAATAATTAATTTAAATTCCTTATATAGGTATAACAGTACGTGTGTGGAATGTTGGGTGAGGAGATAAATGTTTTTTCTTTAAAACATTATTTTCATTGTTTTGGAGATGTAATTAGAATTATAATCTATATCCATATTCATTAATATGTTTCCAAGTATGTTATTAAAATTATAAAATTATTTTTTAAAAAAATAATAAAGGAATATTTTTATAACATATATGAACTGATCATAGTATATTGTTGTCACTGTCGTTATTCATATAAATGCCTTATATCCATGTTTTAAAGGATATTCAATATAAACATACCTATTACAATTATTGGTCAAATATTATTTATTTTTTGTAATAGAAATGTATTTTTATCATTAATTTTACACGAAAAAGAAAAAAAGTGTTAAACATAATATTTTATGAGGTGTTATGATGTTAATGAACGATCCGATCATTTTATATATGTTATGGTATTTGTAAATGTTTTATGAGGATAGGTAACCCAAATTTGGTATTATTTTTCATTTTTTGATGATTATTTTCTATGAAGAATTATTTTTAAATTCAATAGGTAGGTTATTCTGTCCATAAGGGTTCATGTAAGTGTTTTTTATTTTTTTTAGAATGATGATACATAAAATAGATTGCATGAGTTTTCTATTCCAATAATTTTGGTATAATGAAAATGATTCGGATTCATAAGGTTTTTGATGAGATTTGGTTAAATGACATGATTATTCTATATAATGGTAAGAAGTATTAATTTATGAAAAAACATTCATGGATTATCAAATTTTATAAGATCCCTACAATATTATGATTTTTACCTTATATTATTTTATTAAGAATATTATTAAATACTATGAGTTTTAAATATTATTAAATGATTAAGAAACCTATTATTTTATCTTAGTGTTTGTTACATTAAATGAAAACTCTTTTATTTGATATCATTGTTTTGAAATGTACATAAAATATATACTTAATTTTTGTATATTTCTTTTACTAATAATTGGTTTACATATCCACAATTTAGAAAATATTTTATATAGATTATTAGGATGAGTATAAATAGCAATAAACTCAGTGTTTTATATATAGAAGTTACCTTAAATTAATAAATAATTATTTTATACAGAACAATATTTATGGGTAAAATAGATATAGTGTGAAAATGTTCAAGATGTTGATGAAGAATTTGTAATAAATCTATAAAATTATAAACCTAAAATAACATTGGTAATATTAATATTTTAATATTTCAATTTTATATTTATGTCTTAGATAAATAAAATAGAATCATTGTTATAGATATCAATGAATGAAATTCAACTGTTATGTTTTATAAACTTGATAAGAGAGTGTGAGTTTTGGGCTATTATATTTGGAATTAGATAAGGTTCTATAAAATGTTGGAGAGTAGAATGTTTTCATGTGAGTATAAATTATTAGTTTTGGATTCCATCATTTTTAGTATTACTATTTATTTTTAAAAGATAAAAGGTACATAAAAATTTATTAGGATTTATATGATGTGATTTGAAATTAATTAATGATACTTTTACATTAATTATTGAATTTTGAAAAATGTTTGTTCTATATTTATCCATTAGTTTTAACATAAATTATAGTGAAATTTTTGTTTGTGAATAATGTATTTATTTTATGTTTGAATAAGAATAATTGTACAAATATGCTTCAGTGGTTGGATGATCTTTGAAATTGAGTTAATTATGGTTAATTGTGATAAAATGTTTATCACATTTTGGGATCATATGTTTTATCATATAGATAACCACATGACAAAAAAAATTCATTAATTTTATTTTATTAATGTTATTTTTGAATATATTCACCATTATAGGATCATTGTATAACTATGGTAAATGGAAATACATTTTTCTAAGGGTTAATTTATGTTTGGAATATAGTTGAATTATCATTCAGATGTATATATATTTTTATTTTGTTTTTATATGGATTCAGGTTATATGTGAACAATAATTACATTATTTTAGTGATTATATGATAATGAGATTTATATTTTTGGATATTATATTTTTATCAATGAATTCTATTTAGATATAAATGTGAAATTGATATCAAATGAATATACGATCAGGTCCATCGGGGTTATATTTTTTGAACTTTTTCCGGAATATTTTAATGAGTTTTAAGGATAGTTTTTAATTTAGTTTTTTAATTTAAAATTGGTTGTATTAATGAGTCATTTATGATTACTTTATTATTTCATTATGATGAATATAAACTTACATTGTGTAAATAATTTTGAATTATATTAATTTACAATGATAGGATGAATAACATTTTATACATTACTATATTATGAGGTCCAATAGAAGTTCAATTTAGTGCTTCATGAATGAAAAAAACATCATAAATAATTATTACATAGTACATGGGCAGTAGTAAAATTAGAAATTGACAAAAAAATGAATGATTATTTTTTTAAGTTTTCAAATAATATATTATTGGTATATTTTTTCAATTTACCTATTCTAATTGGAAATAGAATACCTCAACACTAGTAAATGGATATAAAACTAAATTTTTATCCTTTGTAAATAATTTATAAAGAATTCATGGACTTGTATATTTAAAAAATATATATAATTATCTATTAAATAACAATTCATTTAATTCCAGTGTTATAACATTAAGACAATATTCACTTTTGGTGCATTCCATTTTATTTTCATATCTACACAGCCTTCATATTTCATATGTACTCCTTTCAAATGGATGATTTATTAATTGTTTTCACATTATGGGTTTTTAAAAAAAAATCTTAATAAAATTATCCCTTTAAATCAACAATATTGATATAGAATTTTGAGGATGAAATTTATTTATGGTTGAGAATTTAATGCCTTATCACTTAAAAGGAAATTTGTGCTTGATAGTCTACAGGACACATAACACGAATCCCTGAGAGACATAGAATAATATTTTTCTTATATGATAGTTATATCCTCGCCATTTTATTTATTCATAGCACTAGTTGTCACAAAATTAGGAAATATTTATATAATATCAAAACTAAAAATAATTTTCTAGTAATTTACTATGATATTAGAACAAAAAATTCTAATATAATTTTATTCATCAAAATATGATTTCAAAAAAAATATTATTTATTTATTTAGTCAATATATATTATAATTAATTTCTCTAATAGCTATAAATTTATTTTGATAAAAAATATTTCATTTTAAAATTGATATATCAAAATTTCCATAGGATTAATTTTTTGGATTTTTCTAAAAAGAATTATTTTTTTGTGAATAGGTAAAGATAATTATTTAATAAGAAAATAGATTTCCCAGTCATGTATTGAATTGTCCCATTTTTCATAATTTATTTTGAAATATTATTATATTTGTTTTATCATGAAATTAAAAATATTTTCCTTATAATTCAGATTATGATTATCGTTTTCTTGATTTCAATTTTAAAATTAAAAATGTATTTTCCTTGGAATATATTTCTCATTACATTTTATAGGATATTATTTGATGTAATTTCTTCGACTAATATATATTGAAATTCGAAAAAAGTATTTCTAATTTGGAATCATAAATTCAACAATTCATAAATATGTCTAGCTTATTTTTTTCATATTGAATATAAAATAGGTTTAAAATGATGTCACCATGGTACATGTAAAATGTATAAAACTATATACAAAAATGTATTCAAAATCATATATAAAATTGCCTATATTTTTATTTAATTAATTTAATTCAACTTACCTATATGAAATTCTAAATTGTTTCAATATGGGGCCACTTTTCATATACAATCTTGTTTATACTAGTCAGTTTGAAAATATACAAAATGTCACAATATTTGTGTTAATACCTCTTATATTTGTTGATAAGGAAAGAAATAGGTACATTTCTATTGGAAATGATTTTTTTTAAAAAATAATTAATTGTTTTATTATTATTTTTTCCATATTTTGTGTTGGTCTAAGTATCTTAAATTTTTACACAACATTGACAGAGTGCAACATCAAACACAAATAAAATCATGATAATTGTTTTAAAACATAAAATGAATAATATTTTATTATATTTATGGACTTAAATGA
Organism: Viscum album; assembly: GCA_963277665.1. Taxonomy (NCBI): domain Eukaryota; kingdom Viridiplantae; phylum Streptophyta; class Magnoliopsida; order Santalales; family Viscaceae; genus Viscum; species Viscum album. The sequence continues at coordinate 706,167,315 of OY728155.1, forward strand.
ATTTATATTGATAAATTTAATCTATTAATAATGATGTAAAAATTTATATTGAAAATAAACATATATTTTGATATTTTTTAATGTCAATTATTTATATTTTATTTAGAACAATATAAATGGTATTTTATTTTATATAATATATAATATATTATTATAAATTCATATTCATTATATGTGGGAATTATATTTGTTTATTGTTTATTATATCATTAATTTTCCAATTATGTGACAATTCTAGTAATATAATCAATTTTTGAAACAGAAATGAGTAAAAAACATTTCTATTTCAATAATTGTATAAATAGGATACTAAAAGAATACAAGTATGTGGTAAGTGTTGGACCATTACCTAATCTTGTGTAAATTTTATTTAATGAGACTATGTCAACAAATTCTAAAAAAATAATGAAAATAAATCTTTTCAACGAGACTGTAACTTTAAAATTAATTTAATTAGTTTAATTGTTTAGCTAATATCTCATGTTCCCCCCTTCATAACCTCTATAAGGACAACAATGACCATTTCTTCCTCAATCGTCATGAGACACATAGCATAACCAACCCAACCAAAAACTATTAATAATATGTTTATATTCATTTTATATTTTAATTTTTTTCTCAAAATACCAACCATAGTTTTTTTATAGAGAGTTCTAAATGTGGTTCTTTAAAAACGTTGTCACGATCATTACTAAGCCTTTCCTTTTTACCTTTTCCTCAACTAAAATTAATTATATCATATCCATTACAACATATAATAATCCCTATAAAACATAAATTGATACATCATTATGTTAATTGAATATATTTTTTCATCACTATTTCCAAGATGTTGGAAATGGTACCATCATTCATGCTGAAATTTAGACTATCGCTTTCCAAAATGATATATTTTTATTCTGATAATTATTATTCATTGTTGGAAATTATAATAGATTCAATATATATATATATATATATATTAATAATGATATATATGTGATTCTGGAAATATAATAGAACATATATCTTCATACAATTTTAATCATTAAAAAATGAAGCATTACACATGCACACGTACGAAATACCATCTAAATTTAGAGATGTACTTCACATTAAAAAATTTACCTCTCATAGATGGTTATATGGTTGATAATAATTATAGGATTTTATGTTATCAAATTTATTATGAGAATGAATGATAATACTTTACCTTATTTCAGAATTTTACATACAACATAAAGTGAAAAAATGATTAACTGTTCATGTGAACTATCATATCAGAGATAATGTATTTTTTTAATACAATTTTTATGACTAAATATAAAATGGATTTTTATTTCTGAAAAAACATATTTTTTCATTATTATTATTCTTGTTATTATAAATCACTTACACCATTATACATGGTCATCCTAACAATTTTTTTTTTGTGATTATGAATCAAATTTATTTCAAAACATCAGACATGATCTAAATTGATTTAGAAACTATATTAATAATGAAAACAAATGAATGAAAAAATTATCATAAGGGAATTAACAAAAAATAGTTTCTTGATAATTTATATATTTATTTTAAATTCATAATATATGAGTAAAATAATAAACAATGAAGTTTGGGAGATGAGTTAAATAATATTTCATTAAAAATGTATTTTAATTTTTTAATGTTTTTACTCATTTTTTCAATAATATCGATGTTCGATAAAAAATTATTATGTTAAATTTTTATAATATAAGTTCAATGTAATATTTAACAATGTTTTAATTTATTTACAAATTATTTATTTATTATATTTTAAATAGTTTATGATTAATTTATATTTCATAATTTAATTTAAAAAAATTGAGAAATGATAATAATTTTTTAATGTATACAGAATAACAAGGATTTACCATCAACATGAACGTTATTTTTAAATAAATCTCATATCTGTGTTTTATTTTGTTTCATATTTACAGGTCATTTAAAATTCTTCTGGTCTTTTTTTAAATAGAGTATCAATAAGCATATTTTTATCCTTATTTATACATAATTTGTTAATATCATTATTCATATGTGTCTAATATAATATTATTTGATACATTATGATGAAAATTCATGATTATTTGTTATTTATTTATTTTTTTTATCCCTCGTGATTAATTATAATGATTGTTGAGAATTTTATTTATAACAACACATCACTTTAATAAACATTAATACATGATTTATTACATATGACTATACTTTATTCAACCTCAATGATCATGAATTCTAGAGTCCTTGGGAATTTGGATCATTACATAATAGCATAAAACAATGAAAACAACATCATTGTTGAAAACATTTTTAACATACTCTAAATAATAATTTTAACATAAAATTGTTTAGGATAACCTAGGGAAATACATTAGAAAGGGGTGATCTATAAAGACTTCTAGGAGAATAAACACGACATACATGATACTTTTTATAAAAAGGTATATCAATGTGAAATAAAATGAAAAATGTCAAGAAGACAAGATATAGAATGATAATCATAAAATGGTAAATTTGTAAACAACTTAAAACACATAAACATAAACTTATGCTATGGAAAACCCCAAGAAGACATCTTGGTGAAAAAATTACTATAAAATAATGAAGTGCACTACCTATCCCTACAAGTCATATCATGATATTAAACATTACCTAACACTTTAGAGAACTATTTGGGTTCACACATCATATTCATTTCATAATCATGTTTTGGTGTCACACTTAGATTATAAAATATGGATTCATTCATCATAATTTCTTATTAAACTACAATGGAGTGTAGAATGCACATATGTAAGGCCCCAATAATTAATTATATGTTCACATGTAATGCCCTGACCCCAGTTACCCAGAGTCGATGAATTATTACATAACAATGGCATGATACAAGGAAATCATTCCCTAATAGACTGATCAGTTTAGTAGCCTTGGATGTACTAGATACATTCATAAGTTTTACATTGCTTTATAAAATGAAAGCAACCAGAATTTTGTCTCCTTTAGACACATTCATATCACATAGACTATCCCTTATTCTATTCCTGTAGGTTAATCATAAAATACTTCTTCACATCTTGGAAAAAATAGAACATAGAAAGGGTTGAAGTCATACGCTCAGTAAGGATAATAATATCGCGAAAATTTTCAAAAATAAGCATAAACATTTAAGGAAATGTATAAGACTAAAAAAAGACTTTTAAACATATACATAATCATAATATGGCAATGATAATAAAATAATTCCATTTACATATTCATATGAATATTCTACTAGTCAAATAATCACATGCAATATCAATAGCAAATTTATTAATGATGGAATGCATAATGTCGGGCGTCATAACCACATAGTCAAGGCCTCGTTCCAAGACTAATAATAATAATTTTATCAACGGATTGTGCCAAGACACTACTTTAAATCATTAGACCTACCAATTCATCTAAGAGATATAGCGGTCTCCACCCGTCACTTACTATGTCCAAGGCATTATTCATATGAAAAGTTTGAAACATAAAATAAAAATTCGTGTTAAAACTAGCATACAAAATATCAATATTTTCACCACAAACCATGAATTGTAGAAAAATATCACATCCATAGTCAGAAATAACTAATTTAATGAAATATAAAAGATTGTATTATAATAAATTATCCTCAATCTAGAAATATGAAGGATATTTACATAGATGAAAATAATAATAATAACTATTTGAGAGAAATATCCATTTTTCTTGAAAACATTTAAAAGTCTAACTTTTTATCATGAATCAGTTTAAAAATATATATATCTATCAAAGTGTCTCATACCACATTGAAAATTTAGAAGGAAATTTTAATTTTAAAACATTAATGTCCATATAAATAAATCTTAAAAACCATTATTAAAACATGGACATTAATGAGAAACATATAGAAGAATAAATATTTAAAACATTTAAAATGATACTTCTGTTAGAGTTCCTATCCAAATGAGGGAAAATTGAATAAAAATAATTGAGGTAATAAAAACATTATAATATCATGAGAATAGAGGGATTCATGGTATACTATGTCAATGTATAGTATATACAACATATAAAAGTGAATTGGTGCATAACACCAAATAAGTCTCAATGGATTGTAAATTGAGATGAAATCCATTATAAAGAACATACCCTTATGTTAAGGATAAATCAATGACATAATTGTGTGTGAAAAATACACTCAATATGATTGGATATTAATTTTAAATCAATCAGAGTACATTCACACATATTCTTGTAAAAACAACACCAATGACATGGATGTTTAACTCAATGAATAGAAATTGAGTTAAAATCACTCTTATAAAGTTGACTTCAGAATTTATAAATAGAGTGATTATTTGTATCAAAAGTATATCTGGACAAAGGTGAGTGAAAATTACAACATAAATAAATTAATAGTGATACCACACATAATCTTGGAGTAAAATAATCAATGAAGTATAAGTGAGACCCAATGAGTGGAAATTGAAATTTGGAATTCCCTTACCGATTTGGTAACTTACGAAACATACACCCGATGAAATAAGGATCCTAAAATAAAGATGTAAATACCCATAAGTTAATGTAGAAAAAAATGAATATAATCATGGGAAGTACATACACCATAGAAAATGAAATGGTATCAATTATAGCAGGGATCTCACAGGAATAAAAAGTGAGATGAAAACCCACTACCTTTTACTTTTCCTTGGTTGAAGTTATGTTAACCTCCTGTGTAATGGTTAAATCATTATTCTTAAATTATAAAATAACCATATACATTAATATAATATCATATATGATCTTCTAATATTTCTTTGTTAATGATATTTCAGCAGTATCATCGTTTCGGGTGTGAACTGATTTGTTTTCCATTATATGCTTTGTTACGTAATCCATGTTTGTTATGGATAGGATGTATTTTTCTAATATCCAGAATTATATAAAGATTTTAAAAATTATTTTTAATCATCAAATTAAAATTATTATTGAATTATTATGATGGGAAATGAATCTCATCGTGTTCTAGGAGACGGTAATCCGTACGTAGGCACGAGCGGCAATATCATTATTTTGATGGTGAAATCGTATAAAATTGTATGGTATATCATATATATGGAATAATTATCATGTTATATTTATTTTTTAAATGATTTATACTCATTATTATACCTATCGAAATAATTATGTGTTTGAATAACAAACTTCACCACGGTGTGGAGATGGTAATCCATACGTACGCACGTATGGTGACATTGTCATTTATAGGATAAATAATATAACAAATATGGTTGTACCATTTTTATAATGACATCATAGTATAGAGAAGATACAAGAGTTATTATTTTATAATGTAAAAAACAAAGAGAAAGGAAGTAGAAAAAGAAAAGAACTTGAAAGAGGGTGGTGAAATTATTACCTCTTCTTCGGGTGCTTCATTTGGAGTTGATCAAAAGGGATCCATAGGTAGGCTTTATGATCAAAATAATGCCTATAGGTTGATTTTAGGGAAGTTATGATGGTATTTTGGAAGGTTTTTGATACTCCAATTGGATTTGGATGTGTAAAAATAAGAGAAGGGGAAGTTCCTTTTTATAAGAGATGTGAGGGGCACCTTAGAAAAAGATTGAAATATTATTTTTTAATAAAATAATTTTCTGTTTATAACGATTCCAAATTGATTAAATTATAAGATAAGGTTGTTAAGTATCTAAATACTCTCAATCAATAGGTTTAAGAGAAGTTTATTTTACCATTGTAACCTTATCTTTTAGATTTAACTCTCAGATAAATAATTTAACATTTACCTTGTCTTCATGTATTCTTACATTATATGTTTAATAAAATTACTATAAAATTCCAAGTGAATCCAAAGTGGTTCATTATATATATATAACATTATGTAATTACTTTGTCTGGTCCTTAGAATTTTATGAATAGAATATCAATTAATAATATAATATATTTTTAAAAAACTATTTTATGTCGATTTTGACACTCTTTAAGAAACGATTTTTGTTAAAATCCTAATAAATTTATTACCTCGAACTAAATTCTTATATTCCATCCAAACATGTCATATTAATCTATAAAATTAGTTTAATTCATAAAAAGTATCAAAGAATTTTAATTTTGATATTTATAATATCAATAATTTTAATATTTCATTAATAAGGTAATTACCGCAACATCATTTTGTCATAAATAAATAAAATTATTTAATGTCTAAAAATTATAAATAAAATACCATTATTTAGTTACTCTTTTTTATTTCTAATGAAATTTAATATTAGAATTTATATTATTTATATCACTATATTAAAAATGATTTTGTTATTAAACATTGAATTTATCATTTTTAAATCTTCTTTAAATAAAATAATATTAAATGTCCTAATCTAATCCAAGTGGACCTAAATGGTCATATTTTATTACAAAGGTTATTTTTTGTCAAATTACACTTATATAATAGAATTAAGACATGTTTTATGGTAATTATAATATCATTTTTGACCGTAATTACCATGTTTACTTTTAACCGAGGAAAATAAGTCATAATTTACTATTCACCAAAAATTATTTTTATCTTATTGAACCACATTTTACGTAATGATGTTAACTGTGTCTCTTGAATTTTTTAAATTCAAATCACAAAAGTAGTAAAATTATGTTTAATGCAAATTTTCAATTGCTCCTAGAAGGTGGGTAAAAGACGACAAGAAGTTCAATAAAATTTTATATATCTAACCTTATTATAAAATGACTCCAATGAATTACATTGAAAAAATATATGTATAATGTATCTATTTTGACCTAAAATAAATGAAAATAAAATAACTAATCACTTAAATAAAATGTCAGTTTTAAACAATAATGCACTATTTTTCACTATTCATCAGAAATTGAATGTTTTCAGAAAAATACCAAAAAATCACCCTAAGATAATTTTGATATTATCAATTCTAAAATTAAATATATTTTACCAAATTTTAAACATGGATGTAGAATTTATGAATTTAAAATTAATTCCCATTGGCAAAACCAAAACGAGGGTTTTTAACAAATAAAAACTATCAAACGATTGACATGTGTTTATGTCAAATTTTAATGTGAATTAACTTAGAATGAAAAACAATGTATTAAATGATAAAAATATAATCTAATTATACTTCCAAACCATTAAAATTTATAATTGAACACTATAAATTATTTTTATTAAAAAATTTGTTTTTAGTTAAAATTTAGTATTTTTCACTATTCACCCAAATATGAAAGTTATCTGAAAAACACCAAAAATTTATCAAAACTATATTTTTATGTCCCGATTATAAAGGAGACGTTTATCTTGTCAAATTAAATATATAAAAGTATCGAATATTTGTTTTAAAAAGGGTTCTCCATTAAATTGCGGTAAAATTTCCTTTTCTAAAAAATACATCCTTTATCTGAAAAAATTAATTTTTTTTATATTATGTGTAAGAATAACATTATATGGTTTCGAAAATTATAAGGAATATATAAAATTAAAAATTTAATTAATAATATTAATAACTATTTTTTGAACGACTAGTTTGGTAAGTTCTGATGTGCTCGAACTCGGTGTTTAATTTAGCACAAACTATTGAATTACTTTAAGGAAAATAACTTACTATGAAATCATGGGGTGTTACACATATGTGTGAACAACCTTTAAAAAAATTATAATATTTACAATTTTTTTTTTGTCATGGAAAATTGTAGTGATATTTGTAGAGAATAAAATCATCACATAAAATTTCATATAATGGTATTATGAGAGAGAAATTGGAATCATATAATTTAGACATAAAATTGAATGTAATATGGAAATGAAAATATATTTTTCAAAATGTGTAATTGTACATAGAAGGCATAAGATATTGAAGAAATAGAAATACGTTAAATAAGTGAAATAATGATTCTAAAATAACAACATGATTATGGGTGTACATAGGGGTTCAATGATGGGAAATTAGAGTGAAAGGGGATATAATCATTTTACACCTAAAATGTAAATTATGGGGGATATTTAAGAAGATATAACACAAATATAAAATTGAAATTAAAAGATAAAACAAAAAAGTAGTTCTTGATAAAATATGAAAGTAGATGATCCCTTATGGAATTTCGGCATAGTAACCACATTTGAAAGGGTCTAAATATGGGAGTATAAATGGTCCACAATTTATATTGGGATGTTTTATGTAGGAAAAGAGGTGATTTTAATATTTTTAAGGTTTCAGACTCTATATAATAAAACACCAACAATCTCAAACCATCCAATGGGTTTTCCCAGGGTTTCTTACAATAGAAAGTTAAATTTTATATATTACTAGAAAAATTTCTGAAATTATTAAAATATTTCCCTTGGGGATGTGAAGGTGAGTCACACTCTTGAAAAAATGATTCTAAAATCGTTAAATCCATTATAATTATTGGAGGATTAATAATGGGATTACAAAATAAAAAAAATAAAAAAAATTATCACATTATTTTAGTGGGGAAATATATATATAGTCATCTATCATATTTTTATTAATTATAATATCAAATTTGGGTCATTTTGATGTCATGAAAATCCAAGAATATTTATATGATATTTAAATTTTACCCAAATATTCGATTGTCTTAGAATATATTAAGAAAATCCTCATTAAATAATTTTGAGATCCTGATTCCAAAAATAATATTCATTTTATCAAAATAATTTTATAAATATATTTATTTTCACTTTAAAAATAAAAACTGATATTGATTTAAATTTCGAGGTTTTGATAATATTTTTTTTGAACTCTTAAAAATAAAAATTATTATCACAAAAATTATATGATATATTATATTTAAAAATATATATATTATTAATATAATTTCAAAATATAATTAATTTAAAAAATAGGTTGATTCATCAAAATTGAACCCTTATTTGAATTTAAATATTAACATACAAACATTATTTTTGTTTTATTAAACCAAAATTAAAATCATTTCTGATATAATGATTATAGGATGTAAAAATAATCATTATTATATAAAAATTAATATATATATATAATGATAGTGTCTTGTTACATATCCCTTTAATACAACAGGAGACACCATATGGGTAAGGTTTGTAATGGTGGGACATTCATAGGGTTGTTCGACAAATATGGATTGTACCATGATATTGATACATTTGAAGTTCTCCCGTAAATGGTTTCACTCATGATCAACTTATTGGATCTCATCTTAATATTGGTCAAGGGGAAATCCCAAAGTCTCTATCTCCCTTTGATGCTATGATAAATGGGATTTATAGGGTATGATCATACTATTTGAGGCTATCACTTCTTTTTTCTTTGACAATTGGATTATTAAAACCATATATGTATACTAAGCATTTGATCACTATTAAATGACTATATTATCAGTGGAAATGATTCATAATGGTCAAATTAAATATAATAATTTATAATAAAACCAAAAAAGTTAATGTGTTCTTTATAAACATATTATATAATAGTACATTTAATAAAAATTCAAGGGGAATGTTATTTATAATATTTCAGTTCATTTCAATATTCACCCTTAAAAAAATTCCCCTCAAAATTTTCTCCTCCCATAATGAAACAGATAAGGGTAACTCCATATCAGCACTTCCAATGGATCCCACATTACTTCTTCAAACTTTTGGTTTCTCTAAAAAACTTTTAATAATGGTACTGTCATATATTATACAACTTTTTATCTACGATTTATTATCTTCACTGATGTTACTCATAAAAAATATCATTTTCTAGTTGTACCACTTTTGGATTTATTGCATGTGAGGGGTCTCGTATGAACTTTCTCAAGATGGATACATGGAATAAATCATGTACTTGTGACAGGTTCCATGGGAGTTCACCACTTTGATGAAATCAAGGATATCAAATTGGGTGAGGCATCTTGTACAAAGATTTAACTTATTCTCAAATATCATCACTTTCATCCCTATAGATATGAGGAGGAATACCATGTCTCCAACTTCAAAATCAAGATCTCATCACTGATTGTAATCATATCTTTTTTTCAACTCTAAGTATCCTTTATGTGTTGTTTAATGGTCTTAAGCTTCTGCACCATTTCCTCGACCATTTTAGGACCTAGAAGTGTTTGTTCCCCAAAATTACCTAAACATGTAGGTGTTCAATACCTAATATCATAAATATCGTTATAGGGAGCTATATGGATGCTTGAGTAAAAAATATTGTTTTAAGAGAACTCGACCATATGAAGATGTTGGTCCCATCCTCTTTGGTAGTCAATTGAGAATTCTCTCATTTTTTTCAATTTTTTTGGATAGTTCACTCAGATTGGCATACCATTTGATGTATACAATCCCTAATGAAGTTAAACTGATTTTTTGAACCATGATTCATAATTTTCTGAAACTATGAGCTGAATAATGTATCTCAATCGAACACAATAGATATTGGAACTCTATAGAACCTCACCACATCTCTAATATATATCCATGAATGTTTATATATTGATAAATCGTCATGAATCATAATGAAGGTTGCATTATTTATAGGACGATCAACAACAACCCAAATAGAATTTCTTCCTTTGGATGTCTTTGGAATTTGGGTTACAATGTCCATGGTGATTTATCTATTTCCTTGTTGGTATGGGTAATGGTTTCATAATCCCCTTAGACATATTCCTTTAATCATTCACTTTATGGAACACCATACACTTTTTCTGTATATTCAGTGTTCTCCTACTTCATGTTGTCCCATCAACAGTTCTCCTGGAGATCTTGATAAACTTATTTGTTTCCTGGGTGAAAGGGGAAATTCAAACTATGTATATAATCCAATAGATTCATCTTCAAAATAGGATTTGATATAACACTTAGTCATGATAATAATCTCCCAATTCCTTCTTCATTAATATTTATCTCTGAGGATTACCTTTTTCCAGTAGATTCTACTTTCCTATAAATTCTTACATCAACTTTTTGAGCATCCTTTAACCATTCTTTAATAGATGGTTCAAAAAAATTATTTTTGAAGGTGTTGATGATGTTCTAACATTATTATTCCTATTTCTATATTCTTCAATTCTATGGATATTAGATCCTTCTGAATTCTCATGAATTAGAAATTTTTTTGATCCTCTATAAATAGAGCATCCACCGATTTATTATCTTTACCATGACAGTTGTGAATTCAGAAATGACAGTCCATGATCATCGCTAACCATATTCATTGGTTTATATTATTCTCTTTATTTTTGAATAAATATTTGAGGCTCTAGTGATCCATAAATATCTCAAACTTCTCCATATAGAAATAAAATTTTCATGTATTCAATGAAATGATCACATCTTTAATTTCCAGATCATGTGTGGGATAGTTTTTCCCGTGAACTTTATATTTCAATGAGGTATTAGAAATGACTTTCTCATTACACATTAACAAAGAGTGTAATCCCTTCTTCAGAGAATCATTGAATATTATGAAATGTTCTCTAATTTTGGGTAGTATGACGAGAAGGTTAATGATATAAATCCATTATAATTTCATAAATATTTCTTCACATTCAACATTATAATAAAAATCATCTCCCATATACGTTATATTGGTAAGAGGGTTTGACAATTTTGATTGATTTCTCACAAATCAATGATAATACCTATATAACACAAGGAAACTACATTTATCTATCACAAATGTTTATCTCAACCATCGTTTGAGTTATTTTTTCTAAGGAACCTTAGATATCCCATTTCATTTGATGATATTCCCAAATAATGAGACTTCCTTAAATAAAAAATAACAATTTCTGTACTTGGTGTAAAGCTTCCCCATTCATATGATCATTAGCATAGTGTTAAAATTCTCATCAAATTCCACTATGCATATAGAGTATGTTAGGATATCATCCATAAATACTACCACAAATTTTTTAAGCTAATCTATAAATAATAAAATCATAAAATACATTAATATTTTTGGTTAATTAGTGAGTCTGAACGGATCACTATGAATGCATAGTGCCAGTACATTTTACAAAAACCGCTCTTGGGAATATCTTCTATCTTCAACAAGACTTGATTGTATATTGTTCAAAGATCCACCTTGGATAATAATTTTTCTCTATGTACATGATCAAACTAGTCATCAATCTGTGGTAGTGGATACATTTTATTTATTATGATCTTATTTAGATCACACTAATAAATTAAAAGGCTCATCATCATATCCTTCTTCATGAAAAAGAGGACAGGTACACCCCATGGTGAAGCACTTGGGTGTATAAACCCTTCATATGGATTTTACTATAGTCCAGTCTTTAGCCCCTCATATTACATGAAAACAATACTGTATGGATTTATGATATTTTTTATTCCTCTAGTATAAGCCTGATTTAAAATTCATCCCCTCGACTAGGATGAAGACTAGGAAATTCCTTAGAAAACACATCAACATATTCCCTCACCATAAGAATTACTACGAGGATGATCATTTCCTTAGAGTCAATAATCTGATATAGGTACTATTTATCATAAGTAAATAATATCAATTATTGAGATTATGTTTCTATTAGTGTGACAACCTCCCCATTTCAAATTTATATAATTGGGGGGTCGATTCTCTATATGTAGGTTGATTTCCTTCAACGGAAACTGTGCTTGGCTCTATATAGGTAATGTGAATACATTCCCATAATTACATCAAATCCCACCAAAGCTACTATGAAAATGTTCTCTAAGAATTTCATCCCAAAAATTGTGATAGGCGATGAGTTATATAAATAGGATGGAATAATTATCCTATTTTCTATTTTCTCTGACATATTTACTTTCAGGATTTTTTGTGCTATTTGGATAGTTCTAATAAACATTTTTTATATGAATGAATTCATAGAACTGGATCTAAAGACTATGTTTTATATTCATGAATGAATAAATAGTTAAAATATCACCACATTGTTGTTAGAATTCACATTAGTGTTTGTGATGGAAAAAATCTCACCCATCTTGCCTTGGAGGTTGTTTCATGTTGCTAAAAACCCATCGCTTAGGAAATTGATTTTAAATTTTAAATGGTTACTTAATGTTTATGAAATGAAAAATGCAATATGGGATTACTAGAGAATTCATTTCATATATCATATCCGCTGGTTTTTATTATATAAAAAACATTATCAAGGTATCCTTCCGTCCTAGGCCTAAATAATTTAATCATTACCTTTACGAAATGTATGAGGAGATTCATTCCACAACTTTGACATGTGGGATGTTTTAATTTCTTGGTATAGTTATATTTCACCATCAGACCACCATAATTAAATTCCAATTTATTCTCCTTATACCCATGATACCTTTGAGATTCTCCAATCCCCATCAAAACATTGAGGGAACATTAGAAAATATCTTCGTAGATATAAATTTCATTGATCATAAGGGGTTTTCCTATACATGGTTTTAGCCCACCAAATAAGCAGAAAACCATGAATTAGTGGGTAATGAAAAGTCTATATGAATATTGTGAATGTCTTGTGATTTTTTCCTCATACTACCTTAATTGTTCAATCATCTTTTTTCCTATTGGGTATGGATATCCAATTCAATTCTATGTCGAAGAGTGCTAGAAAAATATTAATCAGAAAAAAAATTTTGGATTTCTTTTCACTCCATAAGTTTGATCTCTTCTACAGGATTCATATTCTTGATCAATGCCCATGACTCATCAGCTTATCCCTCTCTATAATAAATATCAATAAGAACCATCACATTCTCATAAATATTATGGATGTATATGAGAATATCAATGGTGTTTATTCATTGTTCCTTGATTAAGGGATCTGATTATTTGTTGAAATTAGGATCCCATTGTCACATAAAGATCTCAGGTGTGGATTGTTCTCTCTTAAGGGGGTTTGGGTTCTCCTATAGATTCAGGTTTCTATTCAAAACCTAATTTATCTAACAGAGTATCATGATACAATGTTTTATTCCAGCTCTCATCTGATTTTCTATCTCATTAGGCCAGTAAACACATTTCATGTCACATTGATTGTTTACCCAATTTATCATATTTTCAACCATTATCTAGAATAAAAAAAATTGCATATTAACATTTTTAACCATTACTCACTTGAAGAGATATCCAATGACATTAAAGGGATAAATTATAAATTATATTTATATCCTTAAATTATGATTTTCTAGGATTCAGTATATGTTATCTATGATCAATTTCTAAACATATATTTTTATGGTTTTTTTGTTCTATTTATAATGGTTCATAAAGATCTTATTAATTTAACAAATAATAACTTTCCAGAGTATCAAAACATGTGTGAAGTAAGGCCCATTATCATGCACAAGGTTACCACGATTCAGGCACAGAACACCTTGTCATATTTGTTTCTCATATATAAATCTATTCCATAACCACATCCACTTATTGTATCCAGAAATGGATTTATTTTCTTGATAATTTAATTACCTATACTTATCAAAATTTCGAAATTTTTTCTAATACATATTCTTATCCGTAATGATTACTATATAGTTATCTAATCTTAATCCAAAATCTAAGTAAACCTCCCTCTAACACTAAATATAAAAATAATAATATTTAATGCACATTAATAATATATTCATAACATGAGAATAAACATAATAAAACATGAATGATCAATGATTATATATTCATTACGAATTAGGAACATTACATAACAACATAAAGGTGGAATACAATATATTATTGAAAACATCGTTAATGTTTTCAAAAAACACCTTTATAAATAAAACTACATGGTACAACCTGGGGAAATTCACAAGAAATGGGTGAGATATAAATCCTAGTAATAGAATAAACAAGGATTAAAGTATACATGTTATATAATATCCCTACAAATTAGGAAAACATGGAACATGAATAATAATATATGATATATAATGATAATCATAAAATGATAAATGTGGAAACAAAATAAAACAATGCATAATAAACTTATGCCAAATATAATCACAAAAAGGCCGGATGATGAAAAAATTCCCATACATGAATAAAGTTCACTCCCTATACCAACATGATATTTCATAACACTAAAAATTATAAAAATGGTTGCACCCATCATATTCATTTCATACTCATGCTTAAGTGTTCTAAACAGTTCATACCATAAGTAATCATTCATATTAATGATATATTACACAATCAAAAAGTATTCAATACATATATGTATGTCCCTAATAAAAAACTATTTTTATAAGTGTGATTACCCTTGATAAGAAATTGTTATGGTATTTACTATTCAATTATTTTTTCATTGAAAATTTCAGTGATATTTTGGCACTGTAACAGAGTCACAAAAAATTCATAAAATTTTTTGATGAGAAATAATAGGGTATCTAATCATTTAGAAAATAAATTTAATGTATCAGGTACATGGAGAGACATGTCCCAATATGAGTATATGAAAATAGAAGTAATGTTATATTGAAGAATCATTGATAATGAAACTAAAGGAAGGAACCCTTACAAAATTTTGGCATGGTAAGAGGTGTACATAAGGATTCATAGGGGGTGAAATGAGAGTGAAATGGGATCACATCATTTATTAATAAAATGGAATTTATAGGGTGTATGTAAGATCATATCCCTGCATATGAAAATAGAAATTAAAATACCTAACATAAATGAAATTCTATATAAAAGAGAAGACTGGAGGATCCCTTATTGAATTTCATCACAACAAAGGCTTAGGTAAGGGTCCATATGAGAGAGAATAAATGATCACTAATTTAATTGAAGTCAATTTTTAAGTAAGGAAATGACTATAAATGAATTAAAATATAACGAATTGATAATTAATGAACTAATTTCATGATGGTTCTTAAATATGAGAGGATGAGAGGAATCTGAGGATCCCATAGTTGATTTTGAGATGTCAACAGCTTAATAGGGGATTCTTGAGAGATTAGGGTTCCTTGAAAGGATTATAAAGAGTATAGGAAAGACTATAGTCATGGTCCAATTTTTTTTATTTAATGGAAATGGGATCTTGGGTGGGGTTATATAGGAAAATAGTTGGATTTCATTATTATTTAGGTTTGGGATTCTAAATAATAAAATAACCAAAACCCCAAACCATCCCACTAGTTTCCCCTTGTTTTAAACCAAATGAGAGTGGTTTTTAATATTTTCTTAGTCCATGGGTATTACTTATTAACATCTTAACATTTCTGATTTGGAGGCGATCCATACACTTAATGAAATGATTTTAAAATTATAAAATATATTATATGTCTTGTAGGATTCAAATTGGATTTACAAAATAAAAAAATAAACATAAAACACCTTATTTTAACGTTAAAAAATATATTTGGTCTTGGATACCATTTATATTATGTATTAAATCTCTTCTGATTTTTGTGATGTCATTAAACAAAAAGTATATTTATACGGTATTTAATTTTTACCATAAAATTCAATTACCTCAAAATATTATGAAAAACTCAGAATAGGATGATTTCAATATCCAAATTTAAAGAAATATTCATTTTATATAAATAATTTTATAAATACTAAAATTTAAACTTTTACAATAAAAATTGGCAGTTATTGAGGATGATGGTTTTTGGTAAAAAAATGTTTTTGTTGAACCCTCATTAAAATTACACTGGACTGCATTAAAATTTTATATTCATTTATATTTAATAAAAATTATTTTATAATAATATTTTTTCAAACTATTATATATTTCAAATAATCAAATAATTCATGAAAATTGATTTAATAATTGAATTGGAATATTATCCAAAAATACAATTAGTTTTTTATTAAATCAAAATAAAAGTCATTTTTAAAGTTACAATTTAATAATTGAAATACATAAATATTATATAAAAAATAAAATACATACTCATATAGATATGGTCTTGTAAAATATCCCTTTAATAAACTAGAAAATACCCTAAGTGTAAGGTGCATGATGGTGGTAATTTCTTGGGGAAGTTCAGTAAACATGGTTTTGTCGTGTTCTCAGTGAGCTTGAACTTCTCCTATAAATAGTTTCTCTAATGATTAACAAGTTATATCACAACTTGGTTATGGTCAAGTGAAAATCTCAAGGACACTATCTCCCTTGGAAGCTTTAAAAAGTGGGATTCATAGGGTATTCTCATATTGGTTGAGGCCATCACTTCTTATGACTAGGTCAATTTTATTACTAAAACCCTATATTTATAATTACAATGTGATCCATGTTACACGACTATATTTTCAATGGAAATGATTCATAACAGACAATTCAATCTGATAGGGTGTGTTTAATCACATTTAGTGAAACTTTTTGTATTACAATATTATTTAATATGAACTTTAATAAAAATGAAATTATATATTTATTTATAATAGTTATGTTTGTAATAATATTTATCTCTAATACATTGGGTATTGATTACGTTTTCATTATAAACATGTTCAAATTACCCATGTAGGATATCCCATTTTATGGGTTCTTATATGGGTTCTATAATGATGATATGTTGAATAAAAAATATAATATTTATGGTTTAATATGATTTTTTTGAAATACTTTTTCACATCATATTCAATTAACCAATTTATATAGTATTAATTAAAAATTTTAATGTTAAAATGTATTCTTTTGCATATATTATTTATCATAAACCATAGTTTTTTATTGAAAACCCTCAAGATTATAATTTTTATCTTATGATTCTTTTTGTGTTTAGGGAGACGTGTTTTTATGTAATATTGATTTCTTGTGTAAGTAAATGATTACTTGAAAAAAAATTACATAAAATGAAAATATATATTGTATGATCTCATTGTTTTGAAACAAAATAAATAATTTTTTTATGTCCCTCACTGGGAAATTCTTTCACATACCAAATTTTGAAATTATATTTCATAGTGATGATTTATTAGTCGATGTATTTATGAAGTCAATGTTCATTATATGAAATTTACCTTGAATGAAGCAGGGGTATAATAATAAAGAACGTGTTTTGGGGTGAACATTGGTACTATGTAAATTTTCAACATCACATTGATAGAGATTGTTCTTTTTCCCTAAAAATTGAAACTAAAGTTTTAAATCATTAAATATGTTATACAAATTATTCATTAGATGTTTCATGTTTTGAATTGATAAAATTAGGTCTTATTTATTAGTATTAAAAATAAAAATAAAAATATTATGTTTCTAAAAACAAATCCAAGAGTGTGGGATTGGGTATCTTTTATGTGTGATATAACAACATTTCCAAATAATGAGAATGACTAACTAATCTTATTGTGTAGTTACGTTGTAAATTCATATGTTTTTTGGGAGTGATTATGTGTTTTTTAGTATATTGATTTTATTATAGGAAAATATGAATGTTGTTTTAATGATAAAAACATAAAAATAGCAGACCCATAATTCACCGCCATCTTAATAGTCTCATAGATCATGATTGGCCCTCACATATTAGAAGTACCTTCCTCCTTGAAGAATATAAATTAAAATATATCCATTTACAATTATTATTTTAAATTTATTTTTAAATCGATGATATATTAAGAATTGATTGAAACAAAAATGAATGTTATGGAAAAAATATAGACTATTTTAGCAAAGCTACACTTGGTTCAATCATGGTTTATATGTTTTGAATAAATTCAAAATTCACACTGGCCACAATCAATCTATTATCACGAAATAAATTTAAAATAATAACATTATTGTTAAATATATCAATCCAAAGACGTTATAATAATCGATTTATACATAAAATCCAAGGCCATTAATTATAAATTAATTTGAAATTATTTATCATACTTTGGACATCATGTTCCATTAAACTGAATAGTTAAAATATTGATTTTATTTGTAACAAATAATTATTATATGAAGATATAAATAAAACAATGAATTATATAATTAAATAGATTCCCTTATTAGTTGAAAATAATTTCCATAAAATATAATATGTTATGAAAGATAAAATGATCCAATACAATTGAAACATAGTTTTAGGTTATTAAATTTTGACCAATCCATACCACGATAATCTAAAATAACATTAATGTTTTCTTTTTTACATACTCAATTTAAAAACATTTATATTTTCCCTTCCTAAAACACAATAAATAAGTCTTTATAAATTAATAATAAAAAAATTCACATTGAATATATTTTATTTTTTGTAAAACTATTTAATTTATAGAATATAAAAAAAAGTAAAATTTGAATGAATAGAAATTTTTTCACTATAATGTGACTTCCTAAAATTTTCGATAAAATACATAATAAGATATTTATCCATGATAATTGTTTTATATTCATCACTATTCATTCAGTATAACCATATTTTAATTCAATGTTGGTTTGAAGATGTTATGTTCTACTAGTGGAGGGGTGAATTATGGAATGTTAGTTAACATCAATTCCACATTGTGAATATTTTTCACATTAAAACAAGGAACATTTATATATCATTCCCATGTAAATATATAAATGGAAGAGAAAATAATAAATGGATAGAAAAAAATTCATGGATATTCCTATCTTGGAAATGTCTAAGGATAGATAAAAGTATAGGTTATAATTTAATAAAATAAACAAAATCACATTATGGTTACAATGTATAGAGGAGTCTCATTATCCCATTAGTTTACATCCAGTTATCCATTGAATGATCACTACACTCTATACATATATAAACACACTTCTCTTCTATAATATTATTTAATGATATTTTCTTGATCAATTTTCTGAGATATTTATATAAATACATTGAATCATATTTTCCACTAGTTAATTTAAATCTACTTTAATTTGTATAATATTACATATAGAAACCAATTTCATGAATTTATTTTTATTCATCATGAACTAATTTTATTCCATCATATACCTTTTTCATTACTTTATGATATTCCTATGAATCATATAGGTTGAATGATTTTCCCCAACACAATAATTATAAACTAAATATACATTGTGTGAAATATTAATGTCCTAAAATACCCACGATTAATAATCTAAACCACCTTCATGAAAAAAAATTATTATGAAGAAACATCTAGATGAACTCCACTAGATCAAAGACTAATTTCCTTAATCAACTCTACTTATTTTGAACCCATGTTTAGAATTAAGAAAGGTTATCTTTTGATAACATTCACTAATATTATCATCTTTTTCTAGGGAATTAATTTAGGAATCATTATATATGAAATGAAAAAGGAAAAATCAATATTGTCATTAATGTTTTCTATCAGTTTAGAAACATTTTATAAGAAATATTACTCCTATTATAGGGTTTCCATAGATAAAATCTCCATTTTAAATAGACAAAAAAATAATGTATCAATTAGTTGATCATCCTCATTAATAATTTTCATAGATAAATATAAAATTTTGAATATCCTAACATCACTAATTCTAACCAAAATTGGAACGCCCCATATTCAGTTACTATATCACAAGTACCATGCGACTAGAATTACTTTTCTATAATTTTTATTTAAATTAATCATATAGACTATGAGGATCACATATTATAGGCCATTTATGAAATTTATATATTTTATGAAATTCCATAACGAAATGATTAACTAACTATATATTCTATTTGAAATAATGAACATGTTATGTAATATTCTTCTATTTTCCATAAAAATGTATCCTATCCTTTATGACGATATAATTATTAAAAACTAAAATAAATCACCATAATTTAGAAATATTTTTTCAATTAACCTATAATTATATTTAAATCACTAGTTTTTTATAACTCTAATAAATTAAAAATACTAGGAACACCACCTGGATGACTTATGTCCAATAATTACCCGTTATGTGATATTTTATAACACTTCACAACAACATATTTTTTTTGGATAAAAAATAAATATTTCATAGTTTTATTTATTCACTACATTCACTATAAAACTACAAAAAATATCAAATAAATACTCAATTTTTACATTATGTCCAAATGACCTATTATTGACCTAAGTAGTAAGTGTAACATGAAATATTAATCATCAAACCACTTATTTCATGACAGTAATTATTAGACCATTATTGATTCCAAATGATATTGAAATCAAAAATGAAATGAATATTTTTATTATTGATCAATAAAAAAACATTCATAGTTGTTGGGTCAAGATATTACTATATCCTCAACCACACATTTAAAACTACATGCAAAACAAACCCACAGTCTATATTTCATGAATTATCCTAAATGTACAAAAAACATCATAAAAGTAATGATTTAATAAAACCACCATGTGTCATTACTCCCCTGTATTCAACAAGGAACATATGTACCATATTATGAAGATATCATACTTCATAAATAAATACATCATCAGAAATTATTTCTTCCCCTTTATCAATAATCACAATTTACAATGCAATATAGTTTGTAATGAATAAAAGAAATGAGGTCATCTCATTAGGTCATTTCAAATATACCTCAAGCAGTGGGGGTTCCATAGACATGGTTTTCATGTGTGGGGATTTTACTGGACTTTGAGTTCCATGAAATTAAATTTCAAATCTTCCATTGAATTGTAAATACTTAAAATTTTAGTTGTGTGATGTTTGATTCCCCTAAACTACAACTTCACAAACCCATCCACTACATTATCATTGAAAAATATATATTTTATTTCACTATTCTTCTTATTTTTTTGATATATTTTATATTTGAAAATAATTAATGAAATTCAATTTTCACAATTTATTCTTATATGAGATAGCACAATTGCTATCATAACATCAAACATCTTCTTCATCCAAAATGTTTTCATAGAAGCATTGGCTATCACAATATATCCGTCATATATTACTACAAGAGAAATGAAACAATTTTCATTATAATTTACAAGTAAAGCTATCTTATAAGATAGAATTCATCACATAATGATGAATTTTTATCTTATACTAAAATGTAACGATCGTTGTTTTTATCTCTCAATAAACGATGTTATAATATTTAATTATAAACAATATGTAATTCAATATTCCATTTATATAAAATACTATTATCTTCAATAAATTAATTTTGAGTTTTTTGGATTATATTTGTATCAATATTAATGAAATAAAAAAACATAGTTCTTTTCTCTTTTAGGTTTAATAATCTACCAATGATATACCTATCATTTTGTCCTTTCATAACTTTTCCTTCATCATCCCTTTAAAATATCATCTGTATAGAAACCTATGTCATTATATCCATATAATTATAAATTAAAACTAATTTTAAAACCAACATATCATATTTATACTGAGAAATTAATTTACCATTCAACCATGCCTCACATGTTAGAAAAATAAAAAAGGTATCTAATGATGAAATGACATTTTAAAATCGCAATTGAAGATTTATTCAAAATATATACATTTTTTTCATAACTATAAAAGAGTATGTAATCCAAATTAAATATAAAATATATCCCTTGAAAATTATTTTTATTGAAATTGATATTATTATTAATTTCTCCATGATGGAAACTGAGCATCTTTATGGCCAGATAAATTCACGAATTCCATGCTCCTTGTTCCAACATTCGTTCACACAATGAATTCATCACAGGGAAAAAATATTTCTCATAATAATGAATGATAAAAACATCTATATTTTTATGTATTAATCCGCATATATAATTTCATTTATTAATGTCGAAAATATGACTATTTGGAGAACTGTAACATATGTTTCCATTATTATGCCAAGAAATAAGGGAATTATATCCCCCATTTAAAGAGGTGAAATTTTTGATAAAAATTAATAATATTTATCTAGGAGTTATCCATTCTCTTGAGATATTATATTTTCTTAATCACTATCCCATATTTGCTTACCATTATATTTATGACTCTGTTTTTTCTGATGGAATTCTGGATTTTTTACCTTGAAAAAATATACAAGTAATGTTTTTATCTATTTTGTAAATCTGTTCCTTTAACACATAAAAATATATTATATATTATATATTATTAAATTAATTATTAATAAATCTATAATATGAAAAATTATTTCTGTTGACACATTTTTCTTCTCCTTTAAATCGGAAATATATTCTCATTTGTGATATTATTCTTTCAAATTTTAGTTTGTATCTTCAATTTCAGTGGATATAAATGTCTGGAATCTTCATGCCCAAAATAAAAAAATATCTTATAAATAAATATTTCCCACATGTGATCCCCCCACATTCTTCTAAACACCATATCTATTTATTTTTGAAATTTCACAATGTTTTGTTCAATATTTTAATCATATTCATTGAAAAAACATCATTTCTCTCCATAATCCATCCTAGTAGATTAATGAAACATTTATGTTCATTATTATATCCTTGCTATTGATTAATATATTTAATCTAGAAGATATTAAAAAATCATGTTCTAATCATTTATGGGAATGAAATAGTGATTTTGGAAGACACTATCATATTTCATTATCAGCTTCTTTGCCAATGGAAAATCATATTAATTTTTTTTCACACACAAAAAATATCTATTAGAGATTAGGATAGATTTATATAATGTTACCTTATAAATAATATTTATTAAGTCTTTTTTATGATTAAATTTATAGCCATGTTGTTTATGATATAATTGTTATTCTAAAACAAAAAATGTTTTCCTAGTTCCTTATCTATATAGACTTGGTTCACAATCCACTGATTTTCAAGATAATCATGTACCTATATATTTTTAAAATATATTACATCATCTAGAAAAAATTGTATTTTTATATAAAAATAAAATTTCATATTCACTCCAATATTTTGATATGAAAATGAACAACTTATACTACTGATTGATGATCACGGGCCATGTTATATCACTAGAATCATTAATAAAAATCACATAACACATCATCCCATATATATATCATGGTGAGATAGATTTATAGATATCAATATACAATAATTAAATCACACTTTTTACCTCTATTATTTTTTCTTATAATCATATTTAGTAAAAAGTCTATAATTATTATAACCAAATTAGTTTATAATATGATATTGTAATATACATAGATATCGAGTTTCATTAATTGTTAGAAGATGATAAATGGGTGGTTGGATACACTGAATACTTTTTTAATTCCCCAACATATATTGTTTTTTATTGGATATAATGAATATATCTCCCTATCCACTAACATGGTTGATATTACCCTTTATAGGGTACACCTAGGTCACCACTACACTATTTTTACAACTACAAAAAACAAATTCTTGTTAATTATCATTTCATACCGTGAGTAACATTGTTGAACTAAAAAACCGAATTTGTGATAAAACCCTTTCGTGACTGAGAAATAATAATGTCTCTTATATGTAAACAAAAATTTGAAATTACAAGACAAAATAAGTATTATCCCTTTTGAATTTCAATGTATAAAAATGCATTTCTTATAATTGATTATGTTTATGAAAATATTTTTATTTCCATTCATGTGGTAATTTTATCTACTGTTAATGATCTATAAAAAAATGCGATCTAATTATATACGGGAAGGATTTGACACAAATACTTTTTATTATTATTTATTATGACCCATTTCATCATCTTTATATATAGTACCGATTAAGATGCATGAATATCATTAGTGTATAATGAAAAAATGTCATCATACAAAGAAACATAATGATTATTAATTATTACCACTATTGAAGATTCCATGATAATCTAAATGCACATATCTTGAGTCCCCATCAGTATATTATATTTTCTTACTGATGAGATTAATCTCACAAAATGATCAATACTTCCAAACCAAAAAAAGTGACAATCAATATCATTCCTAAAATATTGAACTCCATTCAGGTATATTTTTTTCAATTGTGAAAAATGATAGAATATGGATATATAATAATTATTAGGTTATTTTCAAGTTATTTTATGACACTAATACCCAGTATGAGCTGCATCACTATTTATCCTTGTTAAAAGAATAATTTTTTAATGAGTTCACTTAATCGTCAAATAATGATTCATGCATCATTCAACCTTTATCCTTGGATTGGGAGGTTATGGCATAACATCAACAACCAATTATTTTACTATTAAATAAACCCATATATCCACACTTGTATTCTAATCTATTTTCTTTTTCTTATAACAATCTTTTGAGTCGTTTTCTAGATAACCATACTCCACATTCTCTACTTCCATTTCCAACATATCTAAATTTCCTGATTACTTACAAATTCTAAATAATATAGGAAGATATTTAAAAAATATGCAATTATAGTTAATATATCCGCAATAAAATCTATATATTTTACATGATATTTCAAAATGTTAGTCAAACCATAGTTGACCTTTCCAAATCCAAGAACTTTTAGCACGTATTCAGTAATGTTATCAAACATTTCTAGCTCTATAGATTTTACTTTTTCAAATTGATCATTCTTCTCACAAGAATATTCTTCTTTTTATTTCATAAAGAGTTTGATATATTATGAAAATTGATATATCTCTATGTTTTGGCTCATCATAAATCATAATCTATAAGATAAGCCTCACGATCAACATGGACATCAACACTTCCTTTCACTTCTCTATTCCGAGTTTCATTTTATTTCATTATCTAAGAATTTCTCAATACAATATCACGAGAATTATACCTAATTAAATTTCAGTATTTATTGTCTTCTTCTTTTCATTATTTAAAAAAGTTATATTGTTTTGGGAGATGTTTCTTCTTCTTCATGATTTTCTATATAGTTCTTATCACACCCTTCAAAAATTTTGGTTTTTTATTTTCTAAATTTGACCATCTTAATTATTATATTAAAACTACATTGGACATATTTCTTCAAGGTGCCTCATATTTTCAAATCAAAAAATAAATTTTTATTTATCTTTTAAAATTTCATTTTCCAACATGAATATTATCTTTTTATATTATATCTTCCATTGTGAGATTAATCATGGACCTAGAGGACACCTCTTTTGACATCCACTTTTCCATATCCACGAAAACAATATTTATCATCTCATATGTGATGTCAGTTTCATTTAAATTGTTTAATGTTAGAACCATGGTATTTTCCCTCATGTAAAGATTATTTTGAATTGAACCTAGTTGATAATTATCTTAAAATGATATTGATTATTTTCAAATGGGTAAGGGATTCTCTGAGTCCATATATGTCAAAATCAACAAAATTCACTCTAATAAAAAAGAACTGACATTTTCATTCATGTTCATCCTTATTTACTTATAATGGTTCTGCAAGACCTATAATATAAATTATTTTATTTTTTAGTCACCTTCCTCAATTTAAATTATCATTTCTCAAATTATTTATTATTATTTCCATGATATAACAACTTTATAGAATATTTTTGATATAGTTAAAAAAATAATGTATTACTCTAAAATCAGCTTCAAATCTATTTTTGATTTTTATGATGAAGCTATATTGTCTATATTGGACTAAATTTCATCCATCAACACTATAAAAATATATTTTCCTAATAATAAAATGTTTTTTGCAAATTTTATTATTCTATAGTGTAAAAAAATTTTATTTAATATTAAAATGCTTTTATGATCAATTATTTCCAATTCTAAATATTATAGATATTAACTCACTATAGACTTTTTCATTGATACTAATTGTTTTCCCCATTAGGTTAATTTATTTGAGAGGGGTTTGAGGGGAATCATGAAATTTCAGAAAAAACCAATTCAAATTTCGAATCATGTTTACTTTTTTAAAAATATCTTCTATCTACTTCTCTTAAAAATATTTAAATATAATGGAAATATGGTAGAAGCCAAATAAATTAATTAATATACTAAAATGGGATGGTCCAATGGAAATATTAATAAAAAATGAATATGAAATAGAACCCACTATAGATCACCACTTAGATTATATTCGATGTGGGGTCACTATCCATATAATCTATAAATAATAAAATTTCGAAAGCTGGTTAATTTCTCTACTGAAGTGAACACACAAATCCTGAAGAATAATATATTGATTATATTTAACATCTCATATTTTCCCACACAAATATGATTGTTTTATGATTCTTTATTTTAATCTGAGAAATAATATTTACATTACCATGTATTATTTTACATGTAGAAAATCCTATCATCAAATAATTATCTTCCTTCATAATCTATTTTTTACATTAAAAAATTACACTATTCATTCAACAAATATTTTGAACTCTTTAGATATAGTTCATAATTATATACACTTTATTGACAAAATAATAATAATTTGTGAATAAATACTTATTTACAAATGGTCTTTCCCTCACAAACTAGAACTCCTCCATGACCAATTCAATTTTCACTCCCCTTATACATTTGCGAACAACATTACTTCACAATAAAACATCCTTATTAACTCCACTACATCATGAAACACATCATGGATTTTATTAATTTACTATTATATAATTATCTTTAATTATGGTTTCTATTAGTATTAATATTATTAGGGATCCGTTTTATAGTAAAAAACACTAAAAATTCAAAGATCATGAATTACATCGACACCCATAGTAAATTTCATTCCCCATATACTTCCCTTAAAATGTAGTTCACATATCTCAAATACCCCATTGTAGAGGCCTTAAAAAACTTACTCTCAGTAGTGGTGGTCATCCTACATAGTTTATATATGATACATCACTATCATAGAAAACCCAAAAAAACACCTATGTCCACAGATGAAAATCTACCAATGCAATACACATTGAAATCATCTATGTAATAAAATTTCGTTTCCTTGATAGTTATCAAGAATTTATATTCATGTTATATGGTTCACATTGTGTATCTACGATATGATATTCAGTTATTTTATAAAATCCCTTCATAAATGATGGATCAACATTTCATTTTCCAAGAGTTGTTGTATATTAAATGACAAATTCTTCCCATTTATATTAGAAAAATTTCGAGGAACCTTATCCACAACAAATGAATTTGTTCCAGAAACTAACCTACTAGCACTTTGTCTAGAAGTATTTCAAACAAACAATGTTGAACTAACATACATGGAACACCGCCGACTGGTATTTTTTCATGACATTATACATATATATATATAAATTTATACTATTAAAATTCACATAAAACACATCCCCAAATTTGGTAAACTGTATGATTACAATTATAATATCACTTTTAGACTGAATAAAAGTGATATAAATAATATCATCAATTGAGATTTATAAATAAAATCACACATTTTTTTGAAAATTTCTCATTAAATAAATTATCCTTTGAAAAATTATATATTTTGTGAGATATATATTTACAAAATAATTGTATTTAGATATACACGTCAAAAGGTAACTCTAACACCAACTAAATAACCTTTTATTCATTTATATATGAAATATAATAAAATAAAAAATTTAAACAATTTATACTACTGTAGGATTTTAATAATGTAAATAATTAATTAATATATACCAAATTAATATTGTAAATAAATTTTTTTCATAAAAAATGTATTTATATCATAAAAAAATTCATAATAGATAATAACAACTTTATATCATTAAACCACATCATAAATTTTTGAAATGTGGAAATGGTGTTCATTAATGGCTTTATAATTAAACACCACCCACTCATAAAAATTAATTCAATTAATAAATATTTCAAATTTTCAAGCTTATATTTTCCTAAAAATTTTAATAACCTATAATATTATATTTCATGAACTAAATAATTATACCTATGTCAAAATAATTACTTTCTCAATACCTATAAATAATTTCTAGTTACTGTAATATTGATATTGTAGACTTTCCATTTTATATAATCCTATAATTTAGAAATATATTAATTAAATTACCTTCCATAAGAATAAATTTACAAATCAAAACAGAAAAAAAATTATATTTAAAATGATTTTAATCATTAATAGATTACAATACATGTGAAAAATATAAAAAAAAAAGAATGTTCCTCGAGAGTAATTAGAAAATGTTAACAAAATACATATATTTCTATTTATTCTAAAAACTACATTTCCAATCAATTTTTTTAATACCAATCTGAGAAATTTAATGTTAATGGACTCGAGGAATCATACTTAAAAAACACCTTATTGGAATAAAACAAAAAAACTAAGTTCATGTAAAACCCATAAAATGACACATATAGTCTAGGATAATCAGTGAAAATAAATGAATGATATTTAAATAACTATTTAAACCATGATATGAATGTAATAACCATACAAAAACCCAAGTACATAAATCATTCATAAGGAATGTTCCTTATGTTGAACCATATTGATTCAATATATTTTAATGAATAATAGTATAAACGTTTCAATTTCAATAAATTTCAATTCAAGACTTACACATTTATAAATGTGTTTTTAATACCTATGAATAAAATCCTATATCATTATATGATTTATAAATTTGGAAACAATAAATACCATCCCTGTAGTGTTTACATTTATTTTAAATTATAATATTTCAAGTTTATTTTAAAACTAAATTATGAAATTTTTTATATTTATTCTTATACTTATTCAAAAACATTAATTTTGAAGACCATATCATTTGAATCAATAAATAAACCAATATTCAATAACTTATATTAAAAATATGTTAAAAATTTTATAACATTTAACTAAATGTGAAATCAATTGGATTTAGACTAGTAGTCAACTAGGGGAAAATGACTGGATAATTTTTATTAATCAAAATAACTCACGATATATGAAAAAAAGGAGAAATTACATGATTCTCATTAAACATAGATATACATGACTCCCCATCATGGAAAAATAATTATAGATGTATCCCAATAAATTATTGATTGATACAACATAATCATAGACATCTATTTTAGCATGTTTCTTTACCATAAAGAGGGTGATATTTATTCATAGAGATTTATATATCATTTCTCGACAATATGACCACCACATACCGCAGTTCCGAATATCTATCTATCCACTAATTCCATTATATCATTTTCCATAATATCCTTCTTGAAACATGTAATTGAGTAGGCACATAACAAATCCAAATGTAAGTTTATAATCCCTATATTTTAAAAACTACTTTATAGGAATCAATGGGAATCCATTGTGATAATCAATAAAAAAAATAAATCTATCCATCATGAATGGGCTGATGTCTTAGAAGTAGAAATGAACATTCTTTGTATCATTGGGGAATGCATCCAAATATGTATGATTATAACATTTTATACATCAATGTGGGAAAAATTAAAAGGGAATAATAAATAATTCATAAAAAATTAATTATATTATTATACATTACACAATCAACTTGTGTAGTTTTCAAATATAGGATAATAGATAATTAAAGTCAAATTAACATTAAATAATAAGATGATAATGTGATATAATAAAAAAACCAACTCAATTATTAAGAAAAATGTGAGACAACATAACCACTATCCATATCAATATTACAAGAGGATAATTTACAACATGTCACCTCCAATAGTGGTAATCATAGATATCATGAATATCATTAATCACAATGCTTCTAAAAACAAACCCATCAATGCACCACCTGTACCATCAATAAGCTGATGGTGAAAACCCAAGACCACCTCTTATATTATTAGGACTATAGAATAGTACCATATAAACATATCACAAACATGGGATGTTTTAGGATTATGAACCTTTTTCATATACACCTCTATATACACCACCTCCATAGTAGATAAATAAATCTATACCAACCCGATAGTAAATATATGCATGTAACAATCTCCAAAACAATTACAGTTCTAAAATAATAATATATCCATATAATGACAAAAGAAATAATCTCTCAATAATAAAATGGTGAGTAATAAAATAAATAAAAGTGGTGGGATAGTCCTCATCACAAACATTGAAATAGACCACTGCTTGTGATCATCATCTACTTGTACTACTATGATCCACAAATTATAATATTACCAAGGTCATTGTAAAACTACAAATCATATGTGTGAGACAAGACATGTGAAGTAAAATTCAATTTTGGGTTAGTATATACAAATTTAGTAGCATTCCTTGAATACCATATTACAAATCGAAATAAATTTTCATTTAACATATAATAACAAGGACGAATCCAAATAAATAGTTATTTTTATAGAGGAAGATGGATGAATTTGGAGATGGATAGGGATGGAGAATAAGATACCTTTATTCATTGCCTACTATGGATGATAATCCTATTATAGTTCTTGTAGTTAGTCTTATATTGATGATAGTAGTCTAACCAAATACTCACTAGATATGTGGGACCCCCGACATACTGATGGAATATCATGGAAAAGTGGGTTATGACCTAATGATTATGGAGGACCCAAACCTCAAATGTTCTTGTTTATTATGGTTTCCAAAACAAATATAGAGGGTCCATTCCTCATGGTGTGTACATGCAAGTATCTATTCCTTCATAAACTATAAATATTAGACACACTCCCAAAATTACATTGATCATGATTTGGTTTTCAAACAACTTGAATCTCCATATATTATACTCATCTCTCACTATCAACCAATTATGATGGAATTATATAACCATTTAAACGAGATTAATCTGTATCATTTTTTTTGAAACAATGGTCACCATAACATAATAAATGGAATTTTACTTTGGAAGGCCTGCTCATTGGGACCATTTTGAGTCCATATGAGAGATATATGAGAGGTAGTTCTTTCATAGAAAATAACATAGTATGTCCCATAGAGTAGTTTGGGTGTACCCCCACATCTATTTTATGTTGTGTCATTCTAACATACATGAATGGAAAATCACATATACATAATGTTTGGTAGCAGACAAAGAAAATGTGGAACCACATGGGGTCTTGGTCAAATACCGCTTAAACGTAGCTCAAATTTCTTGGATGTGTTAGAAAACACGTCTATTTGGGTTGACAATGTGTAATACCAATTGTATTCATTTACATGTACTCCATATACTGGGATTGTCTACTTGGGTAAGGATACAAGGTGTGTGGGACCACCACATGACGGTGTGATACATAACTCAGCTAAAGGTCATATCTTACACAAAAATCAAACAACATTATTCTCTCTAAAATTCACATAATCTTGTAAATAATATTATAGATAGTAAATGTTTTTCACAAAATTATCACATGTTCATTGATTTCAACACCATTTATATCTATTTTATTATTTAAGTAACCAAAAACTAGTTATCCTTCAATAGAAATCACATTCTATATTCACATCATCATCGAGTAAAAATACATATATGATTATATTTCATCATGACCTAATTAGTTATAAAAAACTAGAATCAACTAAAAATATTTCCTCTACCATTTGTTATGGTATTCCTACACAACATGATCACCATCGATGATTGATAACATGTTATCGTGAATTTTTAGTTTCTATGGAAATTTGAATGCTCGTGGAAATTTTCAAACTACCTACCAAAACATAGATGATGGTGAAAAACTTGAGTTATGATTGTGTAAAACCGATGAACCCCGATGTGAGTGTCTTAATGGTCATAAAAAATGTATAAAAATAATTCATGGCTTAAACTAAAAAATTAGAATAAATTCCAGAGTAAACATTAATCATATACTAAATTTAAATTATAATTAAATTATGTTATTTTATGTTATGTAATAATTGGTTATTTGACTTGGATAGTCAAATACATTCAATAATAATAAATAAATGTCATAAAATATTGAAATAAAAATTATTACCTAATTATTGGAATAATCCCAAATTAGTTTTATATTTTTATAAATTTCATTTGGATTAGTGATAACCAAGGAGGGTTACACATAAACATAAGTTACACCTAAAAATCATCCTCATACATTCCATAAGAATCATCCACCTCCCTCTCAGAATTGAGATCTGAATCCTCAGAACGGAGACCATATTAGTTGATGAATGACTGAGTGTGCATCCTATCCAGCCTACTTGTCACTTATTACCTTTCGAAGACCTTAGCGAAAACATCATGGTTTGAAAGATATCTTGCCTAACCTCATATTTGTGGCTTACATTTTGGTTGAATGTCTCCCCAAGGTTGTCAAGATGATTATGGGTGATCGTAGGTGCATCAGCCTGAACCCCCATGCCACTGATCAGAACAACCTCAGATGTGGAGAGGGTCGAAGTGCCAACGACTGTTGTAATATCCCCAGGTGAACCAACAACATCAGTGAAAATCAATTTTATGGTAGGGTCAGCCACCACACCATTGACAACATTAGAATAAGAATTTCCATCACCCCCAAAAATAGTTGTGATTCACTTACCCAACATGTCTCAACCCAACACCCTCATAAGAAAGGGATAAGAATGAATAGTCGAACCTGGATAACCTAATGAAGAGGAAAATTTTCTAGGGATCGATGTGTCAGGATCTTGTTAGATGCCTAGAGGTGAGGGATTTCCATATGGTCATAGATTCATCCTGCCAGCAGAGGGAGGCATTCCAATATTAACCATTGGGATTGTGGGAGTAAGGGTTTCATTAGGCTGATTCGCTGATCCCTTACAAAATCTCCCGCAACATCGATGAAAAAACGAAAGCCAATGGCCTTGTCTATATATATGAAAAAAAATTCCAAAGGATTCCTCAAAATAAATGTTATTCGAAAAAACCGTACTTACCTTTCACATAGAGACGAACACATTTTTGGATAGGCTCTAAGAGGTCTATATCGATACATAAGCGAGAAAATAAAAGTGGCTTCATGCAATGAGTATGATCATCAATCTGGAGAAAACAACTGATTCTATAACCTATAACTTTAAGAAAAGATGGGTCATAAAATGGGAGTAGAAGACATGGAAGTCAAATCCACAACGATACATGCTTACATTCACAACCATAATCAAAATTTACATTCCAATATAAGATAAGGAAGTGTATGTTATAACACAGGTGTAACTCTAAAGACCAGACACAAGATATATCATCATCTGAAAACAATTGAATGATCATGTATCGGTGATACATATTCCCAATAACTGTTGGGGAACAAGGACCCCTTATTGAGTTGATGAAACTCTCAAACAACTCAAGTGAAGGTATATCTGAACCAAGTATGGCCACATGACTCAGGGAATGGAAGGCTGTTGAATCTTGAATCATGGTAGTTCAAAGATAAACAACTGGGACATTGCATCAACTATTGTTACTATGTAAAATAATCAAACACCATGCCTAGAGTAAAACCCACTTTCTAAATGGAAGTCTCAAATCTACCAACTAAGAATCTGATCAATTCAAAAAAAAATATTTCTAATAATATGTTCACACAAGGTTTCATATATATAATATATTTATTATATCATTTGCGGGGTTCATTGCCCAATGAAACACCATTCAAATGCTGGATAGAACTATAGATTAGTATATAGATTTATCCAAAATGTCTAAAGAATTATATGAATCATTAAATTATCTCCCCAATCTTGGATATTCACCCAAAAAATAAAAAACCTATTAAAAAAGGTGACATATTTAAGGCAAAATATTTGAAGTTCCCAGTCAGGATCTAAGTATCATGGAGATGGGGAGGGGTGAATTAGTGATATCTTTTTCTTTTTATGTTTCCTTCTAATTGAAACAACCTTCACCTGATATTAATGAGTTTCTTCTATGATGATCACACAAAACCACATGAACACAATATTTACAAGGTTAAATACTCAATAAGAGTAGCTACGTCCTTGGTATAGTATGGAAATAATCTAGTACCAGACAATCCACTAGAAAACAATCGTTTGATGAGGAAGACGACGAGTAGGATACACCCTTAAACTCGTGTAGAACTTACAAAACAATATGCAAGCGTGTGTGCACCCTCTTAGCACAAGTAGGGGATTTCAGTATTTCAGTGCTTCTTTACAATTGAACAGTTGTAGTCTCAAAAGTATAAATCTTCACATTCCTACACAGAAGCCGGTAAGAACTCCCATATTCACAACTGAATATGTGCGAAGACGCCAAATATTTTGCACAACCTTTAGGGTTTCTTGCATGAAATTCAAATGTCTTGATGATAATAATTATCTTTTGGTGCGAAAAACATTTTTTTCCCAACATCCTTTTTTTCCATGAAACTTTCCAATTTTCGTGCAGCTTCCCGCTTTTTTGCACACCATTCCTCTTTTTGTAAAATCCTCTTTCTTTTCACTTAACTCACTTAGCATAGCATTATACACGCAGCAGTGCCTATAATTTCTTCTATGTTTCGAGCGTCTAAAATGATAGGGGGTCACCTCATATTTATAGGCCTTTTTATCCCTACAAGAAAAACACTAATCTGTGCGTAAAAACCACTTCATGAACGTAAAAAATATTTCCCAAAACATCATATTTCATGAAATGCTCCAATTTCTTTGCACACCTCTTGCCTCTTCCAATTTTAGAGAATTTAATCTTGAAACACCTTTTGTGTGAAATACATCATATCTCTATTTCGCGCACCATGTCAATATTTCGTGAACCGCTTTATTTGTCTCGTATCCTGCTAATATTTCACGCAACCTTTATTTTTCGTGCATCTCGCTGATATTTCGTGCATCCAGCTACTAATTCTCACATACCACTGATATTTCACGAATCCCGCTACTATTTTGTGCACCACATTATTTTTTTACGCAGCTTGCCTAAATTTCCGCGCACTCCATCCCTTTTCCATTTTTCGATGTTCTGAACTTAAATCATGCCTCACACGCAAAAATCTAAACCATATTCAATCTTGCACGCTACATCCATCCAAAAACATATTTGTTCCTCCTCTTGATTAGCTGTTCCTTTTTCATTTCACTCTTCATTACGTCCCATAAAGATAACTTTCAAAAAAAGAAGGAGTATGGTAAATCATCAAAGATAACTTTTAAAACATGCCCCCTACCAGGATTAGATGTCCGCTGATGACAATCAAGAGAACCTATTTGTCTTTGTATGCATTTTGTGATTCGGTGGTGCTCATCACCGCTTGCTGAAACATGCCTCGTCCTCCAAGTGGTTGGCATCAATCTACTTTTCTAGGGATTTGTATCTTGGAAAAGTTGTGCCAACACCCCTCCCCGATCTCCATATAAATAGGATAGGAGAAAGACTGTGTCCCTCACGAAGAATTAATGAGGTTCATTTAATTAACAAATCTCCACAATTCCCAACACTGCGGTTACAAACATGGGAGAGTCAAGTCATTAATGGATTGACACTTCCTCGGTCCCGCCACCACCACTCGTCCGTTGTAGAAAAGAAAAGGAAATAACATAACATAGCATGTTATTTTATTTTTCATTCAAAATTCCTTAAAAAAATATTTTCTCCCGACCTACTATGGTCAAAGTGAAGACTCCCTTTACCAAATCCTAGCGTTGCGAATTCAACATGTCCCCCATATTTTTTATCGGAGCACTCGTTCAAAAGATAGAAAATGTCTCTTGCACGTTTTCTAAACTTACCTTAAATAATTAAATAAATTATAAACATTCACCCTCGACCCATGCCGGTCAGGGTTAGGGTCCGCCTAAGGGGAACAGTCCCTAATAAACTCAATGGTACACTCAGATTTTCAATCTGAGTTACTGTTTAGAAGTAATGGATTTTAATAGTAAAATAATTGTTACTTAATTATTTTATTTACGACGAAAAACTTAATTCCATTGTTGGACCACACCAGCAAATGTTAGGGCCTGCCTAAGGAAAGCATACCATCACGAGTTCAGCGGTGGTCTCATATTTTAAATCTGAGACATCGTTACAGAGTTATAATCATTTGAAAAATCAAAAAACTTTATTTAATTATTTTACTTATGGTAATTCCATTTTCTGGTTTCCTCACCGGAACCCTACACCAACTAATCTTAACTCACGCCTAGGGTAAACCTACTAACCTGAATGCAATAGTGCCCTCAGATTTTTGATATAGGAACCAGTTTATGGGTTATTCGACATTTTTAGGAAAACCAGTCACGAGTTCTATTTTGAACCTAACAATTTTCGTCGCGTCATTATGGGAACTCTGGGCCTCGGAATCACGTTCCGTCAGATTTTGTAGTCTCAAAATAATTTCATATAATTAAAAAACATATAATAGAATTCCAGGACATTACATTCTCCCCATATTAGGGATTTACATCCCTGAAATCCAAAACAATGGAAAATAAAACAAATGAGCGTATTGAGCACGAATAAGAGCCTCCCACATCCATTTTCTCTCTAAGAGTTTCCCGTTCTTCCTCTAAACACGCACCAGATGGATCGACCGTCCACGGAGAACTCGATCCTATCAATCCTCTATCTCCACCACGAACTACGTAAAAGTCACCCAAGCTTCATAGTCAAACTCTCCCGAGTCGATAACATGTGATGGATCATGCATGCATCTCCTTAGCTATGACACATGGAAATCATTATGCACTAGGTGAATAATTGCGGGAAGTGATATATATTATTCCACCTCACCCACTCTGTTGAGAATCTAGAAAGTTCTAATGAACCTCATAGATACCTTACCACCCCGGCCAAAACTCTGTAATTCTCTTTGGTGTGAGACCCATAGGAAGTCAGGGTCACCCTCCTCGGACTCCAAAAGTCTCCATCTCTTGTTGGCATAAGACTTCGGTCGAATATGTTCAGTATTCACTTGATGAAAAGTGAGGAAACATGATACAAACATTGTCACTGCTTCCTCCATCCCTAGCCACCAGTACTGATATTGGAGGTCCTAGTACATCTCCCCCACTCCAGGATGTACCATTTAAGGGGATGTATAGAATTACCTTAACACATCCTCTCGAATCATCACTGGTACCATGGTGCGTCCTTAGAAGAGGATGATGTGCTCCCCAATTTCATAAAATCTTTCAGGATACCGTTATGAGGATATCTAAGCATGTCAGGCCTTATAGTCAATGTTCCCAAGATGGGCCTCATGAACATTCTGACAATTTTGGGATTGACAGTCATAGGCTGGTGTTATGCTGCTCCATTTTTATCCATGAAGGATATTTTCAGCGCGACTAGTTTCTCTGACACCTCTCTCAACAGTTTTAGACCAGACCTCTTGCAGAGTGCATCAGCTTCCACATTTCCTCTTCCCAGGAGTACAGACTATCTCACAGAATTAGTTCGGGAGGAACTCTGGCCATCATCACTATCTTAGGTTCATGTCATTCTCTGGTAAAATATACCTCATATATTTGTGATCAGAGTAAACAATAAAAAGTTTGCCCATCATGTAGTGCCGCCAACTCTTCAACGCAAATACCACTAGTGATACTCTAGGTCATGTGTGGGGTAGTTTGGCTCGTGTTGTCTCAACTTCTGTGAGACGTAGGTGATCACTGACTACTACTAAATCAGGGAACAACCTAGTCTAGTCCCAGATGTGTTGTAGTATACTATATACCAAATTCCCTCTTTCGGTAGCCTCAAGGTGGGGCACTCGTCAGTATTTGTCTCATCTCTTGAAAGTTATGTTGACACATCTCCATCCACTGGAAAGGCTCCCCCTTCTTCTTCAATGATGATATGGGTGCCACTACCCTGGAATGTCATGTACAAATCTATGGTAGTACGAATCCAATACATAAGTCCATCTCCCTTCGAGGTGGTAATCATAGAAACATTTTTGAAAATAGGCCCCCACACTCTAACACTACTATTGGGAACATAAATCTCAAAACTCTAGCTTCCACGAGGGAAAGGCTGGCCCACTCAAGAGTGATCGGCTGCACCCTCCTATGCCTGAGTATATAATGAGCTGTCTAGATTTCCTTTTTTGATGAGAAATGAAAACCCATTCAAACGATGTAGAAATAATATATCCTTTTTTCCTAAAACAGTCAATATGAGTATGAATAGTGGATGTCCAGTCCATACCCAAAATAACATCTTAAGGCCTAGACACTTCCACCAAGAGGTTCCAACTGAAACTCTCGCCTCAAGGGTCATATCACACTATTGGAGAACGTGTCATTATCGAGTCTGCTCCCAAATTTATCTACAGACATAAGGGTCGAGTAACCTATTTAACTGGAAACTCTTGCTGTTAAAAAACATTTGTTGTAATAAGGAATGATTGGTACCTATGTCTATTAATACAAAAAATATTAGTAGACACATATCGTACCTCGAATCATTACTAGAGCCCTTGGGTCGCACTATATGACCACATGATCCTACTCCCTTCCCCTATCCTCCATCTCCCTCAGCCTAGTGGGGACCACATGGGAGTGGTGGTTGTAACATGTAGAAATGTATACCACCTTATGCTACTCTCTTAGCTCCACTTCCACATCTGTTGCCCATCAGATTCATCTGTCACAATCACTTCCTCTTCCCAAAACATTTTACACACCCAAGTCTCTATGTCTAGTGTTATTTTCTTTCATTCCCACTGCTAATATTCACTAGTTGTATCTAGTCATCAAAATAACATTCAACCACAAAAGTTCTCCCTAGAACCATTACATAAGTAGGAATGCATATACGAATAGTGATGGCTTGGATGTCCCTAAACAAACTCCGATCAGAAGTCCGATCCTTGAAGCACTAACTGTACTATATTCATCGAGTACCTGGGATGGTCTGTACACCGTGATAAATACTCAGCTCCCGACATGTCGTCCTGTCGAAGCTATAGACGATCTAGGGAACACTCACCCTTTAGGTTTTATAGAAAGAGACCCCATTTTCTAAGGAAGTTTCTCAATCTTGTCCACATAAAAGTCACCTCCTCGCAAGATCAGGGTAAGCTAAACCATTTCATCATCCTGCTGAGCCATGTATAAGGCTATCTACCAGGACCACCATCTGATCAAATGGTGCCTTGGGTTGATGGAAACTCAACCACCTCCTCAAGATAATCCTTAGAAGCCTCTGAGTCTGGATCGACTCATAAACTGAGGGGTATCTGATGGTGAATCACATGTAAGAAACAAAGCCTAAATTTTTCCTCTACTCGTATCACCGGTTGTAACTGCTGACCAACAAACAGTGATATAGCTGGCACACTACCTGAAGGTACCATCTCGGGCAATGGTCCATTTACTGAAGCGTCATCACCATGAAGACCATCCACATGGTCACACATTGATAATGACTAGTAGCTAGGATCAACATCTGATATTTTGGTGTCCCAACTAGGTGGAAAACCCTAGACACAACCTCCAGCTAGTACTTAGCTACCTGAGGATATGTCTCGCCTCGAAACCCCGGAGGCCTCTACTACTTGAACTCATGCAATGTGCTCAATTGGCATGCATGGTCCATTTGTAGCATTTGTTGCTGATCCACATAGGATCATTCAGTGATAATCCACATAGGATCACTTGGTGTAGATCCACCCAGGATCTATAGGTACAACCCCCCCCCCCCCCGCAAGACCCACACAGGATCGGTATGTTGTTGATCCAAGATGAGCCGCTCTAAGGCTAGTCCACATATGGTCACACACAACTGATCCAAACATGGTATCTAGAATTTTAATCCACATTGGGTTGCTAGAATACTGATCCACATAGGGTTTCTAGAATGTTGATCGAAAAAAGGTCTCTAGAATGTTCATCCAAATAGGGTCTCTAGAATTTTGATCCACATAAGATCACTTGGTGGGCTGTCATTGTGTAATCTCTCAGGAATATTAGATGGTTGTCTACATGGTGGAATTTTAATAAATAATAGGTGATACATATTCATTATGTTATACCTGTTGAGATGACTCCAAAGAAACCAACGAATAACATTTTCAAAACACACGCAATCAGTGTTTTCATGCGCCGACTCAGAAATCAGAATTTAGGGTCATGGTGTATGGATATGTTGGCTACCACACCAACAATGGACTCCCAGAACTGAAAATTACACTCAAATCACTTAGAAATATTGCTCCATTAAAAAGATAAGAGTCCATGTTCTTTAGTAGAACCAACTCCTAGGATACCACTTTTATATGACTCGTCCCCTGGGGCCTGTGTCGTGAATCCCCAAGCCCACCTTCCATAGGACATGGTTTGGAGAATATCATCGAAAAGGTTTATCCCTATTACGGGAAGGCATTTCCTTTAAACCTTTACAAACACACCATCCAAGAACACAACATGATGCAACCAAAAAGTAAACTGCTGTAGTAAAAAGTGTACTAACAGTAAAGGGACCCGAATACAGGATGAACTAAAAAGTACAAGTACAACTGAAAAGAGAAAAACATTTACTGGATCATCCACCGAGGATCCTACCAGAAGGGTAAGTGCAGATAGTCTCTACAACACTCCACATCAGCCATCACCTCTGTTTACCACCTGGTCTTAGCTCCCTCAAGTCTCAGCCCAAATGCTCATCATTTTCAAAAGACAAAATATGGTGTGGGAGAGGCCTATGAAGTGGTGAGTATAAAAATACTCAATATGGACCCTGATACCCCCAAAGGTCTCCCAGTGTTGCACAAAGGAAATACCACAAAGAAAGACCTCAACCATAAAGCACGAAGAAAAAGAGACAGCTTACTCTAACCGTATAACATCAAGGTTATTAGGATGGTGATGTCTAGTCATACATCCAGATAATTATATATGTAGTAACTATACTGCAGAACTGTAAGGGTCGCTGGTGCTAACACGTATTGATCGTTGGTGCAGACCCGTATTGGTCACTAGTGGAGTCCCATATTGGTTGCTGGTGCAGACCCATATTGGATGCTGGTGCATACTCGCATTGGTCGTTAGTGGAGACATGTATTGGTTGCTGGTGCATACACGTATTGGGCACTCTTCATCTTCATGTCACAACCAGCCACTAGTTTCCCGCTCATAGCATACTTCACTCTGGGATAACCGCTCCTCAAACCATTGATCATTTTTCAATCGGTACGAAGTCCCGAAAAAAGAATACCTGTGGGACCATCTAATCGTTGGGGTCCCAACATGACATATGGTGTATCGATCGAATGCCTGATATGTGAGATATGGAATCTTTTGTAAAAAATGGTTCGGTTGGAGTCAAGTATGATCTAACCCATGACACACGTCAAACACCATCAAATATCTATTAGAGTATCTCCAAATTACTGCCTTTTCACAAGGGGCCTTATGACATTGATGGTGTGTTTATCGGACTCTTGGTCTGTTAGTTACAAACCTTTCTGTGAAACAGAGGTAATCACACATCGGTCCGGCCCACCTCGGTCCAGCCTGATGGAATATACCCAAGGGACCCATTCCAAAAATGGGTCACAATGCCATTGACAACATGTCGATCAGATTCTCAGTTCATCAGTTAAGGGTGTTTCTTTATTTGGGTACCAGTTATATCTGGGCCTGGTCCGACACGGTCAGACCAGCCCGAATCAACAAGTCCTGGGGTGTACCTGACCCCACACAGGTTTTTCCCACTACGGATTGGCCAGGGTTACTCGGTTGGGTGCGTTGGGGTCGGCCTGGCTTGTTCACGGGCTCGGTCCGCTGTTGGCTTGGCCCGTCTCGTGGGTCATGGCCCACCAACGGGGCCCTCTCAGTCGGTGGGTCTGGCTAGCTAGGTCGGTCCGGTTTGCTGGGACGGTCCATGTCGAATGGCCGGCCCATGTTCGGCTCAGTCCACCAAATGTCAGACTATTGAGTCCTACTAGTCCCGCGGTTGCGGGGCCGTTTCGTCCAGTCGGTGGGGTGTTACCCTACCGCATGTCAATCATCAATCGTTCGGCCGACCGTCTTTAGCCAACGTGGTGTGGTGTGGGGCCGTACCACCCCTTCATGCCATGGCCCATTGGTCGCGCCTGCTGCCACCACCCCTTTCTACTGTGGCCCGCTGGTTGTGGTTTCATTGCGCCGCCCTTGTCCTGCGCGACCAGTTGAGGCCGCCTGCCTTTGGCCACCACGACATGCCATCACCCGCCTCCTTCCACCACATATGGTCGGTTACCGCAATAGTCCTCTGACCTCTTCCAGTAGCCTCCGACATGGTGAGCCGACAGTTTCATCTGCATGCCACGGGACGTGCTCCGGTGGTTCGTTCTTTGTGCCTTCTACACCTACAGATCTCTCACGCTTCTGTCGTCATAATGTCACCCACTAGTTCGTGTTTCTGTCAAACTGAGGAAACCATCCCTGAAGAAAAGAACATGAGTAAAAGGGAGGAGGTTCTGTGCATTTTTCATTTGGAATGATTTAATGTGATAGTATGTGGGATAAAGATAAATCATCAAATATACCTTTAAAATCAAACCCCCTATATGGATTAGACGTCTTCTGAAAACGATCGACGTAACCTCCATCTTCATTGTCATCGGTTTATGATTCAGTGGTGCTCGTCACCACTCCCTAAAACTGGCCTCATCCTCGAAGTGTTTTTCATTGCAGTACTTTGCTAAGGCTTCGTCACTTGGTGAAATCGTGCAAACACCCTTCACTGAGCTCCATATAAATAGTCGAGGAGAAATAGTGTGTCCCACAGGAAGAATTAATGAGATTCATTTAATTAATGAGCCTCCCACTTTTCCAATGTTGTAGTTAAAAACAAGGGAGAGTCAAGTCATTAATGGATTAACATGTCATCGGTCCTTCCACCACTTCTTGTCCGTTGGTGAAAAGAAAAAGAAATAAAATAACACAACATGTTATTTTATTAGTCATTCAATAGTCCGTAAATATAACTTTTTCACCTGACCTACTACGGTTGAAGTGAAGCCTCCCTTAAACGAATACATGCTCTGCGAATTCAGTGGTGCACTCAGATTTTTAATCCGAGCACCGGTTA
Organism: Viscum album; assembly: GCA_963277665.1. NCBI lineage: Eukaryota > Viridiplantae > Streptophyta > Magnoliopsida > Santalales > Viscaceae > Viscum > Viscum album. Next base: position 706,211,136 of record OY728155.1, read on the forward strand.
AATTCATAGAAAACGCCGCCCCCACATTTAATTAATGTACCACAAAAAGATTTCAATAAATTATTATCATTCACTCGCGACCCAGACCGATCATGGTTAAGCTCTACCTAAGTGGAAGACACCCCAAATAACTCAACAGTAATCTCATATTTTCAATCCATGTTACTGTTTAGAGTTTATTTATTTTAACAAAAAAATAATTGTTACTTAATTATTTTATTTACGGCCAAAAACAAACTTCCACTATTGGCCCGTGAGGGCCAATGTTAGGGACATCCTAAGGAAATCATACCCTCAGGAGTTCATTGGTGGTATCAGATTTTTAATCCATGTCACTGTTCTTGATTTATAAGCACTTGGAAAAATAAAAAAATGTATTTAATTATTTTATTTACGGTCATACCATTTTCGGGTTTTCTCACAGGAGGCATGCGCCAACTAAACATAAGTCGCGCCTAGGGTAAACCCTCTATGATGAATGCAAAGGTGCCCTCAGATTTCTGATCTGGTCACCTGTTTAAGATTTATTCCACTTTTTTAGGAAAACACCTCATGCATGCTATTTTAAACATAACATTTTTTGACATATAATCCAGGAAATACGGGCATCGGAATCATGTGCCGTTAGATTTCACGGTCTTGAAATAATTTTATATAATTAAAAAAAGTAATACAGATATTTTGGGACATTACATCTCATGCTCCCATGATAACATTGATATATTCACATGGATACAATGAAATCATAAAACTGAGATTTTTTTATTTTTTGATTATCTTTCATTGATCCTCAATTAATACATAGAATTTTGAGAATGGATATCCAAACATGATGTTCATCTCACCCTAGTAAATAATGTGAAACATGTTATGGATGTATCTCCCCAATTGTGACACGTTGGTGATGTCATGTTTCCTATCTAACTAAGGCGTAATGCTAGGTGCTACGAAATAAAAACCAAACCTATGATTATTTTGAAATAGTTTTATAGGATGTGAGGATATATTACTACCCAAATCAAACATCTACAAAACTCATAATGGGGGGACTCCCGATAACACATGGTCTTCCTATAAGAATTGAATGGTCTTAAAAATTTGGTCTTTATAAGACTTATAAAGATTGAGAGTTTTAATAAAAATAATAATCATCATGTTATAATGCTACACTAACCATATGTGATAATCCTAACTCCCACCAATGTATAACACACAAGCCCTCAAAATATTTTCCATGACCTAGATGGCCCATTTATTCAATCCATCTGTCTAGGGAAGGAATAGAATAATCATCAATAAATGGGTCTGAAAAGCCACTTTTAAACATGTACACATCTTAAATGTGAGCTGAACTTCACAGTTTGAGGAAATCAATGAGGGAACCCTATAATGGTGAATGTTATTCTTCATGTACTAGGGGATAATACTTTTCACTAAACTCAACTATAGGATGTCAGTAAAGGGATCCAACATGTAATGTTGGGCATCAATAACATAGATACTCTCATAGACACCCACTAATTATTGAATCCCCATTAAAAATAATATGATATGTTATCCCTCATATATTCTAGTCTCCCAATATGTCTTTCAGGCCATATTAAAAAATATTATCTTCTATCAAATAATCACATATTATTAATTGGGAAACAAAACTAGTGAAAATACAACACATGCATACCCAAATAAACTATAGAAAAATGTACTAGTAAATATTCTTCAATCCTGGATGTACCATCATCATAGTGTTATAAATTCACATGAAACCTCCTCACATGACATGACCAGGCCACCATTCATCATTAAAAATTTTGAAACATTCCCCACCATCATAAAATATGTTTTGTATATCTCCTATCAATATTTAATTATATATTAATTCATAATATATGTCCCACAAACGATCCTCTCTCAATTATGTTAGAAGTGGATGAGTCACCGCTATAGCCTAGAGGGAATTTCCACACTCTCGTCTGCCATTTTCACCTATAAAATGGCCAAATCATCTAACCTAACTTCTACTAGGAGATAGTTGGATTTCAGGATAAGAGAATATTTTTCCATTCATCGCTTCTATATATTATAGAATACCTTGGTATTATTGTTATATAATCAGAAATTTATGTTATATTCTGTACAATTATTAATTGAATTGTAGTTTAAAAAAATATTTTTTTCCACTAATGTATATAAGATTATATTTTTCATTTATCAATCAAATCATAAAACAGAGAAAATCAAATATTTATAGCGTAAATAAAAATATATGTTAAATAATATTTCTGGTGGAAATAATTTTTTTGGTATTTAACAATTTACTGAAGAAAGAATGATTTTTGAATGAATATTAATTTTTTTTATTATAACATATGGTAATGTCTAGACACAGAATATATGGTAGAACACTAAATACTCCTTAAAATATTATTAAAACCTAAATTTTAAGAAAATTTGAATTGTTTATATACAGAACTGATCTAATGTGTCCATGAAATTTAAAAACATTGTAAGGTATATTCTTAATGTCTGGAAGATGGATCTATCTTTATTACAGTATATTCCTTCAATCTTCCTGGTCAAAATATTCTTGATTCAATAACCAGATACTTCGTTTTTCATAACATTGAGTAGTAGAATGATGATTCCCCTAAAACTAAAAATATATTTGCATACCCACAACATTTACACATATCAATTGTAAATGTTATATGTCATAGAAATCCCATAATAAAACATTAATGAAACAAGGATTATAATAAAGAAAACTATGATCATTTTAATGGAAAACATCAAAACGTTAGCTCTCAAATAAGTGGCACAAAATGGAAAATTACACCAATATGAAGTCATATTAGGGAAAAAATTACATATCATCAATGGAATAAATAATTATATAATGGTTGTAAGAAATTTATAGATCATTATACTTCTGACATTGGTGGTGTTGTTCTATTTAAAAGGCATTATGTATGAAATTCAATTGTTGAATTCCTAAAAACTCATAATAAATTGTAATTGTATTGAAAAAAATGATTCTGTCTGAAATTTTCATTATCATATACCTTCATCTAATATTAACATGAATAAAAAATCTATATTAATTTGTAATAATTATAGAGGAAATATGGTATTCATTATTCTTGTTATGAGTTTCACATAAAAATCAAAAACTATCATTATTATTGAATATTATAGGTCAACATATTTTCAAAAATCTATAGACCATCGATGTATTCTAAACATAATCTTATTAGAATGATATTCATATTTTTAAATTAATAAAAAATAAAAAAATAAAAAATAAACATTTTATGTTAGATAATATCTTAAAAGAATTCATCCATGGTTTATAAAACTAGTTATGTAATGTGAGTCAATATCTCAAAAATATACCCCTTTTTAAAAAGACACAAAAAATTATAATAATTAATCCATGAATATTATCGAATTAAAAATCTAGAATTCATTCAATAGATAGTAATTACACTTTGAGAAAAAAAATATAATTCTTTTTTTGTATCATTATCCCCCTATATAAAAATGAAAATAGTAACAATGTTTTAAATTTATAAAATATTCATTCAAAATTTTAGTTTTCATAAATGGATTGAAAGTTAAATTTTACATTGAATATCTAAATAAAACATTATTTTATCATTATAACAAATAGAAAATATTTCTAGAATGATTATAAAAATCATTGATAGAAGATATTCATCAATATAATACTTAATAAATTTTTGTAGTTCATGGTTAAAAATATTAATGAAATACAACATTATAAAATCAATTTTTAGTAATTCATTTTTCAATCATGGGATTTTTCATTTTCGTGTATTTCTATTCCTCTTTGGACATCTATCATGAACATTGAAAATTTATTCAGACTTTGATAATTTCATCAAAAATATTAGTTCCTAGCCTATCAAAAAATTATTTAAATCAACCACATTCTATGCCAATAAATCAATCATCCTACTATGGTCATGAAATAGATTATTTTTTCAATACTAGAAATTTCTTCAGCTCATATATAGAAATATTTGAGATTTTAACTGTTTCATTCATCTCTTTTTTAGTTTCTTCGTGATCAAGATATATTCTATAGAGAGTATCCAAATTCTGATGATGAAGATTATATTTTTATCTAATGGAATTTATGATTTTTTTCTAGTATTTAATGAATCTATTTATATTTTTCAGTATTCATTTCTGGGATTCAATGAATTTATCGAATAATTTCAAGAATCCATTTACATTAACAATTTAATCAATTAACTTACATGGACATATTGATTCATGAGAATGTATCAATTAACATTAAAATATATTTACCTTTTCACTTATCTCTAGTAGCATTTCAATAATTTTGGTCATCCTTTTTTTAGAGTCATAAACCAAAGTAATAATCCCATGATTGGATCATGTTGTAACGGATGTTTCATATTAAGATGACCTGTAAATTATATCATCTTTCTTCTCTTTTCCTTTTGAAATAACTATTTAAACATCAACTGCTTAAAATTTATCATGAGAAGAGTTATACTTTTAAATGAGACAATAATTATCAATATTTTGATTATAAATCACTCTCCCATATTAATCTATGAAGTTTGACTTGTATTTTCCTTCTAAAGATATTGAAAATTTCAAAACATTCTACGGTCGAGATGGTGTAACTGAAATAAATGTATGAACTGAAATTTAAAGATGATATGAATCCACAAAGAAAACACTCATATATGGTACTTTATCTATATTTTAAAATAACTTCTCAATATGAAAATTTATTATTAATGATTCTGTTGGTTTTAATTTTATTTTAGTAGTGGTTGGAGGAGAAACCTTAAATGGAGGAGATTTAGTAGAATGAGTTTTTGATGTGTGATTAACAATTACATTCTTAATCTAACATCTAATAACATGATGAGGTGATGATATTGATGATAAATTTTAATCATATTATAAAATTAATTGTTTTCTATTTCATTCATAATTCACTATTTTTTGAAAATATTTTTTGGAAATAAATAAAACTTTCTTCTTAAACCAAGTAGAATTGTATTTAAAACATGGTATATCATTTTCTTAATATAATTTTTTTCTCCTCTTCCACTATCATGTTATCATTCTTCACACTAAATGACTTGTCCTAGACAATTCATAACCCAAATATATGTTTTCTTCCTACCCATTGTGTTTTATACATATTATCTTATAAATATTACTTATTCGATAACCATTTATAAGTAAAAATGAACAAATTCATTTTTTCATGTGATTAATGATTTTTCAATTTACTGAATGATATTTTCATTTCATTGGAGGTTTAATTGGTTTTTTATTTTCCTACCCGATAAAATATTTATCTACAATCATTTCTCTCATATCCTCAATTGACTTTTATTTCCTCTTCCATTATGATTTATATAAAAATAGATCCATAAAATATATAGTATTATATTGATTTGAAACATCTTCATTTATTTCAACTTCTTCATCTAACAAATATATTATAATATCCAACTACTAAAGATTTATATAAAAATTTTCTTTCATGAAATTATAATCCAATATAAATCATAATATTCATTCAAAATTGATTATATTTTTTTCCACCTGTGGACATGATTTATTATAAATATTTCCATCCATTAATAGCCTTATATGATCCCAATTAATAATTTATCATCACAAAAAAATCATTCAACTAAATCTATTATATATTTATTGTTTGTAGGACATAATTATTTTAGAGATATTAAATTTCTAAATATAACGATATATTATAGGGTTTAGAATTCTATTATCATTATTTTATCCTTTTCCCAGATACTCAACATTAAAAATTATGAGATCCTTTGAAATATTATTCAAACAACATTGATAAGATTCCCAAAAGCATTCTCATTCATCAAAAAAATATTATTTTTATTTTTATGTATGAAAAATTATCCATTAACACTAGAAAATTTATAATACCCAAATAAACACATACCTTCAATTATAACATAGAATAACTCTATAATATTTATTATTGTTAAGTTAGACTATGAAATAATGAGTATAAAGTTAACAATCATAACTCTATATTCTTTATTTAATTTGGTATATTTTTATAACTCATGAATCAATAATGGGTATTATTATTTATAGTATTCTATTTTAGAATTGTTTAGTATCCATCCTTGAAGGATGATAATATAACTCAACATAATGATCAATTTATCAAGAAATATATGAATTAATTTTCCATTATAAAACTATTTAATTGAGGGAATGTTCTATAGACTATAAATTGATTATATTTGATGATGAGAAAAAAAATTAAAAATGAAAAGAGCAATAATTTTTATTTCAATGAATGCTTCAAATGGACTCTTTGACCATTAATTTTTATATATAGGTTAATAATATAATGATAATCCATATATTATATTAATGTAGAGGATCATATTTGATTCCACCAAAATACATGATTCAATATATTTCTTGTATGAATTATTTTTAAATTTGTGACGCATTTATATATATTTTTAAAAAATTGATATTTAGTTATTAATTTTATATTTACTTTTATTAACAACATTATTAATGTTAGGTAAATGATACATCTTAAATATCCAATTAATTGTAAAAAAGTTATGGCAAGTTTGATATATCTTCATTTTAAGGATGGTGTGATTTTCTTCTTTCAAAGATGGTTCAATAGTTTTTTGAAATAATATTTATATTTCTTATTTTATTATTCAAATAGTCAATAGTTAATCCCTATAAATAATATGATTAAATATAATGTAAAATAAAAAATAAAAAAAATAAATTTTCAGGAGTATAGAAAGTAAAATATAATAAAACTGACATTCAAAAATGTAAAATCAAAATAATGGGTAACTAAGGAGAAATGATAAATTTTCAATTCACAATGAATTATATAATTAGATTTAGTTAATTTTTTAATAGTCCATGATATGTATAGATGATTTTGAATAATATTTTTTTCAATTAATATTTGAGTAGTTCTAATATTTTCTTAAAAATTATGTTTTGAAATGAATTTTTTTTTGTTTTCAATATGATAAACCAATATTGAAGGAATGATCTCTCAACAAGAATATTTACTTTATTTAGAAAATTATATAATATTTCATCATTTTGTAAAAATTAATTTTTTTGGTATGATGAATTTCCAGTGAATGTACTTCTTAATGTGGATATATTTTTATGTGGTCTTATCTAGCTAAATATATTCTATGACTCCTTCCATCCAATAGTATTTGGTTGCATGATTGTTAATTCTATCATTATTGCCAGTTATTTTGATCTTTCTAGTTTAATCTTTAACAAAATATAAAGACACTGAGTTTTCACTCATTATTTCCCTTATATTACTCAACATTATTATGAAGATGATTAGTTATTTTAGATATAACTTTTATATTGGGAATAAGTTTTTTTTCATTTTCTTATCAATTATCAATTTCGTAAATAATACTTCCATTTTAATTTAATATTTATATAATATTTTCATCATCTATTTCAAAACATGCTTTTAATTTATACTCATAATCATTTATATATGTAAATCATTTGAATGTTATTTGATACATTTATTTCTATTTAAATATTTAATCTATCATTTTATTAATTGTTTAAGTAGATCATTCATCATAATCTATAATTCAAAAATGTTCCTCAAAAAACAACTTATATTTCATACAAACATTTTAATCCTAATTTTAGATTCATAAAGCCTTTGGTGGTTCATTTTCTAATTTATTATTTTTATTATTTTTTTAGAATCTTCTCATTTTAATACTTCTATCACATTACAATGAATAACAATCGGAAGATGTATATCCCTCACTAATACTCCATGCGTCCATGTTTTTATTTAATTAATTAAATTTTTCTAATAATAAATTCTTAGCATTCTTCATTATTTATTCTTTAACTAGTGACAATGATGTAGAAAACAACTTAGAATTATTCATTTATTTAATTAATATTTAATGAAATCATTCATTTTGACCATATGTCTTCAAAAGATCATGACATTTATAAAATAATTTTTTTCTTTTTTTATTGAATATAATTATTCAAATATTTACAATTCTTCCTTCATTACGTTATTCGGCACTAGAATCTATTATATTTTTTTTTCATTGTAGTATACCTGTTTGGAATTTTTTTTTGGGAATTATGGTGGCTATAATGAAAACTAATTTTAGATTTATATCATTCTCTATATATCTATTCATATTATCTTCATGTGTCATTAATTTAATTATTATTCCAACTATGACTTCTTAATATATTGATATGAAGATAAATCATTACTCAAATGATATTAATGAATATTGAAAATAGTTTAAAATGATATATTTTTTTGTCAAATTCAATCACGAGTGAGAAGATGATAATTCTCAATGTCTGTATTAGAAAAAAAAAATGAATCCATTTGATCATGAAAATACTAATAATCATATCAATCAACTATAAGTTCTCAAATTGGATTTATATTTTAAATTAATCTGACATTAATCAATGCAAAAACATAAAAAAAAGTATACACGTTTTTTGTGTGTAAGAAAATTGGAAAAATATAAAAACCAATAAATTAATGGATAATTAATAATGAAAAATATTAGTTTGAGTCTCATATTTAAAGGATTCATTTTATATAATAATAAAACATTTATTATTATACAGTAATATATTTTTAAAAATTAATTTTAAAATAAAAAAATCAGCCTCAGTATATATGTTCCTTTTTTTGTCAAATACTAATGACATCGAATATCAGAGTAAAAATAACATATATAATAGAAATTCATATTTTATGGAACAAAAAAGGTGAATAAAAAATAATTTACCATATGTTTAAAAAATTAAAAATGAATGATTTATTGAAGTAGAAATGTAAACATAATATATTACTGAATGTTGTTAAGACTAATCATTGAGTATTGGTTTGAAAACAAAATACCCCCTTAAAACATAGATTTAAACTAGAGTAAATGTTTTATCTATAGATTTTATTTGGCAAATCCAAAACATTTAAATTATCTTAACAAATTTTAATCATAAATCAATAATATTGGATCTACCCACCTTACCTAAGATTCCCAATATATTCCAAATTTTTATTATCCCACTCCATCTACCTAAAGAGCAGCTTATCCAGAACCTTGGTTGGAAGCTTATCACATCCTAAAAAATAACTAGTACCATAGTATTCCAAACATATAGATTGATATATTATTTGTGTACCTAAATGTTATGAATACATAAACAAACATTTTAAGGACAAAATGATTATAATAAGAAAAATAATACATATACCAAGAAAACCCCTGAATAGTATCCCTTAGTTACAATATCAAAAATGTGAAATTAAATTGAACATATTATCCATTAGTAATAAAAAATTATAAATCATACAAATATATATTATTTTAAGGATTTAATTTAGTGACATTTTTTAACATACTTATTCTAAAATTTGATATATGTTTCCATTAAATAAATTATTGTAATAATCTTTAACTGTTAATTTCCAAAAAAAACTCAATGTCAATTATCACTATATCAAACGAATATATAAAAAAACCCAATGAGTATAACCTATATCTTTATCTATTGGTGAGTTGAATCTACACGAGTATAGTTCTTTATAAAACTAGTAATGATTTTTTATTTTGAATTATTTAGATTACTAATTTTACAAAAAAACATTGAGCAACTAGTAATATAGAATTCCTTAGTCTATCGAGTTTTTCAAAATCAGTTGAAAATTATTTTTTATTAAACCTATAGTTATCAGTAATTTATTAATATTATATATATGAAAAAATAATAAAGTTATGTTAAATAATATAATAAATGAACTTTCTCATGGATTTCCAAAAAAAATCTAATGTGAGTCAATTAATCAATAAAACTCATGTAGAAACTCCATATAATGTCTATTTCATTGGATGAACAACATTTCTAAAATTTTATAACTAATACTCATGTTTTCTATATAAAAAATAAACTTTTGATGAAGAATATAATCCCCCAATATAACTAAGAATATTATTTTGGCTATAATCTCCAAATCATTGATCATATATTTAAACTTCTGGGGACTCCAATATCTAACCCATATGAAATTGAAATACACCTTTATATTTAGGTGCACCTGATCCCAAAACTATAATAATCACATTACTCCATATAATCGACTAAATCCTATGGAACTTTAAAAAATTGTGTACTTTTCATCCATTCAATCACCTCATTAATGGATTTTTATGCTGCTTTGTTTACAAAAATGAATTCACTTTTAATGAAAAGATATTAAAAGGATAATTAATACATGAAAATTATACAAATACCTCTTATAGTACCAATCCAAGTAAATAAAGCAATGCACCTCAGACATGATATATAGAGGGTCCAATTCTAGAACTACATTGATTTTCCTATGTCTATAGATACATCAATAATTTATATTACATTACTAGGAATGTGAGACATCCAAATCCAAAACATAAACTATGAGAGATTTTCTTATAACTGGTGAACCAACAGTTAGTCAAATAATATCCTAAAATGTAATTTTTTCTCATAATCTAACATAGATTAGAATAAAATAACATTGATAATGTCCACCACAAACCAAACTAAGAATGGTTTATAGTTTTTTCCATAAGTTTCACATTATAATTGGAGAATTCATCACACTAAATAGAATAACCAATTTATCATTATTCAAAAATAGACATTATATTTCCATTTATAAAATTTTGTCCTCATGAATAGTAAACTAGTTGAACTCATTCCTAAGGTAATTCATTGGGAACTATATATAACCTTTCAGTTTCCCAAAGATGTCTAATTTTTTTGTTAATGCATATTTGATTCAAATTATGTCTTGGTTCTAATGATGATAATAATTAAATTTTCTCAGGGTCATTTATAAATTCATAGTGAACTATATCATAGATACCAAGTGGGACATAATGGGTCCAATGAAACACATCTTCTTAATATTTTACAACTACACCATCAACTCCCATTAATCATTAAAAGCAATTTAATATACTATAGAGGTTATTAGTTATGAATTTTAGTGAATTTTTTATATTTAACCATATCCACTAATTAAGGTTTTCCCAAAATTAATTTAGGGATGATATCATGTATTAATCCACTACTTTTATAATCTATGTCATTAACATTACATATGCACAATACGAAAAACTCAAAACTAATGCTATATAGGATACATAATCCTCTTCATGTTCCCCAATAAAAATGTTAATTGGTCTTTCTCACGATTTAGAGAGAAACATTTCACATACACCCATAGGAACATAACTCTAAAATAGTGAATGTATATCTAGAATTTACCATGGGTTACTTATAAATACCCAATTATGTAATTTGGTTTTATTGAGACTTCTATGTGATTCAAAATGATGATATATCCATTGAGAATCCGTTAATACTATCAGTACCCAAACAAAGTGAGTGATCGAGCCACAACTACCCTAAGGTCTCCTACACATGCTATGGGATGAAACTAGTGCGGAAGTAATAAATAACATGGGGAGTCCTTTCCAATGTACTTTTATTCACACACATAGACATATTGGTGTATATTTTCATATTTATATATTAATAGATGAAACACCACTGGAAATTAAACAAACCATGCATAACCTATAGGGTGTAAAAGAGTAAGACAATGAAAAATAAAATATAAATTGTTGGAATTGGAATGGATCAATATGTTTCAGTGGTGAATTTGATGACATAAACTATAAATGGTGTTCTTATCCTTGCAAAATAGGAGCACGACTAACCATGAAGGAGCATGATGATATTGGATCATTTCATGAACCAAAATACCCGAAAATTTATTAGATCATCTAACCCATTAGTATCTAAAGGACGGATACATGTACAAGACAATATTTTCGATGTCATGGAATGTTTTGAATGCCAAAAGTTAACACTTTTCATATATCATTTTAAGGTGAATCTAATTGATAGTATTCTTTGGATAATAATACTACAGATAAAGATGATATTTATCCCATGTAATTGGAATCATTCATATATATTTTCCAGGAAAAATATTTAAATAATGTTTCCAAAATAGTACGGGGAAACATTTCATTGTGTTTAAGAAAAAATATAATGATTTTGCGGCTGTATATGAAGAAAACATGACTATATTGACTATATTTTTGCCTAAAACTATACGAGAACTGTTAAAATAAAATTATTATGTTCTACTCCAGATTAAAAATAGTCTCTAAAGATACTTGGACTCTCGATAATTTAATATTTATGAAAACTATGATTGTTGTGATGATAATTTTGAACCAAATATCACCGACACTTACATTCCCTGAGATGTCAAGTGTATAAAATTGTCAAGGTTGTAGGAAGTAGAGAATAAACTAATATAATTTTTTTGAGGTAAACCTAATACATGGTCCATGCATGGGAAAAACCTTTTTTAGAATTTATTTTAGGATCTAGAATGTCTTAATGGTGTTACAAGTTTGGCCACAATATTTTTGATGGAAAGGAAATGATTCTTGAACAATCCAACAATGATATAATTGATATACAATAAATAGTAAGATGTTTTAAGTACAATGATTTAGGGAATTTTGGTAACCTATGTTGGAAGAAACATACTTGGGATAGAAATAATTATTATTAGAAGTAGAATGGGATAGAGAAGTCATTTTAATCTTCAACAGTTTATGTTTGTAAATTTGGTTAAGTGATGGACGCTCTAGGGATTTTAATATTTTTCAACAATTTATCACAAGACCAATTCCTTGGGTATACCTATTTTAATGATTTAAATAATTAAAATTAATTTGGAGAAATTTATTAAATTTCCAAAGATCTATCAGAAATATTTTAAAATTTTATTTGAGGAATAATTCCACTATAAGTATGGATGTTTGTATAATGGTGTTGGTTACCCGTATGGTTATATATCTACAAAATGATTATGTTTTAACATTGTGTATTACTCTTGAACTTTGGTGATTAATGAATTATCTTATCACAAGAATTTTTGATTATCTTACTATGTTTTATCCATTTCTATTATGGTATCCAAAGGTAAGTGGAACATAATCATCTCCTTTTGAGGATTACCAGATCCATTAGATGTTGATTCAAGAGATATTGGCTTAAAAACTAATGATGGATCAAATTTTTTTGAGAAAGGACTGATTTGTTTTGTGGAAAATGATTAAATGATGAATATATACTCCTCAATAATATCTATTTAAGTATGTAGTTAAATTAGATAGTGAAAGAGTCCTTGAAATATAGGGAAAAGGGTCTTGAAACAAAAATATATAGTATTATCGTTGATTTTTATGATATAAATGACCTTTTAAACTAATTTAAATTATTTAATAATAGTAATTAACATTCTCTGGATCAACCACTTTATTGAGATCATTGATCTCTATCACTCTCCATCAGAAGATGATATTTACATTTCTCTTTCATTTTGATGTTTTCATTTCCCACATAGGATCTCCATCATGAGATCCTAGTTACATAAGATTCATAATTTCTTATCTCTCTTATCTAGTGTATATTGGATCAACTATTTTATGCTATCAATTTCTATGAAGTATGCCCATAAATGTTAATCATTAGATAACCATGATGAATTTTGTGGGTGAAATTCATTTTATGGGGGTATGATGTAACATCCTGATATTTTATGAAATGAATTATTTAAAATTAATTTATATTATTTAATTAATTATGATACATAGAATTCATAGTTAATCTTCCATCTCCAGGAATAACATGATTATCTTGTGTTGCAGGTATCATTGACATCATTTGATGAATAATGTTACATACAATCCTGAGTCTTATAGGACTATGATATACTATTGATAAATGCATTTAACATGATAGTCATCACCAAGACATTGGAATGGATGAAATTAATTATCTTAAATAAATTATAAAATTATAGTCTATAAATTTTAATAAAATGAATTCATTAGTAACTAATTATTTAGAAATTAAAATAACATGTAATTGATTATAAATTATTTTTTTGTGGAAAACTATTTTATTAAAAAATAGTGCCTTATCATTATAAATTAAATTATCCAATATTATTGAAATATATTAATGGAAAATATATGTTATATATTAAATAGAATTTTATGTAATTCATCAAATATTATTTATAGGCCTAAGATAATAATAAATTAAATTTTAATCATAAAATATATATTTTTCTAAAATATAGTTTTTTCATATTTTAACAGTGCACCTATTTTAAAAATATATTTTGAAAACTCTAGAATTATTATATGAAAAATAAACTTCATTTTTTAATGTGAAATAAAAATTTACATTTGGTTAATTCATTATATATTTATGAAAACATTCATATTTTGATGAATAGTGAATAATAATAAATTTTAATTTAAAACTACAATTTCATCTAATTTATTTATATAGTTAAATTATGTTTTGAATTATTTTTAAATTATAATTAGTAAAATTTTAAATATATTACTCCAATTTATGTCATTAATTTCACTTTATGAATAATGTTTATATGAAAATTTAGAAATCCTTTGCACATATTCACTTTAAAAACATGTTTTCCCAAACTTTTTATGGTATTAATTTTATTTTATTTTATATCACTCATATGATTGGAATTTGGAAAAATTGATTCCATTTTGGGAATAATAATAATTTATAATTTCTATTTATTTGACAAATGTATTTTTTTCAATAATATTAAAAGAACAAATAAAAATTAATTAGATTGATTAAAGTAAAAACATGTTTACATTTTAGTTAAACAATAATCATAATAGAAAAAATGAAATACAAACATGTCCATGAACCATTTATTTCTAAGAGAGATAATATATATCTCAATTTTTATATTTTCTTCATATATATAGTATTTAAAAATATAAGAACTATCATTTATTTACATCAATATTATCTTTATGTTATGTTTTGTGTTAAAATTAGAAAATTTATTTAATTCTATAAATCTAAAAAAATTTAATCAATTTAGAATTTTGATAATAACTTTTACAATATTAATCGAATTAATATGGTTGTTTTATTTTAGGATTCATTTTTTGTGGGATACAACGTTGTCTTCCAGACTATGAGCTAAACCAGCAATCTAAAGCCCTGAAAAATCAATCAACATGGGAAATTATTCGAGTTGATTCTGTGGACCCCACCTCAGTAAAATAACCATATATCCAGCTAAAAAACAACAATTATTTTGATTATATTTGGATTTAGAAGATTATTCACATATGATTTTCCAAATTAATTTCAAGGGGTTATGCCCTGTTCAAAGTGGTCAATAGATTCTCAACATTGAATGGAACTTTGTAAACATTCATGAAGAATACAATTTCAGAGTAATTAGGCGATAAATTATCCTACATATAGAATATGAAGCTAAATTTATTTGTTAAAATTACCAACATATTTTTTATGAACATTCTATAAGGCTACATTTGATGATTCATTCAATCTAAGGGTGTACCACATTGATTCTTTTGAGGAATCATTATTGATTCAAATTTTCAATCATTGATGACCCATTATGAACTGAAACTCTATTAATAGTCAGTTATGAAACCCCAATCACTCTTCCATCCTGAAAAATAATATTATAGGGGTACGTTGAAGATGATATTGACTGGAGAGTAATGATCTGGATAACATCGATTTTATAGGATGTTTTTTTCGGTTTCATTTATTTTTGTTTTATATTACCATGTAATGTGAATTCATATTATAATTAATGTGTTTCTCATTCTTCTTCAATCATTTTTTTCTATTTCAAACCTAATCACATTTTCTATCATCCATTTTTCCATCATGTCATCTTTTCACTTTTAAATTGTATGTGACATACCTGAGGATTATATCTGGGAGAGGATTCAGAACATTTATTGTTATTATGTTTCAATACAAAATGTAATTTTATCTATTTCAGTGAATGTGATAGTATTTCATGAGTGTTTTTCTCATCCTCCACGATACATTTTCGTATCCATTTCCATTATTTTATTCATTATTTTTCCCTTCAATCTCTATTCAAATACCTTCATACGGTGGTGTTGTGTTTTCCTAAAAGGATTAAATGACACATGATAGAGCTGGGTTATTTAGGAATTTTAATATCGGATGAGGTGTTATCCAAATTGACTATTGGGGTCATGTGGTATTTATCCTAAGGCGTACTAAAATAACACACTCAAAAAATCAATGTAATGTAATTCATTAATGAGGTTTCGCTACATATATTATGAAATATAATTTAATCCTTAAATAAATAACAAATTAATTGGCGTTAAAAACCCAAGACCAAGACATTTTTTTGTAATCATTATTGCGGAAACATTATAAATTAGATTTAAAATTTTTAATGCATTATTCTCATGTTCATCAGAATCCCCATAACAATAGTTTCTAGTAAATAAAAAAATTACATTAGGTTAATTATAAATTATTAAATAAATTCACTACAATGTTCCCCAAGTGAGAGAAATCTGGTTAGATTCTATGATGAGTTAGGTAATTAAATAGATTTTTACATGCCCTATGACATGTGTTTATCAAAACTGTATCTTTTTTCAGAGAACTATATATTTATTTGGATAAATCGTTATAAATTCACATTTTTCAAAATATTTATTTATTGTTTTCAATAATAAAAAACATAAAAAAATTTCATATTTTGATTATTTATTCAAATTAAAATAATTATTCACGGTTTGATTGGTCACATGTCAAAAAATAACAACAACTATAATAACAAAAGGAAGAATTGTGTGAATTATATAATAGATCCCAGATGAAATAACTTATGGAAAGCGTAAAACAACTAATTAGTAATGCTAAAATATTATTTTAATATGTTTGTGCATTATTGGTCCAACCCGACCATATGTGGGTGAAAGAACATGAGGTTGTGATGGATAAAATTTTACCACTCATCATTGATGCTTCTTTACATTTTGAGGAAAATGTGTAGGTACATGATGATTCATTTGTCCTCCCTCATCCATTTCTAATAGAGATAGATGAAAATGAATTTTTTTATGAGCTACATGTGGGAGATCAAACTGAAATGGATGAATTATGGAACAAATTTTAGGAACTACATAATATCCATGAACATTGTAAATAAAAATATCCACCACCAATTCATATCTACCATGATATAGAATAATAATATTCCCAATTAGTGGAATTATACAAATGGATGGAAGATCCCAACTACCTACCTCCATCCAAAGATAATCAACCCCAACAAGAACTTTCCATCAAATAAAATTTTTATGTCGAACCAATACTGGGCGATGGTAAATTATTGAACTCAAACTCATTTAATTTTATTGAAACTACTTTGTTTATTACTCCCTATTATGTTTAATTTTTAGAATCAGATGAATCTTATTATGTCTTGGTGTATGAAGAGGAAAATTAAATTTCAATTATGGAGGAACACCTAGTGCTCTATGAATACATTGAATATTTTTTCTAGGGAGTAAAATATGATATATTGGTGTATATTCTAAAATAAAAAGAGATGCACAATTCCAAAATTAAAGGGAAATACTATGAAATTAAATTTTTAAATTTAAATTTTGAATCTCCATATGATTATTCTTTTAATATATTACATCTAGATAAACCTATGGACTATGAAGATTTCATTGAAAAAAGTAGAAATTAACTAGGAGGAGGTTCCATAATTCGTCTTACTAACACTATTCATGTTTCACATAATTGAAAATGGGGTGAATTTAGTGTGATAGATACATTGAATTATCCTAAAAAAGAACATAGAAATTATTGTTGGGAAGAAAAAGATGTGGTGGATCAAGTATAAGAAGATCCACCCATAGACATGTTATGGATAATAGATCTTACGTACCTTCTAGAGGTATTAAGAATTTAGGGCCCACTTGGAGTTCATACAATGATTTATCATTTCATTCATTATATGTATTTATATTCAGTTTTCATTTTTTGGATTAGTCCAACTTGAATACCGCTCCATCTTAAATGAAAATTTAATTATTATTAATTTGTTAATATTCATATTACGGGTAATTATAGAATAAAGAATCCCAAAATACCTAAGGAGGTATATGAAATAATCATTATTTCAAAAGGTAGTCCGCTTTTAATTTTTTTATTTTAAACTCAATAAAGATTTTTTAAGAAACATGTTTTCAGCATTAATCTATAATTATTCATTCTGAAAATTGAATTGTTGTTTTACTTGACATATCTAGGATACATGATTTTCATAGGAAAATTTTGTTTCTATGATTTAGATTTAATTGTTAATGAAATTGAAGAACTAAAATAGAAAAATTAATTTTTAAATTTAAACCTATATATTGAAATGAAGATTCATGATTTTAAGGAATTAGATGATTAATATAAATGAAATTTCCCTAATATTTTTCATTATTTAGATTTCAAATTTAAGTGAAATTATTTTTTATTATTATCCCTGAATTTAGTGGATATCCAAAACCATATGCCTTATTCCTAATATGATTTATGGATAAAGAACCTTATATTTATTCTAGAGTATATTTCACGAGTGGTCATTGGTCATGTCACTGACCAGAACTTTAATTTGAACTTTTAAAGGCTATGACAGTGCAAAAAAACATTTTAAATGAATGATGATTTTTTATAGACAACATAACCTTAAAATTTGACTTTTTCATCAATACTTTTTTTATCCCATAGATACCATGAATGAAATTTAAAGGAATGAGCCATG
Organism: Viscum album; assembly: GCA_963277665.1. Taxonomy (NCBI): domain Eukaryota; kingdom Viridiplantae; phylum Streptophyta; class Magnoliopsida; order Santalales; family Viscaceae; genus Viscum; species Viscum album. Next base: position 706,229,992 of record OY728155.1, read on the forward strand.
TTTCAAGATAGTTTTATCCATTCATACCAATCTCAAAGTATTTTCATGATATTTTAATGTCCATGAGTTGGGGTGAATGGAGTTATGGTGGAAGGGATAAAATAAATTGTACAGAATATGTTTGGGGTGAAATTTTGGAAAAAATTAATGGTTTTTGATTCATTACAAGTACTAAATTGTTTTTCCTTCTTTAAAAAATTAAAAAAAGGAATATGTTGTAAGTTAGACGAATATAAATCATCATCAATATACCAATGATTTTTATCATGTGAGGTTCTGTGGTGGATTTGTGTTTTATTATAATATTAATATTTTAAAGAAATTTTACACTAAAAAATAAAAAAAATTGATGAAGATTCAATATGGTTCATATGATTTATTAGGATTTAGTTATGCATGACATTTGTTTTGAGTTATGGGAAAATGAGGAACTATACTTATAAGGGTACATTTCCATACATATTTATTTTTGATATCATACATTTCACTTAATAGATAAACCTTCTCTTGAGCCTTAATTTTCAATCATCGATATCTACCATCCATAAGCCTTGTATTCTATTGATGATTTAATTAAATCACTAATTACGTTATGTGAATTTTTTATTTTAATTTATATAATGTAGTTACATTACAAGAATATGGATTATTATCATGTTGATGTGATATTATAATAAATCTACTTGAATTATATCATGAGTCATTAGAGAAAATAATACCTTGTTAGGTAGATCATGATTTGTAATATTTAATATTAAGGAATTAAGGAATATAAATGAAAGAAAGAAAGAGTAAAATTATATTTCAACAAGTGAAAATAAATTTTGTTAATTCATTGTTTGTTTTAAAATTAAGACATTAAATTCATATTTTTTTTAATATTTTATTTAACACTGAAAATAGTTTGATATTATTTCTTGGAATTTGAATATTAGTAACATTGGTGCCCTCAAAATTACAGGATGAGATTTTATGATTGATAAAAATAATAGTTAATGTATAGGAGAATTTAGAGAGACAATATTTCCCTATTTTTTTATTTTTATTGGTTCAATCTCTAAAAATTTTAAATTTGAGTTTCTTTTCAATTAATATTAGATTTTTGTTGTTTTTTGTGATAAAATTGGAATATTTTTTAATTTCAGAAATTAAAATGATTTTAATCACGTTTTTCTTAGAATATCATTTAAAATATATATCCAACTGATATGATTAATTTTTTCTAGAATTATATTTTTCGTTTTCTATAACTTTGTTCTTATTATGAGGACCTAATTTATCCATCTAAATCCTTGAAAGAAATCAATCAAGTTGTAAAATTATTCTCACCGACTGAGTGTACAATAACTCAGTAAATTAACCATATATCATAGTAAAAACTAAAATTGTAGTTTTTATAAGTTTAATTAAATGATAATTAAAAGAGTCACTTTCCAGATAATTTTCAAGGAGTTATTTACTCTATAAAGTGGTTAAAAGATTCCCAATAATGAATAAATATTTTAAAAACAATCGGGCAGAATAAAATTGATGTGTAATTTGGAAATAACATTTTATACCTACCTATGATGATGATAAAATTTTAATTTCAAATTCCAATCATATTTTCAAACAAATTTCTAGAATACTAAATTTATTTATTCATCCAAATCAGAGGGGTCCCATGAGGAAACATTCAAAAAAACATTCTGAAGTAAAATTTTCAACCATTGATGATCTATTATGACCTGATACTGATGAAATGATCTTTTATGATACCCCAAGTCCTATTCCATGACAATAAATAATAGTATATGGATCATTTGTATGGGATATCATTCTAAGAGGGATGCTCTGGATGAAATCCATGCTTTAGGTATTTTCTTTTCATTTATTTTCATTCTGTTTTATTTTCCCATCTAACATGTTTTCATAATTAAATTAAAGTGTTGTCTTTCTTCTTCCTTCATTTTTTTATTTTAAAACACTATTATCATGATCACTCTTACATATTTTAGTTTTATTATATCTTTTTAATATGTGATGGAGTTTTTATAACCTGAGGCTTGTCCATGTGAGAGGATTCACGGTTTTATTTTTCATTGTGCATCAATTCATCACATTTTTAATCTATTTGCAGGGGATGTGGGAGTATTGGATGTGTGTGGTGGTCATAAACAATATATCCTTTTCCAAATCCATATATTTTTTTAATAATTCTTTTTCATTCCCATATATTAATAAATACTTTCATATGGTGGAGTTGGGGTTTCTTAATGGGATGAAACAATATATAGTGGTGTTGAGTCTTTTCGGAATTAGATTCCTAGTAGAGGTGTTATACTATTTGACAATTAGAGAAGTTGTGGTTTGGTACACTGAAGGACTGATAAAATCACACACTTAATAAATAAATTTAATTTAATTCATTATTTATGTTTCACCTAATAAATTATAAAATATAATTTAATAAAAAAATAGATAATGAATGGGCCAATATTATCAAACCCTTGACCAAGACCATTCATCCTAACATTCATTATATCTATATTTTCATTTAGATTTCAATTATACATTACCATATATTAATTTTTTAATGAAAACCCACAACCATTATTTCCAATAAATAAGAAAAATAAACAACAAATTATATTATTTGAATTAGAAATTAGTGATTGAATCAAATGTAATTATTTTGATGTGAGATGACCTTCCTCAGCCTCTTTTCTGGATTAGTAAATTAAAATTATTTTCAAATTCCCTATGATAGGAGTGAATAAATGGAAAATACTCTACCATATACTACCTTTAAAAAATTTACAATTATTTAGATACATTATGTAAGTTATATGTCTCAACAGTGTTTACCTTTTTGAATTCATAAGAATGCCACTCCTCCTCCACTATAAAACCGAACTCAAAACCAAATTTTTTCACATATATAAATCATTTTAGATAATCCAAACCCAAAAATAATATCAACTCAACATCCCTTACCTTATTTTATAATCCAAAAATTCTGTGTAAATCCAACCAATTATTCCCTTTGGTGAAAACTGAAAAGAGTTTCCTGAATAAGATGTAATGTCCTCCAACATGCATTTCTATTTTAATTAATTATCATAAAATTAAATTAATATTATTCAATTATTATATAATAACATATTTATCCTAAATATTTTTAGATTTTTTATACTATGGTTTCTACCTACACATAATCACACATCGATCAAAGGGGTAGTAAACATACCCTTCACGTGTATGGAGGACTATCACCTAGTGAATTAATTTCATTCATTTTTTCCATTCCCAGATCTCTTGGTTAAGAATTACGATGGATAAATTATTTTATATTATATATGTGATATTTATAATTTCCTAAAAATTATATATTTTTTATATAACACATAAATTCATTATTTCCATTTTTGGGAATGTGAAAACATCGTTTGTGGAGGTGTGGGCTACCGCGTCCTCAGAGAGATGTGATTCATTCCATCATTAAATAATATCCATTATGTATGGGAGTGATAAAAATATTTTATATTAATGAAATATATATTTTATTAATTATATAATTAACTTTTTAGAAATATATTATATAGTTTTCGTTTTTACCTTCTCACACACTAATTTTTTTTTATAATGTCATTCGTGGACTTGTTGACCACCAACTACATGAAGCAGGGTGATTAATTTTACATCAAAATAATTAAATATATGAGTATATAGTTGTATATACTATGGTATATATATTGTATATATAATTATAGAAAGATAAATTTTACTTTACTTCTTTACATAATTATCATATGGAAATTGGAACATTCCATGTTCGTATGAATGATCTAAAATTTTCATAATTGTAATGTCTGTTAATTATTCATAACCATATTTCATGATTGGGTTTAAAAGCATAATTCAAGTACAAATATGATAATTGTTTCATTATTATTGTTCTAGTGAAGTTTTTGTAATTACCCCTTGACCTTAGTTTACATACCTATTTCATTCTTGACATAGAAACCGAATATGGCCAAAACACCTGATGTAATCTTAATTGTTTCAGTAGTTGTATAATAAATTATAATGACTGAAATAAAAGTAATTATAAAAATGAATATAGTTCTGATTCATGTAAATAATTAACATAATCTTATTATTCATGATGAAAAATATCCGCATGATAATAAGGACTCATGGTAAGGTATATCGGCTCAATGTCCATTCATTGAGACATATTTTGATGTTATACACCCCCCATTATTATTTTAGGTTCATATATAGACCATTTTAAGTATAATATCATTATAATTTTTATTTTCTTTTTATTTAATGTTTTTTTAAATTTTAATCGTTCATGGGGCTTATGATATAAATGTTCAATGTGGCATGGGAAACATTGAATGTTTAATGATTTAATTTTCAAATATTTTTCTCCATGTTAATATTCATAACATTATATTACATATTTGTTTATATGTATATAAAATTATTATAAAGGATATTTTCTATCTATTTTTAATTTCATTCAATTATTTTTAAAATGATTCTTATTACATTCTTTATATATAATATTTTGACAAATAAAAAATTTAATATTCTATTCCTAATTTATATGACAACAATGAATTTTACATCATTATGGACATTATTTTATTTTTTTCCCCATTTTCAAGATTTCATGTTTCCATAAATTCTAATATTTTTGGGTTTTTTGGAATTAAAAATAGTTTTTGAACAAATCTTATGTTTTTTTAAATGGATTCTCAAAAAATGTTTATTTTTATCCAAATTTATTTTAATATGTGTTTAAAAATAGTTTTATAGGGTTTTATGATGAAATTGTATTAATCTTGATATGGTAAATGATAATTATTTGAACTAGTTATCACGATAAAACATATATGAATGTTTGAGGCCCATTATAACTCTTTGGTTAGACTGATACCTCTTATATAATGGTTTCTACCACATTATAGATCATGAGAAATGAATGAACCTCATAAAGAATATTTGAAGGGAGATCCAAATTATATATCTATAATTAATTTTTTAGTAATAATGATGGAAAAAACCATATGGTAATTATAATTATAAAATTTTTGAAAATTTTTATGTATATGATGGTCTAGGTCACCAAAAACCAGTTTAATTTCTTTAATATGGGTTTTAATGATTTTCTTTGATAAAAATTGTTTTTAAAATTCATATGAAATTTTTTAATTCATATGAAATTTTTTATTTCATATTCTCAATGATCTTTGAATATAATTGATAAAATTATAAATGTTTTCATGTGTTCACCAAATGATTGGGTTCCATTTTTTTTATATCAATTTCTGACATTTTGTTCTCATCCAATGTTTTATAATGATTTATCATGGTTTAAGGATGATTATGAAAGCATAATAATACAATATGTAAGTCATTGTTAATTTCAATGAGAATAATTCATGATTTATTTTAGAAGTTTTATATTGGGGGAAAATGGAAACTAATATGAAGTGTCCACATTATATGTTATGGTTTTTTTATGTTTGAGTTATAGAATATTTATATATAAAAAACTCAAAATACGAGTTACCCATGGATTTAAATTGGTATCCAAAATCATTACACATATCATAATCAATTGATAATTCATAATTATTGTATTTGAGAAATAGACATAATGAATTTATTACCCATTCTTTTTAAATGAAATTTTTTTTTGGAATATACATGAGAGAAATATAAATCGTATTTAGGAATTCAAAAAAATGTAAATTGAGAGATAAAGTGAGTTTGGAAATTACTAGTCATAACACAAATGAATGTTTTATTTAGTGAGATATCGTACATAGATCCAAATTCATTATGTGTGCTCTAAATTTTAGTGAATAATTATTATTTATTAATCATTTATTTTATTCATAAAATTTTTAATTTTCAATATTCCTTTCCGATTATTTATTATCATACAGTATTAATTTATCTAATCATTTGGATTCATGCTAGAAAATTTGACGATATTCCCATCATATATCCAAAATAACATTTGTAAGTTCAATAAGGTCAATGAGATTTTTATTTTATCCAAAAAAGAATTATATTAAATATTGTAATTAATATTTTTTTAAAGAAATTATTCTTTTTAAACATGTTATTAATCATGGTTATGAAAAATAAAATGATGATGCAAAATAAGGTAATTTTTATTTTACCTTCAAATATTATAATTATATATAAAATATTATATTATTAAATTAAACTTAATTATATTTACATTCCATGAGTTTTAGTAAAAAAAGGAATCACGTCGCTTTGTCAGGCGGTGGTCTGCAGTACTCATGAACAACATTATCATTTTACAATGAATGGTATTTTAAGAAGGTATATGATATACTAATTTTCGTGAACTATTAAAATTATATCAATATCATACATAAAAATTATATATATCAACTATAATATCTATAATATGTAAAAATAGAGGACAAAGTAAATATGTTAATGAGGCTGTAGTCCTCTGTACACATGAATAATGGGTTTTCCCAATTTTATAGAAGATGATATAGAAGTAGCTTATTTAATTAACATAATAAAAAGTATTTATATTGAAGATATTTATTTTATTATTCATAATGATTTTGTTTAATTTTAATTAAATGGAAGAAGATATAAAACAGAGTTCAATGGTTAATAACGATACCACTTCTTGAGCCCACCCCTTTAGAATTAAAATTTGATCCTTCCTATATTATATTTATAATAAAAATTGGGCCTATAATACATGATAATAAATGTAAATCATGGATCTCAGTCAAATACAGTTAATATGGGTTCTCTAATAATCCTCATAACCTATCAGATGTATATCCATGAATGGTGATATATTGTGAAGTCACCTCAAATTGAAATTATGTTACGAGTTATTGTAAGACAATCCACCACACACCATAAAAAATTATTTCCTATTTATTTATTTAGAATATATGTGCCAATGTTCATGGTGATGTATTCAAATTTTCATGTAGTTATTGGTAATGGTTACATCTACCTCTTACACTAATTCCATCCATAATTCATTTATTTTCATACCATACACATTGATATATATTCCATGATATCCTTCTTTATATTTTCTCAGTAGAAGAGATCCCATATATCATGATACATCATCATGCATGATGGATGTATGGACACCATCACACAATGTGAACTATTCAAAATGTCACTCTTTACTTACAAATGTTATAGCATATATAGTTTTTTATCAAATATTCTAACTCATTTTTCTTCAATATTAAAATATACATATTTCACATTCCCTATAGTGGAGACCTTATTATTAGTTTCCATTCCATATTATTGAGAGTACATTATCTTTTGTACAAGGGTGGTTGATCAATAATTTGTGAATCAATATATTATAATCCTTCACCCATTATTCAAAATTACATCTCATTGATTTATATGAATATTGGATCCTTCTCAATTATCATCATTGATAAAATGTTCTACTCCATTTTACATAAATAATCAGCAACATTGTTAGAATTACTATCATTGATTTGGATTGATCAATCATACTACATGATCATATATAAGTAGATTCATTGGCACATATTAGTATCTTTCTATTTGAGTATATATTTTGGGATCTTATGGTGTGTTTATATTTCACACTACTCCCCATACAAGATAATTCTACTAGATTTTAAACATAATGTCCACTGGATCCAACTCCATATCATGTGTAGTGTTGTTCTTCTCATTAACATTCAATGTCCTAGAGGCATAGAATATGGAATTTTAATTTTTTAGTAGTATATTTCCCAATAACTTCTTGGAAAAATAATATTATACCAAAACAAGTTCCCTACATTAGTGTATTAGTGGATTTGGAAAATATTTCATTATCTTGAATTTTTTTCAAATGATAATAATATAATAGGTGCATTGGCTGATATTTCTTATTTAAGAAGAGTACCATAACACCCCAGGTTATAGTAAATTGGAGTATAAACCCCATTTCCTGACGGTTTTGTATATATTTTTTCCATATCTTCAATCACAGTGATGTACCTTCTCTAAGGATTCTTTGATATTGGCAGTAATTCGTGTATAATTTATATTAAAAAATAAACCACTAATTTAGGATGAATACCAGAAAACTATTCAATAAATAACATAGTATAATACCATACAATGGGAATGTCTTCCATCACGACCCTATCATTTCTCTCAATAATTTTGGATACCAATTTGTTCCTATAATGAAATTATATTGATTATTAAATAGACTATTCCATTGTAGATTCATCCTCTTCCTTACAATAGTATAGAATTATTGAATGAAATGAGAAATATATAGTGATATTCCCCTCCATAATGTTGATATTTTATTCATATAATGACATCCAATACATGACTAATATAGCTTCAAACATAGTATAATGATATTTTGTAGAATATTTGGTCTAAAAACATTAAATGGGGAGGAGTTATATACTAGGGACGAAACTGTATCTCTTTTAATTTATTAAAAAGATACCTAAAGCCTAAACTTATTTAGGTAGGAATTTGATACTTCTATTAAACATTCATGATAATAATGATTTCATCAAACTAGAATCAAATAGCATGTTCCATGTTATTGAAATAATATAATGAATAAATGTCACCACATCATTTTATATATCCACTTTTATAGGAATGATTGATTATTTTATCCCTTATTATTTGGCTTTAGAGTCTATTCTATTCATTTCCTCTAATAAACCTTAAATTAGGGAATTGGATTCTGAAATTGACATGTCTATTGTAATTGAAACACTTGAACATAGGATGAGTTTTGATCTGAAACATCATTTCATCTTCATCATTTGTTGGATTATTCATTTCCCTTCAGAACTAAATATATTGTAACACCTCTGTTACACATTTAAAACATCACTCAGTTTCCCTCAGATAGTTTCATCGATTCATCTTCTAAATACTTGTGATCGACGGTGTGTTAGTCTGTAGTTACTCCATTCTATTTTTCTATTTATAATCTTGAAGACAAATATTTTATAATTTTTTCTCAAGTACCACAAGACCGTAGAGAGTAACTAATATCCATATTATCTTTTTAGGGATGACATATAGTCTCTTTATATATATAAAAGTCCCAAATCAATAACTATTTACATCAACTGAACATTAACCTACTAACAAAATTCTCCACCTTAATTTTATTGTAAATGAAAAGGATGAGTATATACCATGAAATATTTTTTATGTTATCCTCATATACCCTGATGGAGGTAACATTCTTTTTCTTCAGGCACAGGAACACCCTCTCTATTTTAATATCGGGTGTTTAGGGGAAAAGGTTTTTGTAAAATGTTTTTAAAATGTACTTCCATTCCATAGATTTAATGTCTTATTTTTAATTTATGTTATTTATTGATGTCCATCACTGATCGACTTCTCCCTCAATGTCATAAATGGTAATCATTTTTCTTCTCCTTCATATATCATTGGAGGATATACAATATATTCATAATGGATTTAATAAAATTTCCATGACTATGGAATTATAAGATCGACTAAATGTTCATGGCCTTTGTTAGATAAAATACTCGGCACTAACATACTCATTATTGTGAGTAGGACTGTGTTCTGTATCATTCATGTTATCATTCATGACTTGTGTTGTTCGTAGAGTATTAATATGAGGTTATCTGATCCTTCTAACATAGAGTTAATCATTTCATTGGAAAAATACTCAAATTTCATGTTATATTGTTTATTGTAAAAGTTTCTCCTATTTTTTAACATTAACTAAAAATAAATAAAAATAATAATATTATACATTAACACATTAAACATAATCATATAAATATAAATAGAATAATGTATAATATATATATATATATATATTAGGTTATGAGTATTTAGTTTTTAATATTTTTTATTCATGATGTTGTTTCAAATTATTTTATCTAACCTAAAAAATTGTGAACGTGCTAAATTATAGGTCATAATTTGTATCATGAATTTACAAAGAAGATCCCCCAAAGAGTATCAAATAAGGTGTGTTTCAAGGAATGTTTTCATGAACCAGTTAATGATAAATTCCTAATCAATGTTCCCTTTTCAGAGTTAATACCCCCTAGATACAACTATATCAGATCAAAATCTACTTTTATTATCCAAAAAGGGATGTAATTTCACATGAACCGCTAAATATGTCCTTTAGAAAAACATTCCAGATATGTTACAATACATTGATTTATCCTTATATTTATCCCTAGGGTTCACACAAAAGCTTTGTCATTTTAGTTATTAATGGATAACTGGAAGTTTCTCTAAAATCAACTATTGTAATCCAAGACTTTGACACATGTTACTACTTCATTTTTAAGCATAAGTAAACAATAATTATAACCCCAAAGATCACGTGTCCAATTTTATTTGGTAAAAAAGGATCATTATAAATTAAATGGAATCTAAAAATATGAAATCGTTATTTATTCTAAATAATGTTATCCTAAATCCATTTAAACTCATAATATTGTATAGGATAAATTGGGGAATAACTAATAAAGTGGGATTAGATAAAAAACCAGTAAGAGAATATATATGGAAAGGAATCATAACATTTGAGTTAATTGTATAACTAGACCTCATAAATGATAAGGGTAATGGGTAATAAACTTGTAAAATAACATAATGAATAAGGAATCACATGAGCATGGAAATATATGAAATGTCATTGTAACATATAGCCTGACATAAACCTGAGTAAAAGATAACTACCTAGATAGTATCACATGGTGTAAGAAGTCCCCTAACACATTATTTTTACATCTTAATACCATAGTTTTCATCTCGTGATACTAAAGCCTTACCCAATAAATAATATCACTATCTAGGCACAACCATCATAACAAGTTCATGGTATTTTTTTTCTAAAATATGTAATAAATCAAAATTAATTATAACAAAATTACTCATAGAATGAAAATAGGTTTAATAGTCTTGACTAATATCATAATCAAATGATATTTCAAAATAAATGTATTTGATAAATGAACATAATGATTTTATTACCCAATCATAGGAAGGGAGGTTAATCTATGTATATATGTAAGATACATATATCAAGGATTTACAATTATTTTATATCATAATATATATGGATAATGTGAGTTAGAGAGAAATCATCATAACATAACGGTATGAATTTTTTAGAGAGAACCCTTAGAAAAGAGTCCCATGCAGGATCATTGTAATCACTAAGAGTTGGTGTGGTGTATAATTTATATCATTTTATTTTATGCTATCGATCTATTAAAACAAAATTTTTTCCTATTAATGATTTATCACTTTTATGAAAACTATTCTTTTAAAAAAACACAAAAGATCACAATACTATTAATGTTTCACTACTCAACAACTGTATATAGTCTTTTCAGTGATTAAAAATAATATAATATTAGAAAATCCACTTGAAAAAAATAATTTGGTGTCGTCAAAAAAGTAGTAAATATCCTTTCACTTGAAATTGACTACGATCAAGAACATAAATTTATGATATTTTTCTAGAAAAATTATGTAAATTAGATTTTATAAAAAAAATATAACCATATCTAATAGTTTAAAAAAATTCAGTATGTTTTTTTAAAAAAATTGACTTTTTTATCAAAAGACATTTAATTTCGTACCTAGTAGTAGGTACGAACATATTTGTCCATACTAAATATAAAAATCTATCTAAACACTATGTCTGATTCCTTTATCCATATAATCTCTCTGAAAATTAGTGGTTTTGGATATAATTCAGTCTAAAAACTAGTCATATACCTTATCTACAACAAAATAGAAGTCTACTCATTCCCTTTACACCTTATTATATAAACAATCTATCTTATTACCCTATTTTATTCTTTTTTCAGGATGAAATCTTCCATAAATTTCATCTAGTAATCCATACCCACAACTTATATTTTCAACACACACTTATTCCTCACATATACAAAGTTAATACTTGGTAAGACATATCCTTCACATTACATTGGCCAATCATAATTTTATTTCAATGAGATTGATTGATTATTTAGTCTGATTTGATTTGTCTAGATGTTCTATCTAGAACCTATTTTTGAAAAAAATATAGTCACTCTCACTTTTTATGAATGTAAAAAACAGCCATGTATGATTTACATCCATCCTTTTATATATTTTCACTATGAATAACAAAAATGGGAACTCGAAATTATTTTCCCCCTCAATGAATTTTTTTAAATAATAACATTATCATGAATTTATACCACTGAAAACATCGCATAACTCTATGGATATTTTTTAGCCTTCAGAAAAGAATCAAAAAAATTTATTCTTCAATAATTACTTATAAAAAAATTATGAGAATTTATCTATCGTTATAAAAATTATTTTTGATATTTACAATGAATTTTCAATTAGCATATATCATTATTATATAAAGATAATTTTATAATGATTTAAATGATCTTAACATATCATCATAAATTTTTTCCTAAAATTGATATTCTGGTAAAAATTCATAAAATTTATTTTTTTAATTCTATATCCAATCTACTGGGTTGATCATGATATTCTAAGAACAGTTTATAAAATCAAAAATAAATTCATCAATATTTGAGAAAATTTTTCATTCATTCACCTTTCATCCAACTTTATCAAATTTCATCAAATAAACTCTCCATTGAAATATGAATATATAAATCTAACTCTTTCAATTTTATGATCTCAAATAATTTAAACCTATAATTGATATTTTATAATTAAAATATATTTCATTTTATGTTAATGAAACAAACAAAAAATCAAACTCAATAATTTCATAAAATAATTTTTTGAATACATTATTGTACATTAACATTATCAAAACCACTCTTCAGTTACTTTTTTGAAATATAATCCCTGTCAATTTTTGAATTTTTTATTCAATTTCCAATACTTTTTGGACAATGTAATGAAAATCACTCTGCCCACACTCTGTGCAATCTTATTTCTTGATCCCATTCCTACTACATCTCAAAGAAAACATTTTATAGTCAAAATAATATTCTCTTCTTCTTAAAAAAATTACCATACATTTTTATAAGTATAATTATATTGAAAAAAATTTTATTATCATTTATTCACCAAATCTTATAAGAAGATATTTTTCTGAAACAATGTAACATGAATTTTGAGTCTAGAACCATATACTTGACAAACATAAGAAACCCTTTATGAAAATTAAATATTATGATGTTTAACATAATGTTAAGACCATTAAGATATTAAAATAATCATATTATTTTATTTCAGACATTTGATTTTATTTTTTGTTTTTGGAAATCCTCTATATTATGTCGTAAAAGCACTAATCCATAAAGACAAGTCAGGAAATAAACAAGACCAAAAAATTAATATTTTGAACAAAAAACATCAATTGATGGAATTTCATAAGAAATATATAATAAATTATCCTTTTTAGATATTTCATCATCTAATCACAATAATTTATAATTTGAGATTATTTTTCATAAAGACAACAAAAAACCAAAAACCTAGAAAACGACACTCCTCATCCAACTTGGTCCAAAAAATCTCCTCTGTATTTTTTCAATCAAGATTAATAATTCATTAAAGCTTCATAAATCCTTATATGGATAACTTATCAAAAATTATAATCATATTTGGGTTAATGGAATATTGTAATAAATAATCATTGATTAACGTATCCATATTTTCCAAAATCTGATACTTTGGAAGCAACATGTAAAAAACTTCTTGAACATCATACTTACCATCACTTAAAAAAATCTCATCACAACATGTCAATATTCAACTCATCATATCATGAAACTTTTCATGTTAGAACAGCGTTTCGTACAAGAAAATAATCAATCCTTTGAAATAGTGATAATGTTCACATGATAAGATCAAAACATACCTCTTTTAAAAACTCACCCAGAATACATGATATACTGAAGAGGATTAATATAAACAAATGGATAAATTTAGGAAACATAATATTTATACCCCATGAAAAAATATCCAAAGACAAGATATGAGATGGAATGAATCGCATACCTCAACCATGTAGAGATGGGAGTTGGACTCCCATGTTCAACCTGAATTTATAAAACATCAATTAATGATGGGTTTATGAATATGCATGAATATTGTCCCATTGTAGACTAATATTCTAAATCATTTCATTCAACTTTTAATTCTATTTGATGAAGTGATATTTTATGTCAATATTATTTGAATGAGAAAGTTACAATATATTTTTAGTTTGATTTATATCGACTTTTTTAATCACAACCCAAGGAAAGAAGTAACTTATCTTTAACTAGAAAATCATCCAACTGAGTTTTCATCCATATATGTTATGTTATAACTTGAGTGTAAAACTAATATTCTACTTCATATATTCTTAGAGTTATTGGAATTTTATTTTTAGTATTACAATGGAAAAATATTCATCCTAGAATGAATACTCTTCTAGATATAGATTAGCAAGCATCTGAACGTCCAGTCTAATCAGAATCTATGTAACCAAACAAATCATTTTTTCCAGAGCTATCATATTTTATACCAAAATAAATTTTACAATTGTTATATATGATAATTAATTTTTCAACCAAGTGATTTGATTCATTTGGAAAACATTGTAATATTTCACTCAATGTAAGAACATATACAATATCTGGTATTGAAGTAATAAGATATAACAAACATCCATTCATATTTCTATTCCTATTAATATCCACATACTTTAATTATATATATATATATAAACAACATGGTTCCTACTGGAATTGGTGTAGAAGAAGGTTTTGAATATTCCATGTAGATTTTCATAGTATGAATCTTTATATAATTTTCATAAATCAGAAAAATATATTTCTTCTTTTATTATAATTGTATGTAAAGTAAACATTCATTTCACTAAGCCATAATATTTGAAAAAACATCTTATTCTCTTAAGAAAACATGTAACTGTTCTTTTATCATTCCCATAAATGATTATATCATCAGTACAAATAATTATAATTATATAGATCAACTAATAATCATTGATATAGAAAATAATTTCAACCGTTTCATTCCTAAATTTTAATTTAATTATGCAGGAATCAAATTTGGATTTCCAAACTCTCGAGGATTTCATTCACCCTTATAAATATTAATTCAACTTTTTTACATAGCATTCATATTCTCAAAATACAAACCCCCAACGTTTTAAATATATACTTTTTTATCACGTTATCTATTATTAAATTAATACTTTACGATCATATGAAAAAAAATTGTAACCTCATTATGAATAAATAGGAAAAAAATATTATAATTTTTCCTATACATTCTAATGAAAAAAATGTCTCTTAAAAATTTATGAATTAAAATTTTTAGTACACTTTTTAAAAATATCATGATTTTTTCTTATCACATGCCCATAGTTATTTAACATGTCTCATTACACCAATTTTGTATCAATAACATTATTATTATTTAGATTTCGTACAATTTTTCTAGTCAAATTCTTCTCAATCTTGTACGACTCTTCATTAATAACATGAATCCACTCCTGATGCTCAAATAATTCATTAACATTTTTTGGAACAACTTCTTAATAAAATGTATTATGTTAAAAAACATTTATGTTCTTATAATTTGAACATTTTTTATTTTTCAGCAATGATGTTTGGTACTTTCTGATTTTTCCACAGACAATGATAAGATTGATAATGTTCTATATCATAAATATAATCACATGATTTTTAATATTGTATATGTGTTGCATTAACCTTTTTGTAAATTTTATCATGTTGTTCCACAAAAACAATTTCACCTTCCCATCATCCTTATAAGTATCAATTTGTTAAAATTTATCTTCATTATTTTTATAAAACTTGACATTTATAGAATAAATAATTTTCGATTTTTACTTATTGAGACATATATATCCTATAATATTAAAATCATCAAAAATATAAATTAAATAAACCCATATTTGGTCAAATTAATAAAGATTTATTGTTTTGGTTTGTATGGTACACGTATTCCAAAAAACACTATTACTGTTTCAAATATGCAATTTTATTTTAGAAATTTTTTTAATGACGAATATCATAACATGTTTTATAAAAACTCTTATTTTTAATGTAAATAGTTTCACTCATAGATGGAAAATGTATATACTGATAAATTCCTTTTTTGGTCAACCTTCTATATCCCATCTACACCAATCCTCAACTATTTTTTTCAACTACACAATTATGATGTGTTGTGTACGGTGAATTGAACTCATTGTGAATAACATTTTATTCAAAATAATATTTCAATTATAAATTTTTGTATTCACCACCATTGTTAGTTCCAAAAAAATTCAAAAAATATCCATGTTCCATTTATTATATTCTCTTGAAACTCATAATTATTGTTATGAGAGTATAATTTATGTTTAAAATTTATAAAACATGTAATATGATAAAATAAAGAATGAAATAAAAAATATTTTTTCATAGAATTTTTATTGGTTTCTCACTATCTCAAAAATAATCTAATGAATTTCCCATATGGGATCAGTAGAACAAATTTCCACTTCCTTATGTACTATGTTTTTAATATTCCCTTTCTTTTCAATTAAAGACACTAATCTCTTCTTTTTATCATATCAAGGAAAATATAGAAGTTGTATGTCCTGGATAATTTTATTATATTCCAATGAAAATATGTTACTATTTTGTTTTCACAGTTTATTTTCATTCACCATGAATAGATAACAAGAATATTGTATATCACTAACTTGAAACAAGTTCTATATTGTATGTTGGACTCTCGTAAAACAATTTCAATATTCAATTATTTTCACAATATAAATATATTTTATGATCAAAATTATTACATTTATCACAATGTTTTGAAACATATAGCATGATATGGTTGAGCTTATCAATAAAAAAGCCCTTTTAAGATTTTAGTTTTTCTTTAGCAATAATAGTAGATCCATTGCCTTTGATTTTGAAAGATTAGCATTTCCCAAATTTATTCTTTCTTCATTACAAAAATCCACATTTTTCAAATCATCGGATCTCATTTCATAGGTTAATAACATCCAATATCCAAAATATAGGGTCATTCCCATTTTGTATCATTTTGAGGAAATTTAAACAACAAGGGAATTTCCATTTTATATATATTTCTTTTCCAATCGGATTTTTGGAATTATGATAATGAATTTTCATACTATTTATTAATAAAGGAAAAAAATTTCATGATTTCTTGGATATTCACATATTTAAAAAAATATTTTCCAATGGTTGGAATTTGATTTGACCATTCATAACAAAAATCTTAGGTTTCCTTCATTGATTGTATTTAATATCTCTCAAACATTTATTCTAGTTACTCATTGAATTAATTTACTGTTTTTTATTAATCGAACATGTATTTTTAATATGGAAAAATCCCACCACAATACCATCAATATCAATTGAAATAATACATTCCACTATAACTTCCATAGTACATAAAATTCAATGCATTCTCTCCATGACATTTTTTCATTCCATATTATGAATTTTATGAACCATAAAATTTATATTATCATTCAAAATTGTCTTCTTAATCTTTGATCTCTTACCATAATTAATAAAATCAAAATATATATCGACATGTGATTTAGATTTTTAAATTTTCAATATATCTCAATTTCCAATATTGTCAATTGTGGATATATATATTATTTTCCTAACATTATAAATCCTATTGACATCATAATTTTTCATTTAACCATTTTTTGATCTTTCCCAGGGTCACAGTTTTCATAACACTCTCCAGTTGTAGAAATATTGTTTTTGAAACTCATAATTCCCTACTCAATTTTAGAGATCATTTGTTAATAATGTTCTAAATCATCCAAAATAAATTTTATATATACATAATGGTGATTGTTTTGAATATTGTTTTTGAATATATTTATTAAAGTCATTATTCTATTCAAAAAATATAGAATCCTCTTCATGAAAAGATTATTGATTGTTTGTTAGAGAATATTACTTATTTATCTTCTTGATTTTTTATTCATGTATTAGAATTTCTTGATGAATTTTTCTGAACACCCTTTCTAATTAAAATTATAAATAAGTCACTTATTTAGAACAAGTAATTTTAAAACCAAAAAAATTGTCATCATTTACATTTTCAAGATAAGTGTTTTCCATACAAACATTAATGAATTTTTATTTTCAACTTTATTGTCATCATCTTCATCATAAATATATAAAAATAATCTTTTTTTTTAATTTGGATAACTTTTTGTCAATTACATTTTAATTGGATTTTTATTTTTTCAATATTTTTTAATGGATTTCCTCTATATTTTTTAATCTTCATCGTGTTCTTCATCATTCATTAATTGAGCAAAATATGAAGAAAAATAATGTATATATCCACAGACAATGTATTTAGTAGTAACATAAATATTTTATCTTCCTATTACTATTTTCACATTATTATAAAAAAGTAAAAAATATATCAATTTTATTACTAACATAATTTTTGTTATCGGATTCATTAACTTCTTCATCATTGATAATCTTCTTCGAATTTCTATTCCTGAAAACATTGATAGATGTTTCAAGATCAAATGTTTCTTTTATTTTCATATCATTCGGTTTTATCATATCATGTATAATGATATTTCTATGTACATAATCTGAATATATATTTTTAGGATATCTTTCATCAAAAGTGGAAATTGTGACTTCAAACATGTCAGGAATAATTTTTATAATCTTACCAACAATAGATGATCATCCGTTCTTATCACTAGGACATATTATGTTTTCTATGATGTCATTCCCCCTATAACGTATTATTAAATAGATTAATAGTCACCCATTTTGAGAAAATCTAAATTCAATCTCTATAATTGTAAATTTCATACATTAACTTATCATTTTTTTCAGAGACATTTTTAACTTTTTCACTATTATATTGGAAGTTCCAACTCCCTTTACTCTATGAAATTCATTTTACATGAGTGATTAAAAGTAAAGAATTTTTTGTCTTTCTATCATTCTATTAATTTTTCTTATAAGTAGTTATATGAGAAAACTCCTCATAATACTGTAGAAATCAATTTTAAGCATCCTCCATAAAATCATAAGAAACAGTAATATGATATGGTTATATTATATCACTCCATATAGGATAATATTTCCATCTAAAATTTGAATCCCAATACTGCACACACAATTCACACTACAAATAAAAGATTCTCCTCTAAAGTCACCAATGAGTAAATGAATGTACCCTTAACTCTCATGAAAATAAGAAAGGCTCACATTGGATAAATGTAATAAGTTAGAGTGGGATGTGGTGAATTAGTGATAAGTTTTTATTTTATGTTTTCTTTATTTTGAAAAATTCTTCACTCCCATTTTAAATAATTATAAATTTTATAAAAACTAATCATTCAGACACCCCCACAGGAACAAAAAAATTTAAAAGCTTCACTACTAAAAAAGTGTATATAGTCCTTGTAATAGTGTGAATATAATTAAATACTGCACAATTTACTAGAAAATAAACATTCTCAGTAGTTACAATAATAGTGAAATATCCTAACACTTGAAAAAAAACTATTATCTTGAACAACAATGTTAGTGAACCTTATATCACAAAAGATGTGTATTGGATTTCATAATAGTCTTGGAAAACTTCACCCATGGGTTAATAATTATTTCATTATACTGCTAAAAATAATACTTTTATTTATATTTAACAATAATTGTTCAGTTTCTTACCCAGCAAAAGGTAAGAAATTATTCTATAGACTTAATAAAAAACTAGACTTATCACACTGTCTGATTCATTTGTCAATTCTTTTTTGTACATAAATGAGTCTTTCTAGAAATAATTTAGTCTAGAATCTATTCTATCGAGTTTTACATTTCTAAACCATAATTTTTCCCTTTCCATATATTTTCATCATTTGAAAATTGTATGTATGATTGTCATTTCCAATTTTTTCTGTTTGATGTGATCAACTGGAATATTTTTTCAGTAAACCATATACACAGCATCGTTGTTCGATACACACTATATCCTCTCATCAACTATGAGACTACTTGGTTTGAAATATTCTAAAAATCACTATAGTGTATCATAAGATTGTTTCTATTAGATTCACTGATTCGTCATTAGGATATCCTTCCCACTAAAGTTCTATCCAAAAATTCCATTCAAAATATAAAAATCATAACTCCAAAAAAATCCACATTAAAATTACCAAAATACATTGTCCAAACACCCATTTACATAGATGATCTCAAAACAGTACTATAAAATTACCCAATACCGATGGTTTTAAGCCGTGAGTATATCCCCTAAAACTGTGGGTATCTGATATACTCATGGTTTTAGGAACCATGGTTGATAGAGGCGTTGGGTATAGACCTATACCCATAGTTTTTATTCAAACCATGGGTATATGTCATTGTAATTCCAAAATGCCCATAGTTTAGACATAATAGTGGTTATAAATAATCGAGCTAAGAAACTCTACCGATGGTTTTCAGATCTGTGGTTATGGGTGGATACCTGCATTTGGAAAAAGTTGCACCTCAACATATTCCTCTTTATTATTAAACATTAAATGATTTAAAACAAACATTATACATTCAGTTCAGTACTAATATTTTATATTTATTATTCAAAAAACATCTTTTAATAATTTTCAGACAATATAAGATTTCAAACAATATATATATATCCATATAATTAATAAATTCAAGTCATATAAGAACATCCAATGGTCTCATTCCTAATATTTCTGAAATAGAGGGTCTCAAAATCTCCTTCATCGACAACATACCTATTACCATCAACAACATCATCATCACCATCACTATAAATCCCCATCACCAAAATCTTTATTTGGGGAAGAAAATTTATCATCTGGAACAACAAAATTAGAAATAGAATCATCGCTATCACATTCAACTCAATCACCACTATAACCTACATTGGAATCACACAGGGAATAATTTAAAGTGTTCATTGATTACATATATGAATCAGTAGTAGTAGAAACCTCTGATGTAAGTGATTAACTTTTAATCGACATAACATTCATGAATTGTTCAATTATCATGTTACTTCTTTCAGGATCATGTTTTCTTATTTCTCACTCCTATACAGATTTTTTTCAATAGATAATTATACCTGAGTTCCTTATAGCTCAGGGGGTCTATGAGGCTTGAGAGGATCCCGATGAGGACCCAAACCTATAGGGGATGATGTCTTTTATTGGTCGACATCGGGCTCTCCCATTGTACTTCTCACCTAATACCAAACTCAGATGATCAGTTTTCCAGAATTTTTCATCTTCTTTATCATTGAGGGAATATATGGAAAAATATTGACAATATAAAAAAATACTTAATTATTAATATCATAAATTTAATTGAAATACAAATAAAAATCATACAATGTTTTCCTGTATTTAATTTATATACTATAGCTCTATTATTTTTCTTCACACTCATGAAAAATAATTTTTCTAGAGGTACACAACCTTCAATGCCCAATACATCTTGATTAAAATGACATTGATTAGGCCTATATTCCAACAAGGAATTAGGTCTATTGTCTAATATTCTATTAGGCCTAGAGGAAAATTGGCTATTTGGAAAATATTTCAATTGGCTATTAGAACTTTTGGCTCATTGGCTATTATGCTTACATGACATTCCAATTGGTATTTTCAGCCTCATATTAAAGTTTTTAATAAAAATAATACTTAAAATTCAATAGGAAGATATAACTATGTATCAATATATATTAGGATATTATTTCAATTAAGATTAATGGACATGAATATTCTCATGATTGGGAATTGTCGTGTGCCCCAATGTATGTACATGTGTCATGAATCATTGTTTTTCCCATGATTCTTTATAAAAAAAATCAATACATGTAATGATAATTAAATTTTATATAAAATCCATTATATATAGGGAGTACGATAAACTCATTAGTCACCCAATAAGAAATAATTTTTTATATTTAGTTATCGATAGTCGGAAAATATGGGTACACCATCTAAATAAGAACAAACCCTTCTCTTCCAACCCACATATAATTCATCCTTTTATGATCGCAATAACTCACCAAGACCCATTAACCTTATAACCAATGAAACTTCACTATCAGGAAAGCTAAACGTACTATGAAATGAACTGGTTAATTCATATTAATATAAATAAATCAATGATATAAATTTATAAATTTTTTTACCCATATATGCACCCATTATTTTTTCATGATGTCATTACTTAGATGTTTCCTTGAGACTATTTTCACTGTAATGATATCATGGTGGTTTTCTAAATTGTACATGAAATGTCAAAACTTATTATCATTTCTACCAATCATTTGATTTTCTTTATAATAATCAAACATTATATGTGTTGGGAGATTCAAGGATTCCTATGTACAAGTGCACACACATCGAATTCTACATGATCTGAATTAAAAATAATAATAAAGAAAGGTACAACATGAAATAAATAACGTGATATAATTTTACATAGCTGTAATAAAAAACTTGGCAAAGTTTTCTCAATTGGTCTTGAGGGATCTGTAGGCTATCATGGGCCAGCAACCTCAGAAGTAAGTGATTGGTCTAATAGATGCTCTTGGTGATTATCCTTCACTAGAGTAGAAGGTGAATGAAAATACTCACTATATGTTGAATGGGTGGTTGTAAATATAGGAGACATAGACATGGAATAATATGATAAGTGTGTTTGGGGTTACATCAATGGATATAGATATCGTAAACATGTGAATATATTTGGAGGTGGGGTAAACATGAAATGGGAAGAAGTGGCTTAATGTGATGATGATGGAGGCAGGAGTGGGAACATAATTGGAGGAGGAGTACATATGGTATGGGAATAAGAGGATAAATGATATTATAATTGTATAATGTATTGGAATATACCCAGAGGCTCCTGTGGATGATGAAATGCTATGGTATATAGGGTTTCCACATGTGGGTCTTGGTGGGAACAGTTATAATGGGTGCTCTGTCTAGGTCTAGGAAAATCCACACTCAGAACCATGCAAGTAGGATGTGGAGTCAACTCTAGTGGAACTGAATATCTAGAAAATATAAATGTTAAATAATATTAACAATTCATTATATGTATTGGAGAAGTAAAATATTTCAATTATTATAATAAATGAGAGAATATAATGTGGAAAAACACACTCATGCATCTATCAATAACAATAAAATAGTCACTTCTATCGAATTTATAAATTAATATTCATAATCATTATAAGAATGAAAAGTACATTTGATAAATAGTTTTTAAAATTAATGTATACAACTTAGATGTCAAATAATTCAAAAATATTTTTATAACATCTTTTAGTTTCAATAATTTAAAACCATGTTATAAATTTTTTTAAAATCCATTTTAAACCAAATTTTATGAATTGAAATAAATATAATTAAAAGAAATGAAACCACACAATACTAAAACAATCATATCATTCCAAACTAAAACAAAGTTATTGTAATTAAAGTAATAGCAACCTATGGAACTCATGTCCAGATAAAATTAATGAACTTTGAACATATATAGTTTCTTATATATACCACATACCACTACATAATATTAAATATAAACTCTCAATTTGGGATAATTAGAGTCATCAAATGAAATATTTCGGTCAATAACAATAGGGGTGTCAATGGTGGAAATTTCGACCCATCATCATGAAAAATATGTCTTGGGATTATATCAATAATTACATTTTAATCATGTCACTAATTACCATTCACATATGAAACCTTTTTTCCATTAATGAAAAAATATATATTTTATTGGTTTGTAGGTATTGAATCATGTCAATAAGTGTGAATCAACAATCATTAATAAAATTTCCCAATCACATTATTTAATTAAACCATTTTAATTTCATCATAGTGACTCGACCTCGAGAGTGGTAATATAATAACTATATTTTCTCAACCAGTCCATAATAATAAACATATTTATATTACGGATGACTATCTGATGAACCGGAATAAAAATACTTTGTTGTAGTTAACATAACACCATCATGTTGTGTTCTCATTTTCATCACTTAGTCATTTGTAAAAAAAATTATACCCATTCATTATTAAATATTTTCATTTACTAAAAAATGAATTTGTTCAAAAATACAACACTCTTAATTCTTCAGAAATGGAGTCAATAGGTAAAATAAATACCTTATATATATGTATGAATAATTGAATTAAATAGATATCTCTATTTTATGTTAATTAAATTAATGTTGATACCTTTGATATCTACCAATAAAGATACTCTTGGATATAGAAATCCTCTCTTCTTCTCAAAGAAAAGATCAATTCACTCTACTTATATTTTTTTATGTTCTCTACATAAGATGATAATAATGGTATAAGGTATATATAAAATGACATAGTATGGTATAATATCGAAATATCCAAACTACTTACTTGCCATAGTCATCAAAAAAGCACAGTTAAACAAGATTGTGTGATGTACCATATCATGCTCTTCAAGGCTCAATGTACCAAATGATTATTAACAGATAAATCTTTCTATTTTGGGAAGAGATGGAAATGAGGGTTTAATTTCCACATACTATTATTCTTCATTTCTCATTGTCTAGTTATGTCTTGTGATGACATTAGAAAATTAAATTGAATAAAAATATATATATTCTTGAGCTAGATAACCTATCACATGGAAACCACCATGATTGTTCTTTTTTCGAACATAATATGTAAATTTGAAAATATTTATTTAATTAGGATACATCCACAAAAAATAAATTGGACTCCCAAGAAGTGATTTTGTTTAAATATTAATTGTTAAATGCAGCATGCATATGAAAAATTATAGAGGAATGTTTTTTCCAAGCCACAAAAACATAATGGCTACCCTTACATCTTTTTTATCAGGAATTTCGTGGAATACCATTTTGCACAAAGGTCCCTAAAAATACCATAAGAGAATCAGTATCAGAGTTAAATTATTTTAGGGAAAATAATGAGTTAATATTGGAATAAATTTATAAATATGGTTTTGATAATCATGAGTTTTTAGGGATTTTAGTTTCATACATATTCTATTTAATCATTTAGATATTTTTCTAGAATAGCCTTGAAGAACCTTGAAATTATAAAATACTATTAGAAATTGATCATTCTATTATGGTTTCAACACATTAGAAGCATAAGGAACATTGATTTTTTTCACCAATACACACAGGATACAATTCTGGTTGAATACCCTAATCCAATAACTCCCGATGAGATCAGAAGTCATATCTGGTCTTCTCCTTGATATTTAGATGAATTTAATGAAAATTTTCTCATGTATTTTTTTCAATGTTCATTAAATATAAATAATGAATTTTTTGGTATAACACTATTGAAAATCAAAAAAGATAATTCTCTTTTCCAATTGTATGTGGCTTCAGTTTCAACAATCTTTCCCTTTCTAGATTTTAGATGACCTTTCCCTGATGAAAAATTGAAATCTTTCAATTCATTAAGCACGCCTCATCCTGAATCAGGTTGAGGTGGTTGTTTAGTGTATGCAATATTATAACACCTCTAGTGATTATTTATTTATTAATGATCCATTGAAATAAATCATTGATTACCTATACAACTAAAAATATGATGATATTTAAGTCTTCTCAATCATGTATTCTTTATGAGAACATGAAATTTTAGTATTCCATTTTTTCTCTAACAAGACACCATTTCATACTATGGTAAATCATTAAAGTACATATAAGGGTAGTGCACATCTGGAATATATTTTTCTATGATGAATCTAATGTGAACACACCTATATCTCAGGGCTTCTTCAAATCTTTTATAAAGGGTTTCTTGTGTATGTATATATCATTGCTAGGATCAGAAGGTCCAGATATTAGTATATTGAATAAAGTGAATTATTTTTTCACACACATACTTAGAGTACTATTATAAAATGAATAAAAACATGACACATAATGTGAGGAGAAAACTTATCACAAAATAGATTAAAACCGTCAAAAGATAGACCCAACATGACGTTATATATCTCAGTTGCAAAATCAGGATGTTGTGCATAAATTTCTTACCATTCAAATCCATCCAGGGGATGGACCAACTCATCATTACCTTTAATTATCTCAATATAAATCCATTACATATTGGACTAGATTTTTAAAGACATGGATATATTTGGAATCCAAATAATCAATGGAATGTGTTACATGTATATATGTTGAACATGAGTTGATGTTCCATATTCATTTGCCTTCCATGGAGATGTACCACAATCTATAAAATAATTATGGTCAGTGGTTTCCTACAATAATAAACATCAATTTTTCTGACAAGAATGATCTGTGTTACTAGACAATCCGAGATTCTTATTTAACATCCATGTCGTAACACGACTTTACAGAACACCTACACCAAAAAAATGTTTCTTAAAAAGATATAATTTAATCTATGGAGGTATTTAAAATTCTCTATATGATTTTACCATGATATAACCGTTATGAAAATTATATGTTTTTCATTCTAGTATATTGATATTATACTGATGCTCTAGAATCTACTTTTAAAAGTTTCACTCCCTCAACATCATAATCATCAACATTTTCCTCATAAGTATAGATATAATTCCATTCCTAATCTGGAATAATAAATCTTTCATGATGACACACAAATTTAAACTGTTTAACTATCAAATTATCCATTCCACTTCATTATTTCCCTTTATGAATTGTATAATATTGCATCTTCTCTCTATAGTGATACAAAACATAAGATTTTGTTTGAAATACACCTTTTTTATATTGTATCTAACTTCATCCCAACTTAAACATATTATTCAAACACATTTATAGAATGATATATTTATATAACCTCCATCTAGAATTTTGTTAGATGAAAAATAAATAAAATAAAAAGTTAATTGAATCTTAGTTGAAATCCAATGGGTATGATTAGTCTTGCTTCTATCCATTTTATTATATGGAAAATATTTATGTTCTGAAAAAACAATATAAACCATAATTCAAAATTATTTATAACTGTTTTTAATATGAAATTCATTAATGCATATTATTATCATGCAAAAAAAATAAATTGAGTATAAACATATGCTATATCAAATGAACAATATGTATTTTTAGAAATGGATTTAGAATTTTAAAAATATGTTTCCATATTAATCAATTTTATAGATGGGTTTATTTGAGATTATATCTCTTTAGTTCAAATTAATGATTAATATTGAAGACTAATTTTTTAGATAATTAATTAATGTTGTTGGTGATATTAATATTTATTTTTAAGATACACTCTATAATATTTGAAACATTGATTTAGGGAACTCTATTGATTTTATAATATAATTTTCAAAGGAATGTAAACTTATATAATTTATTGAGGGGGAAATTCGCACATATAAGTTCATTTTTCAGATTATAATATTAGTTCAATGAAACTATTTAGATCAGTAATATTAAGTTATATCATGTTAATCATATGACATATTTATATATAGATCATCATTTGATATAACCAAATTAAAAAAAATATAAAAAATTAATTTCTTTATTTTAATTATTTTTTAGCATTATTTTGAAACTCATTATGTAAATATGATCATTCACTATTATTTATTTTCACAAAATACACAAAAATTGTGTATTTTATGGGAATTAAGTCCATGAAAATTTCAATCATTAGTAATTACCATTTAAAATAAAATAGGATTTTGTAAATACTATGTTTATAATTCTTATACTTGGATGTGATTATAAATATGTGAAAAGATTTTAAAATCAGACTCCTCATACTCATATTTAGTATTAATAGACTATAAAAGGGGAGAATATATGTAACCCTAAAACATTCTATAACACCTTGTATCAATAACAAGATGGATTTAGTTTATTTTTTATATATAAAATAAAAATCGATACAATATATTAATAAAAAGGTTTGTTTTATATAAAAAGGATATAAATCTTAATTTTATCAGTTTATCCCCCTCTTAAGATATTTGACTATTTAGTGTGACCAACCCATTAATATAACTAAATTTTTCTATAATTATTACAATTTGGAAATATATTAAAATAAACCTAAGATAATTAAACCAATATGTAACAAGTTTAATTAACGAAAATAAAATTAAATGCAGTGGAATGGAACTAAATAATGAAAAATAAAACTGATCCATATCAAACTAATCAAAATAGAACCTAAAAATTGAATCTATTATTGAAAATTTATAAAAAACTTAGTAATATCAAATTGAATAGATAAAAATTTCGATTTCCCATATAGAAATGTTCATAGAATAATTGAGATGATTCGAAATAATATATGTGAATTAAATTGAAATAGTTTGACATCAATAAAAATGACTAAATCAAAATAATATAAAAATAAGGATTATAAAACCAAAATTAATTGAATCTTGTCGTAATGAATATATATAAACAAAAGAAATAAACCAAACCAAATAAGAAAATCTATAATTTTACTAAATCATGTCAATATATACTATATATAATTGAATTAAATGTAACTAAACTTATTCAGAATAATATTAAGTAGGACAAATAGATCCAAATAAAACCAAACCAAACATGAATAAACATAATTGAACTAAAATGTATAGAAATGAATATTATCGAACCAAAAAAACTCATATAAAATATAATAGAACATTCCTTGTTAATAAAATACACACTAAATAAAATTGAATAAATCAATATAAAACTAATTAATTTAAAAACATGAAAATGGATTTGATTCCTATATAGAAAACCCAAATGAAACTAAGAAAAAACAGGATGGAAGAAAAATATTTGATAAATAAATATTGATCAAATAGACCTAATCTAACTACTAATAAATCAAACTAAGTCTTACTAAACCACACTTGACCAAAGTGAATCCAACTATATTGAAATTAATAGAACTAATCAAAACCATTCTGATATAGTTTTATGAAAATAATAAAAGATAAAAATCACCCAAAAATAATAAATTTGAATATAATAATGTCAAAAATTTGATCGAGACTGACCAAGATAAAATTAAACCAATAATAGAAAAGTAAATAAAATTAAAAATAAACCAAATAAAAGAAATTAAAACAAAATATATTAAGAAAAATATATAAAAATATAACCAAAAAAGTTTAATCTATAATAGAAAATAGTCATTGAAAAAATTTCATCTAAAATAAATTGACCTAATCCATAATAAATTGAAAAAATTAGTAAAATTATTTAACCCTTAACCAATTGAATTGAATAAAAAAAATCTACTGAAATAATCCATACAAATGCTATTGGGATAGAGGTCAACCCAACATAACAAAAATAATCTAATATAAATGAAGTTGAATCATAATGAATGAAATTAAATAGAATATATAGAATATATGAAATAATTACCCATCTTAGAATAAATTATAGAATTATAGGATATTATATGTGAGGTCCTTTCTCGCTTAGATGCTATGGAAATTAGGGGAGGGGGGGGGGGACATCGAATGTTGCATGAAGAGGGAAGGGGGACATGTGAGGTCACTAGAGGAGGAAGGGTCGCCAGATGAGGGGAGGGGATACATGAAGTCCCTAGAGAAGGATAGGTGGGATTTTCAATCCACCCTAATAGATGGGAGGTAGGGACTCAAATGAGGAGGAGAAGATTATCTTGAGAAAGAGCCCCATTTTAAAGAGCTATACCAACATATTTTAAAAACCCATTGGTATAACTAAAACTATGCTAATTTTTTAACCATATCTTATAGATTTGGGATCACACTCTAACCCATGGTTTCTATAAAATGTTGTTACAGATATGTAGGTGTAGACTACTTTTCTAGTAGTAAAAAAGGATGGGATATAACTGAGAATTATTTCCTTGATCAATGAATTTTTTAAAATAAAAACTCCCACAGAAATAGATACCTCTGAAAAATTCTCAAAATATCTATACTCTTTAGTAACCATCAAAAGAACATTTTAAAAACTTTATTCATCAAAAAATATACAATACTAATGTAATATATGACATTAATCACCATAAACATTATTCCAGATATTTATAAACATTGAATGATCATATTATCATCATCAAAATGAAAATATTAATTCAAAAATTTTGTAAGGAATATAAAATTTCATCATAAATATTTTCCCAAAAAATATATTCTTATAAACCATAATAATATTTCATTTTCTAGGTTCTCTATCCACTTAGTTGATTCCGATCTTATTAGTTTGGAAAACTGAGTACGATAACAATCGTGAGTTATTATTTCATTCGTAAAATTCTCCATCCATACACCATTCTATATGCTACATGACATGTCATTAAATATATACTATCCAAAATTCTATGTATATAACATAAATTCAATAACATTTAATATTTAAAATTTATTAAACCTCTAATTAGGTTGGTTGACCAAAAACCAGTACCATTTCAAAATAATAGACAGCCAAAAATATTTGAAAAATTGATCTTTATACAAATTCATTGTATATATAGATTGTTCAATTTGTACTTTATGAAAAAAAATATTAAATAACTTCCAATATTGAGAAAATAACTCAATTATTTTAATAATAAAACTTATCAATATCATATATTTGGTAAAAATTATAACAGAATTCATGATTCACAATATTTCTAGTCTTGTGACTGGATACCTTTGACAAACATTCTCAAATAAAATTATATATTCCAAAAGAAACTATTTTCTCCCCTACTTAAAATGATACTGGATAATATGTATTCAGAAAACTCATTATGTGTTGAAATTTTATTATTGTAAATAATTTCTAGATTTTTTTAGATGAACATTATCTGAAACACTAAATCTAGAGTTTAGTTTATCGAACCCTGTATCAGATATAAATTCATATTCCTTTTATCAAAATAAAATATAATGTGGTTTCCATGATGTTATGAAATTTAATGTATTCAATTTTATTTTAAACAACTATTTTGATATTATGTTTCTTCTATAATTTTATGATCTAACTAAAAATTCAAATTTAGAATGATAATTTCGAAAATAAGAAACCATAAAAAAATATCAGTTTGAAACAAAAAATCTCAATTTTTTTAATTTCATATAAACGCTTTCTTTGGTAATTTATTTTAGATACTCCCTTATTTGATTACCAATTGTTACAAAGTGTGGTGGTATTTGAAAGGACAATAAAAGTCTCCTAACAAACATAAGTCATTAGCCAATAAGATCCCAACAAATTCCTTAATCCCAATTCACCACATAATTTATTTATTATCCTAAACAATAAGTATATATTAATTATTTACTATCTTAATAACATTTTTCATTTTTATGATTCCTTTTATTTTATTTTTTATAATGTTATATTCAATTTCATAATCATTTATGTTTATGTTGGATTTTTTATGATACTCAACTCGTATATTCATAACCACTTTGGTATGTTGACTATGGTCAAAAATATATTATTTCATCATCAATTGAAAAAAATTCCATGGAAAAGTTTTAACATTTATACATCATCTATTACATTAAAACCAATCATGAATTATGGTCACAAAAAATTATATATGTTGAAATAATGGAGACAGTAGGTCATATGTACATTTGAGTAATGTTTCCAATTTTAAGGATCATCCTGGAAAGAAGGTAATATCTTTTTAATATTTACCAAAAGAAAATTATATCTTTTTAATTGTTCTTTAAAAATTCTTTTATGGATTTATGTTTCATACACATTCTATTGAATCATTTAAATTTTTTTCTAGAATAGCCATGAGGAACCTTGAAATTATAAAATACTATTAGAAATTGATCATTCTATTATGGTTTCAACACATTAGAAGAATACGAAACATTGATTTTTTTTCACCAATACACACAGGATACAATTCTGGTTGAATACACTAATCCAATTACTCCCGATGAGATCAGAAGTCATATCTTGTCTTCTTCTTGATATTTAGATGAATTTAATGAAAAAATTTTCATGTATTTTTCTCAATGTTCATTACATATAAATAATGATTTTTTTAATAACTCTATTGAAAATAAAAAAAGATAACTATCCTTTCCAATTGTATGTGGCTTCAGTTTCAACATTCATTCCCTTTTTAGATTTCAGATGACCATTCCCTAATGACAAATTGAAATATTTCAATTTATTAAGCACGTCACATCCTGAAATTTGTTGATGTGGTTGTTTAGTGTATAAAATATTATAATACCTCTAATGATTATTTATTTATTAATGATCCATTGGTATAAATCATTCATTCCCTATGAAACTAAAATTATGATGATATTTAAGTCCTCTCAATCATGTATTCTTTATGAGAACATGAAATTATAGTTTTCCATTTGTTCTCTAACAATACATCATTTAATACTAAGGTAAATCATTAAAGTACATATAAGTGTAGTGCACATCTGGAATATATTTTTTTATGATGTATCTAATGTGCACACACCTATATCCCAGGGCTTCTTCAAACATATTATAAAAGGTTTCTTGTGTATGTATATATCATTTCTAGGATCAGAAGGTCTAGATACTAGTATATTGATTAAAGTGAATGATTTTTTCACACAAATCCTTCCGGTACTATTATAAAATGAATAAAAACATGACACATAATGTGAGGAGAAAACATCTCACCAAATAGATTAAAACCGTCAAAAGATCTACCCAACATGACATTATGTATCTCAGTTGCAAAATCAGCATGTTGTGCATAAATTTCCCACCATACATATCCATCTAGAGGATGGACCAACTCATCATTACCATTAATTATCTCAATATCAATCCATTACATATTGGACTAGATTTTGGAAGACATTCATATATTTGAAATCCAAATAATCAATGGAATGTGTTATATGTATTTTTATTGAACATGAGTTGATATTCCATATTCATTTTCCTTCCATGGAGATGTACCACAATCTCTAAAATCATTATGGTCAGTGGTTTCCTACAATAATAAACATCAAATTTTCAGACAAGCATGAACTGTGTTACTAGACAATCCAAGATTCTTATTTAACTTCCATGTCGTAACATGCTTTTACCAAACACCTAAACCTAAAAAATGTTCCTTAAAAATATATAATTTAATCTATGGAGGTATTTAAAATTATATATATTATTTTACAATGATATAACCGCTATGAAAATTATATGTTTTTCATTCTAGTATATTGATATTATACTGATGTTATGGAATCTTCTATTAAAATTTTCACTCCCTCAACATCATAATCATCAATATTTTCCTCATGTGTATTGATATAATTCGATTTTGGATCTGGAATACTATATCTCTCTTGATGACACACAAATGTAAACTATTTAACTATCATATTATCCATTCCACTTCATTATTTCCCTTTATGAATTGTATAACATTGTCTCTTCTCTATATAGTGATATAAAACATAAGATTTTTTTTGAAATATACCTTTTTTATATTGTATCTAACTTCATCCCAACTTAAACTTACTCTTCAAACACATTTATATAATGATATATTTATATAACCTCCATCTAGAATGTTGTTAGATGAAAAATAAATAAAATAAAAATTTAATTGAATCTTAGTTGAAATCCAATGGGTATGATAGATCCTGCTTCTATCTATTATATTACATGGAAAATATTTATGTTCCAAAAAAACAATATAAACCATAATTAAAAATTATTTATAACTAATTTTAATATGAAATTCATTAATACATATTATTATCATGCAAAACAAATAATATGAGTATAAACATATACTATAGGAAATGAAAAATATGTATTTATAGAACTGGATTTAGAATTTTAAAAATATGTTTACATATTAATCAATTAAATAGATGGGTTTAGTTGAGATTATATCTCTTTAGTTCAAATTAATGATCAATATTGAAGACTAATTTTTTAGATAATTAATTAATGTTGTTGGTGATATTAATGTTTATTTTTAAGATTCACTCTAGAATATTTGAAACATTAATTTAGGGACCTCTATTGATTTTATAATATTATTTTCAAAGGAATGTAAACTTATATAATTTATTGAGGGGGAAATTCGCACATAAAAGTTTATTTTTTCAGATTATAATATTAGTTCAATGAAACTATTTAGATCAGTAACATTAAGCTATATCATGTTAATCATATATCATCTTTAGATATATTTCATCATTTGTTATAACCAAATTTTAAAAATTATAAAAACATTAATTTCTTAATTTTAATTAATTTTTTACAATTATTTTGAAACTCATTAGGTAAATATGATCATTCACAATTATTTATTTTCACAAAATACACAATAATTGTGTATTTTATGGGAATTAAGGCTATGAAAATTTCAATCATTAGTAATTACCATATAAAATAAAATTGGATTTTGTAAATACCATGTTTCTAATTCTTATACTTGGATGTGATTATAAATAGGTGAAAAGATTTTAAAAACAGACTCCTCATACTCATATTTAGTATTAGCGGACTAAAAAAGGGGAGTATATAAGTAACCCTAAAACAATTTATAACACCTTGTATCCA
This sequence comes from Viscum album, assembly GCA_963277665.1. NCBI lineage: Eukaryota > Viridiplantae > Streptophyta > Magnoliopsida > Santalales > Viscaceae > Viscum > Viscum album. Next base: position 706,264,678 of record OY728155.1, read on the forward strand.
AAACATGATGGATTTAGTTTATTTTTTATATATAAAATAACAATTTATATGATATATTAATAAAAAGGTTTGTTTTATATAAAAAGGACATAAATCTAAATTTTATCAGTTTATCCCCCTCTTATGATATTTGACTATTTAGTGTGACCAACCGCTTAATATAACTAAATTTTTATACAATTATTACAATTTTGAAATATGGTAAAATAAACATAAGAAAATTAAACCAATATTTAACAAGTTCAATTAAGGAAAATAGAATTAAATATAGTGGAATGGAACTAAACAATGAAAAATTAAACTGATCCCTATAAAACTATTCTAAATAGAACCTAAAAATTGAATCTAATATTGATAAATTATAAAAAAAATTATTAATATCAAATTTAATAGATAAATTTTTTGATTTCCCATATAGAAATCTTCATAGAATGATTGAGACAATTCGAAATAATATATGTGAATTAAATCAAAACAGTGTGACATTAATAAAAATGACTAAATCCAAATAATATAATTACAAGGATTATAAAACCAAAATTAATTTAATCATATCGTAATGAATATATATAAACAAAAGAAAAAAGCCAAACAAAATAAGAAAATGTATAATTTTACTAAATCATGTCAATATATACTAAATATAATTGAATTAAATGTAACTAAAATTATTCGGATTAAACTTTAGCAGGACAAATAGACCTAAATAAAACCAAACCAAACATGAAGAAACATAATTTAACCAAAATGTATTGGAATGAATATTATAGAACCAAAAAAACTCATATAAAATATAATAGAACATTCCTTGTTAATAAAATACAAACTAAATAAAATTGAATAATTCAATATAAAACTAATTTATTTACAAATGCGAAAAATGGATTTGATTCATATATAGAAAACCCAAATGAAACTAAGAAAAAATAGGATGGAATAAAAATATTTGATGAATAAATTTTGATCAAATAAACCTAATCATACTACTAATAAATCAAACTAAGTCTTATTAAACCAAACCTGACCAAAGTGAATCCAACTACATTGAAATTAATATAACTAAACAAAACCATACTGATATAGTTTTATGAAAAAAATAAAATCTAAACATCACCCAAAAATAATAAATTTCAATATAATAATGTCAAAAATTGGATCTAGACAGGCCATGATAAATTAAACCAATAATATAAAAGTAAATTAAATTAAAAATAAGCTAAATAAAAGAAATTAAAACCAAATATATTAAGAAAAATAAATTAAAATATAACCAAAAAAGATTAGTCTATAATAGAAAAAAAATAATTGAAAAAATTTAATGTAAAATAAATTGACATAATCCATAGTAAATTGAAAAAATTATTAAATTTATTTAAACCTTAACCAATTGAATTGAATAAAAAAATTATATTGAAATAATCTATACAAAGGCTATTGGGATAGAGGTGAACCCAAAATAACAAAAATAATCTAATATAAATGAAGTTTAATAATAATGAATGAAATTAAATAGAATATAAATAATATATGAAATAATTTCCCATCTGAGAATAAATTATAGAATTATAGGATATGATATGTGAGGTCCTTTCTCGGTTAGATTCTATGGAAATTAGGGGAGGGGAGGGGGGACGTCGAATGTTGCGTGAAGAGTGAAATGGGTACATGTGAGGTCGCTAGAGGAGGTAAGGGTCACCAGATGAGGGGAGCAGGATATATGATGTCCCTAGAGAAGGATAGGTGGGATGTTGAATCCATCCTTGTAGAGGGGAGGTAGGGACCCAAATGACGAGGGGAAGAGTATCTCGAGAAAGAGCCCCATTTTAAAGATCTATACCAACAAATTTGAATAAACCATTTGTATAACTAAACCTATGCTAATTTTTTTAACCATATCTTGTAGATTTGGGATCACACTTTAACCCATGGTTTTTATAAAATGTGGTTATAGATATGTAGGTCTAGACTACTTTTCCAGTTGTAAAAAAGGAAATAATAGAACTGAGAATTATTTCCTTGATCAACGAATTTTTTAAAATAAAAACTCCCACAGAAATAGATACCCTTGAAAAATTCTCAAAATAACTATGCCCTTTAGTATCCATCAAAATAACATTTTAATAACTTTATTCATCAAAAAATATAAAATACTAATGTAATATATGACATTAATCACCACAAACATTCTTCCAGATATTTATAAACATTGAATGATCATATTATCATCATCAAAATGAAAATATTAATTCAAAAATTTTGTAAGGAATATAAAATTTCATCATAAATATTTTTCAAAAAAATATATTCTTATAAACCATAATAATATTTCATTTTCTAAGTTCTCTATCCACTTAATTGAGTCTGATCTTATTAGTTTGCAAAACTTTGTATGATAGCAACCATGAGTTATTATTTCATTCGTAAAATTCTCCATCCATACACCATTATATATGCTACATGATATGTCATTAAATATATATTATCCAAAATTCTAAGTATATAACATAAATTCAATAACGTTTAATATTTAAAATTTATTAAACCTATAATTAGGATGGTTGACCAAAAACCAGTATCATTTCAAAATAATAGACACCCAAAAATATTTGAAAATTTGATGTTTATACAAATTCATTGTATATAGACGTTGTTCAATTTGTACTTTATGAAAAACAATTATTAAATAACATCCAATATTAAGAAAATAACTCAATTATTTCAATAATAAAACTTCTCAATATCATAGATTTGGTAAAAATTATAATAGAATTCATGATCCACAATATTTCTAGTCTTGTGACTAGATACCTTTGAGAAACATTTTCAAATAAAAATATATATTCCAAAAAATTCTATTTTCTCCCCTTCTTAAAAATATAATAGAGAATATGCGTTCAGAATACTCAATATGTGTTGAAATTTTATTATTGTAAATAATTTCGAGATTTTGTTAGATGAACATTATCTGAAACCCTAAATCTGGAGTTTAGTTTATCGAACCATGTATCAGAAATAACTTCATATTCCATTTATCAGAATCAAATATAATGTGGTTTCCATGATGTTATGAACATTAATATATTCAATTTTATTTTAAACAACTATTTTGATATTAAGTTTCTGCTATAATTTTATGATCTATCTAAAAATTCAAATTTAGAATGAATATTTTGAAAAAAAGAAACCATAAAAAATATCAGTTTCAAACAAAAAATATCAATTCTTTTATTTCATATAAAAGTTTTCTTTGGTCATTTAATTTAGATAATCCCTTATCTAATTACCAATTTTTACAAAGTGTGGTGGTATTTGTAAGGACAAAAAAAGTCTCCTAACAAACATAAGTCATCAGCCAATAGGGTCCAAGAAATTCCTTAATCCCAATTCACCACATAATTTATTTATTATACTAAACAATAAGTATATATTAATTATTTACAATATTAATAACATTTTTCATTTTTATTATTCATATTATTTTATTTTTTATAATGTTATATTCAATTAAATTATCATTTATGTTTATGTTGGATTTTTTATGATATTCAACTCTTATATTTATAACCACTTTGGTGTGTTGACTATGGTCACAAATATATTATTTCATCATCAATTGAAAAAATTCCATAGAAAATTTATCACATTTATACATTATATAATACATTAAAACCAATCATGAATGATGGTAAAAAAAAATTAACTATGTTGAAATAATGGAGACAATAGTTATATGTGCATTTGAGTAACGTTTCCAATTTTAACGATCATCATGGAAAGAAGGTAATATCTTTTTAATCATTACCAAAACACAATTATATCATATATTCCATATTATTTACTTAAATTAAATTTATATAAACATTCCATGTGATACAGTAAAAAGTGAATCACATCACTTAGTGGGGAGATAGTTCATAGTAGACATGAACAATTTTATCTATAATATCTCGACCAAACTCCCTACTAAGACGGAGGTCGAACCGGTGGGTCACATGGCCTCAAGAGCACAACCTTGTATTCCAGAGGCTACTGACTAGAAGCAAGGGTCTCAAGAGGTGATGGTGGGACATTATATAACGACCAATACTTTACATACATTGTTAATACTTCAAAATTGAAGCAAACTTATTACAACATATTACAAAACCATGAAAGGACCGTATAGGTATAGTGTCTTTAGAAACTGGGAAACATAAACAACTGGTTCATAAAGCGTCTACATTGTCTCCCATTTATTTCATCATATCTATAGTCCCTTTTGGCATTTCTTACTTAATAACCTTCGTCCTGACCTGGGGAAAGAAAACATACAAAAGGTTGAGCTCAAATGCTCGGTAAGGGTAAACAAAAGAAATATCAATCGCATCGTATACATAAGCACATAACTTTTGGAAATCTTAACCTGCAAAAGAGATCATAATTTCATAACATGGGATAAATCATGGTAGTGAAATGTAATCACAATAATCATAACTTAAGACATGAAACTTTGTGGCATACACACATAATCATAGAGAATCATTTCTTGATAGTCAAGACTCATTGCCAAGACTATCTTAGTGGATAAAGTCCCTTTCTGAACCGAGTCACCCTCGTTTCCGTCCTGTTTCACTGAACCGGTATAACCGACCATTCCAGATATTTCTATCTCATGAGATATAAAATCATTAACCAATTCATTGGAGGGAGATATAGGTCCCACACATCTCATAATGATACCATTCTTATGTGTTCCACAAAATCTTAAATCATACATCATTGCATAACCCATGTAATAAAAATGGAAATCATAATCATCGGGACATCATCAAACAATTCATATAAGACAAAGGAATTCATAAAAATAATTCCATCACAACATAATCAAATCAATGCCATAATAGTGATATAAACAGAACCTTATTTTATCTTAGATGGAAAATAATTTTGATAAAACACTTGAACTCCATTCTTGAGGAAAATATCCTTTCTTCTTCAAAAACATTTTTCCTTTCTTAACATGTCATACAATTTTAAACTAAAAGAAGTTGATTAAAAATAAACCTGAAAACTTGTAAAGGGATAATGTTTTAAAAATCTATTCATGCCTTATAAGTTAAAAAAACATTCTTCTCATACTTTTGTCGGAAAAGTCAAAAAGTACCTTTTACGAAAAATGACAAAAGATTCCTTTCATATCATTGAATAAAAACTCACCGAAGGGTAAAATTGGATATAAACTATTTTAGAATGATGTAAATATTATATATTGAGGAAACATGTATGTGGATGATAAAATACACCCCAGTAAATACCAAAGTATAAACAATCTCGGATAAAAATGAGATTGTGATATTTCCCTTACCTTAGGTCCGACTTTCTTTGTAAGTGTCCGAACCTCCTGTATAATGATTAAAATAATGTTATTGACTTATTAAAGAATTATAATTATTTTTATGATATCATATATGGTCATATTCTTAGCTTCTTAGTAGTAATATTTCATTGCTACTTGTCATTCGGGTGTTTTTAACTTTTTGTTCTTATGCGTGTTTTGTCGAATAAATTTATATTCATTTATTTAGGTTATAAATACCTCATTTCCAGAATGGTATTAGTGTAATATATATCATATTAATTCATTCAATTAATTTATATAATCATTATGAAATGAATATCATGTAGAACGAGTCGCATCACATCGTGGAGACGGTATTCCGTACGTACGCACGAGTGTTGATATCATTCCTATGATCGTGGAATTGTATTGGAGTGTATGTATACTATTTCAGAATTAGTGTCACTTTATAATAGTCATATATAGTCATTATTTACACCATTATTCCCATCCAAGTAAGGTGGTGGTGGAAAATAGATTACACCACGGCGTGGAGACGGTATTCCGTACGTACGCACGTGCGGTGATTTTTTTTCCGTAGGATGGATAGATGGTGAAATAGGTTTGTTTCATACTTATAATAACATATAAGTATGTTATTGATACTGATGTTATTACTTCATAATGAAACAACAAAATAAGAAGAAGTGGAAGAAGAAAGAAATTGGAAAGGATCGGTAATGGATATTACCTCTTCTTTGAAGTGCTTCTTTGAGACCTCCTTTTAGGGAACTAAAATAGGTCTTTGATGAAGACCAAGACCTCTAGGATGTCTCTAGGGAAGTGGAGAGGAGAAAAAGGCAGGGTTTGGACGAGCTTGAAGGCTCAATGTGGTGTGAGGAAGAGAGGTAGGAGGTTCCCTTTTATAATGGAGGAGAGGGGTACCTTTGGGAAAACTAAAATTATTTTTTTTTATAAAGTCAAGTTCGGTTTTAAATAGCTCCAAATTGATATATTTCGAAGCTAAGGTGGGGATGGGACTAAATACTCTCATCAAATATAATTTATACAAGTTTAGTTTCCTATTGTAACCTTATCATTTATATTTAACATTAAGTTAAATAAGTTTACTTTTACCGTGTCTTCTTGTGTTCTTATACTATAAGGTTAATAAACATACTATATGAATCCAAACGAACCCCAAGTTGTTTATTATTAATATATATAACCTTATCTAAGTCATTTGGCCGAATTTTAGATTTTTAGGAATAAAATAACAATTACTAATATAATATATGTTTTAATAACTATTTTATGTCAATTTTGACACTATTTAGTAATTGATTTTTGTGAAAATCATAACAGAATGATTAGTTCGAAAAAAGTTAATTAAATCAATAATAACATGTCATATTAACCTATAAAGTTAGTGGAATAAATAAAAAGTCACAAATTACATTTATTTTTGTGTTTATAACATTATTTATGTCAATATTTCATTAATAAGTTAACTACTGGATCATCTTTGTGTCATAAATAAATTAAATTATTTAATGTCTAAAAATTACAAATAAAATACCATTTTTTATGAAATCTTCTTATATTATAATGAATATTTATAGTCGAATTTATCTTATGTATAACCCCATATTAAAAATTATTTACTTATTAAACTTTGATTTTAACTATTTTAACCATACTTTAAATAAATTAATAATAAATGTCCTAATCTAATCCAAGTGGGCCTAAATAGTCATATTTTATTCCTAAGTTTGTTTTTGGTCGAATTACACTTGTCCAATAGAATTAGTACATGTGTTAGGGTAATAATAATATCATATTTACCCTTAATTACCCTATTTACTTTTAACCGTGGTAAAAAAAGTAAACAGTTACTATTCACCAAAAAATTATTTTCATCTCACTGAACAACATTTTACTTACTGACATCAACCGTGTCTCTCGGATGTTTGAAATTCCACTCACAGAAGCGGTAAAATTATGTTTTATGAAAAATTCAGTTTTTTTTACTACCACTTAGTGGTTTCACTATTCATCAAAAATTGAATGTTTTCAGAAAAATACCAAAATTTCACCCTAGGCTAATTTCAATATTCCGAATCCAAAAATGAAGTCCATTTTGAAAAATAAAATTTATAAAATTTCAAAAAGTGGTTATTACTATTCATAATGGCTAGTTTTAATAATATTTTAATAGCATATCGTTGTTTAGTGAAACTCGGTATTGCGTACGATGCAAGCTATCGAGGAAGGTCGTGATTTAATGTAAAGCAAGCTAAGAAAGTGTTGTGTGTACAAAAATATTCCTTTGATGATTTATATAACATAAAAGTCTCGGGTGTTACATTCTACCCCCCATAAAATGAATTTCGCCCTCGAAATTTGTCACTTTGTAACAAAAAGACGAGGATACCTCTCCCTCATCATATCCTCAAGCTCCTATGTAGCTTCTTCTAATTGGTGGTTCCTCCATAAAACGTTCACCAATCGAGTGGTCTTGTTTCGTCATACTTTTTCGCTACGAGCCAGAACCTCTATCGGTTGTTCTTCATAAAAAAAATCTTGCTCCAGCGGTATAACTTCTGAGCTGAGTACATGTGAAGGATCAGGTATGTACTTTCTCAGGAGAGATATATGGAACACATCGTGAACTTTAGAGAGATTCGGTGGAAGCTCCAATGGGTAAGCTACCTTCCCAACACGATCTAGTATTTCGAAAGAACCGATATATCTAGGGCTCAACTTCCTCTTCTTTCCAAATCTCATAACCCTCTTCCATGGAGATATTCGTAAGAACACTTTATCACCCACTTCAAACTCTAGGTCTTTTCTTCGGTTGTCGGCATAACTTTTCTGTCGACTCTGATCTGCTCTTATGTGTTTTCGAATAGATCTGACCTTTTCTGCCATTTCATCAACGAGATCAGGCCCTAATAGCTTTCTTTCCCCAACTTCATCCCAGCAAGTTGAGTCCTGCATTTCATTCCATAGAGAGCTTCATAAGGAGCCATATGAATACTGGAGCGAAAGCTATTATTATAATAAAATTCCACCAATGGTAGGTGTTGATCCCAACCACCATTGAAATCCATAAAGCAAGCTCTCAACATATCTTCTAGGGTTTGAATTGTTCTCTCAGACTGACCGTCTGTCTGAGGATGATAAGCAGTGATGAAACTCAACTCTGTATTCAGAGTATACTGAAGACTTCGCCAGAACGTCGAGGTAAATCTCGGATCCTGATCAGATATAATAGAAAGTGGTAGTCTATGCAATCATACCACTTCCTTTACACATATCCTGGCAAGCTGGTCCAGAGAGAAATCCTCTCTAATAGCAATGAAGTGTGCAGACTTTTTAAGATGATCAACTATGACCCAGATAGCATTATTTCCTTTGGATGTTTTAGGAAGTCCTGTGACAAAGTCCATAGTGATGTTTTCCCATTTCCATTCGGGTATGGGTAATGGTTGTATCATCCCCTTAGACTTCTGTCTCTCAGCTTTATCATGTTGACAAACCAAGCATCGAGAGACATATTCAGCAACATCTCTTTTCATTCCATCCCACCAGAAGTACTCTTTCAGGTCCCTATACATCTTCATGCTTCCAGGATGAATAGAGAATGATGAACTATGAGCCTCATCCAGCAACTCCTTTAATTCGAGGATGGGAGTAACACAAACCCGATTCCTGAAAATTATTATCCCATCACAATCAAGGTTGAATTCAGGAACATTTCTCACCTACTTTTGTAACTCGACATCATCTTTATGTGCCTCTTTAATCTTCACATGTATAGATGGTTGAACATTCATTTGATAAAGATAATATTTTTCCCCTTCCATTATAATTCCAAGATCCATCCTTTGTAAATCCATAAATATTGGATCTTTTGTGATCCACATCATGGATAAACTAGCATGGTCTTGTCGACTTAATGCATCTTCCACCTTGTTTGCTTTCCCAGGGTGGTAATGGATTGAGCAGTTGTAATCCTTAATCAGCTCCAACCATCTTCTTTGACGCATATTCAACTCCTTTTGTGTGAAAATATACTTTAAACATTTATGATCTGTATAAATATCACACCTTTCACCATAAAAGTAATGCCTCCAAATCATTAATGCAAAGATTACCGCAGCTAACTCCAAATCATGTGTTGGGTAATTTTGCTCATGGATTTTCAAATGTCGTGAAGCATAAGCTATCACCATATCATTTTGCATAAGAACACACCCCAATCTCTTCTTGGATGCATCACTGTAGATCACAAACCGTTCTCCGCTACAAGGCAGTGTGAGCACAGGTGCACTGGATAACCTTCTTTTCAACTCCTTGAAATTATATTCACATTCCTCTGTCCAAACAAACTTAACTCCTTTCCGAGTCAACTTGGTTAGTGTATTAGATAATCGTGAAAAATCTTTCATAAAACATCGACAATATACAGCCAAACCAAGAAAACATCAGATCTCAGTTACTGTTGTTGGTCTCAACCATCTTTCGATAACCTCTGTTTTTGCTGGATCAATAGATATCCCCTCTTTTGAGATTATGTGACCCAAAAATGCAACTTTTTGAAGCCAAAATTCACACTTGGTAAATTTGGCATAAATATTTCCCTTTCACAGGGTCTTCAATATAATTCTCAAGTGATCTTCATGTTATTCGTTGCTCTTTGAGAAGACAAGAATATCGTCTATACAGACTACCACAAATTGATCAAGATAGTCTCTAAAGACTCTATTCATCAGAACCATGAAGATAGCAGGGGCATTAGTAAGACCAAATGGCATCACTATAAATTCATAGTGTCCACACCTTGTACGGAAAGCCGTCTTTGGTATATCCTCCTATTTGACCCTTAATTGATGATACCCTGAACGAAGATCAATCTTGGAAAAGTATTGAGCTCCGCATAGTTGGTCAAATAAGTCATCAATGCATGGGAGGGGATATTTGTTCTTGATAGTGATCTTGTTAAGTTCTCAATAATCAATGAAGAGTCTCATTGATCCATCTTTCTTCTTAACAAATAGAACCGGTGCTCCCTAAGGTGACGCACTAGGGTGTATGAATCCCTTATCAAGATTCCCTTGGAGTTGCTTCTTCAATTCCTGCAACTCAATTGGGGCCATTCTATAAGGTGTCTTTGTAATAGGCAAAGCATCCGGTACGAGTTCTATTGAAAACACAACTTCACAATTCGGTGGAAGACCCGGTAATTCCTCCGTAAAGACATCATCAAACTCCCGTACAATGGGCATATTCTTAATCGTGAGTTTCTCACCAACAATTTGAGATAAATAACCTTCATTTAGTGGAATCAATACCCATAAAAGGGGAGAAATTTCCACTGGAAGGTTATGTTCATCCTTGCATTGATAGACGATCATAGATTGATCTGGAATATGAAATGTGTCTTCCCTTCTTTGGCAATTGATATGAGCTCCATATAAAGAAATCCAATCCATGCCAAGAATCACATCAAATTCCACTATAGGAAGGATCACAAGATTTTCAGGAAGCACTTTCCCACAAACTTCGATCGGAGAAGAATTATAAACTTTTGATGCGACTGATGTGCCATTAGGTGTTGTCACAGCTAACTCATCATCTAATTGTTGAGGTAATACGGTGATACCCTTAGAAAATTCATCAGAAATAAAAGAGTGGGTGGATCCAGAATCAAATAAAACATTTGCTACTTCAGAGTGTATGGTAAGTGTACCTTTCACCACATAGTTATCGTACTCCACATCGCTGATAGAAATTGCATGTGACATTCCTTCGTCGTTAGCCTTAAGAGTTTGTTGACATCGACCATCATCATCAACCCTTGGGTTAGGGCATTTATTGGCATAATTCCCCATCTCCTTGCACTTGAAACATTGAAGTGTAGTAGGTTCATTCTGTGTATCCCTTCCTTTGTTTTCATCATTAGACATCTTCATCCCATCATCGTGGAATTCAAATTCCCGATGACCTTCCTTTCCACATTTTAAACATTTACTTGTCCCTTTAAGACAACTCTCTCCATGTTTCTTTCCACACTTTGAGCATAAGGGAAAGCTCATCTTCCTTTCAGTGTTCTCTTTAGATTTTCCTTTGAATTCCATTTTCCTCTTCTTATCAAACCCATATGACTGATGGGTTACTCCAATCTTCATCTCGACTTTGAGAGCACATCGAACGATTTCCTCATAGCTATTGAAGTCCCTTATGGCTAAGGACCTTCAAAGACTTGGTTTTTAAGCCACTAAAGAATCGATCAATCTTACTCCCAGGTTGGATAATAACACCAGAAGCGTACCTTGCAAGTCATGTAAAATTTTCTTCATAGGTACCAACAGATTCATCATCCTTTTGCTTCAGTTCAAGAAACGCTTTCTCCATCATTGTTCAGAGAATACGAGGGAAGTACTTATTGAAAAATAAGTTCTTGAACTCGTCCCATTCCATTGACTCAATTTCATCCCTTTGCCTCATATTATTAATAAGATTCCACCATTGATCAGCATCTCCTTCCAAACGATACACTACTAGGATGAATTTATCATGTTCATAACATTGGAGAACTGAAAATATCTTTTCAGTAGTACTAATCCATTGTTCAGAAACTAATGGATCAGTAGACCCACTGAAAGAAGTTGGACGCTGTCTCATGAAGGATTCAACAGAATGTTGCTCCTTCCATTGCTCGTTTGGAAGTCCTGCATGATTCATAGCTTGAGAAAGTTGTGTGAGCATGGCTACAAGATTTTGCATTCCAGCTCCCATAACATTTGGTTGCTCAGGGGGACAATCATTGTATTTCCCGTCACATTCCGCATTAACACGGTTCCTTCGGGTTCCAGCCATTGACTAAAACCAAGAAGAATAGTGTGAGTAACACAAGTTATAATAGGAAAACCACATAATCATGAATAAAATTTCACACTTAAGGTCTCATCCTAGGTTATTCGTGGCCATTTCTAAAACACTAAGATTGTATTCTATTCTTAGACTTATCCTTAGGGTTCTTACTAAGGATTTTACATCCTAGTTTCCAAAGGTTGACTATACCTTTCCTCTGATACCAACTATAACGCCCCATACATTACATACATTGTTAATACTTCAATATTGAAGCAAACCTATTACAACTTATAACAAAAACACGAAAGGACCGTATAGGTATAGTGTCTTTAGAAACTGGGAAACATAAAAAACTGGTTCATAAAGAGTCTACACTGTCTCCCATTAATTTCATCATATCTATAGTCCATTTTGGCATATCTTACTTAATAACCTTCTTCCTGACCTAGGGAAAGAAAACATACAAAAGGGTGATCTCAAATGCTCAGTAAGGGTAAACAAAAGAAATATCAATCACATCGTATACATAAGCACATAACTTTTGGAAATCTTAACCTGCAAAAGAGATCATAATTTCATAACATGGGATAAATCATGGCAGTGAAATGTAATCACAATAATCACAACTTAAAACATGAAACCTTGTGTCATACACACATAATCATAGACAATCATTTCTTTTTAGTCAAGACTCATTGCCAAGACTATCTTAGTGGACAAATTCCCTTTCTGAACCAAGTCACCCTTGTTTCAGTCCTGTTTCACTGAAGCGGTATAACCTACCATTCCAGCCATGTCTATCTCATGATATATAAAATCTTTACCCAATTCATTGGAGGGAGATATAGGTCCCACCCATCTCATAATGATACCATTCTTATGTGTGCCACAAAATCTTAAATCATACATCATTGCATAACCCATGTAATAAAAATTGAAATCTAAAACATCGTGACATCATCAAACAATTCATATAAGATAAAGGAATTCATAAAAATAATTCCATCACCACATAATCAAATCAATTCCATAATAGGGATATAAACAGAACCCTATTTTATCTTAGATGTAAAATAATTTTGATAAAACACTTGAACTCAATTCTTGAGGAAAATATCCTTTCTTCTTCAAAAACATTTTTCCTTTCTTAACATGTCATACAATATTAAACTAAAAGAATTTGATTAAAAATAAACCTGAAAACTTGTAAAGGAATGATGTTTTAAAAATCCATTCATGCCGTATAAGTTAAAAAAACATTCTTCTCGTACTTTTGTCAGAAAAGTCAAAAAGTACCTCGTACAAAAAACGACAAAAGATTCCTTTCATATCTTTTAATAAAAACTCACCGAAGGGTAAAATTGGATATAAACTATTTTAGAATGATGTAAATAATATATATTGAGGAAACATGGATGTGGATGATAAAATACACCCCAGTAAATACCAAAGTATAAACAATCTCAGATAAAAATGAGATTGTGATATTTCCCTTACCTTAGGTCTGAATTGCTTTGTAAGTGTCTGAACCTCCTGTATAATGATTTAAATAATGTTATTGACTTATTACAGAATTATACACATTTTTATGATATCATATACGGTCATATTATTAGCTTCATAGAAGTAATATTTCATTGCTACTTGTTATTCGGGTGTTTTTAACTTTTTGTTCTTATGCGTGTTTTGTCGAATAAATTCTTATTCTTATCTTTAGGTTATAGATACCTAATTTCAAGAATGGTATTAGTGTAATATATATCATATTAATTCATTCAATTCATTTATATAATCATTATGAAATGAAGATCATGTAGAACGAGTCACATCACATCGTGGAGACGGTATTCCGTACGTACACACGAGTGATAATATCATTCCTATGCTCATGGAATTGTATTGGAGTGCATGTATACTATTTCAGAATTATTGTCACTTTATAATAGTCATATATAGTCATTATTTACACCATTAGACCCATCCAAGTAAGGTGGTAGTGGAAAATAGATTACACCATGGCGTGGAGATGGTATTCCGTACGTACGCACGCGCGGTGATTTCTTTTTCCGTAGGATGGATAGATGGTGAAATAGGGTTGATTCATACTTATAATAACATATCATTATATGATTGATACTGATGTTATTACTTCATAATGAAACAACTAAAGAAGAAGAAGTGGAAGAAGAAAGAAATTGGAATGTATCAGTAATGGATATTACCTCTTCTTTGAAGTGCTTCTTTGAGACCACCTTTTAGGGCACTAAAATTGGACTTTGAAGAAGACCAGGACCTCTAGGATGTCTCTAGGGAAGTGGAGAGAAGAAAAAGGCAGGGGTTGGCCGAGAATGAAGGCTCAATGTGGTGTGAGGAAGAGAGGGAGGAGGTTCCCTTTTATAATGGAGGAGAGGGGTACCTTTGGGAAAACTAAAAATATTATTTTATTATAAAGTCATGTTCGGTTTTAAATAGCTCCAAATTGATATATTTCAAAGATAAGGTGGGGATGGGTCGAAATCCTCTCATCCAATAGAATTTAGACAAGTTTGGGTTCCTATTTTAACCTTATCATTTAGATTTAACATTAAGTTAAATAAGTTTACTTTTACCGTGTCTTCTTGTGTTCTTATACTATAAGGTTAATAAACATACAATAAGCAGCCAAACGAACCTCAAGTTGTTTATTATTAATATATATAACCTTATCTAAGTCATTTGGCCTAACCTTAGATTTTGAGGAATAAAATAACAATTAATAATATAATATTTGTTTTAAAAACTATTTTATATCAATTTTGACACTATTTAGTAATTGATTTTTGTGAAAATCATAACAGATTTATTTGTTCGAAAAATGTTAAATAAATCAATAATAACATGTTATATTAACCTAGAAAATTAGCTTAATTCATAAAAATTCACAAATTACATTTATTTTGGTGTTTATAACCTTTATTATGTCAATATTTCATTATTAAGATAATTACTGCATCATCTTTGTGTCATAAATAAATTAAATTATTTAATGTCTAAAAATTACAAATAAAATACCATTATTTAGGAAATCTTTTTATCTTTCTAATGAATATTTATAGTTGAATTTATCTTATGTATAACCCCATATTAAAAATTATTTACTTATTAAACTTTGATTTTAACTATTTTAACCCTACTTTAAATAAATTAATAATAAATGTCCTAATCTAATCCAAGTGGGCCTAAATGGTCATAGTTTATTCCTAAGTTTGTTTTTGGACGAATTACACATGTCCAATAGAATTAGGACATGTGTTAGGGTAATAATAATTTTATTTTTACCCTTAATTACCCTATTTATTATTAACCGTGGTAAAAAAAGTATAAAGTTACTATTCACCAACATATTGTTTTCATCTCATTGAACAACATTTTACTTACTGACATCAACTGTGTCTCTCGTATTTTTGAAATTCCACTCACAGAAGCGGTAATATTAAGTTTTATGAAAAATTCAGTTTTTTTAACTACCACTTAGTGGTTTCACTATTCATCAAAAATTGAAAGTTTTCAGAAAAATACCAAAATTTCACCCTAGGCTAATTTCAATATTCCGAATCCAAAAATGAAGTCCATTTTGAAAAATAAAATTTATAAAATTTTAAAAAGTGGTTATTACTATTCATAACGGCTAGTTTTAATAATATTTTAATAGCATATCGTTGTTTAGTGAAACTCGGTATTGCGTACGACGCATGATATCGCGGAAGGTCGTGATTTCGTGTAAAGCAAGCCAAGAAAGTGTTGTGTGTAGAAAAATATTCCTTTTATGATTTATATAACATAAATGTCTCGGGTGTTACACATTATTCCCTTATATTAGAGTATCAAAGATGCATAGTAAATAAGAAACAATATACAATAGTGGAAGTAGTAAAACCTGAAATATAGAGTAGTGGAATATTAATAATAACGGATTAAAAATATTTTCATTAGAATTATATAATGTATGAATGAATGTCTTAATTATTATACTTAACTAAACCTATATACATATAGTAGTTACAAGATATAGTATAGTTCTTAAATAATGGAAAAGAAACAATATCCCAAATGTGATCTCCACAAGAATCCTGAGCCCCATCTCGATCATGTGATCCAAACTCCCATGTACATGAAACAAATAAATGGAAGGGTCCATAGTCTTGCAAACATAATGGTCTACTCAGTTACCCTATTGTAGTGGATTTAAAGGTATGGTCTTAGATATAAATCACAATAGGTTTCCACCCATAGGTCCTCTGACTTAATCCAATCCTTAAATACAATGTAAAGAAGTGCATAAGTGTAAGAAGAGAGATAACAAGTAGTACTGAATAAATAAATATCAACAATCCTAGGTTCCTTAGGGGAACCTAGTCGATATACCTACTTTTTCCCTTATATGGGGTGTAACTCTTACATCCAAAACTATTCTAAATGAGCCAAAAATTTCATGTAATGTAGTATATTCCCATCATTCTATTATTGTGAGAGACCGAATGCAACAACACACTAAATGGAGAGTGGTCCACCATGGAGTCACTATAATCATAGAACATTGTTCATAAATCCCATCACCCATATAGTATCACTTGTAAAAAAATCATATTTCTTAACACCTGATGTAAGGGAGCATGATGCATCATGGTCAATAGTACTTTTAACAATACTCTGAATCCTATGTAATAAGAGTAATAATATTTATAATAAAATACCATGAGAAAAAACCTCTCATACCTTACATTTATCAAACTCATCACAATTATAAAAATTTAAAATAATTTGTTCTTATTTAATTATAACAAGTGTCATGGTCATACCAACTTATTCCATTCCATTTCATATTAACCATATAATTATCTGAAGGAAGTAAGGAAATCATTAATCATATATTCCATTCACACATTAAATTTTTCATCAAATTAAAAAAAATATAGATGAAATTAAATAAAACTATCGAGGAATGATTTAAATAACAAAAAAAATTTAGTAGATAGCACACCCACATTGTGGGGTTTTATTATAGAAACATGTAATTTTTCTTCAAAAAATTCATTTATCATTATGAAAAAACCAATTAAAATATCATAACTCAATTCAACACAGATAGGTTTTATAAAATCATAAATAAATCAATAAAATAACTGTTAATAAGTGATAGACCACCTACCACATACATATGTTTACATACTCGTCCAATATCGATGTCTGTTTCAATTCAGTCTAAGAAAAAGACCTTCTCCATAAAAAAGGATAATGATCATGCACCTAAATATAACATTTGAGTGGATATTAAAAGAATAAATATGTAGTAGGAATCATGATCTTACTGATGTGTATCAATAGTGACTAATGTTGAATGATTTGGATGATGGGTGAGAGTGATATCATAATGCATTTCTTAGGATTAGAGGAGAATCCAAAGATTCTTGAGGATGCTCACATGGATACTGAAGGATAAAAGTATGAAGAGTGTCTTTTAAATCAAATTAGTGGTAAAATTTCCTTTTATCCTCAAAAACTATGTTCCTCACTTTTACCGCATGACTTGTCCAAACAGTGATGCATCCCCAGCTTAAGAAACCTGTTTGAATGGGTTTTATCCCATGGTTTTCATAACCATGCACCAAATATGGTATGAATATTGAATATGTACATCCCAATCTTTCTCTAATCATGCAAGAAAGGTGCATTTTCTGGGTAACAAAATTCATACCGTCCAGGGAGTTTATTCTCATTTTTTTAGATTCATTGTTTTTTATTGAGGGGCTGCACAGTTTTAGACATATTGGGAGCCACTAGGAGACACTTTGAAACATTATTTGCAGACCCCAAAGCTCCCAAAACTCTACGAGAACCCCAAGGGACCTCTTAGGACTTTATCCAAGTATAAAATCATTTCATAATGGTATTTTAACTATAATTATTTTGTTCTGAAGCTCACTTTTTTAAATGGATCATCCTCTAAATGAAAACGTAAAAAAATGAATTTTCATCTGGTTCAAAAACGTGGGAAGTTACAACCCCACCACCATAGATAATATCATCCCTAAGAAGACAATGGGAATAATGAAATCACCACCATACCTAAAATATTCATGAAGTCCCATTCAAATGGTTGTGTTGCATTTCCAAATGTCAAACACACCTCTAAGAACCTATTTAAGGACACAACACAGAAGCCACCAGAACCCAAGCCAACTAACGTTTTCTAATTGAAACACTGGGATGGTATTTACCAGTGCCATTTTTTCTAGAGACATGATAAATAATAATATCATTAAAATATTTCCAAAAGGTTCTCCCCACCTTAAAGGATCCAATTATGATATATGGTACCTCCCACCATATGAATTGCCTACAAGACACAACCCTAAATTTTCTAACGATGATCCTGGTGTAGTTTCTTTAACAAGGTGATCATTATTACATTCAAAAACATAACAAGAATCTAAAAATAGGAATAATATATTCCCCATCATCCTGAAATAGACATGTTGAGCTGAATTTTCATGAAAATACCTAACCATCACACACTTCATATGTGTCCACCTTACTCTGTAATAAAAATATTCATTCATCAAATGATAAATTATAAAATTTTAAAATTATGGTGAGTTTATAAATTGGACCACAATGAATAAATCTCAGGAATCTAGTGATTACATCGAACATGTTCACCAAAATCTATTCCTATATTCTGGTGACATTTCTCAATTAAATCATCACTAGGTAATTTAATAGTCATGGCTTAGACTAAAAAATGGGGGAAACCCATATCCATCCCACTGGATTAATTACCCTTACACAAAACCTCCGAGGCTGAAAAAAAGGGTGGGATATAGATTGATCCATCAAAATGGAGTCCATGTAATTAAATCCATGTTTTCCACACTAATTTTTTACAAGTGAGACATCGGACCAAGGCCATGACGTCCACATCCGATAATTGACTGACCCAAGAGATCCACCCTCCTAGCAGTCAAGTCAAAGTAATACGTATTGATTACAAGATTTAATCAAAGGAATTCCAACACGAGAACCCATGTATCACCCAGAACTAAAGAAGCCTCAAAAATTAGACCATGCAATCTATGTGCACTCGAATTAACCACCCGAACTTGCTTAACAACATTTAAAAAAAATTATAGTGTAAAGCCTATGATCTCTATTTGAATTAAGGTAGATGTCAAGATATGGGACATTATCATCTCATATAGAAGAGTATACTAATATATGTTTCATTTATACTAAGTAGATTAGTAAAACCACTTATGGTTGACATTCCTTGAAAGAAGTTTTGAATCACCTACCGACTCACCAACATTAATAAATCAGGATTACTTCACCAACTAAGGCATCACATAATCTCTCACTCTTAACCACCGAAGTAATCCATGACCAATGGTGTTTCTAATAGGACACATACACATCCAACCACATCAACTTTGTTCTATTGATAAAGCACTGAAATGATTTAATTCATGAAAACGATACGGGAACTCAAGAAATATTGACCATTTCAACGGTCCTCTTAGTCGGCGGTCCTTCTACATGGAAGGGCATATATTCAACCAAAATGATGTGATGCTGCCCAACATAGGAATATTATTGTCATAAAATATGTTAGACAACCCATCTACTCAAAAGCACGATACATCAAAACCACCATTAATGTATGAGTATCACTCCTCGGAGTCATTGTCCTCACATCAAAGTATGTGGCATGAAGAAAAACAACCCAAACAGTGTCTCAAAACACCTGAATATATTTGAATTCAAACCCAAATATTTGGAATATTTTATTCCTTTAAACTCATTGGTCACACTAATATAGAGATGACCCTATAAAATATTAAATATAATAAATTTTGATGATTTATAAAAATATGATCAATTCATTTCATCATTTAGAAACATGATTCATACTCATGTATTACAACGCACAATACTCTGAGTTTTAGATGAAATGGAACAACATGGATACTACCCATGGTTTTTTTACAGTTATGTAATCAAGTGACATGTGTCCTACGTAGAAAATGGATCAAAATAACATTATTCTATATGACTATAAAACTGATTTATAACCTCTCGAGTCACCCAAGAAAAATGGAAATGGTTAAAAGACCTAAGAAGTCGGTGACCATGCCCAAGGAATGTATGAACTGATAAAACAAATAACTACACGATGTTCACGCTCATAAGAAAGGACAAGAAAACATTATCATCCATATGAAAAATTGTTTCATTTATAAGCTAAGAGTACTACTATGGAAGAACAGTCAAATGACACCGAACAACAGAAAATTAATAGTATTGGAAAGGCATTAGGAACAAAGGGTTCTACTTACATTGGGATTGCCTCTTAAAAAGAACATGCATTGACCCTATCAGTAGGTCATGCCTAAAATAAGTCACTTGCTTAAAATCTTACCATCTAATTTGTTGATTAATTGGAGAGGCATATGGAAAATGCACATTGTCATGTTCCAAGGATACTCGTGCGGAAGGTTATGCTACCCATACATGATTATTTAATTCAAGGACACTACAAAGGGTTCCATTTTAAGAGATTACACAAATTATTATTAAACCTTTTAATCATTTGAATGATTTAAAACAAAACACAGAAGAATATAGACAATATTTAACAAACATCCTTTATAATCATTAATAATTTATCTTTTTTACAGTAAATCAAAAATTAGAAAATTTATCAAAAAAAATTAATTTTTAGAAAAATAGGTGACCTATGAGTATCCAATTAATCCAACCTGGGTTTTTTTTTTAAAATCAACCCAATATCAGATTCTTAGTTATAGAAATTACAAACACCCAAAAATTTCATCTCATAAAATATATGCCCCAAATAACCTACTTGAGTACCATTGGAAATTTTAGAATGTAACCATTTTTATTTCATGTCATAATTAAACAACTCTTTCATTTTATCCATTTCAAAATATATATTGTAACTTAACAGTCATTCAATTTGATAGGTTTCCACCACCCCAGTATATAAAAAAATTGTATACTTTATATATTGATGAAAATATAGTATTTATTCAAAATCAATTTCATTTAAAAAAAACATACTCATATATATAATGGTTCTGTTATATTGGTGGTCATCTGACAATCCATAAAGTTTCCATATACGTTGTAGTTTTGTATTTTTCTCCCATTTATGAAAACCAATTCAATTTAAAATTTTCACATTAGCATTATTTTCACATTGACAGTGATATATTGATATATATATATATATATGACGCAAAAGTTGGTTTGAGTATACAAGTTACCTTTTCCCAATTATAAGGTTCCCACATCACTCAATACTGATGAAACCTTCTTGTTTAATCACAACTAAAAAATTTATCTGATGAATCCAATTTCAAAACAAAATATTATGTTATCATAAGGAATATTCATTGAGAAACATGTTAAAAACACAAAATCCTGTCATAAAAACAAGGAATGCTACATAAATCTGGTGGCATGGAATATAATCATGTAATGAAAGCTAATAAAAAATCTGGGTATAACACCCAAGGCATTCAAAAAAACCAGAAAGAATCTCAACAAATGAAACTATAGTGAATTCAATAAAATTAATTTAATTTTAATTTCTATGTTCCTAACATGATGCATAAAATGTATTATCCTTGTCGTACTAGACCAAGTATCAAATAACATAATATGATAAATCAATAGTCATTGAAAAGTACAAAAATCACTCAAGGTGAAATCATAATCAAGCAAACTATCAAACTATATGAACCATAATATGATCCCTAGACACATGGTATTTTCCACATGGGAGGGGTGATTAGACATAGACACAAGTATTTACCAAGAACTAACACATTCCTATTCTCCTGTATTCCAACCCAAGATAATAATAAAAATGAATAATTATGCTTTCATGGCACTTTGTAATGTCCTGACCCATCTCACAAATAAGAAGGTGGTCAGACCAAAGGGTTGCATGGCCTCAATCATACCTTCCCATATGGAAGAGGCATCTGACTATTAGCGAGGTTCTTAGAAGGTTTTATTGGAGAAAATATACCCTCATACTAGAGTATCACAATTTTATAGTAAATATGAATCAACATAAAATATTGGAATAAAAAATGAATGAATGATAGAGTAGTGGATGAATAATAATAATAACTGAATAAAAAATATGTCCATCACCATTATACAACATATGCATGAATTTCAATATGATGGAACATAACTAAAATATATTACATATAATATGTACATGATATATTATAAAACTCTAATAAAAAAATAAAAAAATATCAAAAGGTCATCTCTATGAAAATATTGTGTTCTATCTCGGTTCAATGCGCATAATTCATAGGTACTAACATAAAGAAAGAGAAAGGTTCCATAGTCCTAGGAACATAATAGTCTACTCAAGTACCCCAATGAAGGTCTAGTCTGTGTTCTGTGTGTGATATGATACTCAGTAGGCTTCCTACCATGGAGTCTATGACTAAATCCAATCAATGAATATAGTGTAATAAAGTGTGCATATATACAAATAATGGTAACAGGAAGTGTAGAATAAATAATCATCAACCCACCCTGGTTCTTAAGGGACGTCTATAGACTATACCTACTGTGTCTATCAACCAAAATAAGATTTCTAACCAGAAACTATATATGTATTTAAAATTATATATATATTATTTAATTATATATTTTATCTATCTGTATTAACTATGTCTGTGAAGACATCTACTAAACATATACTTGGATTTCTAGTTTCTATTTGGATCAAGTCATAAATCATACATATATAACCTATCTAAATGATTCTAAAATATCAAGAAATCAGGTACAGTCCCTACATTCCAATAGAGTGATCGATGTTTTGAATCAGCACTCGATATGGTAAGGGGAGTCCATGGAAACAATCAAATCAATAAACACTGATCATAAATCCCATCATCTATATATTATATCTGGTTAGAGTTGTCATGTTCAATGACTGGTGTAAGAGATCATGATGCATAATCCTTAACAAAACCCATACCATTGTTCCACCACTTATGTGTATGGTGTAATCATGTTTATAATAAATGACCATGAGTAAATTCCTCTCATTCCATACATTTATTAATCCTATATAAATGCATCATCATATATATAATATAGTTGATGAGAAAATACCTCTCAAAAGTTTCACAAAAAACCCAATCATAATCATGCACATAAAAATTACAACAATGCAATATTACTTGATAATATTTAATTATAAAAATTGGTGTGGTTGTACCATCCTAATCAATACCACTTCAAAATAACAAATTAATTACCTAAAATAAAGAAATTACCCATGAATATGATAAACCATTAATACATGCCATTTAATTATCCAATACATCAATGAATTAATGAAAACCAAAAAAAGTAGCTAGGAATGTTTTATATCACAAAACCATACTTTTAGTTTATATGAAAACACAACACCATTAAGTGTTTTGATTATAAAAAAAATTGAATTGTTCTTAAAAAAATTCATTTAACATAATTAAATATCTATTTTGAACAGCATAACTCAATTCATTAAAGGGGTATTTTAGAAACCCCCCCCCCCCAAATTGAATTTTAGTTTATAAATGTTCATCTGCGAACTTTGGAGGTTTCATTCTCATTTAGATAAGATAGTGAAAGGGGAAAACTAGTGTCAATCCAATATGAATTCATAGAAGGCCTTATGAAAATTTAAAAAAATTAATTATGAATGTAAAATAGGATGTAACACCCTTGGGGTGTCTATATATGATGTGTTTGTCCTTTAAACAACAATATATGAATCAAACGATATATATCACGGTGAAAGGTTCAATTTTATATTATGTAAGAAATTATTAAGAAATGGATGTATATGGTCGACATGTGGAATAATGGAAAAATTGTTAATTGATAAAAAAATTATGAATAATTCATAAAAAACATAACCATAATTAGGGCAGCATAATCATCTAATAGTAGGGACTGATTAAATCGGGATTGGAAGATATCTAAGAAACGATCCTTCACCGAGAAAATTGGGAAATTGAGATAACATCTAAATAAAATTTCTGATTGGATATTAAATGAATAAATATTCAAATGAACATGATATATTACCAATATAGACACACAAATACTGATAGGGATCAATTTGAATGACAACTGATATAGTTATCTTGAAGTCCACCTTAGGCTTGGAGGAGAGTCCAATGTGCATAGAGGAGCCACATGCGAATACTAGAGGATAATAAAAATGAGACTAGGTTTTAAAAATCATTAATTATATAATACACATTTTACCCCAAAAAATGTCACACGACTTTTCAAACTATGTGGAATCCCCTGTTTAAGAAACCAGCTCACATGGATTGTGCTTCATGGTTTTCCTTCCTGTTTTCCAACTGTGCAATGAATAATTCGTAGGTATTACCCACTATAGACCTAAAAATTCAAAAATGGTGAATTGTTTGTGTTAAATATTTTAATCCCATGTGGTGAATTTATTATCCATTACTCCAGACACATATTTTTCTATTTAGGGGCCACACCGAATTAGACAAACCTTGGACCAATTTTAGACTATACAAAACCTGATTTCTGGACCCCAGTGCTCCTGAAACAATATGTGATATAAAAGGGACCCTCGGGACTTGAACCAATGCTATTTTTTTATAATGGTTTTCCAACGCTATGATTTTTGTTCTATTCTTGGTTTTTAAAACAACTATCCACTAAACACAAAATTTCAAATTGCTTTGGATTTTCATTCAGTTCAAAAACATGGGTCTTGTATTATCATTTTTTAATTAATGGTAAGGTAATAATGTATATGATAATTTAAATTAAAAAATTATATAAATTTTCATGAACATAATATATAAATATTAATTTCATCATTGAGAAAATCTATGATAAGATACTGTTGAAAATGAATTACATCGATTCGTGAGGCGGTTGTTCACCGTACACAGGAATAATGTTTTTCATTTCCCATTGGATGGAAGAGGATATGGATATAGGTTATAAAATTTATATAATAAAATATTATTATATGGGATATAATATAGGTTTTATATCAAAACTATTTTGTGATATTTGAATACTTTGGAAGATGAAATTAAATAAATATTTCCTGTTAAAAATGATAACTCTTATTTGTATGCCTTATTTAAGAATATAACTAAATAATTCATAGATTTTATTTTTGATAAAATAATTTCTCAAGGAAATTTTAATGAAACAAATATGGTATTTGGAACTAACTCTTAAAGACAAATCTTATTTTTGTGTGAGTAAATGACAGAATATGGGGGCCCCTTTATATGTCTCCTAGAGGAAAAAACTATTTTTTTTAAAAATAATTTATAATCGTGATTTAAAAATTAAAAAAGTATACAAAATAGAAAATTATTTATACATTGATGATATAATGTCCATATATTTTCCTTAAAATGAATTATAGAACTTTCTATGTCATTATAATCATTATATTCTAAGTTCACCCCTATTAAACAGGTTTTAACCATAAAAGTGGTAATTAATTATTTCTTTTTTTACTATTAATTTTCACCAAAAAATAAATTGAAATTATTTTATAATTTTAATTATAACATTTAAAAAATATTTTATCCATTTTAAAAAAATTAATTAAAAAAATTCTAAGATTTTAATTTTAAATGAAACCCACAGATGGGATAAAAAATGGTGTTCTGAAGGAAATGATTTCAAATGATAAAAAAATATTTATATAAAAATTTAACATATAAATAATAAAAATGAAATATATTATATTAATTATAATATAATTAAAATAATTTTACTTTAAAAAAAATTTAGATAAAATTTAACAAGTAAATTCATTAAATAAAAATGTCATTTTATATAAAAATATTCATTTTCACATTTAATCAAAAAATTAATCTTTTCAGAAAATTTAATGAATATCATAATATAATAATTTTTATATGATGATTTTGAAAATCATCATATTTTTTTTAAAATATATTATATATAATTGGTAAAAAAATAATTTTCATATAAGGGGAAAACACAAGATTAAAACAATTTTTTTAAATAAAGAAGATATTAAAAAAGATTGATTTTCATTTAAATGGTTTCTATTTATTTATAATATATTTATTATAAAAATACTTATTTATTCAATTATAAACCATATATTTTTCAAAATTTATTTCTCCTATTAATAATATCCAATTTAACATCCATTTTATATTGATCATAAATAATCAGGTTTGATGTAGGGACTATGGTATGTGTAACATATGTTATTAAAAAATTTATAAAAAACACATAGTGTCACATGTGATATTTATGGAATAATCTATCACATGATCTGGAGGATGAATAGTAAACTCTTAATATACTAATTTTTAACATTTTCCATAAATATTAATTTTTTAATAGCAGGGAGAATCATTTATCTATTATATTTCAGTAATATAATCTTCATTATTAGATATTAATACATATACTATTTAATAATTATGTAATGTTAATGAATATCCATAGTAATATTTTAATGGATATTTTAAAAATATTGGAACATAGTAAATTTTATTATACCTTATTGTTTGTAAAATATTTTTATAAATACAACCAATCGATGTAAAATTTTACATTAGTTTTGACTAAGGGAAAATTATATAATTCGATGGAATAATCATTCATCATATGTTAATAGGATGATATAAAAATGACTTGGGTGAGGTAAAATCACCACCATATATTTTCATTTTAAATTTAATGTTAGTGCATCTATCTATAATATAAATATTTCAAATAAATAATGAATTATTCAAATTAGTGAGTTGAACTATAGTAAAATAATTCAGTCATTAATTGTGAGTGAAATATGAGACTAGCTCATATTTTTTCTAACTTAGTAGTCATGATAGTTTAATCCCTTCTAAATACCTATTTCGATGTTTTTTTTTTCTAATTTATTATCTTCAAAGACTTGTAGATTGATTCACATATGTGTATAGAGACCAATTTCAATTTAATTAAATCCTTTAACCTACTATGGTGCATTTAATGAATGATTATTTTAAAAATAAAAAAAATATGATTTCATTTCCATTATATTATAAAAAACTTTATTTCATCTATTTTAATTCAGTTTTTATTTCACATATCACATAAGTCAATTCCCTCAGTGATTCATTCAATATGATAATCATATGGGTAGTTGTATTTAAATCGTCCCATATTTATGATCAATTTTACCTTTATCATGAAAATACAAATATCAAGTACATGAATTTATTTTATAAAATAATTTGATACATTAGGGTCACATTAAAAATACATCATTATAGATCCCAAAGACTCAAATTGAAAATGTTTTTTATGATTTATATTTAATGAGGCAATGAATATAATATTATATGTTGATTTATATCTAAACTAATTAACTATTTTTCATGAATTTGAAATTACAAACAAATGTCGAAATATATTCAATCTTTATTTGTTTTAGTCCAATAAACATACACTCCATTATATTATGAAAGTTTTATATAAAATATCATATCTGAACTATTTTAAAGAATCGCTCCCCAATATTTACACAAATTCATCTATTTTATTCTTATTTTTATCAATTTCTATCATTTTTCTGGTTTTCATAATGAATCACAGTAGGACAGAGTGACCTTCTATTTATTCAATTGTTGAATCATTGAAAATTTATTTTACCATGAATTAACAATGTATTCTATTATATGTAGATATAATGATATATTAATTGATACTAGTGGCTATCTAATAAATTCACTCAATAGAAGACTTCAATTTCAAGAGTAATTGTTTCCCCATTTATTATCATATTAATCATAACCTTCAAATTTTTTATATAGTTACTAACATGGGGATTTAAACAATAACTCCCTTTAAACATTGATTCTCTTTTTCGTAATCATTCCATTTTCAGCCACATGGGAAATTGGATCAGATATTATTGGTGGAAAAAATTACCTAAAATAAATAGTGGTCGAAGTAATAATCTAATATATGATATATAATAAACTTATTTATATGAATAAATAATTTTTTTGGTCCTGATATAACAAATTTCCATTACCTTCATTATTTTTTCCTTTTATAGTCATATTTCCTAAATTAATGTAACCATTCCATGATATTGATTATAATCACTCATCCACTACATATATAATTACTATATCATTTCCATTTGTGATAAATAATTGTAAATTTCAAATATATCGAAAGGCTAATTTCATATTAAAATAAGTTCACTAAATATTCCACCCTAAAAATTAAAAATTATTTAATTCATTCCAAAAATATTTATATATGTGTTCATAATATTGTCAATAAATTTTATTTCCAACATATTAAAATCAATGAAATGGTGAGTTCAAATCCCGATAACAATATGAATTATGAGATATAATAAGAGACTTTAATCTACATGAGAACATTGGTAGTAGTAATAATCAGTATCATATTACAATCATATGATTATATTATATTCCACAATCGGTTTATAGTATGCCATGTTATTAGTTATTTATATTATTTATGGACTACTAGTAATTTTTCATATTGTTTGGGGGAGGACATCAATTGGATAATGATGAGTTGGATCTTGGATATTATCCCTGTAATAAGGGTATCCATAGTGGATGCCATTATGTTACTATAACCATAATGTTGGAAATAGTATATACTATAAGAGTAATAATTTCTATAAAGAAGGGTAATTCGAATACCACATAATAGTATGTTTTAGAAATTGTGATGGTCACTGGGTTTTTGTATAAAATTCATAATTCATGCATCATGTCCATCACATACGGGTCGAAAGATGGGGTCTTTGTGTCTGATACCACTCCAAACCTCACGTATGGATAATATATATGATATGGTTGTATTTTTATATGTAATACATTGTTATTGATATGGATATAATGGCCATTTTTATAGTTTTTCACCAATGAAATAAAGAGACGGGTCAATGACCATTGAACTGGTAATGGTGACACAAGGTCATAGTGTAGTTATGTGTTATAGTGGTGGAAATGAAATTTTTTATGTCACTAAAATATAGTCTTAAACATGGTCTGCTGAAATGGTGATGAAATTGTTCTCTACAATATATCTATTCATATGGGAAATGTCAAAGGCATTACAAATAGTAAAGATAAATATAGGGTTTTGTGAGATATAAACATGTTTTATAATTCAATCCATTATTTATATTTTTGGTTGGATATAATATAATTTATTACTCTACTGACATTAAAAAAATAACCACTCATCTATATTCCTCCCTTGGTGATTAGGGATCTGGAAAATAATATGTGGTTTAGGAATCCTTTTGATTTCTTCTTCATTCTAAATATTTCCTTTTGAATTTCACTAGAAAAGGATTCTTTATTTCTCTTCTCTATAACTCCCCCTTAATAAAATATTTCTTAATTTTATTTATATATCAAATATATCTTGATAATTGTTTTCAAACATGTCCATACACATGGTTTAGGCATTTTCATTTATGTTGACTGTGTTTAAGGGTTTGGTTTTCGTGTTTGGTTAAAAAGGTAGATATATAATAATTTTGGATTTGTTTTTGGTACACATAGTTGATGAAATGTTTTTGTAAATGTGTTGTGTATATTTTTTTATGGTGTTAATTCAAACAAAAAAATTAATGGCCTCTTTGTGGTTGAACAAATATGTAAATAAAAAATTTAGGGCCATGTTACATAGATATGGGTCGGTGTGCATTAATGATTCATTGAAAATACCCTCACTGCTTCATGCATGGATTTCAGTGCATTATATAGATGCATTGAATATTATTCATCAATCATGTGACATCTTTGGTAATAGTAATGGTTTTCTACTTATAAATTCGCATCCACTCATGGATTTTCAAATAATGTGTGGATTAATTACTAGTTTTGAGTTACTAGAGTGGGCGTGTGATTTATTCTATTTGTTAATTCATGGAAATATGGGGCAAAAATTTTAATTTTATTTTTTATGTGAATTGAATATATCGTTTTCTTGGTATATACATTGAACTATTCTTATCTATAGTTTATATATAATGTGGGATTACTTATTATTAGTTTTCTATCATGTTTGGGAAACCATAGATGGAACCCTTACAAAGTTTATATATTGACCCCTTACACATGAGCATCACAATGTATGCTTTCATTGAAAATTATCGTAAATGTAATGAGTGGACCCCATAAAATATATTATGGTGTATTTATATGGTGAACTATGATGGAGTTTTATCATGGTTTTAGTTTTCAATTAGAGTCTGGGTTTCCTCTATCTAGGAACAATGGCATTTTATCTTGTCTTTCATCCTTTAGTTTTTATACCTTTTAGTTGTCATACTATGAAAATTTTATATATGGATGTTATATATTGGAGTTTATTATCATGTCAATTCACATATAATATATATTCATTTTAATGGAGATTTATCTTATTGGTTGTTAGGTGGATGAGGTAAAATCCATTCATATGATAGGGTAATTCTCATTCTATTTATTACAATCCTTTTGTGCCAATGGATTTCATGTATAGATAATAAAATATCATCCACACCATAGTTAATGGGATGTGGTTGGGATTCCAGAAATGGAATCCATTATTATGGATTGAATGTTAGGATACAAAGAATGTATAGAAGATTTTTAATGTTATTAAATGTCAATCATAAAAAGCTATAAATAAATTTTATTATACTGATATTTAATTTACAATGGTATTTATTTTCTAAGAAGTGTAACTAATGACTTCTAGATTTTTCTCAATTCATTTACACTTGTTTATGATATAATTTTTGAAAAATATTGTATTAGAAAGTAGTAATTCCACTGTGATTATAACATTAAATTGGGGTTTTAGTTTTTATTCAATGGAAAATTGTAACATTTTTACTTTCATTGATGGGTGTGATCTGTTGTGATTTAGATGAAATAGATTGTATCAAATAAATAATTTCTAAGAATTGGTAACTATGGCCTCGATATATTTTTATTTTTTATTAGTTATAGAATTGATTTTTTTAGGATTTTCATTGGATTCAATTCAATTAGGTAACATATATATTGGGTGGAGTGACAAAATATATAGGAATTGTATTTGTATTATCCTAATTTAAAATAATATAATTGAAATCCCTATAATTTAACGAGATAGGTAATAATTTTATAAATACTTCTCATTGAATTATTTAAATTTTAAAATATTTTTAGATTAATGAATATCTAAATGTATATAATAATGATAAATTTTACAAATATATGATTATATTAGTTAAATCCTAACCTTTTTATGTTTTCATAACATGTCATGTGTTAGTTAAAAACATTATTAATGAAATCATGATTAGAAAAATTTCTAGAAGAATATTTTTTTCATTTGGTTTAATGATAATTATGAAAAAATAATTAATCCATGAAATTTAAATTAGAATCCATGGAAAAATTATGGTATTTTTAAAATTTATATTATGTTAAATTGTACATTATGGTAATTTCTAAATAAATATTGGCAATTGGGAAAATTTATTATCTCACATGTTATAACTTTTTTATCATATATTTAACATGACTTTCTTATTTTTGAGATTTTATAGAGCGCGATTGACTGGAATAAGAATTCTCCAAAAGAATTTACTAAATTGGATGACATTGACCTGAAAAATGGAGAGACATTGAATTAGAAATTAAGAATCCATTGATTTCAAGATCTAAATAAATGGATAAATTTCATATTTTTTTGATAAAAGAAATCCTTAATTATAATTTTAAATAGAATAATTGATTTCATGTTTGAATAATTTACTATTTTGTTAATTTTGTGTGAGAAGGGTATATTGATGATCTTTTTTAATATTCATTTTCTTGAATTTTTAATGGTTCTTGTGAGGCATTATTGATAGAGATTATTATATTTTAAAGGTAATTTGATTGTTTATAGGGTAATAATATTATTGAATCTATGAACGTCTTGTTTGATTTTTTTTATAATTTTTTTTTATTTCAATTTTTTTTACAAACATGTTTTTTTGTGATTATTTATGAATATATTTTACAGTTATGGATTGATGAATTATTTTTTATTAAAAACATATTTTCAAAATAATTAATTGTAATTAAACTATTTTAGTAGGTTTGGAAACTTTATAATATGAGTTTGATCTTCTTTGAGTTTAATAATTTAGTTACATGGTTTATTGAATCTATATATGGGATTAAAGGAATGGGTACTGGTTCATTAATTTACCAAGGAAATATGTGGTTTGATATCTTATGGGTAGAATGATTCTGTTTTTTTTCACTTTTTTGATATTTATTCTTGTAAATATTGATGTTATAGTTATACATCTATTATTTTTAACATGTTTTTATACAATTAGTCCATATATGTATATTTTATTGTAATAATATTTATTATCATTTTATACATTTTATAATTGTTTTAGATTGGTTTTCTGGTTTTCTTTAGTTGTGTAAATAATATATGAATGATGAAATATGGGTTTGATATAGATGTCATAAATATTTTGATATGTATTAGATATCCAATATTAAGTGGTATATCATGGAATTATAGATTGGTTATTTCTCAAAATTAAAATTTACCTGGTACTGCTTTGGGGTGTTACATGTATTATAAGAATAAATAATGTTATCTAGGGAAGGTTTTGGTTACAATAATTAAATTCCATATTAATTTCTATGGTTGGTGATTAAAACTAACATTTTTAGGAAGTATTTTATTATATCAATGTGTTTAGGACATAAATTATAATATAGTAATAGAGGTAGAAAAGAACCCCTAATTATATCTCCCCATATGGATTTTGAAATATAAATGATATGATGAGATGAAAAATTTGGAAATATATTAATAATCATATCAGGTAACCAACATTGGTAACATTTCTTGGTTTAGTGAATTCATTATGAGACGATTCAGGTGTAGTAACAATATTTTTTAATTTCAAGGGTTTTTTAGTACATGGAATTTACCTAGAAATAAAAATTTGTGGACTATAGGATTGGAAAGGATAAATTTTATCATTTTTTAAAACCATTAAATACATTTCCCTAATATGCATAATGATTTATTTGTGTTTCTTATTTATTTTTTACTGTCGGTTATAGCTGACATGCCATTATCATATCAAAAATAACAATTGTTTTATATTTTAATATAAATATATTTAGAAAATAAAACTCCACATATCCCAGTATATAAATATAAAATATTATTGAATCCTTTTTTTATATAGGTTTCACATGGTAAGGCGTAACCGTATAAATTCTATATATGTTTGTTTTGATAATGGGAATGTTCTATATTTCATTATTTCAACACAACTAACTAAACTATGTGGGGTAATATGAATAACTATGTGGGGATATTTTGAAAAGGATATGAGGGTCATACAGTAACTCTAGGGTGTACTTAATCATTCTAGTAAACCATGCAATTTTCCAACGGTTCATTTATTATATTTTCTAAAATCACACTTATTATGAAAAAATAAAACAAATAAACCACATAATCTCCCATCACCATTCATTGAACAATACCCACAATCTAACCACCATATCCACATACCACACCCATTCTAAGCTCCCTCCATGCACTGTGAATCTTCAAGGTTCCATCATGGTTCTTGTTTGAATTACCACAGACCGATTTTCTCTATAATTATTTATCTAATTCCTTGTATATTTATCCTCCTATTATGGAATATTGGTTTCGTTAAACCCCAAGGGTTTCAAATTGTATAATTATTTATCTAGTACATGGTTTTAGTTTTGTTATGGGTACCTTTGTCTTCTTTCGGTTGTTCTCTATCATAAGTAACATATTTTGGATTTTCAATCAAATTTATGTTGGTATTTCAATAAAAAAAATTGTTACATGTTTTAAAATTTATTATTCATTAAATATGCTACTATATGAATAAAAATTTATATTATATTCCATTAGTAGTATTGAAATGGTATTTTAATGGGTTTAGTAATTGGCATGGGCATAAGCCACATAAAAATTGATTATAAATTTTCTCTTTTGTCACATTTGAAATGATTAAAGAGAATTAAATTTTTTATATGTTGTTTATATATACATTATTCCCTTTTTGTTTTTAATTATTTCTCATGAGAATTAATTATTTGTAATGTAAATAGGATGCATGGAATGTGTTCATTATGATTATTTTTTGGATTTACTATAAATATTTAAATGTTCTAAAAACATGTTTGATACTAGTTACATTTTCGACATGTATTCATAATTATATCAAGTAATGTTTGAAAAAAATATGGGAATTTACGATATTTGGATATGATATTGATGTCATGGGATTCATGGTGATTTGAATGTGGAATTTAAAATGTTATTATGGGTATTAATAAAAGGATTCTGGGTGATGTTTGACTTATTTTTGAAGAAGTTTATTATTTTAAAAGTGGAATTTTTATAAAGGGTTGATTAAAAAATTAATTTCAATATATCATTTGAAAAAATGGATTTTATTTGCAGTTAAAAATTGTTGTTCAAATATGTTTTAAAAAATTTATTTCGATTTAGTTTCAAAACATTTTTCAAATTCTGGGAAACTTTCATGGCCTCTAAATATCATATCCATAATCCAATGTGGAAATTTATAAGGATTTTCTTTATTTTTGCGATCCTATATAGCCCCATGTGTCTAATCAATCGAATGTTACATTTTTTACTAAACAATGGGAAAACCCATAAGTCAATAAAAGATCGCGATGGTCTAATATTGTCCAGACCAAGAGTATCCCCTTGGAAAAACATACAACATTCTCGAGGGAGTGATCCCAACCTAGAATACACAATCAGTAGCTACTTTGGACTGATCCCTCTAGAAAGGGAATCCGCATTTATATAGGCCTCTATTGGAATATGACGTACAGAGAAACAGTGACCAATCTCTATAGGGAAACTTCATAAATTGTAAAACATGATTCAAGAAGCCTCCACCAGGCCATGTAAAGCTCGAACAAAAATCTTAGAGTCTGACTCCACCAAGGAAACCGATAATTCAAGGCTCTTGAACAACATGCCATCAGTGTGTAATGCCTTCACTTCCTCACCTAATGTGTAACACCCGAGACATTTATGAGAAATATTTTTGTTTTTATAAATCATAAAAGGAATATTTCACTACACACAACACTAGCTTGGCTTGCTTTACACGCAATCGTGACCTTCCTCGATAGCTTGCGTCGTACGCAATACTGAGTATCATTAAACAATAATATGCTGTTAAAATATTATTAAAACTAGCCATTATGAATAGTAATAACCACCTTTGGAAATTTTATAAATTTTATTTTTCAAAATGGACTTCATTTTTGGATTCGGAATATCGAAATTAGCCTAGGGTGAAATTTTGGTATTTTTCTGAAAACATTCAATTTTTGATGAATAGTGAAACCACTAAGTGGTAGTTAAAAAAACTGATTTTTTCATAAAACATAATTTTATCGCTTCTGCGAGTGGAATTTCAAAAATCCTAAAGACACAGTTGATTTCAGTAAGTAAAATTTCATTCAATGCGATGAAAATAATTTTTGGTTAATAGTAAATTTTTACTTTTATTTACCACAGTTAAAAGTAAATAGGGTAATTAAGGGTAAAAATGATATTATTATTACCCTAACACATGTTCTAATTCTATTGGATAAGTTTAATTAGACCAAAAACAAACCTAGGAATAAAATATGACCATTTATGCCCACTTGGATTAGATTAGGACATTTATTATTAATTTATTTAAAGAAGGGTTAAAATAGTTAAAATCAAAGTTTAATAAGTAAATAATTTTTAATATAAGGATATACATAAGATAAATTCGACTATAAATATTAATTAAAAATATAAAAATATATACTACATAATCATATTTTATTTGTAGTTTTTATACATTAAATAATTTAATGTAGTTATGACACAACGATGATGCGGTATTTATCTTTTTAATGAAATATTTACATAATTGATGATATAAATACCAAAATAAATGTAATTTGAGACTTTTTATGAATTCCACAACTTTTATAGGTTAATATGACATGCTTGTATTGATTTAATTAACTTTTTTCGAACTAATCATTCTGTTATGATTTTTACAAAAATCAATTACTAAATAGTGTCAAATTTGACATAAAATAGTTTTTTAAAAACATATTATATTATTAATTGTTATTTTATTCCTAAAAATCTAAGGTTCGGCCAAATGACATAAATAAGGTTATATATATTAATAAAAAAAACTTGGGGTTCTTTTGGTGGCTTATTGTAAGTTTATTAACCTTATAGTATTAGAACACAACAAGACACGGTAAAAGTAAAATTATTTAACTTAATTTTAAATATAAATGATAAGGTTAATATAGCAACCTAAACTTGTCTAAATTTTATTGGATGGGAGGATTTAGACCCATCCCCACCTTAGCTTCTAAATAAATCAATTTGTAGCTATTTAAAACCGAACTTGACTTTATAATAAAATAATATTTCAGTTTTTCCAAAGGAGCCCCTCTCCTCCCTTATAAAAGGGAACCTCCTCCCCCTCTTCCTCACACCACTTTGATCCTTCAAGATCGGCCAACCCCTGACACTTTATCCTCTCCACTTCTCTAGAGACATCCTAGAGGTCATGGTCTTCTTCAAAGACCAATTTTAGTGCCCTAAAAGGAGGTCTCAAAGATGCACTTCAAAGAAGTGGTAATGTCCGTTACCGATTCTTTCATCTTCGTTTCTTCTTCCACTTCTTCTTCTTTAGTTGTTTCATTATGAAGTAATAACATAAGTATAACTCATATACTGATATGTTATTATAAGTATGAAACAACCCTATTTCACCATCTATCCATCCTACGGAAAATGAAATCACCACTCGTGCGTACGTACGGAATACCGTCTCCACGCCGTGGTGTAATCTATTTTCCACCACCACCTTACTTGGATCGGTATAATGGTGTAAATAATGACTATATATGATTTTTGTAAACTGATATTGATTCTGAAATAGTATACATACACTCCAATACAATTCCATGATCCTGGGAACGATATCATCGCTCGTGCGTACGTACGGAATACCGTCTCCACGATGTGATATGACTCGTTCTACATGATCTTCATTGCATAATGATTATATAAATGAAATGAATGAATGAATATGATATATATTACACTAATAATATTAAGGAAATGTGGTATCTATAACCTAAAGATAAGAATAATAATTTATTCGACAAGACACGCATAAGAATAAAAAGTAATAATCACCCGAATAACAAGTTGTAATGAAATATTACTAATAAGAAGCTAAGAATATGACCATATGTGATATCATAACAATGAGTATGATTCTAGAATAAGTCAATAACATTATTTAAATAATTATACAGGAGGTTCAGACACGTCAAAAGCATATCAAACCTAAGGTAAGGGAAATATCACAATCTCATTTTTATCCGAAATTGTTTATACTTCGGTATTTACTGGGGTGTATTTTATCATCCATATGTAATATTATTTCTATCCACATACAATTTTCTAAATCCAATTTTACCCTTCAGTGAGTTTTTAGTAAAAGATATGAAAGGAATCTTTTGTTGTTTTTCCTACGAGGTACTTTTTGACATTTCCAACAAAAGTACGAGAAAAATGTTTTTTTAACTTATACTGCATGAATGGATTTTTTAAAAAAAATTTCCAACAATCTTCCTTTACAAGTTTTCAAGTTTATTTTTAATCAACTTATTTTATTTTAAAATTGTATGACATGTTAAGAAAGGATATTTTCCTCAAGAATGGAGTTCATGTGTTTAATCAAAATTATTTTCCATCTAAGATAATAAAGGGTTCTATTTCTATCCCTATAATTAATGGATTTGATTATGTTGCGATGGAAATATTTTTATGAATTATTTTATCTTATATGAATTGTTTTATGATGTCACGATGATTAGAGATTCCCATTTTTATTACATCGGTTATGCTCTGATGTATGGTTTATGATTTTGTGGCACACATAATAATGGTATCATTATGAGATGGGTGGGACCTATATCTCCCTCCAATGCATTGGGTAAAGATTTTATATCTCATGAGATAGACATGGCTGGAAAGGCAGGTTAAACTGGTTCAGTGAAACACGACTGAAAGGAGGAGTGATCTCGGTTCAGAAATGGACTTTGTCCACTAATATAGTCTTGGAAATGAGCCTTGACTAATAAGAAATGATTCTCTATGATTATGTGTGTATGCCACAAAGTTTCATGTTTTATGTTATGATTATTGGGATTACATTTCACTACTATGATTTATCCCATGTTATGAAATTATGATTTCTTTTACAGGTTAAGATTTCCAAAAGTTATGTTCTTATGTATATGATGTGATTGATATTTCTTTTGTTTACCCTTACTAATCATTTGAGCTCACCTTTTTGTATGTTTTCTTTCCACAGGTTAGGAAGAAGGTTATGAAGTAAGATATGTCAAAAGGGACTATAGATATGATGAAATAAATGGGAGACAGTGTAGACGCTTTATGAACCAGTTGTTTATGTTTCCCTGTTTCTAAAGACACTATACCTATACGGTCCTTTCCTGGTTTTTTTATATGTTGTAATAAGTGTGCTTCAATTCTGAAGTAATAACAATGTATGTAAAGTATGGGTTGCTACAGTTGGTATCAGAGGAAAGTTATAGTCAACCTTTGGAAACTAGGATGTGAAAGCCTTAGTAAGAATCCTATGTATAAGTTTAAGCATAGAACACAATCTTAGTATTTTAGAAATGGCCATGAATAACCTAGGATAAGACCTTAAGTGTGAAATTTTATTCTTGATTACGTGGTTTTCCTATTATAATTAGTGTTGCTCACACTATTCTTCTTGGTTTTAGCCAATGGCTGGAACCCGAACGAACCGTGTTAATGCGGAATGCGATGGGAAATGCAATGATTGTCCCCTTGAGAAACCAAACATTATGGGATCTGGATTGCAAAATCTTGTAGCCATGCACACACAACTTTCTCAAGCTATGAATCATGCAGGACTTCCAAACGTGCAAAGGAAGGAGCAACATTCTGTTGAATCCTTCATGAGACAGCGTCCACCTTCATTTAGCGGGTCTACTGATCCATTAGTTACATAACAATGGATTATTATTACTAAAAAGATATTTTCAGTTCTTCAATGTTCTGAACATGATAAAGTCATCTTAGCAGTGTACCGTTTGGAAGGTGATTCTGATCAATGGTGGAATCTTATTAAGAATACGAGGCAAATGGATGAAATTGAGTCCATAGAATGGGACGAGTTCAAGAACTTATTTTTCAATAAGTACTTCCCTCGTATTCTCCGAACAAAGATGGAGAAAGAGATTCTTGAACTGAAGAAAAAGGATGATGAATCTGTTGTTACCTATGAAGCAAATTTTACAAGACTTTCAAGGTACGCTTCTGGTATTATTATCCAACCTGAGAGTAAGATCGATTGATTCTTTAGTGGCTTAAAACCAAGTCTTCGAAGGGCGTTAGCCATAAAGGACTTCAATAGCTATGAGAAAATCAGTAGATGTGATCTCAAAGTCGAGATGGAGATTGGATTAACCCATCAGTCATATGGGTTTGATAAGAAGAGGTAAATGGAATTCAAAGGAAAATCTAAAGAGCACACTGAAACGAAGATGAGCTTTCCCTTATGATCAATGTGTGGAAAGAAACATTGAGGGAGTTGTCTTAAAGGTACAAGTAAATGTTTCAAATGTGGAAAGGAAGGTCATATGGGATTTGAATGCCACAATG
Source organism: Viscum album (assembly GCA_963277665.1). Lineage (NCBI taxonomy): Eukaryota > Viridiplantae > Streptophyta > Magnoliopsida > Santalales > Viscaceae > Viscum > Viscum album. The sequence continues at coordinate 706,304,819 of OY728155.1, forward strand.
ATGGGAAGAAGATGTCTAATGATGCAAACAATGGAAGGGATGCACAGAATGACCCTACTACACTTCAATGATTCAAGTGCAAGGAGATGGGGAATTATGTCAATCAATGCCCAAATCCAAGGGTTGATGATGATGGTCGACGTCAACAAACTCTTAAGGCTAAAGACAAAGGAATGTCACATGAAATTTCTATTAGTGATGTGGAGTACGATAACGATGTGGTGAAAGGTACACTTACCATCCACTCTAATGTAGCAAATGTTTTATTTGATTCTGGATCCACCCACTATTTTATTTCTGAATAATTTTCTTAGGATATCACTATATTTCCTCAACAATTAGAAGTTGATTTAGCTGTGACAACCCCTAATGGAACAACAGTCACATAAAATGTTTATAATTCTTCTCCTATCAAAGTTTGTGGGAAAGTGCTTCCTATAAATCTTATGATCCTTCCTATAGTGGAATTTGATGTGATTCTTGGCATGGATTGGCTTTATTTATATGGAGCTCATATCAATTTCCAAATAAGGGAAGTCACATTTCATATTCCAGATCAATCTATGATCGTCTATCAAAGCAAGGATGGACATAACCTTCCAGTGGAACTTTCTTCCATTTTATGGGTCTTGATTCCACTAAATGAAGGTTATTTATCTCAAATGGTTGGTGAGAAACTCACAATTAAGAATATGTCCATTGTACGGGATTTTGATGATGTCTTTCCTGATGAATTACCGGGTCTTCCACCAAATTGTGAAGTTGAGTTTTCAATAGAACTCGTACCGGGTGCTTTGCCTATTTCAAAGACACCTTATAGAATGGCCACCATTGAGTTGGAGGAATTGAAGAAGCAACTCCAAGAGAATCATGATAAGGGGTTCATACGCCCAAGTGCGTCACCTTGGGGAGAACATGTTCTGTTTCTTAAGAAGAAATATGGATCAATGAGACTATGCATTGATTATCGTGAAATTAACTAGATCACTATCAAGAAAAAATATCATCTCCCGCACATTGATGACCTATTTTACCAACTACGCGGAGCTCAATACTTTTCCAAGATTGATCTTTGTTCAGTGTATCATCAATTAAGGGTCAAAAGGGAGGATATACCAAAGACGCCATTCCGTACAAGGTATGGACACTATGAATTTATAGTGATGCCATTTGGTCTTACTAATACCCCTGCTATCTTCATGGATCTGATGAATATAGTCTTTAGAGACTATCTTGATCAGTTTGTGGTAGTCTTTATAGATGATATTCTTGTCTATTCAAAGAGAAAGGAAGAACATAAAGATCACATGAGAATTATATTAAAGACCCTGAGAAAGGAGAAACTTTATGCCAAATTTACCAAGTGTGAATTTTGGCTTCAAAATTTTTCATTTTTGGGTCACATAATCTCAAAAGAGGGGATATATGTGGATCCAGGAAAAACAGAGGTTATCGAAATATGTTCGAGACCAACAACAGTAACTGAGATCCGATGTTTTCTTGGTTTGGCTGGAAATTATCGACGTTTTGTGAAAGATTTTTCAGGATTATCTAATCCACTCACCAAGTTGACTCGGAAAGGAGTAAAGTTTGTTTGGATAGAGGAATGTGAAGAGAATTTCAAGGAGTTGAAAAGAAAGTTATCCAGTGCATATGTGCTCACACTGCCTTGTAGTGGAGAGAGGATTGTGATCTACAGTGTGGAATCCAAGAAGGGATTGGGGTGTGTTCTTATGAAAAATGATATGGCGATAGCTTATGCCTCACGACAATTGAAAATACATGAGAAAAATTACCCAACTCATGATTTGGAGTTACATGCGGTAATCTTTTCATTAAAGATTTGGAGGCATTATCTTTATGGAGAAAGGTGTGACATTTATACTGATCATAAAAGTTTAATGTATATTTTCACACAAAAGGAGCTGAATATGCGCCAAAGAAGATGCTTGGAGCTGATTAAGGATTACGACTGCTCCATCCATTACCACCCTGGGAAAGCAAACAAGGTGGAAGACGCATTAAGTCGACAAGACCATGCCAGTTTATCCATGATGAGGATAAAAAAAGATCCAATATTTATGGATTTACAAAGGATGGATCTTGGAATTATAATGAAAGGGGGAAAATTGTATCTTTCTCTAATGAATGTTCAACCACCTATACATTTGAAGATTAAAGAGGCACAGAAAGAAGATGTCGAGTAACAAAAGAAGGTGAGAAATGTTCTTGAATTCAATATTGACTGTGATGGGATAATAAAGTTCCGGAATCGGGTTTGTGTTCCTCCCATCCCCGAATTAAAGAAGGAGCTGCTGGATGAGGCTCATAGTTCTTCATTATCCATTCATCCTGGAAGCACGAAGATGTATAGGGACATGAATGAGTACTTCTGGTGGGATGGCATGAAAAGAGATGTTTCTGAATATGTATCTCGATGCTTGGTTTGTCAGCATGTTAAAGCTGAGAGACAAAAGTCTAAGGGGATGTTACAACCATTACCCATACCCGAATGGAAATGGGAAAACATCACTATGGACATTGTAACCGGACTTCCTAAAACATCCAAAGGCAATAATGCTCTTTGGGTCATAGTTGATCGTCTTACAAAGTCTGCACACTTCATTGCTATTAGAGAGGATTTCTATCTGGATCATCTTTCCAGGATATATGTGAAGGAAGTGGTAATATTTCATGGAGTACCACTTTCTATTATATCATATCGGGATCTGAGGCTTACCTCAAAGTTTTGGCGATGTCTTCAGCATACTCTGGATATAGAGTTGAGTTTCAACACTGCTTATCATCCTCAGACAGATGGTCAGTCTAAGAGGACGATTGAAACTCTAGAAGATATTTTGAGAGCTTTCTCTATGGATTTCAAAGGTGGTTGGGATCAACACCTACCTTTGGTGGAATTTTATTATAATAATAGCTTTCACTCCAGTATTCAGATGGCTCTTTATGAATCTCTCTATGTAAATAAATGCAGGACTCCAACTTACTGGGATGAATTTTGGGAAAGAAAGCTATTAGGACCCGATCTTGTTGATGAAATGGCAGAAAAGGTCAGATCTATTCAACAACAAATAAGAGCAGATCAGAGTTGACAGAAAATTTATGCCGACAACAGAAGAAAAGACCTAGAGTTTGAAGTCGGTGATAAAGTGTTCTTAACAATATCTCCCTGGAAGAGGGTCATGAGATTTGGAAAGAAGGGGAAGTTGATCCCTAGATATATCAGTCCTTTCGGAAATACTGGATCGTGTTGGGAAGGTAGCTTACCGAATGGCGCTTCCACCGAATCTCTCTCAAGTTCACGATGTGTTCCATGTATCTCTCCTGATAAAGAACATAACTAATCCTTCACATGTACTCAGCTCAGAAGTTGTACCGTTGGAGCAAGAACTTTCTTATTAAGAACAGTTGATAGAGATTCTGGATCATAGCAAAAATGTCCTACGAAACAAGACCACTCTATTGGTGAAAGTTTTATGGAAGAACCTCCAATTTGAAGAAGCTACATGGGAGCTTAAGGATATGATGAGGGAGAGGTATCCTCATCTATTTGTTACAAAGTGAAAAATTTCGAGGGCGAAATTCATTTTAAGGGGGGTAGAATGTAACACACGAGACTTTTATGAGAAATATTTTTGTTTTTATAAATCATAAAAGGAATCTTTCACAACACACAACACTAGATTGGCTTGCTTTACACGCAATCGTGACCTTCCTCAATAGCTTGTGTCGTATGCAATACCGAGTTTCACTAAACAATGATATGCTATTAAAATATTATTAAAACTAGCTGTTATGAAAAGTAATAACCACTTTTTAAAGTTTTATAACTTTTATTTTTCAAAATGGACTTCCTTTTTGGATTCGGAATATCGAAATTAGCCTAGGGTGATATTTTGGTATTTTTCTGAAAACATTCAATTTTTTATGAATAGTGAAACCACTAAGTGGTAGTTAAAAAACTGAATTTTTCATAAAACATATTTTTACCGCTTCTGTGAGTAGAATTTCAAAAATCCGAGAGACACGGTTAATGTCAGTAAGTAAAATGTGGTTCAATGAGATGAAAATAATTTTTGGCGAATAGTAACTTTTTACTTTTATTTACCACGGTTAAAAGTAAATAGGGTAATTAGGGTAAAAATGATATTATTATTACCCTAACACATGTCCTAATTCTATTGGATAAGTGTAATTCGACCAAAAACAAACCTAGGAATAAAATAAGACCATTTAGGCCCACATGGATTAGATTAGCACATTTATTATTAATTTATTTAAAGAAGGGTTAAAATAGATAAAATAAAAGTTTAATATGTAAATAATTTTTAATATAAGGTTATACATAAGATAAATTCGACTATAATTATTCCTTAGAAAGATAAAAAGATTTCCTACATAATGGTATTTTATTTGTAATTTTTAGACATTAAATAAGTTAATTTATTTATGACACAAAGATGATGTAGTAATTATCTTATTAATAAAATATTGACATAATCGATGTTATAAATACCTAAATAAATGTCATTTGAGACTTTTTATGAATAAAACTAATTTTATAGGTTAATATGACATGCCAGTATTGATTTAATTAACTTTGTTTGAACTGATCATTCTGTTATGATTTTCACAAAAATCAATTACTAAATAGTGTCAAAATTTACATAAAATAGTTTATAAAACAAATATTATATTATTAATTGTTATATTAGTATTAAAAATATAAGGTTTGGCCAAATGACTTATATAATGTTACATATATTATTAATAAACAACTTTGGGTTCGTTTGGCTGCTTATAGTATGTTTATTAACCTTATAGTATAAGAACACAAGAAGACACGACAAAAGTAAAATTATTTAACTTAATGGTAAATCTAAATGAGAAGGTTAAAATAGGAACCTAAACATGTATAAATTCTATTGGATGAGATTATTTCGACCCATCCCCACCTTAGCTTAGAAATAAATCAATTTGGAGCTATTTAAAACCGAACTTGACTTTATAATAAAATAATATTTTAGTTTTTCCAAAGGAGCCCCTCTCCTCCCTTATAAAAGGGCATCCCCCCCCCTCTTCCTCACACCACTTTGAGCCTTCAAGCTCGGCCCAACCCTGAAAAAGTCTCCTATCCACTTCCCTAGAGACATCCTAGAGGTCCTGGTCTTCTTCAAAGACCAATTTTAGTGCCCTAAAAGGAGGTCTCAAAGAAGCACTTCAAAGAAGAGGTAATGTCTGTTACTGATTCATTCATCATTATTTCTTCTTACACTTCTTATTATTTAGTTGTTTCATTATAAAGTAATAACATAAGTATCACTCATATACTGATATTTTATTATAAGTACGAAACAATCCTATTTCACCATCTATCCATCCTACGGAAAATGAAATCATCGCGCGTGCATAGGTACGGAATATCATCTCCACGCTGTGGTGTAATCTAATATCCACCACCACCATACATGGATGGGTATAATGATGTAAATAATGACTATATATGATTATTGTAAAGTGATATTTATTCTGAAATAGTATACATACACTCCAATACAGTTCCATGATCATGGAAACGATATCATCGCTCGTGCGTACGTACGGAATACCGTCTCCACGATGTGATGCGACTCGTTCTACATGATCTTCATTGAATAATGATTATATAAATGAATTGAATGAATGAATATGATATATATTACACTAATAACATTCTGGAAATGAGGTATCTATAACCTAAAGAGAAGAATAAGAATTTATTCGACAAAACACGCATAAGAACAAAAAGTAATAAACACATGAATAACAAGTTGTAATGAAATATTACTAATAAGAAGCTAAGAATATGACTATATGTGATATCATAACAATTATTATGATTCTGGAATAAGTCAATAACATTATTTAAATCATTATACAGGAGGTTCGGACATGTACAAAGCATATCAGACCTATGGTAAGGGAAATATCACAATCTCATTTTTATCCGAGATTGTTTATACTTTGGTATTTACTAGGGTGTATTTTATCATCGATATGTAATATTATTTTCATCCACCTACAATTGTTTAAATCCAATTTTACCCTTCGGTGAGTTTTTAGAAAATGATATTAAAGGAATCTTTTTTTCATTTTTCGTATGAGGTACTTTTTGACTTTTTCGACAAAAGTACGAGAAAAATGTTTTTTTTAACTTATACGGCATGAATGGATTTTTAAAACAAAATTTCCAAGAATCTTCCTTTACAAGTTTTCAAGTTTATTGTTAATCAACTTCTTTTAGTTTAAAATTGTATGACATGTTAAGAAAGGAAAAAAGTTTTTGAAGTAGAAAGGATATTTTCCTTAATAATGGAGTTCAAGTGTTTTATTAAAATTATTTTCCATCTAAGATAATAAAGGGTTATGTTTCTATCCATATTGTTACATAGATTTGATTATGTTGTGATGGAAATATTTTTATGAATTATTTTATCTTATATGAATTTTTTTATGATGTCACGATGTTTAAAGATTCCCATTTTTATTACATGGGTTATGCTATGAGGAATGGTTTATGATTTTGTGGGACACATAAGAATGGTATCATTATGAGATGGGTGGGACCTATATCTCCCTCCAATGCATTGGGTAAAGATTTTATATCTCATGAGATAGACATGGCTGGAACGGAAGGTTAAACCGGTTCAGTGAAACAGGACTGAAACGAGGAGTGAACTCGGTTCAGAAATGGACTTTGTCCACTAAGATAGTCTTGGAAATGAGCATTGACTAATAAGACATGATTCTCTATGATTATGTGTGTATGCCACAAAGTTTCATGTTTTAAGTTATGATTATTGGGATTACATTTCACTACAATGATTTATCTCATGTAATGAAATTATGATTTCTTTTGCAGGTTATGATTTCTAAAAGTTATGTTCTTATGTATATGATGTGATTGATATTTATTTTGTTTACCCTTACTGATCATTTGAGCTCACCCTTTTGTATGTTTTCTTTCCTCAGGTCAGGAAGAAGTTTATTAAGTAAGATATGTCAAAAGAGACGATAGATATGATGAAATAAATGGGAGACAGTGTAGACGCTTTATGAACCAGTTGTTTATGTTTCCCAATTTCTAAAGACACTATACCTATACGGTCCTTTCCTTGTTTTGTTATATGTTGTAAAAAGTGTGCTTCAATTCTGAAGTAATAACAATGTATATAAAGTAAGGGACGCTACATAGTGAACTCCCCATACCAAAGAAGCTACTTAAATCAAGAAAGAACAAACCATTAACATCCCGTTAGAGGCATCCCCACACATCTTCTCATTTATAAAAGACCCATAAGAGGTCGCACCCTGGAAAATACCCATCTGTATAATTTTATTTTATTGATTTTTTTATTAATATGTGTCCCTTAGATCAATTGTAAAAGGAAAATTTTGATTAACATATCATTTATGTAGAGAATTATGCATTATGTATTCTGACCACAATAGTATTGATATTAATACATCCATAATTAATGTAATAATGTCCTATTATTAATAATCATATCAAATTTCAATATCAATTCCTAAAACAAAATTAGAACATAATAATACCATTAACGATATCTTATACATATCTCTAATTATCAAGGTACATCATATATACTAGGCACAGATGATGTTATACTTTCTAGTGTTGGGTTTGGATAAGCATTGAGGCTTCTTATGTTTTTTACACTATGTGATCTTGAGTATATGATATAATAAGGACAAACCCACCAATATGGACACTAGATGTACAATATTTTGTTGGTTTTTTCTATTTGTGAACATGTGTATCGATCTCATTAAAGGATGATAATATCAATGCTTACCATTTTATCGTAGTATTTGATTCAAGATAAAATACAAGAGAGATATTTCACGGTGATGTGTCTTTTATTAAGTTCATCAATGGTTTTATGAAATTGATTCAATTATTTGATGAAATTTTTAACTTCTCAATGTTAGTGATATCTCAATCCTAGTTGATTAAGATGGATGTAACTTCAAAAAATATATGACCATGGTAGAATAATGAATTTATGTCATGTGAGTTAAAAGAAAAATTAATAAATAAATTATGATGAATCAAATTGTGAATTCTATTTTATGAGATATCACAAGACAATTAGATTTTATTACATTGAAATTTTTCATAGTAAAGTTTTCTGTTTCATTGAATATTCATTATCTCAGTAGGGGCATGGATGAGTTATAGGATCCACTATTGTTTTGGAATATTATTCACTACTATTGAGATAAATACCTAGATGTTCACACAGATAGCATATTTAAAATTATGGAATATTATATATAATATGAATTTTGAAAATGGTGTACAAGATTCCTTATTTTCGAGGTACATCCCTCATTGTGTTTTGGTTGAATCCCTTTTTTTCTTCTTCATTGAAACATTGGTCGTTGAATTTTTTCTTAGAGGATAGATAAATTTTTCTTGGTAAAACTAAAAAATGATCAGGGATGCATGTTTGTTTTTATAATTTGTGCCTAATTGTAAATCTGTTTATGGTAGTTATTAGATTATTCTCTATCTTGGGTGGAGTTAAATGATTTTGTGTCTTTATATAGGAATCCAACGAGGCTATTTCTTGCAAGACATATTCACACATTGTTTGTAATACATGATGTGAATCCTTCAATAAAAAGTATCCATTAAAAATGTTTAGGGTGTTACAATTGTATAAGACACAAGTTAGAGACATGACGTGAAAATGTCAATTGTTGTAGTTTCTAACCTGAGGGATATATATTTTTTGACATATGATTAATTGACACTGTGAAATGGTTCCAAGACATGAATTAATCTAGGAAATTTTTAATTATACAGATTGCACATATTATTTATTTTTTGAAATTGTGGTGCCTCATCTAATAAACCCTAGGGAGACTCTACGCGGTGTTGGGAAAATAACGTTCATTCTAGAGGACTTGATCTTGAATTTGATTTCTGGTGAGTTACTTCGTTTTTTATCCCATATTCAATTAATTTTTGATGGTGGTATAAACTTTGTGCTTGTAAGAACCCGGATCTTCGTTTCAGGTATGTCTTTCCTTTTTATTGACTTTTTGAGAAAAATGGAGTTTCTGAAAATTTTTGAAGTACACGCTGTGTACTTTCTGAGTACACTCCGTGTACTCTTTTCCCGCTGAAGGCCATGTTTTGGCCGTGTCCAGGCCACACACACGGTGTGTAGGGGTGACATGGAGGCCGCTTAAAGGAGTGAACAGAAAAATGGAGTACACACTGTGTACTCAAGAAGTAGACATCATGTATTTTCTTTTTTCATTAAATGGACCGGGGTCACGGCTAACCCCCAGAAATGTCTTCTTCTAGGTCTCATTCTTCCGAGAGCACCGGGAATCCGCGGATCTTCGATAAGCCTCTGCTCCTCCATCCGTCCTCCAATTCAAGTGTCGTTGATTGTGTTGGAATCGTCGTGGTGAGTTATCCCTTCTCCTTGAGCCTTGTCTTCCAATTCCTCCTATTTCACATGTTATCATTATTTGAGCGTTTTGGGAGTTTTCTCAGATCTTCGACATTCTAAGGGGAATCGATCGGGGTGGTTCATGTATATCGATCTCTTAGGATCAAGGTAGGTGGTTTGTGCCTTTCTGTAGAATGACTTTGAGTATTTTGGGAAAATTCCACCAATTCCCTTGAACAGGGAATTGTGTGTTTCTTATATTCCCCTGTTGTTTTCCTACATTGCTTTGTTTCATTAGTATATTTTAATGCTTGCGAATAGGGTACATGTTTTACTGTGCTTGGATGCCTTTCTTTGCTTGTTTTTCCTATTAGGTTTTTTTTCTAGTTGCCATTCCTAGTTGTAGGTTAGTGGAACAATTGAACTATTATGTTACCATGCCTTACATTGATAGCCAATTAGTTCTTGGGGTTTACTTGGTAGATACATGCACTCTTTTCATGTTTGTTTTACACAGGGATGTGAGAACCTAGTGTAGTGGACAATAGGGAGAATGGATGTAAGGGCTTCACTAGAGTGCCTTTAATTTATGATGTGAGACCACATGGGGAATTGATGTTGAGTGTTTCCTTAGAGATTCAGTAGTTCGTCAACGTGGGCACCAGGGGGGTTGACGTTTAGTGCTTCCCCAGAGAGCCTTTAGTACGATACGAGACTATATGAGGAATTGACGGTGAGTGTTTCCTCAGAGAGTCTATTCGTAGCTGAACCAGAGGGGTGAGACTGTGTGCGCTTCCCGGAGGGTTTCTAGTACTTGTAGGTTGAACCATACGGGTTAGGCTATGAGAACTACCCAGGGGGTTACCTTTTGTTCTAATTTTTGATTGATTGTTACTTGTGTAATTTGTATGTTAGAATCTGTAGATTGTAGCTTCTATGGGCTTCCTATTTACTGCTTCCTGTACTTTTACATGCCATGTATTCAATGACTTGTAGGCACAGATCTTTGTGTGGTTTCCTAATGGGATCTTGTCTCGCACCCTTTTTCGACCATGCTTTTGGGCCCAAGAAGACTATGTTTTGCAGGTATAGATAAGGGAAAGTGCCCTTCTACTTCAGGTACCTGACGTGTAGTGGATCTGGAGAGCATGGGACCAAGATATGGATTGCGATGCTGAGGAGTTTACCTATTTTCCTTTTTCAATTTGGTTTAGTTTTTCATTAATCATTGTGAATTTTTTGGATGCATTCCTAGTTGTACGGATCATGAATCAGTTTATATATTCATATGTGCTCTAGTGTTTATTGATTAGTCTTCCACTGTTTACTGTTGTTGGATGTTTACTACTTCCGCTATTGCATGTTTCCTTTCCTTCCGCTTTGTACTCTGCCAATGAGGGCATAGTATCCCCACTATCACACCCAAGGCTCTCACTGCTAGTCGGTAGCCTCTGGTGTTTGGAGATATGCGCTTAGGGCCATGTGACCAACCGGGTACGGGGTGCCTCTAGGTGGCTTTCAGAATTTGGACATTACAAAGTGGTATCAGAGATGTTCTTTTCCCTTTACTTTTAGTTTGAATCCTTTATCCAGGGAAAGGATGGAGTCAGTATTTGGTATTAATCTATGATCATGAGTATCTAAACCGTGTACAGGGGAAATCCAATCTACCTCTCTATTTGTAGTTTTCGGGTTTTGAGATTTTACGGTTGATATGATTTCACCAAGACTGATTCACATGACTTGTGTTGATATTGTTGTTTCTATTGCGCTTCTATTTCTGCCAAAACCTGATGATATGAGGGTATGATATCTCATGCATCATATGGGAACATGTTAGAAATAACATGCCATGCATTCTTTCCATGCCATTTAGGGTGCATTAGCGATTGCACGTTGTTGTGATAGAATCTGTGTAGATTATGCATGTTGTTGTGATAGATGCCTTGATAGAATCTATATTTTTTGATAAGGAATTGTTTGTTTTGTACTTTTCATAAATTAAGGCCAAATTTTGGTTCTGGAGGTGTTATGGGCCCTCATGAATCGGAATTTGGCACCTTCACGCTTGTTTTTCAGTGTTTTATGTGCTTCGGTGTAGTTTCAGAGCTACTACATGAAAAAACCCAGAATAAACGGTGTGTACTTCATATATACACACTGTGTAGTTTTAAACCGTGTCACTGACCGTGTGAGCAGAAACACGGGTTGTGAAAAATCTCCAGGAACACGTCGTGTACGTTAGGTGCTAGTCGTGTAGTATAGATGTAGAGACCCAAAGTTTCATTAATGGAAAATCTCTCTTGATCCAGTTAATTGTCTCTTTAAAAAAATGTTTTTATAAGATGTCAAATTCTTTGGTTTTATGATAAGAGTTGTGACCGTTACTTATATAGCCATTGAACAGTAATCACATGATTAGTATAAATATAAGGCTTTAACGAACCCAATTTTACTCAGACAAAGGAAGTGATGGCCTCATCCAGTAGAATTGCCCCATACAAAGCCCATTTGTCAGATCTCGGAAAAGAGGTGATATCCTTGGGCTTCACCCTTGACCAAGCCCAAGCTGAGCTTCATTATGTCAAGCTTGAACGTGACCTTCTACGGGAAAAGTGGAAGTTTATTGAAATTACCACTCGAGCGATTCTATCTGAGCCACCCCAATAGTCTGTCACCATCGCACACCTTACCCTTAGGTCTTATGCAGCAGTTTTAAGGGGTTATGTAACAAATAAGTAGTACTATATTCATGTACATTATTTTTTTGTATATAATAATTAATATAATTTCTAGTCATTTTTGATACATTGTAAATAGTTTTTAAAGTAAAAATGGTGTTTTTAGTTATTATTTAATTAAGAATTCAATTTTATTAAATTAATGGATTATTGAATTAAACAATACTTTAATAAAATATTATTATTAATATTAAATTAATTTTTATTCAATATAAATGATCTTATAATTTTATTAATGTAATTAAAATTTTTGTTAATGTTTGAAGGCCATTTCTGTCAAAACCCATGAATTTTCGATAAATGCTGGTTTTAATTTTAAAAGTGAAAATTAACATATTTAGAATTTTTTTAAGATAAAATAAATTTCATTTCTGGAATCATGATGTCGAAATTATCCGATGGTGAATTTTTCATAATTTTCTGAGACAGTCAAATTTTTGGGTAAAAATTAAATACCGTTTAAATATGTAATGTATTTTATGACATCATAATGACCCAGTGGTGATGTAATAAAATACAATAATCCTTATGTTCGGCCAATATATGTATTACCATTAAAATAAAGTGATTTTGGGTTTTTTTGACTTACTTTTCAAAGCATTAATGAACCCCTCAAGACTTATTCAACACTTTGCCTTTTTAAATTAATTTCCATGGGAGTGTGACTCACCTCTACATAATCAATCATATTATTTTAATAAGTTCGGACCTTGGCCTAGTAAAATATTTTTTTTCTATTTCCTTTTCCAGAAACCATGGTCAAAAACCATGGGATGGTTTGTGGTTTGGATTAATTTAATATAAGGGGTCCCAACCCTAAATAATAAAGTATTCTCTCACCTATCCTATATAAACCCACCCAAGCTCCCACTTCCTCCTCACTAAAATCCTTTGGATTTCGTCCAAACTCTGCCCTACTCTCTCTAGAATCCTCCCAAGGTGCCCCAAGATCCCAAGAAGCCTCTCACAATCCTCTCTCTAGCCTTTGGAAGCACACTTCCAAGTAAGGGTTTTTTCTTCCTTTCTCATTTTTGTCAATATTCATTAAGTTGTATTGCACTTTTAATTTCAATTTTGAATGTTGGGGTATGGTTTCGCACCTTCCCCATACTTCCCTCTTATTGTTTGAATGATTGGAGAGCCCTTTCTCTCTCATTAAATTCCTCTCATGTACACCCGTTACTATGCGCATATTCCGAAAGGAACTTCTCTCTCTTCTTTTACATTCAAGCAATACTTTTGTTTCATGAATCTAAATTCATTTTCAATTGTTGGGACATGAATCTATATGACCTCCTTACTGTCCATTACATGTAAATATTATGGATAACCCCTTTCTCTCCCATCAACCTTTTTTTATGAATTCTTATGTCACGCCGTTACGCTGCCGAAATCGCACCGATTTTCTAAGCCAATGTCATTAAGTATTGAATACCATGCCCATTTCTCCATCAAGGGTATTCACCTTTATGCACATTTACTTATTTATTGTAAAGTTTCATGTTTGAATTCCACATTCTTTTATCGTGGAATAAATGATTCTGTTTTATGAATCTATGTTTTATGATCCATGTGGCACACTTATGCATGAAATGAAATGTTTAAGAAGGGTGCGCCCTTATAGCGCTCCAATGCATTGGGTAAAGTATAGTATCCTGATACGTCATGTGAAATGAGTGTTGACTCATGCTAATTCAAGTGAAACAAGGGTTTACTCGTGCTTCATGTGCAATGAGGGTTTACTCATTCTTTATGTGCAACGAGCCTTGGATCATTCTAAATTCATGTTAAGTGTTGTTGCCACATTTCCATGTTATGATTATCATGCTTCATCATGCCTTTATGTTCATGTTTCTTTTATGCTATATTGATATTCCTATTGTCTAACATGTATTTTAATCCTCATCTTATTCCATGTGTACTCCCTTACTGGGATTTATAGCTCACCCTTTTGTTATGCATGTCATCAGGTTATCCCATGCAATGATAACTACGAGGGAATGTAGTGGTCATGTAAAGGAAGTTTTAAATAAAGATGTTGTATTTCATGTTTTATGTTTTTATGAAATGATCCTAAGCCCCAAATACACTAAACCTCTCGATCTTATTTGTTGTATCAAGTGATGTTTTATGTAATAAATCATGTTTAAGTTGTAATAAAAAGCAGGGTTGACATAGTTGGTATCAGATGATAGGTTTAGTTATTTTTGGGATTAGGAAACCCTAGTGAAGCCTTAGATACAATACTAAGTATAATAAAACATCCCTATGTTTTGGTAAATACTAATTAAGTGGTTTATCAAACAAATACATCCCTGTCTGGATACGAGTAGGTACAGGCGGCTCTGGCACAGATGTATCCTAGGGGTAAAACCCGAAAACACCGCTTTGAGCTAGACTCGAACGGGAACTGGTGCACCACAACGGGCCTTGCTGCACTCTTGGTTATGACACTCCTAGGGGATATATTTTTATAAATTCACAAGCTTAGTATGAACCCTTATTAAGGTAATTTAAAAAAAATTCCCTACGAATATTTGTTAGAAAGTAGATCATGAAAATCCAAGATTAAAGCCTATAGACTCATGAGTTAAGGAATGAAAGTTTATTTATAAGTCATCAAATATTGTCTTTGGATTACCCTTTATGTTTCACCCCTATCTTTCCTTTTATTTCATCCAATGGACGGTAATAGGAGGACTCGGCTAACAACTGTTGTGAAGATCAGTGTGATGACTGTACTAATGAGATGCCCAATCCAATGGGGGCGGGAATCGCAAACATTGTCACTCTTCTCTCTCATCTAACTCAAGTTTTGAATAGAAACACGGTTCAAGAGGAACGTCCAAACCCCCCCAAGAAGGAACAAGTCGCTATCGAGAGCTTCATGTGGCAAAGGCCTCCTACTTTTAGAGAATAATCTGATCCCACGATCGCTGAACAATGGATCAACTCCATTGAAAAGATCTTTTACATCCTTCAATGTTCTGAACAAGAGAAGGTTGTCTTAGCTGCTTATTGTATGGAGGGTGAAGCTGATCAATGGTGGACGTTGATCAAAAATTCGAAGCCTGAGGAGGAGATCGAGGCATTGGGATGGAAGGAATTTCGGAATATGTTTTTCGATAAATATTTTCCGCGCACCCTCCGGCTTAAGACGGAAAGGGACTTTCTTTCCCTCAAGAAAAAAGATGAATAATATGTGGGAGCATATGAGGAAAACTTCACAGGGCTTGCACAATATGCTTTCACCTTCGTCGTGACCCCCAAATGCAATTTTGACCGCTTCTTTGGTGGGTTGAAGCCTAGCTTGCGGAATGCATTAGCGATCCGTGACTTCGGCAGCTATGAGGAAATTGTACGATGTGCCTTCATGGTCGAAATGGATATCGGAGAATCATAGGGGTATCATGGGGAAATGTAGCGTAAGGTGGAATTCAATGCTAGTGGTCTGATGGATAAATCCAATGCCGCTAAGAAGTTCCAGCACCCCACTTTCCATGAGTGTGGAAAGAAGCACCCTGGAAATTTGCCTTAAGGGTTCGAGAAAATGCTTCAGGTGTGGAATATAAGGGCACCTAGATATTAACTATCGGAAAGAAGGACCTGCGGCTGCAACAGAGGAGAGGAACGCTCTGTTCCATCCTCATCGTGTTGTTCAATGCTATAAATTCAATGAACCAGGTCATTTTGCAAATCAGTACCCTAATCCTAGGGTTATTGGAGGCAACCAACAACATCCAAGACATCAAGGAAAAACGTTTGCCATCACTTATGCCGAAGTGAACCCCAACAATGAAGTGTTGACAGGTATTCTAGTTATTCATTCAAGAATAGCGAACATACATTTTGATTCAGGTTCTATGCATTATTTTATATCTAGAAAGTTTAGTAGAGCAGTCCCAGCACCACCACAAATCATGGAAGTAAAGATGTCGGCCAGTACGGAAAATGGGGCAATTATTGCATCCCATTAATATAATTCCTCCCATGTTATAATCTGTGGATTGAATTTCCCAGCGAACCTCGTCATACTCCCTTTGGTGGAATTTGATGAAATTCTTGGCATGGATTGGATTTCCTTATATAGAGCCAACATAAATTGTCGGGAGAGGTAAATCACACTCCATATGGAGAATCGACCCCTGATTCATTACAAGTGTCAGGAGGAATATGAATCTCCTTTAGCTCCATCATCTCAAGCACGGATATTACTTCCCTATGAGCACGCGTATCTGGCTCAGATGATTGAGTCCAAAGAAGAAACCATCCTTGAAGAAATGCCTATTGTGATGGAATTCGCGGAAGTGTTTCCAGAGGAACTGGCGGGTCTTCCTCCAAGAAGAGATATTGAGTTATCAATTGAACTTATGCCTGGGGCGCTACCAATATCCAAGACTCCATATAGAATGGCTGTTGTTGAGCTTGAAGAGCTGAAGAAACAACTATAGTAGAATCTGGATAAAGGGTTTATACGCCCAAGTGCTTCACCATGGGGTGCACTAGTCCTCTTTGTTAATAAGAAGGATGGGTCAATGCGGCTTTGCATCGATTATCATGAACTTAACAAAATCACGATAAAGAACAATATCCACTCCCACGAATTGATGACTTGTTCGATCAGTTGCGTGGAGCACAATACTTCTCTAAGGTGGACTTGTGGTTGGGATATTATCAAGTAAGGGTGAAGAAGGAATATGTCCCCAAGACTGCTTTTCGTATAAGATACGGGCACTATGAATTCATAGTAATTCATTTCGGACTCACCAATGCTCTATAAATCTTCATGGACTTAATGAATAGAGTCATTAGAGATTACCTTGACAAATTTGTGGTAGTCTTTATAGATGATATTATAATATACTCTAAAACCAAAGAGGATCATGAGGATCGTTGAAGAACTGTACTAGAGACATTGCGCAAGGAGAAGCTCAATGCAAAGTACAACAAGTGTGAGTTCTGGTTGAAGGAAGTCTCATTCTTGGGCCATATCATCACAAGCAATGGGATATCTGTGGATCCCTCCAAAACAGATGCAATTGAAGGATGGCTGAGGCAAACATCGGTAACTGATATCCTTAGCTTCTTGGGGTTAGCTGGATATTATCGACGATTTGTGAGAAGTTTCTCCCGATTTTCCAACCCTCTTACCAAGCTAACTCGAAAGGCAGTAAAGTTTTATTGGAATTAGGAATGAGAAGAAAGTTTCAATGAGTTGAAAAGGAGGCTTATCACTGCACCCGTGAACACTTTACCCACAAGTGGGGAGCTTTTTGTGGTATTCAGTGATGCTTCGAAGAAGGGCTTAGGATGTGTGCTGATGCAGAATGATAAAGTGATATCCTATGCCTCAAGGAATTTGAAAATTCATGAGCGAAACTATCCAACGAATGATCTAGAGTTGCCGGCTGTGATCTTTGTCTTGAAAATCTCGCGGCATTATCTCTATGGAGAGAAATGTGAGATATATACTGATCACAAGAGTCTTAAATATATATTCACATAGAATGAGATTAATATGCACCAGAGAAGATGGATAGAGCTCATCAAGGATTATGACTGTTTAATACATTACCACCCTAGAAAAGAGAATAAGGTGGTGGATGCCCTAAGTAGAAAGGATCCAGCGATTCTATCAATGATGAGAATTGAGAAGGATCCAATATCCTTAGACTTGATGAAGATGGATGTGGGAATCATAAAGAAGGAAACATCATCCATTATTTCACAAATGATTGCTCAAACATCACTTTTGGAAAGGTTATAGGATGCTCAAAATGATGATGTGGGAATTCAAGGAAAAGTGTAAGCTATCAAAAAGGTAAAATCCTTAGAGTTTAATCTTAATGAAGAAATAATTTTACAGTTTGGGAAAATACTATGTGTTCCATCAAGTCCGGAGCTGAAGAAGGAACTTTTGGATGATTCACATAGTTGAAATTTCTCTATTCATCCAGGGAGCACAAAGATGTATCGAGATCTCTGAGAAAAAATTTGGTGGGATAATATGAAGAAGGAGATCGCTGAATATCCATCAATGTGCCTGGTGTGTCAGCAAGTGAAGACAAAGAGGCAGAAGTCTAAGGGGATGATGCAACCATTGCCCATACCAGAATGGAAATGGGAGAACATCACCATGGACTTTGTCACCGGACTTCCGAGAACATCCAAAAGCAACAATTCAATCTGGGTTGTTGTGGATCATCTTACAAAGACTGCACACTTCATTGCTATTCGAGAAGAATTTCTATTTGGACCAACTGGCATAGATATATATCAGGGAAGTGGTAAGGTTGCACGGAGTACCACACTATATTGTGTCTAACCGAGATCCAAGGTTCACCTCTAAGTTTTGGAAGAGTGTTCAACATGCTCTGAATACTGAACTGAACTTCAGTACGGCCTATCATCCTCAAACTGATGGCCAATCCGAGTGGACTATCCAAACACTTGAGGATATGTTGAGAGCGTTCTCAATGGACTTTAAAGGAGGATGGGTTCAACATCTTCCTCTGGTTGAGTTCTCTTATAATCACAGTTTCCACTCGAGCATCCAAATGGCACCATATGAAGCCCTGTATGGGAAAAAGTGCAAAACACCATCATGTTGGGATGAGGTCGGTGAACAAAAGCTACTTGGACCAGAAATGGTCAAAGAAATGGTGGAGAAAGTGAAAACCATTAAGCAGCATATCAAGGCAACATAGAGTTGACAGAAGAGTTATGCAGATAATCATCGAAGAGACCTTGAATTTAACGTTGGAGATGTGGTTTTTTTTGCATATCTCTGTGGAAGAATGTCATGAGGTTTGGAAAGAAAGGGAAGTTATGTCAAGGTACATTGGCCCCTTTGAGATTCTTGATCGTGTTAGGGTTGTTGCCTATCGACTAGCACTTCCACCTACTATGGCCAAGGTGCATTATGTCTTTCATGTATCCCTCTTAAGGAAGTACATACCAGACCCTTCACATGTACTCTCTTCCGAGGTGGTACAATTGGAAGACCATCGTTCTTATGAGGAGCAACCAGTGAAGATCTTTGATCATAGAGAAAAAGTTCTACGAAATAAGACAATGCCCCTCGTCAAGGTGTTTTGGAGAAACCACAAGTTTGAATAAGAAACTTGGGAGTCAGAGGATATGATGAAGCTGAGTTACCCACATTTGTTTTATTGTGGGAAAAGGAAAATTTCGAGGGAGAAATTTCTTAAGGGGGGAATATTGTAACGACCCAAAGTTTCATTAATGGAAAATATCTCTTGATCCAGTTAATTGTCTCTTTATAAAAAAATGTTTTTATAAGATGTCAACTTATTTGGTTTTATGATAAGAGTTATGACAGTTACTTTTATTTCCATTGAACATTGATCACAAGATTTGTATAAATATAAGGCTTTAACGAACCCGATTTTTCTCAGACAAAGGAAGCGATGGTCATATCCAGTAGAATGTCCCCATATGAAGCCCATTTGTCGGAGCTCGGAAAAGAGGTGGCATCCTTGGGCTTCTCCCTTGACCAAGCCCAAGCTGAGCTTCATTATGTCAAGATCGAACGTGATCGTCTACGGGAAAAGTGGAAGTTGATTGAAATTACCACTCGAGTGATGCTATCTGAGCCACCCCAAGAGTCGGTCACCATCGCACACCTTACCCTTAGGTCTTATGCAGCTTTTTTAAGGGGTTATGTAACAAATAAGTAGTACTATGTTCATGTACATTATTTTTTTATATAATAATGAATATAATTTCTAGTCATTTTTGATACATTGTAAATAGTTTTTAAAGTAAAAATGGTGTTTTTAGTTATTATTTAATTAAGAATTAAATTTTATTAAATTAAGGGATTTTTGAATTACATAATATTTTAATAAATTATTATTATTAATATTAAATTATTTTTTATTAAATATAAATGATATTATAATTTTATTAATGCAATTAAAATTTTTGTTAAGGTTTGAAGGCCATTTCTGTCAAAACCTGTGAATTTTCGATAAATGTTGGTTTTTATTTTAAAAGTTTAAATTAACATACTTAAAAAAAATTATATAAAATAAATGTCATTTTTGGAATCAGGACCTTGAAATTATCCAACGGTGAATTTTTCATAATTTTCTAATACAGTCAAATTTTTGGGTAAAAATTAAATATTGTTTAAATATATAATGTGTTTTATGACATCATAATGACCCAATAGTGATATAATAAAATACTATAATCCTCCTTTTCAGCCAATATATGTTTTACCATTAAAATAAAGTGATTTTGGGTTTGTTTGACTTACTTTTCAAAGCATTAATGAACCCCTCAAGACTTATTCAACACTTTGCCTTTTTAAATTAATTTCCATGGGAGTGTGACTCACCTCCACATAAGAAACCTTATTATTTTAATAAGTTCGGACCTTTTCCGGGTAAAATATTTTTTTCCTCTTTCCTTTTCTAGAAACCATGGGAAAAAACCATAGGATGGTTTGTGGTTTGGATTAATTTAATATAAGGGGTCCCAAACCTAAATAATAAAGTATCCTCTCACCTTTCCTATATAAACCCACCCAAGCTCCCACTTCCTCCGCACTAAAATCCTTTGGTGTTCTTCCATCCTCTACCCTACTCTCTCAAGAATCCTCCCAAGGTGCCCGAAGCTCCTAATAAGCCTCTCACAATCCTCTCTCTAGCCTTTGGAAGCACACTTCCAAGTAAGGGTTTTTTCTTTCGTTCACATTTTTGTCAATTTTCTTTAAGTTGTATTGCCCTTTAAATTTCAATTATGAATGTTGGGGTATGGTTTCACACCTTCACCATACTGCCCTCTTATTGTTTTAATTATGGGAGGCCACTTTCTCTCTCATTAAATGCCTCCCATGTACACCCGTTACTATGCCGAAATTCTGAAAGGAACTTCTCTCTCTTCTTTTACATTCAAGCAATAGTTTTGTATCATGAATCTAAATTCATTTTCAATTGTTGGAACATGAATCTATATGACCTCCTTACTGTCCATTACATGTAAATATGATGAATAATCCCTTTCTCTCTCATCAACCTTTTTTATGAATTATTATGTCATGCCGTTATGCTGCCGTAATCGCACTGATTTCCTAAGCCAATGTCATTGTGTAGTGAATACCATGCCCATTTCTCCATCAAGGGTATTCACCATTATGCACATATACATATTGATTGTATAGTTTCATGTTTGAATTATACATTCCTTTATCGTGGAATACATTATTATGTTTTATGAATCCATATTTTATTATCAATGTGGCACAGTTATGCATGAAATGAAATGTTTAAGAAGGGTCTGCCCTTATAGCGCTCCAATGCATTGGGTAAAGTATAGTATCATGATACGTCATGTGCAATGAGTGTTGACTCATGCTAATTCAAGTGCAACGAGGGTTTAATCGTGCTTCATGTGAAATGAGGGTTTACTCATGCTTTGTGTGAAATGAGCCTTGGCTCATGCAAAATCCATGTTAAGTGTTGTTGCCACATTTCCAAGTTATGATTATCATGCTTTATCATGCCTTTATGTTCATTTTTATTTTATGATCTATTGATATGCCTATTTTATAACATGTATTGTACTCCTCATGTTATTCCATGTGTACTCCCTTACTGGGTTTTATAGCTCACCCTTTTCTTATGCATGTCCTCATGTTACCCCATGCAGTGCTAAGTACGAGGGAATGTAGTGGTCATGTAAAGGAAGCTTTCAATAAAGATGTTTTATTTGATGTTTTAAGTTTTTATGTAATGATCCTAATCCCCAAAGACACTAAACCTCTCAATCTTCTTTGTTTTATTAAGTGAAGTTTTATGTAATAAAGCATGTTTAAGTTGTAATAAAAAGCAGGGTTGTCATAATAGAGTAGTATACCCGGCCATGTCACTAACAACGCGGGTCCGGAAAGCTCGAGTCAAACACACCTTGTTGGTAATGAACACGTCGTGTAGTCTTGTTTCAGGTACCCGGCCGTGTAACGAAAAACACGGGACATTGTCACCTTCTTCTATACACGCCATGTTTGTTCGGAATACGCCGTTTAAGGGCCAGCCGTGTAGACGGCCATGTGACTAACAACACGGGCTGCCAAAACCTTGTCTAGTACACGTCGTGTCCCTAGGGAACATGCTGTGTAGTCTGGGGTTAGGATGGACCGTGTGGGTTAGCCGCGTAAAGAGACTCGGGCAGGGGAATTGTGTTCATGTACACACCGTGTGTGGGGACAACATGCCATGTAGTTGGGGTGTTACACGACCAGTAGGGAATGGGTACACGCCCATGAAAGAGGACTAAGAATACACGTCGTGTATTTGTTATACACGCCGTGTAGTCGTGTTTTGTAAACATGAATGTTTTTCTTCCCCTGATCTCGTTTTGTACTCTTGTGTTTTCTTTCCTTGTTAATCCTGATCTACGGTGTTCTTTTGATCTTTCAGAGCTATGCCGCCGAGACAACCCCCAGTTGTACATCAGTTTCCAGACGGTGATCAGACACCGGATATGGCCGACCAGGGACCTCCTGTAGATCCTTCTGTTGTGCCAGCCTTGGCACCGACAGTTATACCCGTTGCAGGCACTGATGCACAGTTTCGGGAAGGCATTATGAGGATGATGCGGACCATTCATGGAGCACCGCCTTCTGCCATGACTATGGAAGAATTGAAGCGGGTTTTCCAGCAGCAGCATACTCCTACTTTCTTGAGGGAAGGAGGACCACAGGTTGCAGAGTCTTGGAAGGAAGCCATGCTGACTATCATTGAGCAACTGGAGATGCCTCTAGAGAGCCGGGTTATGCTTTCTACCTACATGCTCCGAGACTCCACAAAGAGGTGGTGGGACGTCATCTCTCAGGCAGGACATCAGTAGGTTATGGATTGGGAGGAGTTATAGCACGTGTTTTATGACTACTTCTACTAGGAGACCCTGAGAGCCGATCGATCCCGGGAGTTCATGAGTCTAGAGCAGGGTACTCTTTCTGCTATGAACTATTCCTCTCGTTTCACTGAGCTGCAACATTTCACACCCCTCCGGGATGGAGATGGAATGTTCGTGGCAAGGATGTTTGAGGATGGTATCAGGGATGAGATCCTCTAATATGTGAATATCTTCCAGTTGAATTCCATCGCTTCCATCATCAAACAGGCACAGATTGCAGAGTGCAATCTAAGAGACTCTGGAGCTGCGAGCCCGGGCAGTTCTTCTTCAAGAGTTAGTACCCCTCTAGTTGATAGCAGGAAGCACCGTAGGGAGTCTACGCATGGTGATTTGAGGAGGAAATATACATCTTCAGGTAGCTAGGTGGTATGCTAGCAGTGTGGAAGGGCAGGGCCCACGAGGTCGTAGTCCTAGAGAGACCTAGTGGAGTGTCGATCTTGCGGCAAGATGGGGAACCTTCAGTGTTCCTACCAGGTTGTCTCACCAGTAGCTGGTGATGGGGGTTATTCCATGACTCCACATTTAAGAACAGCACCACCAGTTTCTCACTAGTTGGCGAACTGGAGTTCTTCTGTCCGTTTGGGCCAAGGTGGAGGTCGAGGTCGTGGCGGTCAGTCACTGTTCTTTCAGTGTCAACAGGGAGGATCAGCTCAGAGTCGTCATGTAGGGTCACAAAGCCACGGGGCAGGCCAGAATTTTGTGGTGGAGTAGACCTATCAGGAGAAGGATCCCAAACCTTCTACAGTTCTATATACTATCTTAGTAGCCTCAGTTTTATCTTCACCCCTTTTCGATACTGGTGCTACACATAGCTTTATCTCTATTGCTGTCGTGCAGAGCCTTGGGCTCTGTTTTTTTTTTCTAACGACTTGTTGACTCTAGAAACTCCTTTGGGGACGAGGAAATATATTATACGTCAGTGCATAGAGTTCCCTCTCGAGGTTTCAGGGTATCCTTTCTTATGGGATCTCTATGTCCTAGAGATGACGGGCTATGATGTCATTCTCGGGATGGACTGGTTTGTTCCCTTCCAGGCATTCATCAACTTTTATCACCACAAGGTGTGTTTCATTTCACCAGAGGGTGAATCTTTTCTTCATATATGTGAATGGGATGTTTGGGCGAGTCAGGCAGGGCTCGAGCATCTTGGGCTAGGAGGGTTTACTGCCCATATTTGTAGTCATTATCTAGATGATCAGGGGACTTCATAGTAGTACATTCTTCCAGTGGTGGATTGTTTCATAGATGTCTTTCTGGATGACTTTTCAGGGTTTCCTCCGGAGCATGAGGTAGACTTCTCTATTGAGATCGTGCCAGGAGAAGCACCTGTGTCCATTCCTCTCTACAGGATGGCTACACCTGAGTTTTATAAGCTCAAGAAGCAGTTGGAAGAGTAATAGGAAAAGGGTTTCATCCGACCCAGTACTTCCCCATGGGGTTCACCTGCCCTTTTTGCGAAGAAGGAAGACGGAACCCTTCGGCTTTGTGTAGATTATCAGAAGCTGAACCAGTTGACGGTCAAGAACCGATATCCCTTGCTGAGGATCGATGACCTTTTTAACTAGCTTCGAGGATATCGGGTGTTCTCGAATATCGATTTGATGTCCGGTTATCATCAGTTGTGTGTTAGACCAACAGATATGCCTCTTACAGCCTTCAAGAGCAGGTATGGTCTATACGAGTATATGGTCATTCCATTTGGTCACACGAATGTGCCATCAGTTTTCATGGCACTAATGAACTGAGTGTTACATCCTAACTTGGATTCCTTCATCGTGGGCTTCGTGGATGATATCTTGGTGTACTCTCACACTCGACACGACCATGAGAACCATCTTGAGATCATTTTGAGTACACTAAGAGAGAATCATATTTACGCTAAACTCTCAAAGTGACACTTTTGGAAGGTGTAGATTCACTTCTTGGGTCACGTCATCTCAGAGTCATGAGTATCTATGGACCTAGATAAAACAAGAGTTGTAGTTTCCTGGGAGCAGTCGAAGATCCTTTTTGAGGTATGGAGTTTCCTAGGGATGGCTGGATACTACAGACGCTTCATTCAAGACTTTTCACACCTAGAAGCACCACTGAAAGGTCTGACCAAGAAGGTGGTGAAGTTTTTATGTTCAGATTCTTGTGAGTCAGCCATTTAGGAGATGATTGGATGGTTGACGTCAGCACTGATACTAGTCTTGCCAGAGCCAGGCAAGAACTACACTATCTGTTGTGATCCTTTGGGTATCGGACTGCGCACTGTGCTTATGTTGGTAGATGGGGTCATTGTGTATGGGTCTCAGCAGTTGATGCCACACGAGAGTAATTACCCTACGCATGATCTGGAGTTGGCAGCTTTTTTTCATGCCTTACGCTGTTGGAGACATTACCTTCTAGGAGATAACTTTGTGGTCTTCACCGACCACAAGAGTCTCAAGTACATATTCACTCAGCGTGATCTGAATCTGAGGCAGCAGGTAGGTCGAGTATCTTTAGTCTTTCGATTTTGAGCTTTCCTATATGTGGCAAAAGGGAAACGTAGTGGACGATGCGTTGAGCAGGCAAACACATATTCAGGCAGTTCATGAGGCCAACAGTGAGTGGAATCTTATGACTATGTTCTCTGAGATGCATCTGGAGGTGCATGATAGGTAGGGCGAACTTTCCTCACTTCTATAGATGTTACCTCTACGCCTCTTGATCGGGTACGGAGGAGGTAGCTATCAGAATTATAAGGCTCAGTCCTACGAGAGAGTTTGTCAGGAGAGGACCCTCTTCCTCAATGGACAGTGGGCGAGGATGAGATCTTGAGTTTCCAGGGACACGTATGGGTTCTAGAAAACATACGCGACGAGCTGATGCGGTATTTTCATTCCTCTGATTGGGCAGTTCACTCTGGCGTCGCCAAGATGTATCGGGATCTTCATCACTAGTACTGGTGGCCAGGTATGAAGAGATATATCGCTGGTTTTGTCGTGAGATGTTCTACTTGTCAACAGGTGAAGGTGGTGAATCAGTGACCAGCAGGCCTTTTACAGCAGTTACCCATTCCAGAGTGGAAGTGTAACTATGTGGCGATGGACTTCGTGACCAGGTTGCTGAGATCACCTCATGGGAATGATGTTGTTTGGGTTGTCGTCGACATGTGTATGAAGGTTGCTCACTTCTTACCGATCAAGGAGAACTTCAGTGTTGATGATCTGGGACGACATTACATCAGAGAGATTGTACATCTTCATGGAGTTCCTCACTCCATTGTTTCAGACTGGGGTGTGCGTTTTACTTCTTGGTTCTGGCAGGGACTTCAGAAGGCATTGGGTAAACAGGTACTTTTGAGTACAGCATACCATCCCCAGACCGATGGCCAGTCCGAGCCTATGATCCTGGTGCTTGAGGATATGCTCCAAGACTGCATTATAGACTTCAGCGGTTCTTGGGAGAAGCATATTCCTCTTGTGGAGTTCGTCTACAACAACAGCTTTCAGGTGACTATTCAGATGGCACCTTACGTGGCTTTGTACCGTAGGTCATGCCGATCACATTTATGATGGCTAGAGGCAGGAGATGCAGCTTTGTTGGGACCTCGTCTTCTTCAGGAGACCTCTAAGCAGATAGAGTTGATTCGGAAAAGGATGGCTACGACACAGTCCATGCAGAAGTCTTATGCTGATCAGCGGAGACGACCTCTGGAGTTCGAGGTCGGGGATCATGTTTTCTTGTGTTTCGCACTGAGGTTGGGACACAAGAGGATTCAGAGACAAGGTAATCTTTCACTCTGGTTGTTTTCGACGCTTTCGCCGGGGCGTGCGCCCGTCCGTCCGTGGGTGAGGACGCGCGGCGCTTCTGTTGCCCTGCATTCCCTCTTTCCAAAGGCGGGCGGCATTCGCTCCTTATTCAGGGAGGTTGGCTCCTTGATCGAAACGGGATGATGGGATGTCAGTTCTTCCTCCTGTGGATTCCTCTTCAGAACTCGTCACCTAGTTCGGGTCTCCCTCATAGATTTAATACGTAGTTCGTGAAACTCTTCCCAGTGTCGTGTTTCCATGGGCGCCGGTTAATTACACTGCTTCTGTTGGGACATTCCAAAGGGTCCAGTCAGGGCAGCAACCTTCAGTCAGGGGAGTAGTCACGTTGAGGCATCAGTAGCGTGTCTGGATGCTGGGGTACCTGGCATGTCTGTCTGTTATCCTTGACCACAAGGCTTCTCGAGGGCGTGGAAGCCCGAGGCATCCCACATCAAGCGCGGGGAATTATATGTCATGGACACATATATGAGGTTTTCCTCAGCTTCTCGTGCTCAACACAGGGTATGCCGCAAGTTTAACGTCCAGCGGAGACGGATCAACCCAACCAGAGCATTAGCTAGGATAGATCGGATTGAGGGATCCTCCTTGAAGGGATATCGATACCGGGGCCATCCCATAGGTGACTGTGAAGAAGGGCGTACCGACATGGTCTCACCATGATAAGACGGTCCGGGCGAGAATCGGAATGGGTGGTACGTTGATGGATGGAGTGGAAGGAGGGTGAGATGGGACCATCGCAGGGGCGACAGTGAAGTTGGGCTTGAGCCTTAACGAGGCTTCCTACGTATCCCCGTGGCAGGGAATCAAAGTCCGCATAGTTTGGAATGACGTTGTTAAACTGACGTGAAGGTGGACCTTGGCCCGATGAGCATCGTCAGAGTACCGATGTGAAAGTAGACCCGTGGGTCCACTAGTGGTGGGCTTGAACCTTGGGAAGGTTTCCTACGTACCATGCCTTGACATGGATCAAAGTCCAAGCTTGTAGTTCATATGGGGCTTTTTCGGTGAACCGACGTGAATGATGATGGGTGGGCTTGAACCTCGTGGAGGCTTCCTACGTATCATGCCTTGACATGGATCAAAGACCTCGTAGTTCAGGTGGGAATGGGTGTGCAGTTTATTGTCATGTAGGAAAAAAGGAGGCATGCAGTTTAACGTCATGCTGGACGAGGGCGAAACTCGATGTGAATGAACGACCAAGAAATGTGGCTTGAACCTCATGGAGGCTTCCTACGTACCATGCGTTGACATGGATCAAATTCCTCGTAGTTCAAGTGGGATGAGTCACAGCGGCTTGCCACTGGACTGGAATGGGACCCGACGTGAAATGACGGGTGGGCTTGAACCTCGTGGAGGCTTCCTACGTACCATGCCTTGACTTGGATCAAAGACCTCATAGTTCATAGGATGGGTCGCAACGGCTTACCACTGGACCAGAATGCAGTTTAACGTCGTGCTGGACGAGGGTGAGACCCGACGTGAAATGACGGGTGGACTTGACCCTCGTGGAGGCTTCCTACGTACCATGCCTTGACATGGATCAAAGACCTCGTAGTTCATAAGGGTTGGTTTGTCGGTGAACCGACGTGAAAGTAGACCTGGAGTCCCACTATTGGTGGGCTTGAACCTCATGAAGGCTTCCTACATACCATGCCTTAACATGGATCAAATTCATCATAGTTTGGATTAGGGAATACAGTTTAACGTCGTGCGGGATGATAGTGAACCCTTATGTGAATAAACGACAGACATTGGGTGTCGGTGAACCGACGTAATTGAGGGACCTTGGTCCAATGGGATATGGGGGCTTGGCACACCGACAAGGAGACGGTCTGGGCCAATGTTTGTTGGGCTTGAACCTTAGGGAGGCTTCCTATGTACCATGCCTTGACATGGATCAAAGACCCCGTAGTTCGGGTTAGTCACACTGGCTTGTCGTCGGACTGGAATTGCAGTTTAACGTCATGTTGGACGTGTGTGAGACCCGACGTGAAATGACGGGTGGGATTGAACCTCGTGGAGGCTTCCTACGTCCCACGCCTTGACATGGATCAAAGACCTCGTAGTTCAAAAGGGTGTCAGGGTCGGTGCTCACTATAATCCCACGTGAGTCATGCTCGGTGTGAGAAACAAGAGGTTTCAAGGACCTGACGATCACGTCGCGAAGCAAGCATCCGTGGGAAGCGAAGAGGGGCTTACGCGTTAGGCGGCCCACAGTGCTAGGACTTACTCCAGGATGGAGGCCCATAGTGCGACAAAGCGCGGGAAAGATGGACCTTGGTCCAATTATGGGAGGTTCCTCATCCCTGGTCACGCCCTCCACTGACCTTGGATGTGGGGAAGTACGGAGATGCAGAGGTGCATCCATCCGTTGGGGGGGCTAGGGTCGCCCTTCTCTTATGAACATACGCCACTCCGATAAGGAGGATCTCATTCCATATGAGGAAGAGTTCCATTCCCGTGGAGACGAGTGGTGTAAAAAATGATCGAGTTGGGGGGACCCTTCGCGAGGGGCACGAGGTCGGAACACAGTTTAACGTCATGTGTTGAAAACGTGGTGCTTTGCAGTTTAACGTCATGCAGCTCGGACGAGGTTGGGTTCACTCCACACCCCTAGGAATTACATAACTGGTACCCTCTGGTCCTCGGGGAAGGGAAGGTACTGGTAAGGCCATGGTTAAGGGGGGGCCGTGGAACGAACCATCGAGGGGTGCACGTTAGCGTGTTTATGCGAAGAAGGAATGGCCGTTAGCATTCCTATGCGAAAAAGCATTAGGCGAAGCAACTCTACGGGTGGTATTGACCATGGGACTTTGAAATCACATCATGCAAACCTGGAGGGTCGCACGGGAAGAGGAATCGCTAAGCAAAGGAGTGTGCTTCACGAAGTGGAGTGCCTTGGCCTTAGCATGGGGCATCGGTGTGAGTGGGAGGTGCTTCGCGAAGTGGAACAATGTTTGCGGAGCACTGCCTCGCGAGGAAGGGGTGCCTCGCGAATCAGGGTCCTGCGAAGTAGTGTGCTTCGCGATGTATAGTGATCCTGCCTTGGCATAGGGATCACTAGCATGGGATGGGTGTTTCGCGAAGCATAAACGCTCCGCGGCTGCCCGGGTTCCCTTGGGAATCCCCTTCCTTCGTGAACGCCCTTGAGCTTCGCGAAAGGCATCCCTCTCAGAAGAGAGGCTCAAAACGAGACAATGCAGAGGAGTCTCGCGAAGGAGAAGTACCTCGCGGAGCTCATGATTCATGGGGCAAAGAGTGCTTCGTAATTCAGGAGAGGAGAAGCCGAAAGGTCGGATTGTCCGTCCTCTGGGACTCAGGGGGAGTCCGGTATTTATAGGGAAGGGGTGCCGCGAAGCTGGGCTCGCGCGCCGCCTCCGGTGCTTCGCGGCGCGCCCGCGAACGTCAACGCCAGCCGCGGAGGGTTACCGCCTCTGGTGCTTCGCGGTGGCTCGCAAACGTCAAATGCGTTCGCGGAGGATTACCGCCTCAGGAGCTTCGCGGTGGCTCGCGAACGTCAAATGGGTTCGCGGAGGATTACGGCCTCAGGTGCTTCGCGGTGGCTCGCGAACGTCAAATGGGTTCTCGGAGGTGCTTCGCGGCCGGGCTTCGCGGCTGTTCTTCGTGAGGCAGCGCGCCAGCTGTCTTTTTTGTTCCTTTCTTTCGGGCCATATTTTTGGTGCCAAAAGTGGTACATTGGGCCGTTTGAGGTTTTGGAGAGAGTTGGGCCGGTTTCATATCGGTTGCAGCTACTTTAGAGGTATCGGGCCATGCATGATGTCTTCTACGTCTCTCAGCTCTGACGTTACTTTTCAGACCCGTCTCATGTCTTTCAGCCCGATGAGTTTGAGCTTGAAGCAGATTCATCGTTTGAGGAGCATCCTATCCAGATTGTCGATTGTAGTACAAAGGCTCTCCGTGGGAGGTCTATTCCTCTAGTACAGGTGCTATGGTAGCATGGTCGAGTACAGGACGAGACCTGGGATTGGGATGTCGATGTACGATCGTAGTGGCCAGAGCTGTTCAAGGTTTCTTCTTCTACGCCCCGCTATGGAAATTCATGGAATAATTTCTTTAAGGGGGGATGTTTGTATGAACCTGGATCTTCATTTCATGTATGGCTTTCCTTTTTATGGAGTTTTTGAGAAAAATGGAGTTTCTGGAAATATTTGAAGTACATGACATGTACTTTCTGAGTACACGTCGTGTACTCTATTCCCACTCAAGGTCGTGTGCTGGATGTGTCTGGGACACACACACAGTGTGTAGGGGTGATATGGAGGCCGCTTAATGTGGAGTACGGGAAAATGGAGTTCAGACCGTGTACTCCAGAAGTACACGCCGTGAATTTTCTTTTTTTCATTTAACGGACTAGGGTGGTAGCTAACCCCCAGAAACGTCTTCTTCTAGGTCTCATTCATCCAAGAGTGCCAGTAATCCTCGTATCTTCGATGAGCATCTCCTCCGCCATCCGCCCATCGATTCGAGTGTCGTTGATTGCGTTGGAATCGCGGTGGTGAGTTCTCCCATCTCCTTGATCCTTGTTTTCCAATACCTCATCTTTCTTAGGTTATCATGGGTTGAGCGTTTTGGGTGTTTTCTCAGATCTTCGACATTCCAAGGGGAATCTATCTTTGTGGTTCAAGTATATCGATCTCTTAGGATTGAGGTAGGTTGTTTGTGCCTTTTTGTAGAAAGTATTTGAGTATTTTGGGAAAATTCCACCAATTCCCCTGAACGGGGAATTTTGTGTTTCCTATTTTTCCCCTGCTGTTTTCCTATATTTCTTGACTGATTTAGTGGAGGTTAATGCTTGTGAAAAGGGTAAATGTTTTACTATGCTTGGATTCCTTGCTTTTATTGTTTTTCCTGTTAGGCGTTTTTCCAGTTTCCGTTCATAGTTGTTGGTTAGTGGAACTACTGAACTATTATGCGGTTGTTCCTTAGATTAATATCCAAGTAGTTGTTGAGGTTTACTTGGATGATACACACATTCTTTGCATGTTTGTTTTACATAGGGTTGTGAGAAGCTAGTGTAGTGGACCATAGGGAGAATGGACGTAAGGGCTTCTCTAGAGTTTCTTTAATTTACGATGCGAGACCACAGGGGGAATTAATGTTGAGTGCTTCCTCATAGAGTTTGTAGTTCCTCGACACGTGTCATAGGAGGGATTTATGTTGAGTGCTTCCCTAGAGAGCCTTTAGTATGATATGAGACTATAAGAGGAATTGACGGTGAGTGCTTCCTCAGAGAGTATATTCCTAGCTGACCCAGAGGGGTGAGACTGTGTGCGCTTCCCATAGGGTTGCTAGTACTTGTAGGTTGAAACATAAGGGTTGGGCTGTGAGAACTACCCCGGGGGTTACCTTTTGTTCTACTTGTTGATTGATTGTTACTTGTGTACTTTGTATGCTAGACTCTGTAGTCTGTAGCTTCTGTGTGCTTCTTATTTACTGCTTCATGTACTTTTACTTGCCATGTATTCAATGACTATTAGGCATAGATCTTTGGGCAGTTGCCTACCGGGACCTTGTCTCACACACTGTTTGGGCCATGCTTTTGGGCCCAAGAAGACTATGTGTTGTAGGTATAGATAAGGGCAAGCACCCTTCTACTTCAGGTACCTAACGTGTTGTGGAGATGGAGAGCATGGGACCAAGCTATGGCTTGTGGTGGTGAAGAGTTTTCCTATTTTCTTACACTTTGGTTTAGTTTGGTATTCACCATTGTGACTTTTTTGGCTTCGTTCCAAGTTGTACGGATCATGCATCAGTTTATATATTCATATGTGATCCAGTGTTTATTGGTTAATCTTCTGCTTTTTATTGTTGTTGGATGTTTACTACTTCCGCTATTGCATGATTCCTTTACTTCCGCTGTGTACTCTCCCAATGAGGGCATAGTCTCCCCACTATCACACCCAAGGCCCTCGCATCTAGCCAGCAGCCTCTAGCATTTGGAGAGATTCCCTTGAGGCTATGTGACCAACCGAGTATGGGGTGCCTCTAGGTGGCTTCTGGACTCGAGACCTTACACACATACTATTGAATCAGGATCTAATTTTGATGCTTGTGTGATCATGTTTTTCCTTTTTCATATCTCTCACCTTCCTTTTTCATTGGTGTTCCCTATTGATGGTGTTCCTATGATCACTACATTAAGGTAGGCAGGATAGAATAAATCATAATAGTCTATTTCTATTTGTTTAAGTGTGTGAAATATCTTAAGATTGTGTCAGAACAATATGAAAATTATAGAACATAATAGTGGGAGATTTTAATAAAGCATTTGGTGCTCTCCGTGGAACCTTTCGAGAAAATAATGTTGAGATATTGATTGCAATAAAATGTTGGAAAATATTAAACTTACATGATAATGAACAAAATATTGGATTAAAACATCAATTAGAATGAAATGATACATTATGTGATACCTTTTGGTAGGTTGAATATTTAAACTGGATTATCTATTTCCTGAAAAAGTGGGAGATACATTGAAATGAAATGGTTATAATGAAATCATTATAAAAATGGTTTTTCCTAGTTATGATAAAATGATTATATAAATGGTTTGTCCGGGTTATGATAAAATGGTTATATAAAAGGATTGGCTCGATTATGAATAAATGAATATATAAAGTGAATAGACCGATTATTATGGAAAGATAATATAGAGTGATTTTCCGGATTATCTGATTATTCAAATGTCTTATGGTTATGGTTAGAATGGAGATGTTACATGCTCAGAGTTATTTATATATGCTGTTGATGAAAGTTAATTGTAATATTTTATTTACTGATTAATTAGAATATAGTTTTTTCATTGCAAAATGAACATAAAATCAGAATTATTATTATTATATATTTTACCTTCAACATACTACCCTAATTGGGCCATCATCATTTCATAATAGAAATACATTGATGCAGGTTTGGAAAATGGAAACGTTTACATTGTTGATTTCTACTAACATGATGGGTTGGATACTAGAGGAGGGTTCAACATGTGGATGGGAATAGGGGTCTTTGGTGTATTCATTAACCTATTTTTCCATTTATCTATTTTATATTGAGTTGGAAACTTATCTATATTTGAATATATCATTATATTATTTTTCATTTTTTGGCTAATCAGATGCCTTAAATTTTTTTATCTAATTTTATCTTAATTTTCGCACTATTTATGTGGAATTGATAAATATTATTCTTTTATTACAACTCAATACCAAGTGGTATAGTCTCCCCATTATGTTCATTAAACTCCTGCTACTGGTTGGAAGCCTCTAATGTATGGGGTAGAGCACATTAGGTCGATTAACTATCCAAATCGGGCCCTATGAGAGACTTATTGATCGAGGGACACTATGAAGTTGTAGCAGAGCATCATGATTTTGATTTAGGTTACATTAATTTTTATGAATGGTAGATAGGATATTAAGAACATGTTAGGACCTGGTAATAATCTTGTGTAAGGGAGTATCTAAACCATGTATGGTGGAGAATTTTTGTACAAAAGGATGGTATTTTTGTCTATATTGTTCCCTTATTATGGTTGCTATTATTTCTATAGGGTTACTCACATGTCGTGTGATGTTATTTTTTCTTATGTTTTATAAATGTGTTAATGTATAATATGAGATGAGTGTGAATGAATCCAGAAGTGTATATACAGATTTGTATTGAAATTTAATTTTCAAGAAATGGACATATTTATTTCATGTTATACATTGAATGTATGAACAATGAAATCAGAACCAGTTTTTATCCGATGAAAAATAGAATAATTGAGTTATTATGTCATGTCAATTAACATCTTAATCCAAGTATAAATTGGATATGAGGTAGTGGTTCTATTTTTTCAACTATTGATGTTGAATATGATTTCATATAGTGTTATAGATAGTGAATTTGACTTGTACATAAATTGTCTCATCATCATCTTATTATTTAGCATCATTAGATTTGAAATCAGCAGCCACCTATCAATGTTGAATCAAATATTGCTATAGAACCTGAGAATAATATGGATGGATAACGTTGTAAAAAAACATGATTTTCATTCAATCCGTGTAATGGGATAATTTTTGAATTATACCTTCAATGACTAAGATGATGAGGGGGTTTCATCTGTAGAATTTGCATATATCCACTAGATATGGAGGCCCCCAAACAACCAATGACTAAATTGAGAATTTACATATGATCTTCAAGAACATTTAGACACCCATATATATGAGGTTCTCATTTAATGAATAATTTCTCTTAAAACCAACAAATTTATCACAGGATAGTTGATTGAATGTAGGGTAGCAAAAGGATTTATCTTGGAAGGACATATAAATGATGTTTCAGAGAAACTTATACCATGAAACATTGAGGGATGATATTTTCCAAATGTTTATATACTTTATATATGAAGGATTATCAATGATGGACTATGCTAGAAATTTCAATGACTTGCAGAAATCTGTTCCATATTTATAAGTTGATATGATTTCCAGGATAAATATTTTTTAGAATGGGATTCACTATGGTATCATGTCATAGATGAAAATACTTTTCTTAGGAATAATTTCAAAAAATAATGAATCAAGATCCCATCATGAAAGAGAATCTTAGAGATACCATGACTAGAAGACCGACAATTTCGTAGTAATGAATTGTGAAATCATTATTTAGATGAAATAAATGCCAATTATGTCAATTACAACTAAGGAAATAGTGTGTTGAGTGTCCAGGGTAGTGGGAAACTACACAAACATAGTGTTATATTATAGTTCAATCTGGGGGGAATGATAGGAATTAAAAGAACATAGTTTCAATACCATAGTTTATATTTTCATTCATAGGGAATTCTAGGCCACCTACACAAGTTTTTTAGGGGCATGTAGTCGTAGATCGGTGGATGTGGGTTACGATAGGTACTAGATTTTGGGAATAAATCATATTTCCCTCATGAGACTAATAGAGAGAGTTTGAATGGATAATGATTTTAAGGAAGGAGATATGGTATCCAATGGTATTAGATATATTAAAATCTATAGGGAATAGCTCAACGGAGTTAGACTGGATCCCAAGGAATACGGGCATGTCAGATGCATGGTATGCACTCTACTCTGGCACATTTGTATATATAACATTCGATCACCGGAGTTACAATTCTTATATAATATACCCTCTTTTATTATTTTTGATATATAAGTATAACATTCAATTTTATATTCAATTTTTTCAATAGGATAGGGATTATTCAAGGGAATATTTATGTTTTCTTGACCATTAACACATTGATGGGAGTACAATCGATGCATATAAAAAAATTCAATGCATGTTCTCTATATATGTGTTGAAACCATTTCATTAGGGAAATTTTTTTGCCAGAAATTATAGGATTCAATTTGATTATGGGTATGGATTGATTAGTTAATTACCATGAAAACATCAAATTTTAATGTAGGATGGTCAACATTCTTTATATGGAATGAGGTTGCTATTTTCACTATGGTGAGCGGGAACCACATGATTTTCATGTAAGAATAATTTAGTGATGATTAGATTGTTTCACATCCAAAATAGTGTGTCTTACTATGGATTATAGTTAAATTTAGTATGATACTATTCATCTAGTGTTATAATATTTTTATTATGTTTTTTATAATGATTTCTAAAACTTGCCACCTGAGTATGATATTAAATTCATAATTGAGTTGGTAAAGGGAGTAGAAAATGTTTCAGTCCAAACATATAGGATGTCTCCATTGGAGCATCAAGATTGAATGGTCCTTTATAATATTTATTTTTTAAGGGATTCATACAACCTCTTACATGAGTGTGGGGCTCTCTGATAATTTCTTCCAAGAAGGATGATGTGACTTCTCTCTTATGTGTGGTCTGTTAGATATTAGACCAAATTGACCAAATGATTCAGAATCCCTTTCCATGAATTGAGGATCTCAATGATCAGATGATAGATACCCATATTTTATTGAAGGAAAACACGATATTAGTGTATCATCTATTTATTTTCGGGCATTCAGAGAACTCTAATAATTATTTTATATGAAACAAAAAAATTTATGAGTCTTTGGTGGTTCTATTTGGTTGAATAAATCCACTATAATTATTGATAACCTTGATGAACCATATTTTAAATCAAATATTGGATTAGTTTGTTGTGGGTTTTTCAATGATATCATAGTGTACTCCCATACATTAGATGATCATGGAATAAATCATTGCATTTTTACAAGAACATTGAGAGAGAATCATGTTTACAATAAGCTAACCGAATAAATTTTCTAGACAAGGATGTGTAATTAATGGGCCATGTTATCTTAGTGGATTGAGGGAAATTAAACCCCATTAAGGTCACATTGGTAGAATATTGTTATTGACCCTATAATTTCATCGATTTTTGGATTTTCATTATTTATAAAGGTATTATTGTTGTTTTGTTTGGGGACTTCTCTCATCTTGAGAAACCTATGTCTTGTCGTACCAAGAAAGGGGTGATATTTTTTGGGTCATATACTTGGGATGTATTTATTCAAATGATAATTAAGATCCAAAAATAATTCTTTAATATCTATTATATTATGAAAAGAATTGTTTTTCTATAAACATTGATGCATCTATAGTTCGATTTGATGTAGTTATGATGAATTGTGGTCGAGTGGTTGATTTTGTCTCCAGGAAGATGAGACAACATGATAGAAATTAATCTACTCATGATATGAAGTTAAATGATTTGATGAAACCCCAAAAATTCTAGAGATTTAATATTTTTTGTGAGAGATTTGTTGTGTAAATAGACCACATGATCCTTAGGTAAATATTTTCTCACTGGGACATGAACCTTCTGCAGAGGAGGAGGTTCGACAATATAATTTATTTCAAATTTGTGCTAGATTATTCATTGTGAAATGTAAAATTCATTTTCTATTATCAAATATGGAATACACAAATAGAGGTAGTCAATGAATCGTGTGATGTGTGGTAGAAGATGGGACCCTTTGCAGATATGAATGTTGATTTTGATGAGTTATAAGGAAAAGTGGGTTCATGCTAAACATATGTGTTACCCTTGATTTTGGAATAGATCAATGCAAAGATGATATTTAATCTGGGTGGATTTTCTAGAGGGATAGCGCATATAGTGGGGATTCTCCATCTAGATTATATCAATATAGTGGAAATTCTCTTATTTAATTTTTTTGGGTATGGGTTTCTATGGGCATCATGCAGACATTATAAGGGAGTTTAATTCTCTTAGATGGGTGGTATACCCATGAATAACAATGATGTATTGTAATTTATATAGGCAATACTAGTTTCCTATATTGGTGAGAGAGATATAAGGATTTATTTCCAGATTCTCCACCTATCAGTAGGCGATGTCGAAGAATCAGAGGTCTGCTGGTCTACTATATCCTATTCCTATTCTATAGTGTAAATAGGATTATTTTTCTATGGAAATTATGATGGGATACCCATGATAAATATCATGTATTTTTAATAATGGTTTATCATATTTCAAATGTTCATGGTTTCAAAATTATTTTATATTACTGATACATTCACTATTGTTAATCTGGGTAGTCTCTACCTGTGGGAGATAGTCCAAATGCATGGTGTTTCATAGAATATCATTTTGAATTGAGATTATAATTTTACATCTTGGTTCAGGATAGTTATATAAAAGTCTCTGGGATCTCAAGTACTTCTGCATATATCCTATAATCTATTGACCAATATCCATTCAGAATGGAAAATTCAAATTTATGAGGATATGATACGATCAGGTGTGTTGAATTTCAATGGTTTATGGGAGTAGAATATGGATGTTTTTGAGTTTTTGTATTATAATAGCTTCAGAAAATCAATCCATATTTCACCTTATGATTATTTGTATGAACTTTCATCTTTTTTTCTATTTTTTGTGGAGGCAGCCGAATAATATCTTATTAGACCCAATATCATGTAGTAGATATCTGAGAATGTTCAATTGATCTAGAAGGGGTTGGTGAACAAGAATAGTAGGAATAAGTCTTATATTGACCATAGATATATCCTCTGCAGTTTGAGGTGGGTCATCATGTTTTCCTTCGAGTTCCTCCTAGGTTAGGACAACATCGTATAAGGAAAAATGTAATGCTAGAACCATGGTTTGTCAGGCAGTTCAAGATAGTGAAAATGATTGGTCTAGTGGAATAAAATTTTTCATTTCCACAGCACCACAGTTCCATGAATAATGTTTTCACATATCTTATATTTATAGATATTATACTGACCCTACATCCATGATATATATTGATGAAATTGATCTTTTTATAGATTATTCCAATAAATTTAATCCAATATGGATTATTAACCACAGTAAGAAGTATCTATTTGGAAATATCATACATATATTATGATTGAAGTGGAAGGATCGACATGATTAAGGGAATACATGGGATGGGGAAACAAATGTGTGAGCACGATGGAAATAACGATATATATATAACCCATACTAATGAATGGCGTAACTCGGGGAAGAGATGTTGTATTATTTGGAAGTGGTATGATATCATATTTTATCATTGAATCCCTCTTTTATTTTAGTAAAATAACAGTTATTTGGGTTACTCTTCTATTAAAATTTGATGTATAAAACTTTTCATTTTCTGATAGATTTCTTTCTATAGGAAGAATGTATTAAAATTCTATGTTAACTATTTGTTTCAATTAATGGTATCTAAATATAAATAATTCTTAGGTCACAAAGGGATTCTCCTCAGGCTTAGGGGGAATTAAAGAAATTTTTGGATATCTATATAAATCAACAATGGATACTACTTTTAATACATTTTCATTCCATTAATGAAATACATGAAATGAATATATCACTTAGAATTTAACATGAAATATTTTTTGTATGTGAATTTTTTTAAAGCATAAAATTATTTATAAGTCATGATAATGTTGATTGGTGTATTTCTAACACAAGGTGATGTCTTTTTCAATATATGTTGAATTTAAACTGTGAAATGATATCATGATGATAATTCATTAGCACCATTTTTTTATTCATGCTACATATATACTTTATTTTCAAACATTGCGTAGCCTCCTCTCTAAAATATAGGGATGACTGAAGTTGTTTTTTTGGAGATTCCTTCACATTTGTAAATATGGAGATAGAGTCTAATCTCTTGTGAGTTCCTTTAACTATTCACCTCCATTATTCCTTTATACTCTATTATAGAGGTGTGATCTTCTTACCACTATTGAATCAATATCTCAACAAGATTCTTGTTTGATATAGGTTATCCTTATCGATCTTCCCCACCTTCATTCTCCATTATTGTTCCCTATTAATGGTGTTTCATTTTATTTTTGGATAAATTTTGGTTTTGAATAATGAATATCTATGGACTGTTTCTATATAATTATGTTTATAAAATACCATGTAGACATCGAATCCGAACCTCCGCATTAACTAATATAATTATGGATGATGATAATCTTGTGTTGTGTCCACTCCATGGATCCCTTTAGATCCTGTGATTTTGTGATAATTATTTGGAAGATATTTAGAGTGATCCTATCATTGAACTATAAAAAACATTCTCTTGGATTAAAATGTTATTTTTATGGACCTAATTCATTAAGTAAATTCTTATGATAGGATCTCATCATAAAATGGATTACATGTTTCATGAAATGTCTGACGATACTTTAATATGATATGGTTATGTTAAAATGATTATATATAGGTAATAGACCTATAATGGTGAAATTATTATATAAATGGCTTCACCCAGTCATGTGGACATGTTTACATAAAGGTATTACCCTGGTTATGCTAAAATTATTATTTAGTGGGTTTTCCCCAATTATGTAATTATTCCATAGACTTGTGGTTATAATTGGTCCGCTGATGCTATATGCTCATATTTATTCTGTCATGGTACCAAAGCCGGTTAATTGTTTTATTTTATTGATTTATTAATTAGTACCACCCTTTATTGATTTATATAAATAACTACTATTAGACTAATATTCATTATATATAGTGTTATAGTCCTATTGGGTTTTACTCACACCCTATTCAGGTTATTGTTTGGTACTTGACCAGATTACATGGATGAAGTTTTTGACAAGGGAAAAGGACATTGTTGTTGATTATTTCTTAATATATTTGTTAGATCATGGAGACTAGACCGACGTGGGGATCAGGATTGGGTACTTGGGTGTCTTCTTTGAGTTGTTTTTTATTTTATCTAATTTACATTCAATATGACGTTTGGCTACAATTAATCCTATTGTCGAATTATTTTTCATATTATTGGATTGATCACCTGCCTTTATTATTTTTAATATTTTTGTTATCATAATATTTTTAATATTTCAATTACTTTGATATTTATTCCAATATTATTCCAACTCAAAACTAGTTGTTCTTGTCTCACAAATATGTTATTTACCCTCAATTATCGTAGGTGTCCTCATTGGTATAGGGAGGCATTCTTGGGGTCTAGTAACCTACATTGTTTGGTCATGTTAGAGTGTGACAGATCATGGGACATTACATGGTGGTCCCCAGCATGAAATACGGGATGATTTATATGTTTGAATGATCAAAATGTTATAATTATATTCATATTATTTGAGTTTTGTAATATTTGAAGTGGATTTTTTTATTAATATTATTCAGAATATATTAATAAAATATGTTTGAATAAATTTTGGAATAAATAATATAATTTTAATGATTTTTTATTTAAAATTTTTCGTAATTAAGAGTTAAGTTAATTCCTCTCTTTTATCATTTAATATATTTATTATATTAAAAATATGATTTAAAAGATATTAACGACTAATATGACAATTTTACATGGTCATATTAAGTCATTTGTGACTTCTATAGTGGGGATTTCATATTTTTGTTTTAGGGAGGAATTTTTGGGAATTTTGAACCCCACTATATAAGTGGGAGGTTTATCAAATTTTCAGTACTATAACTATATGACATTGAAAAATTCTCCCTCCTCTCTCCTACATCAAAGAGAGAAAGGTTTTCTATCTGAGCATCCTATGCATGTTCATATTCGTGGATCAATGGATCAACATAGTGATGATCATTGGGAAAATCAAGGAATCAATGTCTATATGTAATCACAACCTTATTTTGATTATAGATTCTTCTAAATAATTTATATGTTTATGTGACTGATTTAGAGGGATCTAACTTCAGTCTCTTTGAGAAAAATTCAAAGACATCGATCGGTTATCATGTGAATCTTCAAATCGAATTTGTTATTTATTCGATTTATTTACTATGCTAAAATTATTCACCTGATGTCTTTTTTGTTCTTATAGGGCCTCACATCAGTATAGACATCATAGTAACATAGTTTGTAGATATAAATTACAAATCTCTAAATCATATACTTATTTAATGCACCCGAGTACCATTAATTTGTATCATAGTGATAATGTGAAAATTTAAATAGAATGAAAATAAGGTCTTCATAAATTCAATAGGTGGGCATCCTTATGCTCCCATTGTTGCACATTGTGGCCCAATATGATATATGTTAGCTGATATATAGCCATCCAATTATCAAAATTGGAATTAGAACTATTTTATGATGGTGTATATTCGAATAAACTCTGTTTATTTTATTTTATGTTAGGACTCTGATGGATTTTTTCTATATTCTTGAACTCTGAATGGATTCTTGATGGCTGGGGTATTTCATTCAATATGTGGACTTTTCCTTTCTTTTAGTGACTATTACAAAAAATTTAAATTAATTTTTTTTTCAAAAATACTAAATTAAAAATTTAAAGAAAAATTTTAAACAAAAAACAAAACATAAATTAGTTTTTTTTACTATGGGCGGAGGATTTTGAATTAAAAATAAAAGTGGAAAATAAATCAAAAAAAATTATTTTCTATTATACAATGAAAACAAACTTATGTATGAGTGGTAGTGTCATAGCCCGACCCCATATATCCATCCACCAGCCAACCCTTCAGTGCCACCTACCACAGCTGACCCTCCCATTGAAATCACTTCTTATGGTTGGACCATCAAATGGTGATGCCTCCCCTTATTGAAATCTCATGAGTGTTGCCTCGCAGAACTATCCTCCCACTAAAACCCCCTTCAATAGAAATAATCCCACTATCATAGCCTCCCTTGGGAGGCCCAAACTAATATCACCACCCTTGTTTAGAAATCCCACTAGCACAACCTTCCTCGCCAACCAGGCATGCTTTCTCCCCTTCCTAATAAATAATTAATAATTAATAAAAAATAATTAATAAATAAAAAATATTTATAAATAATAATAGATAAGTAATAAATAGTAGATAATTTATAATTAGTAAATAATACATAATAATAAATAACAAATAATGAATAAATAGTAATTATGTAATAAATAAATGTTAAATAGTAATTTGACAGTAAATTAATAATAACAACAAATCAATAAATAATAAATCAATAATAAATGAATGATAAAATAATAAAAAATAATGAAATAAAAAATAAAAAATAAATATTAAATGATAATTATTAAAAAATTAAGAAAATAATAAAAAAAATTAATAAATTTATATTAATATGTCTATATATATATTTATAAAAAAATTACATAAATATATACAGACACATGTTTATTTTACTTAAATATATATAAACAAACTTAGTTATATAATTGTATAATAATATAAAAAACATATATGAATAGAAGTATATATATATATATCATTAGATATATGATATAAAAATACATAAATATAAATATGTATAAATATTTAAAAATTTATATAAAAGTGAAAATTGTTTTTTAAAAATTTAATGAATGTAAAATATTTACATTCATTTGGTTTATAGGCTTCAAAAACTTTCTATCTAAATATGTATTTCTACAAGTGATTTATTATAAGTAAATTTGAATATATTTGAATATAAATATGAATACATTGGAAAAAAAAGATAATTTTTCAAAACCATAATTTCAATATGAATTTAATCCCTAACAATAAATTTAGTCCCTACTGAAAAAAGAAAATTAAACCCCCTTAAACGCGGATGAAAATATATCAAATGTTAAACAATTCGGGTACTCCATCAAAATACTCAAATTTGGAGGCCGTATATGCCTTTTTTTGTGTTGAAGAAAGGGAGAATCACCAAGATAAAGGTATAAACATATTCACTGTAGATGTCAATTTAGGCTTCAATTTGATTTGTGGTGGAGCCGAAATGGACACCCTGATCGAAAGTTATGGTCCTTTAAAGTTTGAGTTCAATTTTATACATTTTCAACTATAATATATTTAATTTAATTTATTAAATAATGATTTAAATCACATGTGGTTTTATTTTATTTTATAAACATCAATTTGACTTGTTGTGGAGATAAAACATGCTCCTAGATCAAACTTTATGGTCAATTAATTTTTACGTATGATTCTCGACATGATGATTAATTTTTTTGAGTTCAAAATATTATAAAGTAATAATTATAAATATTTATTAATTAACACATTATAATTAATAAAAATTATAAATGATAAACTATATATGAGAATAAATCATAAATCATAAATAAATAATTTTTTTAAATTTTTTTTTAATTTTTTTGAAGTTATTTACAACTACTGATATTTCCTGTGGGTTTTTTTAAAACCCAATTCTAATAAATTAGTTTTTATGA
The DNA here is from genome assembly GCA_963277665.1 of Viscum album. NCBI lineage: Eukaryota > Viridiplantae > Streptophyta > Magnoliopsida > Santalales > Viscaceae > Viscum > Viscum album. The sequence goes on from OY728155.1 coordinate 706,349,513, forward strand.
AAAAAATCACAATAATATATATTGTTTTTTAAATAACATATAGAATCATTTTTATCAACAATCACTAAATTTGTTTTCGAGAAAACATTTATCAGCGGTTTTGGAATCCACTCTGAAAAACTACTATGAAATGTAATTTTCTTGTAGTGCATTATATTTGGTGAGTTATATCCAGGATAGATTAGTTAGACTCTGGATATGACATGTTATAACATCCCAATTAGCATGGCCCTTTATTGACTTATAATATCTTAAATATCATTTTTAATGTGTTTGCAGGCCATGCCGGGACTGTGGAATTTTTTAAAATTTTAATAATAAATGTTTATTTTATATAATAAATTTAATTTAATTTTTAATTTTTCACCGAGTGATAAATATCTCTAAATTATTAATATATTAAATTTTTTAATTCATTAAATATCCCTCGAGAGATATTTATAGATAATTTAGTTTTTTACACATTTAAATATCATATTGACTGATAATGAATGATTACCATCCAATATGTGTCTAAGTGAAATTGATTAATTATTTTATTCAACTAGATGGTGATTGTTTTAAACAATTAAATAATTAGATGGCATGTTCATTCATTTTAATCCTCATTTTCTATATATGGGTCGAAGTGTCCATGAGAGCTATATTTCATGTGCATTATGAATTATAGAGATCTCTTCGACATCATGTGATTATGTTTCAATTATGAATAATTTGAATAAATAAGCTGACAATACAAAGATGAGTATTTACTCCAAATGATATGCAGACACATTATAATTGGTTGCAAGATAACACAAGATTCAAACATGACTGAGGTAATTCACTCAAAGTGTCTCGAATGATCCCTTTATATTATAGGGATCATCCAATAATAAGTTATCATTATAACTCATTTATTTTATTCTATTAATTCATCAATTATTATGTTTATTTTTCTATAAAAGTGAGCATGCTGGTATAAGATAATAATCAAAATTCATACAATTAAAAAATTCACATGTGATGATTTCTTTTCTATTTAATCCATAGTAATGTTAATGATATATCACAAAATATTTGTATATCAGATAAAAAATTTATTAATTCACCAAAAAACGTTACAAACTCAATGAAATTATATATTTCAATGAATTTCATAATTTTAATTTGAATACAATTTTTTGTACGCAGTACTCATCCGTCATAGTTGAGGGAACCTTATACTATTGGGGAGTGCAATAGAGAGTGAAGGGTCGACATCACTAAATTTGACAACAAAAAAGAAACCATATCTTTCTTTTTTTTCACTTTTGAAAAATAATTCAGAAAAAAAATTTATTATTTACAAAATTCAGGACTTCAAAAAACAATTCATAAAGCAGTGAGTTAATACGACTATCTTTTCAAACACCTAACATGGTTTTTTTGTAATGGTATATCCATATATTGTAAAATGGGAGGAGTTGTTTAGGATCCTTTCCACTAGAACTCTCAAGATATATGTTATATGAATATAGTAGTGATAGCTATTATAGTTAAGAAAAAAGAGTTTGGCATATTTAATTATTTTACTAGTAATGTCTAATCAATAAATATGATAAATGAACAAATATTCATGTTTTAAATTTTATAGAAAATTTCATTTAATACCACTAGTAGACTATGATCAAATTTTGGAGAAAAACATTTCATTACTAAAAAAAATTTCCATGAGTTATATTCGAGCTTTCATGTGCAACTATAGTATGATATAAAACAATATATGTTTAACTCCCAGAAAACCCAATAACTATTAATTAATTAAATAATTATGAGAAATATACTAATATTAGGATCATTAGTGACCCATTTGATGTTTATATAATAATTAAAACATTACTCTTCAAATAGTTTTCAATGAAACATTAAGAAATGTATGGAAATACTTTGTTTTCTCATCTCTGTGAATTCTATAAGAAGAATAAAAAGTGATAAATATATGAGATTATGAAAAAAAATCATCAAATATAGTTTTTAATATAGAAATCAAACTCATCATCATGTACACTCGTTGATAATGTACTTTTATTGTCTGGTATAATTTGGATACAACTCAAATATTAATGTTTCAATTCATCTAATTCAATCAAACATACCCCCTTGATTCTCCAGTTTTTTTTAGAATAATAAAATGATCATTTTAGATAAACCACTTTAATTTATTTTTGGATAGGTTGACCAATAACATGAAAATAAAATTAATGTTCCACAATTAATTCAAAGGATGAACAATGATAAAGATAAGGAAAAAAGGGCTACTAGATGTAAACATATAAGGGGACATTCACAACAACTTTCTAAGTAATTAGTGACCCAATGGGATAACATTGAACATTAGAATATTTTCATTTCAAGTGGAAGTATTGGTCATTGGAAGTAAAATTAAAATTAATGATGAATAATCATGCACAATATTCTATATCCACTATATTAATTATTATATATAATATTTTATTCACACTCCCTAGGTGTTAGATACAAAATGTAACAATATATTTGTTTTAAGTATATGTACCAACGAATTCATTAAATATTACAAAAATAATTTTTCAATTCTCCAAGAGGCTTATAAAAGATGATAAGTACATCATTTATGGTAAAAAATGATTTAAATTCCAAAATAATTTTTCTTCTAAAACAATAATTTCATATAAAATTCAATCATAACATTGATAAATTAATACTTATTTTTGTTGTTTCATGCATAAATTCTTTTTATCAAATTCGTGAATCATTATGGATAAATTATTAATATAAAATTCCATACTCTTTTATACCGAGTTTTTTTCAAAAACAATCGTTCATATACTAAAACATAGTTGGTTTCAAGGATATAACCTATTCTTTTATTCTATTTATAGTTAAAAACATTCTGTATTATTAACACATTTATATAATTTGTATTGGAAACATAAAACATTAAAGATAAATATAAGTAAAAAATCATCTAGAATTAGTATAGCTTGAAATATTGTATTATTACAAAGGGAAAGTAAAGGTAAATTCATATACATTACAAAATGATTATAACAGTTTTAAAGAGTACAAATGTGAAAAAAAACATATTCATGGTTAAAATATATTAGTTTATTAAGGCCCATGTGATGGAGAATATTGTAACCTAGCATTCATAGGTTATGAAATGTATGGCGGTTTTATCCATAGAATCATAATCCCCTATACACATCAATATTAAGATGTTAAATTGGAGGATAGATGATGGGTCTGAAATGTATACACTGGTTATGAAAATTTTGTGTAGTGTAATTCATAATGATCATTTCATTATAAATTTTAAAGAAATAATGTAAGTAAATGGGTGAATCAATTCTATGTTTCATATGCAATTCATCTACTTACATTATGTTTCAATACATGTTCCAAAAATAGTACTTTTATACCATAACCAAAAGCCAATAATAATAAAAAATGCAAATCATCAGAGCTAGAGAATGATATAAATCCACATTTTGATAATAAATTTTCTTACGTGATATGATTCTATAAATAAATTAAATAAACATGCATCAAGAAAAAGACTATATAAACATATGTAATTCATCCTCAATATATAAAAGGATATTAAAAGACCCATAATATAAAAAAAGGGATAGTCATGTGATAGACTACATTTCTCTAAATGTTTGATCATCACTAATTGAGATAATGGGAGAAATATTGACTTGGATTAAGTCAGTTTTGTTGATGCATATGTGTTTTGAAAAGTAACAGGTCCCAAATAATATTTTGTAAAAGAAATTATCTAGGTACACATAATTAATATGCAAGATAAACCCATATTTTTTTATTTTTTATTCATCATAGCTTGTGATATAATATTCGATAAGAATTGTGGATCATACTAGTCAGTAGTACATTGAAATAAGCTACAATATTTTATTTATACTAAATTTAAATATTTTATTCCATGTATCAATATGAATTTTCATACATGTATGAATTTTTAACATATTTATAATATGGTAGTATTATAGATAATCATTACATGGATGGTATAAGAGTGGAACCAATAATTACTGATTGGTTATATGTGGTTCGTATGCCTAAATCCATCAGAATAGTTATTATCATAACAACATTATAGGATCGTTATATTGGGAATTGGATTTCAAGACAAATTTCCGTTGAAATAATCAATATGTTACAACAAATAACATTTCGTAAACCTATTTAATGAAATATTGAAATAATTTATTAATAACACATTTAGTTTTGAATTGAATGAAATTTAGTCTCCAAATATTGATTTAATGTAGAATCGTACAATTTAGGGAACAATATCTAATGGGATTGGTCTAATAGGATACATTGTCCAGGACTATGTAAAAATTCTAACATGGTATTAAAAATATATGTTGGGATTAATTAACAGTTAATTATTACCGTTTTCACGTGGAATAAATCTATATAAAAGAAATTCATGAGGCATAGGAGTTCATAAATGTGGTTAGTATAATTTCATAACCTTTAGAAATGGATCAATTTTATATTACATTCTATGTACTAAATGAATAATTTTTAACATATAATCAATGGTAAAAATATTTTCATATTCCAAAGGAATTATATGGGATGTAGTCGGAACAATCCTATTGTAATATAGAGATTACAAGAGTTAATTATTGGTTCATGGTGAGGAAGGTACATTATTGATATGTGAAAATAAAATAATATTTTATTATATCAATGTGATTTAACATCATAATTAGCCTTATGTAATTATTTGGTGAATCCCATATAAGAAAGTGGTATCCATATCTAGAAAAACTGACTTCATTATAGATTCTAAAAATGTTGGGGAAGAACTATAAATTATGGAATGATTTTTTATTTTTCATGGAATCCCACCAAGTATGTATTGTTTTATCCTAATATAAAATATAAAAATCATTCTTTTTTACTAGAAAATTATTTATTATATAACTATGGATAAATAAAGAATATTCTTTGGGATCTCATCACATGATGGGTTTTAATCCTGGAGCTAATGTCACAAATATCTTAGTATAATTGAAACATTGATTTGGTATGCCCAATAACTAAATCCAAAACACAAGAGAACCATGATTTGTTCATGTCCATGATAAAAATGATAATTACGATGTTATCTCTACTATAGGTGGGAATATTTTAATAGTGTTTTCCATAGATCCAAAATTTATAGTAATTATTTTATTACCATAACATGTATAAAATGAATTATATATGATTTATTGTTACCATCAACGTGTTTACATTTTGTTCCCTCTATTTTTATGGTAATTTCATAAGTCACTTCCAATATCAAAAGGTTATATATGTTCCTAGGATAAAATGATATCCTAGAGATACATTGAATATAATTCTTAGAGACCTTTCTATAAGTTATGTTATATCCATTTTTTTGTTTTTTCTTTTCCCTTAGTTGAGTAATACCGAAAAGGAATTGGGATAATACCTATAACGGTGAAGTCAATGATTTTTTTGGAATATTTAGATTGAACTGAAGGTATCTAATATTCCCTATGAAATTACACATCATCTAATGGTAGTAAATGTAGTGTAATGGATGTCATACAAAACCTAAAATCTGGATACATAGATTGATAATTCTACAAGTCATGTAACAAGTAAATATCATGTAATAAGAAATAGTAGCCATTTAATAAAAAACAATACTATTTTTTGGTATATATCTTATTTTCGGATTAAATGACATGTTATGTAATGAGACTCTTCTGAAATCCCATAAGGGATGGTTTTGAGAAGTTAGATTAGCTAAAATTCAAATTTCCTTCATGTCAGCTTCTTTACTCGAAACAAAGAGGCTCTACCTAGGTGATAGGGGTGACTAACATATATTAATATTTCATCATTCAATTTTTGGTCATCATTATTGTTGGTTTTCTAATCTACATTTATGTAATCATTTTATATCATAATTTTTTATCTTTAATGGTATGGTTTTGTCTATGATTTTGTGATAAAATAGTGTTTTCGGTTAATCCTTTTCAGTTTCATGGTATAGATATTCTATAGAAGTTTATTCTCTTGGTTTCAGATGACCATTGTTGAAAGAAGATTTGTTTTTAATATGTTGTGGTAGGTGTTTAATTCAATGGGTTAATTTTAATATTTTCATGTCATTCATGACCAATTACATTGGGTTGTTCATTTATTTGAAGTTATAAGTGGGATCAAATGATTTCATGGAAATGAAAATGTTTTGAAAAAGATGTTTTTCATTGAAAATGGATTTTCATGATTTGGAAATTTCTCTCCAAACCACAAAGTAATGGGATTATATTTGATTTTTTTATAAAAAATTGTGAGCATGGTTTTGAAATGGATTTGGAAATTTTATCATTGGAATCCTTAGGTACATTGGGAAGGAGACACAGGTAATCATTGTGTGTGTTCACCACTAGGAGGAAACATTTCATGATATTGAATATAATGAATTATAATTAGTTAGATTCATCATATAATTTTATTGTTTTTTAGTTTATAGTATGAATTTTCCTAGAGGTTTCAGCACACATGTGAGGTGATTTTTCATTTATGGTTGATTATCACATGATTGTTTTTATATTGATTTTGATGATCATAGGTTTTTATTTGTTTTTTATTTTATAACATCACATCATATGTTGTTACATTGATATGGGATTACCTATTTACCTATTTACTCATAGATATTATCTATTTTTTATCAATTCTACATGTCATATCCAATTTTAGAATATAATATGGTTTTATGATACCCAAAGGGAAATATATTTACATGTTTATTTACTTTACAAAATTCTTTTTAAACCAATTTTGGTTTAAAATCTAGATTTATTGAAGTATTCATATTACACCATATATAGAACTTGTAGTGGAATCCCACTAGGCTACAGATCACACCCTACTTGTGTATTTTGGAATCTGTAGATGTTTTATTGTAGGATTCATGTAAAGAGACGATCATCTTGTATCATGATGGATTCTCTTGTTTCATTGTTTTTAGTTCGAGTTGGTTTAGAGCTGACACTTAGTCATGCAAGGATTTGTTATAATTTAGGTGTTACCATTTTTTTGGAATGGATTGTTTGTCGTAGTATTATCTCATCTATTTGATCTTTGTACACTGTTTTTATGTAATTTTTTCCTTCTATTCAATAATAATATCTGTAATCCTCTTTTTTCATTTATATTTTTTGGTCTGGTTTTGGTTGCTTGTATAGTTACCCCTGGTTGGATCATTACAATTTGGAATTAGATGAGTGGTCATCTTGAAGTGTGTTAACACTACATAAGATTGGTTTTATTTCATGGGTAGACTAGAGTAAGGACCGTTAAAATTTAGATAGTTAGTGGATAAAACGTTCCTATAAAGATCACTTATGTGGATGAAGAAAAGTTACCAAGGTGTTCATTGAATTTTACCGGGTTTGAGACCTGGAGTATGATTTCATTTAAAAAATATTTATATGATTTTTATTTAAAGTTACCTAGTCCTTTTTATGTTTTGTTTTTCAAGGTTTATTTAAATATTAATTGTTTTAATACATTATTATCAATACTTTTATTTTGTATTATGTTTTTTGGATTTTCATAGCACTGATTGGTTTTCATCATTTTTAGAAAATTCCTTTGAGAAGAAATCTTCCAAATCCTCAAAGATTGTTGATGTTTTGGGATTAAATTGATAACATATTCTATTATTATTGGATTTTTAATGAATTTTAGAAATAAGTATAAATGGGGTTTTAAATGTATCATGATTCTCGAGGTGAAAGCGTAATTTGAGATTGAGTGGTAATTTTTAGTACATGATCCTGACATCAGAAACATGATAATTATCATTTATTAGAAGACCAATTCTATAGTCCAGGTAGATTTTTTTCAAAGGAAAGTTTATTTCTTTTCTAACAATTAGGTCACTCATGTTTTCTAGGTTGAGTGAGACTCTTGATCATGAGATATTGTGTTACTGTTTCTTTTGTTTAGGTAATCTCTTTCCAAATATTTTTCATTTTTCTTGATACGATTTTCCCTTTTTGGTGGTAATCAACCTAATGTTTTGTTTGTATACGTCGAGGAATTTCTATTTGTTTTTTGTTTTAACAGCATATAGAGAGGTCGAGTAAACTATAGACCATCACATTGGTATGATGCATATTTATATTCGATCTTATAGTATGGAACCTACTGAGTACATGGAACATGTGGTCTTGGTCGATGATATAGAGGATAATGGATTTTTTTCCTCCTAGAATGTTGACATGGGATTCTCCTTCCCTATTTACTATAAATGGAAATGAGATACTCAGACTTTGTAATGATTTTCTGAAGTTGAATCGAGTGAAAATTAAAAAAATATCATTTTACACGGATTGATGATCTCATTTATTAGCATAGCGGTGGTTATTGGTTTTCTAATATTGACCAGTAGTCAGGGTACCAAAAGTTTAGTGTTCGAGTAGAGGATATACATAATATAATATTTAGGAGTTGATATGGGAATTTCATGTTCCTACTTATGATAATTGGTCCCAATAATTCTATTTTGGTTCTTATGTATTTTATGTACAATATATTTCATCAGTTCATGGATTCAATCATGTTATGTTCATAGATGGTATTTTTTCACTATATGTTCGATTAAGAGTTCATGGGAAGTTGATTTATAATTCTTGAAACCTTGAATTAACATCGTCAGTATGGTAAGAATTACAAGAGTTGATTTCGGATCAAATAATTTATGTTTCTAGTGTAAAGACCCGTAATTACCATGTAACTTTTTTAAATATATGGTAATCTTACGAGTCCCCAAAAATTAACGGCACATGATTCAGAGGCCCGTAGCTCACGGAATAAATTTCTGAACTTTTTTTGGGTACGTTCAGTAAACGTACGTGCAGTATTTTCTAACTTTTGAATCAGTTCTAGAAATTGAAATCCGAGAACACCATTGAACTAAAAGTGCTGGTATTCGCTTAAGGAGACATTCACCTTGACCGTAGTTGGTTGAGGGTGAATGTTAGTTTTTGCGGTTTTCGTGAAAAGAATAAAATAAAATAAACTATGTAACATTTTATTTTATTTGTTAAAACCTTCTCCATATGGAAGTTGAGAAGTGGGGACCACCATACCTTAACATCCCATGAAATGTTTTGGTGGTGGGGACCACCCGAGCCTATCCTCTCATTAGATTTTTTGGTGGTGGGGACCATCTGAGGCCAAAACCTCTTAAAATCTCTTCTTAATGAGGGGGAAACCACTCAACTCCCTAATTAAGTGGGGAGAAACCTCTTGAGATCCCCAATTTATTATTCCACCCTCAATAATTAATTACGTGATTTTAATTTTATGAAAACAAACATAATAGAGGGGATAATCTATTATTTTGGCGCCACTTTTCATTTGGGTGGAATTAAGAGAGAGCTTCATGCATGAATAACGCTGATGTGGAACGACTTCGTCTATGACGAACCAACACACGAGCCTGAGATTAGAGGTGTGCGGTGGATGAGACGAATGTTGACAACTTCATCTTCCTTCTCACGACAATGTCAACGAACAACCCAAGGTAGTGGTTTATTATGAGTGATTTTTATATTCCCATGTTCTCTTCTTCTAAAACAATGAACGCATATCAACTCTCTAATTTAGATTGATCCGAAAATGTTTCTCATTTGTGGGTTGTGGGAAATGATGGTTTAAAATATCATCCATACAGGTTCATGCATCATTCTTTGAGAACTGCTTGCATCCACTCTAATGCAGAGGGTGTGGTCCAAACAAACATGGAATGATCCCTCCATTGTTCTTATTTGAAGTGTTCCTCGAAATGGATGAAAGCAACGAAGATGATGAAGGCGATGACGCTGCCACCTGCAGCCTCTGCGACCAACATTGACATGTGGTGCTCCACCCTCACGGAAAAACCGGTCGCACCACTGCCATGCAGAGACGCCGCACCTCCCCAGGTGGAAACCCCTCACTGCGCCGCTGCGGTGCCGAGTTTCCACGCTACCCAAGGCTGAACCCCTCACTTTGCTGACGTCGTTTCGGGCCATCGTGCCGGGCCGTCGCGCCACCACGGGCCAAACCCCCTCGTCGTGCTGCCACCGTGCCGATCCGGCCTTATGCCTCCATGGTGCTCTGGCCTCCCAACCAAACCGGCCTCGCGCCCTGGTCAAACCATCCTCGCTGCGGCCCTCCGAGCATCCCCGACAGGACCGGCCTCGTGCACTCATGGAACCCTCGCGGCCGAACCGGACTCGCACCCTCGTGGCACCCCTGCGGTAGAGCTGCCCCGCAGCAGAGCCATCATGCGGCACTCATGGCCTCCACGATGCTTCTCGGCCCTTGCGGCCTACCAGACTGCCCAGCTGGCCGGGCCGACCTAGCGGGTCAGTCCGGGTCTACCCATTCCAGGTGGGGCTGGGTCTGTCTAACCCATTTACATTCTTTTGGCCATAAAATTGGCACAAGACGTCTCTTTGACGAACCTTTAAAAATGCTGGAAATCATGAAGAGAGACGGTCCCTTTGAGTATACCCCACAGGATTTTTGAATTAAAATGGGGAACGGTCAGTTTGGATCGAGCACAAATCCAACTGGGCCCCCGATATTAAAAGGACAATAACTCACAGACTAGGCATCTGATTGACGCACCGACTGTTGCGTTGAGACCTCTATGATGTGGCGGACCGTGGAGATACTTCTTCGTTGGACTTAAAGTAAGTTGTCATATCGATTTGTATCTCATTGTGTGGATTATCTTGGAGAAGAGCGGGCATAATGCGGGAACCTATTAGCTGGATGTGACTTAACGACTACTGGACATTTTGACTCGAAGTGACTTGACGGGCCCAGTGGGGAGTGCCTCTGTATGACACGGTAGACCCATGGTAGGGAGCTCCTCTATGTGACATCACAGTCCCACTGTACTCGATAGAAGGAGTACCGTAGTAGGCTACATGGGGGAGTGCCTCTATGTGATGCGGAAGACCCACAATACCCAATAGGAGGAGTTCCGCAGTAAGTCACAAGACTCGACTAGCCCAGTGGGGAGCGCCATTGCGTGACACGGAAGACCCACGGTGGGCAGCACCTCTGTGTGACGTGGCATACCAACAGTGCTCGACATGAGGACTACCTCAGTAGGCTATGAGGAGGATCACCTATGTGTGATGCGGCAGACCCACAAGACTCGACAGGAGGAGTACTTCAGCAGTCCATGAATTTTGGGAAGTGCATCTGGGTGACGCGGCAGGCCGACTATACTTTCTAGAAGAGGGGATCTCTAGTAGAAGAGGTGTTCAATGATGTGACTAGAGATGTTACTTGTTACTACCCATATATTAAATCTTGGTGTGATATGAGTCATTATCTCCGTGTTTTCCTTAGGATTGAGATGGATTACATGATAACATAGGCATATGTATGGGAATATACATAAGTAGGGTTATCTGTTGTTTTCATTATTTTTTGTTATACATGTTAGATTTTGTGAGACCTTTAGGGTCTCAGGGTCCCTACTGAGCATCATTATACTCCCCTAAACGGGCTATCCCTGCACCTTGTTGTGTTGGATGCAGATGATGAACAACACTAACTGAGGCTCAGAGTACCAGGACTAGACGGTGCCCGGAGGAGGACCATATGACGTGTCGGTACATAAAGAAGAATGGTGGATGTGGAGGTTGATCAGGCGATCTGTATATATCCTTCAGGTAAGAACCCTATAGGACATTCCAATAGCTATCTTTTCTCATTCTTCATTTGTATTATATTTCAGTTGTACTTGTACCATTACTGTTAGGCGTGTATTCTATCCCCTTTTACTTTCAACACTCTTTTCGTTATACTATTTTCTTATATACGTATCCTGTTGTGTGTATGGTTACGTGAGTTTGAAGGTTATAACGGTAATGCCTTACCGGTTTTATGGAAAATTCATTTCGGTGCTAGTCGACATCCCCTGGCCTATGGAAGGTGAGATTGGGGTAGTCACGGCATGGGCCCCGGGAGACGGGTCATGAAAAATTGGTATCAGAGGAGTCGGTTCTACTGATGAAATAGGACTCTCATATTTTCTATGTAGCAATAGTAATAAAGGGTTATGAGTGCAGTTTTCATTTTAGGGAGTCCAGTGTTGGTGCGACGGCCGACAAATCCATACACCAGGACCATGACTTCTGATTTCTGACTCAGTGCATGAAAAAAATGATTTTGTGTGGGTTTCCAAGAGTTTTCTTTGTTATCTATTGAGTCACCTCACCAATTATAACATATTAATTATGGTTCACCTGTTTCTTTTTAGGATTCCTCCACGGAGACAGCTTGCTAGGGTTCCGAGTGATGTACGCACTTATATCCCCCCGAGGGACGAGACCTCAATGCAAGGACCTTTTCTAGAAGAGTCACTAGTGGTACCACTACCCACTGGGCCGCTGATGCCACCAACCCCAACATCAGAGGGTGCACGCCGCTTGAGCACGTTGCACGAGTTCCAGCGCTAGAGGCCACCCAAGTTCAGGGGAGAGATAAACACACAAGAATCTGAAGATTAGTTAGAGGTTATAGTGAGATTCTTTCAACTGGTAGGGACACCAATAGACCTAATGGTGATTCTTGTTTCCATCCTTCTACAGGTAGTACCAGGAAGGTGGTGGAGCTTGATGCTCCAAGTACACGACGAGGTGAGGCTTCTCTAGGAAAACTTAGAGAGCCTGATTTGGGTAGAGTTTGTCCCACTGACTCTCCACGCAATGCACATATAGGAGAAGCTTTTTTTCAGTAGGGAAACATGACTGTGGATCAATACTCAGCGAGTTTCATTGACCTATCACGTTACTCCACAAATATGGTGCGAGACCCTATCTCCAGGGCCCAGTCCTGTTAGTAGGGGCTCTGGCAGGAGATCAGGGCTTCTATGATCTCACTAAGCATCCCAACGCAGGTGGGGTGTTGGAGAGAGAACTCTTGGTGGAGAGTTTCCTTGCTGGGCAGTCACCAGAAGCGATACCCACTACCAATCATTCACGTAGCAGAGTATTCTAAAGCTGGTAGTAGAAGATGTCGTGGAGGTCCAAGAGAACCAGACCTATGGGTGGATGACTATAGGATTCAGGGTCGGTTGTGCGGGGCACCTGAGGTAGAGACAGACATTCTAGGAGCGGGCAATGTTACACATGCGGCGGGCAGGGTCACATGGATCGTGATAGTCTGACCCACCGTATAGATGATCATAAGACAGTCGATGGACCTCCCAGGAAGAGACAGAGGATTGACCAAGGAGGTCCGTAGGGAGCAGCCAGACTTGGCAGAGGAGTTGGCTGTGTAGCTTTTGGTGGGAGACTATTCGAGGTGGTACTGCCACCACCACTAAGAGGTCCACCCCGACCGTAGGAATCTAGTGGACATGGGCTAGCTCAGCTCCAGGAAGCTGAGGCCTACGATCACGGGGCCCCGGAGATGATACGAGGTATAATGTGTGTCTATTCCACCTTAGTTGCAGTACTTATAGACACAGGTTCCAATCATTATTTTATTTCCACTTCCCTCATTCAGAGATTGGGGATTCTGATGGAGTCGTTGGCTCGATCCTTAGAGTTAGAGACTCCTACATGAGTGGATTAGATGATTACACACTGGTGCTGGCAGTGCGGTATTACTCTAGGAGACAGGATCTTTGAATGGGATCACCTAGTAGTAGCATCGAGGCCTTACGATGTCATCTAGAGTATGGACTAGTTATCTACAATCCATTCTCAGATTGAATGTATTGTGTGAAAAGTGCTATGTTTCCGCATAGATGGGACCAAGACTACCTTCACCGATAAGAAGGGAGACTTTGCATCATAGGATGGACTTTCTCAGTGGAGAGTGTAGCCGACCACTCATTAGTTGGATAGCCTTACCCTTGGAATGATGGATGTGGATTGTCTGAGTTATCCTGTAGTGTGGGACCAGTACGCGGATGTTTTCCCTGATAAAGTTTTGGGTATACCTCCTCTCCGAGAGGTGTACTTTTACATTGACCTATACCCTGGGACGACACCAATATTTACACCAGCATATTGGATGTCTCCTGCAGAGCATCGTGAGCTGTGGGTACAACTAGAGGACTTGTAAGGTAAGGGATTCATTCGGCCTAGTATATCTCCCTAGGCAGCCCCGATTTTATTCGCCAAAAAGGCAGATGGGAGCTTGAGACATTGTGTCGACTATCGGTGCTTGAACCAAGTGACTTTGAAGAACAAGTACCCACTCCCGAGGATTGACGTCCTCGGTGATTAGTTGAAGGGAGCATGATGGTTCTCGAAGCTAGACCTCAGGTTAGGCTATCACCAGCTCTGAGTACAAGATGAGGATGTGTAGAAGATGACTTTTAGATGTCGGTATGGCCATTACGATTACATGGTTATGCCATTCGGCATGACCAATGATCTAATAGTGTTCATGGGTCTCATGAACATGATCTTTCTTCCATACATTGATCGCTTTGTCATAGTCTTTATCGACGACATTCTGATATACTTGACTACTGAGGAGGATCACGCCTATCAATTATGGGTAGTACTAGACACATTCTGGGAGCACCATATTTATGGTAAGCTCTCGAAGTGCCAGTTCTAGATCAGAGAGGTTCACTTTCTAGGGCATGTCATTTCGGAGGCAAGAGTTGCTGTGGATCCAGCAATGATTGTGTCGGTACTTTCTTTAGAGCCACCCAAGAGTGTTATAGTGGTACAGAGTTTCCTGGGTTTGGCTGGATACTACTGGAGGATTGTGCAATAATTCTCCAAAGTTGCAGCACCACTATCAGCATTGATAAAGAAGGGGAAGCCCTTCATGTGGTCGGACAAATACTAGCAGAGCTTTCAATAACTAAGGTAGAGGATGAATAGTTCCCCTATCTTGAGGCTTCCAGAGTAGGGCGTAGGGTATGTAGTCTACTGAAACGCATCAGGGATGGGGCTTGGACGTGTCTTGATGAAGGAGGGCGCAGTGATCGTAAATGGTTTTCGACAGCTGAGACAACACGAGAAGAACTACACTACACATGACCAGGAGTTAGCTACAGTTGTCTTTTCCTTGAATATGTGGCAACATTACTTGATGGGAGAGCACATTACAATATACTCTGATCACATGAATATTATATATATCTTCTCTTAGAGGGACATGAACATGAGACATCGATGTTAGCTAGAGATCCTCCTGGACTATGAATTCGAGATAGTCTATACTCCTGGAAAGGGGAACATTGTAGCAGATGCACTCGCAGAAGATCTGGTATACAGCTACTAGGAGTGGCGATGGAGCTGGTGGCCGCTTTGAAGATATACATTGTGGACCGGGATGGAGCAACTTTTCTTCAGTCTCTTATAGTCACTCCGCCACTTCTCCAGCAGTTCAGGGAGGCGCAGTGTGGGGACACTGATGATGAGACACGATGTGTTCAGATATGCACAGGATAGACACCTGATGGATTTTATGAAGGTGGGGAACATTCCATCCTCTTCAGAGGACGTACCATGCTACCAGCATCACTTCAAGAGGAAGAGATGAGGGATTTCCACACTTCCCCTCTAGCGGTACATCCAGGTGTGGCGAATATGTACTAGGATATCTGTTGAAAGCAATGGTGGCCGGGAATAAACGAAGTAGTAGCAGAGTTTGTCTCATGATTCCTTACTTTTCAACAAGTGAAGGCATAGAATCAGGCACCAGCAGGCATGGTTCAGTCTTTAGAGGTCCCATAATAGAAGTGGGATAGTATATCCATGGACTTCGTGATGGTGCTTCCACATACATCCATAGGTCATGACTCAATTGGGATGACCATGAACCAACTCACCAAGTCGGCCCAGTTCCTACTGATGAGAGAGCAGGGTTCAGTAGAGATCTTGGGATGCCACTATGTCCATAAGATTTTGTGACTACATGAAGTACTATCGACTATTATCTCCGGTTGTGATTCACACTTTACATACCGGCTATCGAATGGGCTGCAAGAGGCTTTTGTGACACAGATTCATTTGACAACTGCCTTCCATCGTCAGAGAGATGGTTAGACTAACCAGAACATTCAGACCCTTGAGGACATTCTATGTGCATGCATCCTTGACTTCGGTTGTAGGTGGGAGGATCACTTACCTTTATTGGAGTTTTCATACAACAACAATTATCACTCCACCATTGGGATGACACCATTTGAGGCGTTGTATGGGCGACCTTGCAGATCACCTTTGTGTTGGACTGTCCTAGGAGAGTCATCACTAGTGGGACCAGATATGGTATGAAATACCACAGAGAAAGTGAAGATCAACCAGGAGAAGATGAAGACTGCATAGATCAAAAAGAATTCATATGAAAACAGGATACAGAGGCCTCTGGAGTTCGAGGATGGCGACCACGTCTTTCTATGGGTCTCACCACAATGATGTTTACGGAGATTTGGCTGAGGCGGCAAGTTATCTCTGAGATTTATCAGACCCTACAGGTCCTCATCAAAGTCAGCGAGTCGGCTTACCTATTAGCTCTTCCACCTCAGATGCACCGGGAGAACGATGACTTCCATGTATCCTAGCTGAGGAGATACATGCACGACCCATCCCACATCATCGACCATCGCGATCTGGATGTTGATAATGGGGTTACTTTCATGAAGGGTCCAGTTGAGATTGGGGATCGATAGGAGCATGTCCTTTGTGGGCGGTTGATACCATGGGTTCACGTTTGCTGGAAGAACGAGAACCTCCAGGGGAGCACATAGGGGCGAGAGGCTCAAATATGTGCTCAGTACCCCCAACTTGTTTTCCTTGTCTTGAGTTATAGATTACGGAGACGTAGATCCCTAATGTGGGGAGAATGTTAAAACCCAGAATTTCCATGTAATTGTTTTTTAAATATATTTGAATTTTACAAGTCCGCAAAAATTAATTGTGCATGATTCTGAGGCTTGGAGTGACTAGAATTAATTTATGAACTTTTTTCGGCTACATTCAGGAAACATACGTGCGGGTTTTTCTAACTTTTGAACCAGTGCTCGGAATTGAGATCTGAGGAAACCATTGAACTCGCAGCACTAGTCGCTAAAGGAGGGCATCACCTCGACCATATTAGGTCAAGGGTGAATATTAGTTTTGGGGTTTTTCTTGAAAATAATAAAATAAAATAAACTGTGTAACATGTTATTTTATTTGTTAAAACCTTCACCATGTGGATGTTGAGAAGTGGGGACCACCAAACCTTAACCTCCCATGAGAGGTTATGCTGGTGGGGAACACCTGAGCCTAAACCCCCATGAGAGGTTATGGTGGCGACCACCTGAGTCCAAAACATCTTTAACACCCCTCCTAATGATGGGAATCCTCTCAATTCCCTAATTAAGTGGGCAGAAACCTGTTGAGCTCCCCAATTTATTACACCACCCTCAATAATTAATTAAGTTATTTGAACATTTTGCCAACAAAAATAATAGAGGGGATACTCTATTATTTTGGAACCACTTTACATATGGGTGGATTTGGGAGAAAGCTTCCTCCATGAATAACACCGATGAATAACGTCTTCGTTGATGACCAACTGATGCACAAGCCCAAGATTGGAGGTTTGGGGCAGATGAGACAAACGTTGAAAACTTCACCTTCCTTCTCACGGCAATGTCAATGAACAACCCAAGGTAGGGGTTTAATATGAGTGATTTTTATATTCCCATGTTTTTCAATTCTAAAACAATGAATGCGGATCAACTCTCTAATTTAGATTGATCTGTGAATGTTTTTCTTTTGCGGGTTGTGGGAAATGAATTTTTAAAATATCTTCCATACACGTTCATTCTATATTTGTTGTCAACTGATTACTACCTCTCTAACATGGATGGTGCATACCAATCAATCATGGCCCGACCGCTCCGTCATTTTTCTTTGGACTGTACCTCGAAATGGATGAAGTCGATGAAGGCGGTGAAGACGATGAAGGAAAAGGCACCGCCACCCACGGCCTCTGCAACCCACGCCGACCCATGGCACTCCCCCCTCCCAGCCGAATTGACTGCTCCACAGCCATGCTGAGCCGGCGCGCCGCCCCATGCTGAACCCCTCGCTGCGCCACCGCTGTGCTGATCTGGTCGGCCGCCACGGGCCGAACCCCCTCACCGCACTACCGTTGTGACGAGCGGCCATACTGCCCCAACCCAAATCCCATCATCACGTAGCCTCCGTACCGAGCTGGACCCGCGCCCCCGCGGTGCTCCGGCCTCCCGGCCGAATCGGCCCCGTGCCCCGGCTGAGCCACCCGCAGCGCTCCACCCTCCTGGCCGAACCGGCCCCATGCCCCGGCTGAATCACCCTCGTCGCGGCCCTCCAATCCTCCCCAGTGGAAACAGCCTCGCGCTCTCACAACACCCCAGTAGCCGAACCGGCCTCGTGCCCTCGCAGCACCACCACTGTCGAGACACCCCATGACACCTGTGGGCTTTAGAGCACCTCACGACCTGTCGGAACGCCCATCGGATCGGGCCACACCGCAGGCCGAGCCGAACCCAGCGGGTTAGTCCGAGTTGACCAGAAATGGGTCGACCCTTTCCAGGTTGGGCCGGGTCGGTCCGACTGGGTCGGACTAGACCTGGGCCCAGAACGACCCATTTTTATTCTTTTCGCCATAACTTTGGAACCAGACGTCTGTTTGACGAACTGTCAGCGGAACTAGAAATTTTGGTGTAAGAGAGTCCCTTTGAGTATACACCACTAGAGTTTTGTATTAATATAGGGAATGGTCAGGTTAGATTGAGCATGAATCCAACCTGCCCCTTGGGACTAAAAGGCTAATAACTCACAAATCGGGCATCTGGTTGACGTACCATCTATTGCGTTGATACCCCTATGACTTGGCGGACCATTGAGATACATTTTCATGGGACATCAAGGTTGTTGTAAAATCAACCAGTACCTCATGGAGTGGATTCTCCCAGAGAAGAGAAAGCATAGTGCAGGAACCTTGTAGCTGGCTGTGACTTGGTGACTGCAGACCATATAGACTCTGAGTGACTTGACAGGCCTAATGAGGAGTGCCTCTGGGTGACGCGGCAGACCAATGATGGGGAGAACCTCTGTGTGACGTGTAAGACACACGTTACATGACAAGAGGAGTAACTCAGTAGGCTATGAGGTGGATCGCCTATATGTGACACGACAGACCCACATTACTAGACAGGAGAAGTAAGTCAGCAAGTCACGAGACTCAACAGGCCCATTGGGGAGCGCCTCTGTGTGACGCGGTAGACCCATGGTGGGGAGATCCTCTTTGTGATGCTGCAGACCCATGATACTCAACAGAAGGAGTATCTCAGTAGGCTACGATGGGGAGTTCCTCTGTGTCATGTGGCAGTCCCACAGATCTCGATAGGACGAGTACCTCAACATTCCAAGAATTTTGGGAAGCGCCTCTGTGTGACGCGGAAGGCCCACTATACTTTCTAGAGGAGGGGATCTCCAGCAGCTGAGGTGTTCGAAAATGTGACTGGGTATGTTACTTGTTACTACCCCTAGATTAAATTATAGTGTGAGCTGAGTCAGTATCTCTTTGTTTTCTTCATAAATGAGATAGATTAATTGATAACTTAGGTATATGTATGGGCATATAACTAAGTAGGGTAAACTATTGTTTTCATACTTTTTGGTTATCCTTGTTGGATTTTGTGACACCTTGAGGGTATCGGGGTCCCTACTATGAATCGTTATACCCACCCCTGCATGGGCTATGCCCACACCTTGGTGTGTTGGATGCAGATGGCAGATAGTGTTGATTGAGTCTAAGAGTACTAGGACTGGACAGTGCCTAGAGGTGGAGCATACAACATGTTGGTACGCAGAGGAGACAGGTGGACGTGGAGTTCTGAGAAGGTTATTTGTACCTACCCTTCAGTTAGGAACCCTAGAGGAAGATCTAGTAACTATCTTTTCACTTTCTTCAGTTGTATTGTATTTCAGTTGTACTTTTACCTTTATTGTCGGGCTTGTAATCCGGCCCCTTTTACATTCATCACTGTTTTGGTTATACAGTTTGCTTGTGTTCATATCTTATTGTGTGCATTGTTACTTGAGTTTGCAGGTTATAAAGGTAATGCCTTCCCAGTTTTAGGGAAAATTCATTTTGGTGCTAGTCCCTATCCCCTGCCCTATGGAAGGCAGGCTTGCACTAGTCGCGACATTGGCGCCGGGGGATGGGTCGTGACATCTAGGGAATTTGATATTTGAGAATGGCATCTCAATATATCCTGAAAATGTTTAAGAATTTATTCCTTGGGAGTTTCCTCAAATTTTTTTTAGATTCAAAGATTCTTGGGTTTGGTTGGTTACTATAGATAGTTTGTTCATGACATCTCAAAGTTCCCTTCTCCAATTAAAGTGTTGACCCATAACAGTGTTATGGTATAATGGAATGAATAGTTTTAGTGATCTATTGAGGATGTTAAGATATGGTTTACATCAGAAACAGATTTGAATAATCTAAATCTAGGGGTAGGTTTTGAAGTATTCTATGATTTATCATGTTTTTGTTTTGGGTTCGTCTTAATGTAGTGTAAACATGTTGTGCCTTATGGATCTCTCTAATTATTACCTCAAGATAAGTACTAACCTACCTATGATCACGAGTTGGGAGTACTTATTAATGATTTTAGAACATGGTTTCATTATCTCATTGGGGAGGGTTTATAGTTATTTAGATCATACGATCGTGAAATTTTTTTTACTCAGATACATTCAAATTTGTGAAAGAAGAACTAGGTGGATTATCATTAAAAAATTGATTTTTATATTAAATATACCAATGGAAAAGGGAATTTCATTTTCAATTAATTGACAAGAGAATTAATTATTGAATATATGAAGGAATTAGTCGAGGAGTGGTAGCTGATGATTTTATTTGTTGATATGATCATCGAAGTGTAAGAGTGTGATGGATAGGTTTTATTGGATTCAATAAAATATGAATCGTATTTTTATGACTGAGTTAGGATCAAGTAAGTTTTTGACCTGGAGTTATAACTCATTAATGGAGGCCTTTTTAGTGGGGAGACCTCTGGTGAGTCATATCTGTCTCACAGTATAGATTTGTGTTCTAGTTGTAGGTTGGATGTTCTATTTTCCCTAAGGTAGGTTTTGTTATATAGTAGAAACTTATATTATTAGATTGTGAACCCAGAGATTACCTATATGTATCACAACTTGTGGAGTAGGTATTGGTGGCAGGCAATGAGGTGATCAATTGAGGATTTTGAATAGTGGTGCCTTAATTTATAGATAATTAATACAGAGAACCAGTGACCGATATGTTTTTTTTCTATCCTTATCCATTTATGTATGGATATAGGAGGTGATTTCAATGGATTTCATCATTACCTTCCCATTGAAACCTAATGGAAAGGATGGGATTTCATTGACCATTGAATGACTCATGAAATGGTCGCATTTCGTAGAAAACAAGGAGAGAGTAAAAGTGGACTATATTGAGGACCTTTATGAATAATACATTGTCATACATCATGGGGGTCCCTATGTAATTATTTCAGACAAGGATTTGAGGTACTCGTCTTGGTTTTGGAATGAATTGTAGGAGGTGATGGGTTCCCATATTAAATTGATAATGGATTATCATGGGAAAATATAAGGATATAAATATAGGGATATCATGGTTTATGAGGATATGTTATAGGATTATGTTCTTTATTTCAGAGTATCATGGATTTTTTTATTTTTTTAAAATTTTATATTGTAATAATTTTCAAGAACTAGTAAAAAAAATTCCCTTCGATGCTTTGTATACGGTCGCATGTAGATATTAGATGTTATGGGATGATTTGGGAGATTGGTCTATAGCCGAGATGATAGTTTTTCAAGATATGATAGTGATGGTTTAGTTGATTCGAAGATATTTTATCAGAAAAAATTCAAAATAAATACTATGTGGACTATCATCATCATCTATTGGAGGCTTAGTTTGGTGATTAGGTGTTTCATATAGTTTAAAATATCTTGGGAATCATCGGTTGGGTAAGAAGTGTTTGTTGGCCTTGGGGGTTGTGGTCACTATTGAGATCATTGGATGAATAGGGAGGGTGGAAAATCAGTTTCTGATTTTATATATTTTTTTATTTTTCC
The DNA here is from genome assembly GCA_963277665.1 of Viscum album. Lineage (NCBI taxonomy): Eukaryota > Viridiplantae > Streptophyta > Magnoliopsida > Santalales > Viscaceae > Viscum > Viscum album. Next base: position 706,371,703 of record OY728155.1, read on the forward strand.
ACAATTTGATTAATGTTTCCCAATTGATGAGGTATATAAAAGACCATTCTCAATTGATTAGAGAAGAGGATGTAGATATTGAGAATGATACCACATAGTATGAGTATAATGTTTGTATTATGCATCTACTGTACAAGGTATTGTGTTGGAAAACCATCCCAAAAGTCTAGGTTCAATGGTATCCTGGACTGGATATCCATGAGAAAGGGGATTTGGAGTCATTGATGAGGATGAAGTGGAATTATAGATTTGAATATCTTGGATATTGATAGATTTCATGGGATATAAATCATATATGGTGAGGATATTATAACACCATGTTACCTTTCTATCAGGTCATATTTAACCATTGCATTGGTTTTCCATTTTTATTAGTTGAGTAATGATGAAAAAGAATTTAGAGGATACGCATAGTGGTGATGTTTGTAACTTGTAGGAATTTTCATTTGAGACTAGTAGATTCTGATATTCACTAGGATATTGCATTCTATGTAATTAGATTACAGATCATTTAATAGTTGATGATTAGAATCAATGATCTGGATACACGACGTGATAATTTTTCACTCCATGTAAAGTGTAAACATTCAGTAAATAAAAATATTGATATTTTAATAGTAAATGAAGTGGTTTTTTCAAAATATATATTCATCGAGGATTACATGGTGTGTAATGGGATAACACAACATGTAAATATCACGAGGGTTAATTTTAAGAGGATGGATCAACTGAAATTCTAATTTTATTCATGTAGGATTAATTGAATTTGAACAACAATATCTTCCATAGAGATTTTGGGTTAATCCCATATATCAATATTTATTTATTCTTCATTTGATCACCATTATGGTTCGGTTTCTCTATCTTGGTATGTAAAACTTCATAATCTTATTTTATTATGGATACAAATGTGGTTTTTACTACGGATTTGTGATCGGATAGTGTTGGCTATCGATCTATTTTAGTTTATTAGTGTGACATGTCTTTTCACGTCCGTTCTCTTGGTTTTTAGCCATCATTGTTCAAATAATATTATATTGTACCATTTTAAGGTAGGTGTTTCAATGAAATGGGTTAATTTGTTGAATTTAATGTCTTTCAAGATAAATTCATTTGGGGTATTTATTAATTTGATGTGATAAGTTTTTTCAAATGATTTCATGGAATGTCAATTATTTTCAGAGAGGCAGTTTTCTTGTAAAACTTATTTATCAAATTTAGACATGAGTTTTCAAAATCCATAGTGGATTTTATTTTCTTTTATAAAAATGTTAAAGTTTTGAGCATGGTTTAGAAATTTATTTGTACAATTGAACAATGGGAACCGTGGGTGCCTTCAAAAAGATACATGGGTAACCTAAGTGTGTGTTTCACCACTAGGTGGTACCCTTTATGATATCTACTTATATGAATCGATATCAGTTAGATCCAACATATTCCTGATTTTTGGATTTTTTACATTCTTGTACACAATATCATAGTGGAAATATCCCATATGTGAGGTGATTTTCATTTTTTATTAATCGAATGATTTTTTATCAGGGAATTAGTCTTTATAGTTATTTATATGAGGTTGTATCACATATATTCACATGATATGTTATCATTTATATGTGTTTACATATTTGTATATTAATTATTGTATACGATTAAATATTTTATAACATCCACATGTCATGATTTTCATTTTATAATATGAAAGGTCTTTATGAGAACTAAATGGGAAATGATTTATAAAAATATTTAATTGAGGAAATAATTTTTAAAACTATTTTGTTTTAGGAGATATATTTAGTGAATTCATGATATGATACATTATATAGAAACGTGGTCGGAATCCAACCATACCTTTTTCACACACCCAACTTCTTCCTTTGGGAATTTTAAGATTTTGGATTGTACTTTTCAGGTAAACGGATGAGACTCTTGTAGCATGCTAGATTCTGTTATTTTTTCTTCTTTAGTCTTGCGTTGGTTTGGAAGTGAATTTTAGTAATGTGATGATTTGATATACTTTCTTGTTTATCTTGTTTTAGATTGGATTGTATGTCATAGTGGTATATCATGTATTTATACATTTCTCTCTAGTTGTATTTCATTTTTTTCTTATATTCAAGACTGGATTCTATTTTTTTTTTATAAATATAAATGATGGGATGATTTATGTGGCTTTTCATGGTAACCTGATTAGTTCATTATAATCAAATTAGCAAAAAGATGTGTCATATATTTTAGATACAACAAACTGATTGAACATAGTGGGTGTCATTTTATTAGGTTATAGGGTTTCAAAATCAGTGATACCTCTTCTCATGATGTTTTCCCATGGTTTTCTCGAGTAGATGGGGTCCTATGGACTAGCCTAAAAATATTACACCATATAGTTCAGGCTTATGTTTTTTTTTCTCTTAGTGAACATGTTTTTTTATTTCATGATATGAGGATACATTAGAAGTGTATGATTTGATCATGTGTATAGATTCACGATTAAATCAATGATATTTATGTCATTTTTAGGAAGTCTTCAGTGTGTGTGTTTAATGTGGTCTAGAATTGATTGAAAAACCGAGAAAAAAATTTCACTTACAAAAGGATGTGATATCTCTATCCTATTTTATTAGGATGGTACAAACATTAATAAATCCATGGATGTGTAAGAATAATGTAGGTAAAATTATACAGATCGGTGAATAATAATATAATACAGGAATATAACACAATGTTTTTGTTCTACCTCAGAATATATCAAGAGACAATGATATTAAATTACATGATGATTATTTATAAGAGGGGGTTTATTTAGTATAAATTTTACATACCAATTTATGGGCCTTGATAGGTTGGTAAACACTTCTCTTTGTATATGAATAGTATTCACTTATATCGAGATGTGGTCCATGAAGGGCACAAACATTGTATATTTAATAGTCATTATTATTCCAATTAATTTGAATATATGACATGGTATATCCCACCATAGGGTCCAGTTTAATTTTTCATTTTGAAGGATCACCAATAAAAATATATATAATTCATGTTTAGAATTATACATATTGACTATATTTTTATTAATAAATGCACAACATATTTTGTGAATACGTGGGAAAATATTTAATGAAATGAAAATTATTTTATTACACTATGTTTGTTTAATATTTTTAGGAATGGTGAGTCAAGTTAGTGGATTGATATTATATGAATTATATTTAATATATTACAACTATATTATAAAAAATAAAATATATTTACGACATAGTTTCTTGGTCATGAATTGTCATTTATTATTTAGATAATTATAATTAAATATCTGAGGGCCGGTGATCCATTTTTTGGTATTTTAAACACTAATACATATGTTGGAGCATTCTATAATTTTGGGTCCTATTCACTACATGTTTTTTAGGTCCTCTCTTCCAACACATAGGTATTTTGTGAAATGTATTTTTTTTAATTTAATTTAAGATTTTTCATATTTATCATTTCAATCAACACTGAATAATGTTTTTATAACAATGCACTATATTTGTGGTGTCTTATACAAAACACTAGTTACTAATGTACTAAAGAAAATATATACATTATCTTTCACTATATAAAAAACTATTTTTTCTTATATTACACACATTATCATGTCCTTTTGAAATCTTTCATCACACACAATGTCAAGTTTTTACAGAACTATAAGATAATATATATATTGTTATTAAAATATTATTATAGTTACTACCTAGTGGATGGAATGAATGTTTCGAATATTATTATTTAAATTTTGAAAATATTATTTAAAAATATATATATAATGAATCCTTTTTATTATTAATTAGTATATGTAAATGTATGAAATATTTTAAAATAACGAAATTTATTTTCTAACAAAACGATTTTTCTACATACAAACACAATTTTATCTTCATATTTTAAAAGAAGTTTGATTAATTTTTTCAATAAAATTTATATATTAAATATTCAATAAATATTTTTTATACTCATCTAATAGATTTTATAGGTATTGCATAAGAATAAAATTCAATTTTATTAGTAAGGAGATTTATTTTTCTAAAAGGAAATTTTACCTCCTTTTAATGAAGAATGCATTTTAAAAATGATTTTTGACACATTAATAATTTTTATTTGACAAAATAAACATAATTTGTTTCAATATTAATAGGAAAATTTGATTTGTTTTTATTTTTTTTTTTTTATGTGATTTTTCATTTTTTGATGAATAGTGAATAACATTGAATATTAAATTAGAACTAATTTTTCATATAATTTATTTTTAAGGATAAATTATTTTATTTATTGAATTTAAAGTTTAATTAGAACAATTATAATTAAATTAATAAAATTTAGTTAATTGGAGACAATTTCACTTAGAAATTTGATATAAAAACTTATTAATATGTCGAACAGTTGTAATTTAAAAACATAATGTGTCATATCATCTATTGTATTAAATTCAAGTTAATTTCTACAACTTATGTGATTATAATTTGTAATTTTTTTCCATATTTGGGATATGAATAATTTATAATGTTTAATATGGTCAACATAGATTTTGATAAAAACTATTACTGAAAGTGATTAGAAGTTATTACAATGCTTAATAGAAAAATTAGCTTAATAAAGGAATAAAACATACACATAAGAGAAGAAATAACCTTTACACTTTTCCAAAATCCATTTTATATAAATATTTCAACCCTATACTCTCTTTTGTCGAATATTCATTATTATTGGATCTATATTCTTTAAGAAAAACATCAGTGCCAATACCTTTTCATTAATTTACAAGAATTCCACTCTACCTCCATTATAAAAATACCTCACCCATCCTACTAATTCATACCACTCAAGACATTTGTATCACCTGAAATTTTATAAAATAAGTTACCAACATCCAAACATTCATACTTGAATCATTAATATGGAATGAAATTCAACCAAGGAAGATCATTGGTGTAAAACAAGATAACTTTCCCAAAGAGTAGGTAGAATGTCCTTCAAAATTATTTTTTTTTATTTTCATAATCCACCACATCAATTATTATTATTAAATTGTTATATAATAACTTTAGTAACCTAAATATACTTATATAGTTTTATTCTAATGGTCATATCTACATGTACACATACATTCATCTAATGGGTAACAAACATTGCATTATTTTGTATGGTGAACTACCGCCTCATTAAACAGTGTTGTTCATTTTTTCCTTTACCACCTGTCATGGTTTGGAATTATGATGTAAATTGTATTTTTATAATATATTAATTATTTTTATGATTTTTTATTCATTTTTGATTTTTATATAACAGATACCTTCATTCTTTTAATTTTTTTGTAAATATGATAAATTCATTTTTGGAAATGTGGACTACCACATCCTCAATACAATGTGATTCCTTCACAATATACATAGAATTTATTATGGATGGTTTTAGTGACATTATATTATATATATGAAATAATAATACAACTATAATTATATATATATATATATATTTCATTTACTTACCTTCGTTCAATATGATAATATAATGGAAACAACGTTCATGCGTATGCACCGCCAACCATATCCATGAACGATGTATTCCATTTCATCATTCAATATTTTATAGAGTATCATTATTACATATATAAAGAATATATATGATATTTATATTATTTTTAAAATTATTTTAATATGTATATATCATGACCTAGGTAATATAATCAAGAATTATAAGTCAAAACATGTACGAATAAAAAATTGGATATTACAAAAAATAGAATTGTAACATGGAGTAGTTAATAGAAAAATAATATAAAGTCATAAACAAATCATATATGATATAAAATATAACAATATATTTATATGGCAGATTTAATAAAATTAAAATTTATTATACATGATATTTTATCTTGTATGAAGAACGTCAAGGTTTAATGTAAGTGAATTTCATCCAATTATTTATTTTCGTGAGATACATTCCTCATTCACCACTCATATATTTTGTGTGGTGTTTATAATTTACACGGGTGAATTATATGATTAATATAACTAAATTTATGAAGAATAACATATTGAAATAATGATATTTTTTTCATTTGTATTATGTTTCAAACGTTACTCAATCAGTAATGTAATTTTGTCTAAATTTACATTCATTGAAGCATATGCTATGTGATGCACCAATATTTTCCAATGATGTGTATATACTACCTTTTAATTGTTATACAATTAATAAAATTAATTCCATATTATTTTAATCTTGATTTAATGTAATTATTTGTAGTGAATTACGATTCAATGTTACAAAATTGGTAATGGTTTATAGCTACAATCTCATTATTTATCAAGATGGTCTGCGATTATTCTTCTATTGATGAAATGTCAGGATCCATATTTTAAAACCTATAAATAATTTGCTTAACCTATTATTATTCATGTTATATCCATATAATGGTACCATTCTCCACTCTATGCTACTTAAGATAATTAATTTTTTTATGAAAATTCAACTTCATTTCTCATTTTGGTTTCAATTCTGATTTCTTCCAAAACCATGTAATAAAAAAAACTATTTAGGTTTAAAAAATAATTTAAATGATTTTAAAATATTCTTTTATATTTTAGGATTTTTTTCTCTAATAAAATATATTACATTATTTTAATGCTTTATTTATAAATATTCACAGTATTTTCAAAGAAAATGGTTTTCAACTTTTTTTCATGTTTCATTATAAATTTTCAAGGTTATTGTCAATGAAAATATTATCCAAAAAGTTTTATGTTTTTTAAAATGTATTTTAATTCATAAATTATATTTTAATCAATAAATATTTTTAATTATTTTCTTTGTTCTTTTAAATTTTTTCCATAATGTTTGGAATAAAAATATTTTTAAAATGTTATAAGTATTAAAATCTTATTTTCAAAAAAAATGTTATTTTCTGTGATATCATTCAAAATACATCTCCACACAAGATGTAATAATTGGTTATAATTTATTTTTTACTACAAATATGATAAATGGATACCATTAATATTATTTCCCTAAATGGTATGTGATTTAATGGCATAATGGTTATGAAACCTGTTTATCTTCAATGGGTTGTACCTTGATAAATGATTATGAAACCTTCTCCCGTTTAAGGTATTTTCTTGGATTAAATGGTTATGTGGTTCCTCTCTATGGTGAATGTATCTTAGTCTATGAAATTTTGATTAAGTCAATGGAGGGAATAATAACAGACTAGGTTAATGATGAGTGTGACGTAAAATAAACTGTTGAGTATTAAAATGGGATAATCAATGGATTGATGGAGATATTAGTCATTCAAAACCAGTTTTTACGTAACATAATTAATAAGGTGTACCTTAACCAACATTCAGTCTAACTAATAGGATAAGGAATGGTTTTTCTAGGAGTTAGGGAAATATAGACCATGGGGGATGAATAATTAGATTCTTACATGTAAAGAATGTCGTAAGAATGACTCAAGTGAATGTCTTAGAGGAACATGGATATGTTTTAATAGTGGAAAAGATCGATAGAAAATATGTAACAATAAATAGAAATATGAAATTTAAGTTAACACAATGGATATGAATATTAGCCTTCATAATAAATCATTGACGGATAAATTTTTTATGTGTGAGATGAATTTTCATTATGAAAATTGAGGCCCCAAGTGGAAATATCAGGAAGAGAATCAGAATGTTTGTACGTGTAATGGTTAAATTGCTGCTGATGACGATACTAAAAGTGTAATGTGATAAAAAAAAAGGCATTATGTAATATCATGAGGTGGACATTTTAATAGATTATAGATGATGTGGAGTAACTTGAGTGTCATTGTATTTGGATTCAATAATTATGGATAATAAAATGTATTAGGATTGTTCACATTAGGTTTTTCGATAAGGATTTACAATAATATGTTGAATGGTTCTGATAGAATAGAAAATGGATTTAATGACAAGGTGATATTCATGGGAAACACGTGATTATGGTAAGGATAAACCATAATATGTTCCTAATTTTTCGATAATGATGTTTGGATACAAGACATGTGAGATGTCAATACATGAATTGGATTGTATGGATTACATCAGAACTAATACACGATTTTTGGACAAAGTGTCTGATGTTTTAATGGATTATGTTTAAAAAATTTTGTATCTATCAATTGTATCCAAAAACATTTATAATAAGGAATAATGCATGTTTTTAGAATGAATTTATGGTAATTTAGGTTATTATCACATTATAAGAGAATATATGATGAAGGTATTCACAAAATTGCAATGTGACAACCAAGAGTTAATTTATGATATAGGTGGGATAAATATTATGTTGACATACTGACCTTATTTACAATATTTTGGATTTTCATCTTCTACAAGGGTTCTAAGGTTATCCATTTATAGAACGGTTTTTGTTAAACATCAGTTATGGATTTATAGATTAAGTATTATCTCTCCACATGGGTATATATGCGTATTGGATGACATATAGTATCCTTTTAGTTTTGATATATAGAATTACCTATCATTCTATTTATATATCTCATGATACTCTAATGCATTGGGAACAAAAAATTAACCTTCATTTATTAAAATAAGATATGAAGTGGAAACTGATCGAGGAACAAAAATAGGGTTAGGTTGTCTTGAAATCAAGCATGTTTATCTTTTCATAAAAAAATTTCATCTTTAGGAAAATGATCTAGAAATAAAATATCATCATCAAACTATATTTTTTCTTGAACTAATGGCCTTTTTAATAATCAAATATTCATTACTTTGATACACTAAACATTTCATTTATCATTCACTTATTTTTGATTGATGACCTCAATCACTCTCTATAAATATTTATGCTTTTCATACATGTCCATGTTTTCTTTTTCCACCCATGTTCTCCCATGTTGAAACATAGTTATGAGTTACTTTCTGTGACCATCATATCTCCAATATTCCCTTGTTAATGGATCTTTAAGTATTCAATTATAATATGTGGGTTTTTATGAATAAAATGTTCATGTATTAGACCTTTAACATCAAAGATGAATTTATAGGGAGAAATTAATTTTAAGAGGGGTATAATATAACACCATGAAATTTTTTGGAATATTTTTTTTCAATTAATTTATTCTTATTTGATATTTTACATTTCAAAAAACAATAAATATACTTTTTTATATTAATGAATAATGTTTGGCATGTGTTATTATTAAAACCATGTTAATAGTGCACTTCACTGAACACATAGATTATCTTCAGTACACGCAAAACTAATTTTTTCATGTATTACCCAAAATACCAAGACCCCATTATATCCATCATTACACGCAAGGCAATGTTATTATCATGTTATAAGATACTATTGATAATATTATTAAAAAATTATTATAGTTACCACCTACCAATTGGAATGGATGTTAAGAATAATATTAACTAAATTGGGAAAATATGATTGACATGTGTATATAAAATTAATCCTTTGGTTTTCAATTATTATAATTTAAGGTAAGAATCATTTTGAAGTAATGAAATTACTTTTCTAAGAAAAATATTTTTATACGTACAAACACAATTTTATATCATTAATTTAAACAAAAAACTTTTGAAAAATTTTATCAATAAAATTTGAATATTATATATTCAATAAATATTTTCTTTAATCATATAATATATTTCATAGGTATAAGGTAATAATTATATCCTATTTTATGATTAAATATATGTATTTTTATAAAAGTTAATTTTACCGCCTTTTAATGGATAACCCATTTTGAATCTGATATTTCAAATTTTTATAATTTTTATTTGAAAATATAAACATTATTTTTTTAATGTACAACATAAAAATTATACTCGGGTTAATTTTTGGTATTTTTCTGTAATGTTACATTTTTTAAATGAATAGTGAATAATGCTGAATTTTATTTCCAAACATTATTTTTGTCTAATTTTTTATAATGATTAATTATGATTTTTATGGGTTCTACTATTGAAATTGATAAGTGATACATACTTTAACACAATTTATTTTATTATAATATATCTCACATTTAAATTGGATATAAAAAATACCAAACTATCGAATATATTTACTTTAACACCCTATTATGTCATCCTGTTTACGGGATTAAATTTAAATTAATTTCGACCAATTTTATAACTGGATTTTAGAAATATTTCTTCCATATGTTTTATGATAGTTATTTATAACGTATAATATTTTCATCTTGGTTTTTCTCAATAAAAAATATTATTAATAGTGAATAAAATTAATTATAGTAACTTAGAGAAAAATAATATTTACAAGGGACTAAATCATACACTTAAGGAGAAAAATGACCCAGAAACATGTCAAAAATATATTTAATCACATTATACGGACCCTATAATTCCATTTATGAAATTTGGTTCACTATAGGATCTACATATCATTGGAAACCCTAGGTGAAATTCACTTTTAAAAAATCTTCATTAATGTCACTCCACTACTATAAAAAGGTTCTCAACCCTCCCACTTATTCACACCTCTCAAGCCCATTAGATCAAAAAACATATGCTCAAATGTTTTCAAAAAATCCATCCAATATTAATAGAATATTTCAATTGGGAGTAAATCTATCCAAGGAAGCTCTATGATGTAAACCAAGAGGAGTTACCCAAAAAAGAGGTAACATCCTTCCTCATGCTCCTTTGTTATATCTTCATTGTCCACCACATCAATTCTTCTTTTTCCATGTTTACATTATAAACAAACAATACTAAATATAATGATATTTTTTTATTATATTTTTTTAACTACACTTAATCACACTTCCATGTAATGGGTAACAAATTTATAGTTCTTATGTATAGTGAATGACCACCTCACGAAACGATGTTGTTCATTTTTTCTTTATTACAATTTATTGTTGGGAATTATGAAGGACAATATTTTTTATATTATATACATATATATATTAAATTTATTATGTTTTTATCTTCCTATAATTATTATATAACACATTCTTCTGTGATTTCCATTTTTGTAAATATGATAACTTCGTTTGTGGAAGTGATAACAACCTCTACTTCTGCTCAAAGTGAAGTGATCTGTTCACAATATACATGGAATAGATTATGTATAGGTTTAGTGAAATTGTTATATATATATGAAAATTTTAATTATATTTTAATTAAATTATTTATATAAATATAATTCATTTAATATGTTTCCTTCAATATGGTCATAAAATGGAAACAGTGTTCATGTGTACGTACGACCTACCATCTCCATGAATGGTGTATACAATTTCATCATTATATATTTTATAGTTTATTATAAATACATATATACTGAATATATATGATATTTATATATTTATTTGAATTACATAAATAAGTAAATCATGATCTATAAAATATTATCAAATATAATAGGTTAAAACATGCAAGAAGAACAATGAAGATATTACACGAAATATATAATTAACATGGATTTGTTAATAAATGGGTAATACGATGTCATGAAATATAATATATGGTATGAGATATAATAATATGGTCAAATTGTAAATCTATAATAAACTCATATTTATTATACATTATTTTTGATTATGTATGAATCAGTTCAAGGCTTAAGGTTATGGAATCTCATCCAACTTTTTATTTGTATGAGATACATGTCATATTCACCAATACTTTATTTTTTGTGTTTTTTATACATTAAATGGATGAATTTAAATTAGTATTATATTTAAATTTATTTAAATTTACATATCAACTTTTCGATATTTTTCCAGGGGAATTAGGTTTCAAAAGATACCAAATCGGTGAGTCGGTTCATGGTCATCCCAATTGAGTCATGACCTATGGATGTATGTGGAAGCACCATCACGAAGTCCATGGATATACTATCCCACTTCTATTATGGGACCTCTAAAGACTGAACCATGCCTGCTGGTGCCTGATTCTATGCCTTCACTTGTTGAAAAGTAAGGAATCATGAGACAAACTCTGCTACTACTTCCTTTATTCCCGGCCACCATTGCTTTCAACAGATATCCTAGTACATATTCGCCACACCTGGATGTACCGCTAGAGGGGAAGTGTGGAAATACCTCATATCTTCCTCTTGAAGTGATGCTGGTAGCATGGTACGTCCTCTGAAGAGGATGCCATGTTCCCCACCTTCATAAAATCCATCAGGTGTCTATCCTGTGCATATCTGAACACATCGTGTCTCATCATCAGTGTCCCCACACTGCGCCTCCCTGAACTGCTGGAGAAGTGGTGGAGTGACTATAAGAGACTGAAGAAAAGCTGCTCCATCCCGGTCCACAATGTATATCTTCAAAGCGGCCACCAGCTCCATCGCCACTCCTAGTATCTGTATACCAGATCTTCTGCGAGTGCATCTTCTACAATGTTCCCCTTTCCAGGAGTATAGACTATCTCGAATTCATAGTCCAGGAGGATCTCTAGCTAACATCGATGTCTCATGTTCATGTCCCTCTAAGAGAAGATATATATAATATTCATGTGATCATAGTATACTGTAATGTGCTCTCCCATCAAGTAATGTTGCCACATATTCAAGGAAAAGACAACTGTAGCTAACTCCTGGTCATGGGTAGTGTAGTTCTTCTCATGTTGTCTCAGCTGTCGAATACCATTTACGATCACTGCGCCCTCCTTCATCAAGACACATCCAAGCCCCATCCCTGATGCGTTTCAGTAGACAACATACCCTACGCCCTACTCTGGAAGCCTCAAGATAGGGGAACTATTCATCCTCTACCTTAGTTATTGAAAGCTCTGCTAGTATTTGTCCGACCACGTGAAGGGCTTCCCCTTCTTTATCAATGCTGATAGTGGTGCTGCAACTTTGGAGAATTATTGCACAATCCTCCAGTAGTATCCAGCCAAACCCAGGAAACTCTGTACCACCATCACACTCTTGGGTGGCTCTGAAGAATGTACCGACACAATCATTGCTGGATCGACAGCAACTCTTGCCTCCGAAATGACATGCCCTAGAAAGTGAACCTCTCTGATCTAGAACTGGCACTTCGAGAGCTTACCATAAATATGGTGCTCCCATAATGTGTCAAGTACTACCCATAATTGATAGGCGTGATCCTCCTCAGTAGTCAAGTATATCAGAATGTCGTCGATAAAGACTATGACAAAGTGATCAATGTATGGAAGAAAGATCCTGTTCATGAGACCCATGAACACTATTAGAGCATTGGTCATGCCGAATGGCATAACCATGTAATCGTAATGGCCATACCGACATCTAAAAGTCATCTTCTACACATCCTCATCTTGTACTCAGAGCTGGTGATAGCCTAACCTGAGGTCTAGCTTCGAGAACCATCATGCTCCCTTCAACTAATCACCGAGGACGTCAATCCTCGGGAGTGGGTACTTGTTCTTCAAAGTCACTTGGTTCAAGCACCGATAGTCGACACAATGTCTCAATCTCCCATCTGCCTTTTTGGCGAATAAAATCGGGGCTTCCTAGGGAGATATACTAGGCCGAATGAATCCCTTACCTTACAATTCCTCTAGTTGTACCCACAGCTCACGATGCTCTGCAGGAGACATCCAATATGCTGGTGTAAATATTGGTGTCGTCCTAGGGTATAGGTCAATGTAAAAGTACACCTCTCGGAGAGGAGGTATACCCAAAACTTCATCAGGGAAAACATCCGCGTACTGGTCCCCCACTACAGGATAACTCAGACAATCCACATCCATCATTCCAAGGGTAAGGCTATCCAACTGATGAGTGGTCGGCTACACTCTCCACCGAGAAAGTCCATCCTATGCTGCAAAGTCTCCCTTCTTACCGGTGAAGGTAGTCTTGGTCCCATCTATGCGGAAACATGGCACTTTTCACACAATACATTCAATCTGAGAATGGATTGTAGATAACTAGTCCATACTCTAGATGACATCGTAAGGCCTCGATGCTACTACTAGGTGATCCCATTCAAAGATCATGTCTCCTAGAGTAAGACCGCACTGCCAGCACCAGTGTGTAATCATCTAATCCACTCATGTAGGAGTCTCTAACGCTAAGGATCGAGCCAACGACTCCATCAGAATCCCCAATCTCTGAATGAGGGAAGTGGAAATAAAATAATGATTGGAACCTGTGTCTATAAGTACTGAAACTAAGGTGGAATAGACACACATTATACCTCGTATCATCTCCGGGGCCCCGTGATCGTAGGCCTCAGCTTCCTGGAGCTGAGCTAGCCCATGTCCACTAGATTCCTACGGTCGGGGTGGACCTCTTAGTGGTGGTTGCAGTACCACCTTGAATAGTCTCCCACCAAAAGCTACACAGCCAACTCCTCTGCCAAGTCTGGCTGCTCCCTACGGACCTCCTTGGTCAATCCTCTCTCTCTTCCTGGGAGGTCCATCGACTGTCTTATGATCATCTATATGGTGGGTCAGACTGTCACGATCCATGTGACCCTGCCCGCCGCATGTGTAACATTGCTCGCTCCTAGAATGTCTGTCTCTGCCTCAGGTTCCCCGCACAACCGAACCTGAATCCTATAGTCATCCACCCATAGGTCTGGTTCTCTTGGACCTCCACGACATCTTCTACTACCAGCTTTAGAATACTCTTCTACGTGAATGATTGGTAGTGGGTATCGCTTCTTGTGACTGCCGAGCAAGGAAACTCTCCACCAAGAGTTCTCTCTCCAACACCCCACCTGCGTTGGGATGCTTAGTGAGATCATAGAATCCCTGATCTCCCGCCAGAGCCCCTACTCAAAGGTCCGGGCCCTGGAGATAGGGTCTCGCACCATATTGGTGGAGTAACGTGATAGGTCAATGAAACTCGCTGAGTATTGATCCACAGTCATGTTTCCCTACTGAAAAAAAGCTTCTCCTATATGTGCATTGCGTGGAGAGTCAGTGGGACAAACTCTACCCAAATCAGGCTCTCTAAGTTTTCCTAGAGAAGCCTCACCTCGTCCTGTACTTAGAGAATCAAGCTCCACCACCTTCCTGGTACTACCTGTAGAAGGATGGAAACAAGAATCACCATTAGGTCTATTGGTGTCCCTACCAGTTGAAAGAATCTCACTATAACCTCCAAATAATCTTCAGATTCTTGTGTGTTTATCTCTCCCCTGAACTTGGGTGGCCTCTAGCGCTGGAACTCGTGCAACGTGCTCAAGCGGCGTGCACCCTCTTATGTTGGGGCTGGTGGCATCGGCGGCCCAGTGGGTAGTGGTACCACTAGTGACTCTTCTAGAAAAGGTCCTTGCACTGAGGTCTCGTCCCTCGGGGGGATATAAGTGCGTACATCACTCGGAACCCTAGCTAGCTGTCTGCGTGGAGGAATCCTAAAAAGAAACAGGTGAACCATGATTAATATGTTATAAACGGTGATGTGACTCAATAGATAACAAAGAAAACTCTTGGAAACCCACACAAAATCATTTTTTTCATGCACTGAGTCTGAAATCATAAGTCATGGTCCTGGTGTATGGATTTGTCGGCCGTCGCACCAACACTGGACTCCCTAAAATGAGAACTGCACTCATAACCCTTTATTCCTTCTTTGAGACACATGCCATGTCATGAACCTATATTTTTCTATGAGGTGTATGTACTGACATTGAAATGTTATATCATGAATAAATTTATTTTATTAATATTTAAAGCTTCATTTAATTTTCATATTTTTATTTTATTATTATTCGATATTACCAATTTTGTACTAGTTTTAGCTACAATGTCATCATTTATCGAGATTGATTATGATTATGGTTACATTGATGAAATATTATGATCCATATCTAATGAAATTTCATTAATTTTAACATAATATGGTAATTAATGTTAAATAAATGTAATGGAATGTTTTTACAAAGTTCCATACTTATGATAATTAATATAATGTATTTATGAAAATATCACATTATTTATCCTTTCGATAGGAAATATATGTTGTTTATAAACCATTATTTATAAAAAATGTTTTCAAAAATTTTTTATATTAAAAAGGGATTTAAAAGATTTTTTAATTTTAGTTTATATAATTTAAAATTTTATTTCAAAATAAAATTATTTTAATAATTTCAAATCATCTTTTATTAGTTTTCAATGTCATTTCAATGAAAATGGATTTCACAATTTTTTCAAGCTTCGTTAAACGTTTTTAATGTTTCTTTCAAGTAAAATGGTCATCAAAATGTATTATGTTTTAAAAATGTTTTCTAAAAATTGTATTGGATATTTACCTCATGAAAATTTTTAAACTATTATTCATGATTCCATTATATGATTTTCAAGGTGTTTTTAAGGAAAAATGATTTTTGAAATGTTATATGTTTTCAAAAGTGGTTTCTAAGGAAATTTTACGTTCAAGGTGAACAATAAAAATCTAGCTACATCTAAGATGACATCCTTTGTTATATTTAATGGTTTACTATGGATATGATCTATGTATACCATTTACATTATCTCCTTGAATGGTCTTTGTTTTTTTGTCTTGAGGTTTAGGAAACTCGTTTCTCTTCAACAGGTTATGCCATGTTAAATGATTATAAAAAAAACTTCCTTTCACAATTTATTCTATGATTAAATGATTATGAAATATATATATATATAATTCATAGGTCATAATATTCTTAAAATTTTATGAGAAGCATCTCATTTCATTTATTATGATATGATGATTATGAAACCCATATTTTTTATGGGTCATGATATTATGAAGGTTTTATATTCATATGAAAAATGAATGTATGATTTTATTATATGATGGTTGGGACCTATATCTCCCTCTAAATCATTGTGTAATGATTTACATATCATTATATAATGATGGGAATCATTTATATGGGATTGATTCCATATATAATATAGGGAACCCCAATCCACTATGGGAAGATGGGGAAACTCAATCCACTATGGAAGATAAGGAAACCTTATCCTATTTGGTAAGATATGGTAACCTAAAAAAATAATGGAAAATAGGGGAAGCAGTTCTATTATGGGAAGATGGGAAAACAATATCACTTACAATAAAATGATTTTGGTTGGGGATGTTGGTGGGTACCACCCATTTAGTGCAGTCCACATGATGTGGAATGATAATTTTTGGAGAAGAGTCTTGACTTATGGGGAATGATTTTACATGTTAATTTGTCTACTACAATTAAATGACTTATTCCTATGTTATGATTTCCATAATATTATATTTATTCCCTTATGATTCATGTCATTTGATATTCTAATCATAATTACATGATTCATGTTAATGATCATTAATATATTTGGTATAATCATAAAATATCAAGATCAAGGTATCATACCATATTCTCATACTTATTCTTACATATATCTCTTCTTTACCCTTATTGAGAATATTATCTCAACCCTTTTTTTCATTCCCCAGGTTATGATGATAAGTATTATTTATGATGTTTCTTTGAAGAGTTATAATCATGATGGACCTTGTGGTAGACAATGTATCTCACTTATATACCCATGCTTATGTTTCCATGATTCCAATGGTTCTAAACTAATTTGGTCTTTGGGAATATTTTTGTGTAATTTATTATGTATTCTGAAAAAAATAATGTAATGTATATGTGAATTAATACTCGGTTTCTAGATATATCTCATTTACACTACATCATTAAGGGATATTATATAGATCTGAGAAAATTATCAAATTTCATTTCACAGATTAATTGATTGATGTAGTGGTGATCATTAGTATGTCAAAGCAATTTTCAGATATCCAACCTATATCACCCAATGACTAAAGATAGATTCTCCAATGGATAATTTAAGTGCATTTATATTTTCTAATGGGATATTGATTCGGTTTTTTCAAGAAAAATTCATCAGGGATATGTGGTGATTGAACATACCATAAAATGTAATTAGGTATCTTATCAACATAATGTTCATACCATAAAATGTAATTAGGTATCTTTTCAATATAATGTTCATTCTTAAATTATTCAAATGTGGTAATATCATTTTTTGGGGTCATTCATCACTAGGGAAGATGTGGTTACATTGATCGGTGATTCAAAATTTTAAATACCCATCAAATATTCTTTTATGGTGTGACCCAATATAATTTAATATGAAAAAGTAGTGGGTTAATTATATTGGATTGAATTTTGTGATGATTATACAATGATATTTTATTGATTTTTCTAGATCTAATGTTATAATAGCTGATTTGTAACTACTTATAAATGTTACATACATGGTATATATTATTATTTAATGTCAAATCCATTTATATTTTCTTGATAGTATTATTAATATGGTAGGTGGTCAGTTTGATGGAAAATAAAATTATAGATGTTGGATTGACTTCTGAGTATGGCCTCGAAACTCGGAGATTCTTATACTACAATATGTTGTAGGTATTTGTGATATTGGTCTTATATTGTTCATATGTTATCAAATAATCTAAACGTATATCATTTCTAGAAATTTTAATGAGACTACCAATGATATGTTCATGTTTATTAGTGTTATACTAGGTCCATTATTGTGAGTTTATATATATATTTCTAGATCATATGGATGATTCACATGAATCTGGTTATTTTTAGGAAACATTGTGAATTTTTTCTTTTTGATTCCCTTGTATTCCTCTATCTCGACTGAATAATATTACCATTTATTGGTTTTTTTTTACTTTATCGTTGATTATGTTTTTGGGTTTTATACATCACATTGTGTTTTTTTCATTACATTTGAATCAGTTATTATTAAATGGTGTGAAAATGAGGTTTAAAGTGAAATTTGGGTTAGATTCATGTAAAACATTTTTTAAAAAATTGGTTTTTCGATGATTTTTTTTCAGAACTAAGTTTTCATGTTTTTTTCTATAGAGGGGAAAATAATTATTTCATTGGTGTTGTATTGATTACTAGACCAATTTCCTTGGTTTATAAGACTTATTTATAATTTTATCCTCGTTGTTTGTTTATAAAAAATATTGGTTTTTTAAAATTATCATGTAGCATGTTTTTTGGAATTTATTTATAAATAATGTGAAAATATATTCTATATCCACTATATAATATTGTATTTTATAACACAATTTCAAAATTTATTAAAACAGTGTTAATAGGAGGCGACTAACAAGACTATTTATGTCATCTGTTTTCACATATCAATTTCAGGACATTGATAATATTTTGGTAGTTCTAGGGGTTTTTTTGATTTTAGGATAGTTTTCTCATATTATTTATCATATTTCACTAAGTTTTATAATTAGATGATTTGTATTAAATGGCTCTATATTAATTTAATGGTAGGGGTGTGACCCTTTAAATGATTTCTCATGGCCATGTATGCCTTTTAAATATTATTTTGATTTGTTGTTTATTATTCTTTAATTTTGAAAAGATAGACACTAATAGAGTATTTAATATGAGGTTAAGAATTTCGAATGTGAGCTGACAGTTCAGTTGTAAAAAGTTTATTTACTTCTTGATTATTTATTCATATATGAATTTTTTATGGATTCTCTAGTTATGAAATTTTTATGGAATATTTTTTTGAGAAATTATATTATTTGTAAACTCTGATTATTGAATGATTTCATTCACATTTGTGATCATATACTGATCAGGAATGACTTTTTTTATAATGGGGATTAAGAGGTACCATAGAAATAACCAAATATCAATTAATATGATGGGGTGAATGACCACCCAGGTCAGTTCATCACAAATGATATCAGAGGAGATTGGGGTCGGCACTGTGAGCCTAGGTTTTTTTGTATCCGTAGTGTTATTCGGTTTTATAGGAAGATCAATAATATTTTTAGCTCAGTATTCAAGAGTTTGGAAATAATTTAGTGAATAATAACCACCCTTTTTATGATTCTATGATTACCATGGAAAGTGAGTATTAAATTTATATTCTAAATCTTATTGGATTTTCCTATGATTATGTGATGATACCCTATGGAATAGTATGAAATTTCCTGGGTGTTAGATTATTATTTGGAATAGGGATATAATGTAGGTTGGTTGAAGAATTATAGATTTTATTCCATAATGAGTTGTGGTAGTGACCTAATTTTGAATCTTCATAATGGTATAAGAAACTTTTTATGAGTATCCCATAAACTATCAAAACATGTGATCATGTTTACAGTGGTTTCAAATATTATTTGGTATGTTGTTTATACATGTCTTGAGAGACCAAAATGGTGATTGATTAGTCAAATTGGGTATTGTGATACATTGAACATGGGGATCTAATTTTTTTTGTATTTTTTTATGCATCTTTTTTTATGGTTATTGTGAACAATCAGGTTTTTATAAAAATATACTACATCATATAACCAATTATGGTTTTAAAATATAACTTTATAATTTTTTAAAAAATGAGTTTTAATATTATGATATAATTTTTGTCTGGGGGAGAAGTCATCAGTTTTATTTAATAAATTTAAATGGTTTTTTATAATGTATTGTGCATTTTTTCATTGATGGATTTGGTAACGAGGTCTACAAAACATTCACATTAAAAATCCTTGGTTGTTTTATTTTTATGGAATTGGGGAAACCATTCTGTTATTTTGAAATGGTGATTGCTTCCATTTAATGAAAATTTTGTTTTTTAATTTATAAATTTTCTTAAAATGGGATTGAAAGGTTTAAAATATTTTTTAAATTGAATTTGTCATGGGATGAACCAGTTAGTTCATTAAAAAATATTTTTTTCTAAAAAATGATATATTTTTTGAAAATAAATTGTATAATTGATCTTTTAAATGGATTTTTGTTATTTTAAATAGTTATATGAATTTTTATCTACCATGGGAATTTTTAAATTAGGATTCTATTATTTTAAGTACTTGGTGGGTTATATTTGAATAGATGTTGGAAGATAATTTTCCATTATTATTCATGTTTGTTGGATTTTTTCCCTCTTTGTGGGTTGAAAATGGTTTATTTTATTATTCGAAAATGTCCAGGTAGATTTTATGTTACATTGTATATAGATTCTACCTCCCAAACGAGTCCTATATGAAATTGACTATTATTCTCTATGAGTAGTTATACCCTTACTTTTAGATTTATCCAAGATTATAGTTTGAGTTGAATGTGTTTTTTCTATTTAAATAATAGGGATATGTATTGGTTATAATTTTTTTTGGAAATTATGATATGTGATAATTGGAAATTCATTTGGGAGAAAGGCTTAGGGTTGATTTTTGTTTTATTATTTGTAATAATTTTATCATGGGATAGTGTTTTATTTGATTATTTTTTGTTTATTATTATTTATCATTTTATACTTGAATGTTATTTTATCATAATTTCTCATTTGTGAGAAGCATTTGATCATGGATTGTTGAATTTCATTACCTATATCACAATTAATACTATCTATATCTTATGAAAATAATATATTCTTAAAATAATTTTTTGGTTCCTAATTGAGATGAATGTATCTTTGTTTTAAAATATAACCATATGATAATAATTAAAACTCACAAAAATATAACATAAAAAATAATGGACAGTTTAATATATTATTGGATTAGCTATATGTGAAACTTGTTTTTTGAATATTTATATGATTTCTCTACATATTATTTCATACTATATAAACATATACATTTCTCATGGTGTATACTCATCTCTGTAAAAATAGGAAAGAAATCATAAGAAAATGGTATGGTTGAGCACTTATTATCAAAATACTAATCAACATGTTATTAAGGGTTTATTAATAGGAATATTAGAAAACACTATTAGAGGAATATATCTTATTAAGTGAACATGAAATGATGAGAGTTTAGTAAAAGTCATGATAGATGAGTATGTAATATAAAAGGAACAACATATAACAAGGAAAATGTTTGTGGAAACCTAATCCATATAGAATAACATAAGGATATATTTAAAAATTATAGCATATAGATATGATTTTGTATTCATAATACAATAAATTAGGAAAATAGTAATCATTTTCATGATCAACCCAATAAACATTACTAATATGAAATACGTTCTTCTCAATATTGTGATCATAGATAATTTAAATCATGTTTATCTCCAATATTCTAAATATTGGTAATTTGTCTCTTTTACACTATCAATCTTGTAAAATTTTATAATATGCATCATTTTCATGTTAAATAATCTAAACATAGCTAATTCACATTATTTTCATGGATATTCTTGTGAACATGGAAAATTTTTATCTTGTTCATTCTCAATATCTTTAAATAATGTGGTATAAACCCGTAATTGATTATTTTTTGTGTGATATTGGACCACACATGTGAATAAAATTCACTTCTGAGTTCCATATGAAAACAAATATTCATAATGTTATAATAAATCAAGGGAGAAAATTTTTTTCTTAATCTACTCAAAAAACATATCATAAATTAATGAAATAATAGGATATAAAAACGTTATAATTTTCAATAAGTAATGAAATCATAATAACAAATAGATTGTGGTTAAAACATAACCTCATGAAAAAAACATGGATGGTGAATAATATTGAAGATAAGTATTTT
The DNA here is from genome assembly GCA_963277665.1 of Viscum album. Classification (NCBI taxonomy): domain Eukaryota; kingdom Viridiplantae; phylum Streptophyta; class Magnoliopsida; order Santalales; family Viscaceae; genus Viscum; species Viscum album. Next base: position 706,394,254 of record OY728155.1, read on the forward strand.
TTTCCAAAAAATATTTTAACATTGACATATATATTAGTTTCAAATAATTTTTCTGTAAAGGGAGGAGAATACATTTTTAAACATTATTATAAGGTGTTCCAAAAATATATATTTGAAATGATATAATGATTACCATAAAATGTTTAGTATAATATAAAAAAAATTATTTTTAGTTGTCATAGAAATGTTTGACTATTTTGAAATACATTTATTGATAACTAACATCATTAAAATGGTATTGAATCTATTTTTTTTATATATTAGTGGAGGGAGATACTATTTCAATTGAAGATATAAATCATTTTTGTATAGTATTGATAATATAACATTGTTAGTATTTAGAAAAATTGGAATTTATTAAATTTCCATTATAATGAATATGAATTGTCATTGAAAACACTCATTTTCACAAAATAGTAGATTCATATAGGGAATAATCCATTTTAGTGAAAAAAATATATCCAAAGAATAGAATGTGTATATAAACCATAACATCATTAATGGTCATACTTGGTTTATAATGACGAATAATAGTCAATTTTTAGTTACCATGATCATAATAAAAAACATGAGTCATGATATTTACTACCAATTTTTGCAGCATTTAACTCAACTCAAATTAAATGAGATATGTAATTAAATAGAACATAAACTACTAAAAATAAGGGGTATTTCATGATATGATATCTCATTTTTTAATTCTATTCAACAATTAACATAAATCATGAGAATAATATAAAACATGTTTCCAATAAAGGAATATGAGGTGAAATTCCATTACATCCTTCAAAATATATGAGTCAAAACACCATGAATGAAGGAAAATGTATTAGAAACATGAATACAATGAAAAAATTAGAATCCTGAAAGAAAATTTTAAACTTTTATTATATGAACCACCCTAATGAAACCATGGTTTATAAAAATAAAATTTCTCAATGGGTGAAATGTTGAGATATAATACCCTTACAATTATTTCCTCATAATGAAACTTTTATCTAAAATATGGTTCAATGAATATATATCTTAATAATTAATACTATAAGATTAATATAATACTTATAACATTTTGTAATTAATTTTTAAACAAATATTAAATATATATTAAACAATTATTATATATTTTCAATACATGTGTTATTACAATATGTTGTTTGTTTTTTACTAACTTCAAAAAGACGAGATCGATTCAAACTAAGTGGAACAAAGTACATCATTAGTATATTATTCAAAATATAATTATAATATTTTTCAATAATTTATAATGTCTATTTTTAAATATTTGAATGACAAGAACAATAATTGTGATAAATGAAATCATGATAAACTAGTTTTCAACCTGTTTAAGGATCGAAATGTGATATATTAAGAAGTATATAGACATTAATAATACATTTTCATTATCCAAAATTCATTTCAAATATTCCATTATAATATGACATCATAAATATATTAAATTATAACATCAATGTTAAAATATCATTTGCATATTTTGTTAAATGGGTATGAAGGGTAATGGGTTATAATTGATAAATCTATATGGTGATGTATTCATATGATGGTAATTTTACATATAAAAAGTCCATAAAATTTCATGATAATTATATATCTATATTAACTTCATTTTAAAAAAATTAAATGATGACTGGTTATTAAAAATCATATTTCGTTTTCATAGAGGCGATTGTATGCTAGATGGTACGATTAAAGATATAATTTCTAAAATAATGAACAGACTGATGTGATATAAAAAAATGACAATTTTTGAATTCTATTTTTTATAGAAAAATTATTGATTCAAAAAACCAAAGCTTGGTTACATACTGGAGAGTCGGTGATGAAAAATGAAAAACATCACTTCATATTGGCAGTAGCCTACACCAATATAGGAACAATGTTATTCTATTTTCATAGTGTATAGAAAGGATGAAGTAGTAATTTTACAATTATTATAATGAAATTTAATTATAAAAATAACAATAACTTCAATATATTATTAATATATATGATTTAATATGAAATAGTGTAAAATAAAACAGTATGAAAAAGTCATTCTAACATTTAAAGGTTGATTTTTATTGGAAAAATCTATGAAAATATGCATATTAGCCAAATTATAGGTGAAAAAAATAATATTTACATGGGATTTTCTTATAGTATTGGAAATTTGGTAGATATTCAATATTAAATTATATATACAATTGATTCATTATGTGGTGGAATTTGGTCATTTTTATATTTGAATAGATGGGTAGTTTTGTATGTAACAATTATATTTTAAATTATGTAGTGTTACTAAAAAAATTTCAAAGGATACAAAATTTTGAAAACAATGGAGGAAGTGGTTTGGAGTCAATGTTCTCTTCATCAACTAATTTTGGAGAAACATTAGAGTGTTTGGGTTATTTTTCTTTTTAAGGTTTCAATTTTTCCTGAATTTAAATTTTAATTGGTCAATATATTTTAACCACAAAAATTACTATTAAGAAAAAAATAATGTGATGGTTTAATAATTTTTTATCTTAAAATTCAAATTTTTATATCATTTTAACAAAAAAAATCAATGGTTGGAAATTTTAATTTAATAAGAAATGCACATGACATATAAAAATATTTTTTGAAAGATTTTTATTATGTTTTAAAAGTCTATATATTGGATATGATTAAAATATGTTATGATTTTTTTGATATATATTGGTTTTTCATAAAACTAATAATATTTAGGGAACTTCAAAATCGATGTAAAAATATTAATTTCACTATCAAAAAACGTAAAGAGTAGAAAATAGCCAACAATGTATTTATTAATGTAAAATTATAACATTGTTCATAAACAGTTAGATATTTGATTTACATGATAAAAGAATATTATAAAATACATAATTTTTATTATTATAAATATTCTATTAAATATATGGGTTTGTAATATTCATAGATATGGGCAAATATTATTAATATAATGAAAATTTTAAAAATTGAGAATAATTGTATATTTAAGACAAAATTAATTTTTTTGAGGATAACTATATAATTATACTATTAAATATAGATGATGATGAATTAAAAAATGTATTTAATTTTTTCAAATTTCTAATTTAAAAATTAATAATTTCTATAAAATAAAAATACAAAATATAATGAAACCTTCTTTAATTAAATATTAGATTTTATAAATACTAAATCATTATAAATATTTATCTTCTAATGAATTAATATTTTAATGAATTACCGCAATATTGGTTGTTATATAATTTCTTAAAATCATCTAAAACTTTGTGGTTTACTTATATTTAGTAAAACGTGAAATTCATGTTATCAAACATAAAATTTGATTAATTTGATAAATAATTTTGGGTCAGTATATTCTATGCCTAAATAAATCACAACATAGAGATTTTAATTATCAAATATTAGCGAAACTATCTAAGTTTATAAAATATATAGAATCAAATAATTATATAATTTTAAGTGTGTTTCAAAAAATGAAAATATATTTTTTTACTATAGAATTGGTAAATGATGATATTTAGTTTTTCTAGAATAATATGACCAAAAACCCTATCATTATTATGTGTCATAACTGCAATCATGAGGGCTCATAGTTATCGTTTCATTGATATATGATCATAAGGTTGTTTGAAATGTGAAATTTTATTTCTCTGCCATGATAGATCAATGGAAATTCCATCAAAACATGAGACACTTACTTGTTTATATAAGACCTTACATAAGGATTTTATACAATTTCTTTTTGACATATATGATGATTGAACTTCTTTACTTGATCATATTAATGAATTATTCTTCTATAAACTCCATATTATCTTCTATGGTGTGATTGTACTATTTTAAAGAGTCATGTTTTTAATAATTACTCAAGATAGTTGCGTTTCATAACCACATTGTTTTAAACTACTTATTCTATACATATTTTTTTAATTAATAAAATCAGTATATATAGTATTTTTACATGTCTACTATATTCTACATCAATTTATAAAACAAAAAGAGTCAATTATGAGTGATCTATATTTTGATCATAAGTTAGTTGTGAAATAATATCAAAATTTTCCCTTTCTCTTTAAATTCATCTCCTTATCAATTAGTTTTAATATATAAAAGTTCATTAATCCAAATATTTCAATAGTTTAGGTTATAATATTCTTAGAGTTTTAGTTTTTTAACATAATAAATCCATTATAATAGACGGTAAATTGAATGTGATTAACAAAATAATATCACATGGGAGTTTCTAAATAGGTGTGTAGTTATGCTTCATTGTAGCGAACTCGGTAATTATATTATTAAAACCATACATTACATTTTTAGTGTTATTACTCTTAGGAACATTTATTAAAAATCTAGAAACCACATAAAGTGATTACAAAGGGAAATAATTTCAAGGAAAACCTTGAAATATCAACAATACATAAAAATTTAAGCATTATCCTATACTAACAAAAAAACCTTCCAAATATCCATAGTGTTTTCACTAGTGATATATACTCCTAATAAACCATAAAATTACTAATGAAATAATCAAAAATAACTAAACCATGATATGATATAATCTATGAATCCCATAATCTTCTCTCATATATGTGGTGCTAAAACAGGTTTATTTAGCACTATAATTGATTGAATGTGAGATGATGCAATATTTATTTTAAAACATAACTAAATAATTATCATAATAAATCATAAAACATCTATAAATCCCAAGAACATAATGTTTACGGTCTTGGAAGATAAGCTACAGAGGAAACTTATTTTATGATACTGGTTACCACTACACAACATTTCAATTTCCACTAGATATTATTCTAGACCACCTCATGATTATAACAATATCTAAAAGAGTAGGAATGAAAATATATGAATGGGGTTATCATGAATTCTTAGTAGGGTATGTGTTATCAACATCTTATTAATTGTTAAATCATATGCATGTGATAAAAAATTAGCATGGGATAAATATCTTACTAAAAACATGAAACAATAAGATTTATCCATATTTCATGATGTAATGGATCTTATCTAAAATGAAACACATATATTATGGAAAAAATTGTGAAAAAAATAAATGTGGAATTACATAAAAATTTAACCCATAATTATTGATAATTCATAAACATAGGTATTGATAACATTTTGAACGTAGCTAATCTGCATTGTGTTCTCTCTCAATCTTTTAAAAACAAGTCATGTATATAGTATTAATGAGAAATATTTTATATATAGATAATATATTTAATTTCTATACTCAATATTATTAATATAATCTAAATTATGTTCTAACTCTATCATTTTAAATTTGATAATGAGCATTGTGTTCATGCTCAATCATGTGAATGTAGCTAATCTGCATCATTTTCACTACCAATCTTATGAACATAAATCTCCAGATCATGTTAATCCTCAATTTCCACACCTTATGAGCTATATAAAATTTACCAAGTTATATTATGTTGATATATAACCCCAACAATCAATATTCTATACATATCTATACCATATTAAATCAATAATTAAATATCATAAAAATTAGTGTTAGGAAGAATGTGTTTGTTAAACCATTAAAAAAATAACATAATATATATATATGAAATCATATGATATAAAACACATTTTAAAAAATGAATTATATCATAATAACATATTTTGAGTTATTAAATATTCACTTACTGAATGGAATATATTATATGAAAAATAGAAGTAAAAATATAAATGTATTAAAAAAACATTTTAAAACATTGCAGTATATATTAATCTAATCAATTTAATGCAATGAGAAGACATTTCAAAAAATTATTATAATGTGTTACAAAATAAATATCCATTATTTTATATACATATTATAAAAAATGTGGATTTTAAGATAAAAACAATTAATTATTGAAATATTGAAAACCATTTGAATATTTCAAAATGCTATATTTTGTAAATTTACATAATTAAAAGGATTAATAACCATTATTTTAAAATTAATGACTTGAAATATGAGTTTCATTAGTGATTAAAAAAATTTCCAACAGTAAGTGAGAATATTTATGGGATGTGAAAACATGTGTATAGTGAAAAAATCCTTTTAAAATCGAAATTAAAACTGAATGAATTTTCATTTTTGAAAAAACAATTGTTTAATGACCCATCTATCAATGAAGGTATAAATAATTATATGTTTGTTTAAATTTACATAAACTTCCTTTATAATTTTAAGAAATTGAGTCACATAGAAAACATGGGTGTCTAGGGCATGGTTGAATCCCAAAACCCTAGAATTTTGGAATGATTATTGGGAAAAAACATGAACACCCTATTTTTGTGGGTGAAAATATATTTTCTATTAATTATGCAATTAATATACATTTTATTTATTTTAATCCCATTGTCTAAATTATGGCCATCACGGTCTCCAGTTGAACTCTGAAACCTACCATTCTACGATTTGAGATGACTCCCATGTCCAGAATTCAAATCATGATCCATCAAAAGCATCATAACATTCTTGGAAGGAACTAAAATAAACTCCCTTCTGATATATTATTATACGTATATCCATTATGCTATTAAGGATTAATATATTTTTACCCTATTTTTAGTTATTCAGACAAGTACTTACATTTATTTCAACCTCCTCTAAATATGACATCGATATCGAGCCATGAGTCATCTATGACCACGTGGTAGGTGGTCTTGTCATTTTACTGATGAGTTTTTGTTTTTCGTAGATTTTTCAATATGTCAAACGCTATCTTTTGTTGGGCATCCAATTTTTATTTAGTTCCTAATATAAAATTCATCATAACACCTTTATAATCCCCTTTATATTCCTTTTTATTTGTTTATAAGATCTTTTCCTCATTTATGGACACCCTTTGGGTGTGCCATGTTCAATGTCCATCTTTTGTTATTTGTTTGGATAAATAGAGAACCTCCTGAGTGTTCATATTGTGTTAAAAAGTATTATTCTATCAATTATATAAATTTTAAATGATCCTATGTAGCACATATGTTATTTCACTGTCTTATAAATATTTTGGTTCATATAGGCAATTTCCCTTTTATTTTTGGAGCCTTCTAAATTCATTTATCAACCTTATAATTTAAATTTCCATGCATTGTCTAATTGAATGGAATTAATTAAATTTATTTCATTTTTCACGACGTATTACCCTTAATTAATTTAAACGAATTATATGATGTGGTATTGAATGTTGGATTCCTTACCTAAAGTTAATTAGTTGGATTAAATGAAATGGATTATGAAGGTTAGTAAGGAGAGATTGTTATTTAATCTTCTATTGAATGATTATAAGAAATTATAATGGATTGTTGTAATTTAAAATGATTATTTTGATACATGATATGTATTTCTTCATGTGTTATAATATAAATATGGTTATTTAATGATATAGTATGTGATATGATTGTAAGGGTTCTTTTGAGAAAGATTGTATCATTATCCCTTACATCAACTATTGATCATGACATCTCACACTATTGAAACTAGTTGAATGGTGTGATTAACGCTTTATTTCCCTTGTTTGGAGTGTCGAAATGATGAAACACTCACAATCTCGAGTTTTGATCATGGAATCTCCCACACATTATGATATGTAGGAAATTTACATTATTTGTTGATCGTAAAGGCTCATTAGACTGGTTATGGTTGTCTATGTTACAACCAGGTCTATCTATAAACTAGTACTCTAGGTATATGGAAACTTACGTCACACATATTTGGTTCATATAGGTGGATTAAATATATGAATAATATATATATATATATATATTACTATATATTACTATAAATTTTTTAACTGATTAGACATTCCTACTGATCATGAGTTGAAGCACTTTGAGCATGCAGGTGTCCTCTAAGAACCCGAGTGGCATGGATTTTTGTTTCAGCACTTCAATATTATTTCATTCATAACCCTACACTATTAAGGTACAAGATCATCTTTGATTACATAGAGACACAATTGGTGGTGGCCTAATGATATTTTATCTCACACACTTCTCATCCTTCCTTTGGTACCTCAGAAGAATATATGCATATATGTACAGATAAGGGAATACTCCCTACTACTAAACTATTATAGACATGACCTATTTTTGGATCATAAGAGCATAAGACTGAGCATATTCTTGATATTCTGGTGCATCAATATTTTCCTTTTTAAATTTTTGTATAGAATGTGTGTATATTTCTATCCCATATTCCCATTTTGTATATCAGCATGCCATTCAACCATCTATATGACATTCCCTAGAGGCATTTTATTATTATTCATATTCATAGTTATCTATTCTTCTGTCGATTTATTTATTATTCTTTCTATGTATATTTTTTCTTTCACTATTGATTCCTATATTTTTTATTTTTTGTTCCACTCTATTAAGATGGTATAGTTTCCCCACCATACTATCTTTATTCATTCACTACTATTCGTAAGCCTATGACCTACAGGGAAGCGCTCTTGAGGTTATATGACCTACCAACTCAGGACATGTGTTAAGTGGGTCTTAGTTCGGGACATTACAAGGTGGTATCAGAGACTTAATTTTTTCATTGTCTTAAGGATTTTGTATTAGACAAGAGACTAGGAGTAAAAGGAATTTGGAAATCACCCTATACCTAGATGTAGCTAAACCTTATGTATGGGAAACCGAAATTTCATGGGATGAGAAATTGTAGTTGTTGATTTTACCATTTATGGTTGATAAAAATTCACCATTGGGTGATGCACTTATTTTATTTTGTATTTATTATCGATATTATTGACATTATATTTCTTTACAAAGGCCAAATAAAATGAGGTATTTCCAATACATGCATCACTAAATGCATAATATGACAAAAATTCAATGTATTTATTTATGTCACGTCAATTTTTTGAATTAATATTCTTGTTACATCTTGTTGGAGCTTGGATTATGTATTTAATTATGATAACATTATTTGTAGGGATTGGAAGAATAATTAACACATAATGTGAATGGATTAACCTAAAAGTTTTTTCTCAAATAGTTCAAAGTAGGCACCTTAATCAGTTAATTATGGAACATTAATACATGAACCATGAGTAGCATGGGCTACAAAATATTATGTTATGGGTTATGTGGACACTATATTTTGATTAATAAGTATTGTGTTCCCCGGTGTATTGAAATTTTTATCCATCAAAATCAACCATTTAATGTTATTTAAATATTTTAATGAGTACAATTTAAAATCAAACATGATGTATATAGTAATAATATACCAGTTATATATATGAAACAATTACATAGATACAAACCCGACATTAATAGTGGGTAGTAGGGTATGTATTCTATTATTATGTACACTATGGTCTCTTCAACTTCTTGGACCTAGCATATAAAGCAAGAAAAGTGGCGTGATGATTTCATTATGAAGGTTGTGTACATGTTTCTATTTTCCAATATAAATCTTTCTAAAGTTGTTAAAATATATTTTCTGGAGTGTATTTTGAATTTTATTATCATATATCCATGTCATCTACTAGCAGTGCACCCTGAAGGTGATGACAACCATGCACGTGAGGTGGTGGGGCTTGAGATGATATTAGTTCCCCCTACAATGCCACTTATGGAACCCCATCGTGGTCCTGAACTGAGAACCAATTCCTATTTCCAAGAGGGTTTTCTAAAAATGTTATAGATTATGAAATGTCTTGTCCAACCATCGCCAAGTATAGAAGAGTTGACTCAGCAGTTCCATTAGTATCACCATCACACCTTTTGTGGGATAGCGGAACACGCGATGCTGAATCAGGGCTCGAAGATATACATTGTATATTTGGGAATCTAGAGATTACCTCGGAGTTTAGGGTCAGACATGTTTGATATATGCTATGTGATTATACTAAAAAGCTATGGGATGGTATTATCTATGAAGATCGACATAGAGATATGATCTGGTCAGATTTCCATAAGATATTCTATGACTATTTCATTCCCTAGACATCGAGGTCAAAGAGAGATAGATATTTCATGAACTTGTAGCAGGGAAGTATGTTGGTTATGGAATACTCTACTCAATTCGTTGAGCTGATCAGTTTTATCCTACTCTAGTGGGGATGGTATTTTGACTGCCAGTCTATTAAAGGATGGGTTGGTTGGTATATTCTAATTGATCAAAAGTCAATGTGATCAAGTTGACTACTATATCTAAAATACTAAACTAGACCCTCAATACAGAACAAATTTTGAGGGGATTTGATGGTGTAAGTCAGAGCTATTCGGTAGTTAGATCTATTTGTACATCTTCTCTTGGGATAAAGAGGTTCTATGAGGTCACTCATGAAGGTAGTAGTAGTCAATCTCCATATTCTGTTATCTTTAGAATATCTCATCATTGTGAAAAGCTAGGAAAATCAAATAATCAGTGCTTACAAAACCTAGTGGAGTGTAGAGTCTGTGGATGGATAGTACATGTTCAAAATGTCTACATAACCATTCCATAAATTCCAATTGAGAAGTGATCTACTAATAACCCCATAACAAGAGAATGTCTGGTAGGATGAAACTAGGTGGGTGGGTGGAACACTATTGGTCATTCTAGATGAGGAGGATGCCAAGGAAGAGGTAGTCAAAAAAATGATTCTCCATTCCAACAAAGTAGAAATGCTCATGGTAGTGAAGCAATTACTCTGGGCCACAGTAGAATCTACTAACATGAATCCAACCAATGCTAATTTTGCAGAGCATCATCCCATCTACTTTAAAAGGTACTGTATTAGTAGCATCCACTATATCCCCTTATTTATTTTACACTTTCATGTCTCACTCATTTATATATGAGGAAATCATAGTGATTATAGTCCATAATATTGATAAATTCTATAGTTTATAATGATAAAAACACTATTAGGTATCCGATCAGTGGGTGTTCATCACTGGAAGGATTGTCTCCTTTAAATAGGAGGATAAATTTTTATGTGGAATCTTTTCATCCATGACGTGATGAAATTTTATGTAATCATTGTGATGGGATTCTTAGTTCCTTATTGATCCCATAAAGACTGTTATCTTCATAGTTTAAAATTGATATCACTAGAGGGAGGTAGAAATTTACATTATGTAGAATGTGACGGGCAAGCTACATGACCCGGACCCGAGCATAAATGGTTGGTTGTCTGACAACTATGATTGGTAGTCCATTCCTAGATGTATAGGGGTTTTAACCCATAATGTTTCCATCTGTAGTGGATCATTTTAGGTATTTCATTCTTGATTACTTCTCTAGTGTACCTTGTGTGTGATTGGTAGATTTAACCAATGAGATTGTGTTAGGAGCACCCCCAGTGACCATTACTCCTTATAGGATGACACCTATGGAGATTCTAGTGTGAAGGAAGTTATTAGAGGATTAGGAGGAAAATTATTTTATGTAAAGAACAACTTCTACTTATGGTTCACCAATCCTTGCTTACAAAAAGGTAGACTGTACCACAAAACTCTATGTGAATTTCCATTCCTTAAACTATCTCATGGTAAAGAAATAATATCCAATACTAGGAATAGAAAACATATTTGATCATCTCTAAGGAGTGAATGATTTTTCAAAGATTGATTTGAGTTTGTGTTGTCAGTATGAGCATTTCAGTTCATCATACATACCTAGAATATTTTTTACTATTATCTATGGAATATATAAGTACCTGTTCATTCTGTTTGGACTCAAAAATGAACATATAGTCATTACTGATCTAATTAATTGATTTATTCACCAGTATCTATATTAATTCATGGTAGTCTTTGATGAATACAACATAGTGAGTTCCTAATCCAGATCCAACCATGCCAACCATTTTAAGATCGTGTTGTGTACAATGAGAGAGAATCATATATAAGTTATTCTAAACAAATGCATCATTTTGATTGACAAAATCAACATCCTAGGTCATAACATATAGTAATTGGGAGTTTAAATAGATCCATAAAAAGTGATCACATAGTTTCTTAGGGGGATTCCAAGAATAATTTTTATATTTGGGGATTATTGGTGATATCTGGATATTACATATGGTTTATATATGATATATCAATCCATGAAGCACTACTTATAGGTTGAACTATGAATGGTGTAAAATTAATATGGTTAGAAGCCTGTGATGAAGCATTTCAAGAGTTGAAGGGTCATTTAAATTCATCACTCATACAAATTCTCCTAATGTTATGAATGATCTATAAGGTATACAATGATGTATTGGGTATCGGGCTTGGAGATGTTCTGACGTATGGATGCAAGCCATGGGTACATGTCTTTTTAGTTGAGGCATCATGATTGGAATTACTCGATTCATGACCCCGATCTATCCATTTTAGTTTATTAACTACTCTTTCATATACATTATCTACTTGGATAGAATTTTTTTGTATTCAATTATCACAAAATTGTTAGGTAAATCATTACACCATGAGATATGAATCTCAATAAGAACATGTGGGTTGAGTACCTATATTCATTTGATTTTGACATCTCCTACACACCTAGAATGTAAATATAGTATTCAATGCTCTTAGATACAATACTCAGACTCAGATAGTTCTTGAATATAGTGGTGAATGGACCTATTCTCAGATATACATATTATGGTTCAAGAGCACCATGGATAGAATATCCTCTCATCCCTTGTATTGACCACTACTCCTCTTGAATGGGTAATAATGATGTGACTATCTAAACATGAAGGATTGTCATAATTAAAAGTGTTTCAGATGAGGATGCGTCTACTTGTTGGACTGTGGATGGGGATGATACTCTACTATTCCATGGGCATGTATGGTACCAACAGAAATCATAAAATAGATGTTGTGGGAATTTCAATCCCTCTCCATTGGAAGATAAGAAAGTAATACTTAAATGTATTGAGATTTACGACCCCAGTATTGGTGGTCTAGTAAGAAATGTGATATTAATGTAATCAATTCTTGGTGTTCCACTTTTCATCATGTGATATAAAAACATTAGCATCAGGAGGGGATTTTATTTCTATTTTCCATTCCCAAAAAGAAGTGGGATGATGTTTCAATGGATTTCATGACTAGTATACCCTGATCCCCTCAGGGAAATGATACAATGTGGGTTTTCATTGATCTTTTAAAGAAGGTCACAAACTTCTTTCCAATGGGAGAGACCTTCTCAGTAGATGAGCGAGGAAGGATGTATGTTATGGATGTTGTACAAATCCATCGAGATACTCCTTCTATCATTTTTTAATGAGATGAAATCTTGATGTTGCAGTTTTGGAAGGGGTTTCATAAGGCCCTGGGTAAACAGTTTCTTGCGATCATTACGTGAAACCCATAGAACAATGGAAGAACAGAGCATTTGAATAATATTATAGATGAGATGCTATATTTTTTCCTCAAATTTTGGGGTTCGTGGGAGAAAAATTCCCCTCATTTATTTTTCCAATAATAGAAACTTTCAGAAAACCATCAAGATTCCTCCTTATGAGTCATTATATGTCATACTTTTTGTTCACTATTATGCTAGATAGTGGTAGGGGACACATCTCTTTTTGGTCCCCATCACATTCAAAATAATACAATTAAGGCCCAGTAGATCATAAAGTGCATGATGACATATTAGTCTAGAAAATAGTCATATGCCAACTGACACTGGTGAAAAATCTTGTTAATGATCAAATACTAGGTTTTCTTACTAGTATCACCCATGTTTATACATAGAGATATTTAAAAACAGGGTAAGATCTCATTGAGGAGCATTGGACTATTATTGTTTGTGAAATAAATCAGACTAGTAGAGTACGACATGGAACATTCTCACAGATAATTATATATGAAAGATGTCTTCCATGTATCTCATATTTTACAATATTATTCAGGTCCTTCACAAGAATTTTTGACTGATGAGGCTGAACTAGATAAATATTCTTCCTTATAAAATTATCTTATTCATATTGTTGATTGTAGAGAAAAGACGCATTGAGGTAGGTCAACTGCTTTGGTATGGGTGATGTGGAAGCAAAACCAGGTACAAGATGAGACATGGGAATTAGAAGTAGATATATGAGCTCATTATCTAGAACATTTCACTAACAGTACCTCTTGATCCTTAGAAGGCCAATATGGGGATGAGTTGTTTTATCTATTGGATTTTGTGACGAATCATCCTTCCATGATGATATATAACATTTTCTTTGTTTAAAATCATTTAAATGGACCTTATAATGTCGACAGATTGTGTCATATAGGTCATGAGGGTGGATAGGGATTTTTCAGATCCTAGAACCCTATTATTTTTGAATTAGGATCGGGACACATGATTTGTATAAACTATTTTCCCCAGCCCACATCGTATCCACTAACCGTGCGAGGAGAAATAGAGGTGTTGTAGTAGCTGCACGGTTTGTCTAAAACCATGCATCGTTAGGTACACAACATTTTAAAAAACTTCAAACCTTTGAAATTTGGATTTTTCTTGGTCTATCCACAATTAAATAAACAGTGCTCCCTAAGGATGTGAGGTTTTTCCTTAAGTAGTGTCATGATCATGTTTTGTGCACAATTTTCCAATGTGTGCTGAAAAACCATCCTTCCTTTATTCTGAGGGAGAAAATTACATTTTTTACCTTAACTAAATAATAAACATGAATTTTCATTCTTTTTCACCCATTCTCTATTAGAAAGTCGTCTCTTCCTCCTAATGACCTCCCAAACCTCCCAAACTAGGATTTGGGATAACTCTCATGTCCAGATTCGAAATCACATTATGCCAGAACCATATGATTTGTTTATTTAACAAATAAAATCTTATACAATCATATATAAGTTTATCATTGTATCCATATCAATATTTAGGTAAAAACATTCCCCTTTTTAATGGAGTTTTACTATTTCATATATTTTATCCAATATAATAAAAATGTGAGGTTGATGTCAACTGAGAAACAATATTGGGGTTCCATCCAAACAAACACATAGCCCGACTTGGGGCATGGTCCAAAAGGCATTATTGATCCCCATGGAATAGCAACTAGTACATGGATATCAACAATATACCTCGGTAATGATTTTACCCATCTATGAAGAAAACAACAACTCATAAGAAAAATACATCACATAACTTTTAATCATAAACAAAAAAGATAAAAAAATCATACTAAATGTTTTACAACATTATCCAAAAACCAACAGTAGCACAATGGAAAGGGATCAAACTAAACATCCCAAAAAAACTCCATGTAACAGGAGAGAAATATCCCTCAATCCACCACCACCAACACCTACAATAAGTGGAACACTGAAAACAAAATCCACCATTGCAACCACATAATATCTTTCATTTAACTATTTCATATACAAAAATTTATACATACACCTAATGGTGAATATATTGTGTGAGAGAAAACCACTTAGGATTACACTCTAAAAATTTATTACATTCTATAAAATTGGAAGATATATTAATCGTCATATATTTATAATAGCCTTGGAATTATTTATATAGTAAAAAAATTAAAGAAAACTTTTTAAGAAACACATTTAATGAAATGCACATCACAAAAGAATCATGATTTGAAACAAAAATGTACATAGGGTCCACTATATTCCAACTGTTAGAACCACATCACAAAAGAATCATGTCACATGAGGGAACCATAGTAATTCATAGTACATAAATAGAATGAGTGGGACCCTATGAACATTATATCATGTTGTTCAAAATTCTCCAACAAAAACCAACAACGTTCTCGTGAATGAGCTAGTAGAGGTGATCTCATCCCAAGGTCTGGTGGGATACATATAAAAAGATAAAACAAATAATGTTCGCATGAATGATCAACTAGATGGGACCTCATGCTAATGTCTAGTGGTCTCTGATCATATCACATGTTTAGTTATTGATGTAGCGTCAGTCCCTCTAAGATAATCCATGCCTCAACATCTTCTGAATCAACTAGCGTACTAGTTCTTGTTCACCCACCTAAATACTATGGATTTACTTTGTTCTAAAATTCCTTTTCATATATCACATAAATTATCAATTTCACACAAACATTTGATGCATCATGAACACACATGTAAATCACCACATTCATAATTGACATTTATCAAATGATAAAGGATCAGTTGGAAACCACCATTTTCTATAAATAAAACAAGTTTTAAATTTTTACACACACCAAAACCATTTAAAAATACATTATTAACCACTTCCATGATTCATAAATCACATTTAGAAACATCATATGAAATTAATACATGAAATACATCCTTTCCCATGGGAAAATCCACTTTCAAATCCATACACAAACCAAATCCATTTTAAAACATTTTTTACATCACATGTTCAATTCACAAACCACATTTTAGGCACACAAAAAATAATCATACATGGAACAGAACAATATCTTTTAGAAAAGCAACATTAATCACATTTTCACCTTCAAATCCCTCAAAATCACTTTTAGCACCATTCACGCAAATCCTAGAACACATTCAAGAATCAATATAATGAATCACACATGAAACATAACCATTTATCTTTAAGAGTAAAACTTTCATCACATATGAATCAAGAAACCATTTTGAAAACATGATTCAAATGACAAAAATAATTCATTAATCATATTTAAGAAACCGATAAAGCATGAAAAAATCATCTAATAATGTAAAATCATGGAACAGCCTACCTCACACTTGGAAACTTCTAGAAACTAGTGGAAAAAAAACAACATCACCCCATGATATATTATAAAGAAAATATTTAAAAACAACCATTATGGTTTCCCCCAACAACACACAATAGAACCCTAATTAGGCCAAACAACCCACTGTAAATTGGAACCCCTTGACGGAAGGAGAGAACCACATGAATTAGGGAGAACCGAATGGAGAAATGACTTATGTGGTGATTACTTAAAAATAAAAAACAAAACCACAAAAATATTGAAAATTAAAGGCTATATGAAGATTTCGATGAAGCTCACAAGGATGAAAATACAATAGGGTTAATATTAGAGTCATTTTAAGGTTAAATAAGAAGAGGTAACAAAAGTAATTTTTCCATTATTAATGACCAATAGAGGTCACACGGTTAGCCTACATGATTTTCCAAACATTGTTGAAACCATGAATCCCTCACTATATAAGAGAAACATACCAAAATTTATCCTTCATGGTTTCCAAACCATGAAGAAATTATGTGGTTTCCTCTATCCAATTGGAAAACCTCCATAGTTTTTCCTTGGGTCTTGAACACAGTTTCCCCAAACCATGCACCAACCATGTGCCACCAGCTACCGAACCTAATATCTCTATTTTTATACAAAAAATATTTAGAGACTAAAGAATAAACATAGGGAAAAAAATAAGCAATAGAATTCCTAAAAAAACAATGAATGTAAATATTATCCCCTCTGTGAAGACAGTCTGCCCCTAGAATGTCACTCCAAAGAATGTGCAAATAACGAGAACGATTTCACCTCCTCAACCCAATACTTCCACCCCTAGGTCTCATTCTCATCACTATTATGATTAAAATAATGCAAAACAATAGAATAGTATTCCAATGAAGAATGATTCTCCTAAAGAAATAAAATATGTACTAGCCACTCAAACACCTAAAAATCATTCTCTAACATTAACACCTCTAAATTCATAACATGATACAATAAAATACTATATTTTTTCAACTAAGATACGTGGAACATGTCATGAAAGGGTATAAACTAGGAGGGAAAAGATAACTAGTATTCTACCTTACCAATTCACTCAGTTATCTCAAAAGGTCTGACATACCTCAGTGATTGTTTCCCTTACATACCCAAATTATTTTGGCCAAAGCTAGCCGCCACATTATAGAAAACCTGGTCACCCATGAAAAAGTAAAATGCTCGGAACATCTCATCATTATAAAACTTATTTTGGATCTATGTTGTCAAATAATATTGCCAAACCATATTTATTTTTCCAATTGTTTCTTGTATATGTCTTGGACCCATCAATGAGGTCTGAAACACCTCATCCCAACACAAAGGATATTTTTATATAATACTGTAAAGAACCATAAAGTGATCCATTCGAAATAATTATTGAAAAAATTTATTATAATTAAACCTAACTAATTACAAATGACTATCCCATAATACTTTGGAATCTAAAACACATTCATGGAGAATGTCATCCAAAATATGATTTTCCCGCTCTGTATAACCATCCCTCTGAGGATGGTATGGTGTGCTATACTAAACATGTGACCTCATCAACTTCTAAAGGAATTATCAAAACAATGAGGTAAAATTGGAAAGGTAACTGTCTGAAAAAAAAAATTATGGTGCACCATAAATCACTACTATTTCTTGAACATACAACCAACCCAAGTCATCCACTTTGCATGAATCCCATATTTTCATGGAGTGGGGTGATTTGTTATGAAAATCAATCACTAACCAAATATAATTTAATCCTCGTGGTGTATGAGGTAATCCAACAGTAATGACAATAGTGATTATGTATCACTTCCATATAGGAATGGGTAGTGGGTGAAACTTACTGGAGGGCCTCTACTGATATTTATTCACCTAATGACATGTATAACACTGGGATACACAGTTTGCTGAACCATTAATCATCCTTGGTCACCAAAATTACTGACTCACATCATAAAAAAATTGCTAGAAACATGATGAATGGCCTACTAAGACTTGTGGCATCACCACCTTATTCAATGAGAACATCACCATGAAGTGAACACTAATGAAAAAAACATCCCCCATTAAGCAATGACAATTCATAAGGAAATTCCTCATTGGTTAAATAATATATATAATATAGTCACAACTCATCACTAATATTCCCATTTTGAATCAACTCTTGAATGGAAGGATTTGGATGAAATCTAGCCAAGAACACACCCCCATTATTCTCCGTGGTCTTGAGATGCAGCTGGGAGTAAAACACCAATCAAGGTCAATTGATCCCTCAAATCATTCTACTATGGCAATGGATCATTCCTACCTAAGGAATATTTAACCACACCTCCCTTTCCTGGGATACACAAGATATCAACATCAAACCCCTTGTGGTACTCAACCTAATGATGCTCCTCAAACTCATATCATTATAGGAGAAAATGTATGTCATGCTCTTATGATCAGAATAAACCACAAACATTCCCCAAAAAAAGATAATGAATTCCTGACTTCAAGTAATTCATCACCACCATTAATACCAGGTAATTGGTTGGGTAATTGTTTTCATGTGTTTCAAGTTATAAGGAACCAAAAATTATCATATGCTCATATTTTTATCATCACACACTCATCAAACATACTTCGGATATTACGATAAACCATGTATCGCTTTCTAGATTCCAAAAAAACCAAAATAGGGGTTGTGTTAAACCACTTATTAATCTCATAAATGGGTTATTAGAAGTCTAAAATCATTGATAACATCACCCAATTCTAGGTAAGCAAATTAATGGATGAAGCAATCTAACTGAAATCATGGAAAAAATGCATGTAATAACATAAAGGCCCAAACAAATCATTATCTCAAAATCATTATTCATCTATTCTAATGAAATTAATGCACTCATCTCCTCAAGTTCCATAAAAACCCCCCGTTCCAAGATCACATGGCCAAGAAACTTAACTATCATAATATAGAATGATCACACTGAATGGTTTTCATATAGATAATGATCCAGAAGGGTGCATATCAAAATCCTCAAATTTTCACCCATGTTCATCCTTGGTCCTAGAATAGACCAGGATTCCAGACCTGAATACCACAAAAAAAATATTCGAGATGCTGACGGAACACCCTATTAATAATCACCATAAATACAATTTGAATATTCATGAACCTAAAAGGAGTGACAAAATACTTAAAATGGTTGTACCTACATTGGAATTTGGATTCAAGAACATCCACCACTATAACTATAACCTTGTGATACCTGGAATGTAAATCGATATTTGAGAACCAATATCCCCCTTAATAATATTGAAAATGTCATTAATAAATGGTTAAGGGTACTTTTTATTGATTTTTACCTTATATTCTAGTAATAAAAACATAATCCGAGATTTTCATTTTCCTTTTTCAAAAAAAATACAGGGGTTTCTCATGGAGAGACTCCCGTGATAATGAATCCTTTGTATTCCAAATCACCTAGATGTATCTATAATTCCCTCAACATGTTAGGGTCCATAAGGTATGAGGTAGGATATATATATTGTGTTCCCAATTCAACATCTATGGTGAACACCACATTCTGGTATAAGGGAAAACCTAAAAAGTCATCTAGAAATACATCTGGAAACTAATTTTCCATAGGAGGTAGTCCATGCTCAGGAGAACCATCATCATCATCCAAAGTGAGTGAAACAAACTAAAAATGTGGTTTTCCAATTTCAAAAGTGGAATTATAGAACATACCGACTTGGGATCCCAGTCTCCATTAAAAACCAGGGTACTTCCCTCAGGCTCCACAAAAGTCACTCGTTTTCAATAACATTAAATGTGTGCATTGAAACACAACATTGAATACATACCAAGAATCATGTCAAAGAGGTTCATTTCCAAATCAATGAAATACAATTCCAGATCGACCCCTTACATGATGAGTGCACAAGACGAAAACCTGAATCATTACTCACACTTCTTACCAAGCTGAGTCACCAACTCCATCAAATAATGAATAAGATCTGTTGGAAAATTCAACACTTCCAAAATACGAATTCAAATAAAATAATTATATTAACCATTATTAAAAATAACAATAGATAATGATAACACAATAAGAATGGTTCCTCAAACTATAAAATACATTATGTCTGATTCAATTAGTGCTTCATCCATAGCAAGAAGTTGACTTGTATCGTCCAGATACAGATAAAGAGAACTGACTGACATCACTACCCTAAATTGACTCTTCGTAGAAGAAAATATATCCTGAATTCCATGACGTCTAAACCAAGATCCTATTGTTCGGGATTTTTCTGACTAGGCTATAATCCCATTGCAAGATATAATTCTTGAATCACTCTCATTTGTGTGCGCCATCCTGAAATCATATTTCGAGTGCCCCAAAGCTCCACAATGATGGTAAGTTATTGTAGGAGACGAACACACCGATCATAAATACCTTGTATTTAAATACTTATGAAACACAACTATCCTAGAACCTGAATCCATATACAAATATATCATGGAAGGATGTCATGAACTATAAAATACCCTCTTATTATTCCCATCATGCTTTATCTTCTTCCCAGAAAAACTGCCATTGTCCACTATTGAAACTTCTACATAGAAACTATACATTCCTCTTTGATCAATTATTACCACCATGAAAAAGATCAACCACATAGTTATATGTATTAAAATTGAATAGGATGTCATGGGATTGGATTTTTGGTCACATCCCCATCTCAATCATTTGATCCTTGAAAAACTCAATAAAATGACCTCGAGTGCTAACTGAACCAACTTAGTGAAATAGTTATCATACCACATCACTGTGTGATCCCCTTGATGAAGATCCAAAAAATCTCAGGGCATTATAAGGGGAAAATATCAGGAAACTATTTCTCACTAAAGGGATCCTTAAAATATTTTCAACTCACCTACTCATGAGTTCTATATTGATCCATTGAATCCCACCACATCTGACTAGGACCTTCCCACATGAAAAAATCACAATTCACCCTGACATCCTCATGAGTGTCTTGAAAATGAAAAATTATCTCAATATTATCAAGAAAAAACTCATATTACGGGGGATCCATAATAACCTAGAAAAAAGGAGTCTTATTTGTGAGTAACTTCTGAGCTTTATCCTTTCACCTATCTGGTTTGGATTCTCTAACATGCGTATGACTACAACCCATTACATTTTCCAATGTTTGGTTAGCATGAACTTATGCTTCTTCAATCCTCTGATCAAGTGATGAGGGATAACTCATTCTATAATCTCTCTATGGTTTCAAAGGAAATATCATAGCATGAATCTTTCTACAAAATGAAACAATAAAAAGTAAAAAATCGTTAACAAAACAATCCATGGACATTATAAAATTTCTTAACAACCAATGAAATTCAAAAAACATCAATAAATTAGACAAAAACATAATTAAAACATTAATAAGAAAACCACTTCACCCACACCCAGTGTCCATAAACTATTTATAGAATGTATGTATTTCATGGGGAAAAATTAAGAGAAAATTCCCAATATCCCATGGTAACTCGAGTCCTGTCACGAGGTGTGTTGGATAGTCACCTCTCACACAACCAGAACCAGAAGCCCCAATAATCTGAGATCCTATCTATCAAGACTCTTCCTAAATAACTTGATCTAAAAAGAGAGTAACCACCTCTAATACCATTTCAACATGAACCTAGATGGTGTTTCATCCAAACTGACACCCAATTGAACCCGTCACATGGCCCGAAGGGCATTCTTGATCCATATGAGTTATAAAATGGTCCATGGGTATCAAAAATACACATTTAGAATGATTTAAACCATGTGTTAAACAATAAAATCCCATGAAAACAAAACATTCCATAATAGGTAGTCATAAAAAATGTGTATTCAAAAAAATTTAGATTCAAAGATTCACAATTTTAACCAAAAAAAATTTAAAAAAATGAAAAGGGAATAAATAAGACATCCCAGAAACATACATGTAACAATAGGGCCATCAGCCTCAAGCCACCAATACCAACACCTATAAGAAGTGGATAACTCAAGATTAGATCCACCATCACCACCAAAGAACATATTTCCTTTACATGGTTCATTCATAACAATGTTCACATACACCCGAAGCTGTATGTGCGGTGTGATCCAATGCCATGTAGGATGCCACCCAAAAAAAGGATTCAATACTATAACATTATACACCAAATTAACCGTCAAATACTCATAAAAAAATTTAAATTGTTATAATAGAAACACTTTATGGAAGAAATTTTCAGGATATAAATTTAAATAAAACCTATTCTCAAATGAATATTTCTTTGAAACAATAATGTACACAAGGTCTATCATATAAAAATCGTTATCTCCTCATCACAAAAGCATCATATCACTAGAGATCCCCAAGAGAAGTATATATATTTAACTGTCACAAGTGGGACCCCATAGACCTCCTACCGTAGTGATCAAAATACTCCGACCAAAAACAATATTATTCTTATTCACAAGACACTAGGTAGGATCTAATCCCAAGTTCTAGTGGTCTCAATATCTTATGATGAAATAAAAAATTCCACCATTCATGAGCCACTAGAGGGGATCCACTCCCAATATCTAGTGGTCTTTGGTCATATCAACAATTTGGTTAGTTTTGTAGCATCAACACTTCTTGAAGAATTCAGGCTTCTTCCTCTTTCGAATAAACTAGCATACTAGTTCAAGTTTAGACACCTAGAAAACATAGATTCTCTTTGGCTCAAATTACATTTCACATATCACATAAATCATCACTTTCGCACAAACATGACAATCATCCTCAACATACATGGAAATCACCACTTTTAAAATACTCTTTTATCCAACGATCAAGTCTCACATGGAAACGACCATTATCCTTAAAAACCGAATTTCAAATTTTACACTCAGCAAAACCATTTGGAAATAAATTTTACACCACATTCATGATTAATAATACCAATCCAGAAACATCAAATGAATATAACACATGAATTCTAACCATTCCCATAGGAAAATCCCCATTCATGTCCACAAACAAACCAATTCCATATTAATGTGTTCTTCACATAACTTTTTCAATTCAAAATACAAATTTAAGGTACAGAAAAAAGAATCTCATATGGAACCCAATCCATCTATTTTATAATACCGACATTCAACACATTTTCTCATTAAAATCCCTTTAAAAACAGATTTCGTATATTTCACAAAAAGAATAGAACACATTCAGGAACCACTAAAATAAATCACATACGAAAAATATCTATTTTCAATTAGAAACCCATATTTCCTCACATATACATCTCTAAACCTTTTTAAAACTTGTTTCAAGCCACAAAACAAATCTACGAAACACATTTAAAAAAAAATTAAGCAACAAAAATCGTCTAATAATGTAAAATCGTGGAACCACCTACCTCACACTACGAAACTTCCAAAAACCAGCCTAAAACCACAACCGCACAACCAAGAGATTGTATAAAGGAATTATTAAACAACAACCATCATTATTTCACCCATAAACACAATATCTAACCCTCATTATCCCAAACAACCTACTGGAAAAGGAAAACCCTGAAAGAGTGTGAGAAACCCTAAAATATGGGAGAAACCAAGGGTAAAATGATATACATGATGTTTTCTTGATAAATACACACCAAAAAACCTAAATAATGATGCTCAAAGGTACCATGAAAGATCAGAGGAAGATCCCAAGGATGAAAATCCCATATGTTTTGAATTAGAGGTGTTTGAGGGTAAATCTAAATTGGGAAAATGAGTAAAATTTCCATTTTTAATGAAATTTATATGTATCATGATTACCCTGTATGTTTTTCAATACCATGTGGCAATAGTGTTCTCCTCACTATCAAAGAGGAACGTGTCACATGGTTAGCCTCTACAATTTCCCAATAGTGTGAAAATTCTGTGATCTCCTTTTTCCAAGAGGAATTCATCCACATGGTTTCATTGGGTATTGCACATGGATTTCCAATATTGTGCACCAACCATGGAACACATACTAATGAGTTTAAAATATCAATTTTTCTTCAACAAATTTTTATGAAGCTGGAGAATAAACACATGGAAAAAATAAACATAAGAGTAACTCCAAATGAAATCATTGGCATGACATATATGTCCTTGAGGTAGGTGGTCTCATCAATTTCCCCATGATTTTTTCTATTTCGTATCTTTTTCATTTCCCCCCATGTTGTTTTTTTTCTGAGATTCCCATTTTTGTCGAGTGAATCATATAAAACTAATCACCACATCTGGATAAACCCCCTTTGATTCTTTTATAGTAGTTGATAATATGTTGATATCACTTATGGAAACTCCTTGGGTGTTTCATGTTTAATTACCCTCTTTGGTTAACTGTTCAGATAGTCATAGCACCTTATGGTTTGACATCATGGCTTATAAATTGTTTTTAATCAATTATATAAATGTTAAATGAAACCCATGACCTTTTAAGTTCTTGGATTGTCTTATAATGGGTTTTTTACAAGTATGTAACTTCCCCATCATTGTTGGAACCTCCTAAATGACCCTATTAACCTTATAAATTTAATTTCCAAACATTTTATAATTGAATGGAATGAATTGAATTTATACGGTTATTCATGATGGTTTTCCCATCCTTGATTAAATTAATTGGATCATATGGAATGGTTTTTAAATGATGTATTTATTCAATTAGATGAATTATTTGGATTAAATGAAATATATTGTGAAGGTTAATATGTCCACCATTGTTGTTTAATCCTCTATTGAATTCCTAATATGGATTGTAATGGCTGGTTGTAACTGAACATGATTATTGATATATATGAGTGGTATTGCCTCATGTATTACAATATAAATATGTTTATTACATGATAGAGGATGTGGGGATATGGTGAGGGTCATGTTGAGCCTGGTGATATCACGACCCCTTGCATCGGGAATTGAGCATCACATTACACCTTTGTCGCTAGTTGTATGGTGGTATTTACGATACACATACCTTGTTTAGAATAATGAAATAATGGGACACTCACCATATTGATTGATAGACATGGAATATCCCACTCATTATAAGATTTATGGTGTGTAAACTATTTCTTGATCTTATAGGCTTGTTAGACTAGTTATGGATGATGGAGTTATGCGCATGTCCATCTATCAACTTGTATTCTAAGTATATGACCACTTATATCTGCATATAATTGGTTCATATAGGTGGATGATATATATGACTATTCATGATAAAATATTACTCTATATTTTGACTGATAAAAATTCCTCCTAGCCATGAGCCGATGCAGGTAGAGCCTCCAGGTATCCGCTAGGAACCTGAGTATGCTGGTTATTTATTTTATCACTTTTCTATTATTGTATTCATATTTGTACACTATTTAGTTACGAGAATCTCTTCAATTACATATATACACCATTTTGGTGGCCTAATGAGATATTAACTCACACATTACTCAGGATGCCTTTGGTACTGGATATGATTATATTATTGGAGGAACATATAAGGGAAACTACCATGTTACTAGAATATGATATTCTTGACCTATACATGTAGAAAGAAGCAGTGGTCGGAGCATATTCTTATGATGCTAGTTGATAACATTTTTCTTTTTTTTTTAATTTTTTATATAAAGTTTTGTTATGTTATTTTCCATTATTATCCTTTTTATATCATCATTCCATCCATACATTTATATTAAAATTCATACTATTATTTTATTTTTATTCATTTTTTTAGATATTTATTTCTCCGGTTCATTATTTATTATTTTTTTTGTTTTTATTATGGTTCTATTATTGTTTATTACTATTTTTATCTATTGTTCCACTATTTTAAGAGTGTATAATAGCCCAACCCTACCCTCATTACACCCTCACTACTAGTCATAAGCCTCTAGTGCATAGGGAGGCACACATGAGTCCATTTGACCCACCAACTTGAAGAACATGATGAGTGGATCCCAGATAGGGATGTTAGAAATTAATTTATACATGATATAATATATTAGCATGAAACATAATATATATATAATTGTAAGGTAAAATAATACATAATATCAGTATAGGATATAGTTGATCAATCATGAAACGTAAAAGTCCTATATGATTTCCTATAACCTATGGAAAATTTTGACTCATGAAAACCCTATATAATTTGAGGAAAATTTAACTCAAAAACTAACGAAATATATATGGATTTAAATAAATATACAATCACTACTAATTATTGGTATTCTGTGAAAAAAATTAAAATTAAGGAATATATTACCCATTAAAAATAAATTAATTACAGAATATAGGGAATGTCTCTAAGAAATGAAATTGATACCAAAATCCTTATAACAATAGAATATTTCAATTAAAAACCACATGTAAAAAATAATATATAATATAACCACGAATATAGTGAAATAGAAAATAAATATGTTAGAAAATGTTAAATGTTAAATAGATAATCCATTGTAATGAATTTTAGTATATATTTATAAATATGTTTGTTGTGGTGAAAATTTGAGACATGAAACCCATCACATTATATCTACATTATCAAAATATATTCTACCGCCAATATTATAGATATATAGGTTTTTAAAACATATATATTATATTTTTATGATTAATATTCAATACACAACACACACAAATTCATGAGTATCACAATTGTATAGTGCCTTTGGAAGCTTATAAACATAAAACTTTAGTTCATTAGAGTTATACATCATCTCCCACATAGTTCATCATAACTATAACCCTTAATATATATATATATATATAATTATTAATATAGTCATAATGTAGAGAAAAAAATCATAAAAATAATGATATAAAATTCTTAGTAATGGTAAACAAGTGAAATGATTAAGATTAATATGAGAAAAAGGCTCTAAGAAAATCAGCATTACATAGGAAAACAATACCATGTATATCAAAGATTAAAATCATAGTGAATGAAATAAATATTATATTTAAGAATAAATAATTCATAATAAAATAATGAAAAATGATCCATGAGATTATAACATAGATATAATACATGTAATTATGAAAAACACAAAAATCATACAACATAATTTCTACAACAGTCAAGGCTCACTACTAAGTCTATCATAGTGGAATGGGTTCACTACCAAAAGAATTGTAGTATTAAAGTATCAATCCCAATACTATCATATTATAAAAATTATTTCACAAATCTAGGTTCACTCACCATTCCATTCTAATTTATCTTATAAGATTTCATTTTTTACCCAATGCATTAGAGGTGGACATAGGTCCCATGAGTCACATAATGAAAATCATGCATACATCTTCCACATGACCATAAAACATTCATAATATTTGAACCAACTAAAAATAATTGGTTTTATAAATATTTCACTATAGAATAACTTTTGGAAAATAAAAAAGGTTTCATAATCATTTCATCATTTCATCATAGAATTTCTAGAGGAAAAAGAAGTTGTTTTAATAAACATCATGTCATCGTAAACATAGACCATAAATAATAAATATGCTATAATTGGATAACATAAAAATTCAAGAATAAATAACATAAATAGATTTCATATTAGACATAGAATTATTTTTGAAAGATCGCATAAGGTATTCCTTGATGAAAATAAACATTCCACATTAAAACCACAATTTTTAAAACATAAATCATTCTGAAAATAATTTTATTTGAAAATATGATTTAAAAAATATAAAAAATACCATAAAAATAATTTAATACATTTCATGAGTAACATAACCTTTCTAATTAGATAAAAAACATTTTAAAAACTCATTCCTTTTCAAAATTCTCTTCCTTGAAAATATTCATCGATACTTATATTGAAATATTTAAAATAATTTAACACATTTCTTGAGGAAAATAATATTTATTTCTAAATTTCCTTTTTAAAATCATAAATTCGTGAAATTATTTTAAAATCAATTTATTTAAATATAACCATGAAAAATTATAATGCAATCTTAAATTAAAATAATGGCCATGCTGGCGGGAAATTAAAATCATGTCGTACTCATTAAAAAAGATTCCTTTCACTTTTTCATTATAATCTAAATAGTACATGTTTGGAAAATGACAATATGATTAATCCTAAAAAACAATACAAAAATTAAAATAAGGTTAAAAATTTATTTAATAATTTAACGGTGGAATTATAAAACATTTTTTGAAACATTTTGAGGAAAAAAATTATATGGACAAAAATGGGTTTTCAACCAAAGTGGGAAATAAAGATGGTATTTCTAAAAAAACAACCATTTAAACTCATGATTATATAAAGAGGGGATAATGAAGGTAAAAACATATTCTCAAGAAATAACCTTAGGAAAATAAAACAAAAAAAATTATTTCAATAGGGATAATAATAATTCATCATCAGAACCATAAACATAAACAATACTGATAAATAATTAGATTTTATTATAAAACCTTTAGAACATTGGTAACACGGAATAGTAAGACCACTAAAATAATAACTCTGAATTAAACATAGAAAATATTTACAATAAGTAAATTATGGTTATTCGATATAAAATTGTATGTATATACATATCCAAAAAGAAGATAGATGTATAACATAACACATGTCTCAAAGTGGACGATTGAGACAAAAACCCTTGTTGATTTTGTCAACATTTGAATCATAAGCCCCATTAAAGAATAAAATATAAAGAAAATTTTAATACCATTTAAACAAGTATATTCATGATATTACATGTTATAGAGAAATTACATAAAATGAAAAATGAAAATAATGGTTATTATAGAATATGCCTCCCAAAAATAAAAGAGAGACTAGAAATCATTTAACATACGTATTGAATTATTAATATATTCTACAACCTCCAATATAGTAAATATAGGTTTATAATAAAAATATTTATGAGCTATTCTCACATATGTCATAAAATATATTCTTTACTTATCTTCTTTTATTACATTTTTATTATCAATTTCTTGTTTAAATCATGTTTCATGTAATTACTAATTTTTTTATTCTCTTTTTTGATTTTGAATTTAAAATCTACGTTCATTTATTAGGTTTCCATATTCTAAAAAAATTCATGATATAAATATAATAAATATTCAACATATATTCATTTAGATTAATCCATAAAATTTATAGATAAAAAGTTAGATATATCATTGATGGATATGGTAACCATACATATCTATGAATGCTGTTTCAATTTTCAAAATTTATTGAGTTAATAAAATATATATAATATAATACCATTATATAATAATTTTTATTTCATATATATCATATATATTCATTAAATTTGACCCTATTACCTTTCAAGTAAAGCATTAGTGAAGAATGATTCACATCGCTTTGTGAGGTGGTAGTCCACCATACGCATGAGCGACATTATTATATCCCACGAAGAATGAAAAGTAAGAAGATGTATGTGATATGAAAATTACATAGGTATAATTATATTCAAAATTTAATGTCTTTTTTAGAAAAATCCTTATAACTTCCACATAAGAATCAAATTAAAAACATATCACATTGGTTCGCAATGTGGCGGTCTGTTATACACAAGAGTAACATTATTATTTCCCAATGGGATATGAGGTTAGAATGTAAGAATAATATTATAATTATATAGGTTCAATAATATGATAAATATCTTATTAAAACATTAAATTGACCATTTAATCCATCTTTGATAGGTGTTTATTGAAAATGAATGTCATTTGATTGTAAAGAGGTAGTCCTTCGTACAAAAGATTAATGGTTTCAATTAATATTTGATGAAATAGTAGATCATATTTGGGTTATTAAATTTAAATAATAACCTATATATATGGTATATAATGGTGTTATTATATTAGAATATTTGAAAAATATTTTAACATGTTAGTGGATGAAATATAATGAAAACATTGTATTAAGGACTATACCTCTTTTTCGGAGAACCTATTTTTTTTATAGCTAAATTACCAGAAACACTTAGTTAAGGGATATCCCCCTAACCATTTATTATAATAAAAGAAAAGGATAGTAAACAAGTACCACAATCTAAAACAAACAACTACATATCATAAAACCGTACTTGTCTCCACATCCCTGGTAAAAAAGCTTCATTCGCAGTCACTGATTCGCATTCCAAGCATTCATAATGCTTCAGGAAATTACCATACTTCCTTCTCAGATTCAGCCACTCTAGGGACAGAAACTCTATGTCTTCAGTAGAATACATTTTGGAAACCGGCTATTTCGGATATGAGTAGTCTTTTCTAGGCATTCTTCGTGGTGGAATAGTCATAATGACCTTATTCCCGCTCATCTTCGTTATCCCACTCAAAAAAAATGTCATTGTATGAAGGTCTGATTAGGCCACCATAATTCTCCTTCTCTCTATCAGAATAATCCACCAATTTTCCCATGATATGCACCTTATGATTTCCATCTTTCTCTCCCTGTCCCATCTGAATTTGACTATTATTGTTAATTATTTCTAAAAACTTTGGTTGTTCTATAACTTCATGACCATCCAGTATCCCCTACTGCAGAACTCATATTCTCATTCCATAATCCGGAGAGGGAGGCCCATTATTATCCTTTATTTCACCTACTAAAACAAGATGTATATTTTTTCTATCCTCCATATGAGAACTCACCTCCCCATGAGGACTCTCATCATGCTCCAACTCTTGGAATCAGTTGCAAGTAGCAACTGCTGCCTTCAATCCACCCTTGGGTTTCAGCTACAGAGTAGGCACCTTGAAATCCAAAGAAGGACCAGTTTCAAAAGTGATTTTCTCAAAGAAATACTAAATTCATTTTCCTGTCACCTTCCTTAGGCCCAGAAACCACACTTTTGACCAATCCAACATCTTCCCTACTAGAAAAACACTACATATCTCCACTTTCCCCATAGCTCAGTAATTCACATGTTGGACCTGCCACCCCATTACTGCCTCAATGTCCAGTACTGCATCCAAGATACTCTGCATCCATAGAAGCATGACTCACACTACCTCCCAAGGATAGGTTTTTGTTCAATCTATCTGACACCTCAGTAGTTGTCGAATTAGAAGGTATTGACGCCTATTTTCCCAACGCCAAATCACCCAATAAAGAGCTATAATTTTCATCATCAATGAATTTCTATTCCTAGGTAGAGACCATACCATTCCTCCTCACTGGAGATGAGTTCTTGGATCCACTATGACACTTATCTTCAAGATGACCTAGATATTGGAAGGTGGGGAAGTGATCAACCCATTACTCAAATACAACTTCTTACCTCCCTTTAAATTCCTTACTATCCGTAATCTATATCCATTCAACCGGTAGCATCGAAGAAATCACCTCAACAAAGAAGCGTGGGTTAACTGGATGAATCATAGAAGTAGTTCGGTCATCTGAGTAAAGGATACGACGGGCCAACTTTCCAAACATACTAGTTATTGCAGGATTTTGAAACGGTTGGGGATGGTGGGGAAGACATACCCAGGTCGCAATGGAAGGTGAGTCCCAATTCATATAAAGTTCAGACGAACATCGGAGGAGGAAGAACATGCATCCATTGCATATGTGAGGAGCACTCTCCCATGAACAAATGAATTCTTCCTCTAATTCAGAGTGTATCATCATATAAAGATTATCAATCAAACCCACAACTGTGCGATCTTACAAATCCTCGTTGCTAAACACAAAATGATCAAATTCATACACTGAAGGCCTTCGATGGTTGAAGAATTCCACTAGGGTTAAATCTAGGAGACTCAAGGCCTTGGAAAATTCCACCAGTGAAATTGATAGGTAAGGATCCCCAAGATGAAGATCTAGGACTTTCATGCTTAAGGATATCGACGGGAACTCAGGAAGAAAACTAGGGTTTGAGAAAGGAACAAATGCCACCCGTGCAACAAGAGTTGGTGGATCCAAGACATCCACACCCCATCTTCCGTCAAGAAGGGGGGATCTTTCCTCAACAATTAGATAGGGTTCAATGATCACCATTGCTTAGAGGACCTATCTCTCTCCACCTTATAGCTAAATTATTCATATCAGGGATTGAAAATAATTTTTATGCATCTATGAGTATATTGGGTAATTAAGGATTGTAAACATATAGGTAACTTCTAATGAAAGGTGTTTTTTAATTGAAAATAGGAGAGGAGAGTGGTGGCCTTTTATATATTAGGGATAGGATAGAAATGGAATTTTTGAAGAGAATAAAGTGGACCCATGATTTCAAATTCCATAAGGCTCCAAAATGGGTAATTATCTTACCTCAATGGTTATAGTGTCTAAATTACTCTATATTATTGATTTTGGTCATGTTTATTGGTACATTTACACATAATATTTATTATATTAACCCCTGGTAAATATATTCTAACCATTACCAGAGTAAATATTTTTTAAAGTTTTCACAATTTATTAGGTTAAAAAAATACATTGAAATTTTTAGACACTAGTTCATATAATGAATCATATTATTTAATCTACTTTTACATATTCAATTCACATAACTAGAAAATTGTAATTTAAAAGTAAACTTGTAGATGTGATGAAAAATTCGTTTTCCAAAGATAAACCTTTTAAAAGATTAAAATTTATTTATAAAAAAATGATATGAAATTTCATAAAATGACCAATATTGGATTAAATATAATATTTTATAAAGTATTTTACTCTTTAAAATAATTAAAAAAAAATTGACTCTATTAATCTTTTAAATGAATAGTTAATTGTCAATAAATATAATTATTTTTAGATTTTCATAAAAATTTAGTCTTTCTTGAAACATCCCCATAAATTACCAAAAGTTAAATATTTCATTTATATTTTCAAAAAAAATTATTTTTTAAAATAAATTTTCTGATTGTGTAATGAATTATTTTCAAAATAACTTCTCATATTTCAATAGAAATTATTTTGAAGATAGTTTTTAAACATGAAATTGTATTTATTATTATCCTATGGGATTAAAACACATAACATGAATGTAAAAAAATTATTCAATATATAAATTTTATTAAGTTCATTAAAAATTGATTTTTTCTAATTTATTGAGGTAAAACATGTTTTTGTGCAGGAAAATAGTTTTTCTGAATAATAAATCCTTTTTTCAAACGGTTTGAATTTTAAATTCTAATAAATGGTTCACTGAAGAATTCAATTTATATAAATTTTTAAACCATAAATTTTCATAATTGTTTTAATCCTATGTATACAATCTATTAAAATTTAAATGAGATAACTACCATTTTAAATAATAAAATTTTAATAGTATGATGTGTGTCATTAAAACCTGATGTAGTGTATAACACAACCGGTCGATAAAATTTATTTTAAATGGAAAAAATGTCACAAAATCTCGATGTGTAACATTCTACCATCATTAAATTGAATTATTCCATTGAAATTATTTCACTTTCATAGATGAGGCTGAGGAAACTTATACTTTTTTATATCCTCAGGTTTTTACATATCATCTATAAGCTAGTGGTTTCTCCACATAACATGGACTAGGTTAGTTGTTGTGTTTCATTGAAAAATATCTCTATGATATATAATACCCATGATTTATTTATCATAATAAATATCTTTCCCAATAAGTATGACTAATGATTTTATGACATGTTAAGGGATAAATATTTACTTACACATTGGAGAAACATATAATACATCGTGGACATGAGAGAGGATATGTGGAAGCACCAACTGAGAGGCTACAGTCCTAATATGATTAATAAATTAAAATTCACTTATATACTAGGGTAATAGATTTACTTTTCTTCCATATCTCATTACCTTATTCAATGGATAAAATTTTAGTAAATTTTTTTACCATCTTGAAATTGTATTCCACATTGATGATTATAAAAAAAATTGTTTCTACTACTTTTGTGTTTCCATTATGTGTTCTTTAATGGATCTAACATTCTATATCATTTTGTCAGCTATCTCAGGTCCCAATATTTTAATTTATATAACCTCATTCCATAATTTTTTATATCTACACTAATTTCCATAGAGGGGTTTATAAGGATCCATATGAATACTTGAGTGAAAGCAATTTTATGAAAATAAAACTAGATTAATGTGTTGATCCCAATAACATTTGAAATTAAGAGAAGATGATATCATCATATACTCCAGGTTTTTAATTAGACACTTAGACATAGAATCTATCTATAGATGAAATTTAGTTCCTAAACTCATCTTCATATTAAGATCTTGCTGAAGAAACTTCTAGAACATCAAGGTAAACATTGGATCCTAATCAGACACAACAGATTGTGGTAGTCCATGCATCATTAACTCATCTTGAAAATATATCATTGAAAGATGATACAATGATAAATATTCTCGGATACCATTGAAGTGTGATCAATTTTTAAGGAAATCATATATTACCCATATATAATTATTCCTTATATATGTTTTGGGGATTCTAATTAAAAAAATACCTGGTAATATTTGCAAATTTCAATTTTTGTATGGATAATGGTTGTAGATTCCCCTAAAACATTTCGCTCATTCTTAACATGATTACATGACAATAGAGAAGATATGTACTCATAAAAAACACTATTCAGGTTGTACAACCATAAGTACTCTTTCATTTATGCTAGTGGTATTTGTTATACCATTATCTTCCATCATATGTCAGTTCAATCATCTTACCCCTTCAGAATATGACTTGTATTCCCATAGAACGTGTGTTATTATTTTTCACAAAATATACTAATATCATTCGTTAGTTGAAACGGAACATATTTACCTCAATATAAAAGATAAAAAAACCCTACAGGTTACCAATACCTTTATTCGTATACCCAAGATGTAAATATATTCTTCCTCAAATAACATTTCACTAAAAAAATATAAGAAACCAAATGGTTTTATTACCCTAAATTTCCCCATAATATACTTAATATTTATAAATACTCATCACATGAAACGTCAACATAGTGTCTAGGACAATTAATGAATGATCAAAAATAAACTCCTAAACCCATGAAGGTATATGCAACTCTTACATTAATCCGAAATGATTACATATATGATTTCAATATTAAAAAAATATATAGATGATTCCATATTGATATACCCAAAACCCCATTATTTAAGTTATTATATAGAATAATTATTGATTTCAAATCCATACAATCTTAAATCCATTAATTTCAATTATTTTTATTGAATAATTACTCCCATGATATATGTTTTAAAACTTATATTAAGGAATTGAATAAGATAATTAAAAAATTTCCCACATATCAGAAATTTATTTCCTTGGAAACATGTTTCTTAATAACCACAACTTCCAAATAAAAAACATCTTCCACTCTATATAGGATATCTTCTCTTGGTATTATTTCACACATGCTTCACATGTAGAAAGAAAAATCTTATTTATTCTATGTTCATTACCAAACAAACATTCATAAAAGTTCACTTTTATCTTATTTTACACATTATTAGTCTCACTAATGCTAAAAAAGTTCATTATATATCATTTATGTGATTGGTAATAATCACAATATCATTTATTCTAGTAAAAATCTAATTATCATTATTATAAACCTAGAATACTCTATCTAATTTAGAAGTAAAATTTTTCCTCCTTGTTCTAGACATTAACTAAAACAAAAAATCATAGAATTAGAAACCGTAATCATTGTAGGTAAACAAAAACTCATGAAAAAATAATTATAGTATGTGTCACGACCCGTCGCATGTGGCCTGTGTTGTAACTACCCTCAGCCCGCCTTCCATATGCTAGGGGCTAGCGACTAGCACCAAAGGCGTAAATCCCTAGAACTGGGAAGGAATTGCCTTTATAAAATGGAAACACACACACAAGCAGAGTACAAGTAGAAAAAAACAGTACGTAAAGCAGTAACATATGTGTTGAATGTACAAAGGGGGAGGAAATACAATCCCAACTGAAAGGTATAGCTACATCTAAAATAATGTACAACTGAAAAGACAACCAGCTAAAGGTGAAGCATCTCCTGGATCGTCCTCCGGGTTCCTACATGAAGGGTAGGTACATATATCCTCCTCATCACTCCATTTCCTTCTGTTTCCTCCGTGTACCGACTCGTCGTGAGATCCACATTCGGGTACCATCCATCTCTACAAGCCTCAACCACGATCAGTGACGTCCATCGTCTGGATCAAACATAATGAGGTGCAGGTATAGCCCGTGCAGGGGTGAGTATAACAATACTCAGTAGGGACCCCAAGACCCTAAAGGACTCACGAAAAACCAAAAAGGATAAACCAAAAAGAAATATCTCACCAGATAACCATTACTTAGGTATATGCCCATACATATACCTAAGTTCTCAAGTAACCCATCTCAATCATGAGGAAAACACAAAGGTCATTGACTCAGATCAATCCAGGATTTTCATTATGGAAACCACAACTGCTAAAGAGATCTTCCTTTGTTGAGTATAGTGATCCTATCATGACTCAAAGAGACTTCTCACTAACCTTAGACTGCTAAGGTACTCCTCTTGTTGAGTACCGCGGGTCTGTGACCCAAACAAAGTAGTGCTCCCCGTCGTGGGTCTGCCACCCAAACACAGTAGTGCTCCCCCTAATAGCCTGCAGAGGTGCTCCTTCTATTGAGTACCGTGGGTCTGCCATCCAAACACAGTAGTGTTTCCTGCCATGGGTCTGCCACCCAAACACACTAGTACTCCCCACTGGGCTAGTCAAGTTACTCCGACTCGAATAGGATAAGTAGTCATCAGGTCTCAGCCAGCTACAAGGTCTCCTTACACCGTACGCTCATCTCCGGGAGGGTCCGCTCCATGAGCTACTGGTTGATAGTTCAAAGTGTCATGTAATATCACATAGAAGTATCACAAAGTAACTCCTCGTCATAGGGGTATCAACACAATAGACGACGCGTCAATCGGAGGCCCGGTCTGTGAGTTATTAGCATTTCCGTTCAAGGGGCCCGGTTGGATTTCTAGTCCAATCCAACCCAGCCATACTCCAACTGCATCCAAACCTCAGTTGAAGTATTTCAAAAAAACCTTATCATCAAGAGAAAACCAAAAAAGTCGACGGCACGTCAATCGGACGTCTGAAGCTCAAGTTATATGTGTTTCCGCTCTATGGGTTTGCTCCTCGAGTCAAAGAGGGTGGATACATCAATCATCACGAAGACCAGAGTTGATGTATCCCAATGTTCCATCCCATGAAATAGGGGGAAACCAATAAAAATGTGTCCATGACACAGAGAATAAGAAAACCAAGTCATTTCCCTAAAAGTACACATCGTGTAGGTAAACGGTACACACTGTGTTATCAGTCACCAGGTACTGCCTGTGTAAGCGGCCCGTGTCTTATGGCTGGTTGTCTAAATAAGTAAGTACACTGCATGTGGTATGGTTACACACTGTGTCCAAACCTCTAGGTTCAGTTCCATGTGCGTTGGCCATGCCTGGCTATGTGGTGGAGTACATGCCCGTGTACTCCACACCGTGTCTGTGTATTCCTGGTATACACGTTAAGTCATCAAGAATCTTCTTCTGCCATGGTGAAGGAAGTACACACCGTGTCTCTTGGCTGTGTGGTTCTTCCCGTATCCGTGTATCTCCCGGATTACATGCCAAGCCTTGTGAAGCCACTTCTGCTTTTCTATGAAGAAAATACATGTTGTGTTACTTGGTCGTGTATTATTGTCTGTGTCCGTGTATTTACCCTGAATACATGACATGTCCAACGATGTCTCCTCTGTCAAATTTTGTGGAGAGTATACGCCATGTGTCTATAGTCACACGCCATGTGATACTTTTCTAAAATCTGAAATGGAAGCCATAGTACACTTGTACTACACGGCATGTGCTTCTGGAGTACACGTCGTGTATTCTGGAATTTTCCAGAAACAACGCCTCTGGCCAGCACGCCTCCCGAGGTGTATGTTCTTCGTTCCGATGATTCGATTTCTATGAAAATTCAGATTCTAAGTCTCCCTGACTCTCTGAGACCTTTACAGTGTTTCCGGGCCTCCGATTGGCTCTGAAAACATAACTTGATTCCCCGTTCAAGAACGGTTGAAGAACTCCACATATTCACAAGAATGGCAGAAGAATCAGACCGTGTTAGTTTGGTCTGGTCCCTTCCTCATTAGTCCGATAACAAGGTGTTTAAGAGGAACAACAACATGGAAGGAAAACCAGCATTTTCAATCCAAAACACACCCCTACCTTGAGAAATATCAGAGGTAGATGATCTTCGTGCATGACGGTGTCGCTTCCGTCATCGAAGGAGTGCACTGAGGAGGAAGCGGCATCTCCTCTCTTGTTGCGAAGATGAGAAAATAAGTCTTGTCTTCGTTTGTGAGTTCCCCATGTCGGTGTCTCCTCCCTTGTCATGGAGGAAGAAAAGAGTGTAGAACCATGGTCACCGAGTCGTTCTACGTTGAAGGGTTGACGTTCTTCGATTGAGAAGATCTGTTCTTCTTTTTAAGATGATAAACTTAAACAAAGGAGGAATCCTCTTCTTCTTTACAAGTGTTCTCTCCCAATCCCCACACAACCAGCCAACCCAATTAAAATAAGGCCACCCCTTATTTTAATTAATCTTGTCATGCATTTCAAAATTCAAAAATCAAATCCCTTAATTAATTAAATGTAGAGTCGTTTAATTAATTAAGAGGTAGGTTGGCAATATTTAATGGAGTGAGAGAGGGATAGGAAGAGTTTTCTTAATTAATTAGGAGTTAGCAAAAATTAAAGAGGGGGAGTTTAAAGAGTTTAGGGAATGTGAATGGTTGGGGCTCTTGTTCTCCCCACCTCACAAATATCCTCACATGGGTAGTTAGGTGCTTGTGTGTCCCACCCCAACTCCCCCATGTAGGATATAACCACCTTAGATATAGAATAAAATTGTTCCAGAATTTTATTTACTTCTTATTTAATCCACAAACTTTAACTTCTCCTCCCATGCAAAAGAAACTGTGGTTAAGGTCCTCTTAAGTAATTACTGGTGTTGTAAGTTTATAGGTGCCCTCGGATTTCAATTCTTAGCACCTGGTCAAAAGATATAAAAACCCGCTCATTCGTTCCCAGAACGTACCCGAGCTAAACTTCGGAAATTCATTTCGGGCACCACGGCCCTCGGAATCAGGTTCCGTCAGAAACTACGTACTCATAAAATTCCAAAGAAATTAAGAAAAATATTTCCTTTAAATTTTCGGGTCTTTACAGTATGTCTACATCATAATCCATGATTTTAATCTATGAAACCATATGTTTATCATAGTATATAAATAGTCGCCAAATATTTAAATACATTATGATGTTTCATAAAGGGTTTGATAATTTCAAGAGCATATCCTCTAGGTGTTTCAAATCTGGTGTACATTAATGCCAATTATCTTATAATAGGTAACACTTGAGTCAAGCTCATCAGTCCATTTCAGAGTTATTTCTGTGAAGAAAATATGTTGTAGAAACCAATCAACTTATAGTATCCAGATTTATATTTATTTCTACAAAACTAATCTCTATATACTTAAAATATACTATAATATATTTTTATATACATAAAATTATCCTTATACATATCCATATAAATATCTATGGGGATACAAATATGGTGTTATCATCCATGATTCCAAGTGTAAAATATACCTAACCTATGATACCAACTATTAATACCCATGAGTTTCATACATGGATATTAAATCTTTTTAGAGGAAGGTTTACTATAATACATAGGAAATCACTTGTGTTTCGTAAAGGTATAGTTCTTTTGGATATATTAGGAAATAAAAAATAATTCATAAGAGTTATACATCATCTCCCACAATGTTCATCTTAACTAGAACCTTTATTAGACACTTCACATGTAATACATATCATCATAACTTGGGGAAAATAAATATAAGAAAGGGATATCTCATTTTCTTAGTAATGGTAATAAAGTGAAATCCATAAAAATCACATGAGTATAAGGGTATGAGAACATGTACATAACATATAAAATCCATATCCTATAAATAAAAGATAATATTATCGAGTCTTGGGATATATATTATAATTTTATGTGATATAAATTATTAATAAAACAAATTATATGAGCCATTATAGAATATCATTAACATAGTAAATGTGATTATGGCATACACATAAGAATAGAAAATAATTTCTACAATAGACAATGCTCAAGGAAAATTCTACAATAACGGAATGGGTTCATCTCAAAAGAATCATAATTTTTAATGTTCATTTCCAAGACTATTGTAGTTTGTCATTTCCTTTAATGAGTAAGGTATATCCCCATTCTAGTTATATTTATATCATGATATTTCAATCGTTACCGAATTCATTGGAGGGATAAATAGGTCCAAAATGTCACATAATGAAAATCGTACATACATGTTCAACAAGATCATAAAAAATTCAATAAATTAGAATAATTGAATGAAATAGGTTCTATAAATAAATTATCAGATCATATCATGTAGAAATGAAATAGGTTTCATAATAATTTTTTCATTTCATTATATCATAACCCAGAGAAGAAGGAGCATGTTTCACAATCATCATTTTATCATAAACATAAACAAGAAATAATAAGATGGATATCCTAGAATAATACCAATATTAAAGTATATGTAACATAAAATTAATTCATATTCGATATAAAATGATATTTAAATATCACATGGAACATTTGTTCATCAATGTATATTTTCCTCATTGAAAAAACTTTTTTACATAAAATTTGTTCCTAAACCTTTTCTTTGAAAATACACATATTAAATTATACATGAAAATTCAAAAGCAATATAAAATAATTCCTCAGGAAAATATCATTTCCACATTAAAAAATACTTTTTAAAAAAATCATATTCAAAAAAATTTTCATTAATGAGTAAATAAGATATTAATAAATAATATTTTAAAATTCATTTAAAATTCTTGTAACACCCCGAGCTTCCACGATACGCTTCTCATTCAATAATGCAATAGCTTGCATTGTACGCAACTTCGAGTTCTAAAACATCGCGACAAATCAAAGTAGCCGTTATGAATAGTAATAACCACTTTTTAAAATTATAGAGATTTTATATTTCAAAATGGACTTCATTTTTGTATTCCTAATATTGAAATTAGCCTATGTTGAATTTTTTGTAATTTTCTGAGAACTTCAAAATTTTTATGAATAGTGAAAAATACTTAAAACAACTTTTTTAATAAAAATAATTTATAGTGATAAATTATAATATTTGGTGGTTTTAAAGCATAATTAGAATATATTTTTACCATTTTATCCAATGGTGGTCATTAGAATTAATTTAACATTGAAATTGGACATAAACAATTGCCAATCTTTTGATATAAATTGTTTCTAAAAAACACGCTATTTGTTGTGACAGCGGGAATTAATTATAAAATTAATTAATGCAACTAATATGTTTGGAATTTTGTAAAATAGACATCATTTTTGAATTCGGAATATCAATTATAGCTTAGGGTGAAATTTTGGCCTTATTCTGAAAAACTTCAATTTTTGATGAATAGTGAAACCACTAAGTGGTTGTTAAATAACTGATTTTTCGTTTAAATGAAATATTACCACTTCTGTGATTTGATTTTCAAAAATCCGACATACATGGTTGTCATTAAGAAGTAAAATGTGGTTCAATGGGATAAAAATAATTTTTTGGTGAATAGTAACTTATTAAGTTCTTAATCGCGATTAGTGGTAATTAGGGTAGTTTAAGGTATAAATAATACTTTAATAATATTAAATGACCTAGACACATGTCCCAACCTCATTGGTTGTGTCATGGCCGACCAAGACAAGCCATGGTCTAACTTGGGGACCCCATGGATCCACTTTTGTTGGGAAATAACATAAATTACTTTTTATTTAATGTTAAAGTGAAAATGACACTAACATAAAGTGTTTTACTAAAACAATTTTTAAGTAGGGTTACACAAGTCCAAATTTTGATTATAAATAGTCATTGGAAAGATAAAAAGATTTCCTATATCATAGTATTTTTTTTATAATTTTTAGACATTAAATAAATTTAATTATTTA
Organism: Viscum album; assembly: GCA_963277665.1. Taxonomy (NCBI): domain Eukaryota; kingdom Viridiplantae; phylum Streptophyta; class Magnoliopsida; order Santalales; family Viscaceae; genus Viscum; species Viscum album. Next base: position 706,437,076 of record OY728155.1, read on the forward strand.
TGACATAATAATGATGCAGCGATGACATCATTATTTGACGATTTAAATAAAATGGAAAGATAATATAAAATCTATGAACTACACATGGCCAAAACCAATTGGATGAGTGGATTTCGATGCCTTATCACCTTATCCACGAATTATATCAATGTGGGACCTTTTAAAACCGAAACACATTTTCAAATAATGTAATGTTCCTTTACTTTCCAAAAGTGCCCCTCCTCTCCTCTTATAAAAGGCCCCCACCTCTACCTCATTTCACACACTCTTCAAGCCATTGGCTCGGCCAACCCCTGCCCATTTGCTCTCTCCACATCCCTCTCCTCATCCTAGAGGATTCCCTTTGGGCAGAATCCTTTCAAAGGAAGCCTTTAGGCTCAACTCAAAAGGAGTTACACTTTTTAAGGTAATTCATTCTCTCATGTTCTTTGGTTTTATTTTGCTTCTCCAACCCCCTAAACTCTTTTTATTCATTTCTTTTGTAACAAAACCAGTATCCTAAATATACTAGGATGTTGTTATAAGAAGGATTCGAGCTACACTTACACACACCTACATCTAATGGTTAAAGAACATACGGTTTCTGTGGATGGCGGATTTCTGCCTCACGAAACGATGATTGTTCAACACTCATATAACACCTTCAAAGGTGGCCATTAAGATGTCACTATATTTATATATGATATATAATGTGTTTATGTTTTACTTATGCTTCTGTATTTCTCATTTATGGCTTACTTTATGATTTCCATTATGGGTAAAACGCGATAATTTCATTTTAGGAAGTGCGGACTACCGCCCCCTCAAAGTGATTTGAATCGTTAATGCCATATGTGGGATGTATAAAGGATGGAGTAAATGGTATTATACACTATATTATACTGGAATTATATTATACATTTATATCATTATGACTTCGTTCCATTAAATACGAAATAGAAATGAAAGTAGCGTTCATGCGTACGTACGGCTTACCGTCTCCATGAACGGTGCATTTCATTTCTTACCTCTAAATGTTACGTAATATTATAAATGAATGTATATACTGTATATATATGATATATATGATATCTACATCATTAATATAATTCTGGATATAATGGATATTTCACCACATGAACAACTTATAATTATAAGAAGATTATTGTTGACTCATGTACCAAAGATCGACAAAACGACCGTTATTAACTTAAGTAATTACATAATGTTCATAACATTGTAATAAGTGATATAAAAAGGATAATGAAATTTAAAATGGTTCTTAATAAGGTAGATATTAACTCTATTTTATTATTCAGGAGGTTAAAGAACGGTTGAGTCAAGTCGGACACAAGGTAAGGGAATTTCTTAACCCAACTTCCATTCTTTGGGTTAATCTCCTACTTTCAAATTATGTCATGATATTATTATGTCCTATATTGTATTTGTACTTTCTTTATGTGTACATATAGTGAATACACATAACAGATCTATTTCATTTTAAAAATGATCTTTTTAAGGACTTCGTCTTAATCTCCTTTCATTGAGGCATATTTGGTTTTATACACAACTTTCTTTTATACGGTGTATAAACCCCTTTGACTTTTACATTTATTCAAAAGGAATCTTTTTATACGAAGCGTTTTGCTAAACGACAAAAGGGAATGTTTTTCTTTCCGTACTTATGCGGCGACAATGACTTCTCCGCCGCCGTGACCGTTATTTGAGTTTCGGCTTCCTCTACAAGCCATCATTTTTTTAATGAAAAATAAATACAAAGTTTTAACTTTCTTTTATTTTGGTATTGAAAATGGTTTTGAAAGCATTTTTATCAATGTGTTGTATTGATATCTTGTGATTGAAATGTGGAAATGTTATGTTTCCTTTATGCATGTTTTATGTGATACGATTATGTTATGGTTTATGATATGTTTAAACCTATTCATATGAGGAATGTATTGGACTTAATAAGTGACGGGTGGAGCCCGCTATAGCTCCTCGATGCATCGGTAGGTCTCATGAGACAACTAGACGTGGAATTGGCCGAGGCCCTTTCCCAATTTGATTTATGGTTTTGGCCGAGGCCTTAATCATTTTAGACGTCTTGGCCGAGGCCTTGACAAAATGTTTCAGAATGTCCGGCATTATACATTCCATCATTATGAAAGTGGTTATTGTTATTGCATGTGATTATTCGACCAGTAGAATATCCATGTAAAGAAGTAAATGGCATTATCTCATTTTACTTTTGCCATATTATGTTGAAGTTCATGTTTAAAAGGCTTTTGTTTTAGTTATACATTGCCTTAAATGTTAATGTTTATTTATGAAAGCTTCCGCATTATTGTTATCCTTACTGAGCATCTGAGCTCACCCCTTTCAATGTTTTAATATTTTTCCAGGATGTGAAGAAGTATTTTATGAATGACCTGCAGGGATAGTCAGAAGAGGATATGAGTGTGGACTATGGAGACTTTGTTATTGTAGTTTTTCATTTTATGATGTAATGTAACGTTTACAAATGTATCTAGTGTTTCCAAGGCTACTAAACTAATCGGTCTTTCGAGACTTGATCTTTTGTGATCATGCCAATGTTACGAAGCAATGCACCGGCTCTGGGTAGCTGGGGTCGGGGCGTTACAGTTGGTATCAGAGGCAGTTTAGTACTAACCTTGGAAGCTAGATTTAGATAAACTCTGATTAGAGCACGTAGACCTAAGATGAACTTTGAGGATTAGTATAGAATAACTTCCTAGAATTTTGGTATTGTAGAGATGTTTTGAGTTTTCCGAGCAATACATCCCTGTCTGGATACGAGCAGGTAGAGGCGGCTCTGGCACAGATGTACCTAGGGGTAAAACCCGAAAACACCGCTTTGAGCTAGACTCGAACGGGAACTGGTGCACGACAACGGGCCTTGCTGCACTCTTGGTTAAGACACTCCCGGGGGATATGCTTAGGATAATTCTCATTTTATTTACAAACCACTATGAAGGGTTATGAGTATATACTTCCTCAAAGAAAACATTTCTTTTTATGATTATGGATTATATCCATAAATAGTTCAATTTATGTAAAGTGTTTTACAAGTATGGAATTATGTATTTTGATTCATAAACTAACCTAGTTTATGCCGTTGTATAGAAATGGCGCCCAGTAGAAGGAATGTGAACTCCAGCGGTACGTATGATCCAAAGAGTAAGAAGGATAGTATCTTTCACGGTATTAAGCCAACATTTCGAAGGGAAATAGTCTCCCATGTGTTCTCAACATATGAAGAAATAGTATCATGTGTTAATAGGATAAGTAAAGAATTCTCTGAGTCCTATGGCTTTGAAGCGAAGCAAGAGATGAAAGGGATGGAAGAGAGAATGATGGATAAAGGGATGAGGGGAAAGAAGAATTTTCCAATATGTGGTAATTGTGGGAAGAAACATCATGGAACTTGCCTAAAGGGAATGGGAGTTTGTTATAAGTGTAGAGAAAAAGGACACAAAGTGCGTGACTGCAAGGGTAAGAAAATGGTTTCAAATGTACAATGCTTCTTCTGCAAGGATTGGGGACACTACGCAAACCAATGTCCAAATCATCAGAGCATGCCCCAAATGATGTTATTGGATAATAATCAAGTTATGATACTACCACAGATGAGGAGTAATGATTAGAGTTCTTATGTTGTTATTAAAGATTTTTTTTTTAATTTGAGTGTTGTATCAATGATGTACTGGTTATAATAATTATGGAGTATATAAGGATTGTACTGCAGTACTATTTCATCAAGGACTTGAGATTGTGTGGAACCAAGAAAAGTGACTCCACAGTAGGTTAAATTTTTGGAAAATATATGGTTGAGAGAAAGATAAACCATAATATGGTTTTGATACTGAGATTGTGATTTTGGAATAAGACGTGATTGATTTGGATAAATTATATTGGATATACTTAACTTCCTTGAAACTGATTGATGTTTTGTATACATTTTTGGATAGAAGGAGTATATCTAGTATTCTATAAGGAATAAGGGATCATGGTAATTCAGTATGTTTAAAAAGAATACATGATGAAGGTGCTCACATGTTGTTACGTGGGATAAAGGATCTTCATTATGTTTACCTTCCTTATAAAATTTGGACTGTGGGTTGGACAGATGTATTTTGGATAACTATTAAGGTTGGAATGGATTAAGTTGAACCATGGATAGTATTGTTTAAGGTTAAAAAATTTATGATGATTATTTTTGGAATATTATGATACTATAGTTTTAGGAAAAGGACAACCTGCAGGGTGGGGCATAACCCGTCGCGTCGGACAAAGCTGCAGGAATCGAACCCACAATCATAGTGCGACAGGCCTTTATTTCCTACCACTAGCCTACAGGAAGTCCCCGGTTATTACAAAATAATTTTACTAATCTAAATGGTATGTGTTAACATTTGGAACCTTATACAATTAGGATAAGTATAATATTTTTGAGTTCTATTATCTTTTGAGTGAAAGATGAGTTGAAGGTTGAAACTCTAATGTCAAACACATATATATATATATATACCTATCTCTTATTCAATGAATAAATTAATTCTTAAACTTTAGTAAAGGGATATTAAAACAAAAAAAAATGTGTTATCCTAATAACTTATGTTTTGTTGAACTGATGATATTTTAAATCAACATAGATTGAAGGCTTTGAGGCCCTCAATTTGACAGTTGATTGTGATTGATGACCTCAATCAATCCCTACAAATATTTACGTTTTTCCTCAAATTATATGTCTCTAATTGCCACCAATGTTCTCCTTATCGAGATCATGATTTGGTGGTGACTTTCTTATTTCCATTTCCCTCTTATTAAGACTAAATTCTATTAACCTTATTTCCGATGTGGGTTTTCCACAAAGGTATTTTCTATTTTCAACCTTTTATTTTCCAAGAAAAATTTCAAATTGCGAGGACGCAATTTATTGAAGGAGGGGAGAATGTAACACCCCGAGCTTCCACGATACGCTTCTCATTCAATAATGCAATAGCTTGCATTGTACGCAACTTCGAGTTCTAAAACATCGCGACAAATCAAAGTAGCCGTTATGAATAGTAATAACCACTTTTTAAAATTATAGAGATTTTATATTTCAAAATGGACTTCATTTTTGTATTCCTAATATTGAAATTAGCCTATGTTGAATTTTTTGTAATTTTCTGAGAACTTCAAAATTTTTATGAATAGTGAAAAATACTTAAAACAACTTTTTTAATAAAAATAATTTATAGTGATAAATTATAATATTTGGTGGTTTTAAAGCATAATTAGAATATATTTTTACCATTTTATCCAATGGTGGTCATTAGAATTAATTTAACATTGAAATTGGACATAAACAATTGCCAATCTTTTGATATAAATTGTTTCTAAAAAACACGCTATTTGTTGTGACAGCGGGAATTAATTATAAAATTAATTAATGCAACTAATATGTTTGGAATTTTGTAAAATAGACATCATTTTTGAATTCGGAATATCAATTATAGCTTAGGGTGAAATTTTGGCCTTATTCTGAAAAACTTCAATTTTTGATGAATAGTGAAACCACTAAGTGGTTGTTAAATAACTGATTTTTCGTTTAAATGAAATATTACCACTTCTGTGATTTGATTTTCAAAAATCCGACATACATGGTTGTCATTAAGAAGTAAAATGTGGTTCAATGGGATAAAAATAATTTTTTGGTGAATAGTAACTTATTAAGTTCTTAATCGCGATTAGTGGTAATTAGGGTAGTTTAAGGTATAAATAATACTTTAATAATATTAAATGACCTAGACACATGTCCCAACCTCATTGGTTGTGTCATGGCCGACCAAGACAAGTCATGGCCTAACTTGGGGACCCCATGGATCCACTTTTGTTGGGAAATAACATAAATTACTTTTTATTTAATGTTAAAGTGAAAATGACACTAACATAAAGTGTTTTACTAAAACAATTTTTAAGTAGGGTTACACAAGTCCAAATTTTGATTATAAATAGTCATTGGAAAGATAAAAAGATTTCCTATATCATAGTATTTTTTTTATAATTTTTAGACATTAAATAAATTTAATTATTTATGACATAATAATGATGCAGCGATGACATCATTATTTGACGATTTAAATAAAATGGAAAGATAATATAAAATCTATGAACTACACATGGCCAAAACCAATTGGATGAGTGGATTTCGATGCCTTATCACCTTATCCACGAATTATATCAATGTGGGACCTTTTAAAACCGAAACACATTTTCAAATAATGTAATGTTCCTTTACTTTCCAAAAGTGCCCCTCCTCTCCTCTTATAAAAGGCCCCCACCTCTACCTCATTTCACACACTCTTCAAGCCATTGGCTCGGCCAACCCCTGCCCATTTGCTCTCTCCACATCCCTCTCCTCATCCTAGAGGATTCCCTTTGGGCAGAATCCTTTCAAAGGAAGCCTTTAGGCTCAACTCAAAAGGAGTTACACTTTTTAAGGTAATTCATTCTCTCATGTTCTTTGGTTTTATTTTGCTTCTCCAACCCCCTAAACTCTTTTTATTCATTTCTTTTGTAACAAAACCAGTATCCTAAATATACTAGGATGTTGTTATAAGAAGGATTCGAGCTACACTTACACACACCTACATCTAATGGTTAAAGAACATACGGTTTCTGTGGATGGCGGATTTCTGCCTCACGAAACGATGATTGTTCAACACTCATATAACACCTTCAAAGGTGGCCATTAAGATGTCACTATATTTATATATGATATATAATGTGTTTATGTTTTACTTATGCTTCTGTATTTCTCATTTATGGCTTACTTTATGATTTCCATTATGGGTAAAACGCGATAATTTCATTTTAGGAAGTGCGGACTACCGCCCCCTCAAAGTGATTTGAATCGTTAATGCCATATGTGGGATGTATAAAGGATGGAGTAAATGGTATTATACACTATATTATACTGGAATTATATTATACATTTATATCATTATGACTTCGTTCCATTAAATACGAAATAGAAATGAAAGTAGCGTTTATGCGTACGTACGGCTTACCGTCTCCATGAACGGTGCATTTCATTTCTTACCTCTAAATGTTACGTAATATTATAAATGAATGTATATACTGTATATATATGATATATATGATATCTACATCATTAATATAATTCTGTATATAATGGATATTTCACCACATGAACAACTTATAATTATAAAAAGATTATTGTTGACTCATGTACCAAAGATCGACAAAACGACCGTTATTAACTTAAGTAATTACATAATGTTCATAACATTGTAATAAGTGATATAAAAAGGATAATGAAATTTAAAATGGTTCTTAATAAGGTAGATATTAACTCTATTTTATTATTCAGGAGGTTAAAGAACGGTTGAGTCAAGTCGGACACAAGGTAAGGGAATTTCTTAACCCAACTTCCATTCTTTGGGTTAATCTCCTACTTTCAAATTATGTCATGATATTATTATGTCCTATATTGTATTTGTACTTTATTTATGTGTACATATAGTGAATACACATAACAGATCTATTTCATTTTAAAAATGATCTTTTTAAGGACTTCGTCTTAATCTCCTTTCATTGAGGCATATTTGGTTTTATACACAACTTTCTTTTATACGGTGTATAAACCCCTTTGACTTTTACATTTATTCAAAAGGAATCTTTTTATACGAAGCGTTTTGCTAAACGACAAAAGGGAATGTTTTTCTTTCCGTACTTATGCGGCGACAATGACTTCTCCGCCGCCGTGACCGTTATTTGAGTTTCGGCTTCCTCTACAAGCCATCATTTTTTTAATGAAAAATAAATACAAAGTTTTAACTTTCTTTTATTTTGGTATTGAAAATGGTTTTGAAAGCATTTTTATCAATGTGTTGTATTGATATCTTGTGATTGAAATGTGGAAATGTTATGTTTCCTTTATGCATGTTTTATGTGATACGATTATGTTATGGTTTATGATATGTTTAAACCTATTCATATGAGGAATGTATTGGACTTAATAAGTGACGGGTGGAGCCCGCTATAGCTCCTCGATGCATCGGTAGGTCTCATGAGACAACTAGACGTGGAATTGGCCGAGGCCCTTTCCCAATTTGATTTATGGTTTTGGCCGAGGCCTTAATCATTTTAGACGTCTTGGCCGAGGCCTTGACAAAATGTTTCAGAATGTCCGGCATTATACATTCCATCATTATGAAAGTGGTTATTGTTATTGCATGTGATTATTCGACCAGTAGAATATCCATGTAAAGAAGTAAATGGCATTATCTCATTTTAATTTTGCCATATTATGTTGAAGTTCATGTTTAAAAGGCTTTTGTTTTAGTTATACATTGCCTTAAATGTTAATGTTTATTTATGAAAGCTTCCGCATTATTGTTATCCTTACTGAGCATCTGAGCTCACCCCTTTCAATGTTTTAATATTTTTCCAGGATGTGAAGAAGTATTTTATGAATGACCTGCAGGGATAGTCAGAAGAGGATATGAGTGTGGACTATGGAGACTTTGTTATTGTAGTTTTTCATTTTATGATGTAATGTAACGTTTACAAATGTATCTAGTGTTTCCAAGGCTACTAAACTAATCGGTCTTTCGAGACTTGATCTTTTGTGATCATGCCAATGTTACGAAGTAACGCACCGGCTCTGGGTAGCTGGGGTCGGGGCGTTACAATTCTTATTGAAAAATAACCATTCATTGAAAATAATATTTTTAAAATTTGAAATTCACATAATAGTTTAGAAATATTTTTAATTAAAACTAACATAAATAAAATTTAATTGTATTTTAAATAAAAATAACATTTATAATGATAGAAGATTTTATTCTTTCTATATACATTAAAAAAACTGAATCATTTCATATTTCTGGTAAAATCTTAATGGGCCTTGTTTCTAAAATAATATAAAGATTCATTTTATAATATTTTTCAAATGTAAAACAAGGGAAAATTTTCATTAATAAATATGTTTGGTAATTTTAAATCATATTTTAATACATTTTTTTGAATTTATACAAATTAATGAAAATGGGTTTTTGCAAAAGATATAAATAATGACTATATTTCTACAAAAATATTTTGAACTCATGGGTACATAGAGAGAGTAAAATAAAGGGAAAACATTTATTGTCTTGAAATAACCATATTAGAATCAAATGCGCGTGTTTATTTAGATATAGATGATAATATTTCATCATCAATGTATACACAAAAATAATCCCCATAAACAATGAGATTGAATCACAAAATCACTAATAGTTATGTATCATTTAGTCCTAGTCACCTTGAAATAATAACACTAAATGAAAAATAAAATATCATGATAATAAATAAATTCATAATATTCCTCATACAGTTGTATGTTTATAAACCTCATAAAAAAATTTAGCTGTATAACGGAACTTATGTCTCAAAGAAGAGAAATTTATAAGAATATCCCTTGCTTCTTTTGTAATCATTGGAATCATAATCCTTATTAATGATTAAAATAAAATCAAAATTAAAACATGATTAAAATTGATAGCTTAATTATATAAATTTCAGACATTTTCATTATTTTTTCATTTATAATTATTGATAAATTCTAGAGATATAAAATGTAATACATTGATCATGGAGATGGAAGGTCATACGTGCACACGAACATTATTTCCATTTTCTCGATGGATAAAATGAAATAAAGGTAAAAATATATATAAACATCTCATAGTAATTTTTTTGTTGTATATATTACACTTAATAATTAAATAATTCTTTATTTCCTTCATTTTAATGCGCAAGTGAAGAACGAGTCACAGTTCTTTTTTAGGTGGCAGTCTACAGTATAGTCAGGTGACATTATCATATAACCCACATAATGGAAATTAAGATGGTTAATGTGATATATTAATTTAAATACTATCATTGTGATAAAAATATCATATATATATATATTAATTTATTTTATCCTTATTATTATGCATATAAAATATGAGAACAATATCACATCGGTTCTTCAGGCGATTTTCAATCATAAACAAGAGAAATTTTAGTATTATAAAATTGGATTAGAGGTAACATGGTAGGTATGATATTTAAATTACATAAATTTAATAATTTCATAAATATATTATATAAAAAAATAATCATGAATTATATCAATCCATGATATGTGGTGATTTAAAATTAATAACATTGGTTCGTGAGGCTGTAGTGCTCCTTACACATGATCGATAGTTCCCTTTCCCATTTTATCAAAGATGAGATGTAAATAGGTTATTAAATTAAAATAATATTATATCATTAAGTTGAAGAAAATTTCGATAATATATCATCATATTTTACAAATATGTTCAGGAGTAACAAAAATAAATAAAATTAAAATGAAGGTTTACGGACAATACATCTTCTTTAGATAAAATATTTAGTTTCACATATAAGGCCTTCATATGAGGTCTTAATAATCAAAATATTGCCACTATGATGAGACAATGGAATAAATTAATGGAATTTGGAAGGTACGTTCAAAACAAAATAGAATTGTATGTGTGATGATAAAGGATATGGGGGCCTTTTATAAGTGGCGGAGATGACATAAAAGGTTATTTTATAAAATAATAATGTTTACACACATTTATTGTAACACCCCAGGTAAATAAAGAATATGGAATTTTCTTATTTATCCATATGTGTGAATAAAATATTTATATGACTTTAAAGGGGACGCTATGCTCGATGGCGTACCCAACACGCAACAACGAGTTTCTTGGGAATCTTACGTTGCACTCTAATAATAAAATAATATTATTTTAAATGGTAGTTAACATGTAGCCATTGTAATGGCGATAATGGATAGAAATAACTAAAATATGATTATATATGTTTTTAAATGTTTTTACATTTATCCAATAAAGGATAGAGGCTTAAAATACGGAAAGAATTCAATTTTAGGCGTATATTCCCTAGTTTTCACTAAAGGTTCACTTATCACCTTTTGATGTTGAACCATAATTAAATATAGTTTTGTTCACTCTTAAACATTCTTTTGGACCAAATAAAACTCTTATTAAGAACCGGGACATCAAAATTTACTTTGTGTAAATTTTTGGTATCTTTCCAATAAAGTTCATTTTTTTAATGAATAGTGTAAAATGTTTTATTTTAATTCAAAACATCTTTTTAATATAATTTATTAATATGATTAGATTATCTTTTGAATTGGTTTTAAAGTGAAATTAGAATATATTTTTACCATTAAATCCAATAGTGGTCATTGAAATTAATTTCACTTTGAAATCAGACTTAAACCAGTGTCAATCTTTTGTTACTTATTGTTTCATAAAAACACGCTATTTTCTCTGACAGCGGAAATTAATTATTAAATTAATTATTGTGACGTATATGTTTTGAATTTTTTAAAATAGACTTCATTTTTGAATTCAGAATATCAAATATAGATTAGGGTGAATTTTTGGGAATTTTCTGAAAAACTTCAATTTTTGATGAACAGGGAAACCACTAAGTGGTACTTATAAAAATTGATTTTTCTATTTAAATGAAATTCTGCCATCTTTGTGTTTTGAATTTCAAAAATCGGACATAGATGGTTGTAATTAAGAAGTAAAATGTGGTTCAATGGGATAAAAATAAATTTTTGGTGAATAGTAACTTATTAAGTTTTTAATCGCGATTAGAGGTAATTAGTGCAATTTAAGGTAAAAATGATATTATAAAAATATGAAAACACCATGACACTTGTCCTACCAGTATTGGATGAGTCATGGCCGACCAAGACAACCCATGGGTCGATTTAGGGGACCCTATGGAGCCTCTTGGGTGAGATAATTACTTTGATGCCTTTTTTTAAATAAAGGTGAAAATGACACTAACATATATTGGTTTACTAAAACAATTTTTAGAAGGGGTTATACTAATCATATTTTTGGATATAAATACTATTTGGAAAGATAAAATTATTTCGTATATCAGGATAGTTTTGTTATAATTTTTAGACATTAAATAAATTAATTTAATTATGACATCATGATGATGCAACAATGACCTCATTAATGAACAGTTTAAATAAAATGAAACGATAATATAAAATCTAAGACCTACACTTGTCCAAAAACAATAGGATGGAAATATTTCAAAGCCTTATCATCTTATCTTTGAAATATATCAATATGGGACCTTATAAATTCGAAACACTTTTGAAAATAAAATAATAGTTTCATGATTTCCAAAAGTGCCCCTCCTCTCCTCTTATAAAAGGCCCCCACCTCTACCTAATTTCACAAACTCCTCAAGCCTTTGGCTCGGCCATCCCCTGCCCATTTAATCTCTCCACATCCCTCTCCTAATCCTATAGGATTCCCTTTGGGCATAATCCTTTCAAAGGAAGCATTTAGGCTCAAATCAAAAGGAGTTACACTTTTAAAGTACGTTAAAGAACGATCGAGTCAAGTCTGACCCGAGGTAAGGGATCATACTCCTCTATTTCTTTTTAAGTACAAAAATTTATGCCATTCCTTTTAAATATCATATTTCTTGTTATTAGGATGATATTTTATATTACACTTAATTTAATTTTTATGTTCATGTGATGAGAGACCCTATTCTCTCTCATCAATCCATTTTGGAAGTTCTGAGTGGACCCGTTAGGCTGCCGAACTTTTGTAAGAGATCTAACCTCTCTATTTCTTTTTAAGTACTCTACTTTATGTCACTTCTTTTAAGCTCCTCTTTGTAATGTTGGGGGATGTTCTTTTATATTCCACTTTCTGTACATTTTATTTTAATGTGATGAGATTCCCTATTTGATCTCATCAATCCATATTCAGAAGTTTTATGTGGCGTCGTTATGTTGCCGAGTTTTCGTAAGGGATTTTTCATCTCACTTTTATTCCCGTGAGATTTATGCTACATTTTCCACAAATTCCATTGAGTGGTGTATGTACTACCCATTATTCAACTCTTTGTAATATACATTCGTTTATGAGTATTTACATCAATGATCTATTGTCCTTCTTTCATGGGGTGTATGTTTTGAAAGATACCCAAGTCGGTAAGGGAACCTTTCACCCTCCTCTTTTTTAAAAGACTTCTTTTGTTGGGTCTTTTAATTTACACATTGTTATTTTGGGATATGTTCTCATATATCCTTATTGATGTAAATTTTATGTCCAAGTGATGAGATACCCTTTTTTTGTGACGCTGTTAGGCTGTCAATGGAACATCTTAACCCAATTTCGATTTCTTTGGGTTCAACATGTTGTTATTGAATATGTCATACCTTGAATTTGTGTGAATGAACATTAATTATTTTACAATTAATATCCACTTATATTTGGTGTATTCATTTGTCACACATAATTATGCAATTTATTTATCCTTAAACCAAGGATATCGTCTTTGTAAGGAACTTCGTCTCAATCTCCTTTCATTGAGGCATATTTCGTTTTATACACAATTTTCTTTTATACGGTGTATAAACCCCTTTGACTTTTACTTTTATACAAAAGGAATCTTTTTGTACGAAGCATTTTACAAATCAACAAAAAGGAATGTTTCTTTTAACGTACGCAGTGACAATGACCTTTTCCGCCACCGCGAGTATTATTTGGTCTTTGGCTTCCTCAACAAGCCGAAATGTTTTTAGAATAAAATAAATACCATATAATCTTTTATGTATTTTGGTATTGAAATGGTTTTGATAATGGATTCTATTATGTCAATATATTTATGATATATTGTGATTGAAATGTGGAAATGTTATCATTCCTTTATATTTGTTTTATGTTTTATGATTTATATTGGTACTTGTACATTTTAACGGGTGGTTACGTTATAAACCATATGACGGGTGGTGCCGTGAATACCAGGACGGGTGGATACGTAATAACCTCCAACGCATTGGGTATGGAAGTCGGCGGTATGGAAATTCCATTAAGTATGTATGGAAATTGGCCGTATGGCTATTCCATGAATTGATATGTGTGGAAGTCGACCGTATGGTTATTCCACTTAAGTATGTTTATGTCCCAAGTTACCTTTATATATGTTATGTTTTATTTATATGGGTTTTATGGTAATCCTTTGGGTACAAAAAGTTAAGTAATGATATTTTATTCAGTGAAGAGTTTTTACTACTTCATAAAGGTGAAATGTATTACCTTGATAAAGTATACATGGTTTACATTTTGTTTTGATAAACTAACAATTTTTATTCTTTGTGTATCCCTTACTGAGTTTTTATGCTCATCCCATGTTTTTGAAATGCTTTTCACAGGACTTAGCGTGTAATAGGGTCAAGGATGGGATCAAGGGAAAGTCATGCTACCTAAAACATGAAACTAGACATGTTTCTTTTTAAGAGTTTTTATTTTATGGAAATTTTGTAGAAGAGACTGCTTTGTAATCTTTTGAGATGTAATAGTTATGTCCTAATTCTCTAAAACTCTAAACCTAAAAAGATCCTCAATGTGAATTACTCATTTAATTCAATATTAAGTAAGGTTTTAGGCTGGGGACTTATAGTTGGTTTCAAAGGTCAGTTTAGATAACTTCAGAGGTTAGGGTATTCTCTAAGCATAAGTGACATTACCATAATAGTTAGGATTTCAGAAAGAGTCCTAGTTTTAGATAAAGAGAATGAGTAAGTATATTTTAGTGTTTACCTTCCTCATTAGTACATGATGGTTTTGTTGATGTACTCACACTGACATTTCTGTTATTAGTAAATCGATGGATCTAGCAGGCACCAAAGTGACAATTGGTTTGAAGGAAACTATGGTGGTTCATTGATTAAGACACTGGACGAAATGGTGTATTCAATGAGGAAACTCGTGGTTGTTCTAAACCAACTATCAATGAGTCATGATCAACCACTTGAACCTTGGTATGTTCTGTAATGCATCATGTACAAGATGACCAATCGATATGGAAGTTCAGGTAATAATTATAAAGGTAACCATTAGAGTTTATATGATCCTTAATTTTTAGGTAATTATGGGTTACTCTATGATATGATGGAAAATGAAAGGAATAAGATAAACTTGAGGTTAAAATATGTTATGATTATTATTGATGATTTTATCTCATTTTGGGGAATGTTTTAAGAATTATATATTTGTGGAAAAGGACAACACATAGACCGTGTGACAACCCGTCGCGTCGGACAAAGCCGCGGGAATCGAACCCACAACCAAAGTGCGACTGGTATTTATCGCCTACCACTGGACTACGTGAAGTCCCTGGTTAGTTTGACTGATTCTTTCTAGTTATATGATTTTATGAATTAAGAGTAAGTTTATTTTGGGACATTTATGAAAATGATTAACCTATCATGGAGGATATGTGATTAGGTTAATTACTTTTCAATATGAGACTTTAGGAGCAACTGATGTTGTTTGGAGATAAATGTTACGATTTAACATGGAAGACTATGTGACTAAATGTTTCAAATATTTGGGTTTCAATCTTAGATTGGTTTACTTTGAATAATTCTATGGACAAATTGTTTATCTAATTGTCCTCGTTGAACTTTGGGTTTTGTTGGACATGTTTTGGAGGTTAAGAATAGATTTTCTTTTTATAAAGGGTTATCCTTTTCTGGATTATCTGATCTTGTACTAGCCTTTTTGGTTTTGGTTTTGGTTAAAGTCTAAAGACATGGGAAGTATATAGTTCTTTTTTGTGGATTAGGCGATTCTCTAAGAGTTGATTATAGTATTCTTAATGTGAACAAGTCTTCCTAGATACTCGCCTATTGGAGAAAATATGAGTTTTTGTAAGAAATCTAATAAAAGTTGAAAGTCAACATGATAAGTGATTATGTTTCCTTATGAATAAATTACTCAATAAAAAGTAACTTAAAACCAAAATGTTGTCATTTAACTTTTCCTACTGGGGAATCAAATACTGTTTAACCCATCACAAGTTTGTGATTTTCTCATGGTTAACTTTCTTCTAAACATGTTTTCTATCACTCTACATCAGAACATGACCCTTTGATTTTTCTTCCATGTCCATGTTTTCCTACACGGAATCCTATTATGGGTTAACTCGGGTGACCTTTGTACTTATCTTTCTTTATTTTAAAGTGATTGTTTCACCGACTCTTGTTCCGATGTAGGACTTTCAAGGATGTTTCCAAGCCCAATTTTAAAAATTGCGAGGACGCAATTCCCAAAAGGGGGGAAGGATGTAACACCCCAGGTAAATAAAGAATGTGACATTTTCTTATTTATCCATATTTGTGAATAAAATATTGATATGACTTTAAAGGGGACGCTATGCTCGATGGCATACCCAACACGCAACAACGAGTTTCTTGGGAATCTTACGTTGCACTCTGTTAATAAAATAATATTATTTTAAATGGTAGTTAACATGTAGCCATTGTAATGGCGGGAATGGATAGAAATAACTAAAACATGATTATATATGTTTTTAAATGTTTTTTCATTTATCCAATAAAGGATAGAGGCTTAAAATACGGAAAGAATTCAATTTTAGGCGTATATTCCCTAGTTTTCAGTAAAGGTTCACTTATCACCTTTTGATGTTGAACCATCATTAAATATAGTTGTGTTCACTCTTAAACATTCTTTTGGACTAAATTAAACTCTTATTAATAATCGGGACATCAAAAATTACTTTGTGTAAATTTTTGGTATCTTTCCGATAAAGTTAATTTTTTTTAATGAATAGTGTAAAATGTTGTATTTTAATTCAAAATCTCATTTTAATCTAATTTATTTATATGATTAGATTATCTTTTGAATTGGTTTTAAAGTGAAATTAGAATATATTTTTACCATTAAATCCAATAGTGGTCGTTGGAATTAATTTCACTTTGAAATCAAACTTAAACCAGTGTCAATCTTTTAATACTTATTGTTTAAAAAAAATGCTATTTGCTCTGACAGCGGAAATTAATTATTAAATTAATTAATGTGACGTATATGTTTTGAATATTGTAAAATAGACTTAATTTTTGAATTACGAATATCAAATATAGCTTAGGGTGAATTTTTGGGAATTTTCTGAAAAACTTCAATTTTTGATGAATAGTGAAACCAGTAAGTGGTACTTATAAAAACTGATTTTTCCATTTAAATGAAATTTTGCCATAATTGTGTTTTGAATTTCAAAAATCCGACATACATGGTTGTCATTAAGAAGTAAAATGTGGTTCAATGGGATAAAAATAATTTTTTGGTGAATAGTAACTTATTAAGTTTTTAATCGTGATTAAAGGTAATTAGTGTAATTTAAGGTAAAAATGATATTATAAAAATATTAAAACACCATGACACTTTTCCTACCTCTATTGGATGAGTCATGGCCGACCAGGAAAACCCATGGGTCGATCTAGGGGACCCTATGGAGCCTCTTGGGTGAGATAATGACTTTAATGCCTTTTTTTTAAATAAAGGTGAAAGTGACACTAACATAAATTGTTTTACTAATGCAATTTTTAGAAGGGGTTATACTAATCATATTTTTGTCTATAAATTCTATTTGGAAAGATAAAAAGATTTCCTACATCATGATATTTTTGTTATAATTTTTAGGCATTAAATAAATTATTTTAATTATGACATCATGATGATGCAACGATGACCTCATTAATGAACAGTTTAAATAAAATGAAATGATAATATAAAATCTAAGACCTACACTTGTCTAAAAACTATTTGATGGAAATATTTCGAAGCCTTATCATCTTATCTTCGAAATATATCAATGTGGGTCCTTAGAAATTCGAAACACTTTTGAAAATAAAATAATAGTTTCATGATTTCCAAAACTACCCCTCCTCTCCTCTTATAAAAGGCCCCCACCTCTACCTCATTTCACACACTCCTCAAGCCTTTGGCTCGGCCATCCCCTGCCCATTTACTCTCTCCACATCCCTATACTCATCCCAGAGGACCCCCTTTGGGCAGAATCCTTTCAAAGGAAGCCTTTAGACTCAAATCAAAATGAGTTACACTTTTAAAGGACGTTAAAGAACGATCGAGTCAAGTCGGATGCGAGGTAAGGGATCCTACTCCTCTCTTTCTTTTTAAGAACAAAATTTTATGTCATTCCTTTTAAATCTCATATTTCTTGTTATTGGGATGATATTTTATATTAAACTTAATGTAATTTTTATGTTCATGTGATGAGAGACCCTATTCTCTCTCATCAATCCATTTTGGAAGTTCTGAGTGGCGTTGTTAGGCTGCCGAACTTTCGTAAGAGATCTAACCTCTCTCTTTTTTTAATTACTCTCCTTTATGTCACTTCTTTTAAGATCCTCTTTGTAATTTTGGGGGATGTTCTTTTATATTCATCTTTCTTTACATTTTATTTTAATGTGATGAGATACCCTATTTGATCTCATCAATCCATATTCGGATGTTTTATATGGCGTCGTTTGGCTGCAGAGTTTTCGTAAGGGATTTTTCATCTCACTTTTATTCCCGTGAGATTTATGCTACATTTGCCACAAATTCCCTTGAGTGGTGTCTGTACTGCCCATTATTCTACTCTTTGTAATATACTTTCATTTATGATTATTTACATCAATGATCTATTGTCCTTCTTTTATGGGGTGTATGTTTTGAATGATACCCAAGTCGGTAAGGGAACCTTTCACCCTCCTCTTTTTTAAAAGACTTATTTTGTTGGGTCATTTAATTTACACATTGTTATGTTATGATTTGTTCTCATATATCCTTATTGATGTAAATTTTATGTCCAAGTGATGAGATACCCTTTTTTTACGCCGTTAGGATGTCAAGGGAACATCTTAACCCAATTTCTATTTCTTTGGGTTCAACATGTTGTTATTGAATATGTCATCCTTTGAATATGTGTGAATGACCTTTTATTATTTTACACTTAATATCCACTTATATTTGGTGTATTCGTTTGTCACACATAATTATGCAATTGATTTATCCTTAAACCAAGGATACCATCTTTGTAAGGGACTTCGTCTCAATCTCCTTTCATTGAGGCATATTTCGTTTTATACACAATTTTCATTTATACAGTGTATAAACCCCTTTGACTTTTACTTTTATACAAAAGCAATATTTTTCTACGAAGCATTTTACAAAACGACAAAAAGGAATGTTTCTTTTAACGTACGCGGCAACAACGACCTTTTCTGCCACCGCGAGTATTATTTGGTCTTCGGCTTCCTCAACAAGCCGTAATGTTTTTAGAATAAAATAAATACCATATACTCTTTTATGTAATTTGGTATTGAAAATGGTTTTGATATGGGATTCTATTATGTCAATATATTTATGATATATTGTGATTGAAATTTGGATATTTTATCATTCCTTTATATTCATTTTCTGTTTTATGCTTTTATATTGGTACTTGTACATTTTAATGGGTCGTTACGTTATAAACCATATGACGGGTGGTGTCGTGAATACCAGGATGGGTGGTTACGTTATAACCTCCAATGCATTGGGTATTGAAGTCGGTCGTATGGCTATTCCATTAAGTATGTATGGAAATTGTCTGTATGGCTATTCCATTAAGTGATATGTGTGGAAGTCGACCGTATGGTTATTCCACTTAAGTATGTTTATGTCCCAAGTTACCTCTATATATGTTATGTGTTCTTTATATGGGTTTTATGGTAATCCTTTGGTTACAAAAAGGTAAGTAATGATATTTTATTCAGTGAAGAGTTTTTACTACTTCATAAAGGTGAAAAGTATTACCTTGATAATGTATACATGGTTTACATTTTGTTTTGATAAACTAACAGTTTTTATTCTTTGTGTATCCCTTACTGAGTTTTTATGCTCATCCCAAGTTTTTGAAATGTTTTTCACATGACTTAGCGTGGAATAGGGTCAAGGATGGGATCAAGGGAAAGTCATGCTACCTAAAACATGAAACTAGACATGTTTCTTTTTATGAGTTTTTATTTTATGGAAAATTAGTAGAAGAGACTACTTTGTAATCTTTTGAGATGTAATAGTTATGTCCTAATTCTCTAAAACTCTAAACCTGAAAAGATCCTCAATGTGAATTACTCATTTAATTCAATATTAAGGAAGGTTTAAGGTTGGGGACTTATATTTATCACTTTTACCAATTTTCTAAAATTGTTCATATTCAAGACATATAGAAATCTATGTCCAATTCAGGCCCAAAAGTGGGTTTTTAACAAGTTTCTCTTTCATTTTAACACTAATTTTTTGTTTAACCCTGGATAAACGAGTTTTAACCATAACCACAGTAATAAATTATCAATTTTTTCATTATTCATTAAATAAAAAAATTATGTTTAAATTTTTAAATAATAGTAAACATTTTGATTAAAAATATATAATCCATTTTTTCAAAACTAGTTTACATAAGTGGCCAAATTTAATTTAATATTAATCCCACCGATGAAATGAAAAACTGTTTTCAAATGAGAAAACATTCAAATGTTTAAACAGTTATAATATTAAAATTAAAATAATAAATTCATTCCAATTACATAAATTATATTCCATAAAATATAATTCTACAATTTTTACTTGAAAAAATTTGAAAATTAATTATTACCTGAAGAAGTTTTTAAACCAAAAACCATTTATCAATAAAAATCTATAATTTTCGATATTCATCAGAAAAATAATCTCTTCATACAAATACACAAAATTTACCATAATATATGTTCAAAATATATATTTTAAAACAAATAACATTTTCCAAATAACATTTTTAATTTCATTAAGAAGTCTTTTGAAAATAAGTTCCATAAATCTGATAAAATGTTTTATTTGAAAAATAAAATTTTTAGTGTATGTTTAGATTTATTATTATCTCAAGTATAGAAAATGAATAGGATAAATGTTAAATATTTTATTTAATATATATATCTTATTAAAATCATTCAAAAAAGGCTTTAATTTATTAATATAAAACATTTTTGTATGTATAATAATTCTTTTAGGTAAGCATTTCCTTTATTTTAAAAGAGTTCTTTTTCTTAAATTTCTAATTAATTAATCACCAATGAAATCATTTTATATACATGTATAAAAAATATATTTTCATCATTTATTTATTCTTATTAATACCCTCTACTCTAACATCTAGGTGATAAATATCATACTAAATAATATTATTTTATTAGTATGTTGGGTTTCTTTATAACTCAGGGATGCATGTTTCACAAGAGATAAGATAAATTAAATTTATTCACAAAAAATCATAAATTATTAGGGTCTTACATATGTAATTATCATTAATAAATTAACAAGATATCTCAAAAAATAAATATAAAGATTCAATAATTTTGTATTTATTTTATACCAATATATTTAAAATATATTATCATATTAAATAATATTTTTATTATTATGTGTGGGAAAATTCAGTTTTTCATCTCGTATAGACTTTAGTAATAAGGGAAAAATTTCATTATTTATTTTTATTTACATCATTCATAAATAATTCATTATTTAATAACAATTTCTATTCAATGATAAAATGATACCCATTTTTTGTAGGTTAAATTACTGAATATGACTTATAAAAATCAAATTTATGATGAAGTAGTTTTTGATGTTTTAAAAAAATATGAAGGTTATATTTTAATAAATATTTTTAAATAATAAATATAAATTTAAAAAAAATTAATAATTATTAAATGGTGTTTTAATTATATGAAAACCCTTACTCATTTATGGTATTATCATTATATCATTGTTTATAGTGGAAGTATAACATATATCTAATTGGTAACGTGTTATAATGAATTTATTTATAGGTATATGCATTAATATAATAAAAATAATATGACATATAAAAAAGGTTTAAGGTGTAGTAAAAAATCATATATTCTCAGTAAATCATTTCTAGGAACCACAAATTATGACTGGTGATGAAAAATGAAATTCATTATTCGTAGATGTAATAGTTTATTGAACACAACGTTACTTATTAAATTTAATAATGAATGCTACAAATTATTTTATATGAAAAATAGTAATTCTAAAATTTTATTCGAGGCATAATAACCATATTTAATCATCAAAAACATCTTTATTCCATCATGGGGAGGCGGTGATAGAAAATAAACAATAAAACATCATGGATGTGGTAGTCTTCATGTATGCATGATTATTGATCTTCTATTTTTTTAATGGAATGAATGTATTTATTAATGATTTTACCTGTAATATAGTAATATTTTTGTACATTCATGATACTCATTTAATTTTACTAATATGGTTATAAATTATTTAGGATTTGGTATTGTAAAAGTAAATATTATGAGATTTTAATACTGATATTATAAGATTATGTGTAATAGTACAGATCTATCTAGTCATTTCCTTTGCTGAAATCTAGTGTTTGAAGTCTTTTGGGAGGTCCAAATGACTAATCCCGAACACATTTCCAAATTTCAAAAATTGTGGCACTGAAATGGTGGCATGAAAATGGTGGAATTGAAATGGTTTCACTGAAATAATGGTACTAAAATGGTGGATTTTAAATGGTGTAACTAAAATAGTGGCACAAAAATGGAGGCACCAAAATGGTGTCACAGAAACATTGGCATCCAAATAATGGCACTGACATGGTTAGTCAAAAATGGTGTCATGAATAGTTTCACTATAATTGTTTCATTTCCTTTTTAAAATTTCAATATTTTTTCAGATTTCATACTGTTTCTCCTATTTGACATTTCCATTGATGTAAAATGCATTGAAAGCCATAAATTATGTTATTTAAGCCTAATTCAAATACTATAACTCCTATATTATTTTCCTAATGCTCAGGAAGCCATTACTCGGTCAAAAATTAGGATTTTTGGCAGATTCAATCTTAATGTAAAATCTAATGAATCTAAAACGGTTGCTCCATTAAATATTATAATGGTATAATATATATTACTCTATTTTTATTCCTTCTTGTTCCCTGGGGTGAGATGCTTGATCCTTTCATTCCTTCCTGTAAGATTCAAGGGTAGTGTTGTAGCCTTAGATCGTTTCTTCTCGAAAGTATCTTCCAACAGCATGGACAACCCTTATTTCCGTGCGGTCATGAATTTTTAATCCTTCTTTAAAATAAGGTGTGTGCTACCATTATTCTTCAGGGTTTGTTGATAAGTTATTTTGTGTTTCTCCTTTTCATATTTATGGAATGTGTTCCCTATGATCATAATGGATCTCCCTGGGTTGTTTATTGTTTTGGTGGTGTCTCTACATCCATGGGTTGATGTAGTATTCCATTAGAGGTTATCATCATCAATCATGTCGGCCTATTATTGTGAAAAGAATGTTGGACACCTTTTTAGGTAAGGGATTTGTGTATTCAGTATTCTATTTTACATGGAGTTGTAGTATACAAACCCGGTTCTTATTTTTGAGGTACGGGCTTCTTCGTTTTCCTTTTCCTTAAGTGTTTTTGAGAAAATATGGAAAATGGGGAAAATCCTGAATTTTTGAACTACACGGCGTGTACTGTTTTCACACGCCGTGTACTTATGATCGTGTGGGGATGAGTACACGGGGCGTGTACCCATACCGGTGACGAAGGGTGTATGAACCGACTACATGCCGTATAGTGGTACCTTACACACCGTGTAGTCAGTAGGAAGGACTAAACAGTAAGGCAGTGGAGCAACCGATAGCTTGGCGATAGTACACGCCGTGTACTTTAGAGTACATGTCGTGTACTCATGTCGACGATTGAACAGTGTGTCGGTGCTGCCAAATTAATATTTAAATGAACGAAGTATGTGTCGTGTACTCAGAAGTACATGCCGTGTACTTTGTTTTTGCGGCTTAAAATAGGTATTAGCCTCCTCATTTGGCAGAGGAGGCATTTGAGATATTTTGGAGCCAAGGAGGACGGCCAAACCTTTGAATATCAGTCGGGTGTTCGTCTGGAATCCGATTCGGCCTCGGACAATCTCGTTGGAACCGAACGTGTAAGACCACTCCTCTCCAGGTACCGTTCTTACCAATTCTTTCCTGAGGGGAAGTTATTTACATTTGAATGGGTTTTGTTCTTCGTCAGATATATGCCATTCTTGGGCATTTCTGGAGTCGGTGTTCGGGTATAATGTCCGTTGGCGCATAAGGTAGGTGGCTTTGTGTTTATTTTCCAACTGTTGTGCGTTTTTGTGCGTTTTTGTGCCACGAACCCATGTTGGGGTGTCGTGTGGATGAGGCTATTTCTATATTTAATGCCCAGAATTGCATAGGTGGTTAAATTGTGATAATAAAATGCTGGTTGGGATCATTGCATGGATCCGGAACCACCCCAGGGGTGTGTTTCACTGTTTAGCTGTTTGTCCAGGATACCCGAGTGTATGCCTTTAAAGAAGTAATTGTAGAATTTCCTTTAGAGGAATTGCTTGTTTACTGCTTTTGACATGTTGTGCAAGGCCCGGTTACCTGTTTATCCTGAGGGTATTGTTGTGATTAGCCTGAGGGCGTGACTGTTTTAGCCTGAGGGAGACGCTCTATTTCGCCCGAGGGAAACCATTCGGGCCTGAGGGCTTGACTTCTGTGCCTGAAGGTGACACTTCCTACGCCTGAGGGAAATTTTTGTTACACCTGAGGGCAATACTTGCGGGTTAGATTCTGTATGGCATAAGGGAAAGCCTGAGGGTGTGGTTTACGATTTTATCCAGAGGGAACGGTCCTGGTTGGCCTAAGGGCTTGGTGTTGTTTATTACATGAATGTTACTAAATTATATTAATTAAATTAATAATAGAATGGAAATTTAATTGTTAAGTTACTTACTTTTTAGTACGGCTTACTTTAATGCATTTTACTATTGCACACTATTGTTGCACGCTTACACGCAGTTGGGCATGGGCCTTTGGTGGGTGCCTACTGGGATATATTTCCCACACCCTGTTTGGGCCATGATTTTTGGCCCAAACAGATTATGTTTCTTCAGGTGTAGATAGGGGCAAGCATCCCTATACAAGTACTTGACTGTTGTTGTGGAGTTGGAGAGCATGGGACCGAGCCTAGGCTCACGATGCCGATGCCAGCTGTTTTACTTCTTTTGTTGTGCTTTGTATTTTGTTGTACTGTATTGATGTATAACATATTCTAGCTGTTTTCTTATAACTTGAACATGTAGCATCATCATTTATATAATGTTGGTTATATCCACTGCTATAGTTTATTTCTATTGTGTATGGTTTACTGCTTCTGTTGTCGTTGTATGTTTATTTTGTATTCCGTTGCGCAATTGTTTTACAAATGAGGGCATAGTTTCCCCACTATCAGGCATGGGCCCTCACTCCTAGTTAACAGCCTCTACCATTTGTGGAAATGCGCTCGAGGTCTTGTGTCGAACTAGCTTCGGGGAACCCGTTGAGTGGCACCCGGGGACCGGGACATTACAAAGTGGTATCAGAGGTGGTTTATTTTCTTTCACTTACTATTTGGAGCCGTAGTTAGGGATAGGATGGAACAATAGTTGGTAATAATCTTTGCCCAGGTGTAGCTAACCTGTGTATAGGGAAAATCCATTCTACCTCGTATTTTTCATTCTTTTGATTTTTCAATTTTACGGTTGATATATTTTCACCGTTGGGTGACACACTTTGAGATTGTGTAGTTTTTATTTTATCTATGGGTTCTATTTAGTTGCAACCCGATGAGATGAGGTTATGCCGTCTCATGCATCATATATGAACATGCTAGAAATCACATGCCATGCATAGTTTCCATGCCATGTAGGTGCATTATAATTTTCATGTAGTTGTGATAGTTGTTGTGCTAATAAAAATGTTGTTGTGATAGCTTCTTGATAAATACATGCCTTGTGATATGGTATTTTTGTTTGAGCTTGTTTATAGAATGGATTCCAAACATTGGTTTTTGGGGAGTATGGACCCCCATTGACCGGAATTTGGTGGATCATTTACTGTTTGTTGGTTACAACACATATAAGATGTGAATACTTGATTCGTGGGGATTATGGGTCCCCACGGGTCGGAATTTGAAACTTAGGTGTTGTTTTTCTGGGTTCCGGAGAAGTTTCGGAGGCATACTGTCCAGAAACCCAGTATACATGCTGTGTAGTAATTTTATACACTCTATGTATGCTCTTTTGTTTGGTAAGAAAAATAAATTTTTTGAGTACACGCTGTGTACCCTGAGTATACGTCGTGTAGTCTCTTCCCATGTCACAAACCGTGTGGGCGGCGACATGGGGTAGGTAAAGGCTTGTGTAAAACACGTTGTGTACCGAATGGACATGTCGTGTAGTGTGACCCGGAGTCCGGTCGTGTAACTAACAACATGGTTCGGTGAACTCCTTGACAGAACACACCATTTCAATTATAGACATGTCGTGTAGTGTGACATGGGGACTCAGCCATGTAACTAACAATACGGGACGGTGTCACCTCTCCCTGAACATGTTGTGTACCTATAGGACACGCCGTGTAGTCTTGTCCGAGGATAGACCGTGTGGAGTTAGTCGTG
This sequence comes from Viscum album, assembly GCA_963277665.1. Taxonomy (NCBI): domain Eukaryota; kingdom Viridiplantae; phylum Streptophyta; class Magnoliopsida; order Santalales; family Viscaceae; genus Viscum; species Viscum album. The sequence goes on from OY728155.1 coordinate 706,463,566, forward strand.
TTTCTAGGAAACAGGGTGGTGTACATGCCGTGTGCGGGTGTAACACGCCATGTAGTGTCAAGCTGAGTAGTCGGCGGTGTCACAGACGACACGGGCAGTTGGAAAATAACACGGTACATGCCGTGTAGATATTATACACGCTGTGTAGTTTTGTTCGATGGAAGCCGTGTGGCTTAGCCATGTGAAGGACCCGGGCAGGGGAAGAGAAGTCATGTATACGCCATGTAGTCAGTTTATACGCCGTGTAGTCTTGTTTTTCAAATTTTGAAATGCCTTCTTCCCCTTGTTCCATTGTGGTTCCTTCGTTTCAGTCTTAATAATCTTGAATCTGAGCCGTGCTTTTGACCTTCTAGTGTCATGCTGCCTAGACAACCGCGATTTGTTCGCCAGGAGAGCGGCGACGATTATACTCCAGAGATGGTGGGCCATGGGCTACCAGTTGATCCACCAGCAGAGCCAGATGCGGTGCCAGCTGTTATACTGGACACAGGCGCGGAGACGCAGTTCTATGAAGGCTTTATGCAGTTCATGCAGTCATTTTAGGGAGCACCGCAGGCTGCCACATCTATGGCCGAGCTGACATGTATCTTTCAGCAGCATCATCCACCTACGTTTTCTGGTGATGGCAGACCACAAGCTGTGGAGTCTTGGCTAGGATCGATGCAGACTATTTTCGAGCATCATGAGAAGCCTCCAAGGCAGAGGGTCAAACTCACAACTTATATGCTACGTGATTCCTCCAATATGTTGTGTGATGTTACCACCTAGTCAAAGCATCATAGATACATGGCGTGAGAAGATTTTTAGTCAGTCTTCTGTGACTTATTCTTTCTTAAGACGCTGAGGGAAGATAGAGCTCGAGAGTTCGTGAATCTGCAGCAGGGCGCTATGTCGGTGATGGACTATTCTGCTCGTTTTATGGAGCTTCAGCGTTTTGCACCCGTACTGGTGGGTGATGGGACATTGAGAGCCAGACATTTTGAGGATGGTCTTCGATATGACATCTGAGCGTTGGTGAATGTTTTCAGGTTTCCTTCAGTACACGTTATTGTAAACAAGGTGCTGATTTTTGAGAGGAACCTGCGGGAATCTAGTGGTGTGGGCCAGGGAGGTTCAGCACCAGTTATTGGTATTATTTCTACTGGCAAGATGAAGAGACAAATGGACTTCTCTCAGGGTGGCAGTACCAGCCAGGAAGATTATTTAGGTGCACCGATCAGGTGCTACCAATGTGGCAGAGAGGGGAAAAAGAGTATGCAGTGTCCATGAGACCCAGTGGACTGCCGAGCTTGTGGCAAGATGGGTCATCTGCAGCACTTATGTATGGAGTTTCTACCAATGGCTAGTGAGAGGGATTCTGTACAGACTCCGCGTGTGGGAGCAGGACCAGTGGCTTCTTACCAATCAGAAAACTGGAATACATCAGGGCATGCAGGCTGAGATGGTGGTCATGGATGTGGTATCCAGACACCAGGATCACAGAGGTAGTAGGGTGGGACAGCTCAGGGTAGCCAGGCTATGTCATAGGGTCGCGGCACTGGGTATACATATGCAGTGCAATAGACCCAGCAGCAGTAGGATCCCGGACATTCTATAGTCAAAGGTACTGTTCTAGAAGCTTCTGTTTTATCTTTGGTACTTTTTGATACATGTTCTACACGTAGTTTCATATTTTTTCACATTGTGGAGAGCCTTGGGCTCTGTTTTTCTTCTTATTTTGATATCATGACGCTAGACACTCCATTGGGGACTAGGACGACTGGTGTGCGTCAGTGCAAGGAGTGCCCCCTTGAGGTTGGAGGGTGTCACTTACTTTGGGAACTCTATGTCTTGGAGATGAAGAGCTATGATGTCATTCTCGGGATGGACTAGTTGGTTCCCTTTAGAGCCTTTGTAGACTGGAATCTTCGCATGGTGAGTTTCACGTCACCAGAGGGCGAAGAGTTTCTATATAAGGGAGAATGGGATGTTCATGCATGTTGAGCTGGACCAAAGCATCATGGGTGAGGCGGAGTCACATCCTAGATAGCGAGCTTATATCTGGATGATTAGGGGACCTGTCAGACGGATTTCCCTCCAGTTGTTGATCGTTTCAGGGATGTCTTCCTAGATGACTTTTCAGATCTACCTCTAGTGTGTGAGGTGGATTTCTCTATTGAGCTCGTGCCAGGTGTAGCACCGATGTCCATTTCTCCTTATAGGATGGCCACACCTGAGTTGCAGGAGCTCAAGAGACAGTTAGAGGAGTTACAGGGAAAGGGCTTTATCCGAACCAATACATCTCCTTGGGGATCTCCGGTCCTTTTGCGAAAATGGTGGATGGTACCCTCAGATTTTGCGTAGATTATCGGAAGCTGAACCAGTTGAAGGTTAAGAACCAATATCCGTTTTCAAGGATAGATGATCTGTTTGATCAGCTTCGTGTAGCACGAGTGTTCTCAAAGATTGACTTGAGTTCCGGATATCATCAGCTGCGCGTGAGACCATCGGGTATACCACTTATATCTTTTCAGAGCTAACATGGTCTGTACGTGTACTTGGTTATGTCATTCAGACTCACGAATGCACCAGGGGTTTTCAAGGCTCTGATTAATCGTGTGTTCCATCCGTATAATGATTCCTTTATGGTGGTACTCATGGAAGACATCTTGGTGTACTCTCACACTCGACACGACCATGCCACCCATCTTGAGATCGTATTGAGTACACTGAGAGAGCATTGGCTATATGCTAATCTCTCGAAGTGCCACTTTTGGATGGACCAGATTCAATTCCTCGGTTATATCATCTCAGAGGCAGGAGTTGCAGTAGACCTAGAGAAGGTGAGATCAGTAGTTTCCTGGGAGCAGCCTAAGAACGTGTTTGAGATCCGGAGTTTTTTAGGGATGGATGGTTACTACAGATGCTTCATACAGGACTTCTCCTGCTTAGAATCACCGTTGACATGTTTTACTAAGAAGTGAGTGAAGGTCGTTTGGTCAGAAGATTGCGAGAAAGCTTTTCAGGACCTGAAGGGAAGGTTGACTTCATCACCGATCCTAATACTCCCAGAGCAGGGGAAGAGCTATACAGTTTACTGTGATGCATCAGGGATTAGTCTAGGGGCCGTTTTGATGCAGGGAGACTGATTTTTTGCATATGGGTCGCGGCAGTTGAGGCCACATGAGAGATATTACCCGACACATGATCTCGAATTGGCAGCAGTTGTGCATGTGTTGCGCTATTGGAGACATTATCTGTTAGGAGAGAATTTTGTGGTTTTCACCGACAAAAGAAGCCTCAAGTATATCTTTACTCAACGTGACCTGAATCTGAGGCAGTGAAGGTGGGTCCTGTACCTACAGTCCTTCGATTTTGAGCTTGCCTATACCCCTGGTAAAGGTAATGCAGTAGCTGATGCACTGAGCAGGAAGAATCAGATACAGGTAGTGCAAGAGGCCAGTGGTGAGTGGCAGCTCATGGCTTTCTTCTCTGAGATTCATTTGGAGGTGCACAACATTAAAGGGTAGACTTATCATTCCTATTTAGCTGTGACATCTACCCTCATGGATAGGGTGAAGATGAGACATCTACCAGATTTAGATGGCCTGGTTTTACGGGAGTCGGTGGAAAGTGAGGACCGTTCCCCTAGTTGGATGGTAAGCGATGATGAAGTTTTTCATCTCCATGGACGGGTATGGGTTCTAGGGGATATACAAGAGGAGCTTATGCGGGAGTTTTAGGCTTTATCTTGGGAAGTTCATCTCGTGGTTACCAAGATGTACCGTGACATGAGACGTCAGTACTGCTGGCCGAGTATGAAGAGGGAGATATCTGGTTTTCTTACGAGGTGTTCCACTTGTCAGCAGCTGAAGGCAGAGCACCAGAGGCCAGCTAGGATGTTATAGTAGTTTCCCATTCCAGAGTTGAAATGGGATGATGTCGCGATGGATTTCGTGATGGGATTTCTGAGGTCACCTCAAGGCAATGACGCCGTGTGGGTTGTTGTGGACAAGCTCATGAAGGTAGATCACTTTTTTCCAATCAAGGAGACTTTCGGTGTTGATGAGCTCAGAAGAATGTATATCTGAGAGATCATATGTCTTCATGGGGTCCCTCGTTCTATCATTTCAGATCGGGAAACCCTCTTTACGTCTCATTTTTGGCAGATTTTTCAGAGGGCGCTGGGTACACAGGTGCTTCTGAGCACATCATACCACCCTTAGACAGATGGCCAGTCAGAGCGGACGATACAGGTGCTAGAGGACATCCTGTGTGCATGCATCATATACTTTGGGGGCTCTTGGGAGAATCATATAACCTTATTCAAGTTTTCCTATAACAATAGTTTTCAGGAAACTATTGATATGGCACCATACGAGTCTTTATATGGTAGGCCATGCTGATCACCGTTATGCTGGTTAGAGGCAGGTGCGGCAGCTTTACTGGGGCCACAACTCGTACAGGAGACATATGAGCTGGTCCAGTTAATTTGGAGGCAGATGGCTACTACACAGTCTCGTCAGAAGTCTTATGCTGATCACCGAAAAATGACCTTTGGAGTTCGTGGTCGGGTATCAGGTTTTGTTGTGTGTTTCACCGAGGCTAGGATACAAGTGAATCAGGAGACATGGTATGCTTTCACCGAGTAATGTGGGTCCATTTGAGATTCTGGAGAGAGTCGGGCTGGTTGCCTATCGGTTGCAGTTACCGCAACTGTACTGATCCATTCACGGCATCTTCCACGTTTCTTTGTTGCGTCGCTACCATTCAGACCCGTCTCACACCTTTCATCAAGAGGAGGTTGAGCTTTAGCATGATGCGTCCTTTGAGGAGCATCTGATTCGTATTGTTGACAGGTGCACGACGGTTCTCTGAGGCTGGTCAGTTTCTCTCGTACAGGTGCTATGGCAGCATGGCCGAGTGTAGGACAAGACCTGGGAGTTGGAAGCCGATGTACATGCTCAGTGGCCAAAGCTGTTCTGAGCTTCATCTTCGCCACCCTAGGAAGGGAAATTCGGGGACAAATTTCTATAAGGGGGGAAGATTGTAAGAACCCGGTTATTATTTTTGAGGTAAGTGCTTCTTCTTTTTCCTTTTCCTTAAGTGTTTTTGAGAAAATATGGAAAATGGGGAAAATCCTAAATTTTGAAACTACATGCCATGTACTTTTTCCACAGGTTGTGTACTTCTGGCCATTTGAAGATTAGTACACGGGGAGTGAAACCATGCCGAGGATGAAGGGTATAGGAACCGACTACATGTCGTGTAGTGGTACCTTACATGTCGTGTAGTCAGTCGGCATGGCTAAACATAAAGGCATTGGACCAGCCGACAGCTGGACGACAGTACACGGCGTGTACTTTAGAGTACATGTCGTGTACTCATGTCGACGGTTGAACAGTGTGGTGGTGCCGCCAAATAAACAGTTAAATTAAAGAAGTACACGCTGTGTAATCATAAGTATGCACCGTGTACTTTCTTTTTTCAGCTTAAAACAAGATGTAGCCTCCTCATTTGGCAGAGGAGGCATTTGAGCCATTTTGGAGCCAAGGAGGAAGACTGAACCTTTGATGATCTATCAGTTTTTCCTCTAGAATCCGATTCGGCTTCAGACGATCTCGTTGGAACCGCATGGGTAAGCCCTCTCCTCTCCCGGTACCATTCTTACCAATTCTTTTCCGAGGGGATGTTATTTACATTTGAATGGGTTTTTTTCTTCATCTGATCTGCGCCGTTCTTGGTCATTTCTGGAGTTGGCGTTCGGGTATAACATTCGTTGGCGCATAAGGTAGGTGGATTTGTGTTTATTTTCCAACTGTCGTGTATTTTTGTGCCACGAACCCATGTTGGGGTGTCATTTTTCTGAGTCTGTTGCTATATTTATTTCCTAGAATTGCATAGGTGATTAAATTGTGATAATAAAATACTGGTTGGGATCGTTTCTTGGATCCGAAACCACCGCATGGGTGTGTTTCACTGTTTAGCTATTTGGCCAGGATACCCGAGGGTATTCCTTTAAAGTAGTAATTAAAGAATTTACTTGAGAGCAATTGCTTGTTTACTGCTTTTGACATGTTGGTCATGGCCCAGTTACCTGTTTAGCATGAGGGAATTGTTGTGATTAGCCTGAGGGCGTGACGATTTTATCATGAGGGTGATGCTCCATTTTGCCTGAGGGAAACCATTTATGCCTAAGGACTTGACTTCTGCGCCTGAGGGCGACACTTCCTACGCATGAGGGAAATTTTTGGTACACCTATGGGTAATACCCGCAGGATGGATTCTGTATGTCCTAATGGCAAGCCTGAGGGTTTGGTTTACTATTTTTGCCTGAGGGCACGGTTCTGGTTGGCATGTGGGTTTAGTGCTGTTGAGCACAATAATATTAATAAATTAAATGAATTAAATGAATAATAAAATGGATATTTAGTTGTTAAGTTGGCTACATTTTATTACTACTTAATTTATTTCATTTTACTATTGCACACTTTTGTTGCATGCTTACATGCAGTTGGGCATGAGCCTTTGGTGGGTGCTTACTGGGATATATTTCTCACACCTTGTTTGGTCCATGCTTTTCGGCCCAAACAGATTACGTTTCTACAGGTGTAGATTGGGGCAAGAGTCCCTATACAAGTACTTGACTGTTGCTGAGGAGTAGGAGGGCATGGGACCGAACCTAGGCTCGCGATGCTGTTGCCAGCTATTTTTCTTGTTTTGCTGTGCTTTGTATTTTTCTATACTATATTGATGTATAACATGTTCTGCCTATTTTCATAGAACTTGAACATGTAGCATCATCATTAATATACTATTGGTTATATCCACTACTGTAGTTTATTCCCATTGTGTATGGTTTACTGCTTTCGATGTCGTTGTATGTTTATTTTGTATTCCGCTACGCTATACTTTGACAAATGGGGGCATATTTTCCCCACTATCAGACAAGGGCCCTCACTGCTAGTCGGAAGCCTCTAGCGTTTGGGGAAATGCGCTTGAGGTCTTGTTGTGAACCGGCTTCGGGGCACCCATTGAGTGGAACCCGAGGACCGGGACGTTACATGTAGAGTTAGTATGTTTTATCCCACTAGATCATAATGGAATTTACATAATAAATATACAAACTAGAATAAATGAATTAGTATCGATCATATGTTATTGAATATTGTTTTTATAGATAGTGTGTTATCTATACCTTACTATTTATCATTTCATTCTTCATGGAAATTAGTAATGAATGAAAACTAGGATTAATTGTAAATTAGTTGGGCAAATATTAAGAGACATGTAAATGAATCTAGTTTTTATTATAAATTTTTCCAATCAAATTGATGCATATATGCATGTTTAACTGAATTGAGTGATAAACCTAAATCATGTTCATTCTTGTTGATTTAAGTAATGCCAAATTAATTGTTAATTAACTTGTGATATCTTTTTTTATGTTTCCCATATCTGGAACTAATAAATAATGAATTGGTTAATAAAAGGTGGATGAAAGAAGTTGTTGTTTAATATAATATAATTCTTGATTGGGTTTTGAGCTGCCTTATTTCTTTTAAGGCCGAGTTCCTTTTACTTTGGAGCCAATTTGGTTTATTGTGTGTGAAGGTAGAATTCCTTGTTTGGTTCCAACAGTCGAGTTGATATGATGTTTTTTTCTTCTTCTGTTGTGATCCTGGGTGTCTATTTTGATATATGGGGTAGGGATACGCAATGGTTGTGGCATCATTTGATGCATAGAGTAGTGAGATACATCGATTTATCCATGTGGGTATTGGGGAGGATAGAGAATATGATGAAACAGGTTGGATGTGAATGTTGGATGACTATTTAATCTTTTTTTTCTTATCTTCTTTAAAATACCCCCTAATTCAGGTATATGTTCTTTCATTCCCATCTTCCAAAATAGGTAAAGACGCATTGGGTATTCCACACGCCTTCTGTACTTAGATTCAAGAGGACATATTGGTCTATTCTCCTTCTATATGTGGTGAAGGATCAAAGGTTAGTTAATATACTCACTATGTTAATTCCCTCATGTTTGGTAGCATAAAATGTTTTCTTAGAATACCTGTAATTATGGAAAAGTCATAATAATATTAAAATAATGATTTAATAAATGATGATAACCCATGGGGTTGGAGCTTGGTAAAAATCAATGATGATGTTACAATTTAAAGGAATTGTGGATCATGGGTGGAATGATTATGAAATGTAATGCGGAATGATAATGGTTAAATAATTAATTATAAGGAAATGAAAATAATAAAAATGGATAATGTAATATAATGTAGCTCTTTAAATGGTTGTGTGATTATAGGATACCATGTCTTATCATTGACAATCGGGAGTCCAATTGACGTTAGATGCAGTTGAGTATAATATTATGTTATTTCCATATTGTTGTTGTGATCTATAGTATATTCTATACATTTTTGTTTCTATACACTACTTCACCTTTTTGACTAGGGAAACTGGAACCTTAGGGATTTTGAGTCCTAGGGGTTGTTTTCCCCTAACATTTCATTGTGAGGATGGATGTCTGAATACCACATTTGGTCATACTCTCTTATCATGGTAGTTATCATGATGGTAGGTACATCATTTTGTTTTCCCCATATAAGTGTGTAAAGGGCTGTATTGGCTTGTGGTTATTCACACACATATATTCTGGATTTAGTTTTATATGGACTACTATAGGTGTAATGTTTATATGTTATGATGTCCCAGTGATCCTTACTTGGTGTATAAGGTATAATGGCTTAAGTTATAATACCCTACATATGAGTAATGTTATGTAAGATAAGGTGACTCATGGAAACTACTTGGTTACATTGGTTACCTGGTTGTAGTGGTTGTGGTTGTGGTAGTGCGCTTATAGAATACCTAGCATTAGTAGTTACAATGGGGAGTCCATTAGACGTTAGTTGTATGTGATTCTAAGACTAGGTTATTCCCATAGAGTGGTTGTGATCTATAGTATATTATGTACTTTTTTTCTATACGCTACTCCACCCTATTGGTTATAGAAACTGACACCCTTGGGAATTTTATCCTTTATGGTGTTTTCCCCAAATTTTTTGTCGGAGGAAGGATGGATGACTTGCAACATTGGCCCTTCTCTCTTTTTTTGGTAGTTATTGTGATGGTAGGAATTTCAGTTAGTTTATCATATATATTATTCTAGAGGAAGAAATGGATTGTGGTTATTCACACACATATATTATGGATATAGTTTCCCGTAGACTAATATATGTGTAACATGTATTGGTTGTGATGTCCTGACAATCCTTACTCGACATATGGGTTATAATGGATTATGTTATAATACCCAATGTATGATACACATTATGTGATATTTTTTGGATCTTAGAAACTACTTGGTTACATTGGTTTCATAGGTGTAGTGGTTGTGGTGTATGAGGTGCATGTTGTGATGAAGTTACCAGGTGTTTGTAGGAAATCCTTTTTAGAGAGAGATGTTTAGGACGTGCGATGTTGTGGAATAGTGTAAAAATAGTGCGGAAATGGTAGCAGGGTACACTTGATATTCTTATGACATTATATACTATTTTATGAGATACATTGTGAGAGTATCCATTGTGATTCGGGTAACATAGTAAACCTATTTAGGTGATGACTTTGATTCACATGTTGTTCACTATGCTTTATCATGCATTCATTAATTATGTACGAGATGCTACAGGGAGGATCCTACTATGTATACTATTTTACTCACCCAACGTAAATATATAAGCTATTTTTTTGATCACTTAGAGTAGGTTGGAAATCAGACTACTAACTACTAGCTTGGAGTTGGAGGAGTTGCTCGGGCTTCATGGTCGTTGTCTGTTTACATTCTTTTGGTACTTACTGTTTTGCCATTTCAATTGACGTAGTTCTTGAAAGACATTTGATTTGTTGAAATTTGTTTTCTTTTAACATGAAATCTATATTGGAGCTGGTTGTTGTTTCTCTAATCTCTCTCTTTCGCATGTTTTCTGTTAGTGGGTAATGTCTCACTTATGTGTGTTTATTATACCCTCGGTGCTAGTGTCCAACCTGGGGCATACTGGAGGCAAGACTCATGGGTCCTTATCTCTCTTCTCACACTACCAACAAAGGAGGGGTACACATTGTGGGGTGGGGATCGTGACAAAGTGGTATTAGAGGTCTGGTCATGGGACAGGATGGAGTTTGGAGTTAGGGACATGTGAGGTTGCATGTGGTGGTATAAAAATTATGTCATAGATTTTTAGAATGTTTTGTAACGACTATAGACCAACTTAGACACTGGTGTTTAGGGCCCCTAATGATCTTATGCATGGAACATTATGTTTATAGGGTCTATTAAATGAAGTGATGTTGGTTGAAGGGTAAATACCTAGGAAATGATCATGCATCATTCTTCTTTTCCCCTGTCTATGAATTGGTATACCTGGGGATAGGTTAACAAAATGTGAATAAATGAAAAACATTAAATAATGTTAAATACATCCATATTTTAGGTTTCTAAGATCTAATTGTTTTCTATTTTATAAGTATGGCTCTTGGTCTATGTCCTCATCTGGTTCGGGAAGAATATGTTCAACAGGCTATTCCATCTGATCATCATAGAGTAGAGTTCGATGACCTTGACAAATAGAGGAGGAAAATCTAAGAGTTTTAGAGCCAGAGTCTGCCGAAGTAAGAGGGGTCTATTTTTGATGAAGTTATTGAATACTAGTTGGATGAGGATGAGATATTCTTTAGTTCGATATATGATCAAAAATAGCCCTGGATTTTGTTGGTTGTGGCGATGTTGTGTGGGGCAGTGAGACAGTGGTGGTTCTTGTTCTGCTTGCATTGTGAGGAGTCAGATATATCCCTGTTGGAGTTCCAAGAAAAGTACAGAGTCGAGTTTATTTCTTTGACTACAATGGAATCGAGTCACCAGGATCAGAAAACCCTTTGACAAGGGAGCTTAAGTGTTCAATTGTTTGTATTTTGTTTCAAGAAAAATTTATGATATGATTTAGACCTATTTTCAGATGATTATGTTGGGGTGAGGCATTTTGCAGAGGCTTTGCATCCAAAGATCCAACGATAGGTCACCTCATTTACGTTAAAGACTTATTTTAAGGTGATGGTGAGAGAAAAGGTCATTGAGTGGATGTTATCCAGAACCATATCTTCATCAGTGGGGAGTCATCTTGATTCCTCACGAAGTAGAACTATGGTATGGGGTTCTAGATTTTCCTGGCGAAAAGGATTCCTGTTCGGTTGAAGGTCTGTCACAGCCCTCAGTATCTCATTTCTACGGGGGAGGAAGTTATCATGCCTATGACATTGGATCATGATCTTGTTTCTATTGTTTAGGATGAGTTCATTAGTAGTGAGCATGACCGGATTTTCATATTAGTTAGCATGAACCAGGTGTTCTACTCCAGGTTCCTCTATTGAGGTAATTCTAGCCGAGGAAGCAGAAGTAGGTTGCAGAAGCTTTGGATCCTCATGGAGAAAATAAGGAGTTGAGAGGACATCCCCAGGATGCTCCCCTTCTTTAGAGAGAATATCATGGCCATGGTGGTGGTTATCATCAGGGTTTGAGAGGTTGTGGATGGATTCATTCTTTAGAGTTTTTAGCGTCGGGCCAGCCCAACATCATTTGTGGTACCCTTTTCTTGTTTTCTACTTGGTTGTATACCTTGTTTAACTTGGGAGCGACGCACACCTTCATATCACCTTCCATTTGTTTTGTGTTGGGACTTCATTTAGAGAGGCTTCTAGTGGACTTGTTATCGAATACACCATTTTCAGGTTGAGTAGACTTGTTTGAAGTATGTAGAGGCTGCGGGCTAGTTTTAGGGTAGCACCGCTCTTGGAGATATTTCCGTTGTTTACATATACAACCATATGATGTTAGTTATGGACCGGATTGGTTGTATTTGGTAGATAATCTTTTGGATTTCTCAACGAGGCAGGTGGTGTTGTTTGATATTGATGGAGACCTAGTGGTGTTTTTTGGAAAGAGAGTCCCTCAGATGGGTCTGAGGCATGTTATGTCCTTGTAATCCTTGATGGATTAGATGATGTTGAGTTCGTTGGAGGATCATTAGTCTCCATTTCCCAGGGTTGTGGAAGAGTACCATGATTCCTTTTATAGAAGTTTTTTATGTGTTACCCCCTCAATGGGATATCGTGTTTGCAATCGAGCTACAGCTAGGTGTGTCTCCTATCTCAGTGTCTCTGTATAGGAAGGAACCTTCAGAGTTGTAGGAGTTATTTATACATCTCGATGGTCAGTTGAATGAAATTTCGTTTGTTTGAGTGTGTCCCCATGGTGTACACTAGTTTTTTTCAAAAAGAAGGTTGATTTTTGTTTGTGTTTATGCATTGAGTTCCATCACTTAAAGAATGTGAAAATGATGAATCACTATCCTCTTCCACATATTAATGATTTATTTGATAAAATATTGGGTGAAATCTGGTACTCAAAGACCGGTTTCTTATTCGGGTATCATCAGATTTGAGTGAAGGATGATGATATTTAAAAGATATAATTCCATTGTCATTATGGGAATTACGAGTTGTTGGTGATGAAATTCAGTGTGAAAAATCCTCCAACATTGTTAATGGAGTTGATGAACACTATGTTATATGAGTTCCTACATATGTTCATGTAGGTTTTCATCAATGAAATCCTTTTATACTCTGCGTCTGAGGAGGAGCATGCAGAGAATCTGAGTGATGTTTTAGGAATCATTCATTCACATTAGTTGTTTGGGAAGTTATCAAAGTGTGTTTTTGGGCTTGAGAAGTCCATTTCATGGGGAATGTTGTATCCTAATAGGGAGTAGATATGGATTCATCAAAGATAGAATAATTTGTGCCTTGGAAATCCCCCAAGATAGTATAATAGGTGTGACTTTCTCTTGGTCTTGTAGGCTATTATAGGAGATTCGTATCTGATTTCTCTCAGGATTCGACTCCTCTGACAGTGTTGACCAAAAATGACCAAGAATTATTGTGGACTATCAATGTATTGAGACATTTGTGCATCTGAAGGAGAAGTTGGTTAGTGCACTATTTAATTGTCTTCCATCAGAAAGAGTTTATTTTGATATTTTTTGTGATTCTTCACATCTGTGGTAAGGTTGTGTTCTAATGTTGTAGAGATCAGGTGCTTCTTATGGGTCTCAATAGTTTCGCCCCCACGAACGTAACTATGACACCCCTGATCATGAGTTTATGGTGGTGGTTTTTTTCTATGAAGATGTGGAGGCATCAACACATCAGCAAGAGATTTTTTGTTTTCACCAATCATAAGATCTTGAGGTATGTTTTCTCCCAGAATGACTTGAACTTGTAGTAGTGTCAGTGGATATAGTTCTTAGAGGATTACAACAGTGAAATTACATATACACTTAGAAAGGGAAATGTTATAGAAGATGTTCAAGGTATAAAATCATATAGTGATTCAGTTCATGAATCATTTGATTCCTAGAGGGTGATGTATGAACTCTCAATATTACATTCAGACATGGGTGAAGCTGGGGGAAGAGGATTCCTTTTTTAGATGATGATGAAATCAGCTATGGTGCAGTGGGTAGAAGAGTCCCAGATGAGGTATCTTGAGGTGGAAGTCTAGAGAGACCATGTTGTTTGTGGAGAGGCCCCTTATGGTTGGTCATAGGAGGGAAAATGCCAATTGTTTTATTAGGGGAGTCTTTTTGTTCATTTGGCAATGCAGGAGATAGTTTTCATGGAGTTTCATTGTTCTCCTTTAGAGGTAAATCCTATTGTGATGAATATTTGATGAGCCGTGAAGATTCTATTTTGGTCACCTAGGTTGAAGCATGCATTTGTAGTTTTTGTGTCTCGATGTTACGTATTCTAGAAGGTAATGGTCGAGCATAGTGTTCCTAGTGGTTTTCTCCAGCCGCTAAATGTTCCACAGTGGATGTGTGAGGATATCTCGATGAACGATGTTACCATTTTAAATCATGCTCAAGGAGTCTATATAAACTATATGGGTAGTATTTGGTTGTTTGGTGAAGTCTTCCTTCTTTATTTTGATCATGGATTCATGATCAGTGGAGGTTTTTTCAAGATAGTATTTGGAAGAGGTGTTGAGACATCACAGAGTCTAGAGGAAGATTATTTCCAATCAAGATCCTTGTTTTACATCTAGTGTGTGGAGAGGTCCCTATCATGTTTTTGGTTCCCATTCACGCCTTAGCAATGTTTTCATCTATAGAAGAACAGTCAAACATAGTGAACAATCCACACACATGAAGACATATTGTACTCTGGTGTCTTAGTTTTTGGAGGCTCCTAGATAAGGAAAATTCCCTTGGTAGAGTTATCTTACAATAATATTTTTCACTCCACTGTTGGAATGGTTCCATTTAGATACTTCTATGGCTGACCTTACTGTTCTATTTTTTGTTGTACTGGGGTTGGATAGTCAGACATTCTTGGGTAGGAACTAGAACATAATACAACAAAGATGGTTCAAATGATTAACGAGAGGATGAAGGAAACACAAGATCATGAGAAATCCTATGTTGATCATAGGAGGAGACCTATAGAGTATGAAATTTGGGATCATGTGTTCCTAAAGGTGACTCCTCATCATGGGAAGAGAAGGTTTGGTCATGGGAGTAAGCTTTCTCAATTGTTTATTGGGCCTTTTGAGGTGTTGGATTCTGTTGGAGCAGTGTTGTATAAGGAATCACTTCCCCCACCGATGAGCCGGATACACAATTTATTTCATGTGTCACAACTCTATCGTTATCATCATGATGAATCCCACATCACCCATAGGTCTGAGATAAAAATTGATGGTGATGGGACCTTCAAGGAGCGTCTTTAGAGATCGAGGATCACAAGGAGAATGCGTTACACGAGCATGTTATCCCCTTTGTTTGTGTATTGTGGTGGCACAGTGGCATAGAGGAGTGTATTTTGGAACGTGAGTCATATATATGAGCTTAGTACCCCAATTGTTTTGATGAATAGATATAAACTTATAACAATGTTCATTTTTTGGTTATATACAATTTCGTGTTATAATATTTCATTCTTTTGTCTCTTGTTATAGCCGGCTCTCCTTTGAGAGGTATATACCTAAGTATAGTGTTTAGATGTTGTTTTTGATTGTCATGTGGAATAGCATGTTCCTTTTTGAATCAGTCAGGATCCATTAGTGTTGATAGCCTTGGGAGGTATAACGAAGACTGGCTGCTCAAAACCCTTTTTTTTTCTATCATGGGTTGGATTTAGATTCTCGAGGACTATAATGTTTTGATAGTTATCTTATGCAATGGTCTGGACCTATCTAGTCCAGTACTATGTTGAAATATGCCATTGGAGGTGTTTTGGGATGTCAATATGTCAGATCCCCAACATGTTTCCAAATTTACAAAATGGTGGCACCAAAACTGTGTCACATAAACACTATCACCAAAATGGTGGTATCGAAACTATGGAACCAAAACGGTGGCCTGAAAACAATTTCACAGAGCACCTGGAACTGAAAATGTGTCTTGAAAATGGTGTCACTAAAATAGTGGAACCAAAATGGTGATTCAGAATCATTTCAATGAATAGTGTTTCTATAACGGTGTCATTTCCGTTGTAAAATTTCCATATTTTTCAAGATTTCCTATATTTCACCCATTAGACATTTTCATTTACATAAAATGAATTCAAATCCATGTTTTTAGGGATTTAAAGAATACTCAAATCCCATAACTCCTATGATAATTTTAATAATGATCAGGAATCCTTTAATCGGTCAAAACATGTTATCTTTAATATATCTGCTCTTAATGAATAATCCAGTGTATCTTAAGCTGGGGCTCGGTTAAATATTATAAAGGGTTGAGATATTTTCCTCCCTTGGTATTACTTCCTTTTCCCTAGTGTGAGACTCTCATACATTTCCATCCTTCATATATGATTCATGCATAGTGATGTAACCTTGGGTCATGTATTCATTGGAGTTTCTTCCAACATCATGTGCACCACCTCTTTTAGTGAAATCAAGAATTTTCGATCTTTCCTCAATATAAGGTATGTTCTTCTATTGTTCTTCTAGGTTCCTGGATAGTTTCCCTCTCGTTTCTCTTTTTTCTTGTTATGGCATGTGTTCGATAATTTCTTAATAAAGATTCATGGGTTGTTGGTTGTTGTGGTGGTGTCTCTACATCCAGGGGTTGATGAAGTCTTCTAGGATAGGTGATCATGATCTGTTGTGTTGGAATATTCTTGTGAAAATAATTTCGAAACACTTTTGATATAGGTGATTCATGGCTTCACTATTCTATTTTATGTGAAGTAGTAGTGTTATCATGTTTTAGCCCACTTGATCACAATGGGATTGACATAATAAATATATGACCTAGATTAATGGAATTGGTATCGATAATAAGTCATTGCCTCATGTTTTTCTAGATAGTGTATTATCAATTCCTTGTTGTTTAGTATGTTGTTCAAAATATAAATTGGTAAATAATGAAAACTGGGATTAATTGTAAATTAATTGTCCAGTGATAAAAGGCATGTAAATGAATTTGGTTGTTGTTGTAAATTTGATGTTAATAAAATTAATGAAGATGTGCATTTTTAACTGAATTGATTGATAATACTTAAGAATGTTGATTATTGTTGATTAAAATAATGTAAAATTAATTATTTAATTAATTAGTAATAGCTTGATGTTTAAGTTTCCCATAGTTGGAACATACAAATAATGAATCAGTTAATTAAATAAGGAAGAACAAAATCATTGTTTGATAAAATATAATTCTTAATTGGGTTCATAGTTACCCTATTTCTTTTAATGATTAGGGACTTGTGCTTTAGATCCATGAGAACTCGTTGTGTGTGAAGGAAGGATGCCTTTCTTGGGAAAAAATCCCAGTTTGTATGACGTTTGATTCGTGTTTCCTATGTTGTGATCCTGGATGGCTATTTTGATATGTGGGGTAGGGAGGCCCAATGGTTGTGGAAGAAGTTGATGACTATAGTGGTGATATGTACCGGTTTATGCATATGGGTGTCGAGGAGGACACTAGAGATGTTGAAACGGGTTGGATGTGAATGTTGGATGCTTGTTGAGTCTTGTTTGTTTAATTATCTACTTTGCCTTCCCCATTGCACGAGGTAGATAGTCTTTCATTCCATCGTTCAAAAATTGGTGAATATGCTTGGGGTATTCCACATGCTTTGGATGTTTAGATTCTCAAGGACAGATTGGTCTAGGATCCTGCTATAAGTGGAAAAGACAGGACATGTAGTTCATATACTCATCGTGTTAATCCCCACATGTTTGGTAGCATAGAATATTTTCATATAATACTTGGAATTATAGAAAAGTGATAATTTTGTCAAATAAATGATTTAATAAATGATGTTAGCCCATGGGGTTGGATCATCATGGAATTCAATGATGTGGTTAAAATTTAATGGAACTCTGGATCTTTATTTGAATTCAAGTGAAATTTATTGTAAAATGATAATGGTTAATTAATGGTTAAATAATTAATTAATGTAAAGTAAAACTAATATAAAGGGATAAAGTAATATAATGTAGCTCTTTAAATGTTTGTTTTATTATAGGATACCTAGTCTTAGCAGTGATAGTTAGGAGTCCAATAGACGTTGTATGTAGTTGAGTCTAAGACTAGGTTATGCCCATAGCGTGGTAGTGAGGTATAGTACATTCTATAATTTTTATATTTATATAAACTACTCCACACTAGCAGTTAAGGAAACTGTCTCCTCAGGGATTACCATCCATTAGGGGGTTCCCCAAAATTTTGGTGGGAGGATGGATGGATAACTATCTCCTTTGGCCCTAATCTCTTCTCTTGGTAGTTATTGTACTGGTAGGAACGTTGGATAGTTTTACCCACATATTTTTATAGAGGTCTGTAATTGCTTGTGGTTATTCAAACACATATACTCTGGATATAGTTTCCTATGGACTACTATAGGTGCAACATGAATAATCTATGATAGCCTGAGGATCCTTACTTAGTGTATGGACTATAAAAACATACGGTATAATAACTGATGTATGATACACATTTTGAGAGTCGTGGTGGATCCTGGTTACTACCGGGTTACATTGGTTCCATGGGTGTTGTGTTTGTGGTTTATGACGTTCATATTGTGGTTCTACGCTGAGGTGTCTACGGGAAATCCTTTTCTGAGAGAGAAGCTTAGGACGTGCGATTTTGGGGAATGTGACAAAATAGTTTGGAAGTTGTATTGTGTTACCCTTGATGTTATTATTATATTATATACTCTTTTATGCGATACTTGGAGAGAGTATCCATGGGGAGTCTGTGAACATAGTATACATGTTTTGGTGACGTGTTAGATTAACTTGTTGTTCATTGTTCTTTAGTATTTGTTCTTTACTTTTGTAGGAGAGGCTCTGGGGAGGATCTATAATGAGTATACTGTTATATTCATACTATGTATATATATATATATACTATTTTTCAAGTCACTTAGAGTCATTTAGAGATCATGCTGCAAACTACAAGCTTTGAGTTGAAGGATTTTTTTGGGCGTTGTAGTCGATTTCATTTTACATTCATTTGGTACTTTTAGTTTTCCCCTTTTAGTTGTAGTTGTTTGTTCATGACATTTTATATGTGTATTTGGGTTTTCATTTACCTTTCAGTCTTAGTTGGAGTTGGTTGGTGTGTATCTTATCTCTCTCTTTCGCATGGGTTCTATTAGATGGTAATGCCTCTAATTTGTGTTTTTATTATACCCTCAATGCTAGTCACCAAATAGGAGCCTACTGGAAGTAGGACTTTGGTCATTATCTCTCATCTCACCTTTCCAACCCAGGAGGGGTGCACTTTGTGGGGGGGTTAGTGACATTATGTTTTCCCTTAGATAACTTCTTAGAGATTATGTACAAAAGAAAAATTAAAGATGTCTTGAATCTTATAGATGTCGGATATAGTTCTTGGAGGATTAATATCGAAGAGTTTCAATGTGTTATTAAATGAGATATGATTCGTGAATTTATGGAAGTTTTAACAATTGATAAGTAATTATATGGGTATTTTTGGAACTAACCCTTAAATTTTCAACAATGTAAAGATGATATTCTATGTTAATGGAAAAAATGGACAACACTGCATGGTAAGTGTGTGTGGGTAGAATTTGTCTTTATACTGCAATATGGAGACATTCTGTAGTGTTGATATACTTTTAATTTTAACATTTACATTCCCCATAATTTAATTTGACCATGATAAATAATTTTTAAGCACAGTAATTAATATTTAATGAAAAAATTATTATTGGAATTGTTACCAAAATTAAAACTTATGATTTATAATTTTCAAATCATTTTACCAAAAAATATATATTTTATTTAAAATGTAAATTTTAAAATTATCACTGAAAACATATAATTTTTACATAAAAAATTGTTATTATGTTTACTAATTTATGTAAAATATTAAATAATAATATATACTTTTTTGGACATATTATAGTTTATTATAAATAAAATAAGAATTTGGTTTCTATAAAATAAAACTGAACCTGAATATCACCCTTAAATCTTATAATTTGAACAAAAGATTGAAAATCTACTTTATTAAATAAAATTTTACATTTGTTCATGAAATGTATAAAATAGGATTAATATGATCAATAATTATTTTAAAATGCATAATTATATTCCATACTTTAATATTTTATTAAACATATTTTTGAATCTTCTACTATAGTATTACATTATTAAAAACTCATTAATAATTATAATCTTAAAAAAAATTATTCATTTACAACAAATAAAACATTTCTAAAATAAGAGAATAAATTATTCGATGAAACTATTTATATGACGAATTCAATGAGGAACATTTTTTTTATCAAATTAAATTATTATATTTTTAAATTCATTTTTAAAATAAGATACAAAATATAAAAAAAATTACATTTACTGAAATTGACCATTTTTTATAATTAACATAGATCAATAAATTGTTACAAAAAACTAAAACATTTTTATAATTTTACATCTTAGTTTTAATTATAGTTTTATTAATAATTTTATTCCCTTATATTATTTTTTATATTTTATGTTTCATGTATCAAAAATTGTTAGTCATAAAAGCAATTTTCAATTGTAGGACCACAATAACAGTCCCTCCATCAAAATAATGTCTATAATAGGCAGTCAGTACTTTATAGTTTCTTCCCCCATGTATTATCTTATTATATCTCTCACCCATGGATGGAAAAGTAATTTTGATGTGGAGGGGGAATCAAGTTATATATATTCATTGTCCATACCCCTATAAGACCCAATGTGTTAAAAAGAAACATGTTTCATGACATGTCACCCAATGGTCACATTGTGACAACATGGAGACAAAAAACAACAATTATATTAAACCCATTTCATGGACAAAAAGTTCTTTTGATGACTTATTTAGGAACCAAAATATCTACCTCAACAATTACTACAATGATTGAAGCTACCCTTATCTCAGAAACCACTTGTTAGCGGCCCATCGTAACTCCATCTGTCATAATAATTTCATCATTAAGCTACTATCCCTTAAACAGTTTTTGTCCCTCGATATTATCATGTTAAATCACTCACACAAGGCTAGAAAATGCCTTTTTGGGAGAGGTGGGACACATTTGACTTAAATTCCCTGACCAAACCCCTCCATTACCCAATGCAGGATAACAGAATAAGTGTCATGGTGTGACACCCCATGGGAACACCATGACATCCTACAACCAGGATATAATATGGCTATAAAATAAATTTCTCTATAAAATAAGGTGCGTTTGGATTAATGTTGGACCAAAATACATGCTCTTAAATTTTTCAGTATTACTTACCAATGTGATTTTTTCACTATTGGTTTTTTGGATTTGTTCATTCCTCTTACAATTTGTGTAATGTGGGTATGATTTTGGTGACGTTTCCATTATGGTTAGTTCCTTTAATGATATTTTATTCATCTTTTAGTCATGGTATGAACCTAGATGTGTGATTTAACATCATATGATAGGTATGAAACTAGTTTACATTTTACATTAATATTTTTTTGTTCAAATATGATTGTGCTCAACATGAGATGATATCCCTTGTGTGGGGTCCTATTTTGACTTATTTTCTATAGGTATTTAATCCATTAGTATGTTATAGATTATTTTATTGATCAATGAATGTGTTTAATAACTCTGGTATTTGGGTATCTTGGATACGTGATGGTATTGGTAATATGGACTTGTAACATATGACTGATTTTGTTGTATAGGTTGAAGTTCATTTTTGATCATCAATATTAGGATCCTTGATGTTTAGTGGATTTTAGTATATTGGTTTTTCTTTGATTGTTTCGCCGTTTTAGATGAATTTTTATTATATATTTATAGGGATTGATTAAAATTAATGTTTTACTTATAAATTCATCAAATTGTTATTAATTTTTTATTATTCTCTAATTAGATTTTTCATTCAATTATTCATCATTTAGATCAATTTTAAATGGTGGGTTGACACGTTCTTAGTCTTTAATCGTTTATACTCCCTCGATTCATATTTATGAATGATTATTATTTAAGATTAGTATTAATGTATATGGAATTTTAGTTTTCATTTAGAGAATGGATGATGTTTAATGGTTCTTCAATCTTGAGATTATTGAATTATCCCCAACCCTTCTCACATCACGTGAATTGTTGTCGACACTTCATCCTTTTCCATTAAATTTATATTTAATAGTGACTTATTTGTCCTATAATGTGGAAAAGTGGGGAGAATTGTTAAAATAGAATGTATCTATTATATTTTAATATATGTTAATTTAATTTAATTTTGGATAAATATTATTCAAAAACGAATGGGATAAGGGTTTTACTTTTTTTTGGATGTTTTGTTTTTCACACGGGTTCTGTGCAGTTATGAATAACTTATAGAATCCAAGAGTGTTGTTTTGTTAATAG
Source organism: Viscum album (assembly GCA_963277665.1). Lineage (NCBI taxonomy): Eukaryota > Viridiplantae > Streptophyta > Magnoliopsida > Santalales > Viscaceae > Viscum > Viscum album. The sequence goes on from OY728155.1 coordinate 706,485,541, forward strand.
GAATGTTCTTTTTGAAATGTTTTTATAAAAACATGTCTAATAATACAAGATCATATAAATAACCATGTTGTAAAATTTGTAAATCTAATAAGGGATTCAGTGTCTATTGATGGTATGGTAAGTAAATTTGTTAAATTTTTTGAGATTCCTATTTTTTCATTATTCTAATTTATAAAAATACTTTCAATGAAAACAAATCCTCACATCCTCTCCCATAATTTAGCTATGTGTGAAACATAGATGTATATCCCTAATGTATATGCACCTATGCTCACCGATTATTTATCTTGCGATGATTATTCGTGGTTCTATTGTAGTTATTTTTTGAATCCCTAATGTAAAATTTACATTACCATAATTTCAGGTTTTCATCATGTTTTCAACATCCCATTTCAACATCATGTTTTAATAAACCCCTAGGGGTACATGGTAGAACAATTTTGATTCTATATATTTCTTTTATAGATATTGTTGGTCACTTTGTGCATGTCTTTGTGTTTGATGTTAGTGAGAATACATTCTGATGTGATTATCATCAATTTAAGGAAGGAGTATCTTTGGACGTCCAATTTAAAATTTGCTATGAAAATTTTTCTATGTTTTAATTAAAATATAATAAATTTAGTAGAATATTTTAATCCATTCATACACATAAATTGTTATTACAATGGATTTAAGACATGTCCTTGTATTAGAACACATATAATATTTTAAGAAAATCAAGTTGAGATTTCTAAATGATTATACAAAATTTTGATGTTTATTATTGGATTTTATATACTTTATATACACATTTTTTTAAAATTATATTTTAAACTATTCAAGGAATTTTCCTGGAATTTTTCACTTTAAATGTTTTATTGATTATGTGTATTTTTTATTAAATTGATTTAATTTTTATATAATATATATATAATTTTTGATTAATTTTCGAATTTTATATTTAATTTTTTAATGGAATGTTTCATAAAAAAATTATATTTGTCCTCTTTTAAAATGATATGGATAATGTTTGTATCATGATTATTTGATTAATATATTTAAGAAGTTAGTATGGGTTCTGTGAAATGGAATCATGGAATAAATTTTTTCATTTGGATGTGAAAATTTTATTTAAAAATGTAATTTTTTTTATTTAGTTAATTTAAAAATAAATTCCTATATTCAATTTGAAAAAAATTATTCAATGTGGGGTGAAATATAGTTTTTCAATATTTTTTTTAATCTTTTATTTTAATATGGGTTGGAAAATGGTGTTAAAATAATGAGAAAATAGACTAAACTGCATACCTCCTTTTCAAAATAATAGTTAGTACTTTATATAAAATGATTTTATAAATGTATAGACACTCTTGATCCATAATTTTAGGCATTTCCTATTATGGATTGTGACCTTATGTGGGTTTCTCAATATAGGCATTCATTTTGTAATACTTATGAATTGATATGAGATGGGAGATGTTTCTAGTTACTTTGTAATATGTGATGTGTGTCAAATTTTAATTATTTCACATATGTTATATCTTACTTTGGTTTGATAACCTCCATCTAGTAATTCATGGATGTCCTAGGAGTATTGTATGAATAATATATTATAGAAAACTCTTGAATTGGTAGTGGTTCAACAAGAGTGTGTTGCATGGATACTCTAAGATGGTTATATAGGAAATAGTATCAAGCTGTTATGGCAACAATTTATTCTTTTGGTCATGGTATAGAAGGAGATCCAATGATTTTGATTATATATATTCTGATAAGGCTACCATGGATATATAAAGTATTATTCATTCGTGTGTAATTTCCTTGTATATATTTTTTCATTATTAATATAGTATTGGGATGATTTCCATGATTTCATGAAATTTTTTAGGAAATTTAAAAGCATCTTTTTATGATTTGTTTTGTATTCTCGTTCCTAGTTTTACCATTAATACGATTTCATTGACTACTTTACATGTATATTTTGGTGAATTTCTGTTCTCAATGTATTTTTTTAGTGTGTGTTATGTTAATTTTAATTGATTTATTTTTATAGGGATTGTTATTTTATTTATAAATTTAATACTATATCATTTCACTTATAATGAAATGTAATGAAATTGTTTTTCCTTGAGACTATTTATAAAAAATGAGTTTTGTTGAGTTTCTATGAAATAGTGAAAATAGTGAGTTTAATTTTCCTCTATAGCCTATTATCCTCCATTTTTTGTTTTAAAATAATTATTTAAATATATAATCATACGTGTAATGAACCTGACCTAAGTATACCAGACTTGGTGGTTACATTATCACATAAGAGCATGATACAATTAATCGTATCCTGAATGAATAAATAGTTTCGTAGTCTTGGAAAACATGATAAATTAATGAAACATACATTACATTTTAAGAAATATAATTTCCTTTTAAAATACCATTAGTCACTATAGTATATCCCTACAAATCAATCACAAAACTCTTCCTCACACCGAGTAAAAAATAAAACATAACAATGGTGTGACCTCAGACGATCAGTACTAGTAAGAATGCATTTGAAGGTATGTGTAAATAATCTATAAATAATATGGCATGGTAATTAATTGAAACACATTCAATTAAATCAAAAACATTATCATAAAATATAATTAATAAATGATGATCAAATAATTCCATTTAAATAATTACATAAGAATGAAACTGTATCATAAATTTTATACTAACAGAATAATCATAATAAATAATAGTAAAGAATATCCTAATGATGGAATTCATAATTCACTATGTCTAAAACTTACTGATAATTCCCATGCCAGGAATACTACATAAATAGGTATGTCCCCAGCCATAACTCATACTAGTTTGTCTCATGAGACCTACTGATACATCGAGGGGATATAGCAGGACCCACACATCACATAATAAGTCTAATTAATTCCAATTTTAATATTTCTGGACCATAATATTAATATAAATCCATATTGAAACTAGTATAGAAAATTTAAATAATTTCCCATTCAATGAACATAATCATTAACCATCGAGAATAATATGTCCAACTGTATCAAAATAGTACATTCTATATAGAACTGATCATAAAAAATCCATAGAAAGAATAATTATGATATTAATAAAATATATCCCTAGTGGATTATAATTACATTACAGGAAAAAATTCATTGGTAAACAAAAATATCATTATTACATTCTTAGGAAAATATCTTTTTCACATTGATGTTAACTTTTTGAAATGAAAATTTCAGAAAATATTTTGAAAATAAATTTCACTGAATATAACTTGATAAACATATAAAATAATATTTATAATATTTGAGTGGATATGATTCCTATAAATTTTATCCATTCCAAACATGTTATGATAAATATTCTATTTACAATTTGATAAAATCCAAATAGGTATTTTTTGAAAACGACATGAATTTTTCTTCCAAAACATTTTATAGAAAATAAATTATGGGTCAAAATGAAATTAACCAATTTGAAGATAATATTAAAAAAATTGATTTGTTTTAAAAAAAATATAATAATTGAAGATAACAATTCCCTCAACTGATAATTAAACATTAACAAACCAGAATAATGATGAGATTGTTAAATAAATCATTAGCACTTCGATAACTTTTGAATCATAATATCTATGTATGAAATAAATTGAAACTTATATGTAGATACCCATAAAATTCAAAATATTAATAATAAAATGAATTCATGGGTAGAATATACACCACACTAAAGAGATAAGTGGGGAATGAGGCATACGTCCCACTGCAATAAAAGTGACACGAGAGACCCATACCTTAATTTTCACATGTTTCCAACATGTTAAAACCTACTCTATATAGGTTTTAAACATTCTAATAATTCATAATATAAATTTATTCATATTTTTAAGATATTATATGATCTATTTACAACATCTTTCCTCCAATTCATTAATAGTATTTCATTATGTTCTTTATTTTGGGGGTTAATCGCCTTGTTTTCTCTTTCATGTTTTCCAATCAATATCCCTGTAATTTTTCATAGTATATATATAAATCATATCCAAAATTATAAATATGATATAAATACAATATTTAATCATTAAATTCAATTTTATAACCCTTATTTAATGTTGATTCTGGAAAATGAATCACATCAAATCGTAATGATGGACGGACGTAAATATGCTTGAGTGATGATATCATTCCCTTAACAAGTGAAATTTCAATGGAGTTCATGAAATATTAATTTTAAATAATTTATATAATTTCATAAATATAATTCTTATACATTATTTAAATCACTATAACAGTCCCTGTAATTTTGTGTGGAAAAAAATTACACCATGATGTAGAGATGGTAATTTGTACATATGCACACATGACACTTTTATTTTTCATTAGAAAGATAAAATGTGGAATATTGTTGTAAAATTTTCAAAAAAATGACTAATAATATATATTAAACTTTATTATGGATAAAACACATTAATAGGATGTAGTTTGAGAAATGAACATGAATGAGTGGGTAAAGTCGATTTCCTTATCTTATTGAATGCTCCATTAGATCTCCTCTTAATGGCAATAAGGTCTGCCCGATTGGAAGACCCTGACATCAAAAACTAGGATACATATTCTAGTTTGAAAATTTGGTATTAATTTGTTGTGATAAATGACTCAATGTTGTGTTAACTTGTGAATGAGGAGCTTCCCTTTTGTAATTGAATAGAGGTGAACTTTCAGAATTTTACCAAATATAAAAATATAATAAGACTATTCTAGATCCAAATGTTTTAAAAAATTTATAACTACATATGTAATTCAATTGTAGACCATATCTTATCAACCTATGATTATGTAATATTTTTCATTGATTTAAATAATTTTAATATATTAATTCCATAAAATATCATTATTGACATATTTAACACTATTCATTTAACTTGAATTAAAACACAATAATACAAAGGTAGATTTCAATGAAAATGAATTAAAACTTCTATAATATGTCATATAGATCTAAGATTTTCATAAGGAATATGAACACATTAAAATTATATCAAAATTTATATTTCTAAAATCATATATTTAATTTTTCTATTAAGAAAATATATAATATATTAGTGTAGTGTAAATATTTATGGTAATTATTTATTCAGTAAAATTTATAAATAAAATTCCATGATTTATATAAATCTCTTATATTTCTGAATATTATTTATATTCAATCATATTTTTGGATAACACCATATTAGAAATAATGTACTTATTTAAATCAAGAGTATGACATATTTGAAATTTTATTAAATAAAATACTATAATGTTCATAACCAATTCCTATTGAAAAATGGTTTTAAATATGAAACATCAATGATTAGGGATATAATATAATAATAAACAATGTTTCATTTGTTTTTTTAATATAAGGGTTCCATTCATTTTTATTAAAATAATTTTATAGAATTTTATATTAATTAAGTAATTGTTGCATCATTTTTGTGCAATACTTCAATGTAATTATTTATTCAATACAAATTAAAAATAATTTACCATGATAATGATAAATATTTTAGATTTAAATATAGAATTTATGTTCTTACATAACTTTTCTATAACCATATATTAAAATTGGTATACTTATTGAAAAAAATTGTGGGACAAGAATTAATTTTCATAAAATAAATAATTGTACGTGACTAAATGTTATTCAACTGGATCCAGAGGGACATAAACTCAACATATGGAATGTTTATATCTCAAATTAATCACAAAATAAATTTTTTTAAATGTTTTAGGTTAATTTTATAATATTTATCATATTATTTTTACCCTTGATTAGCATATTTACCCTTAACCACGGTAAACAAAACTTTCTATGTTTACACTTCAAAATGTCCAAAAATAAAATGGAACTATTTACTAAATTTTTACCTCCTGATTAAAAATATTGATTCCACTTTTCATAATTAAAATCACATAATATATATTAATTAATTTAAATTTTAATCATAAATATCTAACGAGATATATTATTCCAGAAAATGAACTTCTAAATATAAAAATACCTTTATAACAAATTCAACGTTGAAATTGATTCCAATGAAAATAATTTTAATATTTATAATATAATATAAAAAAATTTACTTTTAAAATAAATTAACATAGAACTTTTCAATGGTTTAAAAATATATTGTTTTTAATAAAAAACTATATTTTGAATTATTCACTAGAAATTTTTTTATTTTCATAAAAATAATGAAAACATACCCTATGATAATTTTAATATAATTTCCCCTAATTTTATCAATTTGATAAAATATAATTTCTAATTTCTTTAAAAATAATTATATTTATTTTCACAAAAAGGATAAAAATAGAATTTCGATTAAAACATATATTTTATGAATAAAATGAATTTATGGAAAATTATGGGTTTATTTCCTATGAATTCTTAACTAAATTTTTATTTAAAATGAAAATAATATTTATTTCATAGTATATTTATTCTTAATAATGCCATACAATGTAACAGGAATGTTTTAATTTTCATAATAATATTTAATTTTACATTGTGGTTTTAAGCTCGGTGTTGCGTGCATCATATTATATCAATTAAATTTTATATATTTTAAAAACATAAGTGTCACAATCTCCTCAAATTCAATAAAATTCTTCCACTCAATTTTTATTTTCTTTTTTAGGAATAATGTTTGATATTTTAAAATTCCAACGTAGAAACCCCCATTGTCAAAAGGGTTAACAAATCATCCTCTTAAAAAGAGGGAAATTAAAATGTCACGGTCACCAAAAAATTAGGATTTAGATTTGGTTATTGTTAATGAAAACATGGACATGTAAGAGAAATATTACTATCATCTTCTTATGGATAGTGATAGATAAAATTTTCATCATATATTCAACCCTCACAAAATACTAAAATTGCAATTAGTTAAAGGACTGTTAAATTATTACTAAAATTATTGCATTTTTTTTCAAAATCATTTTCCCTGTGTTATGGGATAATTTTCAATACAGATAATCACTTGATTAAATAAAATTAAATGATATCTTTCCATGTCATTAGAATAACCTTATCCTTTTATTTTCTATTAGTCTATTTCTACTTCATCTCTAATGTAGGATAATGTATATTCAAGATGATTTTTTTTTCATTCATGGAAATCATTGGTGAATTAAAAGATCACTAAGTCATTCCCTTGTCCTATAAAAATTTTCTCAACCCAGAATGGTTATCATAGAATTTTCAATATGAAAAATCATACATTAAACTCAAATAATAATATGAAATGTTCAATATAATCCATTCTATATGTTATTTACCTTATGACTCGTCCAAAATACATTTTCCAAAATTAAAAGTCAAAACATTTAGATGGATGGTCACTAAATTACAAAAGATAAACATTAAATTAGATTCCATAAACAAAATAATGTAGCTCTTAATGTCACGTATGAAATATATGAATCCCTTGACCAACATAAAAACTAGATTAAAAAACATAATTCCAAAAATAAAATCTCATATTGTCAAATTTATTCCTTAAATCCAAATGTGTATTAAACGGTTCAAAGATAACAACGGGAATAAACTTGCTAAGATATTTCATGGCCACAAATACTATCATATAAACATCCTTTTGTCATTATTATTTAATCAATAAGAACATATTAAATTCATATTCACTAAATCATATGTTTCCCAAAAGATAAACATTACAAAGAATCACTTATCTTGGTTATCCATATTATTCATCACACACACCCATATCCTTAATGAAAAAGTGTCTCGATACACTACATATATATTCTATAATTATTATAAACAATACATCGATGATAAAATACTCAAATTAAATAATTATTTAATCCATGAATAATCTAATAAATAGTTCTTATTTGTTTTTTATAATAACATATGATTGACCATGATCCATTTTCTTTATTTGAGGTATATTACTTTGTTTCTTGGGGAATTATCTTGCATTATACCCCATATCCATACTGTTTAAATATTGAATAATGGATAACACTTTATTTCCCTTTGAATAATCAGAATGGTTTTATTTTTTTTGATACTTGAATAAAATCATTTTCCAATTAATTGTATACCGTGGGTATTCCTTACAGAATTATCACATATGTTAAAATATTCATTCCATTCTACCATTTATCTATATTTTACTCTTCCATCATCAAATTGTCATGCTTCCTTCAAAATAAATTATACATAGATAATTATATCTATTTATTTTTTGTTCATGATACTATTCACTTATACTATTAAATATTTTGTTAGACTTGTTCCAATTGAATTATTTTGATTATACCCATCTAAGAAGTGATACTTTTTACTATATGGATTATGCACATCGATATAGTTCTCATTCCTCCTTCTAAAAGCCATTTATAAATTGTGACATACACTAGATTAGACCATAGAATTATGAAAAATAATTTATAATCTCAAAACAGCTGAAATGGTTATTTTAACTTGATAATTTAGGTACAAATAATCTCTGAATCACAATCTTGGTTTAATTGGGAATATTTCAATATTTGATCTTCTTTTTTATACATTAATATATGTTTCCCAAAATCTAGTTCTCAATGATTATATTATATTTCCTCTAATACAAACTATAATGACCCTAACCACAATAGCCTTGTGACAGCGGTTAAAATATTACATGGACACTATATATAAGGAATCAAATAATGAAGGATTGAATAATTTATTAGTATTGATAAACAAGACAAATAATTGAAACATGAATTAAATTTTAAATCATAAATCCTAATATGGATTTTTTTTGAAAAATACATTACTCCCTTGAGTATGTTTATGAATATCAATTAAAAAAACATCCTCATATCCTAGAGAATGTAAAATATAAGAAAGGGTTAAGCTCAGATTCTCAGTTATTGAAAGATTACAATAGATTCTATGAGTAAACAAGGCATAAACAAGAAGCCACTGTAATTAACTACTCACATTCTACTACCATCCAATGACCCGAAGGCCATAAAATATTTTTATTACTGATAAATCCCCCTCTTAAGGGAATAAGTGTAAAAACCAAAGGACTTCATTGACTTAGGATAGTCGCACCTGAAGGAAAAATGATTGAAAACCAAACTGTAAACCAGAACAACCCATCCCCATCATAAAATCATGTTTAAGCACTCCAACTATGCAAGGAAAATTGGAAAACATGTGTCCTATGTCAATGTACAGGCCCGATATGATGGCTGATTCCATACCCTCTCAAACAACCAAATCTGAAAAGCACTAAAAATGAGAAGTTCCATCTTTGAATCCTCCTATGGACTTGTTCCAAGTGATTGAATCTAGGTGCACTAAATTCCCACCTACAGGATCAAACTAAACAAACAAAACAACATCCACTTAAAACACCAAAAACATTCATAGATAAATTCACCACTAAATCGTCACAGATATCTGTCCACAGATGATAACAACAAGGCCTACTGCATTCTCAATACCGTTGTTTTCGTAGAAGTATTTGGAAGATGATCTAAGGAACTTGAAGCTAAGTCATCATCCTATAGTACCGAATCACCCAACACCACACTAAAATAGAATAGTTGATGAAAACAATCCGGGCTGATATGAACATGAAACTCCACTCTAGGCATGGATCTGCTCAGATCTGAACTATAAACACACCCTCACCGATCTCTAAAATAGGTAGACCATATATAGTAGGAAGAGGATAGAAGGGACTGATACTAATGATGTGACTCCTCAAAACACACCAAAAATACCGTCAATTTAGTCACCAATATAGAAAATCAAACATCAAACATGTAAGAGTTGAGAGACGCCAAGGGAAAAGAGAAATTCTCCACTCTGGACCACTTAGAAGGAATCGGTAGGCCTCCCTTAGAGTCCACGCTGGAGCTGTCATTGATCGGGGATATAACCAAGAAAAGAAAGCCCGAGACCACCCAATCCACACCAAAAGTACACTGAGGTTATCGAGCCATACTAAAACTGCAGAGCCATACCAGATCCATGTTGTTGAGACACACTAGAGACAGCCTGAGCCACACAGGAATGTCGAGGGCAATGATCCACTGAAGATGCTGAAGCCACACTGTCAACACCCCGAAGCCACCCCAGATCCACCGACGAGGTGCGCTGTAGCCCGGAGCCACACCGCCTGCAAAACAGAATCTAGGATAATCCAACGTTGAGCCGTCGTACATCATCGAATGAGGGGAGGAGAAGGTCCCTATGGAGAAAACCCTAGAAGCAAACCGGTAGAGGAACTCACCGCTCACAGGCTAAAAATCATCCTAACACACATTCTACTTAATCATTAACATTATCATAATATAGAAGGAGTAAATGATGATAAAATAATTCCATTTAAATAATCACAAGAGCATGAAACATAATCATTGATTATATACTAATTGATTAATCAAATTTAAAATAATTAACTTCTATCATAATGATGGAATGAATAATTTACGATGTATAAAACATACCATAAAAGGATCCCTTAACAATTCTACATAAATTTGCAAGGCCTTATCCAAAACCTAGTGTAGTTTGTCTCATGATACCTACTGATCCATTGATGGGATATAGTTGGCCCCACCCATCACTTACTCACTCTAATTAATTCCTCAAATAAAAGTGGTGAAACGTAATCAACATATATATTTGTATTGAAATTATTATATTAATGGTAAACAATTTCCCAATCAATAAACGTAATCATAAACCATGAAGATTAATATGGAGAATGGTATAATAATAGAACATCCGCAGTCAAAACTGATCACAAATCAACCATTAAAATAATAAGGTTGATATTAATATAACATTTCACCATTGGATCGTAATTACATTAAAATTTTGATATTATTGATGAATAAAAAAAATAATTAAACATTCTTAGGGAAGACACACTTTTCACTTTTAAATTAACTTTTTAAAACTAAAATTTCTAAAAAAAATTGAAAATACATTTATTTGAGAACAACCATTTAATATTATAAAATAATCATTAATTTTTTTTATTTTTCATGATTGTAGGGAATTATTATCATATCATACAAGTGAATAAAAATATTCCTTTCACTTGTTGATAAAATCCAAATGAACATTATTTTTCAACGACATGAATTTTGCATTAATATAAATTTGTACAATGTAAAATATGTGTAGAAATGAATTTAAACAATTTTAAGAGAATATTACAAAAAAAATTAAAAAATAGAATATTTAAATATTGAATATAAATATTCTTCAGTGGAGAATTAAAAATAGACCATTTTTAATATTTATTAGATTATAAAATAAATAATTACTACTTTGGAAAATTTTCAATCATAATCCTCATGAAATTAAGAGCATCCGATGGATATTTATATCCCCATATAATCCATAATATGTACCATAGAATGAATTTAGGGGAATAATATACACCACACAAAAGAGTCAAGTGATCACTAGTGCAGAAATCGTTTTTTACGTCACCATTTTTTACGTCGGTTATATATAACTGACCTAACAATGCGGCGAGTAGATTTTTCACGTCGGTTATTTTAATAAGCGACGTTACAAATCGTGCCTGTTGGGTTTTTATGTCGGTTATCAAATAACCGACGTAAAAAACCAATGCGCGGGGGGGTTTTTTATGTCGGTTATCAAATAACCGATGTAAAAAACCAAAGCGCGGTGTGTTTTACGTCGGTTATTTTATAACTGACATAAAAAACCCCCGGGTGCTTTGGTTTTTTACGTTGGTTATTTGATAACTGACGTAAAAAACGCGTAGATATCGGGTTTTTTTACATCGGTTATTTGGAAACCGACGTAAAAAAACCTGATATCTACGCGTATAACCGACGTAAAAAACCAAAGCGCGGGAGCCTTTTTACGTCGGTTTTAAAATAACCGACGTAAAAAAGCTAAAAAATAGTTTATAACGTCGGTTATTATATAACCGACGTTATAAAGCATTTAAAAAAATTAAAGCTCGTGTTCTGTCATTTACGATTTTTTCGATTGATAGTCGCTGGCTCGTCTCTCTCTCACGCGGTAAACCCTAATCGGCTCGTCGATCGCCTGCATTACACTCATTTTGGCTTCACTGTTTATCTTCTTCACTGCTCTCAGATCTATCATCTCAACTCGCGACATTCAAGTAAGCCTTCCACGAATTTATTTCGTTCGTTTTTGTTTCGATTCTTGATGTGATTTTCGTTCGTTTTTGAATCTCGTGGAATTTTTTTTTATTGGAAATGGTTATTATGTTCATTCAACTCGCAACATCCAACTCGAAAATGATTATTAAAACATTGTGGATTAGCTTCAGCAAAATCTGAAAAATAATGGGTGGTACTGTAACGTTCCATTCTTCCAGCAACATTATAATTTTCATTCCCTAAGTTATAAAAATAAGTATTATGTAGGATGATTCAAAAATTTAATCTGTGAGATGAGTTGATTTTTGTGTGAAACCTAGGCCAAACACATATGTATTTTTTTATTGGTATTACATATATATAGTTCGACATATACTTTTTTTACATTACCATGATATTAACATTACTTTTTCAAAAGAAATATTAATGTCCTTAGATTATATATCGGATCAAAAGGATATAGTAATTCTAATATATATTCAGAATGATCAGATATTATGACAATATTATTAAACACAAAACAAATGGTCTATATTCATATTTTTAACATGACACTTACGATGTATAGCTATTTGGTGTTGGGTACTTATGAAAACTACTACTACTTTCAAGATTTGTTTTATATTTTAAATTGTTTTACATTCAAATTATGATTTTTTTCATATAAACATGTTTTGTATTATCTTAAAAATATATATTTTTTGTTGATATTTGTTATAGGTAACAATGAGTCGAATTTGGATTACGGCACATCGAATGAGCAATGAATTTGAGGAATGTGTTGATGCCTTTTTGGAATTTGCAAAACGAAATGTTCCAAGTAGTGACATTTTTTTCTGTCCATGCCTGAAATGTTTGAATATGAAGAAGTTGAAAAGTAGAGAGATAAAAGATCATCTGATATGTCATGGTTTTAATCCGAGTTACAGCCCTTGGATTTGGCATGGTGAAACTGGACGGAATGTCAATGATGATGATGATTCGCAAGATGGTAACTCCGATGGAATTGAAGAAATGATCCGCGATATTGTAACAGAACAAATTGAGATAGAACCGATAGTTGCTCGTCGATATGGTGATGCTGAAAAACCATTATATCCCGGTTGTACAGATTTTACGGTTCTGTCGGCGGTGTTAAGATTGATTAACCTAAAGGCGAAGCATGGATGGAGTGACAGAAGTTTTACAGAGCTGCTACAATTGATGAAAGACATTCTTCCAAAAGATAACGATCTTCCAGATTCACATTACAAAGCCAATAAAATATTATGCCTGATGGGATTGGGATACAAGAAAATACATGCATGTCTGAATGACTGCATTATATATAGGAAGGAATATGAATTTCTGTCAGTGTGTCCAAAATGTGGGACATCACGGTAAAAGGTGAAAGAAAAATCACAGGGTGATGTAGAGATTACAAAACTCCCTTCAAAGGTATTTCGGTATCTTCCTATAATTAATCGTTTCAAACGTTTATTTGCTATTTCACATGATGCAAAAAGGTTAAGATGGCATGCTGAAGAGCGTGTATGTGATGGAAAAATACGCCATCCAGCTGATTGTCTACAATGGATGAAAATTGATGCGCAGTATTCTACATTTGGAAATGAAATAAGAAATCTCAGACTAGGGTTGTGCACAGATGGAATGAATCCATACCGAACACTCAGTAGCACACATAGTTCATGGCCTATTTTACTGGTAATTTACAACCTCTCTCCTGAAGTTTGTATGAAGCGCAAATATGTCATGTTGAGTACAATGATCTCTGGTCCAAAGCAACCCAGTAATGATATTGATGTTTACTTGTCACCGTTGATTGATGATTTGAAACTGTTATGGGCTGATGGTATTAGGGTGTATGATTCTTATAAAATGGAATATTTTCAACTGCATGCAGTGCTTCTGTTCACTATAAATGACTTCCCAGCGTATGGAAATTTGTCTGGATACAGTTTTAAAGGGAATAAAGCATGTCCAATTTGCGAACAGCAGACGTCCTATTGTCAATTGAATCATGGGAGGAAAACAGTGTACATGGGTCATCGAAAGTTTTTGCCTATGGAACACCCTTATAGAAGACTAAAAAAGGCATTTAATGGATCACAAGAATTTGATACTGCTCCAAAACCTTTATCCCATGATCTGTATTTTGAGAGGGTGAAAAACATTGACGTGACATTGGGAAAGACATAGAAATATGGTAATGATAGACATATTTGGAAGAAAAGGTCAATATTTTTTGAGCTACCATATTGGAGGTATCATGAAGTTAAACATAATATTGATTTCATGCACGTGGAGAAGAATATTTGTGATTCTTTGATTGGAACATTGTTAGATATTAAAGGAAAGACTAAAGATGGGTTGAATGCATGATTAGACTTACTATCAATGTGAATAAGTTTGGAGTTAGCTCCCACTCCTAAAGGAAGACGAACATTTCTTCCCCCGGCTTGTCATACATTATCGAAGAGGGAGAAAATTAGCTTTTGTCAGTGTCTTCATGATACCAAAGTGCCTCAAGGTTATTCTTCTAATGTAAAAAATTTTGTCTCAATGAAGGACTTGAAGTTGATAGGTATGAAATCACATGATTGTCATGTCATGATGCAACAAATTCTACCAGTTGCGTTGCGTGGAATATTTCCCATTCGTGTCAGAAAGACTATAATGAAGTTGTGTTATTTTTTCAATTCAATTTGTAACAAGGCGATTGATGTGAATGCTTTGAACATTTTGGAAAGGATGCAATTTTAATACTTTGTCAATTGGAAATGTATTTTCCTCCAACTTTTTTGATATAATGGTGCATTTAATGATTCATCTGGTTCGAGAAATAAAGCTTTGTGGACCTGTATATCTTCGTTGGATGTATCCTTTTGAAAGGTATATGAAAATATTAAAGGGGTATGTTACAAATCTATATCGACCTGAAGCCTCCATTATTGAAAAGTATATTTCTGAGGAGGTAGAAGAGTTTTGTACGAGCTACTTGGCTGCGGCGCAACACATAGGTTTTCCTCCATCTCGCCATGAACGAGTTAATAATGAGGGAAAGGGGATTCGCGGCTTGAAAGTCAAATCATTGTCAGCTGAACAGATGAAGAAGTTAGAATCATACATCTTGAAGAACATAGCTGATGCTCAACCATATATCACATTGCACATTAATTAGTTGAAATAATGTCATCCAAAGAAGAAAGAAATGTGGATTTTGAATGAGCACAACAAAACTTTTTTGTCATGGATTAAAAAGACTTTGCTTGGTAGATCAGATGTATTAGATACATTACAATGGATAGTGGGTGGTCCATGTTTAAATGTGATAACATGGTCTGGTTATGACATTAATGGTTATACATTTCATACAAAAGCTCAGGACAACAGAAGTGCAGTTCAGAATAGTGGTGTATTGGTGTTTGCAGAAGCAATGCATTTTTCGAGTGCTAAGGACAAAAACCCAATTTCTGCATCAAATGCATATTATGGAGTGATTGAAGACATATGGGAGGTTGGTTACATTAAAATTAAAGTTCCCGTTTTTAACTATAAATGGTTTAACGGTGACAACAATGTCATACACGATGAATTTGGAATGACACTTGTTAATATGAATAGATTGGAAGACACAGCTGGTTCTTTTATAATGGAAACACATTCAAAACAAGTTTTTTATATAGTAGATCAATCAGATATGCAGTGGGCTGTTGTTTTACAAGGGAAAAACAATATGTTGGTGAGGATGAACTTGATGAATATTCTGATTTATGTGAGTTCCCTACTTCAATGGAAATATTAACAGAACATAATGACGATCATGTTGAAGACATAGTTTGTGCCATAAGGAACGATCATGACGAAGGAATTTGGGAAAAAATGCATTTGTACATTCCTAAAATTACAAGTAACAATTGTTTATTTCTTTTTTACATTTATTTTTTCCATAAATGTTAGATATTGTAAGTTTTTTATTTATTAAAACATGTTTTAAAATAAAATAAGTATATGATATTATTTGTTTTAAATTTGTTTAGTTTACTTTATCATGTTTATTGTTGTACCCCTCTCTCTTGGATTTTAAGGATCACAATCACTCTCATCGTGTTCTAACTTGTTTTCAAGTGTTTTGATGCTAGGAAAAAGGTTGCCCAGGAGTTGGCCCAAGAAGGCTGATAGTGGACTCTCTGAGTCTACCGGCCATCTGGTGGATTCTCAACGGCTAGCCGGTGGTCTTTGGCATAAGCATTGCTTTCTGCCAGAGCCACCGGTTAGTCGGTGTTAGCGCACCGGCCAGCCGGTATGGGAACCGGCCAACCGGTTCTTGCCCACCGGCCAGTCGGAGGACCCAGGCAGTCGGCTTGCCCACTGCCTGGTGACACCGGCCAACCGGTGGATGACCACCTGCCAGCCGGTGGTCTCTGGCAGAAGCATTGCTTTCTTCCAGAGCCACCGGTCAGCCGGTGTTAGCGCACCGGCCAGCCGGAGGACCCAGGCAGTAGGCTTGCCCACCGCCTGGTGACACCGGCCAACCTGTGGATGACCACCGGCCAGCCGGTGGAACCCAGGCAGAAAGAAATGCTCTACGACCCAACAGTTTATAACCATTACATGAATTTTAAATTGCTTATTTTTGTTCACTGACAATTACTTAACCATGTTTACAATGTTTACCAGGTTTACCATTTTTACCATTTTTACTATCTTGACCATCTTGACCATCTTTGCCATCTTTACCATTGTTTAACATGGTTACCATATTACCAATGTTTACTATAATGTAACTTAGTATACTTTTCTATTTTCTGATTATAGTAGTATTAAAATATTTAAATTTGTATATTTGTTCACTGACAATTACTTTACCATGTTTACAATGTTTACCAGGATTACCATTTTTTCCATTTTTTACCATCTTGACCATCTTGACCATCTTGACCATCTTTTCCATCTTTACCATTGTTTAACATGCTTACCATATTAATAATGATTACTATTATGTAACCTAGTACACTTTTCTATTTTCTGATTACAGTAGTATTAAAATATTTGAATTTGTATATTTGTGAACTGACATTTGTTTTTTTGATTTGAAGGATAATGACAGATCATTCAGATGATCAACCACATGATTCTGGGGAGGAGCATATTGCTGGTCATACCTCTGGGGATGAACATTCACATGCTCCTATTATGACAAAGAGTTCAAAGGTTGGTAAACGTGGTTGCACACGTTTACCAAAATTATCACTTTCTCGTACGCAGGATCAGAGGATAGTAGTTGAGTTTGATGATGATGATATTCCTAGAGGTCCGAATGCCAAAGATTTTAAGAGTTTTGTTGCAAATCAGGCTAAGACCAAAGTAAGCATTCTGTATGATGATTGGAGGGGTGTGGATAAAGCGATTATCTCTCAGTTGTCGGAGACGATTTTGGTAAGATCTTCTGTCATTGTTTGACCATTCTTTTAATGTTTCTGGTATATATAATATGTTTAACCTCTTCTTTATCAGATGTCATTTGATATTCCTGACACTGGAGGAGTCAGGAAGAAATGCTTATCGTTGGCTGCCAGGAGATGGAGGGATTTCAAATCAACCCTCACATCTGATTTCATTTATGGTCATAGGAGTCATGACAATCCATGTCGTATATATACTTTTATAGATGAAGACACATGGAGACAGTTTTTTGAAAGTAGAAAAAAGAGTCATTTCTAGTAAGGGCAATGTAAACTTTTATATACTTTCTTATATAAATGATTTTATTAATGATTTGTTAATGATTTCTTATTCTTAAATTACAAAAAACAAGGAAATCTCATCAGGAGATCCAATCTAAAAATGTATACCCTCGTAGTTTATCTCAGGGAGGTTATACATTATTGGAAGAAAAAATGATAGCGGAAAAATTTCAACAACTAAGAGCTGAGTCTTCAAGCTCTAGAGAGGTGGCCCCTCCATCCCCTCCATCTAGACATGAAAAATGGAAGAGAGCTCGGAAGGGAAAAAAGGGCAATATATTTCGGAAGAATCGAGAATCATAGCTGAGAGGATTGTAAGTTATCTATTTAATTTATTTAAGTTAACTTTTTTCTTCATATAAGTTTCAATCATTACAGAAATGTTCAATTAATTAATACAGGACTCTCTTGAGGAGCAATTTTCAGAGGGGACATTTACAGCTACTGGGAGGGAAGATATTTTATTTGCAGCATTGGGAAGGCCCGAACATCCTGGTCGTGTAAGAGGATATCCGACAGGTGTATCGGTAAGAAATGTGTTTCCACGTTCTTCAACTTCTAACATTGAGGGGGTTTAAAAAAAATAGAATCCTTGGAGGCTGAAGATCAAAATATTAATGCGACGATGGAAGACAAGATTAGAGATTTGGTGCAGTCTATGTTTGCAGAAATGCAAAGACAATTTCAGACTGCATCTCCCACTCCTCCACCTCCCCCTGCAGACCCCATTATTTATCCTCCACCTCCGCGAGTAGCTCCCACTCCCCCACCTCAGCCTGCGGAACCCATTTTTTATTCTACGCCTCCGCCGCAGCTTCCTACATATTGAGATGTGTATGTTGATGATTCTCAACATCATATAGGAGCATACGGGTTGGTATATTGTATAGGAGATACAGTTCATCATCAACAATTAGAGGTAGAGAATCAGAGGGTCACTGTACAGGATATTATAGATAGATCAGCTAGGGTACCAATACCTACAGATGAGGTGGTGACAGTTGGACAGAGTATCGGCCATTTTTTAGTTTGGCCATCCAGACTTCTTCGACTCATTACCATATAGGTATGAATGTTATATCTTTTATTTTATTAATTTATTAAAGTTGTTTTATCATTTGAAAACTACTATAATTCTCAATTTTTTTCACAGGAATACTTCAAAGGTAAAAAAATACTGTATAGACAACAATAAAGACAAAAAGCTATGACATCAGATACAGATTCCAGTGGTCCTGACAGATTGTCAAGATATTCACATTTGTTGTTGGGTTTTTATGAGTTTCCAATGGAATCTCATGTTTGTGGACGTGAAACTGTGGGGATTACAAAATCTGATATCATGGAACTTGTTATTGGAGATAAGTTGGGCATCAACGTGGTGAAAATTTTTTCCATGTAAGTCTTAACACCTTTTCCCTGCATTATATTTTTTAAAAATGTATAATTATATATGTTTTGTATTAGGTATCTTTATAAAATTTGTGAGAGGAATGAACTGACAGAAGTATATGGATTCATGGACCCGCAATTGATTTCCCCTGAAGCATGTGCACTGACTGAGGAACAAAGAATGGTTTATATTGCTGAATGATTTGAAAAGAATATAATCCAACAATGTTGGATGATGCCTTTTTTTGAGAGGTATGAAACACATTTCTCTCAAATAGTTAATTATCTTTTAACATAAAAAACCACTAACATTAAATTTCCTTTTATCAGTAATCATTGGATGTTAGGGATTTTTTGCCCAAGGGAGAAAGCTCTTTATTGGATATTCTCTGTTCATGGTGATGTGCGGGCAAGTTTTAAGAATATATTGGAAAAGTAAGTTTCAATTTCTCAATAGTTTTATATATTTTAATAAATTTTAAATTTACCCCATTTGTATTATTTTTCTAACAGTGCATGGGCCTACTTTCGAAAAAACACAAAGAAAAGAAATGCAAAGATCAAATATGTAAAGGCGAAGGTAAATTTCCATTTATAATTTTTGATTTTTGATTTACTACATAAAAATAATATATTGAATTTACACTCATTCAAAACATAATTGTCATGAACAACAAGGCCTCATCGAATGCGGATATTATATATTACGATTTAGGTATGAAATAATAACAACTGGGACAGTTGTGAATTTTGACTTGGTACGATTTCCTCTTAAACTTTGCCATCATATTTCAATTTGATTTATTCATTATACACGTAAACTATCTTCTTTTTCATTTGTAGCTTTTTGATGACCCTAAACCCTATACTGCTGAAGACATCAAACACGTACAAGTGGAGTGGTCAAATTATTTTACAGGTTTGATTGAATTTTAGTTGTTTGTAATGTAAAATGTAATTTTGAATATTGTCGTTTTAATTGTCTATTTGGTAGTTTTTTAGGTTTGATTTAGTTTTTTTTTGAAGTTGACAGTGTAAGTTTTGAATGTTATATAAGTGAATGTTTAATTTTTCTCTACTTCTTGTTTTGGTCTACTTTTGATGGTTCTTCTGGTATGGATTTGGGTATGTGGGGGAGGGGTTCCCAGGGTGTGGGGGTGTGTTCAGTGGGGTTGGGGGTGTCCAGCGGTCTGGGAGGGCTGTCCGGTGGGGTGGGGGGACAGTCTTGGGGGTGGCAGGGATGTCCAGGGGTGTGGGAAGCTGGTCCAGGGGTGTGGGAGTGCTTTCCAGGGGTGGGGGGGTTGTCCAGGGGTGTGGTGGGGGATGTCAAGTGGGGTGAGGAGGTGAGGAGGTGCTGTTCATGCGGGTGGGGGGTTGTCGAGGGATGTTTGGAGGTGTCTGGGTGTCGGGGGGCAGTCCAGGAGTGTGGTGGGGGATCCAATGGGGTGGGGGAGGGTTTTCCAAGGGGTATACATGAGGGTGGGATCTCCAATGGGGTGGGGGAGGGCTGTCCAGGGGGTATACATGAGGGTGAGGGCTCCAACGGGGTGGTGGAGCGCTGTCCAGGGGGTATACATGAGGGTGAGGGCTCCAACGGGGTGGGGGAGGGCTGTCCATGGGGTATAAATGAGGGTGGATTCTATCTAGTGGGTATGTTTTATATGTTATCTATTTACATGCTTATTTTTGATGTACTTCTGTTTTTGTGGTATGATTTCTTGATTTATTTTCTGGTTGATTCTGGTGGAGAGAAGATCACTGCATTCTATTTAAAAAAAATTAGGTTTATCACGTCGTTTATTTAATAACCAACGTGATAAAATGCCTGGAAAATAGTTTATCACGTCGGTTATTTAATAACCGACATTATAAAAGGCCTGTAAAATAGTTTATCATGTCGGTTATTTAATAACCGACGTGATAAAAGGCCTGGAAAATGGTTTATCACGTCGGTTATTTAATAACCGACGTGATAAAAGGCCTGGAGAATGGGTTATCACGTCGGTTATTTAATAACCGACCTGATAAAGGGAATGGAGAATGGTTTAGCACGTCGGTTATTGAATAACGGACGTGCTAAACGGCCTGGACAAGGGTTTATCACGTCGGTTATTGACTAACCGACGTGATAAACCCCCTCCCACCGGTTTATCACGTCGGTTAGTCAATAAACGACGTGATAAACCCCCCTCCCCCAGTTTTTCACGTTGGTTTTATATGAACCGACGTGATAAACCACGCTCAGCCCGGTTTATCAGGTCGGTTCTTATAGAACGGACGTGATAAACCACCCTCACCCCAGTTTATCACGTCGGGTCTTCGATAACCGACGTGATAAACCATTCTCCAGGCCTTTTATCAAGTCGGTTCTAAAATATCCGACATGATAAACCATTCTCCAGGCCCTTTATCACGTCGGTTCGAAAATAACCGACGTGATAAACATCGCGATTTTATGCTTTTTGACGTCGGTTCTTAAATAACAAACGTCAAAAACCTTATTTATAACATCGCACGTATTAACGTCGGCTAGAAACCGACGTAAAAAATTAAAAATATCCGATGTAAAAAACGTTTTCTGCACTAGTGGATGAATAATGAATATGTATCCTAGAAATAAATGTGAAAAGAGAAATCATTTCCTCATGTCCGGCGTCCTTCAAACATGTTTAGATCTCCAATATAGTGGTTTTAAACATGTTAATAATTTATTTAATAACCTTAATCATATTTATATTATTTTATATGATCCTTTGATATAATCTTACCACCCATTCATCGACAATATTTCATTACTTTCCTTGATTCGCTAGTTGAATGCCTTGTTTTAAGTTGCATGTTTTGTCATGAATGTCCAAATTATATTGCACAGGATATAGACCCATCATATCCATAACTATTAAAATATTAAAATTATAATTTTTAATCCTTAAATATTGTTTTAGAACAAATATATATTATCAAACATTGAAAATGGATCACATCGTATCATGAAGATGGTATTCCTTACGTGCACCTGAGTTATGACATTATTACATTGATGAGTAAAATTGCAATGGATTTCATGATATATAAAATTTAATGAATTGGTATATTGTCATAAATATAATATATATGCAATATTTCTTTCATTATAACCATACACATAATGTGGTGATGAAAAACACTAACCAGTGTGTTGGGATGGTAATTTATACGTGCACACACACGATGTAGTTGTTTTTCTTAGGATATATAAAAGGTGGAATATAGTTGTCCCATAATAATAACAACACCTCATCATATAGTTAATTATAAATTTATTATATTATCATGTATAAAACACATTAAATGTAATTAGAATAAAAATTAAACATCAAAGAGTGGGTAAAGATGATTACCTTCTCTTAAAGAATCTCCCTTTGGATCTCCTCTTAGGGAAACTGGGGTTGGACTTTATGAACAAAAGAACTAAATAACATGTTGATGAATATTTGGAAGATAAATTGGTATGGAATTTTCTAGTTATCATCCTTAATGGGGGGTGATGAATTAAAAGAGTGGTTTCTATTTTATATTTGAACAAATGGGCATATAAATAAAATTATAAAAATGACATATAATATCCCTATTCTAGAGAAATTTGTTCTAAAAAGTGCTATAAATGAATATTGGAATCAATTTTTAACCATATATTATCTCCTTGTGATTATTTACTTTTTTTATTTTTTTAATTAATTTATAAAATTTTAATTCCATAAAAAAAGTTATTGAAAGCATTGAAACTATTCATTTAATTTGACTTCAAATACATTATTAATAGTGAAATTAGAATATAATTCATTAAAGATCCGTAATATGTCAAATATATCTAAAAATCCATTGTAAAAATTTAATCGTTAAAATTATATCGATAATAATATTTTTTAAAAACTTAACATTATTTTTCTACTAATAATTTAGTATTATATTATTTATCTATAAGAATATAGGGTAATAATATATTCACTAAAATTTAAAAATAAATTAAAATATTTTAGGATAATATTTTATGTTTCCAAATACTATTTATAGTCAAAAAATTATTCTAGATGAAACCATATTGGAAATATTATAATTATTGAAAACAAGAGTAAGAAATGTTGGACTTTTAATGAAATAAAATTTTATATGGGTCATAACCACTTCCTAATGGGAACAAATAGTCATATATAATAACTCTTGGTGATTATGGAATAAATTTACTCCTAAAATAATATTTATGCATGTTTTTGTGAAATTTAAGGGTTTTTATCATTTTAAATAAATTTATTTCATTATTGTTTCCATTAATAAAATAATTATTACATCATTGTTTCCCAATCCACTACGGTAATTATTTCTTTAATAAAATATAAAAACCATTTTCCATGGTGAATAAAAAATTCTATATTCCAAAATACTATTTATGGTTAAAAATATACTCTAGATTACCAAATATTAAAATTGTTAACCTTATTAAAAACAACAGTGAGAGATGTTTAACCTCTCTTAAAGTAAACCATTATATGAGAATTAATATTATAAATGTGGATAAATAGGACCTAACATCATCCCATTTATTATTTTGGTCGAAACATACTAATACAATAAAATTAGAACATGTTCTAGGCTAATTTTAAAATCATTATCATATTATTTTTATCCTTAATTAAATGATTTATCCTTAATCGTGGTAAAAAAAAATAAGATGTTTATAATTCATATATTCCAAAAATGGAAGGGAATTTTTAAGTAAATTTTTACTTAATTAATAAAAAATATTCCATTTTATATTTCAAAATTGATATGTGTTGAAATTAATTTATAGTTAATCCTTAAATACGTAGTGATTTGTTTTAAAAAAATGTCATTTTGAATATAAAAATGTTCTTTTAAAAACATTAACCATAGTATTTTCTCAAATGATAGTAATTTTATTATTCATAATATAAATTAACTAATTTTTATTTGAATCCAATATAAGTTAAAAAATGTCAATTGCTGAAATAAAAATACAATTTTCAAAAAAAATTGATATTTTTCTCTATTTACTATAAATTAAATATTTATAGGAAATTAACAAAAAAATAAACTAATATAACTTTTATATAATGAGATCTAATATTATTTAAATTTTATAAAATATATTTTATAACTATGTGAAAATTTAATTATTTTTTTTCAAATTGAATGAAATAAAAATAAGTTTTTGATTAAAACTTCTCTTTAAATAATTAAATAAAATAACTGAAAATTGTTTGTTTATATAATAATAATTAATTAATTAATAAATATTTAATATTACCTTTATATATATTTTACAATATAGTTATTCATATTCATTCCCAATTATTTAATTACTATGTTATAATGGCCTTTAAATTATTTAATAGTATATCATTGTTTTACGCTTGGTGTTGCATCGACCAAAATCTATCAATTATATTTTACATATTATAAAATATCATGACTTTAAAATAATTTTTCTATTATTATAAATATTATTTTTCTCCAAAAAAAATAATGTGGCATTTTCTTTGTAATTATTTTATAATTCACATGAAAACATTTTTTATCTCCGGTCTAAAAAAATTAGTTTAGAACCTTTTTTACAAGGATATTTCAATCGTTTTTTCATGTGGTGACCCACTTGGTTATTTAGCTCATTTTGGTTTCACATTACAATTTTAGAACTTTCGTTCATAATCTAACCACTCTGGGAATGTTAATTTCATTAGGGGATTGGAGGTTTTTGGTTTCATATTTAACATTTTTTCTGATGTGTTTCTTTTATATGATTTATATATCATGATTTTATATAAATATGTTGTACATTTTGTGGACCATAAATGATTTACCATTTACATATAGGCCATTTCCTATATTATATAATTGGAGGTGTGTTATTTATTTCATTGGATAATGAAATGAACTAATAGATTCCATTCAAATGGGGTGGGAATTTAGGGGGTTTATCGAGAGTTTATTTATACATCGATTTTCTTTTACTATTTTATTTGAACTCATCTAATTTCAGAATGGACCCCGAGATTATGATCAAACAAGTTGTATTTTTTATATAATTTCTTCTAACTATAATCATTGATAATAATATGGAATCATTCTCAAATTTCCTCATATGATTCCTAGGAACCAGTTTTTTTCCCATGGGGGTCTGGAATAAACTTTGAGGGAGTGGCATATATGTTCAAGTTCCATTTTAGATAGCATCTAGAGATGGTTCATTACAAAAAAATAATTTTTAATGATTTTTCACAATTCAATACCAATATGGTAGTGGTTTAGTAAAATCATATGTCTTTATTTTTAAATTTATTTAATGGTTCAATCCTTGATAATTCATTGGTTTAATTATTTGAATAAACTTGGATGTTATAGTTAAGGAAAAAAAATTCATTTTTCTCCAAATTTTTGTGATTGGAGAACATGTCATAGAATATTAAATGGTCTAATTCATATAACCATAACATTCAGTTTAACATTAATTGAGGGGATCTATTAGGTAATGGGAAGAGGATGGTGAAGATAATTTTTGTTTCGGTATTGAAATCTTGAAATATTAACATTATTTATTAATATAGTAGTTCTATAAGTATAAATTTATTGTACATATTGTGAATTTTTTTAGATTTAAAATTATTTTTTCATCAGATGCATGATTTCATTGTTTTGGTTCATGACCAATTAACTGAGTTTGTATATTCCATTCCATTTGGGGGGGTAAACTTTATAGTTCATTCACCTAGGTTTAAATCAATGAAATGTGTATGTTACATTGTTTAATGAACTCCAATATATCTTATATAGAACTTGTTTTTCTCATCACATCCTTTTCATGATATTCTTTATATTGAAAAATTTATATCATTTTACAGGAATCAATGAAACACATCTCTTTTTGAAAAAAGAGGATTAGAAATATTCTTTCCTTGGTCTGAGTGTGACATATGAGATGATTTTATGGTTTACTAATATGGATATCATATGGTTGGAATCCTATATTCATATGGATTAGACAATATAATTTTTTCTCCATTATACATAGTTGTGTTAGATCGTGAGATTTTAGGGTTATATTTTTCGATTTTAGAGTTTTTTCAAGGGAGAAAGAGGGTAGGTAGCTACTCGATGTGTTAGAGCACTGGTGAATATTTTTTATTTTTAGTGGGGTTGATTTCTGGGTAATGATTTACCCATAATGGATTATGGTATATGTAATTCTCATATATATTTTGTTTTCATATTGTTAGCCACCTTTTTTTACATAATTACATAAAATCATATTTCTTTTCATTTGGATATTCTAAGAGGTTATCAATTTGTATCTTATCATGGTTAGGGAATTATAGAATCATATTATGAAAACATAAAATGTGGAATATATTTTTTATTAGAATAGATGTGCATGTGTTAGGCTTTGTAATGGGATAACAGTAAATTAAACCGACAACACTTTCTATTATCAAGAAACCACTGACATATATCTTTTTAATATTGGAATTCATAAATTTTCTGTAATGTGACACCCTCATATGTTTTATCTAAAAATTATGTTATTTATATTTATTTATTTTTCTTAGTAAATTTTTAATATGTATAGAAGGGGACATCAATTGGAGGAGGATATTTTCATTCTCTAGGATTCCCCATAGTATAGTTGTTACAATAGTGAAAGTAATGGAAACAGAATAACATTGGTGTTGGGAATAGACCATAGTATAATGGTAATCTCATCTTTATGTAAGGTTTATTCAGTACTCTTGAAATTTCCATTTTTGGATTACGTTAATGCCACACATATGTTAAATAAATGAAACTATTTATGAATTAGGCACCTCTTATAAGGGTTCATGTGTTATGGTGGTCACATCAAGGTCCTTTAAATAGATCAAGATAGTGTGAATTTTTTCATCTATTTGTGTACTTCTTTATGAACTATATTGAGTGAAATTCCATGGGTGGAACTTTGGTTTGGTGTCTCAATAAGGTTTTTTCATCGTTGAAAAATTAGGACAACTCCATGGTGGTGAAATTTTCTTTTTATTTCCTTGGTCATGGTGTTGTCATTAATGATAGAAGTATATGAAAATTTGTGTTTGAGGTCATCACAATGTAGAATTTGACATAGTGGGATGAAAAACTAATTGAACATCCTCATTTCTATGGTATTTCACATAGTGGTAGGGAAATATTTTTAAATAAATAAATCGACCATCGTGATTTGGGGAAATCTGTGTTTTAAAATGGATTCATTGTCTGAAATTTTAATAATGATGTTATATAATTTTTGACTCAGTTGACTTCTAGATATATGATCATTCTACATCATTCACTCCCTAGTGAAAATGTCTGTCAAATAAGGTGGTCCATTTAGTCATCTTTGGTATTTTATATTCCTTAAGAATTTATACATTTGAATTATACTAGATAATCTGGGTTGAGGTTGGTGATTTTTTTATCTTGACCCATTTTATCATATATTGAGTGATAAATCATTTATATGTATGGTAATTCATGTTCATTATATTTATGGTTTTTTATTAATTTAGTTGATGATAATTAATTTTTGGGGATAGTGTGAGAATGGATGGTTCTGATGTTTGTTTAAAAAATATGATATTAAAAGAGTTAGGATTTGTGTGCATCACTCATAGTTGAAGAAATGGTATTGGAAACATATTTTGTTAGTATTGGTTACTATTTTTAATATAATTATATATGTGTAGGGACTTGTCAATTCCATACATGTTTACCAATACTTTATTTATAAGTACAATGGAATGGAATGGGTTGTTGTGCATTCATGATAAATTTTATGAGTCATTATTAGTTCAATAATGTTTTTCACTAATAAATATATATGTGGTGGAAAATATTTACTATGTCATGTGAAAGCTGAGGATGTAGTATCAAGATTCTTCATATGTGATTATGTATGATCCTAATATTCCACATTAGTGAGTGATGCATGCATGGGTATGATTTCATAGAAAACCTATGTATATTATCATGTGGGTTATTTCATATAAATAATGAAAAAAAATGAAAATGTTGGTTTTAGTGTGAGTTTCTTTTAGATTGCATTTTATATACCTTATATTTTTCTTCAATTCAGTTTATAAAAAATGTGATCTAGCCTGATCTTATTTTTTTAGAGTGTAAGTGAATCCTCTTGATAATGACTTTCTATATTGATATACACTCCTCATATATGTGAATATTTGTGTGTATGTATATATTACACTTTATGATATAGGAAAAGAGATTACCTCTTAGATTATATAATGGTTTATTGATAACATGGAAGTGGAAAAATCTAGGATCATTGTAGTTGTTGTCATGTTGAATTAGGGAATGTTCTATATGGGAACCCTTCTATTTTTTAAGGTTTGTTTTTCTTTATATTTTGTTTTTCTATAGGTAGATACATTCTGATTATTATGTATTGATATGTTAGGTACTGTATTTTATTCTTATATTTATTAACAGATCATGTATATTTATTATCTTAGAGATGTACATTTAATGTTATTATATATGTGACATCAAATAATCCCACATTATTTTATAAATACCATAGAATTTAATAACAATATTTTACTATATATGTGTTCCACCTAATGTCAGTCCACCTCGGTCCAACCTAAGCTAGTGTGATGGGTTTTATATGTTACATATACTTAAGAACCATATCATTGACAAATTAAATATATCACATTAATTAAAATTATAAGTCTCATATTTTTCAATGATATTTTAATATCATTGATAAAGATAATGGAAATATATATACAAAATTATAAATAATTGTAATTGCATCACCTCAATACATAATTATGTAATTAGATTTAATTATTTACAAAAAGTATTATAATGTTATGTAATTTTTTCCCACTAACCAAACAATATTATATTCAATATATTTTGGTCCACCAAGAGAATAAATATATAAGAAGCATAAAAAATAAATATACCATTGATAAATGAATGGATTTAAAAAAAATTATTTATATTTATATAATTAAATAAAAATGTGACCAAATTGAGAATTTGATATATTATATTATATTTTCATGGGTAAATGAATAGAAATTTATTATTCCATGAAGAAAATAAAATAATGTTTATTAATATTCCATGATAACTTTTAAATTTAATTTAATTTTTTATGTAAATAAATGTGGTCGTGAAATCAAACCATGGGAATTAAATAATTCATATAAAAAATAAGGAAATTGGAAATAAAATAATTGAAATTGTGAATTTATCTAATAAAAATATAAAAAAAATTATTAATACCCATATTTGATATAATGACGGAAAATTAACCCAAAATCAAATGATAGAGTTTCTGGATCCCCATTCCCTTGGTCATGTTTGACTATGTCAAACGAAAACCATCAATATAACTAACTAACATCAATTAAAAAATCATAATTAAAATATTTTCACTCATTAAATTTATTCATGATTATTTTTTATTGAATATATATCTTCCATAAATATTCCTTACTCATGAAAAAAATTAGTGATGACTTATTTTGAAATATTACATATTAAATAAAATATTATTCTATAGATCATTGTAATTCATCAATTTTTTAATTAAAAACATCATATTAATAATACATGAAATATATATATATATATATATATATTATAATCTATTGTATCCAATGGTGAATTTAAAGATACATATTGTATTAAAAATTTCTTTATTAGAGGATAATATTGACAGTAACAAGACATTCCAAATGGGGGGTGAATATAAATTTCTAATTGTTCACAATAATTATACCATAAAATAATAAAATTAATGTTATATTTACATATATATTAATGAATCATTTTTGGACCTTTTTTTTAAAATCTAGAATTTGAGAATGGATCATGAAAAATAAATTGAAGAGAATATGGGTGTAATATCTTCTTTGGTGTTTACTCAATCATTAGTGAAATAATGATTAAAAAATTTCAATACAGAAGGAATAAATTTATAAGAACACTTTCTATTATTAATTTGATGTATTCTAGAAAATATTGGAAATGGGATGAATTTTTATTGTTATTTTCCATGTGGGTATAAAATGGTTTTTATACATGATGGGCATGGTTTTTTTAATAAATTAATGGATAGAATTTTATTTAAACTCGGGGAATACCATTTTAATTTTTTGATATAATTTAACTAATTTAGTTAGAGATATATATTCATAATATTTTCATACAAGTCCATAATAGTAATTAATTTTTTTTTAAATAATGAAATATAGAGAAATAAAACATATTTTTTAATCTGAAATAACCTACCTTTCTTGTCATTTGATGTTAATTTTCTAGATTAAAATTAAAATTTTTATTTATTAAATAATTATTATCATTATAAATAATAATTTTCAATAATAATGTTATTTTATAAATCCTTAGAACATTATTACAACAACATTTTTTCACAAAACACATGTTATATCAACAATTGTATTTTGATTATTAACTTCCAAATCACGATTTTCCAGAAAATTCAAAAAATAAATCTTGGGTAATTTAAACTAGTTAATTCCAAAAATAATAATCAATTGTGAAAATTATTTTCAATCAAAATTAATTTATATTTTTAAATATCAATTTAAAAATTAAGGATTATAGAAAATAATTTTAATCAACATTGTTGAAAATATACATTTGTACAATAAATGGGTTTTGTAACTGGAATATTTATCTTATAAGATTAATATATATATATATATATATGTGTATATTAAATATTAATTTTAATTCATTTTATAATTACAACATTCGTGTTACTCTTATATGACTGTGGTTATCATTCTAAAAGTACTATTACTACTTGAGTAGTTATAATACAATTATATTTCTTATAAATACATCATATTTCATTCATACATAACACACATAGAAGTATATGTTGATTTTTATATAATCCAAATATTAATAAATATATTTAAAATATTTAGGTTTATTTTTACATTATTTTAAATATTTATTCTATTTCATGAAGACTGCTACCCTATGGGTCATCAAATTTTACTAAAATTATTTACTATTTTTTAATGTCTAATTTTACTATTTTTATTTTAATATAAATTAATTGTCTTTCTTATATAATATTTTATACATATGAAATAAAAAAATTGTATTTACTTTAATATAATATGAACATTAAATCACATATAAAACATATGTATATTTATAATGAATATTTTTATAATGATAATCATGGGATATTAAAATTAGGTGTCTTCCATGAAAACCATTAATAATTTACGAATAGAAAAACTCGAATATTATGAAAATAAATTATTTCATTTGAGTCATTTAAACATAGATTACACTTATCCACAGACATGTTATCTTAACTAATTGTCTAGTTTTATTATTTATATTTTCATTAAATTATATCTGATATAAAATGGAAATATCGATGACTATCTCCTTGATAGTGATGTCAATAATGGTTTTATAAAAATTCATAGTTTTAATATGGTTTAGGGGATCTTGATAAAATCTCATTCAAAACATACCTGACCATCAATACAGTTATAAAAACAAATTCATGATTTTTTTTCAATGCTTTCATAATAATGTACACAGGTTATCCTTCCACATGAAATTTTATTATCATTATAATCATTAATTTTTTATTACAGAATCAATATTCCATATTAATTTGTTAATAATCAAGGAATATAATGATTTGAATAATATTAGTAAATTAAAAATATATTAAAAAATTTAATAACATCATTTATCTTTCCTAAGAAAATTATTTTCATTCATATAACAAAATATTTATTTTTAATCTTAATTAAATAATTTTTTATAGCCTATAAAAATTAAACAATGTTTCAAAATCTTGTGATAATCACATGACATGCATAACAAGACTAATAATATGGATAGATGGGTCCCCTTATAGTAACAAATGATTGTTAACCATAATATACTACAAAGGCCATCAAATAAAACATTTTAATCATGAAACATAATCCTATGAAAATATGACTCCATTTAATAAATCATTATAAACAATGAATTATATTCGAATAAAAACCTAGGAAGATGACTTATAATGTTTATTCAATGTGGAAACAATAAAAATTTCACATTTAATTATAAACTATACTTCCATTATTTCTTCAAAAAAGAATTATATCCTTCTAATAGAATATTCACTATCAATGTTATACAAAGAAATATTTAAATAAACCTAATTCACCTATATTAATCATATTAATTAAAACTAATAAAATACAATATTATTTATGATTCTCATGTAATAAATTTATTTGATTCCAATGTATCAATATATGTGATTAAGCATGAAATTATGTGATGATTCATGGAGGAATATTTTGGATTCATGTTATTTAACTGAATGTAATTATTGATAATTAATCCTTGTATGACTATAATATGATTGAGTTACTTCAAGGTTCAGTGGAAAAAGAAATTGTGATGATGTTAACTTGAATAACATAGTTGGAGAATTCAATTGAAAAGTGGAATTATATATGTAATGTATTGTTGAGAATCTCTAATAACAAAGAGATAAGTTATTATTATGGAATTTTAGTCTGTATTATTTTCTGGATATTGATGTTAAAAATGTTGTAAATACCAAAAAAATATAACATTTATGTAAATAATATTAGACGATAGTTTGGTTGAAGAAGACAAAATTAAATGATTTTCAAATTTTTCCTAGTACATTTCACTTATTAATTATATTAAAAACATCTCTACAAATAGGCCAATAATAGGAAAACTAACATTCCAAATCAACTACATAAGTGGAAAAAATTCATCTTTGTGGAATTCAATTATAACTATCTTTCCCAAGCTGTAAAATGGGTGATATATGGATGTACATAGGCATAGACATGCAAGGTAAAATAAACATGGAATATATTTTGGTAGACATATGAAAATGTGAAATAGGAAATCCACCTCTCACATGAAGAGAATCAAAATGGTCGGTGGGAAGCAATAGAGACCCATCATGATTATTCAATATGAATGAATGTGTCGAATTTGGTAATTAGTTGTGATAGTTCATAGGGGATATCAATGAGGGATCATTCTGTATATGTGTACTATAACGATGCTAAATAATTATAAAAGTAACATAGGATTGATGATAAAATATATCATCAAAATATAATAAAATTCAATGTTTCTCTTATGTCTCTATATTCCTATTTTTTGTAAAAAAACATTCTAATATACTCCATGAATCCAATGGAATTCTTATCTCTATTTTAAGTGATGGCATACCAAACATTAAAGTGACCATGGGAAAATATTTTAATTGAATAAATGATAAATGAATCTATAGATGATGAATTAATTTCGGGAGGATCATATAACATGCCTCATGAAGAACATTCAATTTATTGCAGGAGACATAATTTTAACATCCCAACACGAATCACTAGTTCTGGTCACTACTGTCATATTACATCAAGTGCGCCTCCCAAAACATCATATGATACTTTCGTGTATAATGATTCTAAGGTGGAATCATGGGGATATCAAACACTAAATAATCGAAAACAAAACTGTTAATATAACCAAACATGTCCAATATATACAATATTTGGAGGAATAAAACCAATAACATACCATTATATTGTATAATATAAATAAAATAATAATCGACAGTCAAAACATAAAAAAAATATTGATCTCCCACTAAACGGACAACATGAATGATCGGAATGAAAAAAAGAACAAGAGATCGATACAAATATTGGGGTCACCCCCAAGTCCATGGGTGAATATTGACTAAACCAATAAATACTAAACCATCTTGTAGGGTATTTATACTCATGTAATGTCTGCTTCACCTATTCAAAGAACCCCACCTCAAAAAAAATATAATACACGATCACATCACACAATTTGGGAGGTAATACTATATCTATATTTGAAGGAAATCCCTTAGATCGGATAAAAAACCTTGATTCAGGATGTAATTACATACTATGCCCTTACAGGGCTGGATCAAGGGATCACATTCGTAATGAGACTAATCTAAAATGATCTAAAGAAGGTCATCATTTCATATTTAAATAAGGGAATGGTGTTTAATGTTCGTATATGGAATTTCTCATCAGCACTAGGTCTATATATATATATATATATATATCTCTCTCTCTCTCTCTTACCACACTCATGTCCATTCTCTTGTACACCTAGTAGTGACCACGTACCAAGCTCTGTTAATGTACTTGGACAAGTCTGAGTACACTTCTCAACCGATGCACTCTGTCCATGTCATGTACCTGGACATCTTTGTTCCCTATTATCATCTAAGATACATTTCAATCCAGTAGCTAACGTTCACATAGAGTTTGACATGATTCAAACACCATGTGATTTATAATTTCATGTGAAACCTTAGTACCACAACCAGGTCCCCCCTAAATGTCATTTTTTCTTCCATTACAATATGTGTAGTGAAGAAATTTCCAAAATACGAAGGCCTTAATGTAAATTCATCCTCAACAGCTACAACTAATATTTCCTCCACAAATACATCCAAAATCCATGGATTAATTTAATCCAAAATTGATATTTACCAGATATATATTTTTCCCCATCTAAATTGATCTAATAACATTCTCTATCGATTCTTTCCTCCACTACACACCCAAACTGCAACTGAACATCCAAAAATAAAAACATGACATGCTTTTAATGTTATCATATCTTGATCACATCATCAAAATCGACCCATATATATGGTATCAGTCTATTATTCAATTAAATTTGTGGAAAGTGATTGATTATGGGATATTTTTCATACCGGAAGCCAAAATGAATGTCGGTGTGAATGAATGAAAAATGGGGGGAAGAAATGAAAAAACAAAAATATGCAGAACAGAACCTAGACAATGTTAATTTTATCCAAAATTCATTTCTATTAGAAGGAATAACAAAGTTATAAAAATTAACAACAATAGAAATCCTCATATTCCAAGAAAAATAATCTCATAACGACAATACAACTGATCTAAAAATAATTATATTAGTTGATTGACTTCCATTCATCGTAGGATATGAAGGTGTGGATAAATATAGATAAAACAATTTCCTCACTAGATAAAGGAACAACCATTTATTATGAAATTGTTCTCTGTTACATTCATTGAAAAAATCTATAAGTTCAATTGTCCCACCAACCTTCAATGATTGATCTATGAATGTTCATCCAAAAAAGATCCACTATTTGACAAACTCTAAAATTATAAAGACATGAGGAAAACCACAAATTTGGTTATAAAAACGTTAATTTATTATTTTATTAGCTTTGTAAATCATCACAAATAGAATTAATTCATCCATTCATTCATCATTTACATCCGATAGAAATTTTCAACAAACTACTAACACCAACAGTAATTATGTACTGACTAGGTTAAATCCCAATATCTAAACTCAATAACAGTAAACAAATTCCCATACAAGACAATTCTTATTAGGCATATTCCAATAGAGAATGGGTGGTGGATATGGTATAGGATACATGGTTCCTGACACCTATAAGGATTCAATTATTCTATAATTACACTCATTCACACAGGGTGTAACATTTGTTTTCTTTCTAAAAACTGTGAATGGATTCCACGTGCATAACAAGTTATTTAAATTCTTTGCAATGGGAGGCATCCATTTAAGGATTTAGAACAAATGGATGAAAGTAAATCACATTGGTCAGGTTAATATGATGTCAGGATCATCACACTATTTTCTAGGGAATTGTGTCCTAATCTAGTACTATTTATAGGTTTATGATAAGTTCGAGATTCGTTTCCCAATTCATATACAAAAAATATTTCCTTAATAAAATTATAATGTGTCAAATCCATTAATATGTAAAGGGATCCACTGTTAATGAGACCATTTAAAAGTATATTAGGTTCCTCATTTTTTTACATCATTTCTTAGAAATCGGTAACTGCTAATATTTTGAGTCCACGTAACCATGCATTATGGTATTCACATCCATATAGGGATTTAATTCATGTTTATATTATGGGGTTGAAATTTTATGATGTTTCCTACATATCTTATGTATTATAGGAATAAAAACCCAGTAGTCCATTTAAATTGTTCTATTTGACATTTAGCATAAAAGGACATATATCATGGTTCTTATATACCACATATGTATAATGATCCTTAGTAAGGTATACTATGTAACTTATTTATAATAAGAATAATATTCATCCTATATCAATTAGTATTCAACCGACTAATGGGTGGTAAATGATAATTAATTATCATGAGGTTTATTTCCTTGGGGTTTACTAATATGGTAGTGTCTTTGGGATATACCATGATTTGAATGCTCTTATATGGGTGTAGTTTCATAATTTTATAGAATAAGGATTACAAATTTATCATTGAATATATGGTGGAGATTAATGATCTGAGAAATATAATCATTTCAAATCCTAAGACCATGTGATCCATCCTCTAGTTCAGAAAAAATGGATTAGACGTGATCAGACTCACTACATATAGATGTCAGACTTCTATGCTACGGAACACCTTATAGAGTGATTGATATGAATAACATGTCGTAAAAAGGTGTCTTAAATATCATGTTTGTTTTAGTAATTAGAGTCCTTGTAGATTACTCATCTTCTCAATCCACTAAAGGAAGAATAAAAATGATTACCTTATAGGATAGTGTAGTTCCCACTGGTTAGAGTGTCTGGGGCATATATGGACTTACACAAAGGTTGATTCCCATTAGAGCTCTTCTATTTGGAAGACATCCTATATGTCCAACATGGACAAGAAAAAGAAATATCATAGTTCAATCTAGATTGTATCTGAATATGTCTAATATACAGAGTTGTAATGTCTCGTGGTGACTTCCTAAATAGTCTTAAGTGCATGTCTAACATTTCATAAGTGTTTTTCCAACAAGGCTACCATGTATCAGGGTTCATTTAATTATTAAAGCATACATGTTAATGTTCTTTTACATGATCTATATGGCATATATGGAGGAATACTTCATCACATAGTTGACACATATGAGGATCCATACATTTTTATAGAGAAATTGTAAAAATCTACCATGTGATCACGGATTCAATTTCGTGAATCTATTGTATGAATAGGATAACATGTTTTAAGGATATATCAATACATGGGTGACATGGATATAGGAAAACACAAGACCCAAAATATAGGTCCTGAGGAATTACCAAGACATGGTCGCAAGCCTGAAGGGCTTAAAAATTCTAGGTTGATATGTCTTGTGGAATTTTCAAGACATGGATGACATGTCTTCAGAAAATCACAAGACATGGGTGACATGTTTTAGCACTTTCACATGATCTAGATAGGTTATGAGAAGTGAATTTTTAATTTCTATGAATGTTATTGTATCTATCTTCATAAATTAAATAATTATTTTTCAATCATTATTTCATATGTTCCTCAAGGTTCATCAAGCATTAGTCATTTTATATTTCGCGTGACCAAGTCAACAAGCACAAATTTATTCACATGACCTGGATTTCCATTAATAATTCTTTCATGTGGTCAATAAAGTGATAAAAAGATGTGCATATTCATGGGGGTGTAATCTCTTAGGTTGTTCCCTATATTTTACTTGGTGGAAGTCCCTTACAATGACCTGAATTTATGCTATGAGAATTCTTCTTATCTACACTGCTATGGGTGTGCCTTCTATCCCATGTGTTTTTTATGGGGGATTATTTTATACTCATACCCACCTAGGTTATAAGCATCCTTGATAATCATTTGTTTCACAAATATGAGGTATTGTTAGTTTAGGAAGTATCTTATAGACTGTTTTTCGTGACTATGTTATGGGCATCCAATAAATTTCACAATAAACAATGACCATGAGAACACTCCATCATTACCACAATTATAGACTCGTGGATTATCAAATGAATTTCATATGGTCATATTTATATTTGAAACAACCACTATAGAAATCAGTTAAAATTTAGGATAGTGTTCATGAGATCAAAATTCCTACAAATAGTCCTTTGAATGAATAAAAAGGACTTGTCTTGGAATCATAATCAGATTGATATGGATTTTTAAAAGCCTTTTTTGAGATCAATATAGATTGTTAGCGGCCACTAATTAGATTAGGATGGCTTGTCATGTAGGGATCCAAGAGATAAGTGGTGATCAGACAAGTTTAATAACTCATTTCATATTAAAATTTGTATAATTCCATTTTGTGAGAGGATTGTAAATTTTATAGTTATTATTCTTTATTTTACAAGGATTTATTCAATTTCTCGTTTCTCATATGTCATGTTGTCTCATTAACAATAGAGGATATCATGATGGTTTCTAAGAATTTTCATGGATACATGATTCTCTTGTATGTAACAT
Organism: Viscum album; assembly: GCA_963277665.1. Lineage (NCBI taxonomy): Eukaryota > Viridiplantae > Streptophyta > Magnoliopsida > Santalales > Viscaceae > Viscum > Viscum album. The sequence continues at coordinate 706,524,302 of OY728155.1, forward strand.
GTCGCATGATCCAATTTACATGTCAAAGGGTTTCTACAAGACCAGTATGAAGTGATTATGAGTCTTCAAGAGACTGGGTCACATACTGTGGAGGTTTCAATTGATCTGTGAAACTTTCATGTGGCCCTATGCGAGATAAAGTTATTTTTTTAGAGAGATTTCATGAGATCTAGGCGGTATACCAAAGGAACTCTGTGGGATTCATTATTTTCATAGGATACACATGATCCTTCACATGAAGATTTTCATAACTATAACCATATAATAACTCCTCCTTCTCATTTTTATTTCCTTACATTATGAGTGGATTTGGATGATATCCAGGGTTTTTTTTGATATGTTTCACGATCAGAGTATCTCATTGGGAAGCCTCATTATGATCATTAGTGCCTATTTGGAAGCCATCCAAAGAATAAAAGGGGTTTCATAGGGTATTTTCAGGATCATTAATTGTTCATGAGCAACACATGACCCCTTATCATGACCATTCTAGTGTCTTTTTATTTAATGTCCTCATGGACGTTATACAATCTTCATGATTTTACCACCTTAACATTATGAAGTGATATTAATCCTTCCTTTATTTTAAAGATTAAACAATTCCCATTATTCATGTATATCATAAATTCTGTACTTTCTATTTCCCATTTTATTGGTGTTAATAAATCACCCCCAATAACGAGTTCCATGTGGATAAGGACTTGGTGCTGATGAGAGTAAAATCTCTCCTATGTTTTTAGGATTCAGTTGGACAGTGTCCCAAGTGGCCTTCGGACATCGATGTGACCTTTTTATTACATGTATCATCATATATGTGAGGGATATATGGATATGATCATTCCTACAATGACTTGAAGTCTAGATCTCCTATTATTTCATCCATTACATGACAACATATCAAGACATCACTGTAAGATCAATTTCTTAGAACCTCTTCATAAAGACCAACTGCAAGGAATCCCAATGTGACTACTTTGTCTCCTTACATTTTTATATGAACCACTAACTATCTATTTTTAATTTTCATGAACCTTGTCGCATGTCCTTATTTGAATGGATTTCCTGCATGATTTGTAAGATCTACTAGATTAGTTGTGTGATCGCTTGACCATTATATATTTTATGTGGCCATATTATGGTTATGAAATCACAAGACTTATTATATATCAGGAATTAATGATATTATCTATAGATAATTTAATTTATGGGACCTTTAAGAGGCCCTACGATCATGAATCCTTTTATGGTTCATGAAATTTTCATGATGCAGTCCATGTCATGCACCGGTTTTTCAAGGGTTCCTCTGTCATCTGACTTGAACATATTTTCTTACATATTGATTATACTTTTCATACATCTTCAAATGAGTCCAAAAAGTAGTATATTATTGTTTTGAATCAATAATATAACACTTGGTATCAAATTTTTTCTTAAATAGTGGATTTGTAGGGGATTATCCTTCCTAAACATCCAATCTATCCCCTATACAAACGAATTTTTTATCCATCCATTATACTGGATGAAGATATCATTACATCACCTTATTAAAATCTTTCATAATAATGGATTACATACTACATTTACTATATTCAAATGAAATTTTATGTGTATATTAAATTGTTTTTTGAACCACTCCATGGATTAACTCAAATGTTGGATAACTCCCCTCACACTCTAGATGGTTGTGATCTCTCCTAGAAAACATTTTCCTAGAGATATTCTATCAATGTTGTATTATATTAAAATAACTCCAAATTGGACTTATGACCTAGTGGTAACTTTTCTAATGAATGGTGATGACCTCTATGGGTCAAGAAGAGTTTATTAGAACTATCGAATCACCTACAATCTATTAATATTTTCAAGGATATGTGGACTTCCAAGTTAATCATGTATCATTAATAAAAACATCTCAAAGATATAATTATCCATTTATTTATTTGTAAAAAATACGTACATATGCCACATGGATAATTAGGGACCATTCTTTAGTTTATTTATTAACTATTATTGATATATCCTCTAAGGGAGATGTGTGAAAAATTTATTCATTTTGAGGACATTTGGGGTGACACCACAAAAACACCATCCATGGTAAGGGACCTGCTTACCATTATTATAGAGATATTAATGAAGCATATGAACTTATGGTCACCCATTATTTTTAAGGATATAAACATCATCATCACCTTCGAAAACAAGAATCAAACCACTAAATTATATCATTGGTATCCTTCCTAGTTGGTTCACAATAGTGTGGTATCTTATTGGGAAATCCTTGAGGCTAGAAAATATTCCTAAGGGGGATACTCGGTGAAATCAGAGGCATATCCGAGTAATAATCTTGTAAGGTTTTTGCAAATATTTGAATGGTTTGATTTTACTGTACTGGGGAACATTCTTCTTGAATTTGATTGGGAATATTGGGGATGAAAACTAAATTAGATAAGGGGTCTCTTAATCAAAACGTTCAGGCTCATTCTCACCTATATAATCTACATGTTCGCATTTATCAAGTTAAAATCAATTACAATATGTGTTTCCCCTAACAATTAATATTATGATGGATATGAGACCAGTTCTTATGTTATAAGTATCACAAAATTTTTGGTATCCCCAATGCTGTATTTTGTCCTATGATATTCAGTGTCTATTATGTTTCAACAATTTCACTGACACCCAATGAGGTTATTGACATGTTCATATGACATTATAATTTCAACTTCAAGACATATACTGAACTGACCTAGCTAACAATCGAAATTGAAGTGGCTCTCTCAACGGTAGTTCATACAAAATCCCTCTCTGGTTTGGATTTCTTGTGGCCAAGGTAGAAGGGATACTTATTTGAAATCCATATAACCCCTATTCATACACTCATTAAGGTGGTTGTATTAAATTGGTTTCTCCTCTCCCCTAAACTATAGTACATAGGGAATAACATCCATGACTTGTCTTCTAATTGTGGGTTATGATAGCACATGAAGAAACAGAAAATGAGGTTATTGTACTGCATGTTGGAACCCATATCTTCGTATCTTAAGAATATTTCAATGCTTGATTGGAAACCTACCTGGGTAGTGTACTGAATAGTTTGGTTTGATAGTATGAGAAATCATGTTCTTCATAATACCCCATATCAATAGTATTAATGGATATTATTTAGGATGTGGGAGATCATTCATTTATTCTCTCTCATCATAGTGCTGAAGATCCCATTCTATGGATGAATTTTTTTTAGGAGGATGGTGTGTCAATATCATTAATGGATTCAGCATCATTTGGGGGAAAATGAAATGAAATTTATTCTCTTGCTTCTTTTTCAATTTAGTTAGCCATTCCTCCTTCTGATGTTCCCACCCTAGTTGTTATAGTGAACCAAATATCATGAAGGTAAATATGGTATAAAATACATGACCCTCGAATCTATAATCCCATTGAGGCATTGTGTGGTTTGGAGTAATTATGTTTTCAACTCTTTGGAGATACTTTGGTAGGTGGATTTGATTTCCAATCATTCTGTGATATAATTAAAACAATTGTTATAACATGGTAATAACTATCTAGTAATGATGAAGACAATAAATGTTTGGTGAACATAACTCCCCTAGTTGAATTAATGAGGGAATTTTTGGATGTTTTGGAATAGATAAATAAAATAATCTCTCATGTGAATACCCAGATGGATGAATTCACTACACATATTGAAAAACATGAGGAGAACATAGATCACCCAAAATAAGATAATTCTGATTAATTATCTTTATTATTGATGAATCATAAATGGCTTACATAACTACCCCTTATATGGAGACTCTTTATCCTTATGTAGAAGAAGATGAAGTGGGGTAGATGGAACTTCAGTTCTCAAAAGACACTTCTCGCAAGACTATGTATTATTTTGGAAATTAAACTGATTAAATTTTATTATTTTTTAATCAAAAAAAATTTATGAAATACATTATGAGGCACTAGATTTCGGAGATTCAACCTTTTTCACTTTATCAATTAATATATCTTCTGAATATTACATATCATTGTCCATATTTCCTTTATCTATATTATGCATAAAATTCTACTACTCTGATATCATATGTATCATCAACAATACACACCCTTTGTATAATATGTTGTAATCCTAATTGATTTGATTATAATGGTTAACTCAAAATAGATTTCTCTTGATAGTTTTGAACAAATTACCTTCAAAATGAAATTAATCATTAATATACATGCTCTAGATCACATGATTTCAACTGATTTAAAAGGATTATTTGGTTAAGAAATTTCCCAAAATGAGAGCACTCTAATTATTCCAATTTCAATGAACATAGTTAGTATATCTTGATTTTTCCTAGGAAAAAATAATGATTACTAAAATATTTGAATCATTTCATTATATTTTCTTCATTTATTCCTAAGATTTTTATAGAAAACAATGTAATGTGAATTGAAATATATATTGAATTGATCACCATTTTATGTGTTTTTGAACTAATGAGTTTTGGAACTTTTCTGTTTTATAAATTCTAAATATTTCATCAATCAATGAAACTGTATTTCAGAGTCTCAGGTTTTTCCCATTGTTCCTGTTTCGGGTCATCAACCATAATATCATTTCAACTATTTTAGATTGTTGTTTTATAGAACTAAAAATTAGTCCATTGTTTTTATATAGTTTAGGGTATTTAAGATCAAACCATCTATGATATTAGTATTAAGGAAGTATGTTATATAACTTGAGATGTTCGAAAATTTAGAGCCTTTCTTCTAGGATCTGACACTCTATGGAGTTTATAGTATTACTGCCGGGATATAAGAATATGTGTAATTTAGTGTATTTCTTCATTAATTTACGATGTTACACAATTTTAAATGATGAATCCATAATATAAAATGGTATGAAATTTAGATACTTTCTTTCAGTACATAATATATAGTGAAATTTGGATTCATGTTTTGATGACATAAGAAATTGTAAAGTTTAGATTTTTTCTAATAGGATATGAGATGTCATGCAGTTTAGGGACTTTCTCATATGATTTTATTGATATATATGGAATGGGGAAGTCATGCCGAGAATGAAGCAAAACAGCATATGTAAATATGTTTTTCCATTGTGTTTTGGGGTCACATGGATTGGAGTTACTTTCCTACAAGGAGGTGAAATTTATAGTTGGTAGTTCAGAGCCCCATAAGTGTGGGACCATTGGTATTGTATGCATGGTCATGTAAATTTTATCCCAAATTATTATAATGGGCCAAGGTTTATTTGTTGGGGATGGAATGGGTGGTTGGTAAAATATTATAGACTCTAGATCCAATAGCATAGTTTTACTATGGGTTTTTAAATTCACTGGTTCAGGTTCTTGATCCAATGAATATAGAGTGGGAAAAATCAGGGGTGAACCAAAACACCATAAGGTTTGGTGTTCTATCACCATTACTAGGGATTATGAGGATTGTAGTTCCTATTCTATAGGATGATATACCTCTATTTTTTCAGTCAAAATCACAAATGCATGATCCCGTGTGGCTATTATATATGGCCATGTATAGATTTCCCCACACTCTTCCAAGCAAAATAATTTTTTTAAGACTCAATGGTCTGTAAAATGAACTGGGGAATTGAGAAAATTTTATCTAAGGAGTGTAATGTAACCCTAGGGTTATTTAGATCGTGCTTGGGAGGACCACATCTTACTCCATGTGGTATCAAGTCACATATTGCGGGACATAAAAACATCCAAGAATGAATTTTCATAATCCTCTTTTGATAAAGGGTATAAAACACGATGATATAACATAGAGGATTTCAACTCCACTTGAATAGTCCGGTTATGAGGATTGTAAATCATGGTCTAGGAAAATCTGAGTTAAATGATGGTGTGATGCAGTGAGTATTGATCAACCATTAGTAATGGTGGAAAACAATAATGTTCTCTTCAGTAAATATAATAAATCAGGGATTTAAGGGGGGGATACTCAAACTAAAGGATCCATTTAGATGAACTAGTACCTATTTCATCATTTATATGGGTGGGATCTATAAGAAAGGGATGTCAAGATCAATTTGGTTCCAAGAGAAAGATATTTACTCACGTAAGATGTGTGTCAGCTAAAACACCAAACACAAAAATTTTGTTTATAAAAACTATAATTTTGAGGAAGGGATTGATCACCTATAAAATTTATTTCCCTCTTAGTGAACATGTTTTCATGGTGAGGATATATAGAAATCATTACTCTAACTTTTTACTAATCCAAAGGGTCAAGTTAGCATGGATAGTATTTTACTGTGTCCATAAAATTGGCCTTATGAGTTTAATGCATTGTTTATATATGCGATAACTTTTTCCTATACTCTATGTTTGAGGATTTTATTGAGCAGTGACTTTATATTATCTTAGGATTCCCTTTAACAGTTTTCATTCGGAAATGTTTTATATATCATTCAATAGAAGTTTTATGGTCTTATGATTTAGACCATGAAAGGATAATGTTTAAGGTCATACAAATTTGAAAAAAAAAATCATGTAGTATATGGTCATGAGGCACATAGACCTAATATGAGGGTAATATTAATCAGTATCCTAATTTGGATACCCATTTGGAAGAGTAATCAACCATCCTTTTGAGTAAGAGATGAAAATGTCGTAAATCATGTCTCAAGTTTCTCAATTAGTGAGTAATGGTATGGAAAAAACACAATGAAGACATCCCAAAACACCATATGGTGTTATTTTATGTCATAGTGACATTTGTTCTCACAAGTTTAAAAGATCTGGTCTATCCAAAATAATATTCTTCTAGATTCTTTTTCAGATCCCTTATGTAGAATCCCCCTCTATTATGGTCAAACAGAGTGATATATTTTCCTTTTGAAGGTTCGTGAAAATATTATAGCAACTCAAGGTGCTCAAGACATAAAGTCCGATTTATGAGATGAGGTTATTGAAAGATGATTAAAGCACCACATAATCTCTATAACTGGGGTTAGGATATTTTGGTACTTTGATAAGAAATGATTATGAGAGACACAGTATACATTTTAATGTCATATTCCATATGTATCTATTATTTTTTAAAAATTTCATGTGATAGGAACTTTTTCCTTATAGTTTATTTTTATATGGTGAGTATGTCGGTATCAATGTGAAATTATATAGGATATAATTAGGGACCCCTATTACTAGTCATGGGAATTTAGATGTAGGGGGTACAGTTTATCCATGAATAAGTATATTGATGGGAATACATATGTCAGATCCCCTTTTGCATAGATTTATCGTGTGTGCAGGCAACCCATATACTGATTAGACTTTTATATAGGTAGATCATTATTGTAAAACATGAGATATTTAATCAGAGATATATGATTCTTTTATTGGTATGTTTCCTTAGGTTTCCCTAAAAATAGTTTAAGGTAAATAATCATTCCATAATCATCCCCTTTAAGGAGACTCCTCTACATTGATTTGACTCATATATAGGGGATGTGAATGGGAGAGCTGGTAGCCCATGGCTAGGACCTAAATGAGGCATTCATGCATCAGTATGTATCATGTGATGGAATAAATAAATCAAAATGTAGTTCTCAGGTATCTCCTTGTAGAAGTCGAGACAATATTCTAGAGGAGTTCATTTTTTTTATCGCAGTTATGGTTGGACCTAGGATTTGAGATCTGAATGTTAATACATATCCTTTGATGATGGGTATTAAGCCACACATTGGTCTTGAATTGGAAGCTCTCCATGTAGGTCAAACCCATACATATGTGGGGAAATTTTTTCTCTTGACTATTTTTAATGGAATCACTATTATAGATATGGGCATCACTATGTATAATGTGATGGAAGTAATCAATGAATAAGTTTTTCTCATATGAAAGTTAACTTTGTGGGTATGACCCATACATAGGGAGAGGAAATGTTTATATTGTACATGGACCTAGATTAGAGATTCATGATTCACTGCATATCATATTGTAATTGGAATCAATCCATATTTAGTTATTGAATGGGAAACTCGCTGTGATGGTTTGAACCATTCATAAGGGGTGGGGTTATTCTAATTTATTATTTCCACTATAACCAGTCTTGTAAATTTAGGTATCTTTACATATCCTTTGTTCGAAGGAATCATGCATCATACAGTTATTGAATGGAAGCGTGGTGGAATACCAACACCAAGGATAACGGTAATATAGGCTAAGGAACATAGTAATGATAAGTTTTATGTTATGAAATTAGTATCGACCATAAAATTCAACATTATGTAGTAAGGATGTGTGTCATGAATTATAATGTCTTACATCATAGGACCGTGATAACAATATTGTGAACTGATAAGTAATGTTCAGTCGAGTAATCCTTCACCAAAATTTGTAAGCCTATGGGAGTAATTATCTATATCAAATACAAGGAATTTTAAATATTCTCTCACTAAAAAGAAGTTCTTAAAATAAAGTATTAAATTATATTCATCATGTGTTGTTGGGGACATGATATCCTATATAGGTGTATATAAGTATCTCATTTTAATGAGATTCAAGATTTATGTGGTAACGAGAACATTTCAACATCGAATGAGAGGGACATCATCCATGTAGTTTATCAACATTGGATAATGAAAATCTTGTATATATATATTAGATGGACATAGATTTTGGGATTTTGGTTTCATTGCATATCTTTTGATAGAAATAATCAAGCCATGTGTATTTCATAAATAGAGAGATTCTATATATGGATTTGACTCACAGATGAAGATAGGAGAACATCATTTTTCATTCACATAGATGTATATCATGTGTAGTGAATCATCTTTGAGATGATTTTCCCAATGTATTTTAACATCATATGGTAAATACAAAAGGCACTGTTATGTTTATAGTCATTATATATGATATAGGATACTATGTCGTTTATTTTATTTCTTACATGAATCCTATTTTGTTTAATGTCATGCAGCATAGATGTGTCTATCATGAAGTTTAGTGTCATGGGACCATGATTTTTTCCATTCATATTAATGTTATGTATGTTTTATTTAATATGATTGAATTAATATGTGAAACATATATCTTGAGAAACCTCACATTGATGGGAAGTATGATGTGTTCACCATGAATTGTCGACATTGAGTAAGCTCAATTGAAATATAAATTATGAGTGATGTTGGTCCAACCTATTTTGTTTCCAACATTATAGTTGTTTCCTAGATTCATTGGAATTTTGAGAGCCAATATCTATTCTCATTAATGGACAGAGTGAAAAATAACTATTTAATTGGAATCTTGTGTGATTTGATTATGATTTAATTATAGTTTGTGTAGTGAACACAAAGTCTTGTGATTAATCAATTACAACTCATCCAGTCTCTTTTGTTATTTCTTTTAATCTAAGTGTTTCCATATATATGTGTTCAATGAAAGGGAGTACAATATTCTTTGGAGAATACTACATTGGTTCCATATAATAATGAATAAAGAGTTACTTATGTAGTAGTTCCCATAGTGGTACAATAGGACCATAATGCACAAAGATCCTATATAGCCTAAACTTATAGTCTTTTTCTACAATTTTCTGGATTATATTTGATAAATTATTTTTGAAGGCCTCTACTTTTCATTTTATGAAAATTGATGGTGGAATTAATGGTTACACTAGATGTCGTACACCTGTAAAAATTATGTAACTCATTATAACGGAAGTTGTTTATATAGTCTGTCAATATTGTGTGAGTGAATCAAATTTTTTGATGATATTGGACTTTATGTTGTTAATAATATTATTCTCCCAACATCCTTATGGGATATTGGAAGATTACTTTTTTAAAAGAAGCGGGTTACTATAAATATGTTCCTAATGTGAATAGATATAGTAGGGGATATAGCCCCACAATAATCATTCCCCGCATGAAAAATGGACAAGAGTATTCAGATTTATGTTTCAACTCTATAGGATGATGGATATAGTATCCATGAATCTATAATACATGGAATTTCTTGGTGATCTCAATAAATTCATGTACCATTGTTTTTAATTAGTAAACAGGAATCCAAATTTGATGGGAGAGTCTTCTCCTGGACTGATGAGCATCATAGGAACCTGTATATAATTCTCCCATAATGGAAGATGTCTCAAATTTTTCTATTCATATGAGGAGGAATCCATTATAACGTCATTTTAGAGGGAGTTTTTCTTATTTGATCCATCCTTCATTATAAATTTTTCTACTCAACATCGAGTTAGCTCCCTTCAATACTTGTTTAATGGGAGTGTCCCATTTGACAGATATTTGTTTATGGAACCCATCCATCCTTTGGTGTATATCATTTCATCACACATTCGTGTTGTTTTTACCATACGAATTTCCCCCATGTCATAGACGATGATGTATGGGACCAAACATCAGTGCACTATTCCAAAAATCACTTCATCTTGATAAGGAATGGATGGGATTTTGTCTATATAAGTCAGTGTATTGGAACGATCATTTTAAAATTGGGGTATATGGTATAATGTTGTTTCAAAAGGGAACTCTCCCATTAGACATTTTACATGGATGATGATAGGGAAAAATTCTTACTCTATGATAACATACTCACCATTTATCTATTTAATTACTAGCCATAAATCCCATTTGAGGTTTATGTATCAAATCTATAGTTATAGTTCTAGTTAAAATTGACCAATTAAGTCCTGATATTCTACCTTTTTATTAGTGTGGCCTTCAGACAGTGACAAACAATGGAGAAAAATTTCAGGTTCAGGAGAAACAAAAAAATCACTATTCCAACCAAACTGAATATTGCGTTTTATAGACTCTTCTGGATATGACATCAGCAGGAAACATCAGAATACTTATCCCATGTATGTGTAGTGTCAGAGACATATAAAATGTGTTCATTTGAGAGTTCAGTGTCTACTAGTGGACTTCACAAGGTGGGTTGTGAGCAAAAAAAGTTGTAAGGGCTATGACATTAACTACATTATGAGACATGAACTACATGTGATATTATTGCATAGTTACTTCCCACTATTCCAAACAGCTAGTCAAAATATTGTGTCCAAGTATGTACTTGAGTTAGTCAATATAAGAGACTTAGGGGAAATCATGTTGCGACAAGTAATTATTCAACATTATCATTTCAAATTTCAGTGTGAGGCATTTCTTTTCGACATTTAAATACTATGACTCATAACGTAGCATTGTTCGACTACTATAGTAGAGACAATTATCATTCCCTACATCATTGTTTTTGTGTCAGGAGAGAACCAAGTGATCTCTCCATATTGGCCGCATATGATATGACTATATTATCTTCCATTTGAGTCATTAAAAAAATGTGGATTCAATAATTACTACATGAGAATCTTAAAAGATTATTTGAAGTCCCCATCACGTGGGTAGGAGACTCCCTTATTCGTTATTATGGTGAATGTGAGAGATTTCCCAACCTGTTTAGCTATGGAAAGATGAATGTATGAACGGTTCCCTTGGAAATGAATTAGTTCGTTAATATTTTTGAAGTTGTTTTATTCATTAAATTATAGTATTATTTTCTAGTTTCACTATGATTCCACAATGGTATACCCAAATGATAAAAATCCCAGAGGTTACCGTAAAATTACACTTTAGCATGTTCATCATCAAACTATGAAACCCCAACTTGTTGAACATTTATTGAAGATTAGTGAGTTAATCACATTACTATTGAGATTTTATTACATGTTCTTGATCATATAATTATTTTATTCATCTTAGGAAGGTATTAATAATGTGATTTATGGCACATTGGTAGGTAGACTGGGAATTCATCAATCCAAAGGGCATGACCTGATAGAAAAATATCACCTGAGATGAACTGATGGTGGTACATTCCAATTAATTAGGAGAAATATTTATATATTTAAATCCTAAATACCCATCAATAATTAAATGTTCTTGGATTATATCAGTTTGATTAAAAAAAATATAATTTGTAATGGAATTTCATCCTTCGGGATGTGTCGATTAATGTCATGGAAATAAATGCAAACCATTATATTCCAGTTATTTTTCCTGATAGGGATGAGGATATAGATCTATTTTGGGTATTTCACTTATCGAAGAAATATGGAAGAGATCAATTTATCTACTTGTAATTATAAATTAGTATTGCATCAGGGGTGTATTCTTCTAGGATTTCTTCTTGAAACCACGATAGTCATCGGGTAAGCCTATATAGTTCACAACCACATTGAGGTTCATGTGGGGTTTTTCCATAAAATTACAAGTGAACATATATCAGTGCTAATTTATAAATAAAATATACATCTCATGCTTCTCAGTAGGCATGGGGAGACTAATCAATGTAGTCTATAAGTGTTACTCTATGCCAAGATTCTTCTTCCTGAGCTCATTGATGGTGGTAGTATTTTATTCCTCAAATGTGGGTGGGGAGTTCCTAAGGTCATACTATTGTACTTCAATATCTATGTATGTGGGAGTTCTTTCAGGCATGAAAGATAATGTAAGGAAATATCTATCACTGGTGAGGAAATGGAGCCCTTGGGAAGAGGTATTTTCATCCTAGACTATCAGAGTAATCATGGAGAGATTTCGGATCTAATTATGTTCTTTTATAGTATCACTGTGGAATAAAGGATCATGGACATTTAGGATTAAGTCTACGACATAAATCATGTTTATATGTATCAAAAAATCATAATTGATCACAATCTATGTATTCATAGGATTGGTCCCAAAGACATTATGGGATAAAACTTTTATATTGTTCCCCATGCATTTTTTTCATTCCCAAACTTTTATAGATTCCTACCTCAACATATAAGGCATTGAAATAATAAACATGGGAAATTTTACCCTATAGGTTTTTGACCTTCCAATTTATTTTTTATTTAAAAAACAGATGAAATGTTGAAGGAATGGAATTACGGATATGAAGAAAAGGTCTTCCAAGAAGGAAATAATATTTTGTGTCTTACTGGATAACCATAAACTCAGAATTAGACATGAGATCCCAAAAATGATCCTTTAGATTGATCTTCATGAGTTTTATTTTCTCACTCTTATCATACCCTTGAATGTCAAACTTTGTTTAAGATAATTAACCCTCACTATATCACAAATGTGAGAGAAATCATATTGGGACACGGTTAATTTTTAAAATATTTCTAATTAAATAACATTGGACGTCGACATTATCCATCATTATAGAAACATATAGGGGTCTCCTGTGTCCCGAGATATGTTCTTCCTATTCTTGTTATCCTAATGAGTTGGTGACATTGAATTTTGATGGTATATTCTCCACTTGATAAACCTCACATATAGTGATTTATATCCCAAACTCCTATGGCATATAGAGGGATTCAGTACGGTGTCTCTCTGAGTTCTTTTAAAATATATAGAGAACATGTGATTAATATTTTTTTAGAAAAATGTCCAATTAATTCATAATATCATAATATTGGGCCAAATGATTATGAAATCTATGATGAGGTTTATCCCAATATATAGATCATGATTTTTGGGGGTTTTAGTGGGTTGGCATGGTTCTGCAAGAGAGGCTAAAGGAGAATTTGTTGCAAGATTCACTGTTCTTGATAGCCTTCCTGTTTGTATTGAATAATCAGATAATATCTCCCCCGCCAAATGGTCGGGTAAGATGAATACCGCAGGAGCGATCTTGGACACCTTAGTGTTTTGGTTATTATTTTTAGAGTTCTCACCCAGGTGTATGGGAACTATATTTGAATTTTGTGGGGATGTTATGAAAATAAATTGTTTGAAAACAACCACGATGTCCCTTGTATCATAAGCTAATGTGGCTTTGGTCTCCAACTCCCTTTCTAGCGGTGGGGGAATCTTAATGAGAAACATATTCATCATTTGAAAATGGGTCTATTATGTGTACCACATTAATAGAACAAAAAAATAGTTCTTCATCCGATGAGGATTCGATTTGGTAGGTAGATTCCTATTATCTCTATGTTGAAGGAAAGAAGGATTTTAAGAGCTGAATATTTTTCATCAGATAAATATGAATCTTCATCTAGTTATTGAAATTTTTTACACAATTTGCATAACATTATTCGATTCACCACATTATTTTGTTTGGAAAATAGAAACACATGTCACCTATGCGTAGAGAATTATCCAACATCTACTACCTAGAATAAACAATGATTTGGATAATATCTTTGAAGATGATGTAATCCTAGAATGTGTGTCCCAACCTCCAAATGAAAGTGAAGAAGTTATGAATATCAGTGAGTTCGATCTCAAAAGATTTTATGGGATATGGTAGCATGAGTTGGTTATTTTCCATTAATGCAAAGAATTAATTGGGAAACTATAAAATTTGGATGAAGTATAATTTATTCATCGAGTCATTAAATATCTTCTGACCATAAAAATTTTGTACTTATATATGAGTGTGATTAATTTATTTCTCGATAAGAGGAACCAGTTGATTTATAGCATTTCTATTTTCTTGAATGGTCACTATTAATGTTTTTACGGTAATAAAGGTTGTATCTACATTTTCAAGCCTCTTACCTTATTACAACTACATGGGATGAGAGTTATATTAGGTCCAATGATTGGAATTATTAATAAATGAGAAATTTCTATAATCTCATGGAGTCTACATTGATAAATCAATGGGATAAAGGTTGTTTTCATGTCATCTAATGTTTTTTAGCCTATTATTCTAATGTATTCTCTTGTGAGAGAGGGATACTGAGTGAATTGATAAAACCATTCCATCTAGTGATAATTTTTAAAAACCTATTATTTTTTCAGTCATTACCATTTTTGAGTTTGACAATTGTCTTTTTACTTAGTGTAGAGATGAACTGATAAAGGAATCGATGATGGAGGTCTTCCCATCCTACAATAGGTCCTCTTTGGAGGATTTTAAAGTAACAAAAGTTGTGACTATTAGATTCTATAAAATATATCTCAAATTCGTTTCTTCTTATTGTCCTCAAGGGCCAGTCATCTGGGATCATTAGGATACGATGTGTATGAGATTCTATTCTAGATCCCCCACATTATCATTGGTTTAGAATATAGATTTTATAAAATGGGGTGGGGGAAAGTGTCATCCAACCATTCAGGATATTGATTCCTATTGAGTTGCATGGGTACACGCCTCACATCCATGGATATTATTCGAGAAAACATGTATTTGATGGAGGCATTACTGTTAATCCTGCGAAATACAGAGCTACCCCTTATTTACACATGGAAAAAATAGATGATAAAGGGGTCATTCATTAACTCTTGAAATAAGAACCGATAAATTCCCCAATTATTATCACTTTTTGGATTCATTGATAATGGAACCATTTATCATTTATTTTTCTTAGTTCTGATAATGTGAGGTCATTATCATCAATTTATTTATCACTGATAATGTCCCCCCATTTATCATCGCTTTTTCTAGCTCTAATAATGATAATATATAATAAATAAAATTATATATCATTGAAAATACAATATTAATTTATAAATTTATTTTTGTTTGTATAAATATAATATATTTTGTAAAATGTTATTTTTATATGTCCAAATAAACAATAACAGTTAATATATAAATATGTATGGAAAAGAACTTATAAAATAGTTAAAAATTATTAATTAATGATTTGGAAGTTATTATTAAGTTATAGTGATTTAATAAAAATTTTATGACATAACAATTAAATAAATAAATTAATGGTCTAACATAAGTTGAAATCATGACTAAAACCTAAAATGGAAAATACATTTTATCCGAGTGTCTGATTAGGCTCTGACACAAATCAAATTAAAGTCTACAAAGAGATGTATGAAATGTGGATTGGGGCAACCCATGTCTCTATTTCTTAAGGTAATAATGTCTTGGAGGCCCTCCAAAACCAATTTTTTAGTTGGGAAAATATTTTTTTTCATTTTCAATGGGATTTCAACTTACTTTAAGAGATTGTTTTATCCGTTTCAGTGAAGAATAAATTTATTATCAAGGATTAAATCATATAGATATTGTAGATTTGAAATCTTACCACTTTTTATAATAAATATTTTTATATATTTAAATACATGCATATTTGATTATATTTACACCTAATTAATATGATGAATAAATAAATATTTAATCATATCTAAATAAAAAAAATTTAAAATATTTACAATATCAAAATAAATATTTATTATTCATTTCATTTAACATAAAATTTATCTATTTTATAGACCATATAGAAATGAATTAATATGTACGTGTGTGTATATATATATACACGTTCACACTATAAAAATAGACATAAACATATGGAAATGTTTTTACAGATAACATATCTATTGGTAAAATTGTGAAATTTCAACAGATATAGTGTTTTTATGATATTAATTTAAAGCACTAATAATTATTTTTCCCAAGAGTTATATTTATTGATATTGACTATTTAATAACAACAAATATTTTAGAAACAATTAAATATATTTCATTATCATACCAATAAAAAAATTACTAAAACATGAATTTGTTATTATTAAGTAATATTAACAAAAAATATTTTTCCATTAATAATAAAATTATTACAATAATGCATTTAATATAAACAAAAAAATATTAATAAAAAACTAATTGAAATAATGTTTTTATAGATATTATAATTTTTCACCAAAGGATGTTTTATTAAAAATATATGATTGATGGATTTTATTTTAAAATTTTCTATAAATGAAAATAATGATTGTATTTGTCAAACTTATCCATTTAATAAACATAAAAATCATTTTCATAAAAGAAATATTTTAAATTATTAAGATATTTCATATATTTTATTATATATTTAATTTTTTTCATTACAGTCAGCTTACCCTACATTCATCAGATTCAATATAAAAAACCATCAATGATACTTCTTCCCAATCATACATTCGATCTCAAACCCACTTGAAATTTTCACTGCTAATCCACTCTAAATGATATCTCCCAAAATGTTCTCAATTTGGATCCCCCTTAGAATGGTGATTGTTGTGCATCCACTTCCCCCATCCTTGCCTAAAACTGATCTATTTTCCTTATACTAGGAAATATTTCCTTATATATTCTATTATTCACAATTATAAAAGAACTTTTAGAGAGTACAATTTCAGTTATAGCTACAATAAATCCTTAATTCCACTCACCAAAACCCTATCCACCTCCCTTACCTCATCCAGTCTGTGTAGCTAATGTAATATAAGGTACTTGACTATAGTCTCCATTATTCCAGTGATAAGATCCATTCTTTGATGAAAGTGTTCATAAATGTATATTTTTTTCAATAATATTGAATCTTATAGTAATAATTGTTTTACTAATTCATAAATTTTGGTTTCCATTACATTATGTTTTTTAACAAGGGGGTTTTCATGTTTTATGCTTTATTATTGTTTGATTCTCTATTTTAATGTGAACCCCAATATTATTTATGAATGATTCTATTTTTTTCATTCATAATTTAATATGAGTTTTATGTTTTAGTTTTAAAGAAATTCAGATCTGTTTAATTAGTTTTATGCTTCTTTAGAGTTAATTCATTAAAAATTTCCATAATAATATTTTAATTAAATTGTTTAGACTCTTAAGATCAGAAATAATTTTATTAAATGAATTTATAGGACAATTTAACCAGAATTTAATGAGATTAAATGTCTGATAAATATAACAAATTGATTATTTCCCTGACCATTTCTAGTACGTAATTTTCTCTAACCGACTATTTGAATGTCTTTTGTAATCTATAGGAAAAAACTAATTTATACTTATATGATACTATGATGTCTGAATTCATGTGTTCTGATGTGCATGATGAATTTAAAATTAATTTTATGGATTCATGGTCGTGTATGATTAAACTTCTTAAATAAGCTTATAGAACATACAACTATTAATATCTATTTATGAAAAAACATGTGCATATGTGCTGGCCACTGCTAATAACTACTAATAACTACTTCTTCTAATATCTGATAATTACTAATATATACTTACCACTTCTAATAACTACTTATGAAATAATAATTCATCTATTAAAACTTCTTAAAGAGCTTATCATTTTTTATCATCTGATTTTGTATTCACTTGTGGGGTTTTTCAACCATCATGTTCTGAAGTGAATTGTGAATTTAAAACTGCTTAGAGTACATTACTCTTCTAATATCTACTTATTTATAATTTTAATTATTTATCATGTATCATTATTTTCATTAATGTTTAATGAAAATTCACATCATATCTCGTTTTAGAAGTAGTAAATAAATGGTGAAGGATAAGAGTATCATGAATTAACGGATGGGAATCATCATAGCCACACCATCCATGTATCTTCCATTCAACCATGTTTTGATTTCATTCTCTTGTATACCTTTTTGTTTTGTATTTCTCCAAAAAAAATTCTAAAATTTGGATTTCCTCACTAACTTAGGGGAATTTCAACCTTGTCAATGTGGTGTGTCATCCATTATTTTTATATCAAAAAAAATTGAATGTTCCTTCAAATAGGTTAAAAGTGAATTTCCCTTTTTTCTTCTTGTTGCCTTCTTAACATTGTTCTTCATTGAGGGTATTTTTTATCAAGCTCCTTAATTATCCTACACTTCGAAAACACCTCCACAACCTCATCAAAAGTAACATCGTCAAGAAATCAATTAAAATCAACATGTGTGTTTAGTTTTAACTCAATCCAACTATCAAGAGATAATAAGTTCCTAGTTATATTCCAAAAATTTGAAAATTTACATCATGAATTCCTTTGTAAATACATCCGTAATGTATATGATTTTTCATTTCAATAAATGGGTTGAATTTTTTTCATTGTTATTTTAAATGTAATCCCATCATAAATTGAAATCGTCTTTACTATGTTATTAAATATAATTTATTTTATTTAGATCATAGAATTGTGAGTTGTATGTCAATCTTAATTGAAATTTGAATCATTATAAATGGTTTATGGCTATAGGTTATATTATATTCCTATTATTTTCAAAGAATGTGTTTTTAATTTAAGTTGTTTTCAATGGTTATTTATTATTAATGTGGTCACATGTAATTTTATTTTTACTAGTTCTAGTAATTTTTCTATTTTTGATGTTGTACTATTTTAATATCATGTGTTTAAATTAAAACTATTTTTGGATTATTATTTTCTGTATGGTAATAACATTTATGTTCTTCTAAATAGATTTATGTGAGGTGCTTCTTCAAACAATTAAGGTTGGTCCCCTGTAATCAAAGAGATGGTAGTGATGTTGTGAATTTTCACATGCACTACAGTAGATAACAACTCATGTGATGTAATGAAGTTTCCATGATAGTGATGTTTGATATTTCTGATAAATTGATTTCAAAAAAATCTTTATTTATTTCCATGTATAGTATCAGTGTTTGAACATTTTTACAAATTATTTCTATATTTACCTAGAGCTTTTTATCTATTCACGGAGTTTTAACATGTATTTAAATTAAATTTGAATGTGTATTTTCAAATAAAATTTCTATTTTTTGTTTTTATATAATCTAATTTTGTAGTTATTATATAATAAATGTAAGTATATATTATATATAATTATATTAAAAAGTATAATATAAATTTTTAATAAGTATTTGGTTGCAACATTTAAAATATAAATTTCATATACATATATATTAATTATTGGTATTGTATAAAAATGTATGTAATATTATCAACATATACATTATTCGTATTAATATGTTGATAATAATTTTGAAGAACATTTATATTAACTATTGGTATTATTATAAATTTAACAAAATCATTTTATCTATCGTAATAAAATTTAGTGATAGATATTTTACCAGATATATAGTGAGAGAAATATATATATTGGTAAAATTCTTTTCCAATTGAAAATGTGATTTTACGAATATATATGACCCTATTAATAATAGTTAAAAAAAATTAGTGTGATATAAGTAATTATTTTATATAAACATGTTTTTTTCAATAAAAACTATATATTTATCTGTATATTATAATATTTTTTAACAAATACATATATATAAATATTTATGCATGAATTTTATATATATAAATGTAAATGTGTGTGTGTAAATATATGTGTATGTGTGTTTGAATCAATATTATGAATATAAGATATACATATATATATATATATATATGAATTTTTATAAATATATCATTATCATTAAATATACTATATTAATGATTTTACTGTAAATATCAATAAACATATTATAAAAATTTATATCTAAGAATACAATTATATGTACCAATATATAAATATATATGTAAATATATAGACATATAAATATATGTATACTGTATAAAATTTATTTCCTAATTTTATATATGTACAATAAAATTATAAACACATTTTGAAATAATTATATAAATCATTTCAAATTTATTATTATCCATTTTGGTTAAAACAATATTTAAGCATTATTATATGTTATGCATATATATATACTTATACAAATGTATATATAATGTTTATATTTACAGATTTCTATGTAATAGTAAAGAGATATATATTTATATTTATATTATAATACATATAAATTAATAATAATTTTATATAATATATTAAAATAGTTATAAGTGTATATATCTTACAAATACAGAAACATATATTTTATAAATTCAACTGAAATTAATGAAATAAATATTTGAATAATTTATTGGTAAATATATTAAAAAAATTGAAACATAATAAAATACAAAAAAGTCTTGGAAGAGTGATAAAGGGTATCAAATCACACAGGGGAGGTTATATGATCAAATCCAGCTACATGCTGTTATGTGGCGAGGATGGGGCATGGTTGGAATAGTTATTAAATAATTTGACTAGCACTGAGAAAGGAAAGATTGGGGTGCATGAGAGTGGGTGTGCGGCAGTGGGGGTGTACAACACTGTGAAAGGATGTAACATGAATATAAAAAAATTCATATTTTTTTATGATATTAAAATGAGTTTATAAATGAATCATTTATCATCCCTTTTTAGTTTTAATAAATGCACTAGTTATCATTACATTATTATCACTGATAATTAAACCCTTTATCAAAACTAAAAAAGTGATGATAAATGGTGACATTATCATTGCTAAAAATGGACAATAATTCTGTGATTTTTCAGTGCTAAAAAATCAATGGAAAAGAATACCTAAATCATCTCTTTTTTAGTGTTGATAAAGACCATCCTTTAACATCACATATATATTAATAACTTTTTTAGCACTAAGATATCTAATTTGTAGTTATTTTAAAATCATGATATGAATAATTGTGTTGAGGATTTGTTGAGGTATCACAATTTGGGATTTGTCTAATCTGCAAGGAGTGCGTTAGGATTTATGAAAGTCATGATCATCATTGACTACATCATTTATTTAGACTGTCTACCTAGATTTAGAGTTAACCTACTTCTTAGATGCCACTCTTGAAAGAATACCATCTTGTTACTGATATGTGGGAGGATGGATTTTCATCTCTGTCTGAATATGATTCCCTATAGTATCGTTTGTTCTAAGCAGCTACTCATTGAGTTGTTAGAGATTTTTTATCTCATTCTCATATTTTCAAGTTGTTCCACAATGGAGGGAAGAATAAACCTTCTAGTTTGTGAGTGGGATTTGGAAACTCCTTTCCCTTTATACTTGGACGTATTTCACCATATAGGTGGAATCTCATTATTTAGAGGTTCTAGGTTTGGATCTTCCTCTGATTCCACATATGTGAATCCATAGTGTGTTAATTCAGCTCACCTTCCTATCGAGTAATGATTTTTTATTGTTTCCCTCTAGATTTACATCTTGATCTACGACATTTTTTTGTTGATGGTGATATTTTTTACTATGGTGTATCTAGAAATGATAGTTAACCCATTAATCTAAATTCAATATGGTGATTTATCAGAACTCATTCCTCTTTGAGGGCTTCATCAGGGACATTTTTCCAAACCATTTCCATTTTGGGACATTTTTTCATACATTTCCTATAAGTATTTATTGGCTTCGTAGAACGTTCATCATGTCTCGATCATTGATTATTGACCATGAGGGAGCTTCTGGTCATGTGGTCTAAATAGACCCCAAATAGAATGAGTCTGTCTTACAGTAAGTGGAACTAATGGTATGTCGATGATCAATATTTATTTACCATACTAGAGAATATAGACTCCTCCCACGGTGATGATAATGATGATAGTTCCCCCTTCCCTATGGTATGGGTACTATATGGGGATACTATTGGAAATTATTGATACTTTTTTTTGGAATTTGAAGATTCCAATCAAGGATTTGATGACTCCTAAGATGAAAATTGAGATATAAATGGCAATAGAATAGTGTTCTATGGTTGATCTTAAAAACATTTTTATTTTTATTGGACCCACCCAGGGTGTGATGAACCTTATTTTGGTAATGGATACATAGATTATCCCAACACTATGATATAGGGTCAGTTTTTTAGTTGTCGCTATTATTTGATGGAATTTCATTAGGGGTCTCTAATCTGAGGGGTGGATGTTATAGTAAATATTTCCCCATCCCTATGATATGTTTTCTCTCTTTGATGGATTATATGGTATCATTTATTACATCTCGTTCAATTTGAAACAATTTTACACATTTATGAGATGGGTGATATGGTATCCCCTGATGGGATAGATTTTCAAATATAGGTTATTGGGTTTCCAAAACATTGAATTAAACATTTGAAATGAATTCCCATTTTTTAGGGGCCCAGCTTAAAATCTATTGGTATTTCCCTCCTAATATTCACGATTAATTTTCATCTTCAACACGGGGGTATTTCATCATATTAACCAACATGATGTGCATTACCCAGACACCTAATTTCTTCAGAGTCTATTAAATCAAATCATTCCATATTTTTTATGATATAATATTATAGAGAGATAGTGAAATTAAATGACCAATATATTCCATATCCTCATATATGTATATCTATGGGGCTCTCGATATTATTCAATAGAGAGATTTCATGATATGGTGAAAAATAATTATGTTGGTGTTTCCCATGATCTTAGGTTCTTAGGTTCTTAGCTACATAGAACTTTTCTATGTCCACCCAACAATAGAATGTATTGATAGACTGATCGTGACCTCATTTCTTGGATAATGGTTCGGTATCGAGTTTAACTATAGATGATTTTACTACATTTTATAGCATTGTTATGTCATGAAATCCTTCTCAACCTCATATAGAATATCATAGTCAGAAGTGGCTATTGGAAAGTATATGGTTGTGATGTTATTTATGGATAATAATCCCTATCTGTATATGCAAATATCCTCTTCATCAGACTGATAATCCTCCACCAGATCGGACCATAGAGGTCGCTTATCTATGTAACCTTCTAACAATGGTGAATTGATATTGATAGTTGATGTGGAACTATATATATTTAACCTCACTGTTTTGTCAAAAATCTATATGAAGGATTCATAGTTTTGGTCACATCTATATAAGGAAATGTTTGGTCAAGGGGAGGGATCCCTTTTATGAGATAGATATCAGCATGTAATAGTTGACCAAGAAAGATGGCAGGAGTAGAGTCGATGCGATCTATCCCTAAATTACCATGATTATTAAAATCTAGGTAATGATCTCCATTTTCTTCTTTTAGAGAGGAAGAAAATCCTTATGGTGTTGTATATATGAATTATAAATCCTAAAGGACAATGAAAATTATCCGATTAAGGATATGGCCTCATTTTGTGTTGTGGCCTGAATTTTCCAACCTGCATTTTGGGTTTCAGATCAGGGATATGAGACTGCTACATGATGGCTTCTAGAATATATGTACCACCATATGGAGTTGTGGGGATATGATCCCACGACTAATAATCTACTCTATTTTTCCAATGGGATTTTATAATATTAGTAGGAATATTATTTTACATATGGGTGTTTGTAGGAATATGTCAGTCAATCAAGGATAAAGAGTGGATATGTTCTCTATTATGATAATCATTCCACATGGGATTATTCTAAATTACCTCTAAAATATTTGAATAATATGATCCACCATATCTATAGACCCTAAAGGATACATGTACAGGCTATAATCAGTTTAAGTAGGAAGTGAGCTCGGCTACCATGACCTTCTATGATATTCCAAGTATCTTCATTGGAAGGGATATTATCCATTACTAGGGAATGCTCCTCTCCCACTCTATGAGATCCAGACATAATGAGTATGTGATAATGGTCTTCATCATTTGGATTTTGGAAGCAGTATTTTTGGACAATAATATGATCATGTCATGAGGCATGTGCCACACTCATAGGTTGATCCCTTTCCAAAACGGGGATTTGAGTCTTGACAGGTGTATTTATAGTGTTTTTTGGTATTATTTAAATGAAATCTTATCTCATTCTAGGGAATCCAACACTATTACTTGGGGATCCATATCAAGAATAGGTATATGATCCCAGTTATGTACCTTTAGATTATAACACTGATCCTTTTCATGTGGAATGTCTGCCTATCCCATGGTGTATTCCTCTATCAATTGTTGAGTTCTAGTTGGAACTAGAATATGATCCCGGTCCAGTACCTCCTCCTTCATATGAATATCTTATTAATACTTCTATGTTGTAGGAATAATGTATAATTACGCCAGAGTATCCACCTATTCATACATATCACGGTTATGTTCTTCTTTGGTTTTCAAATAGGGATATGTTCATGCCCCTATATCTATACCATTACCAGAATATGCTTATATATATATTAATCTATTTCTAGAAAGAAGTGGAACATTAGAAAAATGTGTACTATAATTTAGGCCTACACATTTTCAATCCCAAAAATATATGGGTATATATTGTTGATTGAATTAGTGAAATGATCCCACTCATGCCCTCCTCCTTTAATAAAAATATGTAGATGGTATTCATGTTTGTGTGTATGGATGTGATAATACCACATGATTTTTTCAGGAATACACATGAAGACATAATCGAATGGGGTATGAGTTTGAGATTACAGGTAGGTCATCATCAAAATATATTGATGGGATTCATTAGTATAGGAGGGATATGATCCCAATACCATTTATTTGAAGCTTTACATGCCCAACATGACTTCCTCAGTTTGTATGAATAAGTTTCCATTGTGGAACTGTGTTAGGTTGTACATTCAGCTGATGAATAAGGGACACTACTAGGATGACACTGGTGAAAGAGGACAATAGGAGACCTCCTCAGAAACTCCTAAACCCAAATTGATCCCTAGTCAACTCCTTGATCAACATTCTTTTTACACTGGTTTTCATGATTTTTTCCCTATGGGGAAGAGAGTCTAAATTGATTGGTTCTGGAAATTATTTCCACTGATTTCACTATATATTTTTGTATGAGGAAAAATCACCATCATTATCATTTGGATACCATTATGTGAAATGATGAGGGTCAGGATAATACCATGTCAATGGTCCTCCATAACCATTCTATTATCAACATAATGATGAAGTTTTATTATGGGTGATATTTTCCTGCAACCCACTGGGTTTGTTGTCATATCTTACGTTCCAGGACAGCCACCAAATCATGATTAAGTCATGATCCCAAATTAAGGTGATGTTTTTTAAGATTAGAATATTTTTTTATAAATAGAAAATGGAATAATTTCATTAATTATTTCATCATAATTTTTTGAAACAATTTCAATCAGCTATGAAAAGTTAACAAAAATTTCATTACATATTCTTGGTTTATCTATTTAACTCGTAAATAATTGTTTTGTAGAAAAATGGATTATCTATTTGGAACCATATATATGTAGGATTTCATGTTGAAAATAATATTTTCTTTTTTAATATGTAAAATAAATTTTTTTGGCCCATTGAATGGCGAACTAATCATTTTCAACATTTGTGAGGTTGACATAAGGTTCACCACTTTTGTTTCTCTAGGAAAATTTGTGGTTCTATAGGCTTTAGGGACAACATTCCAAATGCCTATAATGATTCAATTATTCTATCATATCATAGTATCAAACATCATTATTCATTTTGGATTCCATTAAAAGATCCCAATGGCTCCCGCATCATTAACACGGTACACATATTCTTTGCTAAGGAAGTTGTTCAATTGGTGATTCAAACCCAATGGTACTTCAGAACTCACATTATCCAAGTGTATGGGAGTTCCGGATCATCACACCATTTTTTGAGTAAATGTTTCTTATTCTAGGAATGTATTATATATTTAATATATCTTCATGAATTTATTTCAAATCCCAATATGGGACCATTTACACTAAAAAAATTATTACGTGTTGAATCCTTTCATTTGTAAAAGGAGGGTTGTACTAATTATTCAGTTTGTATGTATCTGAGGATCTTCATTGATTTCATGTCATTATATAGAAAGGATTAGCTTCTAGTATTTTGAATCAATATAACTAAAAATTATAGATCTTACTAAAATCCAAGGAGGTGATTTATTTTCCAAGGATGGTATTTAACTTTTATGAGGTGCCATATGTATCATGTGTATAATAGTAATCAAAACCCACATTTTTTGTTTAAACCATTAATTTTAACATTATACAGAAAGGACATATATGATAGTTCATAGGAACTATGTATCAATATATTTCCTTAGGATGGTGTTAAACCTAACATGTTTATAAGAAGAATTAGATCCTTCATATTTCGATATGTATTCGACCCACTTATTGGAAGTTATAGAAAATTATTTCCTATTTGGGTTATTTTCCCAGTGTTTACTAATATCATAGTGTCTTTAGGACTTACCCTATGTTGGATGCTCTTGTATGGGTGAAATCATATCATGCCACTAAATGGGGGTTACAAATTGAGGTTCCCCTAGATATGGGAGATTTATTATGCAAGCGATAGGATCAATAAAAATTTTTATTCCCATATGAGCCATGAATATGGAATGAAAAATGGATAATAAGTGATTAGACTCACTGCATATGGATAACAGACATATGTCGTAGGGAATCCCATATGGTTTGTTTGATACAGAGCTCAGGCCTTAGGATTTTTCCCTATATATAACGTTTATAGAAGGAATCAGTGTCCTAAAAGTTTAGTTAGCTTCTTAATCAGTTAATGGATGAAGAATAATGATGAAACCATAAGTGAGTGTTTTTCTAATATGAAAGAGTTATGGATAGATAGATGGACTTACACAAATGTAGATTCACATTTTAGATTGGGACAAAGGAAATTTTCATAAATATCCTTTATGGATAGGAATAATATTTCTCATTGTTCAATTTGAGTTTATTCCAAATAATGTGAAATAATAAAAATTTATCATGTCCTAGGGTGTCTATCTGACATGACTTGAGTTCCTTCTTGTTATATCCCAAGTGTCTATATAAGAAGGATTACATGTCTCAGTGATCTTCACATGATTTAACAAGAGATGTATGAGGCATGTCATGTGATCATTCTGTCTTGTCTAGATAAATATTTCTTGTCGTGGTTGACACATATGAGGGTATTCCCTTGGTAATTGAAAACATTACTTAGTGTGTCACTGGATCAAGGATGGAATATCATAAGGCTATTAAATGACTTCATTGACATCTATTGTGTACTTTTCTAGACCATGGAGATAGATTTAGTGGACATTTAAATACTAGAGTGACATTTGCAAAGGACCTCAAAACACATGGGGGCATTTATGGAGGGCCTCACAAGACTTTGTTGACATGTTTGATGGAATGTGAAAGACATGGATGAAATGCCCTGAGGACTAGTGTAGACATCAGAAAAAATTATTGACACTATCGCATGATCTGTATATCTCATTTGAAGCACAATTTTCCTTCACATGAATATTCTCATTTCCATATTCACATAATTATTCCATAATTTTCAATCACTATTACATATGTTCTTGAATTTTCATTACAATTTTTCTTTTTTATGTTTTTCATGCCAAGTTGACTTGTGTAAATTCATGTGCAATACCTATTTCGACCAATATAATTCCCTTCAATGATATATAGGTTTATAATGTGATATAAATGTTCATACCAATTGATTCCATAGGTTGTCCCACTATTTTACCTGGTGGAAGGCTTATGTGATGGCATGGATTACTACTATATGAATTATAAAATTCTTTGATTCCATGGGTACAGATTTGATCCCATGTGTGTGTTTATTTTTTACTAAGGGGATGGATTTATAGGCCTCACTAAACCAATTAAATTCCACATTTCATGGAAAGTATATCGTAGATATGATCTTTAGTTGGTGGAGGGAGTATCACATAACAGACTTCACGTACTCATACACAAGTCATCCATGGGGACACGTGATAAATAAGGGTATTGAGAACACTCCATCATCACAACACATATTGGAACCATAGTTTCCCAATGATATTTAATATGGTAATATTGACATGTCAAACAACCTTTTCATGATTGAGATGACATGTATTGTAGTCTTCATGGTATCAAAATTCACACAAAATTAATTTTATTTGATAGAATAACACCTTGTTATTGTCTTATATTAGATTGATATAGATTGGAAGAGGCATTTCATGATATTAATACAACATGTCAAGGGCCTCTTAGGAAATTAATAATTTTTTTAAATAGTCATATATGAGATCAGTAGTTATCACATTGGGCACATAAACAATTTCATATGGTAATCACTATATCTTCCCTTCGAGATAGGGTTCCACATTTTCTGGTTTCTATTCCTTATTTTACAATTATTTTGACCTTTTCCAACTAGTTTCCTTTTAAGTTGTTGGATGATAAATAGTGGATCTTGAACATATGTGTAAGAATTGTCATGGAAAGTTACTTTTATTATCTACGACATGATGCATGATAAGATAGACATGTTAATGGTCATTTACAAGATCCTACATACATATCATGGAGTCGTTATAGGACTAGGTCACCTATCACGTAGGCTTTTGTATGATCAAGGAAACATTCATAGGGCTGATCATGTGATAAATATTCCTTTCCTGATATATTTTAGAGATGACGATAGTATACTGAATAACCTATGCATGACTGATGGTGGTCACTAGAGGAATATGACCCTTAACATGAAGATTACTGTATCTTTAATAGTATAATGACTTCATCATTTTTTGTGTAATTTCAATATATTATTAAGGGATTTAGGTTATTATAAAAAATATCTTACCCAGTATGTCTCCTGATTAGAGGAGCTCATCAGGAAGCCTCAAAATTGTCATCAACACTTGTCTAGATGAATTTCCAAGAACATTATAGTTTCGTAGAGGTGATTCACATGATCATCAACAACTCTTGTATAATAAAATCACATGTTCACATGATCGTCTCAGGGTCGTGAGATCTTATTTCCTCCTAAATGTTATGTGATAAGTATGAATCACTAATATATGATTCTTGTAGTCATGATACTCCTTCATTTTATTATGGAAAATAATATCCATGCTTCATGTATTTTTTAAAATGTATCATTTTTTACACAAAATTGGCCTACGACAATACAATTATTCAACTTTTTTTGAATTTTTCATTCTTTGTGAAGTTAATATACTTAATATATTTTTAAAATAATAATTCGAAGATCATTAGGCCTTATAATCAATCATTTTATTATAACATAGATCCTAAAATATTATTAGTTATATTTGAAATAATTACATGGAAAAAACATAGACATTAAATTCTCCACACCATGTGTATTTTTTTCTATCAAAGTGGACTACTAGAAAATATGTGGGTAATAAGCCTGCATATTCATTTCTCACTAGAAATTTATCTCATAATGGTTCTAATTATTCCACTAGACATGCACCAAAATAACTACTCCCCCATATAGAGTCTTCATTTGATGATCCATACTATCTACTTGGCACTCCGTAAATGTAGATCTATCTTAAATTTATATCGCATCCTAGATGATAAAATTTGATGGGTTTTTCACCTATATCCTCGTATATGAACAATAGAATACCTAATTTACCATGTTTAAGGATGGAAGTAGATCATTGTTGTATTCTACCATGCTTCATCTATATAGTATCAGCAATGTGCGAATTATTCTTTGAGACAGCTTGATTCTCTGGAAGAATCTCCCAAATCCATGATGAGGTGTTCCCTTCAAGAAAACATGGTATCATTCCATGAACTTGAAATTCCTCTGTTGTCAGACTATATAGGATATATGATTTCATTGTGTAGTCCTCTTCTGCTCCTTGTTGATATGAACTCAATCTATTTTATTTTTCATAAACTCTTGAATAATGATTATTGACTCACCATGATCATTCCAACTACAAGGTGACCAAAAAGGTCATCCATTAAAGGCATTGAATGGTTCCAATACAATGGTTAAATTATAGTATTATTATATGTAAATTTAATTAAGGGTATATAATCCTCCCAACTATAGAGAATGTATAACATGAAATCCCACATCATTTCCTCCACAACATGAATGGTCCGCTCAGTCTGGATATCAATCTAGGGGTGAAAAACCATGCTAAAATTATATTAAGTCCAAAGGCCCTTGTGATATCCTCTCTATAATCAAGACATGAAGTGAGAGTCACATTATGAAGTAATATTTAGGGGAAATCTATGGATCCAATCTATCTATTTCCCATAATGGCATCACAGCCTCTCTACTAAATCTCTTCTCTTGAATTTCTAGGAAGTGGGTTGACTTAGTGAGTGGGTATAAGATCATCTAGATGGAATCATGTCCTATGTACATACATGGTAACCCCATCACAATTTCCATTGATATACCATTCCACTTCCACTATGGAACCTCATGGGCATGAGCTAAACCCATTGGAACATGTTGATTAGCCTTCACCTGCTAAAAAGTGATACATAGATAAAAACATTCTATTAATCCCTTATTTATTCATGGACACTAAAGTTGACATTGAATGTCATGGTAAATCATTTCCTAGCATTGATGTACCATCTAAGTGGAATTACTAAAATCCCTCACCAAATCCTCATGTGACGTGATAGGTACCTTTTTCCGTCCTCTGAAAAGGATAACATGCACCCCAACATCCGATAATGTCTAGTGGATACTTGAGTATGTAGGGTCTCACAGTCAGTATCCCCAGGCTATGTTTCACTAACATGATATAAAATTGGTGCAGTAATAACCATAAACAGAGGATATAATGCACCATCCTTCTCTATTAACGAAACCATAACATTTGTAACTACTCTAATACGTTTTCTAGAAATTAAGATGAATATACCCTTTTGAGAGAATCTACTAACATTTTCTCCATACAAATAGAATGGAATATATGAAATTATTAGTCCTACTGGAAATATATCCATCACCTCTTTCTAATGTTAATACCCTTATAATATATGATATTCTTGGGAATCATGTGGTCATAATATATGATAAAAAAATTATCCATAAGTTAGTGTCAACACATATTCAAGGTGAATATTATTTCTAAAAATTAAATACCATGGATCACAATGTCCTTAATCATATAGACTCACCTACCAAGACACATATGAAATTGCATCATGCATCAGTACACAACCATGTTTGATCTAAGAAGCATCACAGAACACTGTGTACTAAAAACCTCCTTTTAAAATATCAATATTGGGAGCTCTTAAACCTATTCTTATACACTTGAATATCCTTTTATAACCATTAAATCAACACAAAAGGCGTCTCCTTGCTATTCAAAATTATTAAATTTGTCGAAATGGTTGCAAAATTGGGCACAATTCTCCTATAGTAGCCAACTTACACAATGATGCTCTGAAACTCTGTCACACTCTTGGGTGGATCTCATGGTAGCATTGCATCAGTACTTTTTGGTCTCACTGATAAACCATCGGCTGAAATAACATGTCCGAAAAGATTACCTTATTAATCCATAGGGGAGACTTCACGAGATTCTTATAAAGGTGGTTCTCTCTGAGTGTGTCTACAACCATTCTCATGTTTCTTGCATGCTCCTCATCAAATTCATTATACATGAGGATATCATAAATGAATAACACCACAAATCTGTATGAGAAAGGATAAAATATCAAATTAATGAACCGAATGACTACTATTGTGGGGTTCATGATGCTGAAGGGAATCAAAAAGAACTCATAGTTACCATAGAGACTACTAAGTGACATTTTTAGTATATCCTCAAACTGTACTCACTATAGGTGATAAACTGATCTAAGGTCAATCATCAAGAACCACTATGCTAATATAAGCTAATATAATTGGTCTTCAAACCTCTACTATGGAAATTTATTTTTTATGTTCAACTAGTTCTAGTGCTAATAATCCATACACAACCTTAACCTCCCATTCACCTTTTTGGGAAAAAACTAGGGATGCCCAGGGGAAATATTGGGTCTCATGAAGCCCATCCTCTACAAATCATCCTACTAACCCTTAGATTATGAATATCTACTAGAACCATTTGATATGATGTCATAAATATTGGTATCTTCTCTAGGTGAAGGTTGATGCGCCTGTTTAATTATTTGAGGGGAGGTATGATTGATAAGTCCTCAGGAATGTTTTCCTCACACTCTCCCAGAAAAGAAGGAATTATATAGCCTAGTGAATCTGCAATTCAAAGAGTCGTACTGTACAATTGGTGAGTAATACAATGAACCATCCTACATAAGATTCCATCATGATACACCTAGGTCTCTTTGTTTCCTATAGTGTAAACCCTCATATCCTCAATGAAAACACACCACATCCTCCACATATAATAGTCAAGTTGTTCATGAATGAGTATCTCAAGTATAAGATCAAGATGATATTGTAGTGATGCATCTATTCCATATGAATATCACATGAGAAACATTCCCTTACAAGAGTTGGATAACACTATCAACGTATGTTTGTGGTCACTGATTCATCTCGAGTAGGAGTCTCGAAGCATAATAGTCAAGCCAAAGGCTTATCCAAATCTACTAGGTCTCGAACAAGGGATGTGGAAAGAAAATTATGGCTGACGCCTGTGACTATAAAAACTATATCTAAGGTATAAAATAAACAAAAAAAATTATAATCATCCACAAAGCCTATATATATTATTACTCTAGGACCTACAATATTCACCCCATCAAACAACACCTAGAGCCTAGAAAGAACCAAATGGTGGTAGAGGTGGTGACATATCAAATAGTTTGACACCTCATGCTAGTCTCCCTACTACACTTTAATGACAACCATCCAGCATACCCTCCTTCTACTTATGATCCATCTACCGAGGAAACCTATAAACTTTCTGTTTATTAGCCATAAAGTGGGCTGGACAATACCATGTGTGATGTCCTTGACCATCCATGATTCGAACAACCTCTCCCTAGGTCAAATGGACTCATCCTAAGATCCAAGAATATGTAACTCGCCATCCTGAGATAACCTTCTAAAATGTCTCACATGTATAGATCACTTTTTTAGTCGTCAGAAACATATGATTGAAGTCTCATCAACCTAGTATTCCCAAAATTTGAAGCCACTAATTCTATCTTCTAGTACTGATATATTACATTAACCATGTCACCCTCTAAGACCCCATAATTAGTAAGAATGTATAAAGGTATCACATTGTATTGGATTTCATTGTATATAGATCTATCAATGGTATGTTCCTGAATGAATGGATCTTGAAATGTATCCATCATGTATCATGAGAGGTTAGTAAAACACAAGAAATACTAATCCACTACCATGTTTCTATATTTTAGATATATAAAATTTTTGATTCTAACCAATTGCATCATAGATAGTGAGTAATAATACCCAAATATCCACTCAATATCCATCAATTAATGAGTATCCTCATCATATGAATGATCCAAAAGTATCAACCAGTGCCATGTTAAAACCTAGAGAAGGCACACTAATAGGATGTCCATCTATTATATGGGTGTCCTACCAAAATGACGGACCTGTGTTACTACCTAGAGCCTATCTCATGTTTCCTATGGCTCTCATAAGGCCCTAGCCTTAAGCATTACACAATCTTGAATTAAGTTAATAATTCTAATTTAGGAAATTTTTAGGTTTAGAGTTTTAGATAATTTGGTTGTAACTATTACATTACTTCTCAAATATTAAAAAGTAGACACTTCTACCTAGTATACAATTTTTTATAAAATAAAAGATCTTAGAAAAAGAGTCGTTTATTGTTCATATTTTAGACAGCATAACTATTCCATAACCTCATCCTTGACCTTATTCCTCTTTATTTCCTATGAACAACATTTCAAAAAAACTTGGGATGGGCATAAAAAAAGCTCAGTAAGGGATACACAAAGAAGGAAAACTGTTAGTTTTTCATCACAAAAGATATATAATTAATAATTAATCATAAGTAATACATTTCACCTTTATGAAGTTTTAAATACCCTTTAGTGAAAAAAAATTGATTTCTTACCCTTTTTGTAACCAAATGATTACCATAAAACCCATTTAATGAACATAAAACATATAAAGGTAACTTGGGACATTAACATACTTAAATGGAAGAACCATACGATCGACTTTCACAAATATCACTAAATGGAATAGCCATACAACTGGAATCCATACCCAATGCATTGGAGGTTATAATGTAACCACTCGTCCTTGTTTATCACGACACCACCCGTTATTTGGTTTATCATGTAACCACCCATCAAATGTCCCAGTACCATTATAAAATCATAACACATATCATATTGAAAATATAAGCCTTTCACTAAAAACATTTCATTTTAAATATCAATAAATCATTGAAATAATGAATCCATTTCAAATACCATTTTCAATACTAATACACCAAAAAATGGAATAAGGGATTTCTTTTTCATTTTAAAAAACATTAAGGCTTATAGAGTAAGCCAAATAACGATTACGGTGGTGGAGAGATCATTGTCACCGCATACGTAAAAAAAATTTCTTTTCTAATTTTAAAGAATGATTTATAGAAAAAGATTCCCTTTGAATGGAAATAAAATTTAAAGGGTTTTATTATACATAGTATTATAAGAATTTTGTGTATAAATCAAAGTATTCCTCGATGAAAGGAGATTGACACAAAGTCCCTTAACTCGTGTCTAACTCGACCAGTTCATTCCTTAATCTCCTGAATAATAAACTAAAGTTAATTTATAATTGTTTAATAAAAATTTTCAGGTTTATTTTTCCTTTTATATCACTCATTTCCATTTTATAAACATTACATAATTATTTGAGTTAATAACAGTCGTTTTGTCGATATTTGGTACATGAGTCAAAAATGAACATGATATAATTACAAATTGGCCATGTGGTCAAAATTACATTATCTCCTGATTGATATTCATGATTTAGATATCATATATATCATATATATCCAGTATATATATGTACATATAATAGTACAAAACATTTGGAGATTATAAAAAAAATGCACTGTTCATGGAGACGGTAAGCTGTACGTACGCATGAACGCTACATTCATTTATATTTCATATTTAATGGAATGAAAACATAATGATACCTAGGTATATTATAATTCTAGTATATTACCATATATAATTTCATTAACTCTATCCTTTATACATTACACATATGGGATGAATGGGTTATATCACTTTGAGAGGGCGTTAGTATGCACTTTCTCAAATGAAATTATCGTATATATAAAACATTAAAAGCATAAAGGTATGTTATAAAAGATAATTAATGAAGAATATTAATAAAGTAAATATCATAAATATTATATATAATTATATTTCAATCATAATATCCACCATAAGAGGTGGTACGAGAAAATTGAACAATCATCCTTTCGTGAGGTAGTAGTTCGTCATCCACAGAAACATTA
The DNA here is from genome assembly GCA_963277665.1 of Viscum album. NCBI lineage: Eukaryota > Viridiplantae > Streptophyta > Magnoliopsida > Santalales > Viscaceae > Viscum > Viscum album. The sequence continues at coordinate 706,560,188 of OY728155.1, forward strand.
TGCTATATACCAATTAGATGGAGGTGTGTGTAAGTGTAGTTAAAATAATTCTCAAAAAAACAAACTAGTATATTGAGGAAACTATTTTTGTTATATTAGCAAAGAAAGAGAATAGCATAGTGAGTGAAGAAGTAAAACAAAATAAGAGAACTTGAGGGAAGACGTTACCTTTAAATCAGGTAACTCCCTTTGGTTTGAAGAAAAAGGCTACCTTGAAGTGCCTTATGCCTAATTTAAGGATTGAAAGATTAATAGATGGATCTTGGGAGATTATTTTGGAAATTTTTGGATGATCTGAGTAGCTTTAGAGGTGTGAGTAATATGTTAGAGGTGATTACCATTTATAAGGGGGAGGAGGGTCTCTTTAGGAATGTTTCAAATGATTATTTTATTATAAACTTATTTTCAGTTTCAAAAGGTAAAAACATATTAAATTCGATGATAAGGTTCATATAAGTCGAAATAAATTCATCCAATAATAATTTGGGCAGGTTTTGGATATATTTTAATCCTTATCTTTTTTATTTAACCCGTTGTTAACTTATATAACTTTAACCATGTTCTCCTATATATTCATACTATATAGTTAATATAGTCGCCATAAACTTCCAATAGAACCACAAGTTGTTAATTAATGAAATTATAAACCTTATCTAAGTCATTTGGATGAATATTATAATTTTATTATTATTATATCATTTAATAATATAATAATTGTTTTAAAAACTCATTTTTGTCAATTTGAATACAATTCATATCATGAATTTTAAAATAATAAAAAACAAATTGATTATTTCAAAAGAACCATAATTAATTAAAAACTAACAAGTCATCCTTATCTCTAAAATTCGTGTATGGCATAAAAAGGTTCAAAATAAATATAATTTAATATTTAAAATCTAATTTATTAAATACATTCATTAATGAGGTAATCAATACAACATCATTTTGTCAGATCTAAATTTATTTATTTGATGTCTATAAATTATAAATAAACTACCATGATGTAGTAAATCTTTTTATATTTCTAGTGACTATTTATAGTCGAAAATATCAGTTATATAACCTATTATAAAAATTGTTTTACTAAGAGATATATGTTTATGGCACATTTTCCGTAACATTAAATTAATTTTTATAAAGTGCCATTTTCAGTTACAAGTGGCTCCATGGGATCCCCAAATCAACCCAAGGATGCCCATGGTCATACATGCATCATACAATATGGTTAAAACACATTTTAGGGTAGTTTTATATTATTATAATATTATTTGTTTACCCTTATTTACCAAATTTACCATTTAACCATGGTAAATAAAATATTTACTGAAGTTACTATTCATAATGTCTAAAAATAAATGTTACCTATTTATATAATGTGGACCTACTAATTCCAAATATGGAATCCAGTTTTTCAAATTCAAAACATATAAGTTGAATAAATTAATTTAAAATTAATTCTCGTTGTCAAAACCAAATATCGTTTTTAAGAAATAATAACTATCTGAAGATTGACATTTGTTTATGTCCAATTTCAAAGTGAAATTACATAGAATGAACAAAATTGGATTGAAGGGAAAAAATATAATCTAGGTACGCATAAAAACAAATTAAAAATATAACATATCCAAATAAATAAATTTGATTAAAAGACAGTTTTGAATTTAAATGCTGTATTTCTCAGTATTAATTAAAAAATGAACATTATCAGAAAAATACCAAAATTTCATCCAAAGTTAATTTTGATGTCCTGATTCTAAAGAAAAATTTTATTTTTTAAATATAACATATAAAATTTACAAAAAAAATATTTTAAAAAGTGTTTTCCATCAAAAGGCGGTAAATCGACCTTTTAAAGAATATTAGAGTATTTATGCTTAAAATTGGATTAATTCACATTTTATGACTCCATATTTTATTGGATAAAGGTAAATACATTTAGAAAACATTTATAATAATATTTTAGATAGTTATTTTCATTCTCACCAGTACAACAGCTAGTTGTTAACTATAATTTAAAATAATATTATATTATTATTTTTCAGTATGACTCAACCTTGTGTGCAACATATGATTTCAAAGAAACTTGTTTTTGTGTATCGGTTCTGCCATCAAACATATCATCGCCTTTAATGTAAAATTAATATTTAATTCACAAATATTAATAAATATGAAAATGACATATCCTTTATTTATCTGGTATGTTACTGGTCTAGTTATCCCATGAATCTGAGGGGTCTCTCAAGTTGAAAATCATGAATTTTTCTCATCCTCTACACCTCATCATCTCTTATTGTAGGTACCATCTGAGCATGAATGGGGGAGGTTTTTTTTAGAAAACTAATCTTAGGGATAAACTTCTAAAAAAGTCCCTTTATTGAAGCCTCTTCATGGAGGGTTTATCCTCAAAACTATCCTACTAAATCATAGCTATAAATTATCATGGGGGAATACTTTTATAGAAAATATGGTCACAATAAATGAATATATCTAGAGATATGACTAAAAGGGCATGAAGATCCAACCCATTATTATATGATCTCTGTACCAATTTTATATACATGGTCAATTCTATGCTTGTGTATCCTTCTATATACACTCTGAGATTCCCATAAAGGGTCACACAACATGTGACACATTTCCTAAATTATGTGATATTTAATTTCATATAAAACACTAGCACCACATCAAGGTTCTAATACATGGAATGTGTTCTTACATTAGAGGGTTTTTAGTGTAGAAATATATAAATTCTACACACCAACACCTGGATTACCCATCCCCTATAGACACACTGATTTCTTCTAGGAATCACGTAAAAAGCAATAAATTTGATCCTACTAAACATGATCACCTTCAGATGTCAGATTTCTGGATGTCCTAGTTGATAGAAAACTCTTCTTCGTCAATTGATTCCACTATAACACACACAAACAAAAAATTAAAGTCCCAAAATAAAAATTCAACCCACTTTAACTAAAAATTTAGGATTATCACATCATAAAAAATAATGAAAATATATGTAATCAATTTGTTTCACTAAGAAAAATTTGTGAAATGATTGGTTACCAGGTATTTTTTTGAACCATCAGACAAAAAAAACATATGTGATCATAAAAAGGATAATGGGGGAGAAATGAAAAAATAAACTAAGGAAGGGACCGCGTGTGATATTTATGACAACCTCAATTATTGTATATTAAAATTATGGACAAGTATCTATAAATTAACATAGTGAGAAATCCCAAAAAAATTAGAAAGATATCTCATATGCACAATTCAATTTATCCAAGAACCAGTCATTTAGTTTATTTATATTCATTCATTATAGGATAAGATAACATGAATAATTATATAAAAACAACCTCCTTCATATAGAATAGATTAACCATCGAGGAGGAATATTTTTGGTCTATTTTAATTAATTATATATATAGTTTTTTTTCACACCAATCACCAAAGCATGATATATTGATGTTCATCCTTAAAATCTCCTCAGCTAGAGTGTCTCTCAAATTACATGGTTATGTGTATAACCTTAGATTTTCATTCTGAAATTTGTTTATAGATTTATTTAAGGTCCCTGCATCATCTTGAATTAATAAATTCATTCATTGATTTTTTATGACCATGAAATCCTTTCCCATAAACAACTGTAACCAACACTGATTATGTAATTCTTAGGGTAATGCCCACACTCTGAACTCAATGATTATCTAATATTTCCTATCTGAGACTCGTTTTTGGAGTTATTCCATGTTTTAAGGAAAACTTCTCATGCGTGGTATTAATATAAATAATATTCTACAATATATCAATTTTTGGCTAACTAGGCCTTGGAATCCCACTTCATCTCAACACTTATCTCAAAAAATAATACATGAAATAATTAAAGTAATTTCATGGAATAACTGTGGAATTTTATAACTACGAAATAAAATCAATGTTTTACGGATTACATTTTTATGTTGAGAAATACTGCACAAATTATTTACTAAATTGATTTTCATAATGATTTCATTCTGTCTAAAGATGAATTAGTTGAATATTTCTCAATGTTTTAAGACACCATTAATGAAATTAATGATAAATTTTAATATATAAGAAGGCTACATTTTTTATGTTCTACTTTTAAATATAATCATACTATTTATAAGGAAATTAATACTTCACAGTTAAAGGTAAAAAAGAACATATGTTTTCAAAAGATCTAAATAAGAATTACTATGAAAATATTACCATATGAAGTTAAAAAATTACAATGATTATAGATAAATATACTACTCCCCATTATTCAACTCGAATGAGGTATCACCCTTGTTGAATATATTTTTTGAAAATTAACATTGTTTTTTGTTGCATATAATTTTACATATAGAAATTGATTATATACTTCTGCATTAAAAAGTAAATTTACTTCATGATTTAAATATTTTGTAATAGATTGATATGTTAGCAAGGTTTGGATTCATAAATCAATGCATAATATCATTTCTTATTCACTAAAAATATGTGTACGAAAATTATTTATTAACTAATTATATATAGGAGGTATGTTTTAAGTATATCGATAAGAATTAAATATATATATAATAATAATTTTTCAAGAACTAAGAAAATAGATTACTATCTATTCATGAATATAATGAAATTGATTGGTTACCATATCACACTTCATAAACAAAAATAATTGGAATTATAAAATTTGTTACTCAAAACGAGTTCCAATTAAAATATTTTTATATGTTAAGGTATTACAATATAATTTTCATTGTATTTTTAAATTTCTTGATGATGATATTATGTTTTAAAATATTAATCTATGTTTTATGATTCTATTATTTTTTTAGTATTTATTTCTTAATGGAATTATAATTTCAATATTGGTAATCTAGATTTGTTGATTTCTTATAATGATTCAATCTTAAGTCCCATTCATAATGAATCTGTATTTGTGAATTTAAGACTAGGAAATTATAAGATAAAATCATATTGAATAATAATTATAATGGGTTTTTCAAGGATCTTTCAAAATTATAATTTCCTATATAAATTATTTCAAATACCTACCAAAAGTATAAGTATCAAAAATATTAATTCAACATAATGAACTAGGTTTCTACCTATCAACCCAAAGAGTCATTTCACAATGATTTATGTTGACCATCTACAGCTTCTATATTACTAGGAATTAATTATTCTTATGCAACTACTAATAATTTTTAAAGATAAAATTGGGATCATATCTTAAATACAAAATATTAATCTTGTAGATGTTTTCGAAAACATAAAATCTCTATAAAGAAATATTTTGGATTCAACATAGTGTCCTTGAGAATTGATCATCGGTATGAGATCAAAAATAAATATTGTATAACATTATGAAGAAAAACTAGCTATAAGAATAAATTCTCTTGTACTAGAACTCATTAAAAATGGAGTGTTTGAGAGGATGAATATAACTCTACAAGAGATATATTAGACAATGCGTATTCAGTGTGAAATTAATCATTACTTCTAGGATGAACCTATCAATATATCATTATGTATCATCAATACATTTCTTATCATACATATTTCAATATATAATCTTCTGAATAATGGAATGGATTAAATATTAATTTTAATGAATTTATTTTCTATGGATGTGACATATTCATTCTTATTCTAGAAGGGAATCAGAGAAAATTTTCTTTAAAGAGTGATAAAGGAATTATCCTATGTTATTCAAGATACAATGGATCATACACTGTATTCAATAAAATTAAAAATGTTGATGCATAATATATTCATTTCACCTTTAATGAAATAAATCCACATGATACTAAAACTAGTTTAGAAGATATTTAGAAAGATATTTATAATTTTACTATTAATAACACATTTCAAACTAGTACCTTATTAATGATATATCATCCAAATTACCACTACTAATGGTCCCCTGTTTACAAAGGAGCATTAGTGTTGGAATCCCATCACAAAAAGTAATTTGTGATTGGAGTTCATCGCTAATGCACTATGAAACAGAAATTGGGTCGCAATTATGGTTATTTTCAATGGTCCGCCACAAATAAATAATAATTACGATATAAGAAATATCCATTAGAAATAATATTCAAATTTAATTTCAATGATTACTTGTAAAGAACCGTTCATCCATGGGAAAAAATAATTCTGTCAAAAAAAATGTAAAAATAACTAAAAATAATTAAAAAAATAATAACATCTAAAAAAATTAAAAAATTACAAAAAATTAAATTTAATTAAAAAATTTTAAAAAGTTACAAATATTTAAAAATAATAAAAACACATAAGAAAATTAAATGATTAAAAAAAATTAAAACACATTAAATTAATTAAATAATTAAAAAATAAAAAAAATTAAATCATACATAAAAGTTATATTTTATTTGAAACATAATATATTTGTCATTACATATTACAAAATAATAATAAAACACCAAAAATAATCAAATTTTTCCAAGTGGTGGAGATTTACTCGAAGGATCTTGGAGAGGAAACTCTGTTCCAATGCCATAAGAAAGACACCACATATACTATGAAATCTGTTCATCTCTCCAACACTCCTTCTCATACTCTTCCTTCCTCTCTCTCAGTATCAATTGTATCATCTCATACTAAGCTTTCAACCTCTTCTCATATTTTTTTAGCAGACAATGACATCAATGAAGACTCTCAACGAGCTCCATTTGTGCTCACTAATGACATTATAGAAGTACCATAAAAACTTATAGGGTTAAGTAGGGAATCAATACCAATCACTATACATTTCTCGATGCCATGAAAATTTACCTATATTTTGGACCCCTCATCAAAACCATAATCTCTAGTGGAATCGTTTTCACTATCGACATGGCTCTCCAATAATTGAGAATTCATAGTCTCATATGTTCCCATTAGATAAAAAAATTTAATTATAATAAAATTAATATTCTTAAAATTTTGTAAAAAAATTACTAACCACAATATATAACTATCATTTTCCTTCAACTTCTCTTATACGGGGATCATTATACGTCTTCTTATGAACCTCAAACTCTATAATATTTGGTCCTTTAGAAACCTTTATTATATAAAAAGCATGATACAATAAAAGTATGTATAAATTATTAAATAATATTTCTTACCATATATTATATGTGTATGCCAAATGTCTAACATTTGGGCCTATGTGTGACCTACTTCCTCAAACAGATTTGTCACCCAGATGATGTCCCCATCCTAAAATTCTCACCTAGTCTTAAGGAGCTCAATCCATCACATATATGAGTAAAGATATAGTCAGGATAATGGGAGATGCAAGACTATTTTTAAGTAGTATCATAATGCTTATACATAGCTTGATTTATGATGTTGTGTAGAAATTGGTGAAAGTGATCATGTATAAAAATCTATCATACCTCTCAGATAGTATCTCTCACAAAATTAGGAATCATAGAAAATAAATTCATCAAGATAGTTAAAAAATATGTTTTTAATCAAATAAAATTTAAAGAGTATATATTATTAAAAAACATAAGATCTAGTGGTCAAACATATGGTGATGCAGAATGATGGGAACTAAGTACCATAGCACCCATGGTTCAGAAAAAAAATCTTAGAATCATACTAGCCTATCCAATAGGTAAATGAGTAAAACTGTGAAAATAAAAAGAAATAATTATAAACATGTTGCATAAATTAATGAAAAATATTAGCATAAAATTTGTATCATAAAAAACTAATCCTACCTCTATAAATTGGGATCAAAATCAACATATGTTCATCTTCGTGGAACATGATCTAGAATCATCAATCAAGAAATATTGTTCCCCATCTAAATAGGGTTTCAATCTTGAAGATTAGCCGATTCCAGATCATCATCATGATGTTCGATATCATTGAGAGAATGAGATACATCATCATGGTCATCTCCATCCATCTGAAATAAATATTATTACTTTAAAGAAATTATAAATAAAAATTTCAAATATAAAAAAATAGTAAATGCCCTAATATAATAATCTTAATTGTAATAATTTCTTAATACAAACATGAAATATAAAAAACAAATAAACATCCAAAAATAATAATTACCTATAAATAAACACCTAAATATAACACATCAATTCTCATATTCCCCATAATTTTCATCGAGATTAATGATGTCATCCTCATCCTTACCATCATCATCTTCCATATGACTTTCAGTATCATCATCCCTTTTTACTTCATCAACAATACTTATATAATCGACTCTTCACTATTGGGATTCATCATCCATATTTATATCTCATTGGGTAAGAGATATAATTTCGGATTTTTATTAACAAAATGTTAATATGTTTCAATTCAAAAAAACCATTTCCATATTCAATAAATTTATATCCACGTGATTTCATTTTTTTCGCACTCTAAAAACCATTAAAAACTCTCGAAACATCACAGTAATTTTCATAAAAAATTGATGTTATTGATATGAAAACAGAAATGGTTCATTTGATGAAAGAAGGCTATTATATTTAATGATAATGACTCCATTTCGTGGATAAACTTGAAACCCTCGTTATTATCAAACCAATGACATATAAACATTGTTAAAAAATTTGGTATAAGATAACATTACTCTGTTATTTCATCCAGCATACCATGAATGCTAACTTCACTTTGTTTATGATGATATCCTTTCAAAAAAACACCACTATTAATTGATTTCCTTTAATCACCATATATGAATGTAGAAAATTGAGATCCATTAACAAAATACACACTATAATATTTTACCAATTTTGATGGAGGCTTTTTGAGCTCATATAATTTAATATAAATTTTATTTTCATATTGTATTTCCCATAAAAAATTAATGTTGTTAATAGTAGATATCATTTTAAAATTAACTTATTATTCCTTAAAAATAAATATAACTTTCCAGTATTTGAATTAAATATCATAATTTTTGTTGATTATGTTCTTAAAGATGAGAATTTTTAATTTGTATAATTTATTTTTTGATAAGGTCATAGAATAGTCTACAAAATTTTAACGTATAAAAAGTTATATTTAATAAATATTTAACTAAATAATGAAAGGTTAGTACATAACAGTAAATTATTTTATTTTCTACAAAATACATAAGAATATATGTATCAGATCTATGGAGTTCTTCATCTGAAAGTAATCATGCAGAACAATTGATTTTAAGGATATTCTAATTGAAAATAATAATAGCATAACCTTGAAATTTCCTCTTTCATGTATGCTTATTTAATTGACCTTTAAACTAATAATTTTTTATTTACACTATTATTTAACTTTTACATATATCTCTATAATATATATATCATTTATAATTGTACCAATACACCACATTTATCTTTATAAAGAAATTTCAAAATTAAATGTTCGATTGAGTCATATATGAATGGATGGAATATTTTCACCAATTTACATAAAATTAAAACAACACTAGTTTTTAGAATACTCAATCCATCATAATATGATGTTTCCAAAAAAATTTCTCAGAGTCAATATGATATTACAATAAAATCATCCCATGTTGAAGAATTTATCATCTCTTTAAGACCAACATGTAGTACTATTTCTATTATGGAAGTCATTAATTTTTAATCCAGGAATATGACCATTTTTTATGTAGTGATTAAAATTAGAAGAATAACCAAATGGAAAAAAAAATCATATTCATTGACCAAATAATAAATGAATTTATTTAGAAAGTTCATAATATTACTTTGTATTAATTAATGTATGTGATCTTTCATCTTCAAATAATTCAAGTTCAATATGTTTTCAAATATGGGAAAGATCTAACTGTTCTATTTATTTGTTGTTGGCCTTACATGGTGTCTTCAATATAGTAGAAATTATATTATAAAAAATTAGTATGCATTACATCAACCATGTGATAAACCAAAAAATCTAACTAATGTAGAATGTCCCAAAAAATACAACACTTTATCCAATTATGATCTATTTGAAAACCATTTTTTTATTTTATTGTTAGTCTAAAAGTAACAGGATGTAATGTAGAGATGATAGATTTTACCTAAATACCTTAAAGAATTATTGGATTCTCATAACTTTTAATTTGACCTTTTGTAATATTATTTCTATTTCATTGAACATGGTGATCCGTAAGATGAAATCATTGATGGAAGACAAAATAAAACGTATTTACACTATTACCAAGAAGAAATTCTTCGTTATCAACCAGGTAGTACATATATGATTTTTGGTGATGTGATATCTATTGAGATAACATTCCATACTCTGGAAATTCACTTTTCATCCATATTAACACAACCGTCACTGAAAAACTCTATTTTGTAATTATATCAAATGTAGTCACATCACTGTCCCAAAATAAAATTAACTCGTCAATTAGTGTCGTTAAATAAACATCAATATATATATTAAGATTTCTGTAAATTAAGAGCACCAAATACATGTATGGTTTTATCATCAACATCCAAGGTGGAATTCCATATGAATTAATTGAAATAGGACAACAAAAATATCGATTGATGTAAGCGCCATGTGGACAAAAAACATTAGTAAAAATAACCAACTGTATATTATAGGTTTATAAATCCAAATATGGTTTCATCTGATCAATGTGTTTCAATGAATCACCATCATGTGGTTGATTTAAGCTACTAATGATGGAAATATTTTATTTCTTCCATTCCATCAATACATCTATGTTGATAGAATAAAATAAAATCTATAAAAGTGGTTTAATTCGAAAATACACAAGCTATTTCATGTTATATCTAGAAATTTCTTATATAGCCTCCTTATTACATGATCCTCCACGTGTTGGAAAATTAATGAAGGATTCATTTTCCCCAAAATATAATATTCAATCATTTTAACATGCCTGAAAATTTTGTTAATTATACCCCAAATTTTGAATCCACCCCTTGAATTCATAGACAATTTTAGGTAATGTATTTTCATCAAGAAACAACAACTTAAGAAATATTAAAATCTGGAAGAAAAATTATTTCACATTCCATAATCTGATTTAATAAATATAAATTGATTAATATCTTCATGTTTTCTCATCTTGAATCATGTATATAAGTCATCCTCAGTTGATTTCAACAAACATTAATTCTATGAAGGTTCAAATTTGGGATTTGGAATATCATTATGACTTTTGTTTCCGATATATATGGAGTAGCAGTCTTACGTACTAAATTCTAAAATGATACTGAAACCAAAAAATTTCATTTTCTACGGAATCATGTTCATAATGTTTGTACCAAAAATAATTATTATTTTCAAAATCCATAATGCAATAGATTAATTCCAACATTTTCAAACGTTTATAATCTCCTAATATCTCATTTATTACTTGTACATTTAATTTTTCCTTCAAAAAAATATGAATTTGATGATGATAATTATATATATGATTCAACACGTTCAATATATAAATGATTCCTATATGATCCACATGTATTTTTTAGATGATTTATCCAATCGCAATCAAGTAATAAAAATTTAGTGTCTACATTATAGTCTATGTTATCTAGAAATACAACCAATAGAAGAATAATTATTACTAATCAGAGTGAGGTGCTAGGTTAGCCCTAGACTATTGGGAAGGTAGTGTCTCAAAGTAGAGAAAATAAAAATACTAAATATACTATATTAGGAACATGCTATTTTTTAAATAATAGAATATATCTTAAATAGTGTCTTATCTGAGAAATCTGAGGCCAGATTTAAATTAAGGATGTCGATTTTACCCTACGTGCGACATAACATTTTTGTGCATTGAGTGTTTGGTTACATTACACAAAAGGGTAATTCATTTAATATTTTATTATCAATTTTTATAAAAAATAACTATATGAGAAACTGTGTATCATATGAAAAATCCGATACCACTATTAATTAATGGATGTGGGTTTATCCTAGACATGACATAACATCTGTGTGCATCGGGAGATTGGTAAAATCACACATGATGGTAATTTATTTTATTTTTTTGTATAATTTTTTTCAAAATAATTGATTTATCTCCTAAACAGTGTATCATATGGGAAATATAAGACCACCGTTAGGTTCAAGATGTCTAGGTAACCCAAGCCACAACATAAAATTTGTGTGTGTCTGGTGTTTGATTACATTGAACTTGAGTGTACGTCATTAAATATTTTTTTATAATTTTTTAAAAAAATTATGTTATATCAACAACTGTGTATTGTATGAAAATTCATCGACCACCGTTAGGTTGGGGATATTATATTTACCATATATGTGACATAATATTTTCTATGTGTTTATGTATTTATATGTATATATATATTACTATAAAGTTTTTTAAAAGCTTATATATATATATTCATATGTTAATATATATATATATATATATTAAAACCCTTACACATTTTCTATATATATATATATATAAATTAAAAACCATACACATATTTTTCAAGTGTTTATATATGTATATTTATAAGGTATTATTTGTAAATATTTATATTAAAATATTTCTTGATTAATATAAATACATCTAATATATTCTGAAAAAAAAACCAATATACATACAAATTTATATATAGGTAAATATAAACATACATACAGACATAGATACATATATATATATAATCATAGATGTTTTTTAATATATATATATATATATTCATTATTAACCAATTAAAATTAAATTTTTGTATAATTAAATAAAAATTCAAATAATTCAAAAAAAAGTAATACAATATATTATAAATTACTAAATAGATGTATGTTATAGAATATATACTTTTTGGTTATGAGTAATGACCAATTTGTTTCATCCATGTTCATATGAAAATCCAATTTATTATTGATCATGACTAGATAATCGATGACATATTTAATTTTCACTTTTCTAGTCATTTATAATATTTTATATATACAAACACATACAAATAAAAAACTGAATATGGAGAAAGAAGAAGAAAGTGTCACATAGGTTAAATGAAATGATTTATCAATAACAATGCTTTCATCCAAATTGTTCTAATTAATACAATAATTATAAAGATTATTTTTAATTTCTTATAGTTGTTATATTTTTTATATTTATTTAAAAATTTATTTTAATTATTTCATAATTAAAACTAATATTTTAAAATTATTAATAACAATTTCGCAATTATTATTAACTGTAATAAAATTTTTAAATATATTTATTAATTATCTAAATTAATACTATAATTTTAATAATTAATATGATCTATGAATTTTTTATAATTATTTGTATGTATTATATTTTCTAAAAATTAATTAAAAATTATCCTAATTAATTTTAAATAATTTTTGGTAAAAAATTAATATTTTAAATTGTTATCATTTTTTAATTAAACTAATTTTTTAAAATTTATATATAAATGAATCTCTAATTAATAATGTTTTGTTAAAACCTTTTATTTAAATTATGTTTTTCATAATTATCAAAACACCCTAATTTCAATTTATTTCAGACAATATATATATATATATATATGAATATATTACATACATTCAAAACCAAATCTATCTACGTCTACTTTATTATTACATGTTTATTAAAACAAATTAACATATCAAATCCATATACATACACACAGGCGCACACAGATACAAATATATATATATATATATATATATATATATATATCCAAAACCATACATATTATGTTTAAAATGATTAAATATGTATATTAACATGTTAGAACACACACAAATATATACATATATCTTCTAATATTTTCAAAACTATATTTACATGTTTAAAATAATAATAATCAATCAAAATATTAGAAATTCTCTAACATCAATTTCATAATCATAAAATTATCATAATTCATAAAATAATTATAGCAACACAACCATGTTTTATAATTGAATAATTAATCATTTTAATGTAATCTTCATCAATATCAAACATCCCTATAAATAATTTTCATAATCATCGTACTCAAATTAATAATATAAAATAATAAACATCTAGTATCCCTAAACAGAAAAAAATAATCTATTTAATCTAAAATCACTCAATGAGAAATATACCTCAAATAAAATGAAATAAATTTTCACAGAACCAATTGACACCCAAATAAGAGATAATAAATTTATATTAACACTAAATATCATATATATTATAAAAAATGGGTAAATTTATTAGGCTAGTTTTTTATAGAACCAATATTTAGAAGATTGAACTGAAATACATGAAAATAATGATGATGGATAGAAGAAGAGTTCATACCTAGAAGATCTAAGTGGGGTGAGTTAGAATGCCATTGTGTCAAATCTATTATGGAGAGGGGTGTGAATGTATGTGATAGGTAGTGGTAGAGGAGCACTATGGGATAGATGCATGAGAGGGAGGGGCAGATCGGTGCTTCAGGGGCGAAAGAAAAGAGGAGGAAGATGAAAGGGTCACATAGGTTAAATTAATAGATTAGTTGAGACAACATATTTGAGATATAATTAATTATGTCGCAAAAACATATTCATACAAAAGTACTTGTGATAGAAATTGATTCCCATCACAAATACTTCTCAGTTGACAAGAATTTGTGGCAGAAGTTGGCGTCCTTTTAATATTCTCTTCATTACTATGTTTGGTGCTAGTGGAGAGAACTCCAACTAAATATTAGATGTGACGTAATAATTATTCCATCAGTAATAAAAAAATTAGGTGGAAGAATGATTCAATAAAAAAAATTCCTTTCTAGAGTGTATTTGTGACAAGTTGATTGCCTCTCTCAATTAACACATCGCAAACACTCAAATTCCTAGTAGTATAACTAGTGCATACCAATATGACCAACTTGATATTGAGGATATCATAGAATAACCACATACTTCTATTCCTAAAAACTTGAATAACATTATATCATACATTAGATGTTTTTGTTAGATACCATGATAATTGTATCCATACACACGCTTCCCATAATATTCTTGTTGAACATTATTATTTATTGACTTATCTTGAACCTATAAATTATAGGGAAGATATAATTGATGAATTTGGTGGATTTGATAGGTAACTACAGTAAAATATTATTGAGAGAATAAATTCTAGAAACTTGTATAATCTCGTTAAGACTGTATGACTATTATCATTAAATGGGTTTATAGAAATAATTATGAAGAATCTATATCTATATTTATAAATATTGATCGATTGGTTATTTATTTTTTTTTATTCAAGAAGATGGAATTGATTATGAAGAACCCATTAAACCTATATCTAGATTTTAATATATTTTTTCATTGGTTTTATTTAAAACAAATGTAAATTTCAAACTGCATCAAATTGAGTGAAAGTGCAAATTCATTCGTGGTTAAATTGTTAGGTATGGTTTTGTTTAACTACCCAATGGATTTCAAAATACTCATTTTCCAAATTTTGTTTTCAATATATACTAATGATATATATGGTTTAATACTAGATACTATAACTTGTCATGATAACATCATTTCTTTCTGGATATCTAAAGATATTTCAAAAGGAAAAGTTGATTCTATGAAATTTATTGGATTTATATTAAAAGTTATATTATATGATCATTTATATGTAGATGATATTATTTTCAGGTCTTTTAAAAAATCCTTATTTGTTTAATTTTGTATCCAAAAAAATCCTAAAAACCCCCATGGATAAACATACACCACACCAAATGATCAATAAAAATCCATTCCATACACGCCACAAAACATGATTTCCCTGTTGAGGTAGATTTATGAATAAAATTGAAGGAAATCCATAGGAAAGAGAGGATAACATAAAATGGATTAAAAAAATAATCCCATAGAACCCAATGATCAATGAAATATAAGTTGCTCTATAAAATCCTCTAAAATGACATATGACTTACTTAGAAAGGATAGATAGAGAGATATGATTATGGTTGAATGGAAAGGAGGCAGTAGAACATGGTTAAGAAACATAAAATTGTACACCTTTTACATCTTCAATTAGGTTAACAACATGAGTTCTCTAGTAATTCCAAAAAATTACAACTTTCGATCAATTACACATCACCACAACATGAATTAACTACATGTATTGAATCAGTTTCATGAAATGAATAGGTTTGATATATTTCCTCCACCCCTGGAGAATAGCTATGAAACTAGCTGGATACACAGTATGGGAACCATCAACACATTATGTGAATCTAATTCATGTCATCAGTTTACCCATTCTTTCACTCTTACAACTTTTTCCCCACTAAAACCTATAAACCTCCTCAATCCACATTTTAACACTCTCCAACAACCAAAATAGGGAAAGAAACAATATGGGAAAGAATGGTTGATTATATCAAATACCTATAAAATGATTCTCGACATTGAGAATCAAAACCAAACTCAGTGAAATAAAATGAGTCTAAAAACCCATCAAGATACCACCTAGGGTACTCATTAAATATAAAATTCAATAACAATCCAAACATGCCCAACAAAATACCCACAAAACACATCGCAGAACCTTATCACATATAGCCACACCACCACCTCTTACTTGAGAAAACACAACATGATCAGGTACCATCCCCAAACTACCTCATCACCTCACAACCACTACAAATCCATCTCAAACTCCACATATCCAAATACAACAACAACCATAACTACAAAAATGCACTACCTCGATCACATTAATCAATTAATTCCATCCTCCATGTCAATATACTATCCACTATAGGTGAAAATTACTCTCCAACACTAGTTTAATCACATCATAGTAAAATTCATCACAATTAAGAAGAAGTTCCTCTTTATTACACATGTTATAGTTTTATCACACATCATAAACCAAGAAGAAGATAATGACTCATAAAATAGAAGGATACAAAAATATTAGCACAAACAAATGATTAGTGAATAAAAACTCAATCTATCTCTCGAAATTGGGAACACATCTGCATCGATCGCTCCCGAATATTCTCCTTATGTCTCCATGACTCCAAAACACATAAACCAGAGGAATCATTTGTCCATGAATCACCTTCTATCAGTGGTCATGGATCCCTACTAGTTTCTCCATGAACATCATGACATTATCAATATCTAAATGACCTAATTCATTAATGTGGGATTCAACCAAATGATTATAATTAATATGGGGAAAATGGAATACATATAGGATCGTCTCCATCGTGGTGTCAATGAAAACAGATACACCACCTCACCAACTCACCCCAACACTTCAAAAGGCCCAAAAAACCTTGCTGAGAGATTACTCATTATAACAAGATTGTACATCCACCATTGAGGGGATACTCTCAAGACTATGTGGTCTCTAACATTGTAATCTAAGGGATTCCTCCAAAAATTTTCATAAGAACTCATACAGTCATGTTCATTTATCAACCTATCAATAATAGGATGGACATTATTTATTGTTATTTGAACTATATTGGGTCCAAGAAGTAATTCATCCCCAACATTATTCCAACACAAAGGAGAAATACATAGTCACTTATACAATGCTTCATATAGGTCCAGTAATGTGGATGAGTTGCAGTTATTGTTTTAAGAAAACTCAATCAAAATAATGTTTCATTCCCACTATCCAACAATGTCTAAGATGTAAATCTTGAAGATTTCATGTTGTGTCTGGATATTTGTATCTTATCCCATTTTATTTCTTGGTGGAAATTAGTGAGAAGTCAAAATTATGTATTAAAAGGACACTACAATCCCCTTTATACTCATGAGGTAAAACATGAATCCCAATATCAGACAATCGACGTCATAACTCCCTGAAACTCCACAACCACATCCACATACCGCCTTGAAAGAAAATACACCATTCTCAAATCCTTAAGAACTAGAATGTGATATGATTACATTAACTATTCCATAATTATCCATGTAGAATCACACCCACCTACATTATAGGGTAACCCTGTGATAGATTCAATTAATATGTCATCCCATTGCCACTGGGGAATATCTAACTGATTAAATAGACTTCAAGGAATATGATAATCTATCTTTACTTACTATAAAACTAGATACCTCTTCAAAAAAATTTCTATCCCATTTCATCTGGATACACAATAGATTTATCATCAAGCTATTATATGTAGCAGCCCATATTTCTATCCATTGTAATATTCTGTGGGAATTTAATTTTTGGTGTTTATATGATGGTATGTTCTTTGAACCGAGCCTTAAAATATAACTCTATGAGTAGGAACACATCAATGTGATAATTTTAGACACGGGTAAATGACTGAGGAGTAACTCGGGTGCTCTGTTGATTTTAAAGAGTGCCAGAACCTAAAAATATCAACATTGGATGGTCTGCACAAGGTGCATGGTTTATCTAAACACCATGGCCCTAGAATCAATCTTTTCATTCTTTATTAGGTGAGAGGATGTGACCCACACATTGTTTGCATGGTTTACCAAAACTGAGATCCTATCTAGCACAATTAGTGACACTTAAGTAGTATCTAATAAAAATTCACAAAATTGTTGGGACACAACATTCTAAACCATGCGGCCAACTTGTGTGAGGTGCACCAGGTGCCTAGTGGAAGGAACAAGGTAGGTGCACGGTTTTCCAAACCATATGACCCTAACCACATGTATAGTCCTTTTAAAAATTTATTTATTGAAATTAATGTTAAAATAAAATAAAAAATAAACCAAAAATATACACTCCCCGCCTAACTTTCACATGAGACCCCATTCTACTTCCTATCATGTGCGAGTGACTCACCCATCTTGGAACCTTATTTGATCGACAAATCCACTCAGATTTATTCGGTTTTCTTTCTCAATCATTCATAGTATGGTCTAAAACACCCTCTAATTACTTTTTTCATCATTTGTTCTTCTCTCTCTCACTAATATCAGTTTTCCTAAACCGTATGTTTTGGGTTAATGTGATTTATTAGTCTTATCTAATTATTAGGCCATGTGGTGAGTCTTTCGGGACCTCTTCATACATGTTTCAGTATATGTGACCCAAGGAGATGTGTTTTAGATCATTTTGTTTTTATTTCACATCTTGAGGTAGGGGTTTCTCCAACTGATTTGAAAAGTCCTGTATTATTTATGGTCTTTTAGTTTTTTAGAGCCCCAATATTTATTTTTGGTGCATTTAGGCCATCCTTGCGGTGGGTTCGAGTCACTGTAATCAATGGAGAATTACCATTTATGCATAGGTATGTATATATATATATATGTATGTTCTCTGATTTTATATATATATATATATATATATTCAACCTTGGCGAAATTAGTATAAATATATTGGGCCTAGGTGTGATAATGTATATATATTAAAAATTAATACATGTGTACGTGTAAACAAGTATATAAATATATAACCATATAAAAATGGATCCCTAGAGTATATTACATGCATGAAAATATATGGATTGGGGATAGGTTTATTTATGTATATGTGATGGTTCATATCTTGAGAGGTGGTAAGGAACATCTCCGAGTGGTTGTCGATGGAATCATCGTGTGCCAAAGTACTTAGTTTGGTTCTCTTCTCTTTTTATTGGGATCCCTTGTCTATACCATTTTGTTTTTGTCCATCAAATTTGTCTTATATCACATGTAATCTATATGTTTCAAGTTAATAAAAAAATTCATCTATCCATTTTATTTTATTTCATTATTTTCACCCTTACTTTGTGACGTGTCATATATTCTTTACACCTTGTTGAAAAAATCAAACTCTTTAAATTGAATAAAATCAATTGTTTTAAAATGTGATGTTTTATAATAAAACCCCACAATTAGGTGCACATTCCTCAAATGTAAAATGAATTATGTGTTTGCCTATGATTTATTTATTCTTCTTATTCCATAGTTTCATGGTTTTTTGGTTGAATTATAACATGTGAGTTGTGTTTGATTAAATTCCTTGATTATTATTAGAATTTGGATAAAGGGTGAACCAATTTGAAGGCCTTTAAGCTTGATGCCTCTTACTTTATATTTTAATTTCCATTGCTGTCATGTTTTCCATTTTATGTGATTTATTCCAGATCTTGTTGTATAAATTCATGTGCCTAAATGGATTGAATTTAATACTATGTACGGTCATTCTTTATAGCTTAGGATATATAAATGTCTTGATGACATATGAGTTGATGCATGTTAGTTCCATGTACCAATGTTTTTATCCCATTATATATTATTAAATCATGTTTCATAATTATCATGTCTTTCAACCTATATCTTATACATGTTATAAATTCATTATTCCCCCTATAATTGAAATTTTGATACATGTTGAGATTATTCGATTATGGGAAGAAATATATATTCATTGGACAGTAGTGATAAGAAGGATTTTCCTACTCATGTGTGTTTTGTTGACATGGATCACTTGTTTTGGGATGGGTGATAACATGGATCATGAATTATGGACTCCAGGTATGGACTCTTGGTGTTTGGTTGGATGTGATGTACACACCAAGAAAGATACATTGGCTTACCATGTACGAGCTTGCCAAGCATATTATTTATAAACATGAGTGAGGTCGGTTCCCTAGGGGTGAAATGAAGGATGTTTAAATTAGAATGGTGGATATGCCATTCCTCGGGTGATACCTAGTCCAATATTTGATATTTTTGGAACATTCTCACAGTCACCATGTTTTGACTTATATAAGGAATGCAGTATGAGTATCCTTGGTCAGACTCTATGGTATTGATTATATCCAAGATACCAGTAATGACACTTGGGAATCTGTTTAGATAATCATTAACAATATAAGGACTCCACGATATAGAATTTAAAGATTTAATGATTGTTTCTCAAATGATATGAAAACAATATTATAAATTTGAGCATGTATATGTGATATTTCTTATTTATTAATTGATCTTTCTTGCGATACGATATGACAATGAGACCTAAAGACAATGAAAAATCTTGTGGGTATTCCATACTTGGTGGACTTCTTTACAATATACCTTGTTTATATATTATCCCATGCATATGTCCCTATTTTAGACATCTGACTAAGGTCAAAGTAGGTGGTATGGGATGAGTGTCTATTTAGGAACCCATACAAAGGTGTTGTCATTTTATTTGTTACTTTCCATTCATTTATTATATATATAATAATTATAATTTATATTGAAAATATGGATTTTTCTAGACACAAGGTGTAGAGATATACTATGATTTTTACCTCACACCCTACACATGTAACATTGGAATTGGCCACATTTATTTAGTTATTACATTTATTCTTATGTTGTTGTTCTATTTTATTCATGTTTTCTACTACCTGTCATTTATTAATTATGATTCCAGTATTTGTAGATTTATTTTAAATTTTTATACCATTGTGTCACTCTGGCCATGAGGGTATTGTATCCCAACCATACCAACATTGGACCCTTGCTGGTAGTTTGCAGACTCGGGTGTATGGGGAGGCATCCTTGAGGCCATTTGGCAAATGGTCTGGCTATCGATTTAGTGGTAAGTTAGGATAAGATGTTAAAAGTTGGCATTAGAGCCTTATTTATATTTTTTTCATATTACTTTGGACTGGTATAAAGAATATTAGAAATGTGTTGGTGCTTGGTAAATAGTTGTGTCTTGGAATGATCACCCAACCAATGAGGAAAACTAAAAGTGTCCAATGCTGGCATTGTTTTTCATGTTTTTTCTATTACAGTTGATTTTGATTTCACCTTGATAGAATTGTGTAATTTCCACATCTTATGGATTTATGATCTTTATAGTGATAAACTTTGTCCTGATAAGACAAGGGAATAACATTACATGCATCATAATAGTCACATAAGAGTTCACATCACATCTGTATGCCAGACCATGTAAGTTTCATTGGTTGGTTAATTGAAATATTTATGTTCCTTATGTGTTAAATTATTTTATAAAATAATCTATTTTAGAAGCTGAAATAGCATACTTTGTTTTGACTGAATAAGGTGATTGTTTATCATGCCATGCTAACTTTACATGTTTAGTTAACTTATTATTCTACGTTTGTTAAATTTCTATTCTTCAATGCATCTGTAGCATGGGAGTCAAACTCTAATTCATAAGGTGTATGGGTTCTTTATAAGTTCTAAATTAAATACCCACATAACCAAACCATTATTAATGAACTTAAAACACATATGGACCATTGTATAACAGTTTATGATGTAAAAAGTTTCTTTTATCCTCAATAAATAGTTTTTTATTATATGGGGGTTTCATGTAACTTGTAATGTGTTTGGTCTCATTATACTTTCAATGGTGGTCCTCCAAAAAACAAAAACAGTTTTTTAGAATATTATTTCTGAATTTATTAAATATTAATTTTTATCAATTTGACCTTAAATGTTTTGGTTTCCTTATTAATGCTTGTAAACGTTTTTATTGGGCTTAATAACCCTGGTGGTTAAAATTATGAATACAAAAATATACCCATGTAAGTTAGGTGGGGAAGAATGTTAATTAAATAATCCCACTAAGGGTGATGAAATGTATAATTTTAAATTGTTTGGGATGTCTAATTTAACCTAAAATGGATTAACAATATCCTTTTAGTTCTCAATTTTTTTTATGCCTTACTGTGAAAACCCATGGGCGTAAGTTATGTTGTATAAATATGGTCATTGAAAGTTCCCACCTTTCGGGGCATTCTTACTTGTAAATACAACCATTAATTAAAAAACGCCTTTTTATCTACTTGATATATTTTGTCTGATTCCTTGTAAATAAATTACTGGTGATTAAAATGGGTTTTTGTGATAAAGTGGCCAAATAATACTACGATGTCACTAAAAAATAATTCTTAAAGTGATATTTTAATATAACATTCTTGTTTTCCCTTGCTGCCTTAATTTTTTTCCCTTATCTATGGTATTGGTCTTTCTTTTAAACTAAACCATGAAAATTCAATGAATTAAAAATATTTTGGTTTAATTCTTTAATATAAATCCATAAGAAGTGTTTAATTTCATCACCCTAATGTAACTATGGTGGGTGTGTTCTCGAGTTTCTTATGAAATGGTGTGTGAGTGTTCTCCATAGGCTTTTTCCTTCCTATGTCTAAATCTAAGTGAGAATACTTGAGACTAGTTACCTCTCGTAAGCATGAACTCATTTCGGTCAATATTTTTTTCTTCACTTAGAGGATAGTCCATTGACGTTACAGAACTCATATCATTAGGAACAATTCATGTTTCTTTCGAGCAGTTCCACTTATGTGGTACTATTTAGGTTCCGTAGTCCTATGTTTGACACATAGATTTTAGAATTCCACCCTTGTTTTGTTAGTTAGTCATGTTTTGTTTGACCCTTTCTTTGAGTTTGATAATTTTTAAATTCTCAGTTCAAGTGGGTGGGATATTCCAAGGAAATTTCCGGCCCCTTATTAGTTCATCTAAACCTTCTTTGATTATCACTATTTGTATTGGATGACATGAAATTCATCAGCTTATTCTACAATCATTTAATGTAAATCAACCTTTTTCTAGTCATTTTTCTTGGTCCATCAGATACTTGAATGCATACAGAAAAAAATAACATTGATAGAATCAATGATGTTCAATTTCTATTTTAATCTCAGGGTGGTATGTGTTGATATATGCTTGAACTGTCATTCTGTAAAATTGTGTAACAAATCGGATGAGTTTGGTGGTACTCGATCAAACCTTGAGTTATTACGATTGGAACATCGGTCATATTCAGAGTATAATGACTAGGGGTTGATAAAGGAAATGAATTTTCCCAATGTTTGGGAATATCATTTAATGTTAATGAGCTGTTTTACACACAGATTATTCACTTTGGGCTTCACTCATAAGGCTATGATGTACGTGGGAATTAATCAGGATGGGAGTTACGTATAATTCTAAAAGTTAATCTGATATAGAAATATTATGAGATATTAGTATATCAAATCATTCAATGACTATGACACTCTTATTTTTTGGATCTCTACTTCATTTAGGATAAACATGTCCTTTTGGGTAGAGGGAACACAACCAAGGATGACCATTGGAATTGGCCGATCTTCCTTGAATTCCTTTGAGGCTTGCAAGATTTAAATCATTTCAGAATTTTCTTAACAATAGGACTTTGATGTGGATGGCTATGTATGCACCCTATGAGGAAAAAAATTAGTCCTTTAACACTTTATTTTGTAAGCTTGAATATTCACATAACACCTTAGGTGGAAAAGGCTTCTGATTGGTTAATAACGACACTTCAGTAGGTGAATCCACCATTTTTTCAAGGGAAGTCATCCAGTAGTGGTTCGAATGATAATCGTGGTAATATACAGTGTCCTATTAGAGTAATATTCTAAAATATATGATCATTCCCCCTATCTTTACATCATCCATGATGCACTAATATAGATTCAGTCTTACACCATGATAATGATTTTAAAGTGGTTGGTCTTGTTTGGTTGGTTTCTAACAGAGTTTGATCTATTATCATTGTTGTTTTATAGGATTTTTTATTTATGATTGATACATAGGTTACCAAGTAGGAATGAATTGGATGGACTCATAGACACAATATGTTCTCTTACGACATGATCTCTAGATGAATTTCCCCTTTGGGGTCAGTCAATGGTATTTATTTTATGTGTATATTCAGATTTGCACCAACTTTTTTTGTGTAAGAATAAAGTATGGTATACATTATGTTATTTCTTTGGACTCTTTTTTAATGAACCCAATATCATGAATAAATAATTTTAAGGCACATAGGTGTTGTGTAATGGATAATTATTCCAGGGGGATGGATCTAGATTACACCCTTGTTCCTGCTGAGGAATGACTATTTAAATGGTTAGGTGATGGATTGATCAAAATAATTTCACTAGAAGTTAGTTATAGAATTCAATGAACATGGTTTTTTTAAATGTGGGATTCTGTGGGAGTATGATTTACGATTCAGTTTCTAATAAACCGGACAGGTAAGTTGAGCATCATGATAATGGTCATCTAGAGGTGGCTCGATATGTTATTTTTCTTGTTCATTTCATGGAATTAATGAAGTAATGTTTTAAAAACACGTCTAGATTAGGGTTGGTGTGGTGGGAAGGTTGCATTTGGTTTACAAGGAAATTTATCATGACCAGTTTTAGTTGGGTCAGTTGAGATTCGGCCATTCCTTTATAGTGAGGTCCTTTGTATAAACTCAGATGTAATCGAGTTCTCCTCGATAATGAAATCATGATAGTAACATTATTATGATTCGTAGTTGCATTTTTTCTAAGGAAATTCTAATGGTGGAAATACAATGTCCTATAATTTTAACCTTCTAATGTTCTGGCCAATGGTGTGGAGCCACATTGGAAAATTTTTTAATGAGATGAAAAAATGAATATATATCTAGATTTATAGGACTTTGAAAGAACCATTTCAATTATTCAGTTGTAAAAAAGGTGCATTGTATTGAGTCTTATTTTCATATGTGTCATCTTCTTAAAAAATATCTTAGATGTGTGTTGTGAATTTGGGAAAACAACATGCCTGTTTGAACAAGGCTTCATGAATCTAGTGGGTCTGGTGTTGTTGTCATTGTTCACATTGTCTTATCAGGAATAAAATATTCTAAGGTAGGGATGTTTCAATGTCCTTTTTATCCAAGTAAAAAAAATCTATGAGAATTTTAATTTTTGTGTTTAGTAGATGATTTTTTCTTTTAACCAATATTCGGAAGGCAATTATGAGTGTTGGAATATTTCAATGTGATATTTTTAGACATGGGTAAAGGTAGGAGGATTTCCTCTAGTTATCCATTGACTGTTAGAAGTACCAAGCCCCAAAAAATAACATGTTCTAAATGTCTACATTGGGTGAAAAGTTTTTATGAAAATGTGATGCCCCCAAATAAAATACTCATAAATTGTATCAAGTGACGAGAAGTTCATTGCACAGGTTTCACTCTATTTACCCAAACAGTGCGCCTATCCTGCATGGTTGGTTCCAATTAGGCAGTACCTAGGTACTAATCACCTCATGTTTGGTGCATGGTTTTCCAAACCATGCGGCTAGCCTGTGTGGGGTGCACCAGGTGCCCAGGGGACCGCACACGGTTGGCACACAATTTTCCAAATTATGTGACCCAAACCCTCGGCAGAGTACTTTTAAAAAAAATTGAATTAATTAAATTAAATTTAAAACCTAAATCTATCATCCCCCCTCCTTAAACATGCACAACACCACCTCTCCATTCCTCTCATGGGTGTGTGACACACCCCTCATAGTTACGCCTTTGCTCGATGATTGCACCAATATTTCATATTTTTTCTCAAATCAATACTTTCAGGTAGGTTCTATGGATCAATATAATTCCCTTTCATAAAAAAATTTCCTTCTCTATAACACTGATTTCTGTTCGAAAAAACCATAGGGTTAGGGTTAACCATATTTTTTGTTTTTATTCCACATTTAGGGCATACAATGTGTCTCCTCAGACCTCTTCATGTGCATTTCCGAATTCGTTTACAAAAGTTATTCATTTTTGATAATTTAGATTTTCCGTCCCCTCTTCAGTTAGGTTATTCTCATACTTATGTTTCTGGTCCAATTTTATTTGGGTTGGTTTAGTTTTTTGGAGCCCCTTGTATTATTTGTAGTGTGTTTTGGTTATCCTTGAGGTAGCTTCTAGTCACTAGAGTCAAAGGCGATATACCACATACACATTGGTAGAAAATATATATATATATATATATATATATATATTCAGCCATGTCATCGTTAATATATATATTGGGGATAGATGTTATTAGGAATAAATATTTTGAAATGAATGTATGTGTAAGTGTAAATGGGTACATGCATATATAAGAATATATATAAAGATTCCCTTGTATATATTCTGGCCCTGTGAATATTTACATATGGAATAGGTGTACTTATGTATATAAAAATGAGAATATTTATAGAATATTCTATGAACTTCATCGAGTGGTCGTCATGGAAAATATCTAGTGCTGAAGATCACGGTTTAGTTCTCTTCTCTTTGGCGTAGGATCCCATGTCTATGCTCTTTTGTTTCTATCTTTTAAATATTTTCTATATCACATATCATATATATTTTACAAGTATTTAAATAATTATGTGTTCCCCTATATTCTTTTATTTCATTCTTTTGACACATACATTGTGCCCAGTTATATATTCTTAATGGAATCTGGTAAAATCAATGTCTTCAAATTGAATAAAATAAAATGTTGAAAAAAACAATGTCATGTTTTCTAAAAAAAACTCAATTTGGTGTTATGCCTTCAAATGTAAATGGCCTTTTATGTATTCCTGTGTGGTTAGTGCACATATTTATGTAATAATTTCTTGGCATGTTTGGTTAAATTACTACATGTTAGTTGGGGTTGATTAAATGCCTTGATTGTAAATTGATTTAGGAAGAAGTGTGAATCAACATAATATACATTGATCATGATGTCTCTTAAATTATTTTTAATTTCTATAACTAAACATTTTCTCCATCATATATGATTCATGTTGGATCTTATTGTATAAATCCATGTGCTTGAATGGATTTAACTGAATACTATGTATGACCAATCTTGATAACATTGGATATCGAAATGTCCTGATGACATATGATTATAGGCATATTAATTCCACATTCCTATGTTTGTATCTCATTACTTATGCTTAATGCGTATTCCCTTGTGATCTTATCTTATTACCTAGAGATTATGAATGTGATTAATTATTTTTGACCCTTTAAATTTTAATTATGATACATTTTTATCTTGTTATATTTTTGGAATGATATGGTTTTTCAATTTAAAACAAATAATTGAATTACTTGACCTATGATATTTTTTTGTTGATATTTTTCACATGTTACAGGTCCTGAGAGAACATGGATGTCGAATTAAGGACACCATTAATGGACTCTTTGTGTTTAGTTAAATTTTCTTGATGTGATAGGAGTGATACATTGCATTTCTAGGTATGACCTTCTAATGAAGTTTATTTATACATGTGATTGTGGATGGTTCCTTATGGGAGAAACTAAGGATGGACCTATTGTCAATATTTATACTCCAGGTCCTGAGTGACACCTCATCCCCTATGATAGATTCTTGGTATGGGCTCAAAGTTAAAAAGCCATGAATGATACATGGAAATACTTATGGGTTTCCTTGGATGTACTTTATATTTTTGGGTTATATCATATATAATTATTGTGACCCTTGGGATTCTTTTAGATCACCTTGGACAAGGTCAGGACATCACCATATTGAATTAATGGACTGACTAATTGTTTCTTATATGATATGCACCCTTTACTATTATTATAAGCACGTGTATGTTATATTTATTAGCTGTTAATTGATATTTCATATGAGATGAAATGAGATTGAGACCCAAAGATAAAGCATAAGATTTGGGGTTTGACATACTTAGTTTCCTTATTTATAGTGGCCCTTGTTTACATATTATTCCATGTACGAGACCCTCTTTAGGACACCTGAATTAGGAAAAGGTATGTGGTATTTGATATTTGTCTATTTGGGAACCTAAACTAAGGTGTTATCATTTCATTTATTATTTCATCTATATTTATTATATATGAAACACTTCATAAATAATATATCATGAAATGGATTGGGATAGACATTGTCTAGGATGGATTACTGATTTTATTATCTCACATCCTTCTCGGGTGCCATTGGTACCTGGGTAGACTTTATGTATTCTAATATTGATAAAAGGGAGAAACTAGCTTCCACAATTTGATTTATATTACTAGGATGGAGTTGGGGAAGAGGACTGAGATGGGTCTCAAGATGTTCATGGAGCAAGTTTTTGGGAATTTATTTTTTATTTACGTTGTATTTATTATTGTTATCCTAACTGATTGTACTTGTAGCATCATTGGTCATACATGTATTGTTTTAAATTAGTTTTTTCCAATTTTACTCAGTTAATAAATTTATTCTACTGTTGTTATTCCCTTTTATTCATGTTTTCTACTGCTTGTCATTTATTACTTAACCTTCCACTTCTTTCTATAGGTATACACTAGTTATACCACTGGGAGAATCTGACCATGAGGCTATAGTCTCTCCACTGTACCACCATTAGACCCTCAATACTAGTCGGTAGCATCTGGCATACGGGGAGGCACACTTGAGGCCATGTCGTGAAAGGTTTGGTTTTTGGTTTAGTGCTTATTCTCGCCAGGATGTTAATGTATACATATTTTTCATTCCCTAATATATCATTAATAGTGATTTTTGAATCTCACAAAAAACTCCCCCATACATTTCAACTGGATTGATAATCCTTACCTTAAAAAATCTGGTTTTTACCATACTACATCCATCCCTCTAGAAAATAACCTTGTCCAACATTATTGTGCTTGACCTATCCCTCTAGGTCTCCCCATATAGAAACCTCCACTTGTTACATGACAGAAGACTTCACTATCTTATAAGTTAGTAAATCTCTACCTTTAACCCCTCTCGCATCCAAGTGAAGGGCATTGATATACTCCATATCTCTCCAAGAACCTCCGTATTCCAAAAATAACATCATTCCATGAATTCTTAGGAAAATAATTTCCACAATATTTCCCTTTAATGAGATGTAGAAAATCTAATATTCATAATCATAAATAAACGCCAACCACTTCCATTTTTTAATATTTAAATCACTATGAGAAATGATATATATATATCAATATCTTACAAATCATGAAAATCACAAAGCCCTGCGAAATGGGGT
This sequence comes from Viscum album, assembly GCA_963277665.1. Taxonomy (NCBI): domain Eukaryota; kingdom Viridiplantae; phylum Streptophyta; class Magnoliopsida; order Santalales; family Viscaceae; genus Viscum; species Viscum album. The sequence continues at coordinate 706,589,927 of OY728155.1, forward strand.
AATGTCTCCACATCATTATTGTAAAAACAACTATTATTGACTCTAGATCATTCGTGGAATAGTTATACTAATAGGGGTGTATCGTACTAGACCCATGATTGATCAATTATCACTACTTCATCAACATGAATCTAAACACCAGTTAATATGAATCTCAATACACTTCAAAGAACACACCATCCTCAGGTAACCAAAGTGCTAGATCATGAAAAAACATTTATTTTAGGTAACCAAACACAATCTAGAACTGATCTGTCCAAACAAAAACAATGGTACTTCCAAGTAAATGTGGTTAGAGAGGGGTATAATCAAGAAAAATAATGTACAAAACACTGATAATATAATTCAAAACCATGGAAATAGTCAACCACTCCCATGTTATTAGATGATGCCCAAGAAAAAACTACATGAACCTTAAATGAGACCATGAAAGCTCCCTTCTGAGAAACAACATGCCCATGTACATCCACCTCATGTGTAAAAATCATACAATTAGAATATAGTAAATTGATTTGGTGGAATATAAGAAACATTTATATATCCATATAATGATATCAACTCTCCTCCTCTAACTTTGAGTGAATCATTATCTAATTGATTCAAACCACTATGTACTGGTCTAGGATTTCATGAAATATATAACACATTATTCCCTTGAACATGGATAGTATGATCAATACATTACACCAAATGAACACAAATTCAATGTTCCAATACCTTCATCTAAATGCAATATTTGTGATTTCACCCGAATTCACCCTCAACTGGTGATATCCACAGAATATATAAATCCTAAAAACTAGTTGGCCCCTCTCAATTGGAAAAAAAGAACATATATACCTATAAAAGGATAATGTTATGTGATCATTACAAGATTCAATTTTCAATAGTCTATAAAAACCATATTCCTTCATTTATGATCATGGAGAAAAACACTTGAGAACTCCATTATGACACACTAGGTATGATGAAACCTTTACACATCAGATCATCAATTTGAATCTTCAAAAAATGAAACTCATAAGGTGTCATCGAATATGGTACCATCATAATCTGGTAATTACTATATGTAATGTCTTTCTAAATCTAAACATCACATCAAGGGGGTAGTATCATAACCTCGACTAAAAACAATACATTAGCTCCCCAATGATCCTGAGAACCTCTACCATCCTAACATCCACTAATTCTATAAATAACTCCTCCTTCCATAACTAAAGGTGATCCATATGTCTAATACCCTCCTAAAAACTACACTCTCCAATGAAAACTATATGATTACTATCCAAATCCTTTAATACGACTCTCCTCCATAAGGAGTTGATAACATCATGAAAAACATACAACCATTTGATGACAAGGATGAAATCATACAACTGAATTTTTTGAATGAAAATATCTCCACATGACTAATGTGGCCCCACTATTAGAATTCACCACTGACACATATCAAACATGGCATTCAACCCACCAATTGGAATAGTCAACACTAGATGCATGGTTAGTCTCTCTATGTAAACTCACATAAACTAAACTACATTAGTTATAATAAAAGAGAATGAAGAACCTGAATCAAAGAAGGAACAAAAAGGTTGAATATAATATTAGTGTGTCTCAAATGATCTATATCATCTCTATCACTTATTACAACACTTCTTAAATGTATCCATACCCATCTCCCCAATCACTATATTGATTTCCACCTCCATGACCATACTTAGGTCGAGGTCCTTGAACACAAAGAACATCATTATGTATGCCTCTACCTACTACATCACACCTTAGTGGGGAATAAGCCTACCACACCTACTTCTAAATGGATCGCATGTTTTTTTTAGAAGAGTGGATTAAACATGATTTCCTCTATAAAACTCATCACATTTGGGAACATGGACCTTGTTTTTATAATTCCATGGAACCCCACAAAAAAACATTGGAACAATGACTTCAAAAATTTATGAATACCACTGGACCCATATGTTTGGAATGTAATTTTTTAAGGTCAAACCACCATTAGTGAAACCCTTAAATGTCAGGATTCTTGAGGCAAACCAATAAAAACTATACTCCTCATGCAACAATACCAGCTACCCTATCAAAATAAACCTCATAGTGAGTGAATCCACTTGACCACATCTTCATTGTTCTGAACCTCTAGTTATGTCAACAATTTAAAGGGAGTAACCTCATACTGGATCGAAGGATAGAGAAAATACTCAACATGTCTCACATGAAAATACAAATATGGAAAAAGAATTAGGGAAAATGGAAAATTTCCTTGTACATACTTTCTAACTCAGACATTGATATATTCCCTTTCTTAATAGAAAAAATATTCTTCCTCTTAAATTCATTCATGGTTGATGGGAGGAACCCTGCCTATATTTATTTACAAATATAGATCTAAAAACATCTTATTCCTTCCACTCGCCCTAAGATAATTTCCACCATTAACGTACAACTCCCCGCATATGAATAACTATAAATTTTACCTAGTACTTTGTTGGGGGATAGATCAAAATAAAGGGATCCAAAGATCCACCAAATAGATCCCTATCTCCAAATCAAAATCATTTCTTCCATATTACCCTAATGCCAACCATAAAAATCAAAATTCTATTTTTTATTAATCATATTCAAAAACTAGGTCAAACCTTTAATGGTCGACCAAATCATCCTTCTAAACCTCCAATCCTATGCAACATGCGAACGATGTTTATGAGAAATAGATGATTGGGAAATTATATAATTATTATTCCCAATTATATAGAATTTTATTAATATTTATTCAATAAAAATAAATTTATTTTTACTTCCAAGAACCCAAACATCCAAATTAAAACAAAAATTCATTTCATCATGATTCTCATACCTCTCTAGATTATATAACATGATAACAGTCCCGCCTCACTTGATCACTCAATAATATCTGAGTACGCATAATGGATCACATTGGGGGGGGGATAAAATCCCATTTCATAAACTATATCCCTGACCTATATCACATACAAAGGCCCACTAGAACAATTTCCATACAAAACCATGAAATATTTACATTTACTAACACTAAAATATATCATATCTATCAACTATAAGCACTAATACCAAAATTTCATGAACCCCTCCCACCAACGAAACCCCGCTGAAGGGAGAGAGATAATGACCCCAGAGTCTCACCTCCCATTTTCCTAGGCTAGCAAATATCACAAAGGTTAGAAAAATTTCATAAATGATAGGAATTACCCAAAAAATAAAAAATATTTATAGATAATATGAGTCAACCATGAGACACTCCACGACATAATATAAAATAAATTCTAAAACAATCAAAAAAAACATGTATAAATAATTAATCTACAAATATATTTCATTAACATAATTACCCAAATTTGTATCTTAAGATGAAACACATCGACTTTATAGATATCCATGTTAGTATTTTCCATCATGAACTATATAAACCATCTATAAACAAGAAAATTAGTGTATATATCGTATAAAAGTATATTCCTTATGAAAATGAATGTCTCGTGTATACATAAAAATGAATTATGTTAATGAAAAATTGAGAAAACAAAAGAACCAAACAAATCTAAAATAGGTCAACTAAAAAAAGACAATACTCACCCAGGAATGGCAACCAATTAATGAAAACGATGTATAATAACATAATATAAATCATATCGATATAGGTTACCACAAATCACCTTCCCAATGGGATGCCTATCTATCACCCAAAACTCATATGTTTTGGAACTTCAATCAATTTTCTATAAAATATAACCACACCCCATATCATGATCGCATATCATCACAAAAAAAAGATGATTGGGATTCCATCCCATAGTACTATCACATCACATCTCACCCAACGACAGCAGTCCCATCACATAAGGCACTAAAAGATGTACATCCATCACATCCTCAAAATATATACTCACCATAAAGAGAGAATGGGAAAGATAAGGTATCTATTCATCCATCAAAATCACTTGTATATTGGAAAAAACACCTCATGTGGGAATATATCAGTGTCAGAACATAGTTCTCGACATGGGTATGGTGCATATAGAAATCTTAAGGAATATAAAAAAATATATATATATATCCACACACAAGACCGACCAATGCATTTATATTAAATAACTAACAACGTCAAAAAATCCCAAATTTCACTACCACCACTAAATGCATATCACCAAACATGATATATTAAACATTTACAACCAATTAATCCATTAAGAATAATAATTTCATTATTCAAAATCAATAATATTATACAGAACTTTTAATTATTAGTTAATTAAATTACCATTTCATCCCATTAACCAAAATAGCCTAATATATTCAAATCATTATTATCAAGCTCTTCTATCACTACCCGTGAATCTATGAAAACACAACCATTCTCATCTCACACTCCATGTAACACAACCACACATAACCACCCCACAACATTACCTCACATTATCCACTCATCGCCCCATACTATATCACAACCACTCATCACCTCCACACATCATGAACTCATATCACATGACACCTCACATCATATATATTCCCCATCATAAAAATACATATCCACACCCAACAACACACTTCAACCCCACATCTCCACCAAAATAAATTCAAATAACAAGATGATCAAAAAACATATGACATGCCAACATAATAATTCATATTTGGAAAAAAAGTGATTTTATCACATTCCACTTCATTAATCAAGGAGTAATAATACAAGATAGAAATATCAGGGAAAGCATCTTATTAACCAAATATATGTTCTTATTGAATTTCCATTATAGGGTGATTCCTAACCATAACTACAAAAAGGATCCATAACATTCTTCAAATCATCACAAACAAAGGCTCCTAGTATCCATAATTATCAGTACGACATCAATCACATCAATTAAAAGTATCCTAATAATAATATCAAATCTATAAAAACATGTGGAACAAAAAATGTAAATATTTGATTTTAGTTAACCTTTTCATTATCATGATTGGCTCAGTTCAAACAATACCCCATAAATAAACATGACATAACAACTCATACTTGATATATAAGAATGTTAAATTAGGGGTATCCTTCCTCCATAAAGATTTATAATTTCATTACACACAACAAGGTGAAGGAAGAAGCTCCTAAAAAACAAAACCCTAAGAAAACCCCATATATAAAACTAAACCCCACCGAATTATCAAAAAAATGAAGCCCAAACGCCCTGAAAACCAAAATCACACTACATTAGTGGATTCATAAAGAAAACTGCAATGAATCACAAGGGGAAGGGAAAATAACATACCATATATAGCCAAAATGTATCCATTGGAATGCAAGGACTGATGAAAAACATGGAGGGATAGAGTATCCTATAGAATCACTGATGGATTTCTTGGAAGTGATAGGTAGAGATAGAACTATCGGTGATTATAAATATCTAGGAGGTGGCTCAATAAGGGATAAAAACCAAGGTTTCTTCTGCATTAACATCTTGAATTATGTACATGATGTGAATTCCATGGTAATTTCCCAAAAATTAAATCATCCAATGAATTCCATGTCTCTTTGATATGAATTAATTAGATGTTTTGAATCACTATCATGGTATAAATTCATTTCATTGATTTACCACATTTTCATACACAATCCATGAAAGCTGGCTACTCAATCCATGAACTGCGAACTCACAATATAAATTTGGAACAAATCATGAATTTACTTTATACAACACTATTATGACTCCGTCCCTACCAAACACTCTGAAATATTATCAATACACCTCTAAACACTATCTATCCATCAAAACTAAGAATGTGATGGGTCAAAAAGGATTGATCCATTACAACACCCCTCTATATTCTCTTATTTTCACTAGGGTTATATTCTTTTACCACTAACAATATTATTTATCTTTACTGATTGGGACCATGTTATCACTATAACTAATTTTGGGAAAATTATTTATGTTATATAAATTTTTATTAAAAATTGGAGAATTATCGGGATGTTGACTTTGTATTGTTTTACCATCGAATTTCTTTCTATGGATAAGTTATGAACATGATATCAATTTTCTAAATGTTGAAAATTATTGATATTCTTTGTGATTACTACGTTATAAAACTATCATTTTAATATATCGACATTCTCTATCTTTAGTTATATGGATTCCCATTCTTTTCTTTAGTGGACGTTTTTTTAAGGAATGGTATGAAAAGTCTAATTGAAAATTTTTATGAATTCATTAGACTTAATCAGGTGGGAATAAGTTGTTATAATTTTATATATGACATATTCCTAAAAAGGTCTCATGAACCAAAATTGGTTGGGTTTTGATTAATGCATCTTCTTATATTTGGATAGTGTCTTTATATATGTCCTTGAAATCATGTTTTAATGTTTGAAATTATGAATTACCTCAGTAGGTGATCAGTATAAATGATATAAATATTTTAATTTTTTATCATAGATATATTTTTCTATATGTATTCAGATGATTATTGATTCATAATATTTACTATGTCCATGAAAAATATTTATGTGATGTTTTTATTTTGATTACATTAGTTGTATGATTTCCCTTACTGGGCATTTAACGTCACCCTTTATTTGGGAGGAGTGATTATGAAGGGATGTGTGGATCATGTATCTTCAAACCAAGGAGTGGATATGGAAAGACTAAATCTATGAAATTTTTTTATTTTCATGAGTGTAATGATGCCAAAATAGGAGGGACTATTGATGTTCAGTGACCCTGCCCCCATAAATATCCAGCTTTTATTAAGGGAAGATGATTACCATGGGAAGGGGTAACTACTACATCGTGTTCCCTTCAATGACTGTAAAAGTAAGGATTGCTGTTTTGGTTCACTCTCCCTCAAACCTGACTCCTCCATATATATTATTTGTATCATAAATTCCTTACTCTAAATGCCAAGAACACATTTTCATGGGTATGGACAAGAATATGTAAACTAAACTAGCTATACCAACATACTAGAATTTTATGGGACACAGAATCAACTATTAAATCCCACATAATGATTGGTAAGGGGATGAAATCCTGATTTAGGCATTATTCTACTGTTCTTTTATGTGGACAAGGCCACAAACATTGTGGAATATGTTGTTCTAAATAAAATTCAAGGATTGCCTCACCGTGGGGAACCCTTACGAAAAAACATCCAAAATTGTGTACAAATGACAAACTACTTGGTCATACACTCTATTAATTTTGAATAATAATGATCTAAAATTTTATTAATCTTCGGGTTTATGGTGACATCAATGACCAAATATTATTTGGGATGTCTGTAGATAATGTCTCTAACACCTCGACATCCTCCCTTCCTTATGATGTTGTGAAACCTAACATGTATAATCGTGCTGAATTCCACCCCCAGTTGGAAGACCCTAAGGTTCCTAAATATGGTCCCATGAATACTGGGAAGGGGTATTATTATGAAACCTTGATACCCTACTATTTAAAAATATGAAACAACACTCTCCTCCAATGTTATCATTTTGGAATCCACTCACAGGCCTCCAAATGATGTTGTGAAAACCATTATGGCTCTATATAGTAACCTTCAACCAAAGAATTTTTATATTAAGGCAAATCTTTTGAACTAAACAACATATTAGTTCATATATATGGCAATGAATACCTCCCATCTATATATACTATTGATTAAAAATTTATAAGACATGAAGTCAATGTGGAACCCCCCCCCCAAATGATTTACAACCTAACGGGCTTACATTTGGTGATTAAAATTCCATGGATTAGGATCCTATGGAATCTATCAAGGTAAACAATCCTTGTCAATGGAGGGATCCTATCCTGGATCCCACTTCCTTTGAGATATCATATGATGCGATGAAAATATCATAAAATGTTTCCCATTTTTTTGTAGAGACACCACTTAAATTTTAGAGAATAACTGAGAACATCTATCATTCAGTTAATACAATCATTGATAATGAAAATATGTGAACTAATTCATCCTATTCAATGATAATAGAGTCACACTAGATTCCTCTACTTATCAATACAGTAGTTCTCTTGTTGGTCTGGTATGGAATATCTCTATATTAATTAATAGGTGGAAAAAAATGTTTCCCCCATCATTATTTAGGTGAGGATACTTTTACATTAGTTTACGCATAAAATCCATCCAAATACAATTTAGTTGAGGATTCATCTAACAGATTATTTACATAAAGTAAAAAATTAACTCAACTTTGTGGAAAATACAAGGCTAATGATGCTAAGGATAATCAACCCCTGAAAATTATATGATAAATGGAATGAAGAAAAAGATCCAAATCTCTTTAAGATACCAACTGTATGTCACAATATGGTAAGGAAAAGAAATTTGAAATAAAAAACCATACTAATTTAGTAAAATATAACATTCCACACACCGAGGGAAAATTATCCATAAAGATATAAAGATAATTTATTTTACTAAAGGGATTGAGAATAATCCCATGACCTCGTCTATTGGTCACCATGTAACCTATAATAGTTCAATTATAATTATAATTTCCAATCCAAACTATTAATTTATTAAATCGAATTATTTTCATTGGTCCTCCTTTGGTTACACATTTTTTCACACACATGATTTAAAATTCCTTGAACTTTGTGAATGCTGAAGCATGCCGAAATTCAAATTATCTTATATGATATGATCTCTCAACCCATCACTCTATGAAAATAGAATCATGTTAAAACCATAAGCCTATAATTTTAATATTATTCTAACATATACACCATCAGAAAGGAGGTTTGGATGGATCATACTCAAGTAAATGAATAAATTGCCCAAAAAATCATTATAGGGTACTTCAACGCCATATTAAATCCAAATAAATGGATTCTATCAAAATTCTCGAGAAATACTACTAATTAATATCATACCTACATTTATCATAGAAATTATATAATTATTCCCAATGATGGTGATGATTTCAAAACAATCAATGGATGTAAGGCAAGAAATCAGGAACAATGCATCTTTTAAGTAAATGATAGGCCTGATCTCACTTGATTATCAAGATTCACTCTCCAAAATTCAAATTTATCATAATACCTTGATTTTTATGATTTGGTTGGACACCATGAGGTTATCACAATTAACCTTTAAGATTAATAATGGTTGGATTGTGATTCATGCATAAAGGGAAGTGGTTTTCATTTGATAAAATAAAAGATACATTGGAATCCTTTCTCTAGTAGTGGACTCCAACTAAAAAAAATAAAATTCATGATTGGTAATGGATTAAAATGAATTTTTCAATATAGTATCTAGACATTGAATCATATTAAATATAACATGATGTATTTTTGATTTCCTACTACCAGTTACATATACCTTCTTGAGAGTAACTTCATCTTCAATCTAAATTGGATGACCTCCATGATACCATGGAATGGATGACCTAGAATCAACTTAATCTTAAGGGTCTTATATGTGTTGATTGAAATTATAACCTCTACCACCACCTATATAGGTAAAAAAATCTTAATAGAGGTGAAACTCAAATTTGTATGAATTAATCTATAGTTATATCTGAGTTTGAAAATTATAATGAAATGGTGGAAAATATTATAAAGTCCTTGAATGATTATGTGAATTTATATAGTAATAAAATTATTTATACCATTACCCTGTATGTAAAACAACACCATAACAATGCCTTAACTGCAACACCTATTGATGTGGAGGTCAGAATATTCCCTTTCCCCAGTGAACATGCAATGTGAAATGGGAACAAATGGATTCAAAAACAAATTAATCCTGATATAATAATGTATCATTTTATTTGAGATAATAAATTCAATAAATTAATTATTCCATCCCAACTCAGTGACTAATCTCACCTACTAAACCTTAATTTTCATGATCCAAAAAATGGGAAATTATGTTGAGATAAGGGACTTACAGTTAGTCACGATTAGAAACTATATCCTAAAAAGTATTAGAAAAATCTAATGCATGAGGAAAACATGTATTATATATAACCTCATCACACCCATTCAATTTGGATTTATCCATGGCATGAGAATTTATAATTTATTCTACATTACCTTATAATTCATCAACATCTTGTAGGGGAATGAAGTTCATGTGAAATTTTCTCTCAAGATACACATCTCAAAGGACATTGATATGATAAATTTTATATTCATACTAAATGTCCTTAATGTGAATAGGTTCTTTAATGAATTTATCATAATTATACCCAATACCCTGAAATTAACCAATATTTTGGTCCTTCTTAATGGGTCTCCAAGATAGTTCTTCATCTTCCCCCATGGTGTCTGATATGGAAAACATTTTTTCACCTCCTCTATACAATTGCTAAAGACTACTTTAGAATATTTATCAGTGACCATTCACAACAAAATATCTATAAATATATAGTTCTAGGAAGAAATTATAATGTTCCCATGAATCTTCCATATATAGGTGACATTTTTTAATTGGGATAGTCCTCCAAGTAAAATCTATTACCAATTAAAATTATCACCATCCCCTACAATTAAGTGTATTTTTAATCATTAAGATGCAATAAATCCTCAATTTTCTTTGGAAATAGAATTTAACCCTTAGGAAAAATTATAATTTCCAATAATATTAGTATAATGAACTGATCCATACCCTTTTGTATATTGGAATCCTTTAATTCTTGGGTATGAATAGAAGATAGTTCTTATAGAACATGATTTTAAAAATCACTAATAAATATTCGACAAGAAATGGAACAAGTATATCCCATGAGGGGATTTTTTTCCATATAAATAAGGTGACCACCTCTATTTTCCTACATGATATTTGTATCTATAGGTGGCCAATATGTATGATAAATAACCTAAAATAAATGATCAATTTTTAAAAAAAATATATATTAATGATAGGAATCTAGTAAGATAGTCATGTAATGATTTCACTAAACCTATTGACATTGGTGTAAAAGCTATCAAATACCAATGAAAATTCAGTGAACCACTCCACAGATAATTTACCTAGAATCAAATTACCTTATTAGATGTGGACATGGGCTGAATTAAAGACATATTCATCTCCAAACTATGAAATGGGTACAAATTTTATATTCTGTTTCCTTTCTAGCTATCCATTAAATTCCGATTTCATGACATTATGGTATGCTCATAATATTATATCTCTAAAAAATATTCTATGAATTTCTTAAAGATGATATAGTTGGATGTGAACTCTAAGTGATTTTGATGCCTCCATATAATAGAAAAGAAATATTCATTTCTAACCATATTAAAAATGTTTAATATGTTGTTGAAATATTTCTATCAAACAACTTAATGGAGATTAAAAGGTATGTTTTTATGGTCATTCAAGATCTTATCTGGAAACAGAATTTGTTTGGGAAATTAAATACAAGATAAATATACTATAATAAATGTATACATGAAATAAATGTCCCAAAATGACTATCCTAATTCAATAGGTTGGTCATTCAACTAGAAAAAGAACTCATGATATAAAAAATATAGAGAAAATGGAAACTCATCTATGATCAGCAGAAAAAAAAAGTTGTAGTTGGGTTCATCAATCCACCATTCTCTATGATCTAATGAAAGTGATTCAAATATGTTTGTTAATTTCATGTGTGTATCCTCGTAGTGGGAATACATCAATAACATATTAGGAATTGAGCAGCGCCATGATGGCCATATGGTGTACCTACAAAAATACATTATCTTGATAGAGCTTTGTAGGTAGTTTCATAATCTCCTACACAGAGCCACTACAACAGTGCTGACATACACATGGACATCCAAAAACATTGTAGTGTTTGAGAAAAATGATAAATCTCTACATTATTGTGTTGAAAACATCCTAGAATATTCTCTAGCTAACATTATATACAAAATAGGTGTAACGGATAATAATGTTATTGGAATAATTATATTATGCATGGATGGGGTGGCTGCAAGGAGATAAAAACTACAGGTTATAAATTTTTTTCACTGGATTCCCTTTTCACCATCGTGGATAAAGGTAAACAATGATGGAACTGTATCAGATAGACACATTATTATGGGATGTGGTATTGTTTTTATCAATCACCTTGGCTTTATTAAGGGTTTATTTTACCACTTCACTGGAAATAGATGTTCATACGAAGAAGAACTGTGGGAAATGATAACTGAAATTAAACATGTTGTTTTATATTTTTGGAAACTCCAATGGATAAAATCAGGCTCGATGTTAATGGTTTATTCTTTTAAGAATTAATATAGAATGGTACCATGTAATATTATACATTATTGGGTCGAATTTCTAAATGACTTTGAGGATCTAATTCTGAATGAAACAAATTTATATAGGGTGGTGAACGTGGTGGTAGATGCTCTTTCAAAAAAAGTAATTATTCAATGGACCTTAACACAGTCTTTCGATAGCCCCACACTTTTTTACATCCTTATGGACTATGATATCGGGTTAAAATATCACCCTCATGATTGTAACCCTTCAATATAACACTTTTCTTTTAATAATTAATTTATTTTTGGATGACTTGGTATTGTTGGTCCTAAACATATGTAATATTTAAGATAATATCTAAATCTAAAATTCCTTCATAATATATGTACTATAATATTCTCCTTACTACATGTTATATTTGTTTTTTCGAGTAATTTATATTTGGTATCAATGTCAACATGTAAAGTATGTTTTTATTTAACTTGATATAGAAGATATGTTCTAGGAAATAATAGTTGGTATCATAGAAGGGTATAGATAAATTTTATATTATGATATCTATTGATTATAATTTAAGTGTTAATAAGTTATGTTTTATAATAATATCAAAGGTATAATCAACACTTTGAAATTGAATAAGATTTTACAATTTTTTAATAATTGACATTTTATTAGTGTGACTTCCTAAAATTATACGGTATTTAATAATTTAATAAATAAAATAAATAAGTCTTTTTAAAATGAGGAAGAATTAAATTTTAATAAAATGACAATACACTAAATTAAAAACAATGTATTTTCAAAAATTTAATAATCTAAAAGGTGGTAATGGTAAATATCCGATGACCATAATAAACAAAATAGAAAAAAATTAAATTACCCAAAAAAAATATTGTATCCTTTTAAATTTTCATTAATCATAAGTACGAGCCCTCTAAATATAAAAATGGTATGAATATATAGAAATGTAGATATATGATTAATCCCAGAGAGAAAATTGAGAAATATATAGAGTTCATTTTAATAAAACATATTTATATTTGGTTGTTTATAGGCTAAAAGATATGGATTTTGATATATATTCTTTGTGACCTTTTTAAAATAAATTTATAGAAAAACAATAGTCATTATTCGTTTATAAAAATTTATATATAAAAGTTATGATTCAATTTAGATTAATAACATTGGTTAAAATGTAATGTTATGTTTTGACACAAATATATGAAATATAATATTTATTATTATTTAACAATAAATAGTAATATACATGAATGTTTTTTAATAATTTGTGTAACATAAATATTCATATAATTAATTTTTATTTAATTTCATCTAGTAATTTTGAGGGAATTTTTATCAATTTTCATAAAAAATATATTTTGTAAGAAAGTATAATAGTTCATAATGATTTCAGTTCCTAAAACCCCATTATAAGGGGAATTTATTATTTCCAAAATCGTATTTTCCAATCATTGATTTTAATATATAAATATTATTACACAATGGTTGATTTTAGTCAGTTAATGTTGTTTTTTTTTAACAAAAATAAAAAGGCCATATTTATTTTAGAAAAAAACCTATTTATTCAAAAAAGGTTTTATTTTTAAAATCCCATTTATATGAAATGATTATTAAATTAATTTTCATTTTGATTTTTCAAAGTGGGTTTTACTATTACCATTTTATGCATGAGGGATAAATTTAAATATATGAATTTTAATTATTTTTATTAGTATGGACATAATTTATTATTATCACTAACTTTGAATAGTAATCATGAAAACATTTCTATGATTTATTCATTCATTAATTGAATTGCATAAAATATTAATTGTGAAATATGGATTTCTCTTAATCACTATTACATTTTCATAAAAATATTTTCTGATAAAATTTCTGTAATAAAAAAAATTTCTATACAAAAAATTATTTTTCTTTCGAAAGGAAGTTTTAGTGTAAATAAAATTTGAACAAAAAACAATATAAATATATTTTTTTCTAAAACATGTATTCTGGGTATTGAATGGGATAATTTAGAATATAGGGTCAACCCACAACATCAAATGGGATGTTGTTCTAGTTGTGTTTTTCCTTTAGGCCTCATTGATTTCGTAATTGTTTCTAGTTATCATTTCTTCCCAAAAATGTTTATTAGATTCAATTAAATTTTTGTAATCATTAAGTATAAATACAATTATTTTTTCAATGATTATTATATACAATAATTAAATTAAATTAAAATGTAGTATGCATCTTATAAGTTTTTAATATCAATTTTATGTTTTGTCTTAATAATCATAGTTCATATTTTTTCAAAAAAAAATTTTACATAAATTTTATTCTATTTAATATAAGGAGAAATTTTTTCAATGGAATGTTTTAGAATAATTTATAAAGTGAATTTAACCCTTATTTTAAATCATCCTATAGGGTAATTTTATACTCAATCTATATTTTAAAATGATTTTAATAGGATCATTAGTAGTCCCAATGGTTTTTGGTTTCATTTTAAAGAGATAACTCTTATAAAGAAGGATAATTTTTTATTTTTTTTTATAACACTAATATGGTATATGGTAATTTATAATCTATTAAAACATAAAATGAAATGATAATCGGTCTTGTAAAGGATAGTTTATTTTTCTATTGATTTTCAGTAAAAACAAATATCAGGTTTTTAGAATAGGATCAATGACTGTCAGTCTTAGGTAGTATCATTTGATAACGAATGAAATTGTTTAGTCAACATTGTATATCAGGATGTCTACTTAAGTATATATTATGTTTCAATGTATTTTTAATTTTTTAAATAAAATATTTTTTAACATTTTCAGAATGATGAACTAAATTACAATATAAAAGGAGGTTGATTGAAAACAACACATCTACCCCTTCCTATTAACATGCCTATAAAAATTATCAAAAAGTAAGGCCCTTTTGATTATGAAACATTGGTGAATATGAAACTCTCCTATAAGAAGTTTTATGAATTATTATACACTTCCTCTATACCCTGATATCATATTGTTTCATCAATTTTTTTTAAATCAAATTCAATATTTGTAGCATTATCACTAATCTCAAAAAGGGAAATATCATCAAGGAACATTCAAAAATATCTCATGTCATTATAATTTGATAAATAATAAGATTTTATTATAGATGAAAATTAATGGGACCCCCATGAAACATATATATATTTGGTATCTAATTACAACCTTTTGGGTTATACTTTTGGTATTTTTAAAATACAATTAATTGAATATTTCAAAATAGACTCAGTCCTATTGTTTTTTAAGAAATCTTGTTTTATTGGATGTTTTTAAATTATAATTCGTGACAAATAATTTTACAAATTGAATCATTTTAAATCATCAATAGCAACCCAATTTTTTAGAGTCTCTTTGAAGAAGGATTTCAGTGGTTTTGAAGATGATTTGAAGTATTTTTTGATGCATGGACCATTTATCCTCATGATAAATGGAACAATGTAAGTAGATGGAAACATTGATAATGTTATGAGTTATTTGATGAAAATTGATCAATATAATTTTTTGGTGTTAGTGATACTAATACTAATTTTTTTATGTATGAATAACCGTTAGATTCAATCATGGAATGAGATACATCGAGTTTTTAATTTATAAAATAGATTCTAAGGAATAATTACATTAAGGGTGTAGAATGAAACATCCAATATTTATAAGGTTCAAGAAATGAGTCTTCTATAATGAAGGAGAGGATTATTTTAATAAAATGACAATATAATAAATTTTACTAATATATTTTCATAAATCCATTACTCTAAGATGGAATAAATTCTAAATATAAACTCAAAATTACTAATAAAATTGAATAAATTAATAGAAACACTACAATACAAATATTGATGCCTACTTCATTTCTATATATAAAAAATATCTCTACAAAGATGAAGATTGTAATAATATATAAGATTTTAAAAATATGATTCATTTTTATGAGAGAGAATACTGAAATACATAGATTTATTTTTATTAAAATTACATTCAAGTTGGATCTATTTAGGATAACTGATATTTCTATTTATATATAGTAGTTGTGATATTTTTGGAGGAAATTGATAGAAAACATTATTCATTATATTATATTTCATAACATATATGTGTTTGTGTTGTGTTTCAATTTTGAATAAAATAGATGTATAAAATGTATTTTAATGTTTTGTCAAAAATACATGAAATATAATATTTATTATTCATTATCATTAATGAAAATATAAAAGAAAATATGTGTTATGTTTCAATAAGAAAAATTCTCCTTTAATTATTTGATATTTTATTTTAGAATGTAATTTTGAGGGTTCTTAATAACAATTTCTGTATCAATATCATTTTTAATGAAAATTATGTTAAAATAAGAATAGTAATATTAATTGATACTAAAATATTTTTACTAAAATATTATTTCTAGTAATAATAAAATATAATTAAACATTAATCATGAAAATAATCAATAATTTAATACATATATTATTTAAATAAATTATTTTAGTGTACATATATGATTGGATATGTAGCGACTCGGGTTTTTGGCCCTGTCAGACTTTGGAATATTTCTACGCATAATTCCAGAGCTAGGCGCGAAGACGGCGTGCGATTCCGAGGCCCGGTGTGCCCGGAATTAATTTTATAAAAATATTAAGTATTTTTATACTATGCACATGGCGGGGGTGTGATATCTCCTAAACGGTAGCTCAGAACGGGAATCTGAGGGCACGGTTGCGTCCGGAACGTGCCGTTTACCCTAGGCGGGGTGTAAACTTTGCGGGCGCGGGCCTGCGGTGAGAAACGCCACCAGGGGCGTTTCCGTAAATAAGTGGCAAGTTTGTGTGCGAGCGTCGGCTCAAATAACTTCTGAACGGAGTCTCGGATCGAAAATCTGAGACCGCCGTTGCGTTCAGAACGGCGCGTTTACCCTAGGGGTGACCTTACTTTTGTTCGCATCGGGCGTCGGGTCCGAGGCGGGTTTGGCGCCGGCGGGCCGCTGATATAAATATCAGCGCCCCCCCCCCCCCCCCTTTGATTGTTCTTCGCCGTTCTTCGTCGTTCTTCGCCGCCACTCTGCCGAATCGAGCAAACGGAGCGCCCACGAGCTCAGAATTCGACGGCGGACGTTCCAGGAGTGCGCAGCGGAAGCTCGGGAGCGCGGATCTGAGGCAGAACGTCGGCGTTTCGCCCGCGAGGTAGGCGGTTTGAGTTTTAATCCCCGATCCCGTTTTTGCTGCGTTTTTCTGCAAATTGAAGTCGTAGCAGTATAGATCGGGTCCCGAGGGTCGCGTAGGCGCCTCCGGATCGCAAAACGGACCACCGGGGTGACCCCGGCGGTCCGCGGAAGATCCGCCGGCGCGGCGGCGCCGGCGCCGGCGGATTCCGGCGGCCCGCGGCGGAGCCGCGGTGGCGCGCGGCGGAGCGCCGCCGGCCAGGGCGGGCCGGCGGCGGCGGCCGGTCCAGGCCGGCCGGACCGGCCGGTCGGGGCCGGTCCGGCCTTTTGTCGCATACGGGGGTCTTTAAACCCCCGTATCTTGCACCTCGGGAGTCGGATTCGCGTGCCGTTTGCGGCGACGTGACCCTGACGACGAGGCGAACCCTCCGGTATGGGTTCGAGGGTTTATAGGTTCGGGATCGTGGCCCGGAAGCGAGAAACGTCGTATAAAATAATATTATTTTATTATTTTACGACTTCGGGCCGTTGTAACTTCTACCCGGAGCGTCCGATTGACGTGCCGTCAGTGGCGTTGAGACCCTGATGGTACGACGGACTTTTTGAGATGGTTTCCGGGTGTTGGGTCTGCGAACGGGGTGCGGGCCCCACGAGGCCGTGTTTTGGCGTTTGCGGAGAAACGCAGCTTTTGCACCAGGAGTCCGATTTTGGCAGATGAATAGTCGATCCTGTGTGTTTTTCCGAGAGGATCGCAATGGTGCGATCCGTTCGATGAGTTTCGGAATCCAGGCGTGGGCCCCACCCGAGCCGGCCTTCGGTGAATAGTACCTTTTTCACCGGGTGTCCGTTTTGGGCGAGTGAGTAGTCGATTCCGCCTGTTTTTCTGAGGGGATCATCGTGGTATGGTCCGCTCGATGGGTTTCGGGATCGTTGTGTGGGCCCCGCACGAGCTAGCTACGGTGAATAGTGCCTTTTTCACCGGTGCTCCGTTTCGGGCGAGTAAGCAGCCTATCCTGCGAGTTTTTCCGCGTGGAACGCGATGGTGGCTTCGGTTTTGGCCTAGGAGGTGCGCAGTGTGGCGTTGTGGCGGGTCGCTCGGGTTAGCGACGTTTGGACCAGCAGTGGTTTAGGGTTCTCCCTTGGTTCGTTCCCACGAGGGTTCGTGTGGCATCACAACCTTCGTGTGGGTTTGTGATCCTCTCGTTGGGATGTTTAAACTGTTAGAGTTGTGGTATCCCTCCGGTGGCCCCGAAGTGGATCCTCTAGCATCTTTACCCTAGATCGGGTTCTTGGTATCGCTGTGACCACCTATTTCACGGGCAGCGATCCCCTATCTAGCAGGTTAATCCCGTAGGGTTTGTGGCATCATCGGAAATATGATCCCCTACGTGGTGGGTCGTGCACAGTAGGGTTGTGGCATCGTTGGTTATACGATCCCCTACTCAGCGCTTGATGTCGGTAGGGTTGCGGTATCGTTGGTTATGCGATCCCCTACTCAGCACGTGGTTTCGGTAGGGTTGCGGCATCGTTGGTTCGATCCCCTACATCGCGAGTTATACCAGATAGGGTTCCGGTATCATCGTGACCATCTTTATATGGACGATGATCCTCTATCTGAGTGTGGAGCTTCTGTCGAGCGACAGATCGGGTTGTGGCATCCCCCAGTGGATCCTGGGTGTGATCCCCTATCTGTGATAACTACGTATGCCAGATCGGGTCGTGGTATCCCCCAGCGGACCCTGGGAGTGATTCCCTATCTGTGAGCTACGTATACCGGAGTGGGTCTTGGTATCCCCTAGCGGACCCTAGCGGCGATCCCCTATCCGAGGAGTTTGGTGGTTATGATGTTTCAGCGATGTTTCCTCAGTGATGCTATCCGATGAGCGTGGTCTCACGGGTGAGCGTCTGAGATGTTTGCGAGTATCCCGATGGAGTGTATCTCTCGGATGAGTGTCATCTGGTATGACAGTGTTCGTGGTGTACTCTCCTGGTTGGGACAGTTGCTGGTGATGAGGTCGGTACCTCTTGTGGCTTTGTGGCGTGAGCTGTGAATATCTGGATTGTTCAAGGTGTATGTATGGGCATACACCTGAGCTGAGCTGAGCTGACTAGTTGTGTTTAGCCGAGGATGGTCACGGGATGGAGTTTCTCTCTCGTCTGGGTTCCCTCTGGCTGGGTTGAGCGGACTGTTGCCTTCAGTTGCTCCCTTGGGTTTTGGGTTTTTGGGGTGCCTACTGAGAATGTTTATACTCACCCCTGCACGGGCTTTGCCCGCACATGTTTGTGTCTTGTGCAGACCACAGGCCTTTTGACGGAGTCCCAGGAGGACCCGGAGCAGGCGGAGCTTTGTGAGCGAGTTGACCGGGGTGTTTACCGGAGCTGTGCCGAGCGAGATTTCCGGCGTGTGTTTGTGGCAGCGTTCCCCTTCTTCAGAGCAGGTTGGACGCGCTTTGTAGTTTCCTTTTGGTGGGCCCTGTTTTGCCCTTGTACTTTTGCTGTTGCACTCTGGTTTGGGATAGATTGTATGCATGCATTTACTTTTCAGTTTCTATATCTCTGCACTGTTGCATGGAGGTGTTTGTGGGTGCGTGTGTACAGGTACCTTAGGCTAATGCCTCCCATGTGTGTGATAGCCTACTCGGAAGCTCGGGAGCGCGGATCTGAGGCAGAACGTCGGCGTTTCGCCCGCGAGGTAGGCGGTTTGAGTTTTAATCCCCGATCCCGTTTTTGCTGCGTTTTTCTGCAAATTGAAGCCGTAGCAGTATAGATCGGGTCCCGAGGGTCGCGTAGGCGCCTCCGGATCGCAAAACGGACCACCGGGGTGACCCCGGCGGTCCGCGGAAGATCCGCCGGCGCGGCACCGGCGCGGCGGCGCCGGCGCCGGCGGATTCCGGCGGCCCGCGGCGGCGCGCGGCGGAGCCGCGGCTGCCGGCGGCCCAGCGCGGCGGCGCGCGGCGGAGCCGCGGCGGCCGGCCGCCCAGCGCGGCGGCCCGCGGCGGAGCGCCGCCGGCCAGGGCGGGCCGGCGGCGGCGGCCGGTCCAGGCCGGCCGGACCGGCCGGTCGGGGCCGGTCCGGCCTTTTGTCGCATACGGGGGTCTTTAAACCCCCGTATCTTGCACCTCGGGAGTCGGATTCGCGTGCCGTTTGCGGCGACGTGACCCAGACGACGAGGCGAACCCTCCGGTATGGGTTCGAGGGTTTATAGGTTCGGGATCGTGGCCCGGAAGTGAGAAACGTCGTATAAAATAATATTATTTTATTATTTTACGACTTCGGGCCGTTGTAACTTCTACCCGGAGCGTCCGATTGACGTGCCGTCAGTGGCGTTGAGACCCTGATGGTACGACGGACTTTTTGAGATGGTTTCCGGGTGTTCGGTCTGCGAACGGGGTGCGGGCCCCACGAGGCCGTGTTTTGGCGTTTGCGGAGAAACGCAGCTTTTGCACCAGGAGTCCGATTTTGGCAGATGAATAGTCGATCCTGTGTGTTTTTCCGAGAGGATCGCAATGGTGCGATCCGTTCGATGAGTTTCGGAATCCAGGCGTGGGCCCCACCCGAGCCGGCCTTCGGTGAATAGTACCTTTTTCACCGGGTGTCCGTTTTGGGCGAGTGAGTAGTCGATTCCGCCTGTTTTTCCGAGGGGATCATCGTGGTATGGTCCGCTCGATGGGTTTCGGGATCGTTGTGTGGGCCCCGCACGAGCTAGCTACGATGAATAGTGCCTTTTTCACCGGTGCTCCGTTTCGGGCGAGTAAGCAGCCTATCCTGCGAGTTTTTCCGCGTGGAACGCGATGGTGGCTTCGGTTTTGGCCTAGGAGGTGCGCAGTGTGGCGTTGTGGCGGGTCGCTCGGGTTAGCGACGTTTGGACCAGCAGTGGTTGAGGGTTCTCCCTTGGTTCGTTCCCACGAGGGTTCGTGTGGCATCACAACCTTCGTGTGGGTTTGTGATCCTCTCGTTGGGATGTTTAAACTGTTAGAGTTGTGGTATCCCTCCGGTGGCCCCGAAGTGGATCCTCTAGCATCTTTACCCTAGATCGGGTTCTTGGTATCGCTGTGACCACCTATTTCACGGGCAGCGATCCCCTATCTAGCAGGTTAATCCCGTAGGGTTTGTGGCATCATCGGAAATATGATCCCCTACGTGGTGGGTCGTGCACAGTAGGGTTGTGGCATCGTTGGTTATACGATCCCCTACTCAGCGCTTGATGTCAGTAGGGTTGCGGTATCGTTGGTTATGCGATCCCCTACTCAGCGCGTGGTTTCGGTAGGGTTGCGGCATCGTTGGTTCGATCCCCTACATCGCGAGTTATACCAGATAGGGTTCCGGTATCATCGTGACCATCTTTATATGGACGATGATCCTCTATCTGAGTGTGGAGCTTCTGTCGAGCGACAGATCGGGTTGTGGCATCCCCCAGCGGATCCTGGGTGTGATCCCCTATCTGTGATAACTACGTATGCCAGATCGGGTCGTGGTATCCCCCAGCGGACCCTGGGAGTGATTCCCTATCTGTGAGCTACGTATACCGGAGTGGGTCTTGGTATCCCCTAGCGGACCCTAGCGGCGATCCCCTATCCGAGGAGTTTGGTGGTTATGATGTTTCAGCGATGTTTCCTCAGTGATGCTATCCGATGAGCGTGGTCTCACGGGTGAGCGTCTGAGATGTTTGCGAGTATCCCGATGGAGTGTATCTCTCGGATGAGTGTCATCTGGTATGACAGTGTTCGTGGTGTACTCTCCTGGTTGGGACAGTTGCTGGTGATGAGGTCGGTACCTCTTGTGGCTTTGTGGCGTGAGCTGTGAATATCTGGATTGTTCAAGGTGTATGTATGGGCATACACCTGAGCTGAGCTGAGCTGACTAGTTGTGTTTAGCCGAGGATGGTCACGGGATGGAGTTTCTCTCTCGTCTGGGTTCCCTCTGGCTGGGTTGAGCGGACTGTTGCCTTCAGTTGCTCCCTTGGGTTTTGGGTTTTTGGGGTGCCTACTGAGTATGTTTATACTCACCCCTGCACGGGCTTTGCCCGCACATGTTTGTGTCTTGTGCAGACCACAGGCCTTTTGACGGAGTCCCAGGAGGACCCGGAGCAAGCGGATCTTTGTGAGCGAGTTGACCGGGGTCTTTACCGGAGCTGTGCCGAGCGAGATTTCCGGCGTGTGTTTGTGGCAGCGTTCCCCTTCTTCAGAGCAGGTTGGACGCGCTTTGTAGTTTCCTTTTGGTGGGCCCTGTTTTGCCCTTGTACTTTTGCTGTTGCACTCTGGTTTGGGATAGATTGTATGCATGCATTTACTTTTCAGTTTCTATATCTCTGCACTGTTGCATGGAGGTGTTTGTGGGTGCGTGTGTACAGGTACCTTAGGCTAATGCCTCCCATGTGTGTGATAGCCTACTCGGCGCTAGTCGCCAGCCCCTGGCCTATTGGAGGCGGGCTTGGGGAGTCACGGCTCGAGCCCCGTTGGGTCGGGTCGTGACAGAGTGGTATCAGAGGAGGTTCCACCTTGGGATCTCAGAGCGTAGCTGGTCTAGCTGTGAGTTGGTTTGGGTTGCATAGCGGCAGTGTTAGGGTGTTTCGAGTTCGGCTTTCAGGCCAGGGACTCCAGTGTTGGTGCGGCGGCCGACGTATCCATACACCAGGACTCTGATAACCTGCCTTTCGACTCGGGACATTCGTACACTGGTCGCGGGGACATCATGGTACATGCATCATATAGGACTGGGTTTTGGGTTTTTCCTTGTCCTTCTTGAGTCAGCTCTCCAGATATACTCTTTGACTGTGGTGTGTCTTGAATGTATTTCAGGATGCCTCCACGATGACAGCCAGCGAGGGTTCCGCAGCAGGATTGTGCTGATGACCCGCCCCGTGTAGTGGCTGTGGAGCAGGGCGCAGGTTCTGAGGTTGCACGCAGGCTGAGTGCGTTGCACGAGTTCCAGAGGCAGCGACCTCTGAGGTTTCGGGGTGATCCAGACCCCCAGGCAGCTGATGACTGGCTTGAGGCAGTCACTCGAGTTTTCCGCCTAGTGAGGACACCTCCTGACCAGATGGTGGTCCTAGCGGCGAGCCTTCTGCATGGTTCGGCCGGGCGATGGTGGAGTTTGGTGACGCAGTCCCATGACGAGGAGACGCTCACGTGGGCAGAGTTTGAGCGACTCTTCAGGGAGGAGTTCTATCCGGTGACGCTGAGGTCAGTGCGGATCCAGGAGCTTCTGCATCTTCGACAGGAGAGCATGACTGTGTCGGAGTACTCAGCGAGGTTTACAGACCTGTCACGCTACTCCCTGGATATGGTTCGAGACCCGTTCTTTAGGGCTCGGACCTTCGAGCAGGGCCTACGCAGGGACATCCGAGCAGGTGTGGTTTCCTTGTGCCTGCCCACCTATGCTGGAGTGCTGGAGCGAGCGCTGGTGGTGGAGAGCTTTCTGGCTGAGCAGATCTCTCCTGTTGGTGCTGGGCACGCGAGAGCTGAGACTTCGTCGGTCGGATCGACATCTGGTAGCCGACGACAGACTCAGGGGTCTGGACGTGGCCGACGATTCAGGAGGCGACCCCAGGATGGAGGATCTGAGCCTCGGGGCTCACAGGGCTCGCAGGCCAGTTTTGGTCAGCCGCAGGAGAGGCGGTGTTACGCTTGCGATGGTCGGGGACATCTTGCTAGAGATTGTCCGACCCGACGTGCTGCTGAGAGGGAGCCGGTCGATGGACCGCCTTGGCAGAGGCAGCGTCTCGAGCAAGGAGGTCCGCAGGGCGTCGGACGTGGCGTCAGAGCTGGTGCAGCAGGAGGCGGTGGTAGACAGTACCAGTTGCCACCACCCCCACCCCCAGGTGGTTCACGCCAAGCTCAGGGAGCTGGTGGCCGAGGGCGAGGGCAGTTGCATGCCCTAGAGGCAGTCGACCCAGAGGCACCACAGATGGATAGAGGTACGCCTTGTGTCTTTTCTACTTACTGCAGTAGTTTGACAGACACTGTTTAGCGGTACTCTTTCCTTTTGTTGCTTGCTCGAGTTTTGTTCAGGGCGTTGGTAAGACCCTGAGTGGTTGTTTGTTGGTGAGCTCGCTGGTGTGTGAGACCCAGTTGAGAGTCCAGTCGCTTTCCTTGTGCTTAGGGCTTTTCGGGGACGAAAAGTTCTAAGGGGGGGAGGATGTAGCGACTCGGGTTTTTGGCCCTGTCAGACTTTGGAATATTTCTACGCATAATTCCAGAGCTAGGCGCGAAGACGGCGTGCGATTCTGAGGCCCGGTGTGCCCGGAATTAATTTTATAAAAATATTAAGTATTTTTATACTATGCACATGGCGGGGGTGTGATATCTCCTAAACGGTAGCTCAGAACGGGAATCTGAGGGCACGGTTGCGTCCGGAACGTGCCGTTTACCCTAGGCGGGGTGTAAACTTTGCAGGCGCGGGCCTGCGGTGAGAAACGCCACCAGGGGCGTTTCCGTAAATAAGTGGCAAGTTTGTGTGCGAGCGTCGGCTCAAATAACTTCTGAACGGAGTCTCGGATCGAAAATCTGAGACCGCCGTTGCGTTCAGAACGGCGCGTTTACCCTAGGGGTGACCTTACTTTTGTTCGCATCGGGCGTCGGGTCCGAGGCGGGTTTGGCGCCGGCGGGCCGCTGATATAAATATCAGCGCCCCCCCCCCCCCCTTTGATTGTTCTTCGCCGTTCTTCGTCGTTCTTCGCCGCCACTCTGCCGAATCGAGCAAACGGAGCGCCCACGAGCTCAGAATTCGACGGCGGACGTTCCAGGAGTGCGCAGCGGAAGCTCGGGAGCGCGGATCTGAGGCAGAACGTCGGCGTTTCGCCCGCGAGGTAGGCGGTTTGAGTTTTAATCCCCGATCCCGTTTTTGCTGCGTTTTTCTGCAAATTGAAGCCGTAGCAGTATAGATCGGGTCCCGAGGGTCGCGTAGGCGCCTCCGGATCGCAAAACGGACCACCGGGGTGACCCCGGCGGTCCGCGGAAGATCCGCCGGCGCGGCACCGGCGCGGCGGCGCCGGCGCCGGCGGATTCCGGCGGCCCGCGGCGGCGCGCGGCGGAGCCGCGGCTGCCGGCGGCCCAGCGCGGCGGCGCGCGGCGGAGCCGCGGCGGCCGGCCGCCCAGCGCGGCGGCCCGCGGCGGAGCCGCGGTGGCGCGCGGCGGAGCGCCGCCGGCCAGGGCGGGCCGGCGGCGGCGGCCGGTCCAGGCCGGCCGGACCGGCCGGTCGGGGCCGGTCCGGCCTTTTGTCGCATACGGGGGTCTTTAAACCCCCGTATCTTGCACCTCGGGAGTCGGATTCGCGTGCCGTTTGCGGCGACGTGACCCTGACGACAAGGCGAACCCTCCGGTATGGGTTCGAGGGTTTATAGGTTCGGGATCGTGGCCCGGAAGCGAGAAACGTCGTATAAAATAATATTATTTTATTATTTTACGACTTCGGGCCGTTGTAACTTCTACCCGGAGCGTCCGATTGACGTGCCGTCAGTGGCGTTGAGACCCTGATGGTACGACGGACTTTTTGAGATGGTTTCCGGGTGTTGGGTCTGCGAACGGGGTGCGGGCCCCACGAGGCCGTGTTTTGGCGTTTGCGGAGAAACGCAGCTTTTGCACCAGGAGTCCGATTTTGGCAGATGAATAGTCGATCCTGTGTGTTTTTCCGAGAGGATCGCAATGGTGCGATCCGTTCGATGAGTTTCGGAATCCAGGCGTGGGCCCCACCCGAGCCGGCCTTCGGTGAATAGTACCTTTTTCACGGGGTGTCCGTTTTGGGCGAGTGAGTAGTCGATTCCGCCTGTTTTTCCGAGGGGATCATCGTGGTATGGTCCGCTCGATGGGTTTCGGGATCGTTGTGTGGGCCCCGCACGAGCTAGCTACGGTGAATAGTGCCTTTTTCACCGGTGCTCCGTTTCGGGCGAGTAAGCAGCCTATCCTGCGAGTTTTTCCGCGTGGAACGCGATGGTGGCTTCGGTTTTGGCCTAGGAGGTGCGCAGTGTGGCGTTGTGGCGGGTCGCTCGGGTTAGCGACGTTTGGACCAGCAGTGGTTGAGGGTTCTCCCTTGGTTCGTTCCCACGAGGGTTCGTGTGGCATCACAACCTTCGTGTGGGTTTGTGATCCTCTCGTTGGGATGTTTAAACTGTTAGAGTTGTGGTATCCCTCCGGTGGCCCCGAAGTGGATCCTCTAGCATCTTTACCCTAGATCGGGTTCTTGGTATCGCTGTGACCACCTATTTCACGCGCAGCGATCCCCTATCTAGCAGGTTAATCCCGTAGGGTTTGTGGCATCATCGGAAATATGATCCCCTACGTGGTGGGTCGTGCACAGTAGGGTTGTGGCATCGTTGGTTATACGATCCCCTACTCAGCGCTTGATGTCGGTAGGGTTGCGGTATCGTTGGTTATGCGATCCCCTACTCAGCGCGTGGTTTCGGTAGGGTTGCGGCATCGTTGGTTCGATCCCCTACATCGCGAGTTATACCAGATAGGGTTCCGGTATCATCGTGACCATCTTTATATGGACGATGATCCTCTATCTGAGTGTGGAGCTTCTGTCGAGCGACAGATCGGGTTGTGGCATCCCCCAGCGGATCCTGGGTGTGATCCCCTATCTGTGATAACTACGTATGCCAGATCGGGTCGTGGTATCCCCCAGCGGACCCTGGGAGTGATTCCCTATCTGTGAGCTACGTATACCGGAGTGGGTCTTGGTATCCCCTAGCGGACCCTAGCGGCGATCCCCTATCCGAGGAGTTTGGTGGTTATGATGTTTCAGCGATGTTTCCTCAGTGATGCTATCCGATGAGCGTGGTCTCACGGGTGAGCGTCTGAGATGTTTGCGAGTATCCCGATGGAGTGTATCTCTCGGATGAGTGTCATCTGGTATGACAGTGTTCGTGGTGTACTCTCCTGGTTGGGACAGTTGCTGGTGATGAGGTCGGTACCTCTTGTGGCTTTGTGGCGTGAGCTGTGAATATCTGGATTGTTCAAGGTGTATGTATGGGCATACACCTGAGCTGAGCTGAGCTGACTAGTTGTGTTTAGCCGAGGATGGTCACGGGATGGAGTTTCTCTCTCGTCTGGGTTCCCTCTGGCTGGGTTGAGCGGACTGTTGCCTTCAGTTGCTCCCTTGGGTTTTGGGTTTTTGGGGTGCCTACTGAGTATGTTTATACTCACCCCTGCACGGGCTTTGCCCGCACATGTTTGTGTCTTGTGCAGACCACAGGCCTTTTGACGGAGTCCCAGGAGGACCCGGAGCAGGCGGAGCTTTGTGAGCGAGTTGACCGGGGTCTTTACCGGAGCTGTGCCGAGCGAGATTTCCGGCGTGTGTTTGTGGCAGCGTTCCCCTTCTTCAGAGCAGGTTGGACGCGCTTTGTAGTTTCCTTTTGGTGGGCCCTGTTTTGCCCTTGTACTTTTGCTGTTGCACTCTGGTTTGGGATAGATTGTATGCATGCATTTACTTTTCAGTTTCTATATCTCTGCACTGTTGCATGGAGGTGTTTGTGGGTGCGTGTGTACAGGTACCTTAGGCTAATGCCTCCCATGTGTGTGATAGCCTACTCGGCGCTAGTCGCCAGCCCCTGGCCTATTGGAGGCGGGCTTGGGGAGTCACGGCTCGAGCCCCGTTGGGTCGGGTCGTGACAGGATATATTTAATAATCATTTTTGATATTTAAAAATTGGTTATATATAACTTTTCCCAACCATAATATCCACAAGAAAGAGACCTTCTACCCTGTTGTGGAGAGAAAGCTCCGCCATAGAGGAGGGACAACCCCAACAGCAGCATGGATGCATGGGTGAGTCTACCGGAAGAGAATAACGAGGGAATACCTCCTTTAATGAGAAAACTCATCTAAGTGCATGGTCATGGTACTTCAGGGGATGGAATAACCAATGATAATTGGTGATGGGTGAGTATATGCTGGTGTTTATCCCATTATTTGATGAAACATCCGTCTAAAGGGAGTTATTTTTATAAAAAGAAGCACTCAAATTTGTATAAGATTTATGTGGGATCAAGAGTTATGGGTACTATTCAACGATGTTAAAATAGACATTTATATCATAGGTCATCTGATCATATTTATATAATCAATTATATTGAATTGAGTATCATATTCTATAACATTCTATCTTTAAATTCCCATTGTCTTCTTCCTCTTCCCATTTTTTGTGAAAGATCTCCCCTTTATGTGTGACTAACATATTATAGCTCTATAATATCTCCTACCACAATTATTTACTCCCTGATGTGACAAGTCTTGGGAAAACAATGAAATAAACAAGAGGTTATACCATTTTAAAGATCCATCATCCCCAATGATCATGAACATTGATTTCAATGTAAAAGATATTTCTTTTTTAAGTATTAATTCAAGAGGAATCATGGCGATGAAAATAAAAAAAATCATGTAAAAATTAATAACTGTAAGAATATTTCTCTATTTATATTTTCTAATGAGTATACAATTTTCAATAAAGATGTTATATATATATTTAAACAAAACAAATATTTTTAACATAATATTTTTATCAATTCTTTTTAATCCCTCAATATCATCACTTTCTCATAGGATAAGACCAAACACAGAAGATGAGATAAACATGTAATTATAACTACAACTCAAAATTTAATTTTCATTTATATCTTCTTCCTCATACCAAAAAACTCATATCCCAATAATTTCATAAAATAATTGGTTCCCCTTCATATATTCCATGGTTGTTTCTTCTTGATAATACATTCCTCATGAATTAATCATGAATAATAATCCCATATTTTTGCATTGTCAAATTTTATATAATAGAATTATTATTTATCTATTGAAAACCCAAAATCCCCCCCTAGTTCACATTATCTATCTTTTTTAATACTTTTAACAACTGATAGTAGAGGAAATATAATTTCATTTTTTTCCTACTATGGTAACGATGATTTAATATCCAATATATATTTTATAAGGGAAAATACTATTTTAAAATTTTATTTTAATATATTGATATCATTATTCAAAGTATTCAATTATTTTTTAATTGTAATTAAAATTGTAAACTTATATTTTATAATAAATAAAATTTTTAATAGATTTTGGTTTTCATTTCCTAAAACCCCTATGTTTTTATTCAATGGATGATTTAAATCTTCTAATGGATATTATTATTTTTTAAATTTACATGAAATATTTATCTTAAAAAAATTAATTATTTAGGAGTAAAATTATTATTTCTGAAAGTCATTTTCTAAGAAAAGTCTCTTTAATTATTCTTATGTATAAGTTCAAGTGGATTTCGTAGTTATATTTTATTTGTATCATAGTTCATTTTAAATATATGAATTTTAATCAAGTTTATTGATATGTTCATACTCTATTATTATCATTGGAATTCCATAATATTTATGAAAATAATTTTATTATGTTTTATTCCATCATTACATCGATTATCATAAGTATTACTTGTAAAATATATATTTCACTATCTGACTATGGGTTGTTTCATAACAATAATTTTTTGTAATGATTATGTGAAATACTATTATTTTCCCTTGAAATTAATTTATGAAAATATTTAATGGATGTTTAGTGAAAATAAAATTTGTAAATTAAACCATACAATTTATTTATATAATCCATTGTATGTGGGTATCGAATGTAAAGACAATGAATATGGGTTGAACCCATGTACTCTAATTGGTCATTTCCTTAAAGTTGATACTTCTAATAGCCTCTACAATTTATTAAATGTTTCCAAGGACTATTTCTTTCCAAAATTATTTATTATTTTCAAATAAAACATTTAAATATTTTAAGATAAAGCCTAGTACATAATTCAGAGGTTATTATTATTTGAAATGAAATGGATTTCCAATGTATAATGTTTTTTAAATTCTTTGGATATAATTTTAAATTATTTTTATTCAAACCCGTAGTTATTTTTTTTGGAAAAATAATTTATTATATATAATATTTTAAATTTTATCTAAGGATACATATTTGAAATTAATATTTTTATTGTATTTATAAAAGTATTTTAACATCGGTTTTAAAACCCCATACTAGGAAATTTTATTTTCACCCTATATTATAAAATGAGTTTCATATGGTCATTACATATCCCAATTGTGTTGGATTTTTTTAATCGTATAGAGTAATTTTTAGAAGATGTTTTTTTTATAATATTTGTCTATTACTCTAATATGTTGTATGCTTTTTGATAATATTGAAAACCCGAAACTGAAATGTTGCATAGTTATGAAAATGAATATTTATTTAATTTAATTTTTTCTAAAAAAATATACGACATGTTTCATGTACTGGCTATGGGAGTACGAGGCTCAGGATATATCAATTATGGGATTATGATAACCTCACTTCGGTGGAAATTCTAGAAATATGCCTATGTATGTGGTGACATCTCTGTGTTTTTGTAAATTACTATGTATGTTATTTTCCAAGAAATTACTTCACTTTATAGATATTTCATGTGGATACAGACACTAGAATAGATGTACATATGGGCTATATTCTAAACTAAGATGGATTGGGTAATCTGTAAATAGTTACATTGTGTATGAAAAATAGGCATAACTACCCAAAATGTTTTACACTCTCAAGTGTTATGTATTAGTTAATCATATTTTATTTACATGTCATTATTAAGGATTTATTTCCTAGTTTTTTTAATGAATTAGGTTAATATGTAATATATCCAAACTCATAATAACATAGGTTGAACATATGATGATGTAAGTTAGGCGATGTATTATATATGTTGCACTATGGGTGACATAGATTGAACTAAAAGTTCGATATGCTAACAAGGATGATAAAAAACATCTTGTAAGATCAACAAATCATGGGAAAACAACACTACTCCTACAACCACTAGTTGGTCATGAATATAATTGGAATAGGGGAAAATTATTGTATAGTTAAATGTTTTGGATGTATTGTTGGATTCTAATTTTATCCACCATTATATATTAACTATGTTATTAATGAGTATTTATTCACTCTAAAATGATTTTTTTATTGAATAATACATATACTAGAAATATTATTTTATCCCAATTTTATTTTAGGAAAATATGAATATCATTTTTCTTTCCTTCGATGGAATTTATTTTATTCTAGTATTTGATTAATTATTTCTTCATATAATCCATATTTAATGAATCATAGCTAAAATAACCATATCATCTTCATTTATTAAAATTATATAATGAAGGATAAAATGACCATCTACCACAATATATAAATATTGATGTGTTTATAATTGAAGAATACAACAATATATCACATTCATCATTATAAATAATTTTCTAACTGTGTTATATTGTCCATAATGTCACTAGGTATGTTAAAATCATTATTCTAATGGTGAAAAAAATCACCATACACCACCATTAATGCAATAGAACATAATATTGATAAATAAAATAGGATGCCTCCATGTCAGCACATGTTTGGGAGATGTTCATGAAATATATTTGATTACCTAAAACAAATTATCTCATATAGTGTGTATGGGAAATATTTCAGGTTTGGACATCCTTGTTTGGGAATAAAAATTGACACATAAAAAGAACATGAAGGGGAGTTTATCCCCCAAAAAATGTCAAATATGATTCCTTCAGGGAGTGGGTATTATTGGGAGTCATTCAACATGAAGGAAATGATATAGTGGTTTTTTTGTAGATGGTGATGTATGAGAGGGATATTTTTGAATGGGAAAATGCCAGTGTTGTGGATACAGATACTCCTATGAGGAATGGAACGGGACTAAACATTGTTTCCAAAAAATCATTGTGAGTATGATGATCAATATTCATCAACTCCATCATTATCCCTCCACCTCCCTTCGATTCCACCATTTTGAAGTGTCACAGGGCATGAGAGATAGATGTTTAAGGTATGTTCTATTATATTCAATTGTATGTTTACTAATTAAAAAAATTGTTATTTAAATTTCATACAAACCATTGATAACATTTATTTATAAGTCTTATTATGGAGTCTTGAAAAAAATTATACAAATCCTCTAACTAAACATATATAGGTATTTTTCTAAATTTTATAAAGAATATTACTATTGAATGTTTCCTACACATGAGTTTATCAGGCTTACCTATGTTTTTAATGTTTTTATGCTCATGAATTTATTCATTATAAAGACCAATAAATAAATTTTTTGTAATTTAATAATTAAAATTTAAAAGAAAAATTATATTTATGGTGGTCAAATGTAACAACCAAATATTTTAATATATTATTTCAATTAATTATGGTAATTTTATTAATATTTTTCTCCTTGTACAACACCAAACTAAATAGAAAACATGATATATTTTGTAAAAATATAAGGATTGTATATTCCTATAAATACTTTTCCTATTTAATTATTATGAGTTAATATCAGAAGTCCTTTTTTAAAAAATATACAAGAAACAAAGAAAAAATACTTTTACTATTAGAAAAAATCAATTGGTAAAGCTAAAATGACTAATACCATCATTTTATATAAATAATTGAATTTTTTAAAAATAATTATATGATATGTATTTATAATTTGAGTAGCTTGTGATTAATGATGATAAAAAACATTTGATATTAATAATTGGTTAATAAAAATTTAATGAATAAATAATTTATATATGATTAACAATGGTTAATATTAAAAAACTATTATTTTTATATAATATTTTTACAGTATCTCTCTAATTTTTTAAAATAAACAATTATGTAATTTGAAATTTTAAATTGAAATAATTAACCGTATTTTTAGATTCTTCATAATATTGTTTTATTTGGATGAATATTTATGATTTTTCTAAAAATAATAATTTAATGATGAATATTGCAAAATCCAATTTTTCTAAATAACAATTTCATAATGTTGGTCTTAATTTAAAACCCTCATTTTTTATATTTTGAAAAGTATTAATTTTTTCTATAAAATCCAAATAAATTATGATTTTTTAATTTCAAATAAATTTTTATCATTAAAAAATAAAATAAATTAAATTGATTTAGGAATAGTAATAATTGGTAATAAATTAGCTAATAAGAACAAATTTTTTTTGAATAAATATTATTTCATCTATGCTAAAACGATATACTTTAGTAGAAGAAAAAATGATGAATATAATAATTAAATGGGTAAAGGGATTCAAAAAAGATAAAAACATGTCTATAAATTAATGTATGTGATTTTTGTCTACCTTTTATCATCTCTAAATGAATTTTTTCCTCATTTTTTATCCAATTGATATGTTCCACTTTTATATTATGTCAAAAAGATTACAAAAATTTCATTCTCAACACTTATAAAAGGGACCTCTCACAACCCCTTCAAGTAAATAAAAAAAATTATACTTCCTCCTGAAATGATACCATTATTCCTCCCCCTATAATCCTCTATCACACATTCATCTTCTAGTCACAAGAGATTAACATATTCCCTCCATTCCAATGGGGTCTTCCATGGAGAACTCAAAGTGATTCATGTGACTCATCCCATTTAAAAAAATCTTCTTTATTTTCTATATTTCATTTCAAATATTATTTTCAAATAACCATGTAGTAAAGAATTTATTTGTTTTTTATAAAATTTTATTATTCATTCTGGATAATCATTAATAACATTTTTTCCTTTTATATTATGAAAAATGAAATTATAATTCCTGGGATATCTAGATTACCACCTCCCTAAAAGAGTGATTGTTTTCCCATCACCGATATTAAATGTTGGTTTGAAATTATAATTTAAAAAATAATAAATATATTTCCAAATAAATTTTTATACAGAAACAATAAACCATATTACTCATTTATCTCTTTCTATGTAAAATGAAATCACTAACTGTGAATATGTATGTTTAATTTTATTTTTTCATTTCATCACCACATTACATGGATTGTCATGAATATTGGATTAGAGAAACATTTTATGTCTATGATATTATAAATTTTCATGTAAGTTAAATATAATAACCTATTAATGATATAATCAACAAACCATTATGATTTATAAAATCATTTAAATGGAAAAACTAATTAGATAATGATATCTTCGTATATTTAATTGAATAATATAAATTATATTTGACATATAATTAATTAAAATTTAGATATATCACACTAAAATTCAAAATAAAATATATCATTGTGTATATATTATAATTATATTACAACTAAACCACCACATAATCGCCTATTATTCTTGTTCGGTATGGGTTTGGGTTTCTTTAGACAACTAATTATTTTAAAACCTATATTTTTTTTTAAAATAAAATTATTTAATAAGATAAAAAAATTGGTGTTAAATTTAGGATTATAGTATTAACTAACTTATAATTTAATTCAATAGTTAACTATAAATTATAATATAATATAGAAACTAAATGAATATAAACAAAATGATTTTATTAAAGTTTATTTTCGTGGGAAAAAGATGAATTATATTAATAAGTTCAGTTAAATACATCTATTGAATTATATTAATTATTTTTATATGTTTTATATTCAAAAAATATATTTTATATATTCTTCCATTTTTTATATGCATAATATGAGAAAAGACCCAATATTACACATAAAACCAATATTTTTTTATGAAAGAAGTTGTACAACCCTTTAATGAAGAACATGTTTTTAATATATATTTTCGAACATTTATATATGTAATATTTCAAAAGAAAATTTATCTCTTATATATAAGAATAAAAATGGGTTTAAGGTAAACAATTAGTATTTTTTTGTGATGTTTAGTTTATATTGAATTGTGAGAAATACTTAATTTTATTTCAAAACTGATTTTTCATCTACTTTATTTATAATATTTAATTAAATTGTAAACTGATTTCAAGTTTTTTTAGATCATATTATTATCAATAAACCCAATTTATGTAATTGGAATAAATTTCTCTTTGAAATTTAATATAATAACACAGAAAACCTGTGAATATTGTTAAATTAGAAACTTTCATAGTTTACCTGACTACAGGATTAAATTTAAATTAATATATACTACTTTTGTAATTAGAAGTGGTAAAAATGGATTTAACATATATAATAAGAATAATTTATAATTTATAATGAGGTAAACTTATTTTTTACCACAAATATTTTTGTGAGTAATTAAAATTAATTACACTAATTAAAGTAATATTAAGCCTACCTTTGGACCAAACCTTAATCTTACCAGGCTAGATGACATATAAACATGTCCAAAAGCCATTATATAGCCATATTTTTACCCCCAGTATAATTTTTATCTACTTTGGACCATTATTAGTTTGAAATTACTTTAAAACATGGGTGAAATTCCCATTCCCATAATATACAAGGATATCACTCCTCATCTGTTGTAAAAGGCCCCCTATCCTGTCACTTCCCTACTCCTCTCAACCCACAATTTCTTGAACACAATATGAAAAAAAACATTCAATAATAAATAAAATATTCCCTGAGGCCTCTCTTTTGTCATAAATCCTTCCATGTCATCCATTTGGTGAAAACTATAAAGATTTACCCGATTTAGAGGCAACAACCGCCCTCAAGCTCCTTTCATTTATTTGCATTCTCCACCCCTTCAACTCTACATATTACATTCATATAAAAAATATTATCCTCTATATAATTATATCTTTATGCTAATTTTTTTACCTACACTTACGCACACTTCCATCTAATGTGTAATGAACATACTGTTTACGTGTACGGCGACCTACCACCACAACAAACAATGATTATTCATTTCTCATCAGCCACCTCTCATTGTGGAAATTTTTACTTTTAAATATGCTATGTTTTATATGTATCATATATTTAATATTATTTTATACTTCTATAATAAATTACTTTATACTTTCTATTTGGTGTAAATACAATAATTTCGTTTGAGGAAGTGTGGACTACCCTCACCCAATACGATGTTATTCGTCCACACACTATAGAGAATATATTAAGGATGTGTTTAGTAAAATTATATGACATATATAAAATAATAATTATACTATAATGATATTTTAAATATATACATATATTTCATTTACTTTATTTCATTCAATATAATAGAAAATCGAAAACAACATTCATTCATACATAGAAAAACTATCTCCATGAAAATTGTGTTCCATTTTATACATCAATATTATATTAATTATTATAATATAAATAATCTCAATATACAATATATTTATATCATTTTCAAAATTCTATAAACCGTGATAAACGTATAATTTCTAATAATATAAAAAATTAGGATGCATGTGAAAATTAGAGGGAATATTATCCAAAGTAAAACCTTTACATAGAATTGTTAACAAGTAGGCAATATAAAGACATAATCAAATAATATATGGTGTTAGATATATGAATTTTGTTCTGTGATAGATTTATAATAAAATTATACTTATGATAAATTACTTTTTCACAAGTAAAACTAGAGTCAAGACATATGGTAAGAGAATTCTATCTCACTTTTTATTTCTGTGAGATACATGCATTATTCACCAACTATTACTTCTGAGTGGTGTATAATGGCTAGGGATTAATTTTATTATTATTATACATAAATTAATTAATATTTATGTATCCATTTTAGGATATTTATTTCATGGGGTTTATGTTGTAAAAGTTAACAAATCGATAAAGTAAATTTTTCTCAATTTTCCTGTTTTGAGACACATGACATGTTATGCACCTATATTTTTTCAAAAGGTGTATATACAAAATTTTAAATTTTATATCATCAATATCCTAATTTTTATGATATTTTACAATTCATATAATTTCCATTTCGTAAATGTGGATTATGGTTGAATGTTACCAATTGGTAAGAGTTTATTCAATAAATATCAAAACACTTTAGTATTGGTGATGAATATGTTTCCATTAATGAAATATAATGAACCATCTTACAAGACAATCATTA
The DNA here is from genome assembly GCA_963277665.1 of Viscum album. Taxonomy (NCBI): domain Eukaryota; kingdom Viridiplantae; phylum Streptophyta; class Magnoliopsida; order Santalales; family Viscaceae; genus Viscum; species Viscum album. The sequence continues at coordinate 706,627,296 of OY728155.1, forward strand.
TTTCATTATCATCATGTTATTCATGATGTTTTCATATACTGGTACAATTTTTCAACTCTTTGGTTCATATGTATTTGAATTATATTTTTTAAGAATACTTGACTTTAACCTCTCTATGGTAGAAAATATGTGTTCTTTCCATCCATGTTTTCTAAAAACATTTTCATGATTTATTTATATTTTTTATGTATTTTAAAAGAAAATGTTTTCAAAATAATTACATGTTTATTTTATAATTTTTCAATGAAAATGGTTTTCGAAACATTTTCAATCGTTCTTTATAATATTTCAAATTGTTATTAATGAAATAGTTTTCATAATTTTTTCAAGAAGTGTTTCTCTGTTTTTAGTGTATTTTCAAGGAAATTGTTTTTCAAATGGTTTTCAATGTTATTTAATATATTTTCATGGGAAATGGATTTAAAAATTATTTTAATATTTCATTATATGTTTTCTATATGTTTTCAATGTAATAATTTTTAAAATGGTTTCAATAATTCTTTATATATTTTCAAATTGTTTTCAAAGAAAATGGTTTCAATAGGTTTTCAATATTATTTTATAATTTTTCAAGTAAATTTTTTTTCCAAATTATTTAATGCCTTATTTCTATTTTTTTAATGTATTTTAAAAAAATTGTTTTAAAAATGGTTTATATTTAAAAATAAATTTTCAATGTAGAAAGGATATTTTACAAGATAATTTCATAATGATTTATCAAAATTATTTTACATCCAAAAATACATCAACTGATGTTACTCATGACTTTCAGGGAAATAAACCGAAGGTTACATTCAAATTCATTTACATATTGATTATTTTTTCCTGGAATGATGCTTATGAAAACTTGTTTCTCCATCATGAGTAATATATTTAAAAAACATGTTCCTCTTCCATGGGTTATTTTCATAAAAAAACTCATTTCTCTTTAATGGATTATGTAATGATAAATTCTTATGAATACTACTTACTTTAATGGTTTATTATTAGATAAAATGATTATGAAACATTTAAATTTTCTATAGGTTATGATATGATTAAATGTTTATATCTCCCATTTCTTTTCAAGGGTTATGATATAATCTATTTTCATGGGTAATGATGTATTGAATTTTTTGTTATATTGTGGAACAAGTTTATATGACATAATTATGATTGGTGTAGGACTAATATCTTTTACCAATACATTGGGTAATAGAAAAGATTTATATGATATCAATGGGTACATAGGTTGTGTCCCAATCCCTAAAATAATAAGTGTCCTGGGTTATTTCCCAAGAATTTAAGTAATAGGGGACACAGGTTATGTCCCAAGACCTAAAATATTATGGTATATGGGTGGTATCCTAATACTAAAAGTAAGTGGGTATACGGTTTGTATCCTAATGAATAAATAAATTAGGTGCATGTTTCATTGCCTAATCCTAACATGTTTTTAAATTCCTGGTAGGTTTCCTTGAAAAAATATATATATTTATGTGTATGCCACAAATCCCTTATCTTATTCCTATGTTATGCTTTCATGGATTTTATTTTTATTTTTTTATGATTTGTGTATTATGATATTCCATGCCTTGTGACATGATTCATGTTGGAGATATTTTATTTGCAATGTGTAATCTTAAAATGTTATGATCATTTTATCAAACCCATATCCCAATGTTTATGCTTACATGTCTCCCTTGTTTACCCTAACTGAGAATTTGAGATCATCCCTTTTTGGGATTCTTTCCCCAGTTCATGTGGATATGTATTATGTATTATGTACTAAAGAAGGATTACAGTCATGAAGAACCTAGTGGGGGATAACATAGCTCTATTATGCACATGTGTTTATGTTTCCATGTTTCCAAAGGCCCTAACGTCATATGGTATTTGGGTGTCTATTTTTTTGATATTTTATGTGTTCCCAATAATTTATGTAATGTATATGTAAATTATGTTTGGGTTTTTATAGTTTCTATCATAAAAATATTTTAGGTAACCTTTGGAATGAAAGTTGAGAAACCCATAGTGAGAACTATAATGACATGAATAGTTATAATCCTACGGATAAAGAAATGTATAGGAAAATGTTATAGAATTTTGGTAAAGGATATAGTATGTTGTTTACTAGAAATACATCCTTATTTGGGAACTATAAGTGGATGTTTCTCTGTCATAATTTTACCTAGGAGAAAGAACTCCAATAAGTTGTTCTACTGCAGACTCGAGGTAAACTAGTACCCAACAACATTCCCTTACATCACACATTGTTTAACACTATTGAGGGATATGCTTTGGGAATTTACAACCTCATCAGGTACAATATTGAATTATTTAAATGTATGTTTCTTATTAATAACCTCATATATACCTAAAATTTCATAGATTATGGAATTTGTCATGATTTATACATCCTATAAGCAATTTTTCAGGATTATATTGTTTTGTTCTATGCTTTTTGATTCACACCCTATGCTTTCTGGTTTTATTCTATGGATTGAAATTGAATGGAATTGGTTAAAATTTAATTTTTAATAATTGGAATGTTTGGGAATTGGGAAAATAGATTTACCAAGTGTATATATAATTAATATAATTAGAAGGTCGTATGAGTATTGCTTATACTTATTAAGATATAGAGGCCGCAAAAGACATGTGAACGGTATGTGATGTTCTTACAGTATTAATTACATTAAACATATGATGCATGATTTGATTGAGATTGAAGGACCTTAATAAATGATTTATATTTCATATTATAGGAAGGAGGTATTAAGGAATAAGTTGAAGAATTATATGTAATGGGTCAAGAATAAAGTTGGATGGATGAATTATTTCTGATTTGAAATTAAATTGTTATATTATGTGAACCTTGAAATATATAAGTATTTTTTGTTTCTGTTTACATAAATGATTGAAAATGATATGTTGAATGGAAATTTTAAATTCAAAAAGTGATATTTTTATTAAGGTAAGGTAACCCTTTACATGATCATGTTGTTGTAAAATTATGTTTATCATGGATAAAGAGATATTTTATTTGGTTAAGTAAACTATATAGCACTTATTACAATGGAATTGATTATTGAAAAACTATAATATGTCATCAAGGATGAATTTTACAAATTATTGGATTTCATTAATGTATCAAGTAGTCATTGGAGTAAGGAATAATTCATGTTTTACAAGATTATTTCTAGTAATTCGTGTTATTACAATGTTTCAATGGAATATACGAAGAGGATATTCACATGTTTGGAATGTGACAACCAAGATAAACTTTGTGATATAGGGGTGACCAATGTTAATCTAATTTGATTTCATTATTTCTAATGATTATTATTTTCATCATTTAGATGGGTTATAAGTTATACCATATATGGAAACCTTATGTTAAACTTCATATTATGTCGGTCGGATTAATGTGTTATCTTAGAAAATAAGGATTTATGCATATTGGATAACTTGATCAAACTAATTATTGTTGATTATAACTAAAGAAAAATTTCATGGAATATAATGGATCTAATTATCTGTTAGTAATTTAGGAATGAAAAATTTTCCTTCATTTTTTGATAAAGAGGTGATGTGGATCAAGGAACAAAAAGGGTGATGTTGTCTTAAAAACACGATTTTATATATTTTTCTGAAAATTATTCTTCTTTTGGAAAATTATCTAGAAATAAAATTTCAATGTAATAGCTTAATTTTTTTCGATGCTATGGAATTTTAAATATTCATAGATTGATTCCTTTTATGGAATAATATTTTTTTAATAATTAACTATTTTTTTATTGATGCACACAATCACTCTATATGAATATTTATGCTTTTTTTATGTTTCCACTTCCCACCAATGTCATCATATATGGAAGCCTAGTTATTTGATATATTGGGTGAGTGTTATTTTTCTAACATTACTTTTCATAAGTTATATTTTAGTGTTCATTTTTAAGATGTGGGTTTCTATGAAATTAACATTAAAGTATTAAACCATTCATAACAAAGATAAATTTTGAGGGCGAAATCCAATTTAAGGTGGGTATAATGTAACACCACAATATTTTGGGGTTTATTTTTTTCTACATAATATACTATTTTTGAAATTTTTTATTTACTAAACACTAAAAATAGTTTATCTAATATAAAATCTCTATGTATGGATTTTATTATACCCAATATCAAGTTAATTCTATACCACACAGAACAAAAGAATTATCTTCCTCTACACAGAACACCGAGGTTAGCTTCTGTTACATGGATGACCAACTATCCTATATGGCTTGTCTAAAATGCAAGACCATTTGTTACCAAACAATAATTAATTATTAAAATATTATAATTTAAAAAATATATAGCATAGTCATTATTTTAACCATTATAGTACAATATTAATTATAGTTCAATTCTTTGGTTACCAATTAATTAGCATATAATATAGAAACCAAATTAATATAAATTGAATTATTTTATAAAATACTATTTTCATGTGAAAAAATATTATTTATCTCAATAAGTTAAATTATTTTCTACTAGTGAATGATAGAAATTTAATTTAGATGTTATAATTTTAAAAAAAATATATTTTTTATATTCATCCAAATTATTTAATATGCATAAGAAGATAATAGACCCAATATTACCCATAAAAATATATTTTTTTTATAAAATAATTTTTACTACCTTTGAAGAGAGAATATATTTTAAATATAAATTTTGAAAATTTTATAAATATAATAAATCAAAATAAACTTAATATTTTAAAGGGAAACCTAAAATTTCGTTTGTAGTAGTATTTTTGTATTTCTCTATGAGGTTTCATTTTTTAATGAGTAGGGAAAAATAATGAATTTTATATCAAAAGTGATTTTTCATATAAATTATTTTTAAGGATTAATTAAATTTTAAATTTGTTTTAAAGATTAATTTGATAACATTTTAATCAATCAACATGATTTGGTACATTGAAATCATTTTCACTTTCAAATTTATGATAAAAACACAATAATCTTTTGAATGTTTTTACTTTAAAAACTAGCATAGTAAACTCAACTGTAGGATTAAATGTGAATTAGTATATGGAACTTATGTGATTTTAAATTAAAAAAATTTATTCCCTAATTGGAATCCAAAATATTTATTATTTCTAATAAAGAAAATATATTTTTTTACAAAAAATATTATTAAAATTAATTAATATTAGTTACATCGATTAAGGTTAAATTACGATTAATTAAATACTAAAAATTAATATTCGGGGCCTAAACGACTATAAACATGTCAAAAATACATATTTATACCCTATAATAACATTTACTTATATTTTAAATTGTTGTATTCACCTACCATTGGAAACATTTGGGTGGAAATCCCTTTCCCAAAATTTAAATTATTATCACGGCTCCCCTGTATAAAAAGGCTTCCTCTCCAACCACTTCCTCACATCTCTTAAGCCACCATGGATCAAAATAGATATTACCAAATATCTTATCAAAATACCTACCATACTATTTGAATCCTCATATTGTTCATAAATCTTTCTAGGTAATCCCTTTCGTGAAAACCAAAAGGATTAACTTATTTAAGAGGTAGCACCTTCACTCAAGCTCATTTCAATTATTTTATTTCTCCACACCCTAAACTCCCATTAATATAGTATTTTAAAAAATAACCAGTATCCTAAATATGCTAATATTTTTTTATCATACGGGTTCAACCTAAACTCACACACACATCTATCTAATTTGTGACAAACATATTGTCTATGTGTATGTTGAACTATCACATCAAAAAACAATGATAATTATTTTTTCCTATTCAATTTCTCAAGGAATAAATTATGATATGTTATATATTATATTTATTATTTCATTAATATTATTAAATCCTTCTAAACACATATCATTATACTTTTCATTTGGTGAAAATATGATAATTTCTTTTGAGGAAGTGTATACTAGTACCCCTCAAAGAAATATGATACATTGACACACTACAAATAATATATTAAGGATGAGATTAGTTTACATATATGATGTATATGAAATAATAATTATACAATAATTATATTATATTAATATAAACAGATTTATATATTTTTCATATTCTTTCTATAAATCAATATGATAATAAAACGGAAACAACATTCATGTATACATACATCCTACAAACTATATGAAGTGTGTAATCCAATTCATACATCAATATTTTATAGATTATTATAATACAAATATACATAATATAAAAAATATTTATATCATGGGTTATATTTTGGAAATCATAAAATTATTATAAGAACCAAAGATATAAAAAATTAAGATGCATGTAAAAAACATTGTGAATATTACCCGAAGTGAAACTTTAACATAGAATTGTTAACAAGAGGGTAATATAAAGTCATAATAAAAAAAACATAGGGTATTAGATATACTAATATGGTTCTATTAGATATTTTTTATAATCATTTATATATTATACAATATTTTAGTAATATTACATTGACAGTCAAGACACAAGTTAATTGAATTTCATGTCACTTTTTATTTCTGTGAGATAGATGCTTTATTAATCATCCATTACTTTTAAGGGGAGTGTATAATACACATGGATTAATATTAGGATTATTAAAAATAAATGTATGATTATTTATATATCCATTTTCTGATATTTATTTAATGGATTTTATGTTTCAAAAATTACCAAATAGGTTGAGTAATTTTGTCTCAATTTTCCTTATTTGAGACACATGCCATTTTATGTACCTATATCTTTACACTAGGTGTATATATAGACATTAAAATGTTATATCATGAACCCCATAATTTTTTTATATTTTAAGCTTCACATGAATTCATTTTATTTAATGGGGAGTGTGTTTCAATGTTACAAAGTGGAAAGAGTATGTTGAAATAATCTCATCCCTTTTGGATATTATTTATTATTGTGCTTCCTTTGATGTAATATAATGATCCATCTCTCTAGAACACTAATTAGTTTTTTTATAATATGTTTATTCATGATATATTCATGTATTGGTACCATTTTTTCTACTCTTTGGTACATAAAATTGTTAATAAAGTGTTTTAAGATATCATAACTTTACCCTCTCTTTGGTCGAATGTTTATGTTCCTTCAATCAATTTTTTAAACAATTCATGATATATTTATAATTTTTTTGTATTTTAAAAAAAGAGGTGTTTATAAAAAATTATATTTTCATTTATAATTTTTCAAGGAAACAATTTTCAAAACATTTTGAAGCATTCATTGTATGATTTCAATGTGTTCTCCAAAAAATAGTTTTCAAAATATTTTCGACAATTATTTCAATGTATTATAAGTATTTTAAATGGAAAATGACTTCAAAAATTTTTCAATATAATTTTTAATTTTTCATAAAAAAATGTATTTCAGAACATTTTCAGGCTTTCTTTATAAGATATCAAAGTGTTTTCAATCAAATGAATTTTAAAATGTTTTCGTGGATAATTTATATGTTTATAAATTATTTTTAATGAAAAAGCTTTTAAATTTTTTAAAATATTATTTTATATGTTTTCAAGTAAAAATGTTTTCAAAATGGTTTCAAGCCTTATTTCTTGTTTTCATTGTATTTTCGATGAAAATGATTTTTAAAAAGTTTTATTTAAAAAAAAAATACATTTTCAAATAAGAAATGATATTTTACTCATGAAATATTTTAAATTATATCTCAAAATTATTTTCCATCATAGAGGACATTCTTTGATTTTACTCGTGCATTTTGTGGAAATGATTCAGTGGTTACATTCATATTCTTTTAGTGAATTATTTTTTTGTCATGGTATTTATGAAAACCCTTTTCCCTTTCACTGTATATATGTTTATGAAACCCATTTCTCATACACAGGTAATATGATAATAAAAACTATTTTCCTTCAATAGGTTATTCCATGATAAATTCTTATGAAACCCTATAACATTAATTGGTCATTATATGATAAAATGTTCGTGAAATATATATATTTTCTATAGGTTATCATATTATTATGTGTTTATGATACACAATTTATTTCAAGTGTTATGATATGGTCTCTTTTCAAGGTTCGCGAAATGACGAATGTATTATTATATTGTTGAATATGTATGGATGGATACATTGTGATATGGGTGGGACATAAATCTATTTCCTATATATTGGTTAATGATAAGATGTATATGATCACAAAGGGTACACAGGTTGTATCCCAAGCCCAAAAAATAAGAAGGTACATAGGTTATAGCACAAGCCTGAAAGTAAGAGGGTACACAGGTTGTAGCCCAAGGAAAAAAATTAAGGTTCATGGGTTGTATCCCAAGAGTAAAACTAATATGGTACATTGGTGGTAGCCCAAACCCAAAAACAAGATGGTACTTGGGTCTTATCCAAAGACTAATAGGTTATCAATGTCCTGGTAGGTATCCTTGACATATTATTTTCTATGTTCATTTTAATTCCATATATCCCATGTCTTATTCATATGTTATGATTTAACTGATTATGTTTGTCATTTATTTTTGATTCATGTCTTATTAAAATATAATATTTATTCCAAGATTCATGTTTATGAATTTTTATATATAAGATATGATATTATAATGTAATAATCACATTTTCTTACATATATGCCCTTGTATGTGTTTACATGTATCCCTTGTTAACCATTTCTGATAATTTGAGCTCATCCATTTTTATGTTTCCTTCCCCAAGTAATTAGTATAGATATTAAGTATGATGTGTATAATAATTATTCTAGTCATTAATAACCTAGTGTGAGAAAACATTGCTTCCTTATGTACCATTGTTTATGTTTCCATGTGTCCAAAGGAAATAAACTCATACGGTCTTTGTTCATCCCTGTGTATAACGTTGTAAGTATTTCGAAAGAGTTATTCAATGTCTATGTAAATTAAGAAAAGTTTGTTATATAAGATATGATATCATTAATTATAATATAATAATGGTATTTACTATCTAAATTAAAATCTCTATCTTTAAACGAGTTTTGATAAAAGGGTGACTCAAGACACATATATAACAGTATGTACTTTTTACCAGTGCATATAATTGATAACTATTAGAGAACTACATGGGTGGTTAGACCTCCTAAGTGGGATTAATACCACAAACCCTTGTGGTATCCCATTCCACATGATTCCCTTTGATGAAAATAAATGAATCGACCAATGTTCCCACATGAGAGTTCACATTGATTGGGTTAACCCCTATTCTATGTTACCCACTATAAGGAACCATCTTTTGACAAAACATATTCTAGTGTAATTAGTAAATAATTCATTTGAAATTATTTCAAAAATAAACATTTAGGTTTCAGGTTTTATATAATTTTGTCAAAAATCTTACATAAAAACCCCAAAACATAAAAATATGACACTTCTACTTGGTATTATTTTTTTCCATGATATCAAAATATAAAAATGAATCATGTTTTACTTTCATTAAAAATGTTAATGAATCTCAAAATTAGAGATTCTTTGTTGTTACCAATACATAGATCATTTGAAAAATATATTAAAAACATGGGATGAGAAAAACAATCTCAGTAAGGGATATAAAAGATATAGTAAAGAAACCCATTTGTTCATGAATATTTATAATGATTTTAATTTTTTAAATAATCTTTGGGATTAAACAATTAATTTTCTTAATCAAAAAATAAAATTTCAAACACAAATATTTACATTCAGAAATCAATGAGAAATACTTTATAAAATCAAAATCTCCGGATGTATTCTTTGAAAATATAATAAATATTTCATATGGTTATACCTTACACCATTAAGAGGTATCATATACCTTCTAATAAACATATGACCATCATATTACCTAGTGAATCTATAAGATTTCCTTAAAACAAATAGAAATAATAGATAATTCCTTTAGGTATCTTCAGACATCATTTTCAAAATCACTCTTACAAGTGGAATAAAAAATAGGGCCAACATTCATACCCAATGCATTGTATGGATATTATGGATGTTGTCAGGATTTTTTATAACGGAACCACATTTCCATTCTCTAAAATAAAACCACTTTTCATTGGTTTAAAATAAAAAAACATGTTATTACGAAAATTTAAAAATATATTTAAATAATAATAATTCATAAAGTCTTGAAATTTCAAACATTTTACAAGTAAAAAATATTATTTTCACCATTAAGAAAACATTTTTTCATATTCAAATATTCATTCATTATTTAAAAAGTTTTTAAAAATAATTGGAACAAAAGGAATATTTTTTATTGATGGAAACATGGATTATTATAAAGGAACTCCAATAGATAATAACTATAATTGAGGAGGGATAAAAAAATATCAGCATATACATTAAAATAGAATAATTATTTTTTCTTTTGAAAATAATGTCAACATTTTCAGTATAAAACATGTAAAAAGTATATTATATAAACATTAAAAAAGTAAAAACTTAAATAAAATGTAAGTTATAATTAATGTTTCTCCTTATAAATACCAAAATAGAGTTATTTTAAATATATGGAAATAGAATAAAATTGTTGGAAGATAATCATTAATTTTTTTTGACTAAATTTATATACCTTGAGCCAAGACTCATCGCGTATGTTCTTTTTCTTCCTCTTCATCACAATATTTTATAATGTATACACTATAATATTTATTTGCATGGTTTTAGGATCAAACCCTACCCTCTAATAAATTTTTAGGGAAATTATTAAGGTATTTAGTCAAGTATATTCTTAACCAAATGGGTTGTTAACTGTGCAGATAAGAGAAGAAGAGGTACCCCTTCATGAAAATAGCGGGGGATCACCCATGGAATTTGATAAAATATAAAAATAATATAAACTAATTTTAATTTTCAAGTGGATATAAATTCAAAACAATAAAATATTCAATTATTTTGAGTTAAAATCCACTAATTATATAAAATTATGGTAAATTTAGGTGATTTTTTCACCCATATCATATTATTTTAACCAGTGTTAACCCTTTTTCATAATTGGCACTTTATTAAAAAACATTACTATTAAGAAGTCATGAAAAATAATATAGAAGGAAAAATAAACCAAAAATGATCCATGGTTTTTATTTGCAGACATATCCTAGATGTTAAGCTGAATAAAGGGTTCTTTAGATTTTTAGGTCATTAAAATAAATTTAATTTATTACAAAAGAACATTAATGAAAATAACAGAACTATTGATTTAATTTGAATTTTAAAAATATCATAAAATAATTTATTTATAATATAATGATATCATACCTCTAAAATATTTTAGGATTATCTAAAAAATCATGGGACTCAATAATACATTTAAATCATATTAGATTTAACATTTTTTATTTCATTTATTTTATTTTTTATAAATTGAATAAATATTGTCTCAAAGTTACATGGAATTTAAGATAACTATTAAGTAAAAAAATATTAAATAATAAAAATGATAACTAAAAATAATGTATATTTAAAATTAATATTTATATCATAATATATCTTTTTTTTATCCCTATGTCATAATTTAAAATATAATAAAACAAAGAGAAATACATTTTTTACATTTCATTAAATAAAATATTATATAGGTAAAAATCATGTCTATATCGAAAAATGGTCATATATCTAGATTTCAGATGATATTTATAAAAATATAATCATCCAAAAAAAATTAATTTTTGTTTTAGGGCAACATTCTTGTATATGTAACATTATTTGCACCCATAATTAACCCATATTACCATTACTATGGTAAGAATATTCTCTTTGAATACTAAATATAATCACTAAAAATAAAACAAAATTATTTTAAAAAAATGACCATGATTAAAAATATGGAATCTATTTTTCATGATTAAAGAGACTAAAATGTAATAAATAATTATAAATTAAAGCTATAAAACATAATGAATTAAATTCATTCCATAGACTATAATAATATCATGTTTAATTAAAAGTAACTAACTATATTTTAAAAATAATGTAAAATATAATTTTACATTGTAATTTCTTAAAAATAAAACACATCTTCCAATAACAGATATTTTTATTTCAAAATTAAGAGGAAAAATTGTCTTTTTAAAAAAGTCCCAGATTATATCCTAAGTTAATTTTGAAGTGATAATTTAAAATAAGTTTTACAATATGATAAATTATAGTTTAAAAAATATCCAAATATTAAATATAATATTTCCTCATAAAATAAAATAAATCCTATTTTATTAGAAAAATTTTTTTCGATGAATAAAATGAATTTAATAAAAATATCAGTGATTATTTACTAAGTGTAGAGACTTAGGTTTTGTCATGTATGACTTTGTAACATTTTCAATTATATTCTTAATGCTAGTTGCTGAGTTGGAATTGGATTCTGTGTCCTAGAGAGCCTCTGCGTGATGATATTAAAAATATTAAATATATTTTATCACCTATGAACAATTTCTTTGAAAATATGAATAACTCTCGAGCAGAGTATCAATTAATAAATCTGAGACCACAGTTGAGTTCATTACGTTGTGTTAACCTGATAAATTACTTAATTTTTATCGGCCTTGGTTATTTTTCTATTGTTTAAGCATGTGTGGGGTGTTAAATGGAGGGTTATGGTTTTAATTAAAAAATAAATCCATTAACAGAAACATCTCAAGTTTAAAAAAGAAGACAATTTGTTTGGTAGTGTATATATTATGTCACATTGAACATAATAAAAAACCTAAATATTATTATGTTACCTTACAACCTATAAATAAAAATGGAGCGAATTAATAGTAATAATTTATATATGAAAATATTTTTTACACATTTATATAATTAATTCTTTTTTAAACAGTTATTTATAAATGAAAATAAAACCCTCTTTAATTAAAAATAAAATGTTTTTATTAAAAACTATTTAAATGAAAATAAGTGAAATAATGAATCACTACTTATGGATTTTATTAAATAAATATATATAAAATATAATAAATTTAATTATTAAAATTCATATTATATGTGTTTTATGAAATATATAAGAACAAACTCAATTTTTCAGATAAAAGAAGAGTTATTAAAAAAATATTGTTTTACCACCTTTTGATGGAGAACCCATTCTAAATCTATTTTTTGACATATTTAAATGTTATATTTTAAAAAATAAACATATTATTTATATTTGGGACAAAAAATTTATTTTTTAAGATATTTTGGTTAATTTTCTGATAAAATTCAAATTTTTAATGAATAGTGAAAATAATGCATTTTAATTAAAAACAGTTTTTTTGTCTAAGTTATTTATATTGATATAATATATTTTTAATTTGTTTTAAATTATAATTAGATTATTATTTTTTCATTTAATTCATTTTTTTCATTTTAAGTAATTTCACCATGAAATTAGATATAAACGCATGCCAATCTTTTGATGGGTTTTTACATTAAAAAACATGTTTTCTTGTTTTGATGTTAGGGAATATTTTTTAATTAATTAGTGAAATTTATGGGTTTTTATTTTGATAAAATACATTCCATATTTTTAATTAGTATGTTAAATTTATGTAAACATGTCCCTTTTATTTTTGGACATTATGAATAGTAACTTTATTACAAAAAAGTTTACCACCATTAATGGTAAATAAGGTAATTAATGGTGATAATAATATTATAATAATTCAAAAACACCCTAACACTTGTACTAATTTAATTTTATGTTTATATCCTGACCATGAGCATCCTTGTTTCTATTTGAGGACCATCTGGAGCCACATGGATGTGATTATGACACTTGTAAATATTTTATTTAAAATAATGACCAGGATGACATAATCAAGTCTCTCCTAACTAAAAATAAATTAATATGGGGGTATAAAAGTGATCCCTTATAATATAGATAGTAATTTGAATGCTAAAAATATTACCTATATATTGGTAATTAATTTATCATTTTTAGTAAATAAATAATCAATTTAAATGCTGACACAATGATGGTGTAGTAATTTCTTAATTAATGAAAGTATCAAATAAATGATATTATAAATATTATCATAAATATTATATGACATAATTTATTCCATACACGAATTTTATGGATATATTTGACATTTTTTTGATGATTTAAGGGACTTGGTTTGAAGGTATCTTGTTGTTATGATATCTGTTAAAAGTCGCCTAATGAATAGTGTCAAAATTGACACTATTGGTATTTTAAAATAAAAAATATCTTAGTAAATGATATTAAATTCCTAAAAATTTAATATTGAAAAAAATGTTTATGGTGATTCCAAATATATCATAAATGGAACTTTTGTGGGTCTTTTTTCATGTTATGGTAATTACATTAACCTACAAAGTAAAAATAACATAATATCATGGTAAGATTAAGAATTGTAAAATAAGAGCTAAACAAAAAGGATACGGATTAAAAATTTAAAAACAAGTCTAATTTTAATTGGATGATGGGGATTCGAAGAAAAATAATATTAAATATTATATAAATGATTTTGGGACCATTTATAATCAAAATTGAATTTATATTAATATAATATTTTCAAAGTTTCCAAGCGTGCCTCGCCCCTCTCCAATAAAAAGGTACCCACCCCTATCTAATAATAACAATTAGTAGACTTTTTGTGGCCAATATCTACCCAAAACACTTTCTATAATATATCCCCACTCCATTGAGTCCTTATTTAAGTCATAACACCCCCCATAAAGGTGTTAAGGTCTTCTTCAATGGTGATTAACTGAAGAATGTGTATCCATTTTTTGAACTGTTTCTATTTTATTTATTCTTCCACTTCCTCTAAATATTATACTTTTAAGATAAAATAATAAATCTAGTATCACAATTATTCTTATATTTTATTAAGTTTATATAATCACATACATTAATTTTTAATTTCAACAAATGGGAAATCAACATGTTGTTTGTGTGTACGGAAGACTACTGCCTCACGAACAGATATAGCTCATTTTTTTACCGTCTATCACGACTAGTTATAATTATTGTATCAATTTTATATATGATATTATGACATATTTTTCATTTTCAATGAATAATATTTTATATATATTCTTACTTTACAATCCCATAAAAATGATAATGTTGTTCGTGCTTACGTGTGACCTATCACCTCCACGAAGCGATGTGAGTCATTTTCATTCACCAAATCATTTGTATAATATATATATATATATATATATATATATATATTTGTGTATGTATGTATATTTAAATTATAACTATGATTTTAATAATTTTTTTGATAATAACTGAAAGAAAAATATTAATTACTTTATTTCCATAATGATCAATGTAATCTTGAATTTTTTACTCATGTGTATGTATGGCCTACAATCTCTGTGATTAAAACATTGTTCATTTTTAAAACCAAAAATGATTGGTTTAATTAATTAAGTATAATTTATGTATAAATGTTATTTTTATTTCAAGAATTTTATTCTATATGTGATTTAATTATAACTACATTGATTGTTAGAATCATACCAAGTTCATTTTTTCACTCAAGTACTGAATAATTCTAAAAGTATGATATGAACTTAAATAAATATTTAATTATTATAACATTTAAATAAGTGATATAAATGTAATAATAAAATTTAGAAAATTTATCATGAAAATATAAATTAACCAAGGTTTATTATTCCGTAATATAAAGATTGTAGGTGATGAGTAGGATTCAAGGTATGTGATTTCATCTCTATCTTCGTTCATTGAGGGATTTCTTGATAATATGCACCTTTATTCACTTATATTGTCTATGTATAGTGACTATGACACCTAATATCAATATTTTATCTACAATAATGTTAGTTATTGTTGGTAAATGTATTAATTTATGGATATTAATATTTTAAGGTTCAATGAGGTATGGGACACCTTGAATGTTTAATGATTTAAATATAAAATCTTTTCTTCTTGATATTAATTTTCATATTTATTTACATTGATATTAAATGATTATTTTGGAAATTTTATATATATATTGAATTTAATTCACTGTTTTTCAACGGAATTCTTTTATACAAAGTGTTTTAATTTCATTAAAAATTTACAAAAGTAATGTTTTTCTTGTATATGGCGATAATGACTCCTCCGCTATAGTAACAATTTTTTGATAATTGGTTTCCTCTATAAGACTTATTATTTATAAAATAAAATAAAGCTCCTTATTAACTTTTTTCGTATATTTTTATTGAAAATTGGTTCTTAAAAAATGTTATTTTTATATAAATTTTTTTCATATGGAATTAGATGTGTTTTTAAATGGTTTTTGTGATAAACGTGTTTTGGACATGGTAATTGAGCATTAAATGAAATGTGTGCGCCTATTATAGCTTATACAAATGATTAATCCCTATTATTTCTCATCGGTCGGCCCTATATAGCTTATATATAGTGTTGAGACCCAATATATCTCATGAGTGATCCCTTTTTAGCTTATATGAAGGGTTGATCACCATTATAGCTCACAGGTAAGCCCAATATAGCTTATATGAAGGGTGATCCCCATTATAAATATCCAATTCATTAGTTAATAATAAAATTATAAGTCAACCATATGGTTTTTCAAATTTTAATATTCTTGAAAGTGTTTTATTTATATGATGATGTAAGTCACAAAATGAGTTTTAATTAATTTCTATTGGTTTAATTGTTTTTTTGTTAAAAAATTTTTGAGTGTTATTCATGTGAAAATGTATTGTCTCATTCACTCTAAGAATGTTAAAATGGGGTTTTTTTATTTAATTAGACTAATGGTTTCATTCTTTTCATGTCCCTTACTGAGCTTTTGTTATCATCCAAAGTTTTAAAAAAAATTATAAGTCCTCAGATTTGTATGGACAATGTAGATGCCCTGATGAACGTATTAATGATATGTCTTGAAAAGAAATCAATTTTTTAAGGGTTTTCTTTTTCTGAAAAAAAATGTATAATGGGTATAAGTGTACACATTTAATGTATGAGTATACTATATAATAGTTTTTCCAAATTATCAAAAACTATAAACATAAAAGATCCAAGAATGTGAATTCTAGTTCAAAAACACTAGAATAAGTTAGGTTTAAGGTTAGGGCCTTATAGTTTGAATCAAAGGATGTTTTAGAAAACATTGGAGTTTAAGATGGATTCTTAAGTTATATGAATTTCTTATGAGTTATTAATATTTTGGTTTATCATAATATCAATATATTTGAATCCCATTTGAGGCTTCAGTTATGAAATTTCAAGGTGATTAATGGCATTTTTAGAAGAATTTATTTTTGAGGTAAAAATGAATTATTACTTTCTGGGATGAAAAAATAAAGGTATAGAATATAATTTGAGGATAAAACATGTTATGTTATTTTTCAGGATTTTATCTCAATTTGGTAATGTTATAAGAATTGCATTATATTTTGAAATAGGACAACATAAAGACCATGTAACAACCCATCGTGTCGAAGAAGGCTCCCAGAATCAAACCCACAACCAAAGTATGACATGGCTTTATCACCTACCACATTAATACGTGACGTCCCTGGTTAGAATGACTTTTTATTTTTATTTAAATGATTTTAAGAATCAAGAATTAGTTGATTTTTTAACATATATTTTTTCAAATAGATAACTATGGGAATGGAAAATTATTTGGGGATTGAGTGAAAGATGTTATTTTGGAAGACGTTAACTATTTCGGGAACGCTATATTTATAAGTAAAACAGAATACTATGAGATTTTATTTGTAGAGTAATAGTTGAATTGTTTTTGGATGAATCTATATTTTTATTATGGACTTATGGTGATTTGGTTATTTATAGAAATGATTAAACTATAATGGAGAATATGTGATTAGGATAATTACTTTTTTGGTATAAGTCATTAATAGTGGTTGATTTTATTTAGAGATAAATGTTATAATTTATTTTGGAAGATTAGGTAATAAAATTATTCTGAATATTGGGTTTCAATTTTAGTTTAGATTTATTTAAGTAACCTTAAGGAAAGTTATTTTTTGAATGTTCATTATTGAACATTTGATATTACTATATAATTTTGGATATAGAAGTAGTTTGTTATCATATAAAGGATTATTATTTTTGGGTAATTATCTTATTTCGTCCTATATTTTGGGTTTTAGTTAATGGTTAACACATTATGAATAAATAGTTAATATTTTGTGGATTATGTGATTTTTTAGAGGTTGATTCTAGTTCTTTAGGTGTAAAAAAATTCAAATTAAATAATAATCATTTGGAGAAAAAGATGATCATGTGGTTGAATTTTATTGAAGGATGAAACTATACATTTCATTTTTGTATATTTCCTTATGTTCTTAGTATTCCCCAAATTTATGAAAAAGGATATTAAAACAAAAAAATGTTTTGTATACATTTCATACCATGAAATCAATGACCTTTTATCCCATCACATGTTAATGGTTTTCAAATTGTTAACATTATACTGATCATGTTTTTTTATCATACTCCATCAGAACATGACGGTTAGTTTTTCTTCCATATATGTGTTTTTCTACATGGAATCCTAGTATGTGTTATCTCATGTGACCTTCATGTTGTCCTTTCATTCATTTAAAGTGGATGTTTTATTAATCATTTTTCTAATGTGGGAATGTAATAAAGGTAATTTAATGATTCGTACCATAGTTACTGAGTCGAAATACAAATTTTGAGGATGTAATTTTCAAAGGGGGGATAATTTAATGTCCCGAGTTACTAAAAGGAGACAATATGTTCGACAACATACATAATGTGCCACCTAAAACATAAGAAAAAAAACTAAATATTATATTGTTACCTTATAACCATGCTATTAAAATGCAACGAATTAACATTATTAATTGATTTATGAAAACATTGTTACACATGTATATAATTAATTCTTTTGTGAACAATTATTTATAAAGTAACCCAAACCCCATTTTATTTAATATGAATTATTTTTCATAAAGACAAATTAATTCCAATAAGTGAGTTTATAAATTAGTTATTATGAATTTAATTAATTAAATATAAATAAAATATATTCAATTCAATGTTTAAAATTAATATTATAAGTTTTCTATACATTATATAAGAACAAATTCATTCTTCTGGATAAAAGAAGTTTATAAAAAAAATACAGTTTTACCACCTTTTGATGGAGAAACCATTTTAAATATAGTTTATGAAATTTTTATATGATTTATTTGAAAACATAAAATTCTTACTTGGAAAAATTACATCATAATTTACTTTTTGTTAAAATTTTGGTATTTTTTTGATAAAATTGATATTTTAATGAATAGTGCAAAATAATGAATTTTAATTGAAAATTGTTTTTCCCTCTATTTAATTAGTATTGTTATATAATAATTTTAATTGGTTTGAATGTATATTTACATGATGTTTTTATCATTTAATTCATTTTTTGTCATTGGATGTAATTTCACATTTAAATTAGATATAAACGCACATCAATCTTTTAATGGTTTTCACTTTTAAAAAACATATTTCTTGTATTGAAAAAGGAGATTATTTTTAAATTAATTAATGAATTTTTTTATTTTAATTTAATAAATCAATTCCATATTTATAATAATTAGGTTAAAATTATTTAAATAGGACCCCCTTATTTTTGGACATTCAGTATACAAACCATAGTAATAAGTATTATCATCATGGTTAAAAGAAAATCGGGTAATTAAAGGTGAAAATATTATTATATTAATATAGAACTAATATAAATCTTGTAATAGTTTAATTTAATGAGTGTATCCCAACCATGAACATCATTGTGTCTATTTTAGGATGATTTGGATCGACTTGGATGTGATTATGGAACTTATAAACATTTTACTTAAAATAAACACCCAGATGTCATAATCATTTCTCTAAAAAACAATTTTAATATTCAGATTTAAAAGTGATCACTTAGACTATTAATTATAATTATAAAGCTAAAAATATTACCAATATCATGGTAATTTATTTATAATTTTTAGGAAATGAATAATTAAATTAAATGATGACATATTGAGGATGTATAAATTTTTTATTTAATGGACAAATAAAATAATTGATAATATAAATATTAAAACAAATATTAAATGACTTAATTTATGTCATCTAGGATTTTTAGGGATATATTTGACATGTTTTTGATGATTTACTATAGTTGGTTTGAACTTATTGTGTTGTTATGATATTTGTTAAAAGTCAACAAATGAAGAGTGTCAAAATTGACATTATTGGTATTTTAAAATATAAAATATTTTATTAATTGATAGTAAATTCATAATAATATAATATTCTTCCAAATGGTTAGTATAATTCCAAATATTTTATAAATGGGACTTTTTTGGTAGTTTTACATGTTATGGTAATAACACTAACCCACATAGTGAAAATAACATAATATCATAGTATGTTTAAAAAGGGTAAAATACGGGTTAAACAAAACAAATATGGACTAAAAAATATTAAAAACATATCGAATTTTAATTGGATAGTAGGGATAATCCCAAAATCATATTAACTTATAAATAAATTATTTTTTTGAAAAATTGGAACTGAAATTGAATTTATATTAATTCAATATTTTAAAAGTTTCCAAGGGTGCCCCTCCCATATCATACAAAAAGGTAAAAACTCATCTCAAATACCGAAACATACAAAGATTTTTTCAGCCAATACCTTACCAACCTCTTCCTATAATCCCTTTCCACATTATTGAGGCCTTATTTTAGTCATAAAATACTACTGGAAAATAAACTAATAGCGGATGTTTTTTTGCATATATATGTGGCTTAAACAACCACTATATGATTTGGCAGTGGTTTTATGAAATTGCCGCTAAATTGCGAGTCGGGAAACTATTAGTGGCGAATATATCTGTTTTGCGGCAGTTTAAATGAATCGTCGTAGTTTCTTTATTTCATGGTGGATCTAGTGTTTTTAGCGGTTGTTTTACAGCCGGTGGATCTCTTTTATTAGCAGCGGTTATAACAGCCGCGAATAAAAAACAGCCCATTTCCAGAAAAGTGTCGCTAAAATAATCAAAACCGTCGCGGAATACACGTGGATGGTGGGACACTATAGCAGAATTTTTAACCGCCGCTATGAGAAAAATATCTATATTTAGCCGTGGTTAAAACCACCACTACAATTTTACAAGTTTCATTTAGTGGCGGTTAAAACGGCCTCTAAAACTGATCCATGGAAAAAATGTAGTAGCCATGCATCCCCTGCACCAGTGCCCTGAAAAACAAATCATTCCAAGAATACGAATAGTCTAACAGAACACATACTAGTCAATATTAAAACAAATTCTCATCTAAGAACAATCAAACGCATCTTTAAATCAAGGAATGCAGATAAAAATATCACATGTCCATTAGACCTTTAAAAAAATTTATTAACAAGCATGTCTATCATATTTCATGAAAACAATTCCAAGCCTAGGTTCAACCTATTCCATCCATACCAGTTCCAACCCTGACATAACAATTCATATCAACATACTTCCCACATGTAATATATGATCAATTGTGTATCATATTCATAATTTATGGTCATTCTCTCATATTATTATTCTTTTCTTATTCTTTCATATTATTATCAATTGATATCTCTCGTGTTTACACTTAATGAACATCTAATTTGACATATTCTTTTGTTTCCCTCACCACTAGGTTATAAAGAACTACTACCCAACCTGTGAATTATCATGACACGATCAATCAATTACATGTTTACATAAAAATAATTTGAATTTTTTCCAAATTGAATTCTTTGAAAATAATTACATACAAGAATGGACTTATATTCTATAAAAGTGGGTACTAGAAATGCATAGTGGAAAAATAGTGCATATAATAGTCATGTCACAATTACTTTCTATATAAGTGAAAACTAGAAATGTATACTAGAAAATAAGCACGTATATGAATATATATATTGGAAAAAATAAATTTTTTAATATATATAGAGAATAAAAAGACATTCGATATATAAGAAGAAAGAAAATCCTTTAGTAATATAAATAAAAAATTAACAAGGTGAAACTACAAACATAAACTCTTGTATGCACTTATGTTAGGAAGTTAATTTTGTGTGATTGTATCATCATTAATTATTCAACATCATCTTGCCTCTACATCTATTATGAGAACGTATGAAATGAATTGTTTGGTAACTCTACAACAAGGATTCCCATGACCAGGTTTAGATTCTATGAGCCTTGTTGGCATGTAAATTTTTCCAATGCCTTCATTATGCTCCAGATATAATCAAGTAATTTAGTCTATAATCACACCCAACCCATGATGCTCGAGCCCATCTCATCATTCTCGTACATCCTATTCACCCTTGTAAATAAAAAACCCTCCCTATGTTGATTTGAATGACACCCTTTAGCGATAATAATCAATGTAAGCATAATAGGGGAAAACCCATTCTGTCCCAAGAATGATGTCAAAACCATCATGTCGAGGAAAACGTGGTCCCATATAAGGTGACACCCACTTATAACAAGGTCCAATCCCTACACTAACATAAATTCTTTAATCAAATCCCCAACAATGTTTTTGAGTGTCATCACTTCAAAGGAAAACTGAATATCGAGCCCAAGGATCTCCAAAACATGAAAAAATATGATGGAATGATAAGCACCTATATCAAAAAAAAATAGAAACTAAAGTGGAAGCTACCAAAATAATATCTCTAACTATAGAAGGTCCAAAACTATGTTCCTCGCATATTGGTCCCACTTTATACAATTATACTGATCTGTGGCCCTAATATATAGCCTAGATACCTTGAGTAGGTCCTCTATGCTAGTGATGTAAGTCTTGTGTCTGGATGCTTTGACCATGACCACCACTTCGGACTGATCGATTGGACAAACAATATCTCCCTTCCAAACATGACCGGATTTCCCCACTCCTAAATGTGGAATTATTGTAGACACTCATTCACTGTATACTATAGGAAAATATCTACAAAAATCCTTTAGATGGCTCATCCTACTGCAATCTCGACACTCAACTTGATTACTATCACACAGTCTCCCCATGTATCCCTTCCTCCCACACCAATGATAGATAATATAATTACCAACGTCATTTCTCTAGAAATTATTCCCTTAAGGATATGTCACAAAGTGTCACTTCCTTCCACCAAACACTTTTCCATTGGGTTAACAAACTAAACAACCCTACCTTGTGCCCAGACCATACCTCGAGTTATGTTATGTAATAAGAACCTGATTTATTATTGATATGGTGGACAACCAAAATGCATTTACCTATTATTAAACAACATCATTTTTTCCGAACATAAATCATACCACCCTATATGGATCACCCATAAGGAAAATATGAACAAAACCTAAAATCTCGTAAAGTGAGTCAAACACTACATAACAAACATAGAACCATACTCTAAATGCATAAAATCTTTGGCCCTTTCAGTCCTAAAATTCTGTGGACAAAAATACTCATTAAAAATGAATCGTAAAAAATGAATCATAATAAATGAATCATCACAATAAAGAATCGACATATATGGTGCACACCATACTCGAGAAATAAAGACATGAAAGGAAACATTAGAAGTCAATAAAATGTATAAAAGGAAGAATTAGAAATCAAAAAAATTGTTAGGTCATGATAATGTTTGGTGGAAACTATGTGCCACACATGAACATATACAAACCAAGTGTTCCCATATTTTTCCAACACATCAATAATACAACTACTCACGGTCTGATGATGAACATGTATTGTCACCCTCTCCACCTCCCTCTCCACTTCATGTTGTCACCTGTAAGAACATTATATTGAAAACTAAATACTTTTTCATATTCATATTTAAACATAAAACCAATAAAATATTGAAAATTAATGATTTTGATTTTTTTTTTGATTTACCTACTTACCACCAGTCGATGCACTAGCACCGGGGGAATATCTGCTCATCTCTTGATATATATCAGTCGTCGCTTTCTGAAACACGGATATCTAAACCCCCTTGTCTTGAACTATAATTCATAGGGAATAAATCTCCCTCTGATAATCTTTGGGTATGGATTGTCTATAATTAGGAGTAGATGCAGCTGGAATCCCTGGTGGCCTACCAAATACCTAAGATGGCACGAGTCTGAAACCCATCCCCCGCACTCTACCAGGATGCTCCTTCCCAAATACTTTAGCAACTGGGTCATCCTAGGAGACTGAGTAGGACTTCCCAGGAACAGTATCCCATAGTTCTTTAATTTTTACCTATAAATCAAATATCAATATATATTAACATAGTAAAAACTAATAATATGTTATTATAATAAAAAATTGACTTCATACCCCAACTTCTTTTGTAGGCTCATTAACAAAACTTCCATATGATTTTTTTTAACATCCAACCACACTTCAGTTCAGGATGCTTCATGCCGAAAACTCTATGACTGCATTAAGCAATGATAAATCAACAATTTAATATATTAAACAGATAATATTGTCTTATAAATATTTAAACTAATGAAAAGATTACCCGAGACTTTAGACAGATAGAAAACCTTTTTGACCCCGTAGTGTGAGGGATGACATGATTAGCCCAGTTTGATGCATTCTGTCTTGATAGATCCAAAAATAAATATAATTAAATTTAACAGTAATGATTTCATTGTCATTCACTATTCATATTAATGTATAAATGTAAAATGAGGTTAATATAATAATATATATTTCAATACAATCCGCTTCTCATCACGATGTCTATCAACAAAAACAGTCCACTATTTTTTCGGTACCCCACTGGATAGATGGTCATACATTTGTTGCACGGTCAATGAAGTATCATTGACATCACACCATAATCTCTATTTGAAGTCTTTCCATTTCTTACCTAGATTTTTTAACATCCACTTTCATATTATGACATCAGCAACTGTAATGTGGAAAAATATTTGTATACAGAAATTCATTTTGAACATATTAGTAACATGACATTCAATTAAACCATAATGTATTAAAATTGCCTTTATTTAGGAATCTAAAACATCATTTTTCCATCTTTGAGTAATATGTCTCTAATCATCATATGAAATAGGTAGGGAAATGGGCTTCGTAGCCAGTTGGACTAGAATCTGGCCAAGTAACCCTGTGGCGTCATCCGTAGGGACCCCAAATTAATCAAATGGCGCGACTATCTTCATTTCATTCATATTCTGAACATATGAAATTTTTATGTTTTCCTCCACGGTTGCATTTTTTCATCTTCAATGAGAAAACAATTAGAATAAATAAAATGAAATAAATTTATTTATATTAAAATTTGTACCTATGACAGTGACCCTCTAGTATGCCTGTGATGAACTAGAAGGGGTGTGCTGCTACCCCACTGCTGAGGCTCCTGAAGGGAGATTCTATGACACGGCCTCTAATGGGACACCCGCAGAGGGTGTGAGAAATGGTGCAGGGGGAGATGGTGCATGGGTGTAGGCATCTGGTGGCTCAGATGTCGTGGGGGAGGGATACAGATGGATCTCCATCTGTCACAGTTGTAGATGAAATAGTGCACTCATTCCACCATGGAATTCCTATCATGTAATCAAATAAAATTAAGTTCATAATATATATTTCAAAAAAAATTATGCAGAAAACAAAAAGTAAAAATTATAATAGATTCCCATTACTAACAAACAAAATATATATAAAAATGATAATGAATGACTGCACAAATGAAATAAGTGGTTGCTAAATGAATAAATAATTGTACATACAATCATTTTCCCCTTCAATCTTATCGGTTTCCTGCTCCATTATTTCATCCACTTCATTCATCCTTGATAGAATAATATTTTCAATATCATGATGGACAAATAATTCTGCTTCTTTTTGTTGATGAGATTCAATTTCAGAGGTCAAATCTTCCACTTCATCACCCATATCATACAAATCTCTTTTTATTATGTGAGAAACTACACTCCACCCTTCATCCACAACATCATTCACATAATATACCATTTTTTCTTGTGATGATAAGATATATGGATCATGCAGTTCACGATCACCAACATCCATCAAGCGATAGAAGTTCACAGAAGTAAATTTCAAGGAATCTCTTTTAACACCTCTGATAATATCGACCCAGTTGCATTTGAATAAAAAACATAAAAATGCTCGTGGTAGTTTAATTCAATATTTTCAAGAATCTTTCCATAGTATCCCAGTTCATAAAATTTAAATATACCACTATTCTGTGTTTTCAAACACACTTCTCAATCGATTGTACAAAATCTAAATCCATTCACATTGTAGGCTTCGAACTATCTAACTTGTTTTGTTGGTCCTCTAGCAAGAAACATCAAATCTTCTGAAAACTCTGTACGAGTATCGGTATTCATGATCTAAAAAAAGAAATATAATTTATTATATTTATAAAATGTATGTGTCAAACTAATATTTGTATTTATTGAAATATTTATGAACTTATGTGTCGTGCAAACCATTCTAAATGCTCTTTATTCACAGCTTTCATTATATATTTCTCATTTCGTGTTCAGCCTCTCATTCATATATTTTTTTGTAACCTCAACATTTCAATAAATGGATATGAAATTTCACTATTTAGTAGCACATATCTATGTGCCTTTAATAATTCCAATTCAATCAGTGTCACATTTGATGTCCACCCAACTGATCGGCCAACTGCAGGGAATTTTTTTGATTTATGATGTATTTGAAATTGAGTCGATGTGTCGTCAACACGTCCTTCTCAATTAAATCTTGTCTGAATATCATCCAAGTATCTATAAAAAAAGTAATACACTACTCATCCAAATATCCTTCGGCAATAGAGCCATGAGGTTATGCATTATTTCTCACATATGCTTTCAAAATCCCATGATATCTGTGAAATAAAATAATCATAATTATCCATTTATTTAAATGCCAAAAAAATTTTCATAACATAAAAACATATAAATAAAATACCTCTCAATTGGATACATCCATTGATAATGAATGGGGCCTCCTAATTTGGCTTCCTCAACCAAAGACATAGTTAAATGCATCATGATAGTAAAAAATGATGGAGGAATGATCATATCCATTGGGAAAAGGGTCCATACAAAACTCTGTTGTATATTGTCAAGATGAAATGGATGTAGCGATATCTCACGGAATTTCTTGAAAAATGTGCAAAATTGGAGTACAACAGCAGTAACATTTTCAGGTAATAATGTACACAATGCCAATGGAAGTAACTGTTGTAACAGAATATGTGAATCGTGACTTTTCAATCCATGTAAATTACGATTCTTCAAGTTAACACACCTCGACAAGTTACTCAAATACCCATCAGATACCTTCACATTATTTAAAATTCAATGTAATGTATCTTTATCCCTTTTTTTCATTGGAAAAATTACTGGAGCATACATTTCATTCTCATCTATCCAGAGATCACGTTTTGTGTTCATTACTTGTAAGTCTTTGAGAGCCATGAAATGATCCTTCAACATTCCATTTACATTATGTAATGTTAAAATCAAATTTTCACATAAATTCTTCTCAATATGCATCACAACAATATTATTCCACAACAAATTAAATTCCCCATATGGATGTTTGAAGAATATACTTTTTTTCTTCCATTGTTGTATTCTGATTTCACTTGACGATGCACTACAGACCTGTTTTGCACTGTCATTCAAATGAAGAACCTTCCCAAATTATGTTTCAACATTTTCAAGGTGTGTCAATATTTCAGAACAAGTTATAAACTTTGGAGGTGGTCTACGATCAATGAAATCATTAAATTTTGACATGTTCAGCCGAAATCTATGAGATGCATCATGAAATATTAAATGTCACAAGAAGCACCATTTTCTACTATGAGGTAACTGTTTGGGCTCAAAATCATAGTTACATATGGGACAAGCCAAACCCATGTAACAGTTCCATCCAGATAAATTCCCAAGCCTAGGGAAGTCACTAATGGTCCACATTAAAGCAGCATGAATTTTGAACATTGATTTAGAAGAATCAACAAATGTCTTAACACCGTTTCTCAATAAATCCTACAATTACTCAATCTGAGGCAGCAAGTATACATCAAAATCATTTCCAGGAATTTGTTTTCTATGAATAATCATCAAAATTATAAAATATGTTTGTTTCATACACATCCATGGAGGTAGATTTTAAGGGATCAAAACAACTATCCAAATGCTATAACTGGTATTCAATGTCCAAAATGGGTTGAATCCATCGGCAGCCAATCCTAATCGAACACTCCTAGGATCAGCAGAGAAATTTGGATGTAATGAATCAAATTTATTCCATTATTCTGAATCTCATGGATGTCTTATTAACCCATAATTGTTATTATCTACAGAATGCCACTTCATGTGTTTGGCGGTTTTTGATGACATGAATAATCTTTGCAATCGAGGCTTCAAAGGAAAGTAACGCAAAACCTTTTCAGGTGTGTTCCTTTTCTTATTATCCATGAAATTATGTTGATTCAGACATCCAACATCACCCATTTACAACCATCTATAAGAAGAACATTTTTTGAAATTTTGTCTACTTGAATCCTCTCCCCAATAAACTGTACAATCATTGGGAGATCCATGTATTTTTTGTATAATTCATTCCAAGCTTGTTAACATCTTTTTTCATATCATTAAAAGTCTCAGGGTTTTTTGATTCAATAAATTCATCACAAATAAATTACAATATCATGGACATTTCCTTATTTGTAATTCCACATAGACATTTCATATGGTACATCTTCAGTAGAAAAAAAAGCTTTCAATTTTTCAAACACCCACAATACAACTCTTGATTTCCATCGTCAACTAAATCATGAAACACATTTTCCTCAGTGAAGTTTTCTCTTACATTTGGATCCACAGAATCAAGAGGAGGATCCAATGATATGTTACAATCTTGATCTAGTTGTGTTACTGTCTCAAAAACATCACTTTTCACGTTGCAATTTATAGAACCCTTATTTGGTTGTTCTGTTATGTTTTGATGTTGATAGTGGTTTCTTGCAGTGCTGAATGCATCATTTATGAGTTCCTGCATTTCATTTTCTATTTTCAATGAATTTGGGACCTCATTATGTGGATTAACATCAGTCGTCAATCTTTCTATACCATTCGATTCTCTATTCCAAATCCAACAAAAATATTTATCAGGAAATTTATTCAGTATTAAATGTTCATAATTATCATATCTCCTCAACCATATTCTAAATATATATTTAGGACATGACATTATTATTCTCCCTTCAACAGATTGATTAGAAATTGAAAAATCTAAACAGTACTTCAAACCCTCAATATACTGAGGTGCGTTCCTTGGTAATGTGATCCAGCTTTTATACATGTATATCACAATGTTCCTAAATAATATTAAAAAAAATTAAAACACATAGTTAATACTAAATAGATAAATATATTCATATATACTATAGTGTAATATTACAGAAACATAATATAATAATGATGATCTATTGATCATAATGTAGGCATAATATAATTGTACTTATTTGAGGGGAATATTCTTAAGTTTATGTGCCATGGTGTAGTGAAATCTGTACTATTTTTTATGTGCTCACACGAGGAACTACATATGTTGGAGCTATATTAGATCATAGATTATTGGGAATATGTATAATAAGGTCATTATTGGGCCCATAATGTTTGGCATGCGCTTCCAAACTAGGTTGGTGTGTATTTTTTCCAGTAGAGTAGGCCTGGCATGAACTCGGGTTTTCAGGGATGTACTTTTGTGTTGCCTATGCAGTTTTGATTGAGGTTTTGTGGTATCCATTTAATTTTTTACTACACTATTAGAGACTAGATTCAATTCATGAACATAAGTATCATGATTCATCACCATTAAACATTTTGACATAGTAAAGAGATATTACTTTCCAATCATTTGTTAAATTCAATAAAAATTCTTATTTAATCATTTTAGTTCATTATATTTAGCTGGATTTATTATTTTCCATTACAATTCTTATATTTCCATCAAATGATCCTCTGAGCATTAATCTAATCATCCCAGAACTGTCATTATCCCATAAACCAATATCAATACTCATCCCATGAGTTCAATGTCAATTACACTATCAATTTATTAATCATGGTATTCAATGATCAATCATAAGCTACCACAATGTGATACACTCAATTGGGCATATATAATCTACAACAAGTAGTTAGGAACCAAATCAATGATCCATTTGATAACAATAAATCAAATCATTTGACAATGAATAAGAAAGATGGGAATACCCATCTCTATATTAAAACATAAACAACCCATCAAAAAGCTTCACACAATAACCCAACAAACATGATAACGCAAATCTCAACCTAAGGAATCTATTCCTATTAACCATTTGACAATAAATGGAAAAAAGAGATCCCCTCTCTTAACAAACACCATCCTCCACTTTTTTCCATCAAAAGCCCGGACATCGATCTTAAAATGCCTCTACCACCCTAGAGCACACATATATAGAATCAAAAGAATTATTATCATCAGAAACTGAAGGGGAATATACATCCATAGAAAAATTGATAAAATAATTTAGAATCCATAAATTGACTCACCTAGCCCCAAATAATTATTTCCATAACCAACCTTCTCATTACCAACTTGAATTAATAGATTCATTATGCATAGGTTTCATATTACTTGTTTTATCAAGGTTTATGTTCATGTGTAAAATTTATATTAGAAGGTTTATGTTTTTAAATTTTTAGTACTTTTTTAATCAGATTGTTTGTAAGTATGTTTTGTAACTCTGATTAATTGGATGACTTATCAGTCTGATACCTATACTCTAATCATTAGACAATATATGTTCCTGATTACTTTAACAAATGTGGTTTGGGTTTTATGTTATTTTGGTTTTTTAAATTGTAATTCACCCCCACACTATTCTTTCTATCATATACTCTTACAATACAATGTTTTCTACATAGATTAGATTTATAATTATTGAAAATTAATTTAGTTAAACCATATTGAAAGGAACTAAATCTAAATGAACAAAATAATATAGAACTGAAGACATGTAAGACTCATTGAATATATCTAAATAATACAAGACTGGATAAAAATAGATGAAAAAGAAATGACTCAAACCATATTTAACATTCCAAATCCAACATAATTATAATTGAAAAAAAAAATGAATTTAACGGCAGTGAACACAATTGACCCATACAAAACTAATCATAACAAAACCAAATCAAAATTAATTTAATCAAAATGAAACATAAAAACATAGAATGACATGTATTTATCTAAAACAATATATCTAAATCTAAGTATTCAATATTCGGTGTCCCCTCATACCTATTTTACCAAACTAAAATACAATGACATGTCAAAAAATTGGAAATGAATATGAAATTTTTGTTATAAGTTTATCTAAAAAATATTAAAACCAAAAAACCCTAACCTTTAAAAAAATTATAAAAAAAAATATTTATAACATGTACACATATATTTCAAACAATTTGAAATCAAAAATTTAGAAACCCATTTCTTATAAGTTCATTTCATGGTCTAACCATTCAATTACAAGGGTATTTAAAAAAACAACTAATTTTAATACCATTAAAGCTCCACTAATATATAATGATTGCATAAATTTATTCTAATGAGTTGAAATTTCAAAAATCATTCTTTATTAAAAACTATTTCGTTGGACGAGTTTAACCTAAATAATTACACTTGAATCATTCAATTTTAAAAAATAAACCCTCGTATAAAATTAACACAACCATTATAAAACTTTTAAATTTTATAATTTTATATCATATTAATATTCATATTGAAAATCACTACTTCAAAATGTATCAAAAAATTTCAAATTACAGAAAAAGCGATCAAAACAACTATAAAAATTATGAACAAAACTATCGAGAGTAAAAATAAATTGAATCAAACTAAATACAATCAAACCATAAAGGAATTAAAGTGTGACAACATTTATAAAAATAATATAAATATTATTTTATTTCATTTAACTACGCCAAATTCAACTGAATAAAATAAAAAATTGTATAAAATTGGATCGAAATGAACCAAATCATATATATTCAATATTTCAAAACACTACAATAACTAAAAAAAAATAAATAACTAGAAATTGAAAAAAAAACAAAATAGACCAATCCAATTTGATCTGAACAAAAATAGATCAAACTAAAATAAAATGTATTTACCCAAGATAAATTCAACTGATATGTTTTATTCATAAATAGAACAAAAAAATATGAATTCATTGTAAAAAAATGAAAAATTATCCTAAACAATACTTGCTCATAGTAAACTCACCAGGAGAAGGGGGTCGCAGGGTTTATGGGAGAAAGGGGGTTGTGGAGTCGCGAGGTTGCATGGGGTCACAGGTGAGAAGGGGGGGGTCTCTGGGAGAAGGGGGTCATCGGGAGAAGGGGGGTCACCGGGAGAAGGGGGTCTCCGGGGTCGTCAGGGGGGTCACCGGAGGGTCATAGGGGGATTGCCTGGGGCGTCGTGGGGGGTTGTTGGGGGAAGGGGTTTGCGGGGTCACGGGGTGTCAGGGGGAGAATTCGGGTCAGGGTCGGGGTAAGGGTCGGGAGTGTAAAAAAAGAGATGATTCGGCGGCATTTTATTATAAACCACCGCAAAACCATTTAACAAAAAGGTTTAGCAGTGTTTTTGTGAACCACCACTAAACAACTGCTGCTAAAGTCAATTTATGTTGTAGTGACAACCTCTTAATAGGTGTTATGGTTTTATTTAAAGGTTATCAACTAAAGAAACAGTATAGTTTTATAAGTGTTTCTGTTTTATTTCATCTTCTGCTTCCTATAAATCATATTATTTTAAGGTGAAATAATATCTCCAGTATCCGAAATATACTGAGATCTTATTATTTTCATGTCATCACATAAATTAATTACTAGTTTCTAAAAACGGGAAATGAATTTTTTTTTGGTGTACGGAGGACTACAGTCTCACGAACCGATGTAGTTTGTTTTTAAATACCATCTATAAAGAGTGGTTATAATGATTTAATATATATTTATATATGATATTCATGACATATTAATCATTTTAAAATAATATTATTTCAGTTATGTTGTTACTTTCCATGCACATGAAAACGATAATGTTGTTTGTGTGTACGTGTGACCTATCACCTCCATGAAGTGATATGAATCCATTAAATTCAACACATCCCTTGTATGATAATTTAATTATATTTAAATAAATATAATGATTTTAACAAATTTATTATAATTAAGTAATGATAAAACTATAATTATCTTAATTCCATAATGATCAATGTAAAGTGGAAATGTTACTCATGCGTACGTACAGCCTACCCTCTCCATGATTCTAAAAATGTTCATTTTTTATACCATAAATGATTGTTTTGATATAAAAAGTACAAATGATGTATTAAAGTGATTATTATGTCAGGAATTAAATTTTTTAGATGATGTAATATTGACCACATGGAGTATTAACAACATACCAAGTTCATTTTCGACTCAAGTATCCAATAACATCAAAACATCATATATAGTCATAAATAAATATATAATTTTTATAACATGGTAATAAGTTATATAAAAGGAATAAAAAAATTGAAAAAATTTCTCATCAAATTATAAGTTATCCAATTAATATTATTCTATAATATAATAATTGTATGTGATGAGTCGGACTCAATGTAAGGGATTTCATCTCAATCTCCTTTCATTGAGGAATTTCATGATAATATACACCATTATTCTTTTATATGATGTATATACATCCAATATGAAATTTAATATCCATATTTTATCTATAAAAATGTTATATATTGTTTTGGTAAATTTATTAATACATTGATATTATGATTTAAATGTAAAAAGTGGTATGGAACACCTTGAATATTAAAAATTTAACTATAAAATAATTTATTCATGATATTAATTTACATAATTATTTATAAGGATATAAAAAGATTATACAAGACATTTAATTAATATCTTCAATTTCATTCAATGTTTGTCAAAATGAATCTTTTATACAAAGCATTTTATTTTCTATACAATATGAAAAAATGGTTGTTTTTCTTGTATAAAATGACAACGTCTTCTCTGCCGCTGTAACTGTAATTTGATAGATAGATTCCTCTATAAGTCATAATTTTTTTAAATATAAAAAAATCATTTTATTCCTTTTTTTGGTATATTGGTATTGAATATTGTTTCTTAAATGAAAATAGTATATTTATATGAAAATATTTTTCATATGGGATTAGAAGAGTTTTTCAACATTGTTTTGTGATTATCATATTTTTGAAATGGTACTTGAGAATTATATGAAATAGGTGCGCTTGATATAGCTTTATGAAGTCTTGATCTCAATTATTTCTCATTGGTGAGGACAACATAGATTATACGACGGTTTGATCCCTAATATAGCTTACAGGTGAGTCTGTAATAGCATATATGATGGGTTGATCCCCATTATAGTTCACTGGTGAGTGTGATATATCTTTTATAAAGGGTGATCCCTATTATATATCACCAATTCAATTAGAAATAATAATATTGGATGCCATAAATATGTTTATTACAATTGAAATAGGTTTGAAAAGGTTTTATATATATGCTTCTCTAAGTATTCTAAATTAGTTTTAATTTATTTTTATTGGTTTTAATTTTTTTCTTTGACAAAAAATTATCAGTTTTATTCATGTGAATTTTTTTTGTTTCATTTGGTCAAATAATGTTAGAGGGGTTAGAATGTTGTAACAAAACTACTAGTTTCTTTTCATGTCCCTTACTGATATTTTTTTCTCACCCCATGATTTAAATTGTTTTTAATAGGTCTTACGATTGTAAAGAACAATGTAGACTGCATGATGAAAGTATTGAAGATGTGTCTTGAAAAGTAATCATGTTTTAAAGGGTTTAATTTGATGAAAAAAATGGATATTGATTATAAGTTTCCAATTGTAATGTATGATTTTAAAATGTTTTTTTTTGTCATAATTCTCTCTAACTCTAACTATACAAGATTCATCAATGTCAATTCTCATTAAAAAACACTAGAATAAGTTATTATTAAGTATATGAACATATATTAACCCTTCCTCCCATTGTTTCTTGTGAGAAGAGACGAATCATTGTCCCCACCTAGTAGATATGGACAATCCATGAGGAGGAGGTGCCCATATATCCTATTTTGATGTAGATCACCCCCAGATCGAGAATTAGCACATTTTGGCATCTTTCCGCACACAAAGCTCAAAAATTATTCCATGAGTTATTCTAATTTTATATTTAAATCTTAATCCCCATGTTTATCCAATGTTTTACTATTTTTTAGCTATTATATTATTTCTAATGATAGGGTGAGGGTCAATCTATGTGTTTTGGGGATAACAGAGGCGATTCAGTCTTCTTGTTGGCAAATTCGTGAAAAAATTCACATCTACATTGTATATAGTTAAGTGGATCATTACTTGTTTTCTTACCATTAAATAAATATGTGTTTTTTGGACTACATTCCATGTACTTATGTTACAAAATGTGTAGTGACCCATAGTCTTGTGGCCATGAGACATTACCAGATAATTCGTGTGAATATACACAGCCATGAGAATGTACATAATTAGATTACACAGTAATGTAGATCTATGCATGTTCATGGGAAATATACCTATCCAAGGTGGATATTTTAATAAGTGAGGCCATGTACCATTGGTATAGTCCATTTGGGAAAGATGGATGGATGATCTGTATGAGGGAAGACATAGTCGGGTGGCCAAGGTGTGGTAAGACACATAGTGTACAACTATTGCATGCCATGTATTCCTAAATGCCTAGCCATAACAAGCTTTCAGAAGACATGACTTTGTTTTCAGGTTGGGTCATATGTCGTGTGGGCACCCTTACAGTCCTCTTTTGACTAGTTTCCACCTTGCATATATCCTCCTTTGGGGATCGGATTTGGGCTTTTGTATAGCTTATCCTGAGTAGTTTTCTAAAAAGAAAACGATGTTAGAAACATTTTTGTCATCAGAGACGTGAGGTGAGGTGTTTTTATGGGTCCCTTCTATTAGATATGTTTATATCATCATATATTGAGTGTGTTTACTTGGTTTATTCATATTAGGGTACAGTGTGGCATTACATCCTCAGTACCAGATTGTAATCCCCTTGATAAAATATGCATGGATATAGTTATATCATCCATTTGAGGAGGTGTAGATCTTCTATCATGTCAATAGTGTTACGTCATCCCTCCTAAGAGGCTAAATTGAGATCATCTATCATATTGTTTTCAAATATTGGGTTTGTATAATTTTCATGACCAACACTACATGGATGGAAATCCACTATCTAGTAGGATAGCCTAGTAGGGTTTTTTGAATAGTTGGGATTATGATTTCCTATGTAGTCGGTGGTGTCAGTAACATTGTGAACTATTTGGGTATATGATCCCCTACTCAGAAACATATTTATTAGGGTTATGGATTCATTTGATATATGATCGCCTAAAATTTGATTTGTACTCGGAGGGTTTTTTGTAATCATTTTGACCAACAATACAAGTTCGGAGATCCCCTATCTGAGGGATATGATATCTAGGACATTATATTGGGTTTTAGGTGTTCCCAAGTGGATCATGGGAGTGTTCCCCAATTTGAGGGAGATTTTGGGTTACTGGATTGGGTTTGTAGTGGAACATAAAAGATCCTTGGAGTGATCCCCTATCCAAGGAGATGTGATCTTTAATATTCTATACTGGGTACATAGTTTCCCTTAGTGGATCTAGGGAGTGATCCCCTTTTATGAGATTATACCTTTTTTGGTTCTAGTAGGAGTAGTAACGCCCCTATCTTGGATGGGTGAGATCCCCTATCTGATAATAGAAATTCATTGGGTTCTAGTGTTACATTATTCATAAATAGATCTGATGATAATGTTATCTCATATAATTTACCTTTGGGATGGATGTTTTGTGCCATCGACATTGTGATACCCGGTTGAGTTGTATCTCTCCATTGTGACATCACAGATGGAAATGTTGTACCTAATGGAGAGATATCAATAAGATTATTTTCATCTTGGATGAAAGATCTCATGAAGTGTATCCTCCTTGATCAGTGTTTTCTGTTGAGCCTTGAGTAGAAATCATGACACTAGCTATGATGTTAGAACATCATAATAATTAGAGTCTAAGATGACTATATCTGGGTATTTCTAGGTTTCCTTCTGGTGTTATCACATCATGGTAAATAAACCATGTTGTTTGAGTTGACTAGTCGTTTATATAAAAAGATGTATGAAATGGATTTTTTCTCTTGTTTGGGTTCCCTCGGGTTGGGTTGGGGTGATTGTTGCCTTTCAGTTGCTCCCTTTTTTTGGGTATTTGTAGTTCCTATTAAGTAATGTTATGATCACCCCTACATGGGATTCTCCCACACAAGATGTTTCTTCTGTCAAAAAAATGCATTTTGATATATTCCCAGGAGGCCTCAGAGTAGTTGGAGCTTAGTGAGAAAGATTGATCATGGAGATTTATGTCGGCTGTATTTGATATTGATCCCCTCCTTGTAAATATTTTGGATGGTTTTTTTTGTTTTATATTGTTGGTAATATATTTTCTATTTTTATACTTATGTTATACTATATTTGTAGGATATATGTATGCATGAATTTATTTTGAGTTTATATTTTCTCTATAATGTTTTATGGAGATGATTGCGGGTGAGTGCATATAGGTACCTTTAAAAAATCCCTCCCATATGTGTGATATGCCTACTGAGTGATGGATTCTAGACCATAGCCTATTCATATGGGAAAATTTTTCCATGTCTTCAGAACCACAGGGTTGGGTTGTGATAATGTTTTATTAGGGAATGTTTCACATTGGGACCACAATGTCTTGGGTCGAGTATGGGTTGTATAGAAATAGTGTTAAATTATTTCAATTTCAGATTTCATCCTAGGGAATCCAGTGATGTTTTAATGGATTAATAATAAATTCACTAGGTAGCTGATAACCTACTTTTTAACATGGTACATTAAAAAACTAGACATATGCAAAAGAATTTTCATTAATAATATAAGACAGGGTTTTGGTTTTTCCCTATCCTTCTTGATTCACCTCCCCATATATACTCATTGACAGTGGTTCGTATTTGTTTTATTTCTAGATGCCACAATGAATACATCAAGAAAGAGTTATATGGAATGATTATGATGTTGATCCTCTTATAGACGAGTCATCAGTACATGGAACTGGTTCTGGAGTTGGACATGCAAGTGGTTCACTAGATGAGCCACAACTCGTTGAGTAGAAAGTTGTGTTGGAAGTTCAAGACAATGATGCATGAATATTCAGTGCACTATATGAGATCTAGAGGTAGAGACCTCAATGTTATCATGGTGAGTCATACCCCTCAGCTGCTAATGACTTCCCAAGGCAGTTACACATTTTTTCTGCACGTGTATGGACACCACCAGATCAGATGCTGGTCCTACAAGAATTCCATATACATAGGTTGGTGAGGTGATGGTGGAGTCTAGAGACGTATAACTGTGAAGTAGTGATTATCACTTGGAAATTGTTTGAGAAGTTGTGCATGGATTATTTCAATATATCCACATTAATATCAGAGTATATCTTGGAGAATCTACTACTTTAGAAGGATGTCATGAAGGTTGAGGTGTTTTCAGTGAGGTTCACACACCTATCATGATACACCTTAAATATGGTTCAATGTCCATATTTCATCACACATACCTTTTATGTGTTCTTTCACCATGAGATTAAGGCATCACTGGTGTCTTTGTGCATTCCCATATATGCTGGAGAGAGTGAGTGCGACATGGTGGTGGAGAGCTTTCTAGATTACCAGAATTTGACCATTAGTGACAGATAAACTGGTGGTGAGACCTCGAAAACAACTATCTGATGACATGCTATGGGATCTACACATGTGAGACTCTTTAGAACGTGATCCAATGGCATAGGGTCTAAGGCTCTAGGTATCTAGTCTTGTTTTTGTTAGCCACTGGATTGGTAGTGTTATGTTTGTTATGACCATGTAAATCAATCTAGTGGTTGTATGACTCTCCAAGATTCTATGAGGGAGATGGTCATTGACTAACATAAAAATGGAAATTTTTTCATTATGTTGTTTTGTATGACTGTGGATTTGGTGGAGGATGAGGTAGAGAAGTAGTAGGTTCCCGATAGTACGATTTTCCACCGCTAACCCTAGGAGTTCCACAAAAGGCTCGTGGAGCTATATAATGGGTGTGAGGAAATTTGCAGGCCATAGAGTCCATTGACCTAGAATATCCAAATATGGATAGTGGTACACTCTATGTCCATTCAAAATTCTATAGTATTATTTTTCAGAACTTTGGTAATGTACTCATTTCATGAAAATTCTTTCTTGATGTTAGTATCAGGTGATGCAGGGAGTCAGTAAGACCCTATGTTGGTGTTGTTCGGTGAATTTTCAGATTCTTGGGAAAGAGGGATCCTTCCCCCTTCTGAGATGTGTTCTTTATGTGATTAAATCCATTAGGGTGACTTAGTGCCTCAAAAATTGGACAGTGTCAAGGTACGGTGGATGGGTCCCACTGAAAGGTTTGTTTGGGGTAGGGTTACATGTTTGTGGTTTCTTGATAGAGGGATTAGTAAGATCCATCAGGTATATTTGAGAATCCATTTTTTGTTTGTTATTACCCATGTATATTCAGTGCCATCATTTTACGTGATACACTTTATGAGGAAGTGGCGTGGATTGAAATGGATTTTAACACACAAGAATTATGGACTATTTCCCCCACTAAGGTTCATTCTAGGGATGTGATAAAACACCCTTTATGGAGATATAGTTTCACCCCAATAAGATATTATCAAGGTGCGGTGGATGATTTCCTTTGAATTGTGACTTCAATGTATGGTTTTAATGGACTCTTCATCAGGATAGCGTGGTAGTGTAATTCTAGAACCTATAAACATACAGGGCACAGTTTCTTGGTGTTTTCCGACATATCAATGTTGAGGAAACATGTGACCAATTTTTTGAAGGTTGTCTACTTTATTAAGTTTGATGTTGGGGTTTCTTCCTTGTGGTTTCCCTATGTACATGTTTGTAGATTGCATGGGAACCCTTTTTGTGATTGATGGATTACGATTCATAGTTGAGATATCATTTTATTTCCCACGTTCCTAGGGTTTTTATTTTTTTGGATGAAAATCCTTATAGAGGGGAGGATTTAGGGACATGGGTTTTAACCAGTTTGACTTTGGAATATTAAGAAGAATCTTTCTAAATGCATGAACTGAGTCATCATGGGTTTATGATACCCATAGATCTTCATCGATATAATTATATATATATATATAATATTTTTTTCATGTGTGTGAATTTTTATTAGAAACATGAATAACTCCCTTGGGGAGTTGGATCATATATCTAATATCATAGTTTAGTTCAAAACGTTGTGTTAACTGTTGGAAGGACATAATGTTTGTTGGAAATATGTGTCTACATGTAGGTGGTGCATGGGTGGGGAGTTAAATAGAGGGTTAGGGATTTAATTAATAATAAAATACATTAACCCATCATCCACCTTCATGCACATGAGTGGAGCCGAATCAACCACCCCCCATGGGGTGGTGAATGAACCATTGTGAGATGGTGATGCCAGATCTGATTTTTGATGTCTATCGTCGCCATACTGAGAATTATAATTTTTTGGGTGTCATTTCTCACTTGAAGCTTCATCATTTTTCAATTATTTATGATGAATGTAGTTTTGTTTCCTTGTTCCCTTTATATTCTTCATTTTATGGTTATATATCCCATCTATTATTTTTAGGGACTATGTGTGGGTCGATCTATGTGTTTTAGTAACAATGGACATGAATTAGGCTGCTTGCATCGAAATTCTAATCATAATTACCATCAACATGATGCGTAGTGTATTGGAGCATTCCATGTGGTCTTCTCATTCTAGGAAGAGGTATTTTGGGGACTACACACCATGTAATGGTATCACTTGCTATTTAGTGACAATGGATCATGTGGTCATGAGACATGACCATGGTATCCATGTGAATATACATAGTCATGTGAAAAAACATGGCCATATTTCATTATAATGGGGTTCTGAACACAAGAATGATAAGGAGACACCACCAAGGTGGCCATTTTTCTGGGGAATTCCTTGTAAATACGGTACAAGTCATGTGGGAAACATGGCTTGCTAAGCCATATGAGGGAAGGCATTGTCGGGTGGCCGAGTGAGGCCTAACACACAGTTTACATCATTAAAACACTATGTACAACCACATGCCTATCCAAGAAATGCATTAAGTGTATACATTTTGGTGTTCAAGTGGGGTCACATGCCATATGGACCCCATTACACGATGTGTTTTCCACTTTGGAGTAGTTTTATCCTTATTTATATCCCCCCTCAAGGCTCAGATTCGGGCTTGCATATAGCCTATATCGAGTAGTTTTACACATATAACATGATTTCAGAAATAGTTTGGGACTCAGATATATGACGTGAGGTGATGTTTTGGGGTACTTTTTGTGATATTTAGACCAACAACGGTTGAGTGAGTGACCATGTTCTGTTATATTGTGGTTATAATGTGTAATTATGTCCTCAGTATAGGATTTTAGTCCCATTGATAAGATGTTCTTGGAAAGAGTTGTATCATCCTTATGGGGAGTCCGGGGTGAGGTCCTCTATCATATTGTTAGAGTTTTTTCTTCCCTACAGGGACGGAAGAGTGATATCCTATATCTTACTATTTACCTAGATCGGTTTCCTATAATTTTCATGACCAACACAACATTGGTGGTGATCCCATATCCCGCAAGATATCCATATACAATTTGTGTCATCATTAGGAGTATGATCTCATACATAGGAAGCAGTGTTAGTAGAGTTGTAGAATCATTGGCTAAATGATACCTTACATAGTAGATAGCTTCATTAGGGTTTTGGTATCATTGTATTTATGATACCCAACTTCTTGGTTTATACCATGTGGGGATTGTGCAATTGTCATTACCAAAAATACACAGGTGACGATACCCTAACTAAGTAACATAATTTACACAATGTCATATTGAGTTTTTAGTGTCCTATAGTGGATCCTGGGAGGGATCCCAGATTTTATTGATATATTTGGTTTACCAAATTTATTTTTCTAGTATCCCGTAGAATATTCTATGAGTGTTCCCTTACCTAAGGAGATGTGGTCTTTAGTATTCCAAACTAGGTTTATAGTTTCCCTCAACAAATCATCAGAGTGATCCCGTTTTTGACTAAAGAGACACTTCGGGGTTTCTAGTAGGGTTAGTTTCATCTTCTATTAGGGATGGGATAGATCCCCTATCAGATTATCACGATCTACTAGGTTCCAGTGTGAATTTCTCCTTGTGAGATCAGATTATCATGTTCTA
This sequence comes from Viscum album, assembly GCA_963277665.1. NCBI lineage: Eukaryota > Viridiplantae > Streptophyta > Magnoliopsida > Santalales > Viscaceae > Viscum > Viscum album. The sequence continues at coordinate 706,669,804 of OY728155.1, forward strand.
TCGTATTCATTCCCTTTTTGGATAAAGGTGTTTTTCCATTGTCTTTGTCATAAATGATTGAATGGTATGTCTCAAATGTTCCATTGTGGATTGTTGGGTTATTCATTATTGAGCGATATCTATTAAACCATTTTTGTCTGGCTTGATAGAGATCATAGACTATGTTCTAATTGATGAGTGTTACCAATAGATCCTTTCAGTATAAATGCCTTCTTTGGCTATGAGGTAGGAACCTCATGACACATGTAGTATGAGATGAATATATCATCCAATTTTTGGGTTTCCATGTGATGTTTTCACATCTTGGTAGACACAGTATGTGGTTTGAGAATTCTTGTCATGTATACCTGAAGATTGTTGATATGGTTTTTCTATCTCATTTGGGTTCCCTCTAGTAGTGTTGAGAGGGTTATTTCTATTCATTTTCTCCCTTTTATTTTGGTTGTTAGGGTGCCTAATGAGTAATGTTATAATATCCCCTATAAGGGACATTACATCACATGTTATGTCTTGTGAATATCGCATTCCATTAAATGAAGTCCTCGGAGAGCCCTTAGTAGGCATAGATCATTGATCTAGACCGATATATGAGATTTTCATATGTTCCATTTGACAGCAATCCCCTCAATCTGAGCTGGTTGGGCACTTTTATAGTTTTCCTTTAGATGGACTGTATTTCCCCTTTATGTATCTCTATTGTACTATTGTTGTGAGATATATGTATTCGTGTATTTATTTTTAGTTTATATAATCTCAACACTATTTTATAGTGATGTTTGTGAGATTGGGATAATTCAGCAGGAGGATTCAAGAGAGCTCGACCGATCAAAATCGTAGGCGGTGATGGCCACTCTGTCCCCTCACCCATGGAGGGGGAGGATCATCATCTACCACTAAATGGATCTCGTACAACATCCTTCATTCCCTTCTCAAATCTCGTCTTCTTTCATTCTTTCCCCCAGATTGGTCTATGATCGAAAGTCATTGAACACTTTGACGGTTTCCCGCAATTGTCGATCTCAAATTCGGAATTCACTATAGAGTCATCTATTCTCCATTTAACCTTGATTTTGAACATTAAGCGTCGCCATCTATGAGTTTATTTCTTCCAAATTCAGATTTTTCAAACATGGGGTATGCAAGAATGAGTGACGGTTGGGTTGCTAGACTCCAAACATATCATTATCCAATTTTCTTCTAAAGATGACATGATTCTCACCTAGTCGAGTGATCCTCAGACTGATGATTTCTCATGATTTATTCTCATCAAATGGTCATATGATTTTCATATGAAATGGGATTCGTCATCAATAGAGGTTTGGGTATGTTTTCTGGATTTTCCTATCCCCTTTCAAAATCCATCGATTATTTGTTTGCTAAGAAACATGGTAGGTTGATATCATTGTTTGGATAGTAGGACCAGGGATGTGCATCATCCAATCATTCCTAGGGTTTGTGTTGAAGTAGATGTAACTAAAGAACCTCTTGAATTATTTTGGATTTCTATGGGTGAGGTGTTCTGTTACAAGTAGTGCGTGGTGTTTGAGTTTTTTGTATAAGTTTTATACATTGTGCAAGAAACTGGGGAATAACTTGGAGGTCTTCAGGTGTAGGGGGATGAGACATATGTACATTCAGGTCAATCAGGCCTTAGTTGGTCATTCTGGTGGGAGTAGCAAGATACCATAGGCTAATATCAAGGACAGAATTAGAATAGGTGAAAGGGTTGTGACTGATGGTTCTGTTGATGCAGCAGTTAAACAGCCACAGGTAGTGGTGTTTCCTTCTGAACTGAGTGTCACTAAAATCCACAATAGGTTGAGACATGATTTGGAAGAACCTCCAGGAGCTACTAGTCCTTTGAATTCCTATGAATCTGACTAGGTTATGTAGAAGAAAGCTCTTTTTCTGCCTCCGAATGAAAAAGTCCAAGATATCCATAACAAATTGATAGATGATCTTAATGGAGTGAAAATGCCAGTTACAGTGGTTCCTAATGGTAATTCAGCTATCACGGTTGGTCAACCAAGTCCTGTAGGTTATTCTCAATCTGAAACTGATGAGGAATGTCATATTGTAAAAACTAGATGTGAAATTCAGGGTGTGGTTATTGAAGACACTAACATGCAGCCTCTGTTCATGGGGCATGGCTTCATACAGTCCAGTTATTCTGAGGAAACTGACTAGATTTCTCTGGATGGTGATTTTGGATTGGGTACACAACGTAATACTCTCTTTGGTGGAAATGGTTATATACATGTAAGGGAATCTCAAATGGTGGATGATGTAGATAGTTTGGACATGATTTGGTCCACAATTCTCTTGAGAAACATGTTTGAAGGCCTTCCATAGGCTGATTTGTGTTCGGATTCTGTTATCCCAGGAGAGGGAGATGAGTTTGGCATGAAGGAAGCCAAAGGTATTGAACATGGAAACTCGGTTGATGAGGATTCATTTCCAAAAAGTTGTAGGGGTTTCAGGAGGAGGAAGGGAAAGAAGGATTACTCCTTGATACCTCCTCCTTTGGAGACTCTATATACAAAAAAGATGAGTGATAAGGAGATAGACATAGAGACACTGAAACATCAGAGGGTAGGAGAACAGGGTGATCAATCCTTGGTCCTCCTTTTATGTTCTGAAGAGTAATTGGTAGAGAAGGTCTGGTTGCTCAACGCAACTGAGGTGGAGGAAGCTAAGATGATGGGGAGGTCTCTATGGGTGTATCTCAATGAGGAACAATTTTCATAGATTGATATACATGACTCAATCCTGGTATGGGGTTTCAACAGAGGGAAAATCATCATTGAGGAGTACAATCAGTCCTAGGACCATGTTACTTCTACGTTTGAGAAGCGGATGTTAGAGGTAGAATACATAAAGGTTTAATCATTATCTTGGAAAGTATTTAGTAAAATGGATTTGGGTAATATCAGGTTTCTCATTAATGATTATGTTTAAGTTGGTGGTTTTGGTCGGTTGGTATAAGAGAACTGTTTGTGCGATCATGCAATCCTTTGGATCTTATTTTCTTTTTACTATGTTAGGAAGTTTGGTGCCTGTTTCCAGTACTCTACATAGACCAGCTCTGGAAGGGTATCAGAGCATGAAGTCTGCATTAGTGCAGGTCTATGGATTTGGATTCTTAAGAGGGTATGGCTTCTCCATCGCTTCTGTGCCCATGCACTTCTGCACGAGACTGATTGTCGAAGGGTCTTGCATTGGTGAAGGCTTGTCACCATGGAACAGTTGCTGGGGTGGGGTAGGTTCAATAGTTTTTCTATTTTTCTTTATCTGCTAGTGTTGACATGCGATTGTTCAGACAGATTCTGTGGTTTCTCGCATTTTCCTTAAAAAATTTTTGATAATAAAAAAGTAATTTTCAGTCTATAAAAAGTGATGTTTGTGGGTTCGTGCAATCAGATACCTTAGCTAAAGGCCACTCATGTGTTTGATATACCTCCAGGGCAATGGATGTCATCCCCTTGCCTATGGAGGTGGGATTGGGGAGTCACGGCTCGTCCCCTATTGGGACGGGTTCTGAAAATTAGAATTTATCAATAAAATTATATTTATTAGTATATATATATATGTATATATCATTAATAAATTAACCATATACATAACCTGCAAATTAATATGTTGTTTAAAATGGTAATATTTAAATAATAATAATTTGGGGTACATTTAAGAATGTAATTATGTGTCGTACACTCTATCAAACATTATGGTCATCCATTAAAATCTTGGGGTGTTATATTATTCCCTCTATAATAAATTTAATCCTCAAAATCTGAACATGATATCAAAAATAAAGTGTTTGGTATTTTAAAATAAATTTATTGAAATCCAAAATCATAAAAAGCATTTACAAAAAATCATCATAAAAAGTGGGGAAGTTAAATTTGATATTCATTGAGAACAAAAGATAACCAAGTTTCAAAATAAGAGAATAATGGCATGATGTGAAATTTTGGACTTGGAATAAAATCATAATTTTCAAATAATGATGGAGGGTGACATAGATCATTGATATTATTAAAGTGAATCATAATTAGAAAGTTAGTAACCACAATGAAATAAACTAAAAATATATTAAACGACTATAAATTCATCATAAATAATGTGAATATGCTAAAAAATTTGATTCATGATCCTTTTCTACGAGTTGAGGAATTATATTACCCTGTAGACTAAAAAATTAAGGAAATATACTTTCTTGAATGAGATAATTTATTCTTATAATAAATTTTCACAAAAATATAATTTCATTCACCAAATGATAAGCATTGTAAATGAATTTATTTATTTTTGACACACTGAAGTCAACTTTTAAAGGATCATGTAATCCAAAAATGAATAACAAGTTATTCAACTAGTATATAGGTATCAATAAAAAATAAAATGTTTAGAATAATATATGATAATTCATTGAATTAATAAACCATTATATGATGAAATTAATCATTATTATGTAATGCCTCAACAATAACACCTAATTTAAATCATATACCATCTATTAAATAACTGACCATAAAATTTTCCAAATTGTTCCCACCTAATTTCAAATCCCAAAATTTGAAATTTTTGTCACATTTTTCTCATGAAAATAATTTTGTATTTATCTATAATGAATAATAGTCATTAATAATGTCATATAATTTAAAATTCATTTTCCCTAATAATATATCTCTAAAATATTCAAATCATTTATATAAATATCCAAAATCAGCCTAAATCCAAATAAAACCATATACTATTCCATAAGATAATTCAACCTCCATTCCTCAACAAATTCCAAAATATCATATAATGTTCCTCAATAATATAGTAATCTTCTACTTAAATAAAAATAATCACTTGTTCAAAAAACAATTTTAAATCCCTTAGTAATCTGCAATTAAAAAACATATGTTCCAAAATTTCAATAACCCATAATTACCTAAATATCAAGGATCATATAAACCACAAATTTTATTAATTAAATTAAAAATATTCCACAAAATAAAAAATGTATTATTTCTCGAAGAATAATTCATTTTAATAAAAGGGGATATATATATTAAAACAATAAATATTATTCTAAAATTTCATTCATCACATTTAAACCTAATTATATAAAGCAAAAAAAGTGTATCAATTATTTTAGACATACCATCTCCCTTAAATTATCATTCTGGAATGCCTATATGTAGACACCTCAATTATTCAAAAAAATTAAAATATATTAACCATTTTTTTTCTTATTCCTCAATACATTTTAGGTACAATAAAAAATATAGATAATGTCCATATATTCAATAATATCAAAACATAATCCAATATATCATATATACCATTCGTAAATCATTTTCAATTTCATCAAATTTCATTTTTCTAGAATAAAGAATTACTAAGAATTTATATGTAATGTTTTTCTGATCATATTCTTGACCATTCTGTTATGATATAGATTTTAATAGAGACCATAATCTACATATTCAAATAATTCAATTGATTCATATGGAATAAATTTACTACCCATCATTGCATTTACTGAACTTATTCTTCCCCCTTAGAATATCATTCCTTTATTTCATCCTTTGCCACATATAAATCATTATCCCAGTTTTATGAAATTTTCATTGGTGCATCAATCCCCATTCATAATACATAGGATTTTGATTATTTTTACCTTTCCCCCTCACATCCATATATTTTTTTTCAATATTAAATAATGAGTTAGGAAAATCACTTATGTTCGTGTTTTTAATCAAAACACATGATAGCTCGTTATGAATAACCATAATAGTATGCAATATATCTCCCATTAAATTTGGTTTCTTAGTTATACAATAACCTCATATTCCTTCAAATCCATCATTTATTTGGTTTTTACTCTATCCATAAGTGTTCTATGACTAGAAATGTTACTGTGAGTATATCATATAAACCATATTATGTGGAATATAAATTATAAAATATCCTTAACTATTTAATCCTTTATAAAAATATTTATATTTATCCAAAAATAACTTAAATTATAATCAACATTCTATCCATTGTTGTTATTGAGGACTTTTAACACGTTCTCAAAAATATTATAACTAATAATTTTAACATAACCTTTTCTCTGATACCAACTGAATAATCAGACATTATTTATAGTTTCCTATATTAAATACCTACTGGAGTACTCTATGGGTGTCTAAACCTATGATGTGATGAACATACCAAAACCAAAAGTGGTATCCTTATCTTGATAAATCCCTTCAAGAGAGATCCATTATTTTCCCGACATTCAGATGTTATTGTTATGAAGGATCAAATTCACTCATTGTCTTTGATACCAATAATATGTAACCAGCCTTTTAAAAAATTCATTATATTGTCATTAAAAATAAACTCATATTATTAAATTCCTAAATATCTTTTAGATTTATAGTTTTAGATAATAATGTAATAACTCTTACAGAAAACACCCATAAATAATAAATTTGGCGCTTATACTCAGTATCCATTTTTCCATAGTATTAAACTTTCAAAATAAATGTGTCTTTTTAATTGATCATCATCATTACTCTCATCATGACGAGTTATATTTTCTTAACCATCCATAGAACATTTTAAAAACATTTTAAAAATTTGGAATGGACAAAAAAATATCAATAAGGGAACTAAAATAGAGAATTATGAAACCCATTAGTTCAAAAACAAATATAAAAATTTCACCTCTAAAAATAATCATTTGGCTCAAAATAAAAATTTTCATACTCTAAAAAATCACTTTTCATTACCAAATATTTTCATTAAACATTTTATATGAAATATTTAAGAAAAATAAAATTCAACATACTTTCTTTGAAAATAATGATAAGTTTTAACAATGTTATAATTACTACCCATAAGAAGTAGCATATAATTTCCATTACCTTAATTATCTTGATATTACCTTGAGAAATAAAAAAATAGTAAAAAATTGTAACAATATTAGATTAATCATGTTGGAATATTGGGAAATCATTTCCCATATCATTCTTGTGAGTTTAATAAAAAATATAAGAAATTTCCACACCCAATGCATTAAACAGTTATCATGGCCCACCCTTCCTTAGATTATAATGGAACCACCAATCAATGGTTTAAAACAAGACCACTCATATGTAGTTTATAATATAACCACCTATCATCATAACAATTCCCATGAAATATAACACAATCATAAAATATTTCATATTATAATTTATAACCTTAAAAACATATAAATATCCTTTTCATAGTTAAGAAAAACATTTTGGATATTTAAAAATAAATTACATATTAAAATCTTTTTGAAAATAACCAAACCATATAGATGGAAGTATTTCTTCAACGAAAAAAATCAATCTGTATAAATAAATTCAAATATAAAATAACATTAATGGTTGTATGGAAGGTAATTTGCACCGTATAAGGTATTATATAATATTACTTTGGAATTTAGTAATGAATGAAAAAACCTTTTATATAAAACATAGTAATATGTTCATTTTGAATCCTATTAAATGAAAGTAAAAAAATATATATATAATTTCACTTAAATTAATTTATTTCCATATAAATACATCTATGGAATAATCTAAAAAATATATACATGGATGAAAATTTTTTTTAAGGGAATCATTTAAAATGGATTTTGTTTCTATATAATATCTCTTAACTTTAGTATAAATCATCATAGACATTCTTTGTCTTCGTTTTTTCAGAAAACATTTTACGGTTAAAATAAAAATGATTCCTATGATTGTTTTATGATTAATAAAATGCCTCTAGGACATGTGAAAATAGTTTAGGAAGGTATTTTTGTTGTTCATGGCATATCCCAAATGTTTTTATGGTGTGTGTAAAAGATAATAAGGGGTCCCCTTTTAAAAGAAAGGGGAGGGACACTCATGGGATTTACTAAAATATAAAATTACTATAAATTAACTTTCATATTCAAAGGGATTAATATTGATAAGATTCTAATCTATTATGAGGGTGTTTAAAAATACTCTCTTCTAATACAAAGAAGATATTTTTAGGTTATGTATTGAACCTTGACTTTTTTATTTTAACTAGTGTTTAACCTCTTTGAAAATTACCATATTATATGTTATTTTACTCTTTAGGTATAATGTAATTAAATACAAAAGGGAATTGTAATAATAATTTTGCATATGGTTGATATTTTAAACCACATCCTAATCAATTTATAAACATATTATTTTTACGGAGTTGTGAATCATTTAATAATATATTTTATATTATAAAATATTATTAATGTCAACATTGGATCTATTCATTTAATTTATCTTTTAAAACTACATGATAATAATGGAATACTTATATAATGCACTCACAAAACTATATTATGTTATGTATATGTCCAAGCGTCTTTTAACACAAATATTCACAAATATCATTTTATATTTAACTTTATAAAATCTTTTATTTTATTTTCGTACTAACTAAATAAATAGTGTATTTGTTTTCTATAGGAATTTAAGGTAATTTTTTCATCACTAAAACATAAAAACTAATTACCATGATAAATAATGGGTCTCATGCTATGTAATGGGTCTCCCTCTACCCACACTAATGAGATCTTTTCATTAATATAAAATTGAGGCTTCACCCCCAACCATTTTAAAAAAAGGTCTGTTTTTATTAAGACTATTTTTCCCACAATAGAATTTTATCATAATAAATTAAATTAATAACTATCTATGAAATATATTATGGAAATATATATGTTTTATTTTCAAAAAAAAATTATCTAATACATTTCACTGTCTTAAGAATTTAATAAAACTAAATTTAAGCATTAAAGGTCATATTTTTATTTCGAGGTAGTTTTAATGCCTTTAAATGGTGACCCTATTTTAAATACAACTTTTGAGGGTTTTATATATTATATTTGAAAATATATAAATATTATTTTATTGAGGAAAATTAAAATTTACTTTGGTAGAATTTTTCTTACTTTTGTGTTATGTTTAATGTTTTGGTGAATAGTGATAAAATATTTCATTTTAATTGAAAATATATTTTCATATAAATATTTTATAATGTAAAATTATAATGGAAAGGACATCCCCTATCCATTACATTGTGAAAATTTGGTGGCTGAGGTTTTTTTGGAGGCAATTTTGACAAATTTCAAGAGTTTATACAAAATCTAGTTTTCCAACAGTAGCTCGTCTGACGGTGAGTTGCAGATGGTGGGACGCGATGATAGGACTCTAACATTGAGTCACCCAATAGTGACTCATCCACTAGTAATATAAGTTGTTTTACTCATTATCTATCATGTAATTAACTACAAAATGGAAATTTAATAAATATTGGGATATGGTTGATATTTCAAACCACAACCTAATCAATGGATAAATATATGATTTTTATGGAGTTATGAATCATTTAATAATATAATATTTATTATAAAATATTATTAATGTCAATATTTTATCTATTCATTTAATTTATTTTTTAAAACTCCATAATAATAATTTAATACTAATATAATCGACTCTCAACACTATAATATGTCATGTATATTTCCAACAATCTTTTAACACAAATATTCACACAAATACATTTATATTTAACTTTTTTAAAATCATTTATTTTATTTTCCTATTAACTAAATAAATATTGTATTTTTTTATAAGAATTAAAGGTAATTATTTCATCCACCGGCATCTCATCCACTAGTGGCTCACGGCGGTGGGTCACAACGTTAGGACGTGAGTAGTGACTCACAAGGGTAAATCATCCCACAGTGATTCATCAAATGGTGAGTCTCCCAATGGTGAATCATCCACCGGTAGCTCACCAAATGGCGACACATCCACTAGTAGTTCATACACTGGTCGCTCACTGAATAGTGATCCATCCACCGGTTACTCATCCACTAGTGACTTTAGGTTGTGGGTCCTAATGGTATGTTGCTAGCGGTGAAGCGTAACAGTGATTCATCCATTGGTGACTCACCCAATGGTGACTCATCCATCAGTATCTCACCTAACTGTGAATCATCCATTGACATCAGTATCTCATCGAATTGTGACTCATCTAATGGTAGCTTACACTGGTGAATCATGATGGTGACTCACCCAACAGTGAGTTGTTACCGATAATTTTTCAAAATTCAAAATTTCTCCAGTTTTCTTATTTATTTTAGTTTCAACCCTTTAACATTTTATTTGACATAAAAATAGTTAAATGCCATATTAAATTATTTTGCGGCCATTTCATAACATATCTATCTTTCAAAATCATGAAGCTTCCTTTGACTCCCAAACTCTGTATTCTTGGTCAAGATCTGACTTTATTGGATTTTAAAAATGGTTTCTCCTGTTGTTATAGGATATGGACCTTCTAAATATGATATTCCTTCTTCATTGAACTCTTCCCTTTAACTATGATATTAGACGAACCCAGTACCTTTCTTCCTCAAGGATTCATACATCTGTGTTGTGATCGTGGGTGGTTTTTTCTTTGGAGGTTGGTGTTGTATGCACAGCCTTATTTTGGTGCATCTAAGAAGTGTTGGTCAATTCTTCATCCAAGTAGGGATTCCTTCATCTCTTTTTTAGTTGTGTGGCTTGTAGGGTTTGTTTACGAATTTCTCCATTTTTACTATAGTTGAATTCCAAATAAATTATGATAATTGAATCGATTTAGATATCAACATGTGGGGCTGTGGAGAAATGATATCTTCATCTTTGATATTTCTTGATATTCTGATTATATTGGCCATATTCCTACTTAAAATTGAGAATGTAGGGGGTCCTTGGTTCTGCACAAAATATTTATCAATGCATGTTGTTCAGCTTCTGGTTAAACAAATTCTTGAAATCTATTAACCACATATATTCGAATAATATAAATTGATGCCCCATGATTATATGGTTTATGTGATAACACCATAAATTAAGTGGAATTTAATAAGGAGTGACAAACTAAATCTTGAAGCATGTCTTGGTCTTTTATGTGTTGTAACATTTTTTTTTTGAAATGATTGTGTCTTGCGGGTTGGCACCAGTGATATGATGAAGGAATTATGACTGTGTTGTGATATATGGGGGTAGTGGATGATATTTTCTATTCAGTGGGGCTGTGATTGTTGTAATATTACATATATTTGTATAGTGGGGAAGCAATGGGTATGGTTATGCATTGTGGTTGTATGATGGTTGTGGTGTGGATGTATATGAAGCCTTTCCAAAAGGGGATGTGGCTATAAATTTTTGATTATGTGGGATTATTGGATAGAAAGTAATGCGTAGTAATGTGGTGCTACACTCTGTGTGTTGGTTGTTGTATTGAGTGAATTAATTGTAGTTTCCTAGGAATAATGGAACAAAAATGGTATACCTATTCTTTGGAGTAATTTGGAAAAGTCCTTTATTTTTATTATAATGTGGGTTGTGAACAGCTAGAGAATGAATGATAAATTGCTGCAATTTAATGAATAAATGTGTTGTTAAAATGGTATTATTCAATATTTGTGAAATATGTTAAGTAGATAAATGTGGATTAAATGTGTAATGTGGCTTTTGTCTTTTGTATTGCTTCTATGGTGTTGTGCTTATGCTATGTGGTTGGTTCTGTTATATCTACCCCATGTATTAATGGAATTAATATTGTCTGTTAATGTCAGGGATATGATTAATGAGTAAATTGACGATGAGTTGCATTGTTTCACTTTTTGATGTTATGTATAAAAAAACTGACTAGGGGTATAAATTGAATTTGTGGCTTTTTGTGTGGTTGTGCATCTAGATATGGATGAATAGGTGGTGACTTGTGAGTTGTTTGTTTGTCTAGAAAATTATTGTTTGGGCTGAGTGTTATATATATATATATGTGTTTTGAATTTTTTTTATTTCAATCCACACCCCACCCCAGAAGAGAAAATTTTTCTAAAGACCCCCATAGCCAAGGGGGAGGGTGTCTTCTGAAAACATACTTTTGGGAGGATGGATGGTTGGTTAACTGCTCTTACCTACTCCCTCTTTTAGTCAATGGTAGTCCAAGACTCTTTAGGATGGTGTTGTGTGGTTGTGAGGTCCAGGTGTCCGCATGATAGATATTTGTTCCCATGTTTCCTCGAGATGTGATGTTTTGTTCTTTCCAGGGTTTCATCGTGATAAACAATGGTCAGGTACTTGATGTGTGTGGGTGGGATGTGGTGTGATTTTTTTTCTCAGTATGTGGGACTAGCTTTGAGTCCTAGGTGTGTGCATGTGGATTGTAACGTAAGGCTGGTGGATGTGTGTTGATTCTCCAAGTTGTTTGTCATTAGGGTATTAGAAGTTAACCAATGGGACATGAAATGGGGTATCCAAACTCGAATGATTTTCCTATATTATCTTACATGAATAAGTACTTTAAGGAGTTAGACATAGTTATGTTGGGATTTTGGTTATTAATCCTGTTTAGGTGCGGGTTGTTTCTACTATATTCACTAAAGTGCATTAGAATGCTCTTTCCACATGTGTGCAAGAGAAATTGGTGTTCCTACATAGGATACTTGTATGCTCACCCTATGTATATGAAAAATGATTTCATGTTTCCTGGAGGACATTGTAGACTATGATGGATGTTTCCAGTTTAGACTGTTGGAGTTGTTTTTGTGTCACTATCTTAGCATTTATTTATTTTGGTCTTTCAGTTTGAGACATTAATATGTATCAGTTTTGACTTCTCTCAGAGCCCGCCTTCCCCAAGATTAGGGAAGTGACAAAAAACTACTAGACCCTTCCTTCGTCAAGTGTATGGAGAGATAATGATCCATGAGTCCTTCCTTAAATAGGCCCCGGATTGGAGACTTGATCCATGGGTATAAAATCTCATGTAAAATGGAAGGTATTACCCTTTTTGTAGAATAATATTGAGAGATAAGATGGTAAATCCCAGAAACACCAATAAATAACGATAAAAGTAAATCCAAAAATTCATCCACATAGGAATGTTAAAAATAAAGTGCTACAGGTACACGAAAACTCCAAAGGAAAGTACCAAAAGAATAAAAAGAAGAAACGAAGACTATCTCGACGCCCATGATAATAAATTCTGGAACAGTCCTAAAATTCCTCCTATAAACCTGAAAGTAGTTTTATATATGTAGGGTGAGTATACATCTATAATCAATAGCGGAAACCAAAAGCTCTTGTGCACATATGGGGAGACATTCTAATGCACCGTGAGAAAAAGATATAGCCAAAACCCTTATCAAGGAAACTGGCCACCTAGCCTCACCAAGGCACACTCCACAAATAACATAAGTCAGGTAATGTAATATTAATAGAACATCAATATTTGGGTACCCTGCACCACTTTCCCAGTAGTTATTTAAAACGTCCTATGCATTAGACCTCCCCCATAATTTCCACTAGAGTCCCACTACCACCCCTATAACGACCCCATGGGCTATCCCAACCGCACATCTATCCCACCTGTAAACACCTAGGCCACCACGACCACGCATAACCATCCTACAGACGCATGGACCACACAAACCACCACCACGCGCGAAGAAACCTGTGCCAGAACAACCACATCCATGCTTGATGAAAAATGGGCCAAAACAACCACTTCCATGCTAGAGGACACTTAAGCCTCATCCCGAAGACACTTTGGAAACAAACTATCCCAAACACACATGGTCCAACCTTCCACAACACACCTTGACCAAATATTCATGGGCTATAATGGACCTAAGGTCATCATAGCTTGCCCAAAGAGTCTTGGGCTACCTGGGAGAGGGAGAAAATGGAGCTAATATCCATCCCTTCATAAGAATGTTGGAAAAAACACCATCCCCCATAAAATGGGGGTGTTTGGAATGAAGTGATAAACCTAGGTGGGGTGTGTATAAGAAACATAATATATAAATCTTATACATATAGGTAATCATGAACTCATCCCAACATAAGGGTCCTGATGCCATCAACCAGCCCGCACATGCATAAGTACACAACAACCATAACCAGAGCACAACCCAATTATGGAAAACAGTTTCCCCATTTTATCATTCTCATTTTCATGTTCATGTGATTTCAATTAAATATTAATTCACTAATAAGAAACTAATAGGCACAACCACAATTCAAACCCACAATTGATGGAAAATACCCAAGCAAGTGTTTGAGCATTCACTCAAATTTCTCTCTAAAGTGACAACATCCAAAGGGGTCTGTGAGATCCCTCAAAGTATTGTAACTAAATAAAGACCCATCATACCGGCTCTACACATCCTCATATTCATAAACCAATAACTTCTCAACCATATATTTCATTCCCCTCTATATTACCTCATACGACATTACACAGAACCACTAGGAATATCACCATAACGAAGAAAGGGAATTTTCAGATTTAGCCAACACCATTCATTATGTTTCTTATTTTCATTTGTTTATATAGGGTGATCAAACAATGATTCTAATTCACCAAGAATCCATTAAATCAACCAAGTTTGTGTGGGTAACCAGTTTCCATGTTTCAGTCATTCAATCACAAGATTTCTAGAAAAAATGTTTCATTAGTGCACATGAAAGGACCACCAACGACCATGATTATCAATGGACATGATCCCATACAATTAAAAACATAATAATGAAGGAAAAACATAACAAAATCATCATCATTCCCACCCCTTCAGTCTTTAAAAGTCAGTTTATTTTCTTTGTTAGTGTTTATTTCATCAATTTCCTAAGAGAACATCATCATGCCCACCCCACATGATGCTTAGTAAAGAGAGACGATGGGAAAACCCATATTTTGATGATCAAATATCAATGTTTTCTTGTTGGGTCCAGAACTAGGGAAGAAAGACTTGCAGGAAGGACTCTAATGCTAAACAGAAAGGGCTCCAGCACAGGCGCATGATTTGACTCCGGAAGAGGGACTCGAAGTGCACCAAGGAGAAGAAAGAGACCAAGTAAGAAGAATATCTCAGTGTGATAAAAGATCATATCCTAAAGTAATGGGATGTGAAATCATGAAGTGATAAAAATGGATTGTGATTTTACCACGTGGGTAGGAGGTTTTACATGTTGGAATTAATTTGGATTTAATAATTCTCTTCATAGATAGTGGACCTAGACCATCGTTTGGTTGTGATTTGATAGATTTTCTTTAAACGGAGAATAGAAAAACGAAACATAGGATTAACTGGAAAACATGGTAGGTTGGAAAATATAGAAAAGGGTGTGACATGCCACATTTTTTGGTAATCAAGGTTCTCCCCACTCTTATGTTATTTTAGATATCATTTAACGGATTTAAGATGGTTATAAACCCCTTAATAAAACCTAAAAGAGACTTTATTGAAAAAATGGGAATAACACCTCGACACCCCACGGTGGCACAATTTGTGTGTGGCACTGATCAGTGGGACAGATCGCTAAGACCCCAATTGGTGACACCAATAGGTGGCACCGATAGGTGAGACTGATCGGTGGCCCCGATAGGTGACACCATGGTGACACCCTGCCACCAACAATAATGCCCTCCTGACTCTCAGATGCTCTCTAGGACACCCCAAACAACAGAATTTGGAATAGTTAATGGACCAGGAGGTTCTGGTCCATTACATCAGATACCTCTCAAACTATTATCTCCCTCTAGAATTTAAGAGTAAACCCGAATTAAAGAGAGGGATCCAAAAAACAACCTCGTAAGATAGCTATTAGGGACAAACCACACTATAGTTATCCGAAATCTAGAATAAAACATCTATAACTTGGAACACATCTCTCATCTATCTCCTGAACAACTGTAGGAACACTATGTTACCACAAAAACAAAATTTCACACCATCCAAACATATGGATTAGTTAGTTTTTTCCTCCATGTCAAGATATTATCCACTTTGGGTGGAACTGACTTGTCCACATGGGTTTAATCGCATCTACATTAATTAATCCAGATTAGGGATCAGGTTCTCCCCTCCAAATAATCAAGACATTTCACAAAAATTCAGAGAACAGAGAAAACAAATTATCTCATATACAAAAAAGGTAAACAATTACATCATAATAATGGCACAAGTTAAACACAATATCAAAACACCAAACAACTCTGGGTACTAGGCACTCATCTCTGCCTCCCTTTCACAGGTACTCTCTTCAAGGCCACCATGCATCCACAACACACGACCCAAGGGAATGATCCACCCACGAATCACTGTATCCTTATTATCCATATTCCTTATCGATGACTCCATGAACATCTCATCTTCCTCAATTTCTGACTCTCCCCTATCGAGAATGTGGGAGTCATTGTGTAAAAACTGATATAGATGAGATAGATGGATGATGTTGTGGATCCTCTCTAATCGTGGTGGTAACGCTCGTTGATACGCAACCTCGCTAACTCGTCCCAACACCTTAATTGTCTGATGAATCAAGGAGAGAGCTTCCTACCCTTACCAAACATTCACTTCCATGTCTAGGGGAAACCATCAAGAACACAAGATCCCCAACCTCTAACTCAACGGGTTTCCTCCTATTATCTGCATATTACTTCTTCTGGTCTGGATCTGCTTTCATCCTCTCACGCACAAGCTGGACATTCTCATCCATTCTCTACACCACCTTCAGGACAAGAACACCTACCTCCCTAGCCTCCATCCAACACATGGTTGAATGAAACGATCTCTTATACAAGGATTCAAATGGATACATGCCAATGGTATAGTGATAGATATTTTTTAGGCAAACTCCACCAGAGTCAAGTGTTATATCCGTGATCCTTTGAAGTATAGAATACATGCTCACTATATATCCTCCAACGCCTATATGGTCCTCTCTATCTTCCCATCCATTTGAGGGTGGAAAGCAGTGTTAAGGAAAATCTGGGTTCCAAAAGAACGATAAAATACCTTCCAAGATTGTGAAGTACAGGTTTTTTCCTGATCCTAAATGATGGTTTTTGGACCTCCATGCAGCTGCACAACATCAGCCACATACTTCTATTCCAAAGCATCCACTGCACTTAACTCCTTAACCCCTAATATGTGAGGTGATTTCATCAATAGGTCCACCACTACCATGATGGAATCACAACCTCCATTACCTAGATAGTTTTGTGATTAAATCCAATGAGACGTCATCCCACTTCCACTCATGAACGTCTAAGGTCTACAACAGACCATAGGTAACATGGTCTTCATCCTTCATCTGATGAGACTTGAGGCACTTTTCCAAATACTCTACCACTACCCACTTCACTTTGGGCCATCAAAACTGACCTCTCAAGCCTTGATAAATCTTAGAGACTCTTGGGTGTACTTCCAAGGGTGAGTTATTGAACTCGCTGACAACTCCCTCGCACATCGTTATAGGACAAACAACTTCCCACAGAAAATAATTTGATTCTAACCATCCCTTTGGAACATTACATTGGCTAACATGATAATGCATAACTTCAGCCTCTTTGTCTCCCCACTGAGTCTCCCCCACATGCTATACCTAAGAAGATTGAAATGTCATCTGAAAAATAAATCCCCTACCATCTTCCACTCTCATTCCCATATGTAAAGAAGCCATCTCTTCGATTTCATTCCAAGCATCTACTGACTCCGAAACCACATCCCTCTATGACTTCCTTCTTAAGGCATCAATGACTACAATTCCCTTTCTTGCGATTTAGGAGATCTCGAAGTAATAGTCCTGAAGAAACTCCGTCCAAATCCATTTCTGAAAATTTAGATCTCACTGGGAGAAAACATACCTCTAGCTCTGATGATTTGTAAAGACCATGATCTGTTCCCTAATAAGGTAACGATGCCAAAAATTCAAATCAAATACAACTGATACATGTTCTAGGTCATGGGTGGGATAGTTACATTCATGAGGACGTAACTACCTAGAACCATAAGAAATAACTCCTAACTACTGCATCAGTACACACCCCTAGCCTAGACTGGAAGCATTGCAAAAGACTTCAAATGTTACACATTCCTATAGTAACCTCCGAACTAGGACATTGACCAGCTTCCCTTTTAGATAACTGAGTGCCACATTGTACTTCTCTCCCCATACAAAAACCTGGACTTTTTTGGATAGGGCCATTAAAGGCCCCACAACTAGGGAGAATTTGGGTATGAAACTTCGGTAGTAACCTACCAGTCCCAAAAAACTATGAACCTCTACCATGTTCTTGATTGCTGCCTAAGAAAAAACCGATTTGACCTTCGATGGGTCCACTGCTATCCCATTTTAGGACCCCAAATTTCTGAAGAAGTTTGCCTCTTGTGTCCAGAACATGCACATGGACATCTTCCCCTATTGTTGGTGTTGTCAGATGACATCCAAAACTTTCCATAGATGATCAGTGTGATCCCCCTCTTACCTTGAGTGTATATGGATTTCATCGATGAATTAAACCTTGAACCGGTCTAGAAACTCATAGAAAACAGAATTCATGAGCCCCATGAACACGGTTGGTGCATTATTAATGCCGAACAACATGACCATGAACTCAAAGTGCATATATCTACATCTTAAAGCAGTCGTATGGATGTCACTATATTTCACCCTCAACTGGTGATATCCAGACTGCAGGTCGATCTTAGAGAACCAACCTTCTCCCTTCAATTGGTCAAAGAGGAATTCAATCCTATGGAGGGGGTTACGATTTTTGACCGTCACATGATTCAGTCTCTGGTAGTATATGCATAGTCTGAGACCGATGTGTGACTTCTTTGTGAACAAATCTGTATCACCCCATGGGGAAGAATTTGGCCAGATAAAACTCTTCTTCATCAGGTCAACAACCTGAATCCGCAACTCCCACAACCCATAAGGTGCCATATGGTAGGGATCCATTGTAATTAGATAGGCACTGGGTTTTAAGTCTACACCGAACTCAACATCATGTCGAGGAGGTTGATTCACATCCTCATCATGGAAGATGTCCAATAAATCACTGAGAATCCCTGGAACATCCACCACCTCTGAGTCTACTGATTCTATTAACACCTAAACTAGAAAAGAAAAAAGGGCTCCATGCACTGGCCTCCATCCTAGTAACTCTGCTAGCCCACAAAGGCCTTACTCTAGCCACCCATATCTGAGAAGATGACCCATCTCTAGAAGTATTTGATAACAATGTGCATGGAAAATATCCAGTCAATGCCTACGATGACATCTTATGGATGCATCTGTAGCATAAATAGATCCCCACTAGACTGATGTGGCCCCAACATCAGTCTGCATCCCCTGAAAACATAATGAAAGCTATCCTGACCTCCAACTAGCATACTCAACACTAGGGTCATGGAATGTCTCTCTACATATAGACCCAAGGCATGGTATAGACTACGTGCAACAAATGAGTGAAAAGATCATGAAATAAACAAGTCACTAGAAAGAGTACTAAACAGACTGATCTTACCTCGAATGACCTCTACCCCAGATGTAACTACTACCTCTACAGTGTGAAACTTCCCACATCCAACTCTTTTTCCCCTCAGCTATCGACCGCCTCCCAAACCATGCCCTGGTTGAGGTCCTTGAGGAGCGCCCTGAGGTCGGCCTCCTCCAGTACCATCTTCCCTTGATTGAGTGGGAGCTCATTTCCCCTGCTGCTAATACTGAAAATGTCTAGATGAAAACTATTAGTGCTGAGGTGGGCACTGAACCGACCCACCCCACCATTATACACTTGGTCAGGGCATAAATTTGGAAGATTCTCATGCATTCCAATGATAAAGCACCTCAGTCCTTGTCCTACGGGGAAAGTGTGAGGATCAGGAGATCAGAACTGAAACTACTGAGGCCTCCTCCCCATAGGCTGAAACCAACAGGGCCCTGATGGTTGACGTCTAATGCTAATAACCTTCAACTTTGACGATCTCAACTACATCCCCTCTCGCGGCATACCTCCAACCGTATTCATCCTATTTACTAATTCATCTTTCTTCTGGACCTCCAAGTATGTCGGTAGTGTGAAGGGAGTAACAACATACTGAAGAGAAGGCCGAAGTGCCTACTCTAAGCATCTTGTTTGGGACTCCACATCTGGGAAGAGGTCCAGAGAAAAACAAAGGATATTAATGAACTTAATCCCCAACTCTTCCACTATCATACTACTTACTGAAATTTGATCAGCTTCTAACTCTTCTCGAACATTATTGTGGAAGAATATAATACCACGCAGAACTCCTTCTCAATTTCATCACATGAAACCTCACTCTGCATCATCTCCCTAAGGTAGAGCATCCACCACTGATTCTTACTATCTCTCGATATTGTTTCCCTATAAAGTGTAATTCCTCCCTTATTGTAAGTTATTTTTACCCTTCTGATAATTTTTATCCGGAGGCATACAAGAGGTGGAACAATTATGTCATTATCTCCCATTCTAAATTACCATCCATGGAGGGGTATCCTTGTGGGGAGGGGTCATGAGAGAATGGTATCATAGGTGATGTTTGGTAGATATCATGGAGATTGGAGTTAGGCACAGTGAGGAGTGCATTGATGGGTATGGAGATAGTGTTAGGAGACCATGGTTCATGGAATAGTTCAGGGAAGACTGGAAAGGACATGGGATTTTGGGACCACCATGATCTGATGAAAGGAATCTGATCCTACCAAACGACCAAGTGAGGCTACACCGTTTGAAGGGTAGAGACCCTTGGAAAGATACATGCATCATAATAACTTGTGTTCTTATCTGAAAATTGTTGTTTTTATAAATTTAAATCAAATTTAATGAATTATAAAATTTATCCATGTTCTTATGAATGTTCAAACGATTTTCTTTCTAATAAAATTCATTAATTTTTTGGTGAATTATTCAGCTATCTTAATGGGAATGAGTAAAATAGTTAGATATATGGAATTGTTTGTATGAAACATTCTTGAGGATTGAATGCATTGTTTCCTCTCCTATTATTGAATGATTCATGATAAATTGGATTTTTCTTCCATTTTTATAAGTGTAAAACATTCCATCTAGTTTTCCAAATGTTAAAATTTTTTATAGAAGCATGATTAGTGTACTTTCTTGTGATCAACTGTTTAAATTTTGAAACTCTTATGAAGAA
The DNA here is from genome assembly GCA_963277665.1 of Viscum album. Taxonomy (NCBI): domain Eukaryota; kingdom Viridiplantae; phylum Streptophyta; class Magnoliopsida; order Santalales; family Viscaceae; genus Viscum; species Viscum album. The sequence goes on from OY728155.1 coordinate 706,690,868, forward strand.
TGTTACCTTGAAGTAGATTCTACATTGGAATGATAAAAATCAATTATTATGTATTAATGTTCCCATGTGAGTTAATATTTTATTAATTTGTTTTACATAAGGGTTGACTTGTTTTAAAATGTTTTGGGGTTATCAGAAGCATGTGTTGTTGACTTTTTGTGAAATGTTTTGATGTTATCAGAAGCATGTGTTGTGGAATTTTTGTAAAATTTGGATTTAAAATTTTAAATTATGAAATTCATGAAAATGTCCATAATATTTATTGATAGTACCATTGAATTTGGAAACCATGCAAATAATAACATTATCTTTATTTGACATGATTGTAGTTCTCCATTATTGATATAAATATATGTTTTAAGAATGTGTTAGGGTAGAAATTATTTTGAAATTTGTTTCAAAATATTGAAAATGATAATCATGCCTTGTGATAAATTATTGATACTTAAAACTTTTTAAGTGACTAAAAATATTATTTTATGAAAAATAAGAATTTTTATGTACAGAAAAAACTATACCCCACATGTTAATTCATGATTAGTGTGTAATGGGAAGCATATACAGATTTGAAATCATTTTTGTGGTAACTAGGGTAATTATAGTATGATGTATTTGAGCTTGTAGAATGTTTAATATGTTTAATCCATATATAAAAGTATACTCATGTTATCTTTATTACATTATGTATGAACGTTTTTTCTAAAAAATGAAATTAATAGGGAATGTTTAGTTTGATCAGAATAAATTTGGGACTATTATAATACAATATGTGTAATTTTAATTTTTTGTAATAAATTATGTTTTACATTGATTTTTATGACATGTTTTTTTATGTAATGTAGTAATTGAATTTAATATAGCAACCTAACATGTACATACATTCAAATGAATATTGAAAGTGTATTTCCTTGATAAAAAGATGAACCTATGGCATCTAGTTTAAGAATAGTAAAAACGATTTGTGAGATGTCATGTTTAGAATTTTTTGATTAACATGGATGCATGTTAGGACTATTTAAATTAAAAGGAAAGTAATTTTCACTAGAAATAATATGGTATTTTTGAGTGTTTTTATTGGTTTCATCATAACCATTTAATTGTTGTGTTGATATAGATCCTTGAAAATAGGAGTTGTTGAAACCTAGTTGTGCTATGATTGTCGTAGATAATGAGTCCATAGATATGAATAATTTTCTAAAATCACCATGTATTAAAAGTATAATCACTTATATATTGATAATTAATTGATTCCCCATAGGTAATTTAAAATTATGTAAAATTGCCCATGATAAATAATTAAATGAAGTGATAGAAACCATTGGATAATTATGGAAGATATTATCTGTTGCTACTATATGTGATTGTTAATGGTGTAATTTCCTTATGTGACATGTGGCTTAAAAACCTTCATGTATACAAAATGTGAAACCTAATCCCAAACATAGACGTGATATTCCTTGACACAGTTAAAATTGTGAGGGTGAGCCGGTACCGCCCAGGATGGATAATATATTGACACGGGAGAGGGTATTTGTTGATTTATGTTCTCGGTCCATGTGTGTGATGATTTGTTTAGGATGGTTGGGGAATTTTATATGGTGATATTGAGTATGTGGTTATGTGAAAAGGGTATTTTCTTGTGGATGGTAATGTTGTGTGGTGATTTGGTTGTATGAAATGTTTGCTAGTTGTTTTCTTTTTGGATGGCAACTTTATGATGTGGTTGTGATGTGCAGTGGTAGTGATGTTTGGTTGAAGGGATGATTGGTTGTTGTGATAAGAATAATTTTTTATGTTGTTTTTTTTTGAATATTTTTAAGGAATCCCTCACCCATCATAAAAATGATTAATCACATAATTTTAGTAATAAAGTAATCTAGTTGTTTTGAGGTAAAGATATCAATAAATACGGGCATTCCTCCCATACCTAATTCTTTTCTAAAGAAAGTAATAGAAATATTTGACTACTAAATTATTTGTTGAGATTACTTTGTAAGTTCTTTTATTGATAGTGCATGATATTAACTCAAACATACGGAGAGAGGGAAACCCTTTCCCCTTATAGAGACGTGTTACATTACGACACGATTTAAAATCGATGTGAGTTTTTTTCTGCTCAAAGAAGAAAATATCATGTTCAAGTGGATTGGTTACATTGATTTGTATGTGTGTGGTACATCATTATATATTAAAATAAGTTTTCATGTTGATATGTGAATTCTATTTGAAACTACTACAATTAATGACAAAAAACTATGAAAAATATTAATTTTAAATGTTGAATCCCTTGTAATTTCTACAAAAGTATGTCGTTGATAATTAATATCTTGTTGAAAATATATGGATGAATTTTTTACAATAATAAGGAGACTTGGTTTGAATATCAATTCATATTTTTATGCATTCCTTTTATTAATTCATGTTTTCTAAAAACTGTATTAAATATGACTTGGTAAAGAGCATGATGGGGTTCTATTAAAAGAACAAGGTAAATTTGCTGAAAACATGAACCCTTATAATTTATGTATGTGTTATTAAAAGACATGTAGAAGAAAATTTGTTTTATAAAATTTACTGAAAGTGTTTTCACAACTGGTATTTTGAAAATCTTATTCTATAAAAAGAATTCAAAAATGGGTTTTGATTCAATGAAATTTTATTAGGATGTTGAATTATTTTTATATTTCTATGTGAATGATTTAAGAGAAATGTTTTCAAATGTAAAATTCTACAAAATAAATTGTTACAATACATGAATATGAAGTAATAAAATATTTACTCAAGCATGGTAATCTATTCTTTCAAGATTTGTTAAGTATAAAATGTTATAAATGTTTTGAATTTAAACTTTTTAGATTATAAAATGAGGAAAATGTATGTATATATTTTATGTAAATAAAATTATTAGGTGAATTTGTTGATATAAAAGTAATAAAAATGTTTTCTATGATTTGAAACAATCACATCCATTTGAAATAATGTGCAGAAATTTGTTGAATTTGATCCCTTACTCAATGTTATTACTGATGTTTATTTGTTATGCATTTTATTGTAGATTTATTACATCTATATATATGATTGTTTCCATATTTGAGATATATGTTCCTTGATGTATATTTTTAGAGTGACAACTGTGATCCATGTGTAGAGGGATCCTTTAGTGGTATCTCGTAGGGTGGATGTTTGGACCCCTCTTTTTATTGTGTTTGGTTTTGAATTTTAGTGGGTTCGAATAGTTTGAGTTGTGACTGATGTGATGGGCCAGACCTCCCCATTCCATTAATTTTTGAAAATTTGGTGTCTATGGTGTTCTCGGATGCAATGGTGACTCATTTGAAGAGTTTTTCAAAAATCCATCTTTTCTAATAGTAGCTTGTCTGGAGGTGAGTCGTTGATGGTGGGATGCAATGGTAGGTTGCCAATAGTGAGTCACCCAATAGTGACTCATCCATAGGAATCTCAACAACTAGTGACACGTGGTGGTGGGTCGCAACGCTGGGTCACCAACGGTGACTCATGATGGTGACTCGTCCAATGGTGAGTCATCTAATGGGGAGTTTTCCAATAGTGAATCGTCAACCAGTAGCTCACTGAACGGTGACTCATCCACTAGTATATTTTCCACCAGTATCTCTCTGAATATTGACTCATCCACTGGCATCTTATCCACCTATGACTTACAGTAGAGGGTCGCAATGGTAGGTTTCCAGTAGTGACATAAGATGGTGACTCATCCAATGGTGAATAATCCAACGACGAGCCATCCAATGGTGACTTGTCGACCGATATCTTTCTGAATAGTGACTCATACACCGATATCTTACCCACCATTAGATAAATAAATTCTGACTCATCCACTATTAGATTTAACTGATCACTTGCGACAATGACTCTCCCAAGGGTGAGTCATTTCAGACAGTTTGACAAAATTCAAAATTTCTCCAGTTTCCCAGTTTTTTACAGTTTCACCACTTTAACATTTTATTTTACATACATTGAGTTAAATGCCATATTAAGTGGTTTTTGGGGATGTTTAAAATCATATCTATCTTCTTAAAAACCTAAATCTTCATTTGACTCCCAAACCACATGGTCTTGGTCAAGATCCGACTTTAATGGATTTAAAAAATGATTTCTCCCATTGTTATAGGATCTACCCATTCTAAACGTTAGATCCTTCCTTACATGAATTATTTCCTTTAACCATGATACCAGATGTCCCTATGACCATTCTTTTTCAAGGAGTCTTGTGTCGTTGTTTTGATATTGGTCCATGTTTTCATTGGAGGTTGCATTAGAATATACATCCCCATTTTGGTTCAACAAAGGAAGTGATGATCACTTCTTCTTTAAAGTAGGGATTCCTTCCTCACACTTTTAGTTTTGTATAAAACAGGGTGGTTGTATGAATTTAACCCTTGAAAATATAGTAGAATACAAAATAAATAAAGATAATTGAATCAATTTAAATATCAACCTGTTGGTTTGGGGAAAAGTGATGTGTTCTTCTTTTTTATTTTTTGATATTGTGATTGTATGGGCTATATTCCTACCAGAAATCATGGTCATTGGGGTTACTATATATTGAAAAAAATGTTTATGAATTCATGTTGGCTTACTTTTGGTTGAAAACATTCATGGAATATTTTCACCATGTATATTCATCTAAAATAAGTCTATGCCCCACGATTATATGGTTTCTCTGATAACAACCTAAATTAAGTGGAATTGTATAGGGAATTACATGCTAAATCTATATGCATGTTTTGATTTATTATGTTTTGTAAATTGTTTTTGGAAATGATTGTGTGATGTGGGCTGGCTCTAGTGATATGAAAAAGGGTGTATGACTGTGTTGGGATATGCAGGGGTAGTGGATGAGATGTTCTCTAAAGTGGGGTTGTGATTGTTGTAATAATACATATGGTTTCATAGTGGGGAAGTAATGGGTATGGTTATACAGTGTGTATGTATGGTGGTTATTATATGGATGTATAGAAAGGTTTCTATAAAGGGGGTGTAGCTATAAATTAGTTATGAAGTGTGATTGTTAGAAAGAATGTATTAGGAGGTTGTTTGGAACTGTTTCTATGTGTTGGTTATTTTACTAATTAAATTAATTCTAGTTTCTTAGGATGTATGAAACTAAAATGGAATACCTATTATTGGGTAGAATCTAGAAAAATAATTTATTTTAAATGGAATGTAGGATGTGAACAACTATATAATGAATGGTAATAGGATGGAATTTAATGAAAAAATGTGTTGTTAATAAGGGATTATTAAATATTTGTTGAATATTTTAAGCAGCTAAATGTGGATTAAATGTGTATTGTGACTTCTGTTTTCTGTACTGCTTGTATGGTGTTGTTCTTATGCTATGTTGATGGTTATGTTATATCAAACCATGTATTAATAGAATTAATAATATAAGTTAATTCATTAAAATGGATTTGTTTTAGGAGGAAATTTATTATGGGTTGTATTATTTCATTTGTTGATGTTATGTATAAAAATTGACTGGGGGTATGAATTTAATTGATTTCTTATTGTGTGTTTATTTATCTAGAGTTTGCAGTAAAGGTGGTGGCTTATGAGTTGGTTGTTTGTTCCGAACCCCACAGTGTGGGCTGAGTGTTGGTATTTGTATATATATGTATATAATTGTATTTCCTTTGTGATTTATATACTCACCCCACCCTAGTTTAGCACTATGTTCCGAACACCACCATAGTCCGGGGGTATTGTGTCTTTTTCCGGCATCCCGATTAAATGATGGATGGCCGGTTACTGGATCTTCCCTCCTCCATCTTCAAGGCATTGGCAGCCCAAAACACATCGAGCATATTATGGTGTGGTTGTGAGGCATAGGTGTCTATGAGATAGTTGTTCTCTCTCAGGTGACTTCAGGATGAGATGTATTGTGCTTTACCTTGTGACTTTAGGGTGAGGAATACTTGTGGCCTAGGTGTGTGCCGATGAAATATGGTAAGCTTTGATTACCCCGGTTGAGGGACTAGCTCTGAAGCCTAGGTGTATACAGGCGTATTGTGATGTGGAGAAAGTAGAAGAGTGTATAAGGGATAGGATGTTTTCCAATAGGGTATGAGTATTAAACAAGAGGGAAGTGTTGTGGAGTACCAAAAAAATATATGTGCTTACTATAAAATTTTACATGGATGTGTTGTTTAGGGAGTGAGCCTTAGCGAGTTTGGTATTTTGGTTCGTATACCTATTTAGGTAATGTTTTGTTCTAATAATTTCAAATAGGTGAAATAATATTCTCTTTTCTTATGTTCATGATATACATTGGTTTTCTTAGGAGTTTGGTAGGAAATATCCGAATGTTCGGTGCATTTTCACTTAAATAACTCATTTTCTCTTTCTGTCAACAATTTTAATTTTAAATTAATTACTGAAACTTATGTGTTTTTAATATTGAAAACTATATTCCATATCAATAATTAGTGGGTCCAAAAAATATGTTAATATTTTTCGTTTATTTTTGGGAATATGGATTGTAAAATTAGTAATATCTTAATTACCATGGTTAAGGGTAAATGAGGTAATTATGAGTAAAAATAATATTATAAAAACTATAACGATACAATAAAACTTATCCTAACTTCATTGGATGAGTTTGCCTCAGAAAAAAGAATATTTTTTATAAAATTATATCCTTTTTAAGTTAGTTATATGTGATGGAAATTTATAATATTATATTAAAAAATAAGTCAATTTTGTCACACATTTCTTTTTAACAAGTCAAATATTCTTAATATAGAGATATATTGCGGATTTGTTCAACTATAAATAGTATTTTAAATGAAAAGATGTTTATAATTTTAGGATAATTTTTTATTAATTTTATATAATAAATAATTAAATTAAAAGATTTCATAATGATGATGTAGTAATTGTCTAATTAAAGGAAGCATCAAATAAATGATATTAAAATACTTAAATACATATAATTCGTGATGATTAATTTCATAGATGGTATTTTTAGATGACTTGGACATCATTTCGGTGTTATAGATTTATTTTTTGAATTTAATTTTTTGTTATAAGATTTTTAAAAATACATTTAATGAATAGTTTCAAAATTGAAATTATGGATAATTTAAAATATTAATATTATAATAAATGGTAAAAAATTTCTAAAAAAATATAAATTGATTCCAACTGATAAATGTATGTCTTAAAATTCATATATGACTCATTTATTGGTAGTTTTTAATTTTATAGAAATTTTATTAATCCTCAAAGTGTATATTACATGATGTCATGTTAAGAGTTTAAGGCGTTAAAAAGGGTTAAATCCAAAGGATAAGGGTAAGAATGTAAACAAAAATTGAATAAAAATTAGTTTTTTAGATTTTTTAGATAGAAGATAATAATAGATTCTAAATTAATCACATTGAATCCATTAATAATTGGAAATTAATTTATATTATTTTAATATTTGGAGAGTTTCCAAAAGTGATCCTCACATCCATTATATAATGGATCCTCTGCCATCAATTCCCCACACCACATTGAGCCTTAAATAATTATAGAACCACTCCCATTTCACCTAATAAAATCCTTTACCATGTTTGTTTAAGTCATGTTATTCCAAAAAAATACCGTTTATGTATCCCCTACTATGTGATATAAATGAACCCCACTAAAGAAGAGGTAATTGTTTTAACAACTCATTCTAGTTCATTTCATCATCAACCTACTCTTAATGTGTTATTTCCATAATTAAGTAGTAAATATAGTATAATCTATACTATGATATGTTATTATGATTATGGTACAACCATATTTCATGATTTATCCATCCTATGAAAAATGAAACCATTGTGTGTATGTACGTACGACGTAGCATCTCCATGTCATGGTGTAAACTGGTTTTCATAAACAATTTAATTGGATAGTAATAATGAAATAAATAATGGATATATATGATAATTTTAGAATTATATTGATTCTAGAAAAATTAATATGCCATCCAATTCCTTACTCTTTCACCATTCACTGAATGATATCGTCACTCGGGAATACATATGGCCTACAATCTCTACAAATAAATGTGATTAATTTCCCATGTTAACCATTAAATAGATAAATTAAATCTGTATTAAATTATTAAATAATATATTTTCAATATTAACATAATTTTAGAGATGTTGTACTTGTGTCCTACACAAAATAACTGATACATTCAAGACAAAACAAGCATAAGAAACCATGACAATTAGCATCTAAAAGTAATAAAATGAATAAAATATCAGTATTAAATGAGTGGTATGATATTATAATAGGGAAATGTGTGATATTATAAATACTATTATGATTCTTTTTATGAGTTAATAATATTTTTAAAACCACTATAAAGGAGTTTTGGACTCGTACTAAGGAATCAGACCAAAGTTAAGGGATTTCAATATAACTTTTATTTTCCATGAGACACAAGTCATGTTCACTAACTATTTTCTAAATTTGGTGTATTTGTTTCCCATGAATTTATATTTTGAGACTTATCCTCAATATTATAGAATTTTTATATCCATATAACTTTTTTTCCATTCATGGGTAATATTTTATACTGATTTTAATGAGGTAAAGGTCTAATTCACAATCTCATTATTATTTGGGATTGTTTTTTAAGTCTACAATGGGAATATTTATCATCCATGTTACTATTTTCTATAATTTTTTCACAAATGTTATTACTATTCTACCATTTGTTTTTAATTTCATTTTTACCCCTTTTTATTTTTTAATTTTTTTTAAAAGGAACCTTCTAGTAGTTATCCACATCATAGTACATTCTGATTTTTTATGTTAAAAGAATGATTATTTTTAATTTATTTGACATGAATTTTATTTTTAACCACCATGGTAGACTATTTTTTAAGAATTCTTTACAAGTTTACAAGGTTCTTTTCAATTAAAATATTTTATTTTATAATTTTTCAGTCTTTTAAATCAATTATTACATAGTTGTAAGGGGATTTCATCCCACTTTTTACATATGTGAGACAATTGTCATATTCACAACTAAATTATTTTTTGTGGTGTTCCTATTACCTCTTTTGATATATTATATCCTGAATCCTTTTATGTTCATGGTATACAAATTCTTAAATGTTGTATGAGATATTTCATTTAAAATATTTTAAATTGATTATTCGATATATAAATAATTCTTTTGAATGGCATGACACATGTTGGGACTGTTTAAAATAATCACCTTGATGTATCAATGGTATCATGATAGTGTACTAAGCTGTCTTGTGAAAGGTATTTAAATTAATGTTACCATATACCATGGAAACATTGGGTGCAACAATTAATAATTACCCCTTTTGTGAAATAAAATATTATTATTATTATCCATGTGATTATTTCATTGACATTATAAATGTATTCATTTCATTCTCACCTGATGTATTAAATTTCATGTGTTTCAGTTATTTACCATTCAATATTAATTATTTTTTATCTTATTATTTGAATAGAATTTGTTTTTAGTTATTGAAATTTAAATATATACTTATTCCAATTGATTTATTATTGCATCCTATGTACTTTACCCATACTGATTATTTTGATCTAAATCTTTTATTTATTCTCTTTTCCCTATGTTATGAAGATGAAATATTTTTTTGACTTGAAGGATGGAAATTACTTTCCATTTTCATGTATTGTCTTTAATTACAATTATAATAAGGGTACCATTAATATATCTTGTTTTTTGACACTACTAAACTTTTTGGTCCTATTGGATTTGGATCTTGTATCTATACCAATGTATGGAAGTAAGGCAATGGCTCCAAAATTCTGGGGTTGTGGCATTACTGTTGGTACTAGAGTGATTTTAGTATAAAACATGGAAACTATATTTAGGAAAACATAGATTAGAGATCATATCCATAAAGAAGAATTTGTGAAATTATAAGTGACGTCGTTCGGCTGCCGAATTTTCATGAGAGATTTCTCAATTTTTCTTCTATTTTATCCTTCCTTTTATACTCCTTTAAACATCTTCCCTCATCCAAATGATATGAAAATTCCAGTACCTTACATTAACTGGAATTATATTTTTCTAATGGAATATTTCATCATCATATCTCTTTCACCCTCCTCTTATACTAAAAATGAAAACATCATCTAAGATGTGTTAATTTATCACATTCAAGGGCGACATGTTCTCGATTTTCATTACCATGTTCAATTCTTTTCATGAAACCATTTTTATGGTTGAACCAAATAATAAAAAATTTATTTAATCTCATTAATTTTTTATAATAATTACACACTCATAATATAAAATAATAATACAAAACAAGTACCTTATGAACAAAAATGCCAAGTTTATCCAAACATTTGTGATTAAGTTTCAACTAATGAATCATCATCATGGTATATAAAAATCATCATTATAAGATAATGTATATATATTAAATTTAAATAATATTATATATTAATAAATCTGTATGTTTAACCACATTTCAAATAAACTTCCATTCATGAATACAGGTAAACAAATCATGAAAACCAAGGATGAAAATGCTTCCAAAACAATAAAATTGAAACTCTTAAACCCATCAAAAAGGACATTAATGAACATTATAAGGTTAAACCATATCAATTACATGTTTATGAGGTTATTTAATTTTTAATTAGTGAAGCTAAATTTTATTATTTAGGTCATTAAAATTAACGAAGAACACACTCAAGCATAAGGTAAGTGATTCTATCTCTCACATTTGTTCAAGAATCTCCCCTATGTTGTTCCCTTTAATTTTTAAAAACCGAATGATGGGGTATATTTTAGCACCTCCCCCATACATCCCTTATGATATATAAAAAATGGGATACCCATTTTCCTCTCATTAAGCACTCACAATAACACTCGTTACCATGTTGAAATGTTTGTACGGGGTTTTCTCACCCGACTTTCAATTCTGTGGTTTTTCCATTGTTCGCGTCTTAGTTGTTATATGTGGTATAAGTGTACTTACATTAGATATATATTATCATGATTCTATTTATATTCATGGTATTATATTAATCATTGGGTGGTTATTAACATTTGGTCATACGACTCAATTGATTACAATGTGGGAACGAGCTTTGTCTCAATTTTTCACTTCATTGTGCCATGATTAGTATTGTGCACCTACTCTCTCTTATGTGGTGTACCTACTGCCCATTTGAGATCACTTTTCAATTGAAATTATATTACATTTAGATTTCCATATTCTCATATCATGGATATGATTATTGTCTAATTCATATACCATTTTGCATATGGTATTTATTTTGAATATTGTCTTGACTGTGGAAGCATTGATGAATATGTATACTCTATTCTTTACGAATAATCTAAAGGCATATTTATTTTGTGTTGAATCTATGTATAAATAATTATTTGGACATGATTCGATGGGTGGGTCCCTCTACAACCCCTTGATACATCGACATGTCTCATGAGACAAATCAGTTTGTGACAAACCCTTCGAGTTTGTTTCATAAAATCAGATGGGTTTCTACCCACAAAACAAAACCGTTTAAATGGAATTATGTTGTCATGTTCTAGATAAATGACGTCAAATTAATAATAATTATCTTTATTCATAATCAATTATTACTTTCCATAATATTTCACTATGAAAAAATATATGTTTACAATTTCATTCTCAGTTTATTAATGGCGTGAGTTTTTCATTTAATCACCATGCCATATTGATTATGTGAAAATGTTTTTGATTCAGTAATTATTGATTCATAATTCCGCCATTTTTAACCCTTACTAAGAATTTTATCTCATCCCTTTCATTTGATTACCTTCAACAGGTTATGAAGATGAGTTCACTTATTCAGTTTTTATAGATGCGGTTTTTAGTTTTTGTTATGTATTGTCTTTTGTAATCTTTTCCAATGTAATTTGAGTTAAATCTATGTATATAATTTCATCAAGACTACTAAACTGATCGTTTATTCGGGATTTTTATTCTTTATTTCCATGAAAATGTTACAAGTAATGCACCAGCTCTGTTCAACAGGGGTCGGGGTTTTACAATACAAATATTGATAGTAAATTAGAGAAAACCATTCAGATTCTAAGGGATATTTTATTATTCTATTTTTCAATTTCAGTGGTTTATGGGAGATGAATTTATAAATTTTAGAGTTTTCTAAAAATGATTTATTTTATTCATTGATCCAAATAGAAATATTTGATGATTTTTATGGCATGTAATAAAATTCACTTATTTATTTGGTTAGAGGTAGGAAAGTTAGCACTTGATGGACCTAATATCACGTGAATGGCATCTACGATGGTTCAGTTGATCAGGAGGTGGTTGGTGGCAACACATAGAAGGAATAAATCATATATTGATGGTCATAGATGACCTCTAGTGTTTGATGTTGGTCATCATGTTTTAATTTGGGGGTCTCCTAGGTAAGTATAATTTAATATCAAGGAATAGGGAATGCTGGCACCCATTTTATTCATGTTATTCAATTTAGTAAAAAGGGTTGGAATAGTTTCATATTTATTATCACTCCCATAGTGATGTAGTTCCGTGAACATCATGTTTTATTATTCACATTGTAGACATTTTTTATGTTTATTTTGGTAGAGGTGTGTCCTTTTATGAGAATAATATATGGATTGTAGACCATATTGATAAGTATCTATGGGGAAATACAATACCTATAGTTTGATTGTAATATTGGAATGTGTGTTTTCAAGAGGAGACCTATGAGGGGGAATTTGATATGTAATCACACTATCTATACATTTTCATTGATCCCCTACAGTGATTCATGGTGTATCCCAAGGATGATCTATTATATATTGGGGAGGTTGTCAAGTCCCATATTTTTTTAGGTACATTCCTCTTTGATTTGTTCATTGAACCTTTTTCATTTGGGTTTTCCATATCCTTTAGTCCTTTGTGGTCTAGTGACATTTAGGTAACATAGATACATTTCTATGGAAAATGACCAAATGTTTTTGGATTAATGTTTTATTGGAATTAATAGTGTTCATGTGAGAATTTAATGGGATTGAGTGTTTTATCCATGAGTTTGGAAGGCTTCATAGTTGGTATGTTCTCTTCTATAGAAACTGTGTGATGTGATATCTGCTAGAAATTTACATGGCAATAACATATTACAAGACATGTAATTGTTTCCATGATGATTTTATAAAATGTTTCATGATGTGAAATAGGTACATGTCATGGAAATATTTCACAACATGTAATGCTCAATCAGGGTTCTTTTAACCATGAGGTGACAAATTGTTTTGCGTAATGCATAAATTTATAAATACATGATGTGAAAGGATTACAAGACATTTATTTCATGGGGTTATTAGTTATAAATTCGTGATGCACATATTATTTCATTTCATATGTGTACATCCCATCTCTCTCAACCCCTCGGGAGACTCCATGTGATTTTGTAGTTTTTTATCCACTTCTATACATTTCGATCAGTATTTTGATCCCTTTTATTTTCTCTGACTTTTTTCCCCACTCTGATTGTTCACCAGTTTATAAAAATTGAATGTATTGACCTTAATTTTCAGGCATATTGATTTTGATCTTTGTCGATCTAGGTTCATCTTTTGATCATCCTTTCCTTCATCCATTTTGGGTGAAACTTATTAGAAGCATTGATTTGATCACTAGAATATGTAATATATTCAAAAACCAATCCTTATGTTCTGGTTTTATTGTTTAAGTATGTTCAATATTGTTAGATTTTGAAAAATTAATGACCTTGTTAATTCATTTAATAATGGGTGATGAAAAAAGCTGTGAAATTATTAATTGGATCCCATTAGATTCAATGGTTCTATGACATGTCCAACGGCTTCTTTTAGGGTGATCCAACCCTTGAATAATAATTAATTGGATAATGGATTAAAATATTATTTTAATGATATGAGACCTCAGGTGATTTCAATAATATATTCTCCTTCAAAATGGTATTACATGATTTTTGGAATGAGTGGATATGTTTGATATGATATGGTTGAGTGAATTGGCATGATAATTGTTTAACACTAACATGATAAATGAATAGGTTAATTGAAAGATAAAGGGTAATTGGATGAATTTCCCTCTATTTATTATGGTGTTTTATATGTTACACTTTCAATTATATATTTTGTTATTCTTCCTATTGAAATTAATATATAGATGTCTTATCCCAAATGATGAAATTATTTTATAGAGGGATTGACCTAGTTATGTTTAAATTCTTCTATAAATGGATTTACCTAGTTATGATGAAATGTTTATATAGAGAGATTAGCATTGATGCTGAAATACTTATTAAAACGGCATTTTCTAGTTATGTGATTTTTCCATCTTTTTATGGTTATGGATAGAATGGTTGTGCTACATACTCTGAGATATTCTAGCACGGTTCTGAATTAGGTAGCTAGTTGTATTATATTATGTTGATTAATTAATACACATGTTTATCACATTACTTCATGAAATTATTGATTAATATGGTTTTTTACATGGTGGTTTTAACCTACAATGTTTTACTCATAGCCTATATGATCTTCTTTTTGGTACTCGATAATATTACATGAATGGTGGTTTTGAAAAAGTAAGGGGCCTTTTTGTTTTTTATTTATTGATGGATGGGTTGGAGCATGGAGAATAGAACAATTTGGGATTTGGGACCAGGGACTTTTGATTTTATTTTTTCATTTGGATGTTTTATTTTTATAACGTTTATGTTTACATTTAGATTTACTACATCCTACCATTATATGTTTTACAATTATTTGTTTTATATATTCTTCCTTTATATTCCAATTGTATGTTATAATATTGAGATATTTCCTTTAATATAATATTTACCAGTTTTTATTCTTTTACTTTAGCAGTATTATAACTCTTTTCAATATGGTATAGTCTCCCCACAATGCTCTTTACATCCCCCACTGAAAGTTAGAAATCTCTTTCATGCTTGTGGTCCCATAAAGATCCTGATTTGGCAATGTGACGGAGTACCATATTGGGTTCGTTACAAATACACTTCAGTGAAATTGTATAAATGATTAACCAAATCCCCAGTTCAAGTACTAAAAATGAGTGAATATACTTTTCTCTAAATACAAACTATATTTGAGTTTAAATATTTCATTGTGTCATATAGATATTGTTTTATCAAAAAAACTCTATTATTTTTAAGGATAAGGAATGAAGGGTTCTTTAATGTAATTCATAGTTTATAATCATTTGCAAGTCTTCTTAGGTATTAAATATTTATTATGATCAATATGATGAAGAAACAAAAACATTTAGACAGATGTTTTTATTATTAATCAAAACCAAAGTTCACTATAATAATTAAAAAATTTCCATCAAAAGAAAACTAAATATACTATTTTAAATAAATTTAAGAGAAATAAACATATTATTTATTAACATTTATTAAAAATGAATGTGGATTGTATTGGATAGACTAAGTGTGGAATAAAGTTATGTCTCATTACTAAGGTATTTTTATAATTATAAGTTCATATTATAAATCCATATTTTCCTTTCTAATAAAATATTGTTTAATTAATTTGAAACATTTATTATTTTCTTAACATTATCATTATTTAGAATAATTATATAGAAAAATAGTTTTTTACATAGTTATTTAGACTAAAAATTTATATGAAAACAATTCAAGGATTTTAAAATATTTTTAAAATGAATAAAAATATTCAAATAAGGAAATCATTATATGCATTAAAAAATTCTATAAAATAGTATTAAAAATTTTATTTTTTTCTGATGGATTTTTTTATCTAAAGTGTGTGTGTTTATTATACTAATTTGAAAACGTAATTAAAAAAAATGATTTTCTAATATTTTATACTGATTTTTTGTTTTTCATTGGTAAAAACTTAATAATGATAAATCATATGAAAACATATGATAAACTGTTATATGAAATTTAGGATAATGGATTGAAAACGTGAGGCTATAAAAAAATATGATATTTAAAAATAGATTAATACAAAAAATTTATAATAATTAACTGAAAAATATTATGAATTGAAAATTACCCCAAAATTTAATGACCATTAAGGTATCACTAGGAGTACATTTCAAAATACCTTATTCATAATCACATAATACATAATTAGTCATGTGTTTTATCTATAAAATATCTTAAATCGATAATGTTTTAGGTTTTTTATGATTTGATTGAGGCTAGACATCATGAATTTTGTTAGTTTTTTAGTTGGATTATGAGAAAGCTATAAAGAAAATTAGAGTTTTTTAAAATTATTATTATAGTGTATATCAATTTCTACATATCATTTATAATAATATTGACATTATATAAATTCGAAAGGAGGTACAATATAATATATTGATTTTGAATATCTAGATAATGTATCTGATCATCAATATATTACATTCTTTATATTTTTTTACTTTAGTGGTTGTAATTTTTATTTGTGAAATAATCAAACTATCAAAACATTTTACACTAATGTGGAAAAAAATAATAATTTAATTGATAACAATAATATGATAATATTTTTGAAGGGTTCAATGAGGAAACTTTAATTGATTGTTTATAGAATTGAACTCTATTGTGATAATTATTCTACATTACTTGTTTAAAAAATAGTGTATTATTATTTTATAAGATAAAATAAATATATGGATGAATATTTTCTTGATAAATTATTTATTTCTAGATTATATATGTCAACAACATACATAATATTAACCATCAATCAGATAGTTTATATAGACCATTGAAATATAGATATTTAAAAACTATTTAGGTATAATAAATATATGTCCATAACTATATCAGAAATTATAGGAAAATATGGTTTCTTATTAATTTTTTATTTTATTTTTACATTTTGTGATTTCATTAACTATATTCATAATATGTTTACATTAAATAAAATTATTAAATTTTTTTTTTAAATTTTCAAATATGAAGTTGTTTGAATTTATGTTAATAAATTGTTAACATATATTTTCCAATATTTTTCATTATAGCTACAATATAAACCATGTTAATAACACTATAATACATTACCCATTTTGTAAATACTATGTTTTCTCTACCAACTTATTATTATATTGTAATCCATTTATTGCATTGAAAAATCATTAATGTCCAAGTATTATATTGATCCTACCACCAAGCATAAAAAATATTAATAGTTATTATAATATTATAAAAAAAACTAATAATTTATAATCATATTAATGGTTTGTTCTCACTATTTACCTTTTTCTATAATTCCTCCTTGGTCATTAAATATCAATCCATTATGGGATTTCCATTTGATTTTTGGAACTTGTTCAACTTGTGAGAATCACTAATATACTTCATTATTTAGACCAACCTATCAAGAAAATAATGTATTTAGTATGACCTATAAACATTTTTTATGTGTAGAGTTACTCATCTCATTTAGATAATTTTATGGAGATAAATTAAACAATGAAATGTAGAGATATGAGAGAATTATGAGGGATCCCCCTCATCCCCAGATAACTGGTTTGTGCCCTTATATGAAAAGTTACCTCTTATGTATAATTTTCTATTAGATAAAAATAGTTTCTGCCATATTAAAAATGAGATAAAAGTAATATTATTTTATAATTGATATATTGAATATTTTAATATCAATCTTATCCAGATTAATTGTTTTAGTTTCATATAATATAGACCATAGATCTATAATATTTTTAATTTTTTTATTTGATAGAGTTACATATTAAAATTACAATATTTCTTATTGTATTTTATTCCATCACTATAGTCTATCAAATACAATATTATATCTTATATCCTTAATATATATTGGATCATTTACCCTTATTCTAATAAAAACTACTCTTCCATTTTTTTCAATACATTTATATAAATAAGGTGTAATGAATTTTTTCATTGTATCATGCATAATAGTCATCTTTATTGTTTTCTTCCTATCAATAAAATAGATTATATCTAGGTAGAATCATATAATATAATTATGATTATTCACTAATTCCATTTTCCTATTTATTTAATATGGACTATTAACCTTTATTTTATATTCAATATTTTATGTTGTTCAAATAAAAAAAATATAGTTTTATCTTCTTGATCCTTCCAAAATTTTAAGTCTAGTAACATCAAGATATGACATTCATAGAAAACTAATCATGGATATCCATCTATGTATAAAAATATCACAAATAATAGCTTCCTTTATGGAGACCTTATTAAAGGATACTTTTTAACCAACCAATATAGCATCCAATACCACCCTTCCACGAATAGTACTAAAAATAAAATAATTATATAAATATAACGAAAAGTTATTGTCAATCATGATTAATGAATTATAAATCTTTGTAATTTGTTACATTTTCTATTTTGACATATTTTTAAGTGTAAAAAAAACTAAAGTAACCATAATATATTAATATTCTTTGTTATTTTTTCATATAATATATTATTTAATCCATTTTACAAATAAGACCAAATCAAGATTTAATTCCGATCCATTTTATCTAAAAAACACATGATTAATATTATATTAAAAATTCATGAAATTTTTATATTTATTTTTCATAAACATTTTGATATATTATAAAGATCAAAAATGGTTTGTGCGACCATACATTGAACAACATTATGCACCGAGTATATATTAAATGAGTGATTAATAATTACTCATATTTTATTTGACATAAATTAGAATACAAATAAATAAGTATATATTAACATGACCCTCCACCATAAGATTAAGGAAATAATTTCATTAACCTTTATGAAATCATATAATATCGGGTCACCATTATTGCATTATTTTATAAAATAAACAAATAAAAATAAAAAAGTCCTACCCAACCTCACACTACTAATATATATATATATATATATGATCATGGATACTTTTTTTAATTATGGTGCATGGAATATATATTTAGATACCTATTTTAGGATATTGTAGTCACGTATACCATTTTTTGTAGTGACTATAAAATACTAAAATCAATAGTTGTAGAACTTACCTTATTTTTTCATTTCTATCACACTAAAAATGGATTAAAATTTTAAAAAGAAGTGATAAAACGTTATAAACTATTTTGATTTTATATTTTTAAAAATTCAAACTATTAGGATTAATTTGTACTTGGAAAATAAACAATAGAGTTAGAGACATAAAAATAGAGGAAATTAATTAGGGAAGAATATATATGAAAGGAACCCTAAAGGTGTGCGTGTGTATTTCCATCACATTTTTAGTTTTATTTCTGTCTTCGTGTAATATGGATGCCACAAAGATTATTTTAATTTAAGGGAAATTATATTGGGCATGAAATTGACCATTATTCAATTTTAATTATTACAATTTCTTGAAATAAAATTTAGTCCCAAAAATTCATTTTCCCCCCTTTAACAGACCCTAGAAAGTTACAGCCATATATTAAAGTGTATCAGGTAATATGTACTTTTTTTTAGAAAATAAAAATAATTATTATGAATAATATGTGTAACACCCCGAGCTTCCACGATATGCTTCTCATTCAATAATGCAATAGCTTGCATTGTACGCAACTTCGAGTTCTAAAACACATCGACTAATCAATGTAGCCGTTATGAATAGTAATAACCCCTTTTTAATATTATAGGAATTTTATATTGTAAAATAGACATCATTTTTGAATTTGGAATATCAATTATAGCTTAGGGTGAAATTTTGGCATTGTTCTGAAAAACTTCAATTTTTGATGAATAGTGAACCCACTAAGCGGTAGTTAAATAACTGATTTTTCGTTTAAATGAAATATTACCACTACTGTGATTTGATTTTCAAAAATCCGACATACATGGTTGTCATTAAGAAGTAAAATGTGGTTCAATGAGATTAAAATAATTTTTGGTGAATAGTAACTTTTATGTTCTTAATCGCGATTAGAGGTAATTAGTGTAGTTTAAGATAAAAATAATGTTTTAATAATATGAGATGAGCTTGAAACTTGTCCTACTCCTATTGGATGAGTCATGGCTGACCAAGAAAACCCATGGGTCAACTTGGGGACCCCATGGAGCCACTTTGGTTGGAAAATGACATCAATATATATTTATTTAATGTTAAAATTAAATTGACACAAACATGAGTTGTTTTACTAAAACAGTTTTTAAGTGGGGTTACACAATAAAATTTTTGATTATAAATATTCATTAGAAAGATTAAAAGATTTCCTACATCATATTATTTGTTTTATAATTTTTAGACATTAAATAAATTAAATTATTTATGACATCATGATGATACAACGATGACCTCATTATTTAATGATTTTAATAAAATGAAAAGATAATGTAAAATCCAAGGCATACACTTGTCCAAAGACTATTGGATGGGTATATTTCGAACCCTTATCACCATACCCACGAATTATATAAGTGTCGGACCTTTAGAATCCGAAAAGCATTGTATAATAATGTAAAAGTTCCTTACTTTCCAAGAGTGGCCCTCCTCTCCACTTATAAAAGGCCCCCACCTCTACCACATCATTCACACTTTCAAGTCATTTGGCTCGGAAAAACGCTGCCCAAATACTCTCCCAACTTCCCCCTCTTACTCCTAGAATCCTCACTTTGGGCAGAACTCTTCCCAAGGAAGTCTTTGGCTCAAATCAAAAAGAGTTACACGATTTTGAGGCAATGTCTTCTCTAATGTTGTTTTGTTTTATTTTTCTTCTCCAACCCCCTAAACTCTTTTTATTCATTTATTTTGTAACAACACCAGTATCCTCAATATACTAGTATGTTGTTATAATAAGTATCGAGCTACACTTACACACACCTACATCTAATGGTTAAAGAACGTACTGTTTCTGTGGATGGAGAATTTTGCCTCACGAAACGATGATTGTTCAACACTCGTATAACACCTCTAATGGTGGCCATTATGAAGAAAATACTTTTATATATGATATATATTATGTTTTTGTTTTACTTATGATTTTTTATTTTTCATTTATGGCATACCTTTATGGTTTCCATTATGGGTAAACGCGATATTTTCATTTTAGGAAGTGCGGACTACCGCCCCCTCAAAGTGATTTGAATCGTTAATACCATATGTGGGATGTATAAAGGATGGAGTAAATGGTATTATATTCTATATTATACTGGAATTATATTTTAAATTTTTATAATTATGATTTCATTCCATTAAATACGAAATAGAAATGAAAGTAGCATTCATGCGTACGTACGGCTTACCGTCTCCATGAATGGTGCATTTCATTTCTTATCTCCAAATGTTACGTAATATTATGAATGAATGTATATACTGGATATATATGATATATATGATATCTATATCATGAATATAATTCTGGATATAATGGATATATCACCACATGAACAACTTGTAATTATAAGAATGTTATTTTTGACTCAAGTACCTAAGATCGACAAAACGACCGTTAATAACATAAATAATTACATAATGTTCATAACATTGTAATAAGTGATATAAAAAGGATAATGAATTTAAAAATGGTTCTTAATAAGGTATATATTAACTCTAGTTTATTATTTAGGAGGTTAAAGAACGGTTGAGTCAAGTCAGACATGAGGTAAGGGAACTTCTTAACCCAATTTCCATTCTTTGGGTTAATCTCCTACTTTCAAATTACGTCATGATATTATTATGCCATATCTTGTAGTTGTAATTTATTTATGTTTAATTATAGTGAATACACATAATATATCTATTTTATTTAATAAAATAATCTCTGTAAGGGATTACTTCACAACCTCTTCATTATCCAAGGTTGTTTATACATAATTATCTACTGGGACCTCGTTATCATCCACATCCATGTTTCTTAAAAATGTCTATCAAAACATTTTTACTATTAAATGGAAAATGGGTTAAAGTCATTTATACCTTTATACGTTTTTGAAAGGAATCTTACCGTCGTTTTCCAAAAAATGTACTTTTTGGCCTTTTTGACAAATTTATGGTAAGAATGTTTTTTTAACTTATACGGCGGGTGCGGCTATTTTCCTCCATTATAACTTTGTCGAAGATTCCCTTACAAGCTTATAAAAATATTTTCAAAGTAAATTTATTATTTTATAATTATGGGACTTTTAAATGATTTCAAAAAAAGAGATATTTCTCTCAAATAGCTTTGATTTCATCCATGTCAACATCCTTTGATGGGTTTTATGTTTAATTGAAATTGATTTATGATACAAAACTCCCATTGAACATTTTGTGAAATATTTGACGGTGGATGTGTTATTTTTATACCATCCATAGTTTATGGAGAAATTTTTGACGTTTCGTATGCTAGTTTTAATACGAATATTTATGTTATGTTTAAACATATTCATATGAGGAATGTATTGGACTTAATAAGTGAAGGGTGGAGCCCTCTATAGCACCTTGATGTATACGTAGGTCTCATGAGACAACTAGACGTGGAATTGGCCGAGGCCCTTTCCCAATTTGATTTATGGTTTTGGCCGAGGCCTTAATCATTTTAGACGTCTTGGCCGAGGCCTTGACAAAATGTTTCAGAATGTCTGGCATTATACATTCCCTCATTATGAAAGTGGTTATTGATATTGCATGTGATTATTCGACTAGTAGAATATCCATGTGAGTAAGTAAATGGCATTATTTAATTTTATTTTTGCCATATTATGCTGAAGTTCGAGTTTAAAAAGGCTTTGGTTTTAGTTATACATTTCATTACATGTTAATGTTTATTTATGAAAGCTTACACAATATTGTTATCCTTACTGAGCATCTGAGCTCACCCCTTTCAATGTTTTAATATTTTCCAGGATGTGAAGAAGTATTTTATGAATGACCTGCAGGGATTGTCAGAAGATGATATGAGTATGGACTATGGAGACTTTGTTATTGTAGTTTTTCATTTTATGATGTAATATAACGTTTACGAATGTATCTAGTATTTCCAAGGAAACTAAACTAATCGGTCTTTCGAGACTTGATCTTTTGTGATCATGCCAATGTTACGAAGTAATGCACCGACTCTGGGTAGCTTGGGTCGGGGCGTTACAGTTGGTATCAGAGGCAGTTTAGTACTAACCTTGGAAGCTAGATTTAGATAAACTCTGATTAGAGAACGTAGCCCAAAGATAGACTTTGAGGATTAGTATAGAAGAACTTCCTAGAATTTTGGTATTGTAGAGATGTTGTGAGTTTTCCGAGCAATACATCCCTGTCTGGATACGAGCAGGTAGAGGCGGCTCTGGCACAAATGTACCTAGGGGTAAAACCCGAAAACACGGCTTTGAGCTAGACTCGAACGGTAACTGGTGCATGAAAACGGGCCTTGCTGCACTCTTGGTTACGACACTCCCGGGGGGTATGTTTTGGATAATTCTCATTTTCTTTATAAACCACTATGAAGGGTTATGAGTATATACTTCCTCAAAGAAAACATTTTTATGGATTATATCCATAAATAGTTCAATTTATGTTAAGTATCTTACAAGTAAGAAATTATGTATTTCGATTCATAAACTAATATAGTTTATGCCATTGTTTAGAAATGGCACCTAGTGGAAGGAATGGAAACCGCATCAATGCACGCACTCCATGTAGGGATTTCCCTCATGCTCAAGATAATTATTGTGGATATGGAGATACAACTGGTGCTGATCAACTAATTACCCTACTGGGACAACTCACTCAAGTTATGAATAATAACCTTACTCGTATGGATCACCCTGATCCACAACATGGAGGATTAATGTTAGACCGCTTCATGAGGCAACAACCGCCAACATTTAATCGGGGTAAAAATAAATTAGTAGCTGAGCAATGGATAAACTCCTTAGAGAAAATATTCCATGCCTTGAGGAGTAGCGAAAGAGAGAAGGTTGTCATGGCAGTTTACCGCCTCACTGGAGATGCCGATCAATGGTGGTCGCTGATTTAAAACACAAAGGAAGATGATGACGTATCAAATATGGAATGGAGGGAGTTCAAAGAGATTTTCCTAGAAAAATACATTCCTCATGACCATCGAGCAGATATGGAAAGGCAATTTCTGAGTCTGAGGTAGAAGGAGGATGAGAATGTCGCAAAGTATGAGGCTAACTTTACAAGGTTAGCAAGGCATGTTGCCGATTATATACGTAACCCAAGGAGTAAGATTGAACGTTTCTTTGATGGGTTAAAACCATTTCTCTGTCGAGCTTCAGTATCACAATCTTTCTCATCATACGAAGATATTGTCTCGTGTGCTATCAAGACAGAAAAGGAATTCTCTAAGTCTTATGACAACAAAGTAAAGCAAGAGAAGAAGAGAAAGGTGGAACAAGAGACAGATAAAGGGAAAATGGGAAAGAAGGATTTTCCATTATGTGATAATTGTGGGAAGAATCACCCTGGTACATGGATAAAAGGAATGGGAGTTTGTTATAAATGTGGAGAAAAGGGTCACCAGGCTCGTGATTGCAAGGGAAAGAAAGAGGCTATCAAAGTTGAATTCTATAATTGTAGAGAAATGGGTCATTATGCAAATGAATGTCCTAAGCGTCAGGGAAAATTACCTCAGAAAAGGTCATGGGATCAAGGACAATCTTATGCTGTTACTACAGTTGAAGCAGAATAACTAATGTATTGGTGCTTTTGGAATCATGGATTATATTCTGGTTATTAGAATAATGTGATATATATATAAGGATTGTACTGCAGTACTTTTTAATTTCAGTAAGGTTTTAATATGATGAAGGTAATTATATTTTTTAGTATGTGACAATAAGAGAAACTTTACTTTGTTTGGGGAATCTGATAAATTGATTTTGGAATTAAGAGATGTTTTAGAGAAAGTCAGGACAGAGTTATTTTGGATAACTATAAAGGTTGGAGGGGATTAAGTTGATCTTTGGATAGTATTGTTTATGGTTAAAAAATTTATGAAGATTATTTTTGGAATATTATAATACTATAGTTATAGGAAAAGGAAAACCTCCAGGGTGGGGCATAAACCGTCGCGTCGTACAAAGCTGCATGAATCGAACCCACAACCGTAGTGCGAAAGGCCTTTATTCCCTACCACTAGCCTAAAGGAAGTCCCTGGTTATTACAATATAATTTTACTAATCTAAATTATATGTGTTAACATTTGGAACCTTATACAATTAGGATAAGTATAATATTTTTGAGTTATATTATCTTTTTGAGTGAAAGATGAGTTGAAGTTTGAAACTCTAATTGTCAAGAATAAATATATATATATACCTATCTCTTATTCAATGAATAAATTAATTCTTAAACTTTAGTAAAGGGATATTAAAAAAAATGTGTTATCCTAATACCTTATGTCTTGTTGAACTGATGATATTTTAAATCAACATAGATGGAAGGCATTGAGGCCCTTAATTTGACAGTTGATTGTGATTGATGACCTCAATCACTCCCTACAAATATTTACGTTTTTACACCAATTATATGTCTCTAATTGCCACCAATGTTCTCCTTATCGAGATCATAATCTGTTGGTGACATTCTTATTTCCATTTCCCTCTTATTAAGGCTAAATTTTATTAACCTTATTTCCGATGTGGGTTTTCCACAAAGGTATTTTCTATTTTCAACCTTTTATTTTCAAATAAAAAATTTCAAATTGCGAGGATGCAATTTATTGAAGGAAGGAAGAATGTAACACCCCGAGCTTCCACGATACGCTTCTCATTCAATAATGCAATAGCTTTCATTGTACGCAACTTCGAGTTTTAAAACACCGCGACTAATCAAAGTAGCCGTTATGAATAGTAATAACCACTTTTTAAAATTATAGGAATTTTATATTTCAAAATGGACTTCATTTTTTTATTCGGAATATCGAAATTAGCCTTTGTTGAATTTTTGGTATTTTTCTGAGAACTTCTAATTTTTTATGAATAGTGAAAAATATTTAAAACAACATTTTTAATCAAAATTATTTATAGTGATAAATTATACTATTTAGTGGTTTTAAAGTATAATTAGAATATATTTTTACCATTTTATCCAATGGTGGTCATTAGAATTAATTTAACATTGACATTGGACATAAACAATTGTCAATCTTTTGATATAAATTGTTTCTTAAAAAACACGCTATTTGTTGTGACAGCGGGAATTAATTATAAAAATAATTAATACAACTTATATGTTTGGATTTTTGTAAAATAGAAATCATTTTTGAATTCGGAATATCAATTATATCTTAGGGTGAACTTTTGGCATTGTTCTGGAAAACTTCAATTTTTGATGAATAGTGAAACCACTAAGCGGTAGTTAAATAACTGATTTTTCGTTTAAATGAAATATTACCACTTCTGTGATTTGATTTTCAAAAATCTGACATACATTGTTGTCATTAAGAAGTAAAATGTGGTTCAATGAGACTAAAATAATTTTTTGTGATTAGTAACTTTTATGTTCTTAATCGCGATTAGAGGTAATTAGTGTAGTTTATGGTAAAAATAATGTTTTCATAATATGATATGAGCTTGAAACTTGTCCTACTTATATTGGATGAGTCATGGCCGACCAAGACAACCCATGGGTCAACTTGGGGACCCCATCGATCCACTTTAGTTGGAAAATGACATTAATATATATTTATTTAATGTTAAAATTAAATTGACACAAACATGAGTTGTTTTACTAAAACAGTTTTAAGTGGGGTTACACAGGTCCAAATTTTTATTATAAATATTCATTAGAAAGATAAAAAGATTTGATACATCATAGTATGTTTTTTATAATTTTTAGACATTAAATAAATTAAATTATTTATGACATCATGATGATTCAACGATGACCTCATTATTTAACGATTTTAATAAAATGAAAAGATAATGTACAATCCAAGGCATACACTTGTCCAAAGACTATTGTATGGGTATATTTAGAACCCTTATCACCTTAGACACGAATTATATAAGTGTGGGACCTTTAGAATCCGAAAATCATTGTATAATAATGTAAAATTTCCTTAGTTTCCAAGAGTTCCCCTCCTCTCCACTTATAAAAGGCCCCCACCTCTACCACATCATTCACACTTTCAAGCCATTTGTCTCGGCCAACCTCTGCCCAAATACTCTCCCAACTTCCCCCTCTTACTCCTAGAAGCCTCAATTTGGGAAGAACTCTTCTCAAGGAATCCTTTGGCTCAAATCAAAAAGAGTTACACGATTTTGAGGTAATGTCTTCTCTAATGTTGTTTTGTTTTATTTTTCTTCTCCAACCCCCTAAACTCTTTTTATTAATTTATTTTGTAACAACAACAGTATCCTCAATATACTAGGATGTTTTTATAAGAATGATTCGAGATACACTTACACACACCTACACCTAATGGTTAAAGAACATACTGTTTCTGTGGATGGCGAATTTTGCCTCATGAAACGATGATTGTTCAACACTCATATAACACCTCTAATGGTGGCCATTATGATGACACTATTTTTATATATGATATATATTATGTTTTTATTTTACTTATGATTTTTTATTTTTCATTTATGGCATATCTTTATGGTTTCCATTATGGGTAAACGCGATATTTTCATTTTAGGAAGTGCGGACTACCGCCCCCTCAAAGTGATTTGAATCGTTAATACCATATGTGGGATGTATAAAGGATGGAGTAAATGTTATTATATGCTATATTATACTGGAATTATATTTTACATTTATATAATTATGATTTCATTCAATTAAATATGAAATAGAAATGAAAAATAAAAAATCACATGCAATATCAATAACCACTTTCCCTATTTGATTTATGGTTTTGGCCGAGGCCTTAATCATTTTAGACATCTTGGCCGATGCCTTGACAAAATGTTTCAGAATGTCTGGAATTATACATTCCCTCATTATGAAAGTGGTTATTGATATTGCATGTGATTATTCGACTAGTAGAATATCCATGTGAGTAAGTAAATGGCATTATTTAATTTTATTTTTTCCATATTATGCTGAAGTTCGAGTTTAAAAAGGCTTTTGTTTTAGTTATCCATTTCATTACATGTTAATGTTTATTTATGAAAGCTTCCGCAATATTGTTATCCTTACCGAGCATTTGAGCTCACCCCTTTCAATGTTTTAATATTTTCCAGGATGTGAAAAAGTATTTTATGAATGACCTGCAGTGATTGTCAGAAGAGGATATGAGTGTGGACTATGGAGACTTTGTTATTGTAGTTTTTCATTTTATGATGTAATATAACGTTTACGAATGTATCTAGTATTTCCAAGGATACTAAACTAATCGGTCTTTCGAGACATGATCTTTTGTGATCATGCCAATGTTACGAAGTAATGCACCGACTCTGGGTAGCTGGGGTCGGGGCGTTACAGTTGGTATCAGAGGCAGTTTAGTACTAACCTTGGAAGCTAGATTTAGATAAACTCTGATTAGAGAACGTAGCCCAAAGATAGACTTTGATGATTAGTATAGAAGAACTTCCTAGAATTTTGGTATTGTAGAGATGTTGTGAGTTTTCCGAGCAATACATCCCTGTCTGGATACGAGCAGGTAGAGGCGGCTCTAGCACAAATGTACCTAGGGGTAAAACCCGAAAACACCGCTTTGAGCTAGACTCGAACGGTAACTGGTGCATGACAACGGGCCTTGCTGCACTCTTGGTTACGACACTCCCGGGGGGTATGTTTTGGATAATTCTCATTTTCTTTATAAACCACTATGAAGGGTTATGAGTATATATTTCCTCAAAGAAAACATTTTTATGGATTTATCCATAAATAGTTCAATTTATGTTAAGTATCTTACAAGTATGAAATTATGTATTTCGATTCATAAACTAATATAGTTTATGCCATTGTTTAGAAATGGCGCCTAGTGGAAGGAATGGAAACTGTATCAATGCACGCACTCCATGTAGGGATTTCCCTCCTGCTCAAGATAATTATTGTGGATCTGGAGATACAACTGGTGCTGATCAACTTATTACCCTACTGGGACAACTCACTCAAGTTATGAATAATAAACTTACTCGTATGGATCACCCTGATCCACAACGTGGAGGATCAATGTTAGACAGCTTCATGAGGAAACAACCGCCAACATTTAATGGGGGTACAAATCCATTAGTAGCTGGGCAATGGATAAACTCCTTAGAGAAAATATTCCATGCCTTGGGGAGTAGCGAAAGGGAGAAGGTTGTCATGGCAGTTTACCGCCTCACTGGAGATGTCGATCAGTGGTGGTCGCTGATTCAAAACACAAAGGAAGATAATGACGTATCAAATATGGAATAGAGGGAGTTAAAAGAGCTTTTCCAAGAAAAATACTTTCCTCATGACCATCGAGCAGATATGGAAAGGCAATTTCTGAGTCTGAGGAAGAAGGAGGATGAGAATGTCGCAAAGTATGAGGCTAACATTACAAGGTAAGCGAGGCATGCTGCCGATTATATACGTAACCCAAGGAGTAATATTGATCGTTCTTTGATGGGTTAAAACCATTTTTCTCCATCGATCTTTAGTATCACAATCTTTCTCATCATACGAAGATACTGTCTCGTGTGCTATCAAGACAGAAAAGGAATTCTCTAAGTCTTATTAATAAAAAGTAAAGAAAGAGAAGTAGAGAATGGTGGAACAAGAGACAGATAAAGGGAAAAAGGGAAAGAAGCATTTTCTATTATGTGATAATTGTGGGAAGAATCACCCTGTCACATGCCTAAAAGGAATGGGAGATTGTTATAAATGTGGAGAAAAGGGTCACCCGACTCGTGATTGCAAGGGAAAGAAAGAGGCTATCAAAGTTGAATGCTATAATTGTAGAGAAATGGGTTATTATACAAATGAATGTCCTAAGCGTTAGGAAAACGTACCACAGAAGAGGCCAAGGGATCAAGGAAAATCTTATGCTGTTACTACAGTTGAAGCAGAATAACTAATGTATTGGTCCTTTTGTGCTCATGGATTATATTCTGGTTATTAGAATAATGTGATATATATATAACGATTGTACTGCAGTACTTGTTGATTTCAGTAAGGTTTTAATATGATGAAGGTAATTATATTTTTTAGTATGTGACAATAAGAGAAACTTTACTTTGTTTGGGGAATCTGATAAATTGATTTTGGAATTAAGAGACCTTTTAGAGAAAGTCTGGACAGAGGTATTTTGGATACTATAATGGTTGGAGGGGATTAAGTTGATCTTTGGATATAATTTTTTAAGGTTAAAAAATTTATGAATATTATTTTTGGAATATTATAATACTATAGTTTTAGGAAAAGGACAACCTGTAGGGTGGGGAATAAACCTTCGCGTCAAACAAAGCTGCAGGAATCGAACCCATAACCATAGTGCAACAGGACTTTATTCTCTACCACTAGCCTACAGGAAGTTCCTGGTTATTATAATATAATTTTACTAATCAAAATGATATGTGTTAACATTTGGAACCTTATACAATTAGGATAAGTATAATATTTTTGAGTTATATTATCTTTTTGAGTGAAAGATGAGTTGAAGGTTGAAACTCTAATTGTCAAGCACAAATAAATATATACCTATCTCTTATTCAATGAATAAATTAATTCTTAAACTTTAGTAAAGGGATATTAAAACAAATAAAATGTGTTATCCTAATACCTTATGTCTTGTTGAACTGGTGATATTTTAAATCAACATAGATTGAAGGCTTTGAGGCCCTCAATTTGACAGTTGATTGTGATTGATGACCTCAATCACTCCCTACAAATATTTACGTTTTTCCTCCAATTATATGTCTCTAATTGCCACTGATGTTCTCCTTATCGAGATCATAATTTGGTGGTGACTTTCTTATTTCCATTTCCCTCTTATTAAGGCTAAATTTTATTAACCTTATTTCCGATGTGGGTTTTCCACAAAGGTATTTTCTATTTTCAACCTTTTATTTTCAAATAAAAAATTTCAAATTGCGAGGACGCAATTTATTGAAGGAGGGGAGAATGTAACACCCCGAGCTTCCACGATACGCTTCTCATTCAATAATGCAATAGCTTGCATTGTATGAAACTTCGAGTTCTAAAACACCGCGACTAATCAAAGTAGCCGTTATGAATAGTAATAACCACTTTTTAAAACTATAGGAATTTTATATTTAAAAATGGACTTCATTTTTGGATTCGGAATATCGAAATTAGCCTATGTTGAATTTTTGGTATTTTTCTGAGAACTTCTAATTTTTTATCAATAGTGAAAAATACTTAAAACTACTTTTTTAATAAAAATAATTTATAGTGATAAATTATACTATTTAGTGGTTTTAAAGAATAATTAGAATATATTTTTACCATTTTATCCAATGGTGGTCATTATAATTAATTTAACATTGACATTGGACATAAACAATTGTCAATCATTTGATATAAATTGTTTCTTAAAAAACACGCTATTTGTTGTGACAGCGGTAATTAATTATAAAATTAATTAATACAACTTATATATTTGGAATTTTTTAAAATAGACATCATTTTTGAATTCAGAATATCAATTATAGCTTAGGGTGAAATTTTGGCATTGTTCTGAAAAACTTCAATTTTTGATGAATAGTGAAACCACTAAGCGGTAGTTAAATAACTGATTTTTCGTTTAAATGAAATATTACCACTTCTGTGATTTTATTTTCAAAAATCCGACATAAATGGTTGTCATTATGAAGTAAAATGTGGTTCAATGAGATTAAAATAATTTTTTGTGAATAGTAACTTTTAAGTTCTTAATCATGATTAGAGGTAATTAGTGTAGTTTAAGGTAAAAATAATGTTTTAATAATATGAGATGAGCTTGAAACTTGTCCTACTCCTATTGGATGAGTCATGGCCGACCAAGAAAACCCATGGGTCAACTTGGGGACCCCATCGAGCCACTTTGGTTGGAAAATGACATTAATATATATTTATTTAATGTTAAAATTAAATTGACACAAACATGAGTTGTTTTACTAAAACAGTTTTTAAGTGGGGTTACACAAGTCCAAATTTTGATTATAAATATTAATTAGAAAGATAAAAAGATTTCCTACATCATAGTATTTTTTTATAATTTTTAGACATTAAATAAATTAAATTATTTATGACATCATGATGATACAGTGATGACCTCATTATTTAACCATTTTAATAAAATGAAAAGATAATGTACAATCCAAGGGTTACACTTGTCCAAATACTATTGGATGGGTATATTTCGAACCCTTATCACCTTATCCACGAATTATATAAGTGTGGGACCTTTATAATCCGAAAAACATTGTATAATAATGTAAAATTTCCTTACTTTCCAAGAGTGCCTCTCCTTTCCACTTATAAAAGGCCCCCACCTCTACCACCTCATTCACACCTTCAAGCCATTTGGCTCGGCCAAAAGCTTCCCAAATACTCTCCCAACTTCCCCCTCTTACTCCTATAAGCCTCACTTTTGTCAGAACGCTTCCCAAGGAAGCCTTTGGCTCAAATCAAAAAGAGTTACCCGATTTTGAGGTAATATCTTCTCTAATGTTGTTTTGTTTTATTTTTCTTCTCCAAGCCCCTAAACTCTTTTTATTCATTTTTTTTTAACAAAACCAGTATCATCAATATACTAGGATTTTTTTATAAGAATGATTATAGATACACTTACACACACCTAAATCTAATGGTTATAGAACATACTGTTTCTGTGGATGGCGAAATTTGCCTCACGAAATGATGATTGTTCAACGCTCATATAACACCCCTAATGGTGGCCATTATGATGACACTATTTTTATATATGATATATATTATGTTTTTGTTTTACTTATGATTTTTTATTTTTCATTTATGGCATACCTTTATTGTTTCCATTATTGGTAAACATGATATTTTCATTTTAGGAAGTGCGGACTACCGCCCCCTCAAAGTGATTTGAATAGTTAATACCATATGTGGGATGTATAAAGGATGGATTAAATGGTATTATATGATATATTATAATGGAATTATATTGTACATTTATATAATTATGATTTCATTCCTTTAAATACGAAATATAAATGAAAGTAGCATTCATGCGTACGTACGGCTTACCGTCTCCATGAATGGTGCATTTAATTTCTTACCTCCAAATGTTACGTAATATTATGAATGAATGTATATACTGGATATATATGAAATATATGATATCTATATCATGAATATAATTCTGGATATAATGGATATATCACCACATGAACAACTTGTAATTATAATAATGTTCTTTTTGACTCAAGTACCTAAGATCGACAAAACGACCGTTATTAACTTAAATAATTACATAATGTTCATAACATTGTAATAAGTGATATAAAAAGGATAATTAAATTAAAAATGGATCTTAATAAGGTATATATTAACTCTAGTTTATTATTCATGAGGTTAAAGAACGGTTGAGTCAAGTCAGACATGAGGTAAGGGAACTTCTTAACCCAATTTCCATTCTTTGGGTTAATCTCCTACTTTCAAATTACGTCATGATATTATTATGTCATATCTTGTAGTTGTACTTTATTTATGTGTAATTATAGTGAATACAAATAATAGATCTATTTTATTTAATAAAATAATCTTTGTAAGGGTTTACTTCACAACCTCTTCATTATCCAAGGTTGTTTATACATAATTATCTACTGGGACCTCGTTATCATCCACATCCATGTTTCTTAAAAATGTCTTTCAAAACATTTTTACTATTAAATGGAAAATGGGTTAAAGTCATTTATACCCTTATACATTTTTGAAAGGTATCTCACCTTCGTTTTCCAAACAATGTACTTTTTGACCTTTTTGACAAATTTAAGGTAAGAATGTTTTTTAACTTATACGGCGGGTGCGGCTATTTTCCGCCATTATAACTTCGTCGAAGCTTCCCTTACAAGCATATAAGAATATTTTCAAAGTAAATTTATTATTTTATAATTATGGGACTTTTAAATGATTTCAAAAAAAAGAGAGATATTTCTCTCAAATAGCTTTGATTTCATCCATTTCAACATCCTTTGATGGGTTTTAAGTTTAATTGAAATTTATTTATGATACAAAACTCCCATTGAACATTTTGTGAAATATTTGACTGTGGATGAGTTATTTTTATACCATCCATAGTTTATGGAGAAATTGTTGACGTTTCGTATGCTAGTTTTAATATGAATATTTATGTTATGTTTAAACCTATTCATTTGAGGAATGTATTGGACTTAATAAGTGAAGGGTGGAGCCCGTTATAGCTCCTCGATGCATCGGTAGGACTCATGAGACAACTAGACGTGGAATTGGCTGAGGCCCTTTCCCAATTTGATTTATGGTTTTGGTCGAGGCCTTAATCATTTTAGACGTCTTGGCCGAGGCCTTGACAAAATGTTTCATAATGACTGGCATTATACATTCCCTCATTATGAAAGTGGTTATTGATATTGCATGTGATTATTCGACTAGTATAATATCCATGTGAGTAAGTAAATGGCATTATTTAATTTTATTTTTTCCATATTATGCTGAAGTTCATGTTTAAAAAGGCTTTTGATTTAGTTATACATTGCCTTAAATGTTAATGTTTATTTATGAAAGCATCCGCAATATTGTTATCTTTACTGAGCATCTGAGCTCAACCCTTTCAATGATTTAATATTTTCCAGGATGTGAAGAAGTATTTTATGAATGACCTGGAGGGATTGTCAGAAGAGTATATGAGTGTGGACTATGGAGACTTTTTTATTGTAGTTTTTCACTTTATGATGTAATGTAACGTTTACGAATGTATCTAGTGTTTCCAAGGATACTAAACTAATCGGTCTTTCGAGACTTGATCCTTTGTGATCATGCCAATGTTAAGAAGTAATGCACCGACTCTGGGTAGCTGGGGTCGGGGCGTTACAGTTGGTATCAGAGGCAGTTTAGTACTAACCTTGGAAGCTAGATTTAGATAAACTCTGATTAGAGCACGTAGCCCAAAGATAGACTTTGAGGATTAGTATAGAAGAACTTCCTAGGATTTTGGTATTGTAGAGATGTTGTGAGTTTTCCTAGAAATACATCCCAGTCTGGATACGAGCAGGTAGAGGCGTCTCTGGAACAGATGTACCTAGGGGTAAAACCCGAAAACACCGCTTTGATCTAGACTCGAACGGGAACTGGTGCATGACAACGGGCCTTGCTGCACTCTTGGTTACGACACTCCTGGGGGATATGCTTTGGATAATTATCATTTTCTTTATAAACAACTATGAAGGGTTATGAGTATATACTTCCTCAAAGAAAACATTTTTATGGATTATATCCATAAATAGTTCAATTTATGTTAAGTATCTTACAAGTATGGAATTATGTATTTTGATTCATAAACTAATATGGTTTATGCCATTGTTTAGAAATGGCGCCTAGTGGAAGGAATGGAAACTGTATCAATGCACGCACTCCGTGTAGGGATTTCCCTCCTTCTCAAGATAACTATTGTGGATCTGGAGATACAACTGGTGTTAATCAACTTATTACCCTACTGGGACAACTCACTCAAGTTATGAATAATAACATTACTCGTATGGATCACCCTGATCCACAACGTGGAGGATCTATGTTAGACCGCTTCATGAGGCAACAACCGCCAACATTTAATGGGGGTACAAATCCATTAGTAGCTGAGCAATGGATAAACTCCTTAGAAAAAATATTCCATGCCTTGGGGAGTAGCGAAAGGGAGAAGGTTGTCATGGCAGTTTACCGCCTCACTGGAGATGCCGATCAGTGGTGGTCGCTGATTCAAAACACAAAGGAATATGATAACATATCAAATATGGAATGGAGGGAGTTCAAAGAGCTTTTCCTAGAAAAATACTTTCCTCATTACCATCGAGCAGATATGGAAAGCTAATTTCTGAGTCTGAGGCAGAAGGAGGATGAGAATGTCGCAAATTATGAGGCTAACTTTACAAGGTTAGCGAGGCATGCTGCCGATTATATACGTAACCCAAGAAGTAAGATTGATCGTTTCTTTGATGGGTTAAAACCATTTCTCCATCGAGATTTAATATCACAATCATTCTCATCATACGAAGATATTGTCTCGTGTGCTATCAAGATAGAAAAGGAATTCTCTAAGTCTTATGACAACAAAGTAAAGCAAGTGAAGAAGAGAACGATGGAACAAGAGACAGATAAAGGGGAAAAGGGAAAGAAGGATTTTCTATTATGTGATAATTGTGGGAAGAATCACCATAGTACTTGCCTAAAAGGAATGGGAGTTTGTTATAAATGTGAAGAAAAGGGTCACCAGGCTCGTGATTGCAAGGGAAAGAAAGAGGCTATCAAAGTTGAATGCTATAATTGTAGAGAAATGGGTCATTATGCAAATGAATGTCCTAAGCGTCAGGGAAACATACCTCAGAAAAGGCCAAGGGATCAAGGAAAATCTTATACTATTACTACAGTAGAAGCAGAATAACTAATGTATTGGTGCTTTTGGACTCATGGATTATATTCTGGTTATTAGAATAATGTGATATATATATAAGGATTGTACTGCTATACTTGTTGATTTCAGTAAGGTTTTAATATGATGAAGGTAATTATATTTTTTAGTATGTGACAATAAGAGCAACTTTACTATGTTTGGGGAATCTGATAAATTGATTTTGGAATTAAGAGACCTTTTAGAGAAAGTCTGGATAGAGGTATTTTGGATAACTATAATGGTTGGAGGGGATTAATTTGATCTTTGGATAGTATTGTTTAAGGTTAAAAAAATTATGAAGATTATTTTTGGGATATTATAATACTATAGTTTTAGGAAAAGGGCAACCTGCAGGGTGGGGCATAAACTGTCGCATCGAACAAAGCTGCAGGAATCGAACCCACAACCATAGTGCGAAAGGCCTTTATTCCCTACCACTAGCCTACAGGAAGTCCCGGGTTATTACAATATAATTTTACTAATCCAAATGATATGTGTTAACATTTGGAACCTTATACAATTAGGATAAGTATAATATTTTTGAGTTATATTATCTTTTTGAGTGAAAGATGAGTTGAAGGTTGAAACTCTAATTGTCAAGCATAAATATATATATACCTATCTCTTATTCAATGAATAAATTAATTCTTAAACTTTAGTAAAGGGATATTAAAACAAAAAAATTGTGTTATCCTAATACCTTATGTCTTGTTGAACTGATTATATTTTAAATCAACATAGATTGAAGGCTTTGAGGCCCTCAATTTGACAGTTGATTGTGATTGATGACCTCAATCACTCCCTATAAATATTTACGTTTTTCCTCCAATTATATGTCTCTAATTTCCACCAATGTTCTCCTTATTGAGATCATAATTTGGTGGTGACTTTCTTATTTCCATTTCCCTCTTATTAAGGCTAAATTTTGTTAACCTTATTTCCGATGTGGGTTTTCCAGAAAGGTATTTTCTATTTTCAACCTTTTATTTTCAAATAAAAAATTTCAAATTGCGAGAATGCAATTTATTGAAGGAGAGGAGAATGTAACACCCCGAGCTTCCACGATACGCTTCCCATTCAATAATGCAATAGCTTGCATTGTACGCAACTTCGAGTTCTAAAACACCGCGACTAATCAAAGTAGCCGTTATGAATAGTAATAACCACTTTTTAAAATTATAGGAATTTTATATTTCAAAATGGACTTCATTTTTGGATTCGGAATATCGAAATTAGCCTATGTTGAATTTTTGGTATTTTTCTGAGAACTTCAAATTTTTTATGAATAGTGAAAAATACTTAAAACAACTATTTTAATCAAAATAATTTATAGTGATAAATTATACTATTTAGTGGTTTTAAAGTATAATTAGAATAAATTTTTACCATTTTATCCAATGGTGGTCATTAGAATTAATTTAACATTGACATTGGACGTAAACAATTGTCAATCTTTTGATATAAATTGTTTCTTAAAAAACACGCTATTTGTTGTGACATCAGGAATTAATTATAAAATTAATTAATACAACTTATATGTTTGTAATTTTGTAAAATAGACATCATTTTTGAATTCGGAATATCAATTATAGCTTAGGGTGAAATTTTGGCATTGTTCTGAAAACATCAATTTTTGATGAATAGTGAAACCACTATGCGGTAGTTAAATAACTGATTTTTTGTTTAAATGAAATATTACCACTTCTGTGATTTGATTTTCAAAAATCCGACATACATGGTTTTCATTAAGAAGTAAAATGTGGTTCAATGAGATTAAAATAAATTTTGGTGAATAGTAACTTTTAAGTTCTTAATCGCGATTAGAGGTAATTAGTGTAGTTTAAGGTAAAAATAATGTTTTAATAATATGAGATGAGTTTGAAACTTGTCTTACTCATATTGTATGAGTCATGGCCAACCAAGACAACCCATGGGTCAAATTGGGGACCCCATCGAGCCACTTTGGTTGGAAAATGACATTAATATATATTTATTTAATGTTAAAATTAAATTGACACAAACATGAGTTGTTTTACTAAAACAGTTTTTAAGTGGGGTTACACAAGTACAAATTTTGATTATAAATATTCATTAGAAATATAAAAATCTTTCCTACATCATAGTATTTTTTTTATAATTTTTAGACATTAAATAAATTAAATTATTTATGACATCATGATGATACAGCGATGACCTCATTATTTAACGATTTTAATAAAATGAAAAGATAATGTACAATCCAAGGCTTACACTTGTTCAAAGACTATTGGATGGGTAGATTTCGAACCCTTATCACCTTATCCACGAATTATATAAGTTTGGGACCTTTAGAATCCGAAAATCATTGTATAATAATGTAAAATTTCCTTACTTTCCAAAAGTGCCCCTACTCTCCACTTATAAAAGGCCCCCACCTCTACCACCTAATTCACACTTTCAAGCCATTTGGCTCGGCCAACCTCTGCCCAAATACTCTCCCAACTTCCCCCTATTACTCCTAGAAGCCTCACTTTGGGCAAAACTCTTCCCAAGGAAGCCTTCGGCTCAAATCAAAAAGATTTACCCGATTTTGAGGTAATGTCTTCTCTAATGTCGTTTTGTTTTATTTTTCTTCTCCAACCCCCTAAACACTTTTTATTCATTTCTTTTGTAACAACAACAGTATCCTCAATATACTAGGATGTTGTTATAAGAAGTATTAGAGCTACACTTACACACACCTACATCTAATGGTCAAAAACATACTGTTTCTGTGGATGGCGAATTTTGCCTCACGAAACGATTATTGTTCAACACTCATATAACACATCTAATGGTGGCCATTATGATGACACTATTTTTATATATGATATATATTATGTTTTTTTACATATGATTTTTTATTTTTCATTTATGTCATACCTTTATGGTTTCCATTATGGGTAGACGCGATATTTTCATTTTAGGAAGTGCGGACTACCGCCCCCTCAAAGTGATTTGAATCGTTAATACCATATGTGGGATGTATAAATGATGGATTAAATCGTATTATATGATATATTATACTGGAATTATATTGTAAATTTATATAATTATGATTTCATTCAATTAAATATGAAATAGAAATGAAAGTAGCGTTCATGCGTACGTACGGCTTACCGTCTCCATGAATGGTGCATTTCATTTCTTACTTCCAAATGTTACGTAATATTATGAATGAATGTATATACTGGATATATATGATATATATGATATCTATATCATGAGTATAATTCTGGATATAATGGATATATCACCACATGAACAACTTGTAATTATAAGAATGTTATTTTTGACTCAAGTACCTAAGATCGACAAAACGACCGTTATTAACTTAAATAATTACATAATGATCATAACATTGTAATAAGTGATATAAAAAGGATAATGAAATTAAAAATGGTTCTTAATAAGGTATATATTAACTCTAGTTTATTATTCAGGAGGTTAAAGAACGGTTGAGTCAAGTCAGACACGAGGTAAGGGAACTTCTTAACTCAATTTCCATTCTTTGGGTTAATCTCCTACTTTCAAATTACGTCATGATATTATTATGTCCTATCTTGTAGTTGTACTTTATTTATGTGTAATTATAGTGAATACACATAATAGATCTATTTTATTTAATAAAATAATCTTTGTAAGGGTTTACTTCACAACCTCTTCATTATCCAAGGTTGTTTATACATAATTATCTACTGGAACCTCGTTATCATCCACATCCATGTTTCTTAAAAATGTCTTTCAAAACATTTTTACAATTAAATGTAAAATGGGTTAAAGTCATTTATACCCTTATAAGTTTTTTAAAGGTATCTTACCGTCATTTTCCAAACAATGTACTTTTTGACCTTTTTGACAAATTTAAGGTAAGAATGTTTTTTAACTTATACGGCGGGTGCGGCTATTTTCCGCCATTATAACTTCGTCGAAGCTTCCCTTACAAGTTTATAAGAATATTTTCAAAGTAAATGTATTATTTTATAATTATGGGACTTTTAAATGATTTAAAAAAAAGAGAGATATTTCTCTCAAATAGCTTTGATTTCATCCATGTCAACATCATTTGATGGGTTTTAAGTTTAATTGAAATTGATTTATGATACAAAACTCCCATTGAACATTTTGTGAAATATTTGACTATGGATGTGTTATTTTTATACCATCCATAGTTTATGGAGAAATTGTTGACGTTTCGTATGCTAGTTTTAATAAGAATATTTATGTTATGTTTAAACCTATTCATATGAGGAATGTATTGGACTTAATAAGTGAAGGGTAGAGCCCGCTATAGCTCCTCGATGCATCGGAAGGTCTCATGATAAAACTAGACATGGAATTGGCCGAGGCCCTTTCCCTATTTGATTTATGGTTTTGGCCAAGGCCTTAATCATTTTAGACATCTTGGCCGAGGCCTTGACAAAATGTTTCAGAATGTCTGGAATTATACATTCCCTCATTATGAAAGTGGTTATTGATATTTCATGTGATTATTCGACTAGTAGAAAATCCATGTGAGTATGTAAATGGCGTTATTTAATTTTATTTTTGCCATATTATGCTGAAGTTCAAGTTTAAAAAGGCTTTTGTTTTAGTTATACATTGCCTTAAAAGTTAATGTTTATTTATGAAAGCTTCCGCAATATTCTTTTCCTTACTGAGCATCTGAGCTCACCCCTTTCAATGTTTTAATATTTTCCATGATGTGAAGAAGTATTTTATGAATGACCTGCAGGGATTGTCAGAAGAGGATATGAGTGTGGACTATGGAGACTTTGTTATTGTAGTTTTTCACTTTATGATGTTATGTAACGTTTACGAATGTATCTAGTGTTTCCAAGGATACTAAACTAATCGGTCTTTCGAGACTTGATCTTTTGTGATCATGCCAATGTTACGAAGTACTGCACCGACTCTGGGTAGCTGGGGTCTAGGCGTTATAGTTGGTATCAGAGGTAGTTTAGTACTAAACTTGGAAGCTAGATTTAGATAAACTCTTATTAAAGCGCGTAGCCCAAAGATAGACTTTAAGGATTAGTATAGAAGAACTTCCTATAATTTTGGTATTGTAGAGATGTTGTGAGTTTTCCGAGCAATACATCCCTGTCTAGATACGAGCTGGTAGAGGCAGCTCTGGCATAGATGTACCTAGGGGTAAAACCCGAAAACACCGCTTTGAGCTAGACTCGAACGGGAACTGGTGCATGAAAACGGGCCTTGCTGCACTCTTGGTTACGACACTCCCGTGGGATATGCTTTGGATAATTCTCATTTTCTTTATAAACCACTATGAAGGGTTATGAGTATATACGTCCTCAATGAAAACATTTTTATGGATTATATCCATAAATAGT
This sequence comes from Viscum album, assembly GCA_963277665.1. NCBI lineage: Eukaryota > Viridiplantae > Streptophyta > Magnoliopsida > Santalales > Viscaceae > Viscum > Viscum album. Next base: position 706,732,764 of record OY728155.1, read on the forward strand.
TCAATTTATGTTATGTATCTTACAAGTATGGAATTGTGTATTTTGATTCATAAACTAATATAGTTTATGCCATTGTGTAGAAATGGCGCCTAGTGGAAGGAATGGAAACCGTATCAATGCACGCACTCCGTGTAGGGATTTCCCTCCTGCTCAAGATAATTATTGTGGATCTGGAGATTCAACTGGTGCTGATCAACTTATTACCCTACTGGGACAACTCACTCAAGTTATGAATAATAACCTTACTCGTATGGATCACCCTGATCCACAACGTGGATGATCAATGTTAGACCGCTTCATGAGGAAACAACCGCCAACATTTAATGGGGGTACAAATCCATTAGTAGCTGAGCAATGGATAAACTTCTTAGAGAAAGTATTTCATGCCTTGGGGAGTAGCGAAAGGGAGAAGGTTGTCATGGCAGTTTACCGCCTCACTGGAGATGTCGATCAGTGGTGGTCTCTGATTCAAAACACAAAGAAAGATGATGTCGTATCAAATATGGAATGGAGGGAGTTCAAATATATTTTCCTAGAAAAATACTTTCCTCATGACCATCGAGCAGATATGGTAAGGCAATTTCTGATTCTGAGGCAGAAGGAGGATGAGAATGTCGCAAAGTATGAGGCTAACTTTACAAGGTTAGCGAGGCATGCGGCCGATTATATACGTAACCCAAGGAGTAAGATTGATCGTTTCTTTGATGGGTTAAAACCATTTCTCCGTCGAGCTTTAGTATCACAATCTTTCTCATCATACGAAGATATTGTCTCGTGTGCTATCAAGATAGAAAAGGAATTCTCTAAGTCTTATGACAACAAAGTAAAGCAAGAGAAGAAGAGAACGGTGGAATAGGAGACAGATAAAGGGAAAAAGGGAAAGAAGGATTTTCCATTATATGATAATTGTGGGAAGAATCACCCTGGTACTTGCCTAAAAGGAATGGGAGTTTGTTATAAATGTGGATAAAAGGGTCACCAGGCTCGTGATTGCAAGGGAAAGAAAGAGGCTATCAAAGTTGAATGCTATAATTGTAGAGAAATGGGTCATTATGCAAATGAATTTCCTAAGCGTCAGGGAAACTTTCCTCAGAAAAGGCCAAGGGATCAAGGACAATCTTATGTTGTTACTATAGTTGAAGCAGAATAACTAATGTATCGGTGCTTTTGGACTCATGGATTATATTCTTGTTATTAGAATAATGTGATATATATATAAGGATTGTACTGCAGTACTTGTTGATTTCATTAAGGTTTTAATATGATGAAGGTAATTATATTTTTTAGTATGTGACAATAAGAGCAACTTTACTTTGTTTGGGGAATCTAATAAATTGATTTTGGAATTAAGATACCTTTTATAGAAAGTCTGGACAGAGGTATTTTTGATAACTATAGTGGTTGGAGTGGATTAAGTTGATCATTGGATAGTATTGTTTAAGGTTAAAAAAATTTATGAAGATTATTTTTGGAATATTATAATACTATTGTTTTAGGAAAAGGACAACCTGCAGGGTGGGGCATAAATCGTCGCGCCGAACAAAGCTGCAGGAATCGAACCCACAACCATAGTGCGGCAGGCCTTTATTCCCTACCACTAGCCTACAGGAAGTCCCTGGTTATTACAATATAATTTTACTAATCTAAATGATATGTGTTAACATTTGGAACCTTATACAATTAGGATAAGTATAATATTTTTGAGTTATATTATCATTTTGAGTGAAAGATGAGTTGAAGGTTGAAACTCTAATTGTCAAGCATAAATATATATATACCTATCTCTTATTCAATGAATAAATTAATTCTTAAAATTTAGTAAAGGGATATTAAAACAAAAAAATTTCGTTATCCTAATACCTTATGTCTTGTTGAACTGATGATATTTTAAATCAACATAGATTGAAGGCTTTGAGGCCCTCAATTTGACAGTCTATTGTGATTGATGACCTCAATCACTCCCTACAAAAATTTATGTTTTTCCTCCAATTATATGTTTCTAATTTCCACCAATGTTCTCCTTATCGAGATCATAGTTTGGTGGTGACTTTCTTATTTCCATTTCCCTCTTATTAAGGCTAAATTTTATTAACCTTATTTCTGATGTGGGTTTTTCACAAAGGTATTTTCTATTTTCAACCTTTTATTTTCAAATAAAAAATTTCAAATTGCGAGGATGCAATTTATTGAAGGAGGGGAGAATGTAACACCACAAGCTGCCATGATATGCTTCTCATTCAATAATGCAATAGCTTGCATTGTACGCAACTTCGAGTTCTAAAACACCGCGACTAATCCAAGTAGCCATTATGAATAGTAATAACCACTTTTTAAAATTATAGGAATTTTATATTTCAAAATGGACTTCATTTTTGGATTCGGAATATCGAAATTAGCCTATGTTGAATTTTTGGTATTTTTCTGAGAACTTCTAATTTTTTATGAATAGTGAAAAATACTTAAAACTACTTTTTTAATCAAAATAATTTATAGTGATAAATTATAGTATTTAGTGGTTTTAAAGTATAATTATAATATATTTTTACCATTTTATCCAATGGTGGTCATTAGAATTAATTTAACATTGACATTGGACATAAACAATTGTGAATCTTTTGATATAAATTGTTTCTTAAAAAACACGCTATTTGTTGTGACATCGGGAATTAATTATAAAATTAATTAATACAACTTATATGTTTGGAATTTTGTAACATAGACATCATTTTTGAATTCGGAATATCAATTATAGCTTAGGGTGAAATTTTGGCATTGTTCTGAAAAACATCAATTTTTGATGAGTAGTGAAACCACTAAGCGGTAGTTAAATAACTGATTTTTCATTTAAATGAAATAATACCACTTCTGTGATTTGATTTTCAAAAATCCAACATACATAGTTGTCATTTAGAAGTAAAATTTTTTTCAATGAGATTAAAATAATTTTTGGTGAATAGTATCTTTTAAGTTCTTAATCGCGATTAGAGGTAATTAGTGTAGTTTAAGGTAAAAATCATGTTTTAATAATATGAGATGAGCTTGAAACTTGTCCTACTCCTATTGGATGAGTCATGGCCGACCAATAAAACCCATGGGTCAACTTGGCCACCCCATCGAACCACTTTGGTTGGAAAATGACATTAATATATATTTATTTAATGTTTAAATTAAATTGACACAAACATGAGTTGTTTTACTAAAACAGTTTTCAAGTGGGGTTACACAAGTCCACATTTTGATTATAAATATTCATTAGAAAGATAAAAATATTTCCTACATCATAGTATTTTGTTTATAATTTTTAGACATTATATAAATTAAATTATTTATGACATCATGATGATACATTGATGACCTCATTATTTAACGATTTTAATAAAATGAAAAGATAATGTACAATCCAAAGCATACACTTGTACAAAGACTATTTGATGGGTATATTTATAACCCTTATCACCTTATCCACGAATTATATAAGTGTGGGACCTTTATAATCTGAAAATCATTGTATAATAAAGTAAAATTCCTTACTTTCCAAGAGTGCCCCTCCTCTCCACTTATAAAAGGCCCCCACCTCTACCACCTGATTCACACTTTAAAGCCATTTGGCTCGGCCAAACTCTACCCAAATACTCTCCCAAAATTCCCCTATTACTCCTAGAAGCCTCACTTTGGGCAGAACTCTTCCCAAGGAAGCCTTTGGCTCAAATCAAAAAGAGTTACTCGATTTTGAGGAAATGTCTTCTCTAATGTTGTTTTGTTTTATTTTTCTTCTCCAACCACCTAAACTCTTTTAATTCATTTCTTTTATAACAACACCAGTATACTCAATATACTAGGATGTTGTTATAATAAGGATTAGAGCTACACTTACACACACCTACATCTAATGGTTAAAGAACATACTATTTCTATGGATGGAGAATTTTGCCTCACGAAATGATGATTGTTCAACACTCATATAACACCTCTAATGGTGGCCATTATGATGAAACTATTTTTATATATGATGTATATTATGTTTTTGTTTTAATTATGATTTTTAATTTTTAATTTATGGCATAACTTTATGATTTCCATTATGGGTAAACGCGATATTTTCATTTTAGGAAGTGCGGACTACCGCCCCCTCAAAGTGATTTGAATTGTTAATACCATATGTGGGATGTATAAAGGATGTAATAAATGTTATTATATGATATATTATACTGGAATTATATTTTAAATTTATATAATTATGATTTCATTCCATTAAATACGAAATAGAAATGAAAGTAGCGTTCATGCGTACGTACGGCTTACCGTCTCCATGAATGGTGCATTTCATTTCTTACCTCCAAATGTTACGTAATATTATGAATGAATTTATATAATGGATATATATGATATATATGATATCTATATCATGAATATAATTCTGGATATAATGGGTATAACACCACATGAACAACTTGTAATTATAAGAATGTTATTTTTGACTCAAGTACCTAAGATTGACAAAACGACCGTTATTAACTTAAATAATTACATAATGTTCATAACATTGTAATAAGTGATATAAAAAGGATAGTGAAATTAAAAATGGTTCTTAATAAGGTATATATTAACTCTAGTTTATTATTCAGGAGGTTAAAGAACGGTTGAGTCAAGTCAGACACGAGGTAAGGGAACTTCTTAACCCAATTTCCATTCTTTGGGTTAATCTCCTACTTTCAAATTACGTCATGATATTATTATGTCCTATCTGGTAGTTGTACTTTATTTATGTGTAATTATAGTGAATACACATAATATAACTATTTTATTTAATAAAATAATCATTGTAAGGGGTTACTTCACAACCTCTTCATTATCCAAGGTTGTTTATACATAATTATCTACTGGGACCTCATTATCATCCACATCCATGTTTCTTAAAAATGTCTTTCAAAACATTTTTACTATTAAATGGAAAATGGGTTAAAGTAATTTATACCCTTATACGTTTTTGAAAGGAATCTTACAGTCGTTTTCCAAACAATGTACTTTTTGGCCTTTTTGACAAATTTAAGGTAAGAATGTTTTTTTAACTTATACGGCGGGTGCGGTTATTTTCCGCCATTATAACTTCGTCGAAGCTTCCCATACAAGCTTATAAGAATATTTTCAAAGTAAATGTATTATTTTATAATAATGGGACTTTTAAATTATTTCAAAAAAAGAGAGATATTTCTCTCAAATAGCTTTGATTTCATCCATGTCAACATCCTTTGATGGGTTTTTAGTTTAATTGAAATTGATTTATGATACAAAACTCCCATTGAACATTTTGTGAAATATTTGACTGTGGATGTGTTATTTTTATACCATCCATAGTTTATGGAGAAATTGTTGACGTTTCATATGCTAGTTTTAATACTAATATTTATGTTATGTTTAAGCCTATTCATATGAGGAATGTATTGGACTTAATAAGTGACGGGTGGAGCCCGCTACAGCTCCTCGATGCATCGGTAGGTCTCATGAGAAAACTAGACGTGGAATTGGCTGAGGCCCTTTCCCAATTTGATTTATGGTTTTGGCCAAGGCCTTAATCATTTTAGACGTCTTGGCCGAGGCCTTGACAAAATGTTTCAGAATGTCTGGCATTATACATTCCCTCATTATGGAAGTGGTTATTGATATTTCATGTGATTATTCGACTAGTAGAATATCCATGTGAGTAAGTAAATTGCATTATTTAATTTTATTTTTGCCATATTATGCTGAAGTTAAAGTTTAAAAAGGCTTTTGTTTTAGTTATACATTGCCTTAAATGTTAATGTTTATTTATGAAAGCTTTCGCAATATTTTTATCCTTACTGAGCATCTGAGCTCACCCCTTTCAATGTTTTAATATTTTGCAGGATGTGAAGAAGTATTTTATGAATGACCTGCAGGGATTGTCAGAAGAGGATATTAGTGTGGACTATGGAGACTTTGTTATTGTAGTTTTTCGCTTTATGATGTAATGTAACGTTTACGAATGTATCTAGTGTTTCCAAGGATACTAAACTAATCGGTCTTTCGAGACTTGATCTTTTGTGATCATGCCAATGTTACGAAGTAATGCACCAACTCTGGGTAGCTGGGGTCGGGGCGTTACAATATATGTGGATGAAAATAAAAAAATGATATTGGAATTACCAAAATCACTCTATATGGTGAATACATATAAAAAATTATCACCTATTTACAATCTAAATGATATTATTCCATGTAAATTTTTTGAAAAAAATATTTCCGATAGTGAATTCATGAATTTATTTTCCACATTGTTGTTTAATCAAATGTATTATCTATATTTTTCATTATTCAATACCATCTATTTATTATAGAAGAATAATTTTTGTTTTATGAGTTTTTCACTATCGCATTGGACAAAATATTCTTATATTATATTGAAAAATATAGAAATATATTATAAGATTAAAAATATAATTCTTTTAGTATTTGTTTCACATGAAATTTAAATGTTTTGTGTTATATAATGTAAATGTATTCATTATTAAAATTCCTTTTTGGGTATTATAAGCTTAAAATGACTAGTGGATTATGTAATAATTATATACCCTTCTAATATTTATGGTATTGGTATACCTCTATCCCTGAACACACACCCACTCTATAATATCATCATATATGGATATGATAATTTTATTATATCTACAATCCCAACCTTGTTTTACTTTGATATCATAAAATTTAATAAAAATAAATTAATAGTTCCATATAAAAATCATAAAACAAGTTTAATACCATTCAAATTATTTATTTATTATGATATTGTATAACATAGTCCCATATATATTTAATCTTTAGAATAACGTTTTTCAAATTAACTTCAATACATGTATTTTTGTTTCTCAATGCATCATGAATTTTGAATTCAATGGATATAACATATATATATATATATATATAATTATAATATAAGATTCCTATATGGAATATGATATAAAATATATATAATGTATTTTATCCTTTTTAGATACTATAAAACTGAAAAATATTGGATTATAACCCCATCCATAATAGGTGAGAATGTATTATCGTAGTCAATGTAAGAGCATTTTGGATATTATCTTGTGAAAATATTAGATTAATATCTTATAATATCATTTTTTACCTTAAATACTGTTAAATAAATTATAATGCACTCAAAGAACGGATTTTGGTTGGAGATAGATGCATTCAAATACACATCACTTGTTAGGAATTCATTATAAAATTTTCATTATATCATTTTGATTTTAATATTATTGTTTATTATAACATTAAATTACAACTTTTTTTCCATAACATCATTTAAATTATTCTAATCCACTGAAAAGAAAACATTTCAACAATATTCCCCATTTAAATATTATTTGAGAAATACAAATATCTATAGAAATTGAAAATAAAGAATCATTTTTAAAAAAAATCAAGGTTTTTAGTATCACTAAAATTATCTTTATATAACTATTAATTTTTTCCATTGAGATAAAATATATTTAATGCTCTATTAGGAATACATGACTCCCTCTTACTATCGTTAATTATATCTTATATTTTATATTCTATTTAATTTTTTCTTCCATATAGGTGGTGTTAAATGGTATAAATATTAATTAATATTATTAAAAAAACTTATAATTTAATTAATCCATTGATTCATATGTTCTAGTGGGTGAATTCTCATTTTTATGGATAATTTTATTCCTCACATTAGATTGATTAATTCATCTGAAAATTGACATCCCAAATCCAGAAAATCGAAAATAATTTATAACTTCATATCAAAAGTTTATGTAACTGTATTGTTAAATTAAATAGATTTTCAATTTATGATAATATCTTTATTTTTTTTCTTTTCCACATGTAAAACTGAAATCTATTATATTTTTAAGGAAGAATAAATGTAATCTTTTGTACAAATATCAAAAAAAATTCATGTTAATAATATTTGATAGTATATGGGGATTTAAATATCACATGCATCATTATTTATCATTAAGGTGGAATTTCATAATGTTTTTGGGGGTGTAATTATTATATGAACAACAAATATAAAATTCTAAAATGGTTGATATCAGGAACATGGAATGATGATAATTTTTTATATATTTTTTTTCTTTTTCACTTTGGTTAAGAGAGAACTATATTATAAAATCCAAGGATATGGTTTATTATATATAGTTTCATTTAAGAAAGAAAAAAATAGATAAATCAAGAAAATATGTTGATTAGACATGTGTGCATTCTTCTTGATTTGATATGTAAGGAACCAACCTTAAAATCACATATTCCAGTGTTTTCGAACAAGATTTAACATTTTAGGATGTTTTCATATTAGATTTATATAGAATTAGGGAAAAACATAGAGAGTAAACCAATACATTACAAGTGGAAACTTATACTTGGTATCCATTTTATCCACCGATAGAAACCCTTTTAAAATAAACATGGTTTACCATTATAAAAAATCATAACAATTATCTCATTGATCTCATCCTTTTCATCATTCACCTTTAAACCATATAATATGCATTTAAAAACATGGGATGATCACAAAAGCTCGGTAATGGATATAAAATTAAAGGAAATCATTAGTTTATTAAAAATACAATCATTTATAAAATATATTTCCATTATCTTCAAATTCCATTGATAATATGAAATAAAATATTTCCATATGAAAAAAGAAATTCATATAAAAAACATAATTTTTCCAAATAAAAACATAAATACTAATTGAATGAAATAAAAACCCATTTAGGTAACTTAGATATTCATATACATAAAAACATTTCTAAACATATTCATTTGGAATAACCATATGACTTATTTCAAATATTATTACTGCCCAGTTCAGTAGAGATCTAAATGGGAATGACCATTTGTATAAGTTATATTAGTATCACCCTTGAGCTATAATATGGATCACCCTTTATATAATCTATATAGGACTCACCCATGTGCTATACTAGGGCTCAATCCTTCATATAATATTTTTCCAACTCACCCATTCCGTATAATTCCCACGTACCATTTCATCAATAAAACATTTTCACCATTAAACCCTTTAAAAAACCATTTAGTACAATATGAAAAACATGTTCACTTAAAAATAATAATTTCTCCTAAAACCCAATTTTAAATTCCAAAATACCAATAAATTAAAATAAGTAATTTAATTTATGAAAACATGTAATCTTTAAATGAAATATAGATATTAAATTATAGTCACCACTGTGGAAAAGTTGTTGTTGCCCTATATGTTAGAAATAAAACATTTCTTAGGTCCTTTTTCAAAATGTTCTATATAAAACACGTTAAAATATTCATTTCGAAACTATTTGAATGAAATTATTATTAGAAATAAAATTACCTTTATAATCATTTTATATCCTTATAAATAATATCAATAATATTTACATGTATAAAACTATTTGAAATTAAATCTTTAAACATTCAAAGTGTTTCATACAACTTTGATCATTTAAATCCAAATCCCCATGAATGAATTTTATTACAAACAATTAAATAACATGGTATAAATATATAAATGATATTATATGTAAATGGGGGTTGTATATACAACATTTAAACTAATAACATTGTGTATTAAAATGAAATTCCTCGATTAAGGGAGATAGAGATGAAATCCCATACTGTTTTTCTGAATCCTCACGTACATTTGTTATCAATCCAGAAAAATTAAATTATGATACTTATTTAATTTATTTGAAACCCCTTATAGTTTTATTATTACTTTTATATCATTTTTACCATGTTATAAAAATTACTTAATTATTGAAGTTGACATTGGACGTTTTGATGATATTTGGTACGAGAGTCCAAAATGAATTTGGTATGATGTCTATATTCGATAGTTGTCATTATTAAAACCTATCTAGATTAATATAAATTACATAATAATAAATTTATAAATCAATTATTCTTTTAAATATAATCATTAAATATGGATATGAAAAATTAACTACATAACAATCATGGATATAGTAAGTTGTACGTTCGCATGTGTAAGATATTCATTTCCAATGGTCATTATGGAAAGAAGGTAAGTGTAATTTTATATTTCAATAATGATAATAATATAATTCATATAATATTAATCATTTAAATATTCTTATATAAATATCATTTATGTTATGTAGTAATGAAAAACTAATCACATCGCTTCCTGGATATGATAGTTCGCATCTACGCACTGATGGCGTTATTATATTTTTGGGTAGGAAAGGTTAGAAAATAAATGATATTTTGTCTTTTTTTAATTATAAATATGTAATTAATATAATATATAAAAATTAATTCTAAAATTATAAAAAGTCTTGAGATACGGTTATGGAGAATGAAATATATCGCTTCATGAGGTGGTAAGAGGTTACATGAGTTATTATTTAATCATGGTTCAATATGATATGATGGTTGTGTAAGAGGAAATAAAAAAGAAACACTTAATTAAAAATGATACATCTTCCTCAGACGATCTCCTTTGATTAATAGATTAACACCTCCAAGGTGAGTGTTATGCCTAAAAACACTGCTCTATAACATGGGAAGGGAATATAGTAACCTTTTTTGGTAGATATTTGGTGATAAAATAGGTTCTTAGGTGTGATGAAAATAGAAGAATATGTACCCTTTTATATGAGAAGGGAAGGAAAGTCTGATAATTATTCAAAATATTAAATTAATATGAATTAATTTTATATTCCAAATGGATCCAAATATGGTAATGTCTAGTATAGGATATTCTTTGTCTAAAAAACTTATAATAATTAAAATTAGATAACTTTTTACTATTTTTTAATCCTTATGTTTTAGTTTTAACCTTTATTTATCCTTTTTAAATATTATTGTGATATCAAGTAAAATTCACTTTTAGGGTTAATCTAATAACTATAAAATGAAAAAATACCAATAAACGAGTCATTTATTAAATTTTGAGACTTTTATGAGTTATTTGGATTAATTTAAAATTTCTATAAATTTTACATCATTTAATAAAATATTACATATTTTAAAATATCATTTATGTCAATTTTGATACTATTCAATACATGACTTTTTAAAAATAACATAAAAATGTGATATATTTAAAAAAATCATTTACATCATCAATAATAGCTGAAATGCATCTATAAAATTAGTTTATGACATTAATTAAATCAATTTATATTTATATTAATATTTTTCAAATCATTTATTTGATATTTCCTTTAATTAAAAATTTACTACATCATCATTGATTCACTATTAAAGGTAATTATATTATCACTACAAATTATTAATAAATTTTCATGATGTAGAAATATTATTTTTATCTGAAATAAATATTTATAGTCGAACATATCACATATATAACTACATATTAAAAATGCATAAATTGATAAAAACAGAAGTATGACATGTTTGAATTTTCTATGAATGAAATATTATAAAAGTTATATTCTCCTTAAAATGTCATAAATGGTCACATTAGTAATCCTTTAATTTACAGGTAATACTAATACTCATACAATTATATCGGGTAGGTATTTCAATCATTTTATAATATTTATAAGATTATTTTTACCCTCAGTTACCTTATTTATGTTTAACTATGGTAATAAAATTACCAAAGTTACTTTTAATATTTTTTCAGAAATAAATGTTACCTATTTACTAAATTAATAAATATTAATTTCAAATATGAAATCCATTTTTTCAAATTAAAAACACACAATTTGATGAAATTAAATTAAAATTAATATTTTTTTCATAAAGTGAATAAATGTTTTAAATATTAAAACATTCAAAAGATTAAAATTTTTATATTCATATTAAATGTGAAATTGATTAAAATGACATAAATTTTGTAAAATGATAAAAATTTATATACTTATACTTTAAAACCAAGAATATATATAATTTAAAAACCAAAATAAATATGTTGAAAAAGAAGTTTTTAATTAAAATGTCGTATTTGTTGACTAGTAATTTTTTTGAAGAAGGTGGTGCCTCAGTCAAAGACCATTGCACAATTTATTAAATATAAAAAAAATTAGTTACATGAGTCTGAAGGATGGGAGTTTCTTATAATATTTGTCATACAAATGGTGAAATTCAGGATGCAACATATCAGACAAAGTCATGTCTTAATTGAGACCCTTACTGGAAAGGGCATCAACAACCATATTCGCCTCCAGATATGCTTGTATGACGATGTAGTTGATATCCCGAAGCAAATCAAGACATCTAATCCAGTGGGTGGTAAGAGGCCATGTGAGAGAGATCACACCATTCCAAATGGCCTGGACAATTTTGGCCAAGTCACACTCAATACAAATATACCTCCAACCTTTTTGATGGGAAAAATTGACAGCATGTATCGCAGCCATCATTTCTACTTCCAATGAGAAGGTCGTACCACAAGTACCATAGAATCACCCCTGGTGCTGGCCAAGGTAGTCTCTGAAGATAACTCCACAACCCGCGGGGCTTGGATTTCTTTTAGAGGCCCCGTCAATGTTGACTTTGATCCATCCTGGGAGTGGGGGTTGCTAGAAAACATCAAGGCTGCGTTTGGGTTTCCTATAGATTCAATTAATCTGAAGTTTGCGGAGAATCTCAAAGTTACTAACAAAATTGTTACAGTGCACTTTCTAGATAGAGACTTCTTCAAGCACCATAATAAAGATCCTAGCTTTACCTACATTGAGATTTAATGAGCACCTGCTGTGAATAAAATTATTTCTATCAAACCAGATCATGCGCATCAACTCGGCAGCAGTATAGAGTAACACATTCTTAATTTTCTGAGAGGCATTGTGTTCGACAAATATTTTTATCGGAGAGGTGATATAATCAGAAAAAGACAATCTTTAATTAAAAATATAAGAAATATAATTCCAAAAAAGCAAAGTCTGTAGCACATGAAATAAAAATATGGTTAATGTCATCCCTGTGTTGATTCCAAATATGGCACTAGAACATAGTTGTATACCAAAGTATTGAAGACACACTTCAGTGGTAATTCTGTTGTGCGAGGTTCTCCATATAATAGTGAGCCTCAAAGTATTGATCCAAGGTTTATTAAAGGAATTAAACCACTCAAAACAAGGATTATAGTTCAATAAGTTGTGATTGTAAACAAATTTTATTCAAGAATGCCATTGTGAGCATGTTCCCAAATAGGGAAGTCTTCAGAAATCAAATAAGGGTAATTTTCAATTATGTGATTAATGTTATCAGGAATATCACGTCCGCTCGAGTGAATTACATACTTAATGTTATTATTAATATTTTCAGGAGAAGATTTAGAGGGTAATAAGGAAATTAAGGGGGTACCCGTCCAATTATCAGTACAATAATTCAACGAAGAATCAGCATTGACCATCCATCTAGAATTAATAATAATATTTTGATAAATATTACTAATAGATGCCAAAGAGAGGACTGAATATAATTTAAGTTGCCTTTTTTATGTTTACTATGAAATCTTTGCTTAAGAAACTCAATAGCATGAGAGTTGTTATGAATTAACCTCCGGAAAAGCATGGCTTGAAAATCATCATTAAACATTTCAAGGTTTTTAATGCTAACGCCTCCTTTCTCGAATGGTTTACAACATTTCCTCTAGGGAACTGTGACAAGCTTCCATTCTAGAATATTTCCAGTCCAGAAGAAATTTTTAATAGAAGTATTAAGTTTGTTAAGGTACTGGAAGGCCATTTTTATATCATCAATGAGTAAAAAATTTTAGAAATGATAGTAGATTTAACAAGGAAGATTCTTCCATCCATAGACAAGGATTTACCTTTCCATGTAGAAAGCTGATGTGTGATTTGATCAACAATGTTGGAAAAGTAACTCGATTTGGGTCTTCCCTAGAAGATGGTTCCCCCAAGCTAAGTGCATGGGAAAGTACCCTCTTTGATACCAAGGTTGTTAATAATAAGATTTTTCCTTCATAATGGGAAGCTTTTACCCAAAAAACGAACAATTAATTCCAACATATAGCTTGTCCCGATACTTCCTCATAATGAAAAAGTGCAGTTTTTAGCACTTTTATATTCCTTTTATCACCATGTAGAAAAAAATGATATAATCAGCAAATAGAAGATGAGTGGGCAAGTTTATGTTCCTACATGATTGAATAGGTCTATGTTTTCTCTAATCCACAAGTTGTAGAAGCAATCAGCTGAGGTAATCCTTAGCAATAGCAAATATAATGGCTAAAAGGGGGTCCCCCTATCTAAAACCTTTGGAGCATTCAAGGTATCCTTTGGGACAACCATTAATCAGAATAGAAATTTGTGTGGAGTGAAATAATGTTTTTATTTTCTTGATGAAGTCCTCATTAAAAACAAAACTTTGAAGAACTTTAAAGATGATGCTCTAGTCAATAGTATCAAAAGCTTTCCTAATTTCCATCTTAATAGAAAAATTACCAACATTTTTGGGTTTTTTAAAATATTATTACATTATGAGGCAAGACAAATGAAATCTTGAATAGATCTACCTTTGATATACACAAATTTATTCCAGGTAACGATCTTATTTCATATAGGAGTAAGTCGGTTAGCAAGAATTTTTGTAATGATTTTGTACAGGGTATTAATATGGGAGATGGGCTGGAAAAAATGTATCTTGGAAGAATTATCCGCATTAGGTATTAAAGAAATAAATTGATCATTAAGTCCATGTGGGAGATACCCAGCAGATAAGAAAGCGTTAACAAGCTTGCATACATCGCTGTGTATGATGTCCCAGTGATTCTAAAAGAAACTATTGCTAAAGACATCAGATCCTGAGGCACTGTCAGGCTTTAGACTAAAAACAATATCTTTAATTTCATGGTCAATAGGTATAGAAGATAGGTAATCATTTTCAGCAACCTCAACCATTTGAGGAATGAAATCAGGACAAAGGTCTTTATTTACCTCAGGACCATTAAAGATATAATTAAATTAAGAGACCACATGACTAGAAATGCTTTCTTCAGAATATATTATAATTTCATCATGTAAAAGAAAAGTGAGAGGCCGATTAATTTTTCGAATTCATTGAAAGGAGTTGTAAAATTTTGTATATCTATCTCCATCAGAGAGCCATTTAGTTTTTAATACCTGTTTGCGCATGTTATCTTTAAGATATAGTAAGGAGTTGAGCTTTAAAGTTGTGTTGATCTCCAATTGAGGATCTAGAGAAAAACCAGAGCTTGGGATACTATTTTGAATTTGTGTAAGATCACCTTCCAAGGATAGGATGTATTTGTCAATTTGTTTTGTTTTGGTTCTACACCAACTTCTCAAATCATGATTGAGAAATTTTAGCTTATTAATGAAGGAATATGAATCAGATTGATGATTCATAGAGTTCTAGAAATTTTTAATGAAGCAAGCACAGTCAGGGTCTTTAGACCAAGCGTTGTTGAATCTAAAAGGCAGGGAGGGTTTTGTGTTTTTAGTAAGGATGTTAACAAGAATGGGATGGTGATCATGTTTATTTTAGGAAGCGTGACACTAGAAACTGAATCCCAATTGTCAATCGTGGAAATATTAGTGAGATCTCTATCGAGTTTTCTAGAAACCTCTTTATTTTAGTTTCTTTTTTACCAAGTATAGTTAGCATCAGTATGATTAATTTCCACTAGGTTTCTATCATTGATGGTAGCTTTACATTCATGAGATGAAATGGAGGAATGAAAAGGGACAACTTTTTCAATAGGGGAAAATAGCATTAATGTCCCCAATCAAGACCAAAGGGTCTTGGATTGTGTTAGATAAATTTATAAGTTCATCCCTAATAGGCCATCTATCTTGGTATCTATTCTTGGCATAAATCATGGTGAAAAAAATGTGTTTACTATCATAGGAAAAATCAAAAGTGTACAATTTATTAGATGTTTTAAAAGTAGTATCATTTTGTATGTTTGTATGATAAAATAACCATAAGGAATCAACTGAAGTACTATATTTGCAGGCACCCAAGAAGTTATAACCATAAGAACAAATGTGAGCAAATCTTGAGGAATAGTTCACTTTTAGTTCAGCAATAGCAATGATTTTTTGTTTGTGTGTATTCAACAATATTTTAAGAACAACCATCATTTCAGAGTTGGAAATACTCTAAAATATGCAAAATATTATATTCATTTGGAACAATTTTTGGGGTTAGAATCCATTTTCTTTGATTTACTCGAGCTTTTATTCCTCTTAGATCTTCTGACCTCGTGTGAAGGGGTCATTTTGTTTTTGTTTTTTGGGACATGAGTGCTAACAGACTCTGTTTTACTGTATGAGTCTATCAAGACACTACCTAGATCATAGGACAAAACAGTGTTATCATCTTTTGAATCTTTAGTGTTTATGACCTGTTTAACTGTGCTAGTGTTGCCACATTGTGATAAATTCATAGCAGAATCAGAAATTGAATCCAGTAGTCCAGTTTTTTTGACTGCTTGTGTCTCAGACATAACTGTTTTCACAGAAGTTGAAGGTGTATAAATAATATTTTTTTCTGGTACAGTTTCATGTATAGGAGGCTGACCACAATGCATATCATTCGAATTCTTTTTTAAACAATTAGAAGATGATTCATTAGATGGAGAAACATGTAAAACTGTTCTAACAGTATGCAGTGAATCTGTGTTACCAGGCTGTTGATTATCATTATTTTCCAATATATAACTTTCTTCCAAGGAAGGTATGAAGATAGGTAAGTCATTACTATCATGATACAGCAAAATTGTTAATGTGAAATGATGTTCAAAGTGTAAAATTCACTAAAATGGTGTTTCTGAATAAAAAAGCACATGAATATTATATATATTAACAATTAATATTAGCCTCATTTAGTGGCTAATCACACACCCCAGCTTTAGTTTTTTCTAGTCCCGAGAAAAATAAATCTCAACAATATGAAATTCAAATTCCCTTTTCCAAAAACATTTTAATACACAATTATCACAAAAAATCCTTATACCAAACAATCATGAAACCCATAAAAATATTTTAATAAAAGATAGTTTCATAAGAAGATCTGAATCCCAAACCCATTCCTTTGTTTAAATTCATTTCCATATTTCATCCAATATAAATTAAGTATGAGGATGTGTTTTGTATCACAATAGACATGGGGGTTCATCTTTATTCAAGGAGGAAATGACAGAAGCTCTAGGTGGAATCACATTTCAATTTTAAGATGAGTATTCTAAAAAATTATTGTATTATATTTTTTTTCGCATTTTTTCCATGGTAATTGAAATTTCACTCAAATGAGTCATCCTCTATAGTGAGACTTTGTCGATGACTCCCAGGCTTAAAGACCATTAAGGAACCAAGTGAAGCCCACATTCTCGGGAATCGTATCGAGTTAACTCAGTCAAAAACAAATTCAAATTACCAAAAATAGAGGAAAAATTACTAACTCTAGGGTATAAAACAATGGAGTCACGATCCCCAAGTGCTGAAATCCACACATTAGGTCATTTCATTGCTCTACATGCAAATTTATTTATTTTTATTTTTTTATTTTTTGAATACTCATATTAATACTAAAATGATCACCAAACCTATACTATTTATTTGGGGGACCCAATGAATTCAAACTAATACCCCACTATCCAAAGGACGTACATTGTGATCTTTTTTTTATTTGGATGAAAATATAAATGATGAACTATCACATTGGACAACCACACTTTCCAAAATAAAATCTCATGAAATTATATAAGGATTAAAATCAGAATCAGTGCATAATGAATTATTTGATATTCAGTTTCAAAGTGTGCAATGTATATTACCATGTTCAAAGTGAAAGGAATTTTCCCTTCCATTTACACACATTTTCTTTCAAATCGTTTTTTTTTTCACAAAAACAATTTTTTTTATCTCCCCCACAACATAAAATAACACTATCCCCAGTGTTTGAAAAAAAGAAAATTTAGAATTGGGTAGAGGCATATAAGGGGAGTTGCAAAGGAAAATTGAAAATAAGGATCATGGAATGAAGTCACCTGGTGGTTGGAGTTGAAATTCATGTTTCTCCCTTTTAATCCCTTGATCTCGAGGTCACTCTGGGAATTCCCTGGTGGAAAAAAATTAAAAAAAAAACTATATATATTTATATTTATATTTGTATAATAAAGAAAGTAAAATATAAGTATATATATAAAAATTATAGAATAAGGAAGCACAAAAAGTCGTAGGTCAGTGGTAAGTGTGTGCCCATGTCTCCCTTCGGTCCCGGGTTTGAATCCCCGTGGCTTCACCGGTTGTGACGGGGTTTTCAACATGACCTATGATGTGGACCGTTTTTTTATTATATTTTCATTTATTTTTTTTTTTTAACCTATAAACAAATAAAAATAAAATAAAATAAACTGATGATAAATTGTCTTCTTTTTAAATTTCATGGTAAGGTATTACTCAAGGATCACACCACGTGACATGGATGAATATGGCGCTCCCCTTTCGTACCCATCCATACTCATAATAGAATAATAGGTCAATAGTCTATTTTTTTAATTTTCATTTACATATCAAAATGATTCATTAATCCTATTTAAAATATAAAGTTGATTAAAACAACATAATTATTGGAAACCTGGAAACCATGGGTTGCCTCCCATGCAGCGCTTTTTTTAACGTCATTAGCTCGACTTGGAACCCTAATTGATTAATTATTTTCTTCATCTAAGTTAGGTTCACACAATTCTTCATCAACGTCATGTTTTTGGAATGGTTCTATGAATGGTTTGACTCTATGACCATTAACTTTAAAGGTTTGACCATTGGTGGGATCTTGAATTTCTATATCCCCATGGGGGTACACCTTATGAACTATGTATGGACCTGACCATCTAGACCTTAACGTTCCCAGGTGTAAATGATGTTTTGAACTATACAAGAGCATGAATTTTCCAGGTTTAAAATGTTTGACTTTGATATTCCTAGATTGGTAGGCTTGAACTCTAGCTTTATTGATCCTTGAATTTTCATAAGCCTCTATCCTTAGTTCCTCACGTTCATTGAGATCTAATTTCCTTTTTGTTCCAGGCAATGAGGGGTCATAATTTATTTTCATAGTTGCCGAAAAATCCTTTTGCTCAATTTCAATAAGTAAATGGCATGTTTTTCCATAAACCAACCTATATGGTGACATTCCTGGGATGGTTTTGTATGTTGTACGATATGCCCAAAAAGCATCCAAGAGTTTCTCGGACCAATATTTCCTAGAAGGATTGACCATTTTTTCAAGAATATTCTTATTCTCCATATTTTCTAACTTAGATTGACCATTGGTTTTGGGATTGTACACAGTGGAAACTTTATGAGAAATATCATACTTAGACATGAGTGAAGAGAATGGACGGTTGCAGAAATGGGTTCCTCAATCACTGATTATAGCTCTAGGAATTACAAATCTAGAGAATATGTTATCTTTTAAGAATCTAATCACAGTTTCATGATCATTGGATTTTGTGGGAATGGCCTCAACAATATTGAGACATAACCAATAGCTAAGAGAATGTAGAGTTATCCCCTAGAGTTTGGTAAAGGACCTATGAAATCGATTCCCCAGTAGTCAAATATTTCAATCACTAAGATGGGAGTGAGTGGAATTTGATTTTTTTTGTGATGGACCCAACTTGTTGACACCTATGATAGCTTTGACAAAATGTGTAGGAGTCCCTTGAGAGGGTGGGCTAGAAGAGACCACACTGAAGAATATTAGCAGAGTTTTCTTAGAGTAAATGTGACCTCCACATGCCTCACTATGACAGAATTTTAGGATGGACTCTTGTTCAAATTTTGGGACACACCTCTGAATGACAAGGTTAGGGAAGAACTTATAGAGGTATGGATCATCAAACACATAGTGCCTAACATCATAAAGGAATTTCCTTCGAGCTTGAGTCCCAAAGAATTTTGGAATTACTCATGTAACTAAGAATATGGCTATGTCATCATACTAAGGGAATTCACTCACAGAGTATAAGTGTTCATCAAGAAATGAATCAGACACAAAAAGGTTATTTGAGTTGTCTTTGAATTCTATCCTAGAGAGGTGATCAGCTACAATATTTTCAACACCCTTTTTTCCTTGATTATGAGGTCAAATTAATGTAAGAGAAGGACCCACCTAATCAGTCTAGCCTTGGCATCTTGTTTTTTGGAAGAGGTATTTTAGTGTAGAATGGTCAGTGAACACAATGATGGGGGATCCTAAGAGGTAGGACCTAAAATTTTCTAAGGCAAACAAAATACAGAGTAACTTTTTTTCAGTGGTGGTGTAGTTGATTTGGGAATCATTTAAGGATTTTCTTTCATTAGAAATGACATAAGGAGTTTTATCACAACGTTTTCCTAACATAGCTCCAACAGTAAAGTCACTGGAATCACACATAAGTTCGAATGGAAGGTTCCAATTTGGAGATTTCAAAATAGGAGGAGAGGTGAGAGAGGATTTTAAGGTTGATAATGAACCCTCACAGCTTTCTGTCCAAACAAATGGAGCATCCTTTACTAGGAGAGCACAAAGGGAACGGGAGATTGAACTAAGGTCCTTAATGAATATTATATAGAAACCAGCATGTCCTAAGAAAGACCTCACTTCCTTAACAGTTTTGGGTGATGGAAGGTGACGAATGGTGGAAACCTTTTCTTTATCAACTTCAATCCACCTACCTGAGACTAGATGTCCTAGAACTAGTCCCTCTTTAACCGTGAAATGGAATTTATCCCAGTTTAAGACCATATTATTTTTTTTACATCTTGAGAAGACTTTGTCTACATTCCATAGACATCCTACAAATGTATCCCCAAACATAGAGAATTCATCCATGATGACCTCTAGAAATACCCTTACCATGTCTGATAATATTCCCATCATGCACCGCTGGAAGGTTCCAGGGGCATTGCATAATCCGAAGGGCATGCATTTGAAAGAAAAGGTT
Source organism: Viscum album (assembly GCA_963277665.1). Taxonomy (NCBI): domain Eukaryota; kingdom Viridiplantae; phylum Streptophyta; class Magnoliopsida; order Santalales; family Viscaceae; genus Viscum; species Viscum album. Next base: position 706,753,738 of record OY728155.1, read on the forward strand.
CCAAATGGACATGTGAATGTAGTCTTCCCTTGATCATCTAGGGAGACCTCAATTTGATTATACCCCAAGTACCCATTTAAGAAACAATAGAATTCATGACCTACCACTCTCTCAATGACTTGGTCAATGAATGGTAAGGGGAAATGGTCATTCTTGGTGAATGAGTTTATCTTCCTATAGTCAATGAAGACCCTCCATCCACTACTCACCCTATGTGGAAGAATCTCTCCATCCTTATTAGTTATCACTGTGATTCCTGCCTTCTTGGGAACAACTTGGATTGGGCTGACCCACTCACTCTCAGCTATGTGATATATGATACCAGCTTTTAACAATTTCAGAAGTTCTTTCCTTACTACCTCCATGATATTAGGATTGAGTCGCCATTGAGGTTGACTACATGGCTTTGAATCTGATTCTAGAACAATCCTATAAGTCCCGATAAGTGGGATAATCCCAAGAATATCAGACAGGGTCCAACCTATGGATTTATTATGTTTCTTAAGGACATCTAGAAGCATCTTATCATGATTGTCTTCAAGAGAAGAAGAAATGACAATAGGAATTGTTTGATTGTCCCCTAGGAAGGTATACTTGAGTGCAGCGAGAAGTTCCTTCAATTCAATATTAGGTTGGTTTGGATTTTTAACAGAATATTGGGACATTGGATCAATATCATTTTATTTTTTTAGAGTTTCAGATAGGATTGATTCCACACATATAGAAGTTTCACCTATAAGATTGGTTTGATCAGATTTGGGAAAGTAAGCTTGATTGGTCACCATGAATGCGGTTTCCTGAAAGGTTTCACTAATTGTTGGACCTAAGACTTCATCACAAGAGTAATTTGAAAATTATTCAATCCAAGGAGATATACTTCCTTCATATAAACAAAGTAAATCAATCTCATCCTGACTTAAGCATCCATAAAATATTCCTTGATGTTCTATGGATTCATTATCAATGCTTCCTACCATGTTTACTTCATGAATGTCCTCATAATGACCTATTTGTGAGCCCTCATTATATATGTTCAAGTATAGACTCATGTTTCCAAAGTTGATGGTCATGTTCCAATTTTGGACTCGGATAACAGAGTTGATTGTTGCAAGGAAAGGACGAAAAATGATGATTGGGGTTTGTTCATTATTTCCTAAGTTTGGATGGTTGTCAAGGACAATGAAGTCAGCAAGGTAGATGATGTTTTCAACCTTTACCAAAACATCCTTTAAAATCCCCTTTAGAACCCTAATTCTATTATCAGCAAGTTGAAGTGTGACAGATGTGGGTTGGAGCTCTTCTAGGCCTAACTGGCAGTACACAGCATAATGAATGAGATTGACACTAGCAGCTAGGCCACACAAGGCCTTGACAACTTTTCCCTCTCCTAGTTCAACATTGATGTAAGGGAAACCCGAGTCTTTTAACTTAGGTGGAATGGTTCCTTGAATGGTGGTACTCACATTAGTAGCCAAAAGCACTTGGTTTTTATGTGAAAATTTTATTTTAAAAGTGCAGAAGTCCATAAGGTACTTTGAGTAGGAAGTTATGGTTTGGATTGCATCTAGAAGAGGAATGTTTAACTTGACTTGTTAGAAGATTTCCATCAATGTTTCACTCAATTTAGGCTTGTTTTTCCCCCTCGTGTGTTGAGGAAATGGTGAAGATTGTGGGGATGTTTGTTGAATAGTTTTTTCATTGAAAATGTTATCGTGTTTTTCTGTTTGATCATTTGGTTCATTTGAATTTTCATCCAAGTTTGAATCTTAAAATTGGTTCTGAATTAGTTTTTCAGGTTTCTCAATTGATTTCCCACTTCTTAAAACAGTCACAAAATTTTGTTGTTCCTGATTTGTTTGAGTGCAACTTGACTCCCCCCTTAAATTTGAGGATGGTACCGCCTGAGTAGGCATGGGTGCCATTCCAGTTTTTATGGTTTGAAGTTCTTGTTTGAGGGAAGTGAATTCTGAGTTCATTTTGTCCATTTGTTTGCACAGTTGTTCTAGTAGGCTTTGTGGAACAGTTTGGGTAGGTTCTTGAGAATATTGGTTTATCCCAGGGGGGATATTTTTGAGGTGGGATGGTTTGTTGAAAATGGACCGGTGGTTGTTGGTATTGGAAAGGTTGGGTTTGTAACTGGTTATGGGTTTGGTAGTTTTGATGGGGGTAAGGATTTTGTCCCTGTGGTTGGCTAGGTTGTTGGTTATCTTTCCAGTGGAAGCCTGGGTGGTCATTATACCTTGGGTTGAAGCTGTTTTGGTATTGTGACTTCTGAAAATTCAGATCATTGACCTCTGCTGGTGGTCCTCCTAGAAGAACAACTTTAATGGAAGGTATGGGTGGGCAGTTGTCAGTCTTGTGGTCATGTTTGTCACAAATTGTGAAAACAGGGTCAACAGTTTGAATTTCATGGACTTTCCTAAGGTCTATCTCTTCAACCTTCCTGAAGAGTACTGCGATTTTATCCCTAAGGATTTCCTCTTATATAAGTGTATTATTTCAATTATTTCTTTGTGGTGTTTCATAATAGGGTGAATTTCCAAATGTTTGGTTTTGTTCATCAAAGATTTCCAGATACTCGTAAGCATCATTTGGGGCTTTGTTTTTAAAAGTTCCATTTTACATCATGTCAATGAATTGTTTGTTCCCTGGACCTAACCCTTCGTAGAAAATACTCACTTGTTTAGGAATAGAAAAAACATGGTTTGGATCCATGTTTAGAGTGTCTTTGACCCTCTCTGATGTTTCATAGAATGGCTCTCCCTCTTTTTCAAAAAACGTTTTGGATACTCTTTTTAAGTGCAATTGTTTTGTGGTGGGGAAAGTATTTTTTGTAGAATTGTCTTTGTAGTTAGTCCCAAGAGTTGATGGATGATGGTCTCAAATTGTTTAGAAAATTTTTAGCTCTATCCATTAAATAAAAATATAATAGCCTCTCATCATAGCTGATTCTAGTTGATGTGGGGGACACATGGTTTCTACAATGTCATTGAACTCCTTAACATGGAGGTAGGGCATCTCGGATTCCATTCCATGGAATGTGGGACGGTGGTTTAGGACGTGGGGTTTAATGATTTAGTTGTAATATCCTAGGGAATTGTGTATAATGCATGAGGTGTCATTGGTCTTGGAAGGTGTGAGGTAATCATTCAGGGTTTGATCAATTTCATTCCCCATGTTTGGGGCTACCTCATTTGGGTTTACATTTTGGTTCCCACCCGGGTTTATGAGTTTGTTTCTTTGAAGACATTCCATTGAAATAGGCTCAATTTTTGACTCCGGAGTATAAGGAAGATTAGGAAATAATTTAAATAGTTCCTTTGGTGTACTTGACTCCCCAACCCCAGGACTATCCACCCTAACTATACGGTTTGATTGATCGCGGGTGTAGGCGGACATGCGCTAAAAGAAAAAAAAACGAGAAAGGGAAAAGATAAGAGGATTTGGATGAGAAATGAAGAAATGGGGAACAATATAAAGGTTTTTTAGATGAATTACTTGGGTCCCTAGAAACGGCACCAAAATTTGATTCGCGCTCAAATTTACCGAAGAGAAGAAGGTAGAACGGTCATTTTAGTTTAGCTTGGGTTGTCGAATCCTCATAGACCTAAGAAGTAACCTATTGACACATACATTCTATGGAATATTTTTTGGATATTGAGTGGACAAATTTGGGTTGATTTTATATGGGTTTAATTGATCACTAAAATTCTTAAGTGGATTCAAATTATGATAAGGGTTGATCCTAGGTTATAACAAAGAGTGGATTGGATGCATTATTTTTCTTGTAAAAATATTTCAATTTCTTATATTTGAGATGGGTTCATATAAGAAGATCAATGAAAATCATCACCTACTAGTTTAATGCCTACACACCCTAATACTAATCACCTTTACACTTGAAGGATCAAAGGTTTGAGCACTCTAAGGTAAAAGATCTTATTAGCACCGGAAATGTGTGACCTTAAATTCAATAAGGATGAAGAAGTTTTAAAGTCATCAAATAAAAATATCATTTAAAGGAAGTGATTATACTTTAATGGAGTGAGAAATAACATCCAATCCAACCCCTTTCTACTCCCTTAGATCAACCCATAAGTGGGTTAGCCCTCCATTGATTCTGTGGTTTCAATGGAAGCGACAAGTAGACTCATGAGGGAGGAATTGGAGAAGAAAAAAAATGAAATAACAATCACTCCACTGTTGTGTGATATCTCACAAGGATTGTTATTAACAAGTTCACACCTTGAACCAATGGTATCAAAGTGGTATGGAGAAGAACATAATAGTAAGAGAAGAAGTACTTTTATTAAGAAACAAGGATGAATTAAAACAACTTACATGTGGAAGGAAAATTTAAGACAAAAAAATCGCAGTTTAACATTACAATGAAAGAACTCTCAAAAGATGAAAAACTCATCCACCACTACTGCCTTAAATATGAATTTTGGAAGCCTCTGGGTAGAGCCTCCAATCGTACAAATAATCCCACTAGATTATGGTAGTCCTAGGGTGGTAGAAAGCTTGTCGAACTTGGACTTTTCCACACATGACCCGAGGTGGCATCCAGCTATCATCCACCAAACAGAAACACTTGGAAGAATTTTTATATGGCCGAATCAGAGTAGTCCATAGAAGAAAAAAATGGATCCCAGGATTTATAATAACCTTTTGCAAACCTTGGTCTCATTTGGAGTTGTGTATTCTGAGATATGATTAGATTAGTGGGATGTTTTTCTGGGCCACAGAATCTGGACCAGAATTTTATCTCCAAATAGGGACACCTTAATTACCACCATGGAAGACGAATTATCTTTTGATCCTGCATAGGGATTTGTTCCTATACATTTCTTCTAGTATCCTATAAAATTTGGGATTCATTGGGCCTCTATGTTGGTCCCCACAGTCTCATCAGTGGGATGGTGTCCAATCTGACTTCTCCAGAATTGTATCCTTTCATCACAAAATATCTCCATCTTCTTCCATGAATTTCCCATTGATACCTGAATCAAACATGTTCGTATTGAAGTTTATATCAATTTACCAAAACATCAAATTAAAATATTTATAATTATATTCCTTAAAATCAGATGAATCATTGGGAACTTTAAATGATGTTAAAAATTTTACCACATAATAGTGCATTTTAAGAAAGAATTACAATCATAATGTGAAATGATTTTCAAAGTGTAAAATGCACTTAAATGGTGCTTATGAATAAAAAATAACATGAATATTATATATATTAACAATTAAAATTAGCCTCATTTAGTGGCTAATCAACAGTGTTATCATATTGTGTAGGGGATGCATACAGTGTACATCAATCAAATTATTTTTTAAGCAATCAGTAGAACATGCATTGCATTGAGAAGTAGGTAAAACAGTACTATCAAAATGTAATAAATATATGTTACCAGATTTCTTAATGTCTTCTTGTTTCATGCTATTGCTTTTCTCTAAAGAAGTGGCATTGATAACATTCTCAGACTTATCAAGTTGATCATTTCTAGTTACCTACACTGAGTTAGAGTAATGTTCTAAGTGTGTAGTACCATCTTCACATAAATGTGAATCCGGACTGCTTTCAGAAGTGGAAATCAGTTTCACATCAGGTGTGGGTATTTTCTGTTTGAAATTTTCCATAATATCCTCCCTTTTTCCCTAAATGTACTCCTTTTCTTTTTCATGTTTGTCAAGCCTAGAGGATTATTCCTTATCTATTTCATTAGGGTTAGTAGAAGCAAGAACCATCATAATATCAAAAGAGTTGTTAACCAAACGTGTTTCATGATCATTATGACTTTTGAAAATTTCCAACACCATAGTCTTAAGCTCTTCCTGAAGAGCCTATTCTTTTACAAGGCTTTCATCTTTATCGATAATGTCTACCCAAGATTTATCAGAGGTATGCTTCAGGGGGAATTATTCTGCTTTTTAACCCACACTTCATTTTTTTTTGGTTAGTTCCATGTATACCAGCAACATGAGCCTTTCCTTTTTTATCATTCTTTATTTCTTTCCAATCATTTTCAATGGGTTGAATAACCTGTTTCCAAATAACCCTATATTTATTACTGTTATGCCCAACTATTTTACAAACTTAACAATATGGTGGCATTTTTTCATATTCAATTTTGATCTAAGTTTTGAAATCATTAGCAATAAAGAATATAGAATTAGGGAGTTCTTTGTCTAGTTTAACTTCCACCATAACCCGAGGAAAGATCCCAAATTTAGCATTAAGTGTTATTTGGTCAATTTTGATTGGGGAACCAATGCAATAGGCTATGTCATTAAGGATTTTGGGACACCACAAATACCAGTTCAGTCCATGCATTCTAATCCAAACTTGGGCTACATTATTTCTATGTGTGTTGGTATTAAACGCATAATCCCAATAAAAAAGTCTAAGATTTCCTGGTTTCAATTGTAAAATCCCAATTTTCCACACGTAATCAAGGTGTTCTTGGGTGTTAAATAAAATGTGGTAGTATCCCTTATCCACTAGAACTAATTTCTAGTTCAGGAATCCCCAAGAATGAGATAATCTAGATTTTAAATCAAGAATGGGTCATGGACGATCACCTTTAGCATAATCAATCCTTCCTTGATGTGAAAATATGCACATTTGTGCTCTCTGTTATAGAGCATCTAGGTTCGCTTCCACTGAATACATTCCATCATCCAATCTATTGCAAAAATAGGGATTAGAAACCTTGCAGGAATTCAGATATGTACCTTTTAGTACTTCTACAAAGGATATCCCTTTTGACGTCCCCACATAAGTTTTCTTCGGTTGACCAATATAGGGTGTATCAGATATCTTACACACTGGTTTGGGGATTTCAATGGTGGTCTCCCAAGAAGGATCGAAGCCTTCCATGTGTGATTAGCAGGTGATTTTGGATCAGAATTGATTAGGAAGAGAATGAGGGCAAGGAGCTAGGGTTTGTGAAGTAGTCGCCCGAGGATCGCCTACCGAGCGCTCTCCCATCCTCTCCAAATGAATAGTGTAATCATTTCCTTATTAAATTTTGTTCACTATTAATCAATACGTGAAACATATTATAAAAATACAAAAAACAAATCAACTAAATAAAATTTTAATATCACTATTTAAAATATGATGTTTATTTTTTAAAAATAAAATTTATAGTATTGTCAAAAACTATATTTAAAACAAGCGTTCCATCAAAATGTGGCAAAACAACCTTTTTAGAAGACCACATTTCTATGGATTTGGATTTGTTCATATATAATTTCTAGAAAACATATAAGATGAATTTTAGAATATTTGAATTAATTTTATATATATAATTAATATAATAATATAATAGTGATTTTTTTATTTTTGGGTATAAAATACACTTGTCCACAATTAAATAGTTTTTCATAAAAACATTTCATTTTATCTTAAAGGGCTTTTTACATTAATTTATAATTAATTTCACAAAGAATTTTATATACATGTCTTTTTGTGTGTATGTTTATTTATAAAACATATTTTCATAATCCATTTAATGTTGTCCATTCCATCCATTTTAATGTCTAGCTATAATAGTAACATTTAAATACTAATATCTAGTTGTTTGTGGAAGATCTATGTTGTGTATCATGTATGATTTAATATTTATTTTTTTATCTTTGGGTGTTACATTATCCCCCACAATTTTTAAATTACTTCATCATATTTTTGAATTTAGGCTAAAGTGAGACTTTTAAACGTAAATTTACTGAAATTCCACATCAGAAAAGGATTAATAAAACATTAACAATAAAAGATAAATGGGAAGTACAAAGGTCACCGAAGATAACATATACTAGGGTTTTCATATAGGAAATCCAAGGAATGTATAATAAATATAACTATCTTTTTCTGGTGGAATGTGATATTGAACATGGCCATGATAATGTTTACAATCACAAAACTGTAAATTTTAAAAAGGTTATAAGGTCATTGATTTATTTGTAAGAAAATTATGTGGATAATTTATTTTTGTTTTAATATCATTTTCAAAGATTTTAGTAATTGTATCACTACTTAGACTTTGAATATAAGGAAACTTACCTACTTGAAATTTATAGTTTCATCCTTTAATAAATTTCCTCCAAAATGTATTATTTTCTACAAATTATGAGCATTTGAGAAGAATTTTTCATGCATGAGCCACTAGAATTTACATATTGATAATTTCATAATTCATAGAAGATTAATTATTAATTTCTCTTATTTTTGTAAATTAAACATCAAATAATGGTTAGTATAAGATAAAATAATTCAAAAAAATAATAAACCATTATATGATGAAAAACTACTTTTAGTTACCAAAATTAAATAGTAATAACCAATGTTCAACATATACCATTGAACAAATAACTATCCTTAAAATTCTTCAAAAAACTTTTGGACAAATATTGGAACCTAAAAAATAAAAAGGATTTGGTAAATAATTATTAAAAGATAAATTTTAACATTTATCTCCAAATAAAATCAATCACTCATAATGTGTTATAAAAAATGAAATTTTATAAATCAAATAACCTCCATGAAATAATTATAATTTTCAAAAATAACCCAAGTCACCAATAGTCCACAATAAAATCATATATTCTTCCAAATTATAAATCAACCTTTACCTCTCATAACATTTTATTACTTAATCCCATAATCATTTTCCAATATCATTGTTTTCTATAAATCATATTTTAGAAAAATATAATAGCCCATAACTAACACAAAAGTAAATGTCTCCTAAAATATCGTTAGTCATATTAGAAATTTATATCCTAAATCCTCAAAATGGGTTTCTAAGACACTGGTCTTATAATAAACTTTATAATTATAAACCCAGATGATATCCCTAACTCATATGAATACACACTCATCGCATATACTGTCTAAACCATTATTTAAACCCAACTCCAAGGACTCAACCTTAAATATTACACATTATAGTTTTTTTTAAATGGAATTAACATTTCTGGAACTTTTCAGTTATTTTTTCTATAGAATTAGGATAGACACTTGAAATGTAATCCCATATATTTCAAGTGGACACTTATACTATGTATCCATATTTCCCACCAAAGGAAACCCTTTTAAAATATATATTATTTCTATTTAGGAGAAATATTCACAATTATCCCCTTTATCTCATCCTTACATATATTCTCCCTTAACCCTTGTGAAACAAAATTTTAGAACATAGGATGAGAAAAAAACATCAATAAGGGATATGAAAATAAATGAAATTTTTAGTTCAGTAAAAAAATGATATCCTATATAATGTTTACCATTATCTTCAAATGTCTTTTAGATTATAAAATAAAAAAAATTCACGGGAAACTTAGTCAAAAAAATTTCAAAAATATAATCATTAATACTCATAGAAATAAAATAAATCTCCTTTAGATGACTTATAGAATAATATAAATAAAACCCCTTCAATTTCCTTTCAATTGGGATAAACATACAGGTGATTTCAAAAAATATTTTTATATAATGCATTAGACATCTGTACTAGGAATCAGTCTACGTATAATTTATATCAGGCACACATGTGATCTATAATGGGGGATCAAAACTTCATATAAGCTATATATATATATCACTGTGAGCTATAATAGGTCTAAAATCATTGTATAAGTCATATCTGTCACCCCCTTTGTATATAATTCTCATTTACCATTTCGTAAATAATACACTTTCATCACTGAACCCTTTGAAAAACTCTTTTAATCCCATATAAAAACACTCTCATATAAAAATACCATTTTATTTTAAAATTAAATTATCAATTCCAAAAATACCAAAAAAGGAAAATAAGACTTTTAATTTATAAAATCCTCTGAAATTTCAAAGGAATCATTATATTAAATTATAGTCCTAGTAGTAGAAAAGTTATTTTCTCCCTATTTGTTTGAAATAAAACATTAATTTTGTTGTTTGTAAAAACATTACATACAAAACGTATAATAATATTCATTTTGAAAACCTTTTAATTAAATTAAAAATATAAATAAAATTTCCTTTATAATCCTTTTATATCCATATAAATAATATCAAAAATATTGACCTGGAGATAAGATTTTGAAATTAAATTTTTAAACAATCAAAGATTCCCATACCACTTTGAACATTTAAATAAAAAGATGTGTAAAATGGTATATTTAAAAAACATTAATTAAAATTTTGAAAAATTAGTTAATGATATGATATGTTAGTTGGGACTATATATACGCATCATAAAATATTAACGGTGTGTATCATCAATAAATGCCTCAATGAATGGAGATTAAGATGAAATCTTTTATCGTGACGCTGAATCATCATGTATATTATTTATAATCCTAAATTAGAAACTTATGTAAAATATTTACATTATTTAAAAACATTTTCAAATTTATTATCACTTTTATATAACTTATTTCTCTGTTTTTCTTATTTATTTGTGTTCACGTCTGATGTTTTGATTATAGTACATGAGACAAAAATTCCTTTGTTATGATGTATATATTCAAGAGTGTTCATTAGTCAATCATCTCCAAAATAATATTAGTTATATAATTATAAATTTAATACAACAATTATGATTTAAAATCCACTCATTAAATATGGATATGAAAATGAACTAGGTTACAATCATGGAGACGGTAAGGTGTACGTACGCAAGAGTATCATTCTCATTTTTCAATGGTCATTATAGAAATAATTTAAGTATAAATTTATCTTTCAAGAATTATAATAATACTATTAAGATCATGTAAAAAATTAAAATAATATTATATATATCATCCATGCCATGTGGTGACTAAAAATGAATAGCATCGCTTCATAGATGTGATAGTTCATGTGTACGCAGGAACGATGTCATCATTTTTTGGTGTATGAAAATATAATAATGTAAATGATGTATAATATTTTAATAATGAAAAATACGAAATTAATATCATATAAAAACATTAATTCCATCATTATAACTTTTATTGATATATGGTAATAAAAAAACTAATTATATCTGTTCATGAGGCGGTGGTTGGATGTACACATGAACAATAATTCTTGTCCCATTTAATTAAGTGAAAATAGAGTATATTGATGATATTAAAATAATAAAATATCATAATATTTAGGAATCTTGAGTTTCTATTTCATAATTTTTGAAGAATATTTGAAGGAAGTGGAAGAAGAAATAAGACATAAACACTGAATTAAAAACTATACCTTATCAACTAACGATCTCATTTGAATAACACCTTCACACCTCTAATTTGAGTGTTCTACCTAAAATAACAGCTCTAGAATTTAGGGAAGTGTTATATAAAGGGATAATTTTACAAATTATCTAAACCAAATAATTATTTATTTGTGAATAAAATATAAGAATGGGTTCCCTTTTATTGGAGAGGGGAGATTCACCCTTGGATTTCTTCAAAATATTAAATTAATATAAATTTATATTATAAAAAAATGGATTAAATCATATTAATTTATAATATATGATTGTTTTGGGTAGAAATATATTCATGCAATGAAAATTAGATAGGTTCATACAATTTTTTTGTTTTTATCTTTTTTCTTTAACCATTATTTAGATTTTTTAAGTCTTACCATGATATCAATTAATTTACATAGTGAGGGTTAATATAATTACTATAAAATTAAAACTACAAATAAACAAATACTTTATGAAATTATTAGGATTATAATAGATATTTGGTTACGTTTTTTATTTTTAAAAATTTTATACTATTTAATAAAATATTACATATTTTTAAATTTCATTTATGTCAATTTTGACACTATTCAATACTAGTCTTTTTGAAAATATCACAAGAAACTGATATCATAAAAACAACTATTTCAAATAATATCTAACATGCCAAAGTTACTTATAAAATTCATGTATGATATTAATTATATCAATTTATATTTATTTTAGTATTTCTAATATCATTTATTTGATATTTCTTTTATTTAAACAATTATCCATCATCATTATGTCACCATTTAAGGAAATTATTTTATAACTAACAATTATAATGTAATTAAAATGATTTAGATATATATTTTTGATTTAAAAGGACTATTTATAGTCTAACATATCCCCTATATACCCCAAATTAGAAATATTTATCTTGTTAAAAATAAAAGAATGATAAGTTTAACTTCTATATGTATAAAATATTATAAAGGTTATATTCTGATTAAAACTACTATAAATGGTCACATAATATATCCATTAATGACTAAGGATAAATTATACTCATACAATAAAATTTGTACAAGTTTAATGTCATTTCATGACAATTATAATATTATTTTTACCCTTAATTAAATGATTTACCATTAACCATGGTTATAATATTTATCAATGTTACTATTAATATTTTGTTAAAAAATAAAAGGGTCATATTTATTAAATTTGTAATAATTTATTACAATTTACGAATCCATTTTTTAAAAGTCAAAACACATAATTATACAAAATTAAATTTAAAATTAAACAGGTTGTTCTAACAAGAAAACGAGTTTTAAATGTAAAAACAGTCAAAATATTGAAACGTAATTATATAAAAATTTAATTTGAAATTGATTAAAATCACCTAAATTAGTTAAATGATAAAAAATGATCTAATTAAAAATTAAAACCATTCAAAAATATAATTTAACACTAAAATAAATTTTATGGAAATTTTGTTTTCAATTAAAATGGAATATTTTTTCCTTATTCATCAAAATAAGAAACATTTTAGAAAAATACCAAAAAATCATCCAATGTAAATTTTGATATTATTTTTTAAAATAAGAAGTTTATTTTTACCAATACAATTTAAAAAATTGTAAAAAACTAGATTTAAAATAAGTTCCCATCAAAAGCTTGCAAACTGCCTTTTTAGAAATATACATCTTTTATGCATAAAATTGGAGTTGATCTTATAAATTGTATAGAGAAAATTATGAATTTTTTAAAAAAAAATTGACTATATATATATCATTAATATAATCCAACAAGGGAGGTTTGTATATTTATTTGTATAAAATACAGTTATGCACATTTAAATAGTTTTTTAGAAAAACAGTAGCTTTCATTTTTAAAAAGGGTTTTACATTCATTTATAATTAATTAATAAATATATTTTATATATGTGTGTGTAAACCATATTTTCATAATTTAGTTAATCATGTTATTTTCCACCATTCTAATAGTTAGGTTATATAAGGATAACATTTCATTGATGATGTCTAGTTTTTCATTTATGCTCAATGTGGCCTATCATATACGCACTAATATTTCTTATTTTTAAAAATATCGGGATGCTACAATATATCAGTAGATAAAGGTATTATGTTACATAATAGAATTAATTTTTTTTATGTTGATAACTTTACATAATTCTTTATAGGATCATTGATGTATTATATGATGTTGGTTTTAAATATTTAGTAAGATAACAAAAAACCACTGATTAAGAGATCACACGAGTTAGAAAATATTTAGATATTTTTTCACATTTAATAATAATGAATTTAATACTAAGAATAAATAATTTTTTTTGAAATATAAATTAATCATGTAAATTTTCTCGTATAAATCGAATCATGCGAGATTTTTGTTTAAAGAATTTCTGTACAATTACAACTCTAGTTTATTTATTCGTGAGGTAATAATTGATTTTTCTTATCTAGATGATTATTAAACTGATTAATATAAATTTTAATTTTTTAGGGGAATTTATAAAAAATGTAAAAGGTAACACACCCTCGGTACAGGATCCTATGCTAATGTAAGAAAATATTGACTCCACCAGGCAAATGCACCTTCCATCAAATCTAGACGTTGTAAAACAATAGGATATAGTTTTTTTAAAGGATCTAGGTATACATATTCCTCAATCTATAAATATACATGTTGATGATGATCAATCTATAGATAATAAGAACTATTATGAGCATCCTGGAATTCAATTATCTAACCAAAATGCCATTCTTTTAATGATATGTAATACGAACAGTACTGACTCAACTATGAATGCTTCAAGAAATGAACCTGCTAAGAAAATACTTGTCATTTATATCAATGAATAGGAATAGACCACTAATAGTAACAATTCACAAAGTGTTAGAATGTCTTCTATAAATAAAGGTTTCGAAAAGAAGAAAAAAGGGAGTTCTAACTCTAAAATCAAGTTTAAATGAAGATTCTATTTTGGAATTATTAGGGTATTTCCAACTCTAACACATTCAATATTCTTTAAATAATGGTTAACACCCATCATCCTATTTTATTTTCTATAACTGGGCCTAAAATTACTTTCTCTACTAAATACTATCACTTGTGCAATCATAACTATGTTTTTACTGGTGTAATTTAAAATACCTACATTGCTAAATCTCTATGGATTTTTTCACACTCTTATTTACAGATTTTTTGTAATTTTAATAGCTTTGATCATATTTTTACTTGAAATTTTAATACTGATTGTTCACACATTTTATTCTCTTTTGTTTATGTTATGAATAGATCCCAATAAAGGATAACTCTTTGGAATGAACTTTCTATTCTACTCACTAATATTAATGAACCTTGGTTTCTTATTAGTGACTTCAATGAAATACTCAACTCAAGTGAGAAAATTGGACCCTCTCATGCCTCTATTTTGACAAGATATTTTAAATACTTGATTGAAAACAACAATATCATTGAAATGAATCTCACTGGTGTGAAATACACTTGGTATAGAAGACATTACAATAGAGTGGTTGCTTGCAAGATGGATATAGCCTTCACTAAGGTCCCTAGTTTAGATAAATGAGACACTGTCTCTAGCACCACTCTTCATAGGCTGAACTCTGGCCATCACACCATTCTAGTCAATGTCTCCACAAAAAACATGAAATCCTGATTACCTTTTAGATTTAACAATGTGTGGTTCTCTTATGTTGACTGCACTAATGACATCAAAAACTATTGGTCTTCAATTCCACACAAAAATGATTCCTTTGTCTGTAATTTCAAATTAAAACATCTCAAATAGGCTCTCAAAAGTTGGTGCAGCTCCAAAGCCAAAAAAATTAATAATGACATCCTTATTCTTGAGTAAGAACTCAATGATAAACAAAAAACACCAACTCTGAACTCAACGCTAATCCAATTCAAGAAATAAACCTTGTAGTTAAACTCTTCTCTCTTCTCACTTTTAAAGAAAATGCGAGGAAACCAACATTTAATGTTAAATGGTTAGAAGATGGAGACATAAATACTAGGTTCTATTACTCTGCAAATAATCAGGAAGGCTTGCAAGCCGCTAACCCTTATAAAGGATGGGTACAAGATTCTGGAAAATGAATATGACATTACTCATCATATAGTCTCCTACTACTAATCCATATTTAATGGTCCTGATATCAACAAACACCTTATTCTTGAGATCATTCTGATGGTGGTCACTGATGGAGACAACACATCCCTTCTCAACATTCAGCTGGATCGTGAAATCGAAGATACTAGCTTTAGTCTATATCCTGATAGTTCTTTGGGTCCTAATGGATTCAATAATGGTTTCTTCCAACACTATTGGGATGTGATTCATTTTGATGTTTGTAAACTTATTAAATCATTTTTATCCAATGGTGACCTTCTTCATGCTATCAATGCCCAGTTTCTCACCATGATTCCAAAAGTGAAAAATGCCTCTGAGATTCATTTATTTTGACCCATTTCTCTTATAAACACTCTTTACAATATCATTACTAAAATCATTTCAAATAGAATTTCAACTATAATTGACAACCCTATCTCCTAGAACAAATTTGGTTTTATTAAAGACAGATCCATTCAGGACTATATCTGTCTTGATCCTGAATGTGTCAATAACTTGAATATAGACAACAGAGGAGGTAATATTTCTATTAAACTTGACATTAGAAAATCTTTTGACACCATGTACTCGAGCTTTATCTTCAAGGTCCTTCGAGGTTTTGGTTTTAATGACACTTTTATCACTGCAATCAAAACATTGTTCAACTCGACTTATATCTCTATTTTGATCAATGTATCTCCCAATGGGTAATTTAAATGCACTAAAAGTTTTAGGTAAGGTGACCCCATCTCTGCCATTATTTTCTCAATAGCACAGGACTATCTTAGTCGTCTGATCACCTAACTGGTGGATCAGAACAAGCTAATGCACATCCATGTCTCCAGGAACATGAATGCACCTACCCACCTTTTATACACTAATTATATCATCATTTTCATTCAAGGTGACAGAAAAACATTCTCAACCTCAAAAAAGCACTCCCACACTATGAAGCGGTCTCTGGCCAATCCATTAGTTGGAAAAAATCCTACATTTTATTTGGGAAGAAACTTTCCCCCATTAGAATATGTAACATTATCAGTGACCTGGGTCTAAAAGAAGGTACAATCCCTTTCACTTATCTTAGTGTTCCCCTCTTTTTGGGGAAGACCCAAGTCGTCCCACTTTATGGATATAGTTGACCAATTTCTAAACCGGCTATCTTCTTGGAATGGAAAATCTATCTATATGGATGGTAGGGAATGCCTTGTAAAATCCACTATTGTATCCATGATGGTTTATTCCATGATGGTCTATAAATGGAAAGTTTGTCTTATCAAAAAAATGAACACCACTATAACAAATTTCATCTGGACTGTTAGTATTCTAGAAAGGAAGCTTTTGATTATTCTCTGCTCAACTTGCGGCAAGCCCATTGAGAACGGTGGTATAGGCATTAAAAATATAAATTACTTTAATAAATCCCTCCAAGCTAGACTCACATGGAAAATTATTTAAAATACTTTTAAAACTATTACCATCCTCAAAAATAGATTTATTTCCAAACATACGAAAGGTAATTATAATTTCATTAACCCTTTTATATGGCCTTCCATCAAACAATATTTCACCAATATCAGGAATAATTCTAGATAGATGGTCTCCAGAGATTCCCCAATGAAATTATGGCTGGATAACTTGATGGGAACACCCTTGATTTCTATGATATCTCTGGTTTAGACCCCATATAAAGTCAACTGCTCTATTAGAGAAACCCTAAACTCTTCTCTCGACCAACTCCTACATGCTTTTATAAATGTCATTGAAAATTACTCTTTTTCTTATACTAAGGATTTCTTAATTTGGGAACCCACTCAAAATGTTCTGTTAAGCTCAAAAAAATTCTATAATAATTACTTCTATATATATGAAAATGATTGTAGTTGGTTAAAACATCTCAAAAAGCCTTGGATAAAACATTCATGATTCAATCTCATTCAGTGCCTTGCTGACAATAGAGTTTCCACAGTGATTTGCGTTCAATATTTTGGAATCGATCACTGCACTAAGTGAAATATCTATAATCAATGCAGAGAAGATTCTAACCACATATTTATTTCTTATGCTACTTCTAATTATCTTTAGATCTATATTCTTAACAATTTATATTGTAGATGATTAATTCATTACTCCTTCAAAATCGAACTAAAGAACTGTGCAGAAATGGAAGGCTCACCGCAAATCAAGAATATTTTCTTAGCTGTAGTTTTTGAGCACCACCATGTTATCTAGTATGATCAGAATGCTATTACTCATAAGAATTTCTCATCCAATCAAAATTATGGTCGGATATGAATCCTTATTTCCATACATGAAGCTACTCTGATGAAAAAGAGACATTTCTACAATATTGTGCATTACTTTGGAATCATGTGATGCCTATGGTTTAATGGTAATTTCTGTCAACAACACCACACTTTAGAGGTGTTCTGGAGAGCTCATCTTACTAGATGGATCAAAATTAATATTGATGGCACCTCCAAAGTAAATTTGGGACCTGCGGGATGTGGTTATATATTTACGAATCATTTTAGTGAGATCCATGGTTTTTTCTTGTGCATCTATGGAATTCCACCTCCTTTGAAGCTGATATGATGAGCTTAATACATGCTATTGCCTTCACCGAGATCTTTGGTTTAAACAACCTCTGGATTTAAATCAACTTGAAAACTATCATGAAAGTGATTTAAAATGACATTATTAATCTTGCATGGACGATTACTATTCATTGGATGGATTTCACTCATTCTCTTATCAACCTCAACTACATCATCACACATGTTTATCGAGAAGGAAATATGGTTGAATATGGTCTGGCCAACAAGGGAGTAAATCGAGACAATATGTGGTTTGAATTCCTCTCATTGATCTCATATACATACATGAAAAATACTGTAATAAGATACCATTTTATAGAATCTTGTAATCTTTCTTTTGATATTAATTGTGCCTTGGTCTTTCTAGGATAAGGCTTCATATTTTTTTTAAGAAAAATATAATTATTCAAAAATATATATATTTAAAAAAGAAAATTTATTTGAATATTGATTTTAGTTTTCATGGATCAATAAATACAATGGGTGATTAATAGATTGTGTTTATGGCCTAATGGAGGAGATATTGATATTATTTAAAATTAATTCAATAATTATATATTTATTTATTTATAAAATTATATTTAAATAAATATATATATATGAAATAATATTTTTATTATAATAATTTTATATTAGGATTACTTAAAATAAAAAATCCAATGAAGGGAAGTCATAAAATTAACAACTATTTCAAAAAATATATAAATTCCAATATTTGTTTTAGTTGTTTGATACTTGTTGTAAAATTTAATGTCTCATCCCTACACAAATGTAAGATAGTGGCTAGATTGGTGTGTCAAATGACCTCATGAATTCCTCCAGGTACACTAGAGGCTACCGACTAGAAATGAGGGTCTTTGGAGTGATAGTGGGGAGACTATACCCTTTTATCAATGTTTCATATCAGTAAAACAGAGTATAAGTAAAATATAACAGTAGAATATGTAGATAAATGAATGAAATCTGTGAAAAAATAAATAAATAATTTACAAAGCTATGGAAGACAGTATTTGACAATTTAACAAAAGTGGCCAATGCCTGATTATACAATAGGTTAATGCATGCCATGGTGATGATAGATAACTAAAAATAGAAAACAATACATCACTCTTGACAACACAGTACAATAATAAGGAAAGCAAATAAATTCCACTTGGGTAATCTCTAGGAGTATCCCAAGCTTCAGCTCGTTCCATTTCTCATAATTCCCAGGTACAAGAAATTTATTAGTCAACCTAGACCATGAAAATATACGTTCTACTCAGGTACCAAGGGTACCTGATCTCATTGTGAGATCTAACTCTCAGTACGCGGCACCCACAGTGACTAGCCAAATCCATAAAATATAATATAAATTATGAAGTGTTCCATATAAAATAAATTTATTGTTATAACAAAGTAATAATAAAGACATGGTATGGGTCCCTACGGACACCCATCCCATCCCACCTACTTCAAAAAAATCCAAAATTTAGAATGGAGGAAAATTCACAAGCAATATATATGTATAGTAGTGCCATGAGTAACAAGGAAAGTAAAAAGGTTCTCCCCGAAGATTGTGATTAGGCTTGGGGTATAATTACCACGTTGTTACATTAGTTTTATAATAAGAAAGATATAAGTTCACCAGTACATTCTCTAAAATTAATATAAGTTACATGTATATCACTGTTAATTTAACCCTAATGAATAATAAATGAAATTAAAATAAATCTAGAGTTGGATTCTAAGCCTATACCTATGGTATAACTACTATATATCCATTCAAAATAACCAATTCCACTGAGCTCGTCTAAAGAAATCCTTTCAAAGTCCCATGTATCGCTTGTGGTATAGTATCCATGAGTCTGTACCATGTATCTCACATATGGGATTGTGTCTCAACTGAGGATTTTTGTATCCATCTTTCCAATGGGTTCATCCTCGATTCACCCTTAGATAACCAGTGTTACTCAATCGTATGTGAAAATCTCGGGGATCCCATGCTTGGTGAGCGAAAAATATTGCATTCCAGATGCATTGTGTTGCAACCTATTGTGCATGAAAGTTCATAAATGAGTCCTTAATATAGAAACCATGTTCTCACATGGCCTGTATTAAGTGATACATAAAAGCAAGGCACATATCAATTTACATAAGTCATTTCAAAACATAACAAAAATGAATTGACTTACCACCCATATAAACCATTGTAAATGAGTTATTACATTTAATATATAATACATGAGGTAAAACCTCTTATAAAATTCAAAATCCATGATAAATTTTAATTCAACCATGCAGTCAATTCATTTAAATAAAATCATATCATTACGACCATTCCATTCCATTTGCTAAAAAATTATCTTAACCATTTCCATTCAATTATATTAAGAAGATTGGTCATACGACCTTATTCAAATCATTTAATCGACTGGGTTAACATATCAAGGTCAACCCCAAGAATCATTTCTCAACATCTCGCCTCATATGGTAACTCAAGACCTTAGGAAAAAGGCCATTTAGGTTGGGAACTCCCCAAAGGGGTGTCCAATAGGCAGGGTAAACACCCTGAATGGGTTCCCCATTAGATAAGGGCACAATGAGCATGATATAACAAACCAAAAAATTTAATAATTGATAATAATTCATCACTGGAAGGTTAGGGTGAGTGGTACAATGTCACAACAGGACATAAACGATGAAGTAAGTGAAATATGGTAGCCTCCCTATACTGGGAATTCTAATTAAAAGTGTATCCCTGAACATATGAGGTGTCTTGGATCATAAATCATTTTTCAAGGAAGAAACATCATTTAGATATCACCAAGAAGGACCATGTACAACAATTTCATTTAACAATTATAATCTCAAGAATAAACAGACACCAAGGCATTAAGGGAGGCATGCATAAAATTCTATCACTACATTTTTATCTTGAAGGAAGCACACCTAAACTGGGAGGTTTTATTAGAAACGATGGCATCATTTATCAACACTTCCTTTGTTCATATTTATACATATCTTCTAAAATTAAAATTCATATCGAGGGTAAACACTAATTTTCCATGATTAAATCAACACAAGAGAAAACCCAATGTATTATTCACAATAAACAGGATATAAATATGTAATCTATCCTTTTAGATTGAATGAAGTGTACCTCAATATTGGGATTTTATTATAAAACTATTTCATTATTTATTAATCAATTCATTTTTCCTCTTTAAACATTTTATTCAAGAAAGGAAAATTAATATAAAAAAGATGAATGAAGAAGAATATAAATTCAATTTAAGTTATTCTTGTATTAAATATTCTAGGAGAGGGACCCTACCTCAAGGTGAAATTTATTTAATACCCATCACATGATAGAAAATGTTGCGACCACTCACAATCGGCCCACAATCACATGCACACACTTTCATATATATATATATATATATATATATATATATCTCCTTATTTTAATCCAATATTAATTATATTATCAGGGACAAGAAAATAATTAAATACCCTAAATGGGATGGTGCAAAACCAAGAAACATGAATAATACCTCACCTAGGATAGAAGTAGTGAATTGAAACATCCCAAACTGCCCCACCTTTGGTGGCAGTTTTTGCAACACAAACAAACAAGACCCGAGAGGCCATTCAAATGCCCTAAAACTAGAAGAAACCACAAAAACATGAATCAAAACATGACATAGGGTTTTAGCTGAACCTAATCGGGTGACAAAAGAGAAGAAAAGCACCAAAGCGATGGAGGATAAAGAATCTAAGAACCATTCATAGACTAATCTAATAGAATCCATGAAGAAACTAGAAGGAATTGGCCACAGAATGAGGAATCGTGAGAGGGATGTGCACACTACTGGGGATCGACTAGGGGGTCGTGTTGCACTATATAGAGGTCCCACTTAAGAAGGGGTCAAATCATAGGGGGTATTTCTGAGGGAGCTCACGAGGAGGGAAGAGGCATCCATGAAGGGTGTGCTGGAGAGGAGCTTGCACACTATAGGGGAGGGGGTTGGTGCATTACACACGAAGAGGTGGGATAAGGTAAGGCAACCCTTAAATTTTAATTAATCCTAACTAAAAACGTATAATAATAATAATAATGAAATAATAATAATAATATAAATAAAAATAATAATGGAAATCATAATAATAGTTAAATTATTATTAGTATTGGAACACTTATTATTCTTTTCCCATTAAATTGAAATCTAATTTATTTTCCATGTAAAATTTAATTTTATTAAACTATTTTAATTTATTTAAAAGACATTGCAATGTGTAATTTCATGAAATAAATGTATTCTGATGCTTGGATTTAAAACCGGTCTGCCTAGCTAATAGAAAAATATAATTTCCTTCATCTTTTCTCCTGGTTCAAAATACATGATGTTACATAAAAAATGAAATACTCTCAATGTGTATATAAATCCTAGATATATGATATTATATCTCAACAACATCATGAGAATAAGTTGAAAATCTGTTTTTGATCAAATAATACATTATATGAAATAGGTTTCCCTACAATGATAGCACCCACCAATTATAGAACAACATTCAAATTTTCATAGATGTCATTTTGTTACACATAAAAGAATCCTTTCATAGATTTATCATTAGAATGATGACACATCAAGGTAAACAATGATAATTGAATAATAATATTATCTCAACTATGGTAATAATTATTTCATATTATTTATAGCTGAAATATAAATGATCGTATCTAAGATCTTACATACATTAATTTAACATGTTCATCAAACATTACCCTGTAAAATCGAGGAATATTTTAAAAATTGGGCAGAAAACAAATTTTAATGTTTGGGAATAGGATCCACTAAATTATTTCCCCTTTTTGATTCTTCACATGAGCTCTAGTGCACCACATCATATCCCATAGGGTATTAATAAGTTTTGGTGGTCTGTGGTGGTACACTGAGGATAATATACCAGAAACGTAGATTTTTCAATAATAGCATCAATAATAATTCAAAATAACCATCCGAGTATGAAAAACTAATAATTACATATCAATATATCAAAATAAATTCAATGGAAGAAGATAAATATAAAACCATTGTACCACTAATGAAACCCAAATATTAGACATATTTTATTTACACATTATGCCAATATAAATATAACATTTAGCTCAACAGAGTATTTGTAACTCTTAAATTATAATTCCACAATTTTATACAATATAGTTAAATAATCTAAATGATATACTAATCACTTCCACAAATGACCGAAATCACAATAAATACCCAATCAAATCATATATTCTTCCAAATATTAATACAATCGTATGATTTTTTATGATTACTATAACAAAAACACCACTAAAAAAATACATCAACAACATAATTAATGAATAACAATATGTATATACTTGAACATTAATGGTTTGTATAACAAATGTCCTTTATTTGTATAAATATTAACCATTAGAAGTGGTAATTGACATGAAAAATTCACATGTTTTATACATTTAAGACAATGAAATATAAAAGGATCCCTATGATGAAATTTATTCCTCTACATAAAACTACTCATTTTTCCTCAACAATTTGTTTCTATATTTCCTTCTTTTACACTAATAAAAAAATTCATATTCCTTTGATACATTTTATTGGTTATATCTTCCAATATTTTTAACTTGAATGAAATTGAGCCTACATTACTTCATAATCTCCTCCACTCGAGGTTTTAGTGGAATTAATCCTTATATTCTTTTGTGAGTCCAAGTTTTAGTTTTGGTACATGTAGTTAATCATATATCATCAATACTAGTTAGGAATAATAACAACAACTTTCAATTTAGTTATCATGCCATTTTTTTCTCAAATTCACCATCGTATCCTTTTATAATAACAGTTGACAACATTCCTCCTATTTATTACCATTGAGTAAGACCAAATAAATGGTGTGAGAAAAAATACTCATAATCATGAATAATAATTTATATGATCTATAATTCAAGGATCCTTGTTTTAAATCCATGATTTCATCTATTCAAATCTTTTATTATGGTTTATAATGAAAATGTGAATTAACCCCAGCATATCCCCTAGGAGTGTCTAGCCTAGAATGGAGTAAAGGAACACTCTATATGAAATTTAGCGATGGTTAAGATATACTAAATAAACTATTTCTGATGTAATTACCCCAATATGCTTCTATTTCATAACAAAATCCACCAATAGAATTAAGACAAGGATCTGTTTCTAGGAAAACCACAAAATATAATTTTTACAAAATCATTAAGACTTTATAATTTAAATAGACTTATATGAATGTTTTTTTTA
Organism: Viscum album; assembly: GCA_963277665.1. NCBI lineage: Eukaryota > Viridiplantae > Streptophyta > Magnoliopsida > Santalales > Viscaceae > Viscum > Viscum album. Next base: position 706,778,012 of record OY728155.1, read on the forward strand.
CAAATTATAACCAATCCCAATATTTAAATTTAATTACCCCTTTCTCGGATACCATCTATAGAGACCCATTAATTTTATAAATCTTGTTACAAGTTTATTAAACATAAATATCCAATATGTACATACTAATGATCAAATTTACTAGTGTCTTTTTATGAGAAGTTTCATAATTGATAAATTGGAAAATCAAACATTAAATATGAATTTTATTCTTCATAATGATATCCAAAATACATTTTTGACTTTTAAACTACACAAGATAACATATATACTAAATAAAATAATGTGGTGAGCTAAAAATCCAAGTAAGAGAATAAAAATAATAAGGAAATATAAGATGTGTGTAAAATGTATAACATGGTATCATAAAAGAGAAGGCATGTGAATAATAACATGGGAACATGACATAAATTACATGATATCATGGGATATTGGAAACATATGAATTTTGGAAGAAACATATAACATTACATAAGAAAAAGGGAAGGTTAACCACCAAGACAACACCACATGGTGTACAATATCATATAATAGATTCAATTCACTCCCTAATCCCATAAAAAACGTCACAAGAGACAAAAAGTACCCAATGAATTTGAATAATGTATAATTTTATACCCACACATCACATAATGAAAATCATACATTTGTAATCTAAAAGATTTTAAAACACTCATTATTCCATAACCCATGAAAATGAAATGGGTTACATAATCATTTCATCATATCATAACCTGTAAAAAGGAAAAATGTTTCATAAACAACTCTTCACCATGATGACAAAACATATTGTAAAACACTATAGATATTATCATTGAATTATATACATAGTAAGTATTAGGAATTTTCAATGGATATCACCTATTTTGGAAATTACTTTAAAATATCACATTGAAAATATCCTAAGGAATATATCTTTTGTACTTTTAAATAACATATTTAATATAAAAAATATATCCAAAATATTAAAGAAGAAGTTTTCATTGAAAATATCCATTAAAATTTACAAAGTAATCATCACGAAATTTAGTTTTTATGATGATGAAATATTATTCTCATTCCATGTACTCTAAAACAAATACTTCTTTCACATTTTTTGTAAAAAGTAAAAAATAAAACATTAGTAGATTGATAATAAAGTTCCTTTAAAACCATTTATACAAATAGAAAAACGTATTAAAATGAATTTAAACCATCATATTATATAATTGGAAAACTCTTGAAACATATATAAAAAACCTAGATTTAGATGAAAAAAATTTTAGACTGAAAAGAAAACAGAGCTAGTTTTCTATAAAAACATTCTTCATGAAACATGAGGACATAAAGAGGGGGAAATTAAAATAAAAAAATTAACATAATGAAATTATAATATGATAATAAAATTCATGTTGTTCTTGATAGTTATATTATGAAATTTCATCAAAGGATTCATAATCATTAACAAACCTGATAAACAATGAAATTGTAACATTAAACCCTTTCAAATATGGTAATTTTTTAATTACAATCCCCACAAAGTAAATAAAAATATATATACATGTAAATCCTCATAATTTTAATGATAATAAACATAAGATAAACTAATGTATAGAGTACAAAACACATAAAAGAAACAATTGGTGAATATGAAAAGTGTCTCATTGAAATAAAAGTTAGATGAAAATCACTTATAATATAATATCATAGGATTGATAATTTCATAAATTATGTGATTATGTATAAGAAATTTATATCCAAGTAAATCAAGTATAAATAAAACATAATACAATCAGATTTAATTTCATACAAAATCATTGAATAACATGATCATTGAAGTACACGTATAACCATATGAATGGAAATTGAGTTAAGAAACCCATTAACTCATGTTTTACTCGACAAGTACATAATGTATTTTCATAAATAATACTAAAAAATTAATTAATTTCATTATTAATAAAAATTTTCATTTTTATTATTCCTTTTGTATTATTTATTTCCATGTTATATAAATTTAATTAATCAAGTAATTTCAAGTCACTCATTTTGATGATATCTAGTTCACAAGTACAGAATGAACTTGGATGAATGACTATAGTAAAAAAGTAATCATTCTACTATCTATAGAATAATAATCATGGAATTGTCAATATTTTTATGCATAAATTATAATTTTTGTACCGACCATGAAATATGGATATTCAAAATGAACTACAGTACAATCATGTAGATGGTATGAAGTATGTATCCATGAGTAATGATCCCATTTCCCAACAATCATCCTAAAAAGGTATATATTATTTTATATTACCAATATGATCATTATATCAAAAATAAACTTTGGTTTTAAAAATACATTTATTTATACCACCAATGTGATATTGTGATGAAAAATTATTGACTTCACTTCGTGGAGGTGGTGGTCCACATGTACACATGAATGACGTTATCATTTCAAAATGAATTAAAATGAAAGAATACATATCATAAATTACATTTAAAGACATAAAATGTTTTCAAGAATATTAAATATTTTAACTAAATATATAATTATAAACATCAGTAAGATTAGATGATGGAAATGATATTACAATCGTTCATAATGAAATAGTCCACCATAAACATGAATGACATTTTAATTTTAAATTATAGGGAAGAATAGATATATTTAGGTTATTATATTAGAATAAAAAAATATTATTATATGGTTCATACTATTTTATTATATCATAATTATTAATTAATATTTTAAGGGGTTGGAGGACGAATGGAAACAAAAACTCCTGATTAAGAACAATAACTCTTCTTCTGAAAACCACTTATTGTTTACACAACAACCTTTTGAATATTGGTTTTATGATCTCAAAAATGACTCCAAGAAATGGGGAAAATAGTTTGGAAGGGATTTCAGAAAAAAAAATTACAAATTAAATGGATATATAATTGTGGAGATTAGATGAGAGTAGGTGACATTTTATAAGCGGGGGAGAGTACCATGTAGTAAATTTCGAAAAAGAATAGAAAAGGATAATGTTATTATAAATAGAAATTAATGAAAATGGAAAAAAAATTAATGATGTAAATTATATGGTTTAAATATATCCACAAAATAGGATTTATAAAAGTTTATATGGATAAAATACTCTTATATTTTTGTTTAACCTTCATGTAATCCCATTTTAACCATAAACATGGTGATTATTTTTTACTTTTTTACCATTAATTATGACCTTGATTTATGTAGAAATTATTACCTACATTTAATAATTTTGATTATAAATATATATTAATTTTTTAAAATTTAAATTCAAATAAATTTCAAAATTTTATTTGAAAATAATACCCTCAAAACATGTCGAAAAACTATTTTTCACGAAATGATTTTTTCAAGAAACATATGAAATTATATTAGCTCTATGAGTTGACATAATAATTATATGAATTTAGATTTATATAAATGGATATCAAATATATAAATTTCAATTTAATATTTCCTTACTATGGGTTATTTTTATTAATTAAAATGGGGAAACGGTATTCACATAGAAATAGCTTTTAGAAAATGTGTTTTTAAGCCTCAAAATAAACTTTTACAAAAAATATGGAAGAAGAATTATTCAAAAGTAGTTAAATATATTAAATATAAACCAATAAAACTTATTATACTTTTAAATAAAATTTAATACTTAATTTTACTTTTATGTTACTTCATTTATTTAGATGAAATTATAGTATCTTAAAATTTGATAATTTTCACAATTCCTTGAAAAATAAAACATTTCAGAAAAATAAAAAAACCAATCTAATATAATTTTTATATAGTTATCTAAAAAATGATGATAATTTTATTAATTACATTTTCTTAATGTTTAAGAAATTATTTATAAACTTTTCTCTCAAAAATAAATATAAGACATTTTTTCAAAAAATTAATATTTTAAAATAAAAAAATTTCATTAAAATTTGAGTGATTATTTTAATTGAATATATTAATAAACATATATTTATTATGATATTTATTATGATATTTATATATATTTAATAAACAAAAAAATATTATTCATACCCATGAAATTAATATCTATGTCCTAATTTCAATATTTAAATAACCATATTTCAGGGATATATTTTTCTCACTGTAGTGTGTTAAATATACTATCGAACATAGTTACCATTTTAAAATAATCTAGGTGTTATAGTGTACCATCTATACTCATCCCAATTACCATAGAATTCAACCTCGTACGGTCATGATGTAATATTTTCAAAACCATTCCCATACAATGTGTCCAGTAATGTCCATTTCCAATTCCCTCTTTAAGGATTGGCCACCCGATTTTCTAACCACGTGACAAAAATTAAGCACTGCACTAATCCCTTATATGGAAAGGTGAAAGGATTCTCAGAAGCAATGAACATGACATGAATCATGCCTGTTTCCTATGCTTTTACGTCATGGCGCACGCACATTTCTGTCATGCATGGTGGGACGCGCGGCTCACAGCCGCGCCTTCCCGCTTTCCAAAGGCGGGCGGCATCCGTTCCTTATTCAGGGACGTCTTCTCCATGATCAAATCCGGGATGATGGGGTGTTGGTTCTTCCTTTCGTGGATTCCTCCTCGGAGCTCATCACCTAATCCGGGTCTCCCACATTGATTTAAGATGGGTTCATGAAGCTCATTCCCGGCGCCATATCTGCGTGGATGCCAGTTAATTACGCTGCTTCCGGCGAGACGCTCCAAGGGGTATTGTCAGGGAAGAAACCTCCGGTGAGGAGAAAGGTCACGTTGGGGTGTCGTTGGCATGTCTTGACGCTGGGGATCAGCATGTCTGTCTTATGTCCCGTATCACACGGCTTCTCGAGGGCGCGAAAGCCTTAGGCATCCCACATCGAATGCGGGGAATGTGTACCATCTGAGGTTTTCCTCATCTTCCCATTTTTAACATGGGGTATGCCGCGAGTTTAACGTCTTGAGGAGACGGATCGGACTGATCGAAACACTGAGAGTGGATCAGATTGAAGGACTCCCTAGGGGGAACACCGATGTTGGGGCCAACACGTGGGCGGCTTCCCGGATACTATAGAGTGGGGTGGAGTGGCATGATCTCATCGGGATGTGGCGGCCCGGGTAAGGATCAGGATGGATGATGGAGTGAGGCTTGGGGATTATGCTCTGAGATGGCCCAAGAGGGGGAATACAGTTTAACTTCATGTGGGACAAGGGCATATAGTTTAACGTCATGCAGGACGAGGGATAGGGGGCTTACGCTCTGAGGTGGCCCGTGGCGAATATGGGAGCTTACGCTCTGAGGCGGACCGTGGTGGATATGGGGATTACGCTCTAAGGAGGCCCATGGTGGTCGGGGAACTGACATGGAGAGGTAGTAACGACCGGGTGGTGGGCTTGAACCTCATGGAGGCTTCCTACGTACAATGCGTTAGCACGGATCAAAGTCCACGTAGTTCGATGGCATGGGGCTTACAGTCTGAGGCGGCCGATAGGAGGATGTCATGGTGGATGCGCACTCTAAGCCCACGTGAGTCATGCTCGGTGTGGAAACAAGAGGTAGTAGGGACCAGACGATCACGTCGCGAAGGGTGCGTCCGTGAGAAGCGGAATGGGGCTTACGCGTTGGGCGGCCCAAAGAGGAAACAGGGGCTTACGCGTGGTTAGCGGACCGAAGAGGAAACAGGGAATTACGCGTGGTTAGAGGCCCTGGGTGTCGGGGCTTACTCCAATGTGGAGACCCGTGGTGTGACAAAGAAAAGTGGGAAAGGGGCTCCACAGGCCTTGGCAGGGGGGAATTATGGAGATGCATGGGTGCAACCTTCCGCAAGAGAGGCTAGTGGCTTATGCTCTGAGGAATCCCTTCCCACATGGACAAACGTCACTCCAACAAGGAGGATCTCATTCCATGTGAGGAAGAATCCATTTCCCGTGGAGACGAGAGGCGTAAAAAATGTCCGAGTTGGGGAGACCCTACGTGTGAAGCACGGGGTCGAACCACAGTTTAACGTCATGTGTTAAGGACGAGGTGCTTAGCAGTTTAACGTCCTGCATCTTGGATGAGGTGGGTTCGCTCCACACCCCTAGGGCGTACATGCCCAATGCCCTCTACCCCTTGTGGGAGGTAAGGCATCAGTAAGGCCGTAATGAAGGGGGTCCGTAGGGCGATCCACTGGGGGGTCCATGTTAGCTTGGTTATGCGAAGAAGCAATAGTCGTTAGTGTGCCTATGCGGAGAAGCATAGGGCAAAGCAACGCAATGGGAAACACCGCCCAAGGGACCTTGAGGTTACTTCGTATGAGCCTGGAAGGCCGTACGGGAAAACAACGCATGGCGTGCATTCCCGGTAGGGAAGATATCACATGCCGGTGCGGAAAGGAAGCCAAGGGGCATCAAGGTAAAGGGGTCATGGGTGTTGCACGCAAAAGGAAGGCTTGTGCGCAAAACACCTGGATCGCACGCAATAGGTCCAGAGTATTGCGCAGATAGGGGATTGCGTGCAAGGTATTGCGCGCGTAGAAGGGGATTGAACGCAAGGGATAACGCTCGCATGCAAGGGAATCACTGAGAGGAGGAGGAAAATTCACTGAAGAAGGTGGAGTTGCGCGCAAAGGTGAACCCCAGGGCAAGTTTGTGCAAAAAGGGGGATTACCTGGAAGTCATATTGCGTGTGGGGGAGTCGAATTGCGCACCCGAGAGCCGATCGGAATTCCTCAACCACCAAACCGTCTGGGGTCTCCTTCTATTTATAGGCCCCAGCCGGCGCGGAATCCAGGCAGCGCGCGGAAGTTTCCGCGACGGGAACTGTCGGCGCGCAAAACCTCCCCGCACGGAACCGGGATGCGCAAAATTGCGCGCACCGGAGACTCGATTACGCGAATCTCGGACATGCTTCACGTGCACATATTTATTTCGCGCAAGCCCTCCTTTATTTCACGCACCACTTCTCGGGCCTCCGGAATGGGCCTCTGATTCTGAATATGAATTCACTTTTCCATTTCGAAACTTCCTCGGGGAGTTACAGACTTTTTTCAGCATCTAAAAATGCCCCCCCCCCCTCAGAATTGGATCGGCGAGAGGTTGCAACGATCGGATTCCGAGGGAAATACCGAAATTTTGAAGTAGAGCCAGTCCAGGGCGCTTAGCGCACGAACAACCCATGCAGCGCGCAAAACGATGGATCGGCGTGGAATTTATGTTCTGCGTGGTGAAGAACCTTGACCTCACTTATAAAATGGGGTGTTGGGTCCCAGATTCGTACCACAACTTTTCCGCGCGATAGGCTTATAGCTCTCGCGCACGAAATTTCTCCTGCAGCTGCGCGTAAAAATGCTTTGGCAGCACCGAATTCCTTTCGAATTTTTTTCTGTCCTTGCGCGCCTACTTTGGATCTTCCGCGCTTAGCCCGCCTATTGCACGCTCAACTCTAGGATTTTGCGCCGCCACTTTAGATTTCGCGCATCACTCTCCGATTCTGCGCACTACATCCTGGTTTTGTGCAACTCCGAAAATATTCGAGATGGCCGCAAACTGAATTGATGAGGGGGAAGCCTCTGCTCGTAGGACCTAAATGGCGGCGAACGAGGAGTTTTATTGTGCCAAGGTAATCGTTTTCAACAATATTACCTTGTTCAATCTTCTGACCCCAGCCCAGAAGACGTATTCGAGGTCTGACAACCTCCCGCTCTAGAATTTTGGCATTCTGGAGGAGGTGCCCCTGCCAGACTTCGAGGTGGACACGCCGCGGTCATGGATGACCCGGGAGGATGAGCTTCCTCACTACAACATCACTAACAACAGCCTTCCTGACAGGGAAACCAGACATATGGACGTCTACGTTCTGAACCCGGGGACCAGGACCATTACCGGGGACAAGCCTGTCGCAGAGAATTCTCCGGCCCTCTACGCGAGCACGTTCCGTCAGAGCGTCATGGATGACGCGAAGGGCTAGCTGAAGGATTGGGACCTGCTGTCCGGGGGCAACTTCACCAGCTAATGGGCCTGGGAGTTCTGGGTTTGCCATACCTACAACCAGTTAGGGTATGAACTGCGGTATATTGGATTGTTCGAGGTGGTATGGACGTTGCAGTTCCACTTCCACCGTCAACCTGAGCTCAGGCCAGAACTCTTCACCCGGTGGTCTCCTGACACCAATACATTCCACCTTCATCATGGGGATGTCGGCATCAGCCTCTGGGACGTTCACTACATTGGGGGTATCCCACTGGATGGCTACCAATACTACAAGTTCGTTCCACCAAAGAACACCTAGGAAGACAGGTCACGGACGCCTATGCTGATCTAGAACCTGTTAGAGCTGGCCAAAGAGAGACTGGGGGTCAAGGAAATCCTGAAGGACATCGCCTACAAGGGCTGGTTCAGCCTGTTCCTTGAGAAAGATCTGGCCGTCAAGATGTTGGGATGGGGTAAACAGTGCCCAACCGCGGCTTAGAGGAGCAGGGATGGGTCATACTGGAGGACACTGGAGGCAGGGCAATACCAATCATGGGGCTATCGCGTCATCGAGGCCCGAGACCCGAATGTCCGGTATCCCAGGTTCCTTTCCACCTTCCTGAGTGGGTGGCTCCTACCGGTGCAGGACGCGAGGATGGGCGTCTGTCCAACAACACTGGTGATGGAGGGCACCATGGCTGCCAATAAACGGTTCAACTTGGGTGTCCCCGTACTGGCTAAGTTGTATGCCATTCTGGGGCACATCTCACGAGGGGGGTTACCTCGGAGAGTATGTGGACCCTTCCAGATCATCCATGGATGGGTGGCGGCTCACCTTGGCGGGTACACTTTGCCAAATGCCATCCGACCTCCGGGCAATGTCATGCGACCGTCCTTCCTGTACATCACAGGGGTGGCGTCGATGACGCTCAATGAGGAGGGCGTGAGGATCCGCATCAGCAACCACAACAACCTCCTCTTCAGCCCGTTACCCACACCGGTCGGCCAGATGGTCGACAATGGGAAAGGCTCTCTGGAATAACAGGAATATTTCCAGAGCTTTCGAGGCGGGGTGCTCATGGCTCGGATCGACGGGAAGGTGATCTGCGAGCCTTACGTGCCATCCCAATTCGCCAGGCAGTTCGGGTGCCTCCAACGAATGCCAAATAAGGTATTGACGGTTGTATGGCATGAGAAAATCCTTGCGTTCTATGCCAGATGTGGTTGATGTTTACCACTTTCGGCTCTATCGAAGTCATTACTCTTCCTCCCACCGGGGTTGATGTCGTCCTGGAAACCGAATATGTCGAACACTAGACCATCGCGTACCCTGAAGGGATTTTACGCAAGCGAGTCCGGAAACTTGAGGTTACTCACGCGGAAACCGGGCGACATGGGAGAAGGCTAGGCACCGCCGGAAGAGGGGAACCAGGGGTGTGTCAGGCAGCGAGGCCTGCACAGGCCGGGACATTAGTAGCAGGAACATCACGCAGCGCCGCCGTGACCCCGTTGCCCATGGGGGGTCACATGAGGCGGCCAGGGAACTGCCCGAGAAGCAGATAAGTTACCTTCTCGAACCTTCCCAAGATGCAATTTTCCCGGGAATATGGTCGGCCTAGATGACCCTGTGGCAATCTCTGAACGTTGAAGTTGCCTGGCAAAAGATCATGCAAAACAGGATCCATCTTCCAGAGGTCGGGCTCATTCGAGTTACCGACCGGGTAAATTTCCATCGGCGGCATGCTTACTTGACGGCCATGAACACATACGCATGCCAAAGGGGTCGGCATGCGGATCCACCTTTCCTAGTGAAAGTGATGCTCGACCAGGAGCATGATCCAGAAGTGATGCCACCGGGAGAAGGCGACAGCGATGAGGAGTCGGAGGCGGAGGAGGAGACCGGAGAAGACGAAGGTGAAGGAGAAGACGAAGGCGAAGGAGAACCCCAAGATGTGGGGTCACAAGGGGCGACCTACCAAGGGACTCTCCAAGAGAGCGGCGAGATTGTCGGCTCTGATCTCGACATAACTGAGATACTCGAGGTTTGTCTCTATCTTCATTCATGTTCCTTCTTCATCCATTCTCCTTTACAATTTCTAAACCATCTCTCTGCCTTACTCAGGAGCGGCTAAGTGTTGGACGGGCGTCCCCACCAGAGGAGGGAGGAGAGGAACCGGTGGGACATGATGGGGATACGACAACCATCATTGAACTAACAAGCGCAGAGGGTTCTCCCATCATGGCGACTCCTGCAGCGGCCGGAACATTGGAGACCGACGCTCTGGACTCCTGTAAGTCTCACACTTCACTACTGGCGCTTGTTATCAAAAGATCCCTACTAATTAATGTACGCCTTGTGTAGTGATCTCAACATTGGAGGCTCATTAGGATGCGGAGCCTGGGCCGTCCGTGAGTGGACCAGTGGCGGACATACCACCTCATTCAGAACATGATCCATGCACTGAGTCAACCCTAGAAACTGGTGAGTAGGGGGCAGTGGACGTCAGTGGCACTTTTCCTGAGGTGGGACCGGAAGCTGTCGGTGGTACCGTTTCTACTGGGACGAGAGAGGAAGGTCTCCCGGATGTCGAGGATCTTATTCCTCACGAATATATCCCTGAGGCAGACCATGTTTCCGATCTTTTGGCTGCCTTCCCTACATACCGACCCACTAACCCTGAGGAGGTAGATGACTCGGACTTAGAGGCAGCCGAGGAGAGCCAGATGACACGGCGCAAAGGGTGGAAGTGTATCCGATGCTTTCTCAGACATCCCTAGTCAGATTGGCTGAGGCGGATGGGATCACTTCAGACCTGGCTACGCTTCCTGTGCGCTAGAGGGGCTAACGCTCAGCGCCTTCATCTGACGGTCCGTGATTACATGGCCGAGAAGATACGCAAAGAGCAGCCGGCACATCGACGTTGCCCAATGTCGGGAAAGATCAGCGAGCGCCCGAGCGTTGCTGAGGGAAGAGAAGGAGGTCTGAAACCTCGAAGGGAAGGCAGCATAAAAGGAGGCTTTCATCAAAACATGCTCTGATCTTGTGCAGCAACTGACGGCCCAGCTGGCTGACGCACAGGAACAACTAATGGAGCGAGTCACCAGCGACCAGACATCAAACCGAGCGGGCACATGCACAGGCTAGGATTAGCGAGCTGCGCTATGCGGCGGTTGATGAGGAGAGAGTCGCCGAGGAGCAAGAAGAAATCCTGGAGGCTACCAGCCAAAGGATAGTAGCACTGGAAAGGTCGATTCAGCGCGCCGATCCTTAAGGGATTTGTTTTCGACATCTCATGAACCTCTTGCTTGTACCACACACCATCTCAATCTAATACATGGCCAAAATTATTTATCTGTACCCTTGGTTTAATATGCCCAACCATAATTCCGAAATGACTAACAAACCATCACTAAGCTCTTGTGGGTCTCACCCCATGCAAGAAGCAAAGGATACTCGGGTCATCATCTCGTCCAACTACGGGGCATTGACCAAGCCTCAGGAATCTGAAATTGGTCCTGGATTTCTGAGGAGGAGACCTCAGACTGATTCATATATCACCTTCTTAATGTGCTCTGACACATGAGCGGGGCAATGCCAGGGGCATTGAAATCCATCCGAACACATGGAGATGGAAAGAATAGGTGAATCACGCTAGCCGAATTCGGAACACTATGGGGCAGACAATAGAGGATAACTGTTAACCATGACAGAAACACAGCATCCATATCGTGTTGGCCTGGAGTGGGGACAATAAAAGATGGCTGACCGCTGGCCATGTTCGCAACACAGGGCCTAACTCAAATATATCTGGTCAGTTTCCCTGAACGTTGGCCTAGGACATCAGGCGGACTATATGTCTATCATCCATGTTGCTACAATAGGTGGACCAAAGGTCTATCATCCATATTGTGGCAGTAGGCGGACCAATTTCTGTCACCCATACTGTTAGGGGGTCCCGTCAAACATGACCAGTCCTCCGGAAGGTTGGCCCAGGATAGTAGGAGGACCGTAGGTCTGTCATCCATACTATTAGGGGGTCCCGTCAGACATGAAAGATAATGAGGATCCGAATAAAGTGGAACGCAAAGCGTGGAAGGTGGAGTAATGGTTTGTTCGAACAGAGTCCAACACTCCCAAAATTGTGCCACTGTGGTGGAGGCGCATCAGGCAGACATACCAACCTATTCATGGGTCATCCCAATTTTCAGGCAGGACCTCTCTGGCGAGAGAACTACCGCTTCCCATTACTACTATGGGGCATCCCGAACTTATTCGGGGTGGATGTCACAATTACACCACTTCCCACGAAGTAAGTCCAAGGGGCCGACAATAAGGAGGGATGTGGTTTGGTAATCCATGGGGCTAGACAAAAGACGAAATGTCTGGGCGTTCCTACGTATCTCATTAGGATGAGAATCAAGACATATGTAGTTCTTGAAAGGCAGTTTAACGTCATGCTGGACAAAATACAGTTTAGCATCGTGTGGGATGGGGGACATGTCTCATCTGGGGACAGGCACGACACGACGAGTAATCCGACGTGAATGAGGACATAATCCCACACCACACCATACAATCCTACAAGAGAGACTGAGTCGCAGAAATCCAAGAAAAGGATCTTAGTTTTAGGACATAGAACCCGAAACAAAGGAGAAGGGGAATGGGAGACACACGGTGAAGCGGTTGTAAGACCGAACATGAGTGTGGGGACAATCCATGCTTACTATATGCTCCTTGGGATGCGTTTAGGCCGAGAGACAGAACACGAAAAGTTAGGTTAGGATTGTGGGGAAGTTCGCAGGCACTCCTACGTATCTCATAAGGAATATAATCAAGCCATACGTAGTTCTTGAATGAAAGCATGGCGTGATATGGCTCGTGCGCAAAGGACGAAGGAGTGGTGTGGGGATAGCCCTCGCACTAAAAGAAGCGGCATTTGAAATAACTTGTTTGTTCTTGAAGGTAAATGGTTTTTCATTTGTGGGGCGATTGGCATAGGGTTGAAATTTCTGACATCTCCACAATAATCAATCCATAGCAGTCGTTGACATGTGGCATGGTAATCAGCCAATACCTGGCGTGATTTCCCCCATGGGGAGGTCATCACAATGTGGTGCCATTTTTCGTCGTGCGGCCAGGACATTATCATCACAGTTTATGGTCGTATGGTTTGGACCAGCAACATAGTTTAAGGTCATACGGTTTGGACCAACAGCACATTTTAAGTTCATATCATTTAGACCAGCAGTACAGTTTAAGGTCATATGGTTTGGACCAACACCACAGTTTAAGGTCATAAGGTTTGGACCAACAGCACAGTTTAAGGTCATAAGGTTTGGACCGATATCACAGTTTAAGGACATAAGGTTTGGACCAACAACACAGTTTAAGGTCATATGGTTTGGACCAACAACACAGTTTAAGGTCATATGGTTTGGACCAACAACATAGTTTAAGGTCATAAGGTTTGGACCAACAAAACAGTTTAAGGTCATATGGTTTGTACCGACAACTCATTTTAAGTTCATAAGGTTTGGACCAACAACACAGTTTAAGGTCACATGGTTTGAACTATCAGGAACACACACGATGCGATACAGCATACCTGACGCGGGTGAGGGTGTAATCCCACACCATCACCGCGCGCGGTTCCGAGAGAGGAGCCTTTGGCCAAAGGGTCCTACGAGGGTTCAACAATCAGGGAGGGGCAGGAGATGCTAGCTCCCAGCTATGCTGGGCCCAAAACACAATGTCTAGGTGAATCCTCATTCCCCATGGGGATGAGGTTCAAGCTGCACGCAACCTATAGAGAAAAATCCCAAGCACATACTCTAGTGCTCAGATCGCGGGAGCCCCGAGAGACACCATTACACAGCTCGGTCTGTCTAATGTGTGGGGCTGTACTGAGGGTTAGTACAAGGAGTGTCGAGATTCCACCTTGACACGGTAGGGGCGGAACACAGTTTGAACCATGAAACCAACATTCAAGGCCCAAGGAAACTGGTGTGACGACTGAGGATTACTACTCACCATGTTCGCAATACAACATCTTATCGTGTTAGCCTAGAAGCAGGGGAAAACAAATAAGTATCAACCGCTGACCATATTCGCAACATGGGATTTGTATCACTTTTTCGCACAAAACCCTTGGAGGAGTTGGCCCGTAATGGTAGGAGATCCCTTAGGCGTTGTATCCAGGCCGTTCTTGGGGGTCCCTCCGGGTGTGAAGGATGGTGGGGCCTGAATGAAGGGGAACACGAAGCTTGACAAGTGGACAAAAACTTGTCTATGTCGAATCTGACACTCCAGGTCCTAGACCAAAGTACTCTGAACACATTAGCAGACCACTGGAAAGGGTTAAAGGGCTCAGTTTGAGAGTGACCAAAAGATGGAGGATTCCCGAAGGAAAGGCAAGCCGAAAGACCGAGGCAACCGAAAAATCGTGGGACCTCTTAAGAGACGTGGCTGGACCTGAAATCTTAGTGTTTAGGCGGTACTACAAATCCCATAAAGATGGGAATCAAGCCACACATATTTCTAGACGGCACCTTTCAATATCAAGGGGAACACGACATAGGAGGGCTACTCCTGAGAACATGCCGCGCATGGTGTAGCTATTGAAAACCCGACGTGAATGAGGACATAATCCAATACCATGCCACATGATATTGTGGTCAAGGTCCCAAAGGAAATACAGTCACGATGCATTAGCGGACCTTGAGCTGGACCCAAAGACCGAAGGTCTGGGCGCTCCTGGGCGCTCCTGGGCACTCTTGGGCGCTCCTGGGCGCTCCTGGGGCTGGACCCAAGATGAAATGTCCTGGCGTTCCTACATATCTCATTAATATGAGAATCATGTCGTATGTAGTTCTTGAAAGGCAGTTTAACGTCATGATGGATGAAATACGGATCTTAGTTTTAGGTCTTAGAACTCGGAACAGGGTGCAGTTTAGGGTCGTGTTGGACCATAAAATTTAAGGTCATGCTGGACCATACAGTTTAAGGTCATGTTGGAAAATACAGTTTAAGGTCATGCTAGACCAAGAAAAGGCTTAGGCAAAGTACTACATGAAGAACCTGGCATTGGTGCGGGGAGTTTTGCGCTCACCATCCATAGTCACCAGGGAATACGCACGATTGGGATAGACCTTATAGACAATAAACGACCCATCCCATTTAGGCTCCAACTTGTGTGGTTAGAGAAAATGTTGTACTTGGCGTACAATTTCTTCATATCGGCTGCTCAGAACTTGGTTCCGTTATCCGTGAGGATAGCGTGAGGTACTCCAAATTGATAAATGATATTGGAGCTCACAAAGTCAGTGATAGAACAGGACTTGACTTCCCTGAGCGGGATTGCCTCCGCCCACTTCTAGAAGAAATCCATAGCGGTTAAGATGAACCGGCACTAGAGGGTCGTTGCCAGCGGGAAGGGCCCCACGACATCCAACCCCCAGACTGTAAAGGGCCAAGAATACTTGGTAGTATGGAGAGGCTCCGGTGGCCGATGCACAAAGTTAGCATGAACTTGGCACGCATGACACCTCTTGGCGTACTCAATGCAGTCGTGGATCATGGATGGATAGAAGTATCATAGCCTCTGAATCTAGGGGGACAACATCGACCAAGCCTGGTGGGCACCACAGGAACCAGCTTGCACTTCTTGCATGACCTGTGGGATCTCGACTCCTTGAAGAAAATGGAGGATAACACCATCAAATTCGCGCCTGTAAAGGAGATTCTCAAGGCTGGGACCACTCTGAAGGGTGAACTATGGCGCGCGGCGTCAGATTCTTTCTCGGTCGGCTCGGTCCGGCGGAAGATTGTCGTGTTGGAGATACTCAACCAAGGGCGTCCTCTAGTCAGGAACTATCCCGATTACCATGCCTGAATCCCCTGGGGACCCTGAAATATGGGCACCAGCAGTGAGATGGTTCACTCATGGGCCATGATCACCCTTCGAGATAACAGGAGAAATGACTCTACGGTGCACCACGTGGATGATTAGGTCATCCTGTTCGGGCTCCACAAGTGATGCGGCCAGGATGGACAAAGCATCTTCTCGACTGTTCTGTGACTGGGATTGTGAACGACCTCTAGTCGGGAGGGGAACTTAGCCATTAGACGGAGGGTGCACTCCAGCAATGGAACGAGTTCCAGCTTCCTGACAGCATATCCACCATTGACCTACTTGATGACTAGATCAGAGCCCCCCTTTACATACAGATGGGGTACGCCAATCTCGAGAGCCAACTCGAGGCCAGTAATGAGGGAATGATACACTGCCTCATTGTTGGTGCATCCTTCTGACAACAAAAATGAATACGGCAGAACATCTTGCTCTGGGGTGACGAAGACGATACCCATTCCCACTCTGTTGAGCCTAGGATCGTTGAGCTTTCTATCGGTGGGGCTCCGGGAGGCACCGTTAAAGTGCATCTACCAGCATGGGATGGCGTGATTGACTGAGAGGATTGCCTCATCAAGAAAGCCTAGATCTAGTGGCTGGTCCTCAGAGGTGTGGTGGGAAGCTAAGAATTCTGCCAATGTCTTCCCTTTGACGACCTTCTAAGGTACGAACCTGATGTCTAACTACTGGAGGATCACTGCCCAGCGCGCCAATCAGCCGGTCAACATAGGTCGGTTCAGGATGTATTTCAACGGGTCTACCCGAGAGACCAGCTGTACCTCGTGGTGCTGCATGTAGTGACACAATTTCTTCATGGAAAATACGATCTCCAGATAGCTCTTCTCGATGGGGGAATATTTAATTTCCGCGTCGAGGAGCATGCAGATTAGGTAGTAGAGGCTATTCTCTATTCCCTCGTTGTTCTTCTGGGCGAGAAGTGCGCTGAGGGATCACTCCAGGGTGGTCACGTAAAGGACCAGCGGCTTTCCAGAAATGATTGGCATCAAAATCATAGGGTGAATCAGATACAGCTTTATTTCCACAAAAGCGATCTGACACCCTTCATCCCATTCGTAGGTGGCTCCCTTCTTCAAGAGCCGGGAAAAGGTCTTACACTTGCTGGCCAGATTCGCGATGAATCGGCGTATATAGGCTAAGTGGCCTTGAAGGCCTCTCAGCTCCCGAATATTACTCAGGGTAGGCATATGACTGATGTCCTTGATCTTTTTTGGGTCGATCTCGATGCATCGATACCTAACAATGATGCCATGAAACTTTCTGGAGGTGACCCTGAAGGCACACTTCAACGGGTTATTCATCAAGTGGCGAGAACGGAGGAAGTCGTACACTTTCTCAAGGTCTTTGAGATGGTCCTGGAGCTGACATGATTTAACCAGCATATCATCCACGTAACACTCCACCAGTGTCCCAAGAATCAGCTTGAATATGAGGTGCATGGCTCTTTGATAGGTGGCACCTGCATTCTTCAGGCCAAAGGGAAAAACCTGGTAGTAGAAAGTACCATGGGGGGCCCTGAAGGCAGTGAACTCTTCATCCTCGGGGGAAATCCGGATCTGGTTGTACCCGAAGTACCCATCCATGATGGAAAGGGCTTAGAACCCGGCCGTGGCATCGATCAACAACTATGTCACGGGGAAGGGTAAAGTCATCCTTCAGACAGTAGCGATTGAGATCGCGGAAGTCGATACAGACCCTGATCTGCACATTCTTCTTCCGGACTGGCATAATGATGGCTAGACACCAGGGGTACTGGACCTCTTTGAAGAAGTTGGCCTTGATGAGCATATCAACTTTGGCCGCAACCATGGCACTGTGAGAGGGGTGCATCTTTCTGGGAGGCTTCATGAACCCGCGATGGTTTGCTGGAAGGCCAAGGCGGTGGAAGGCTACCTGAGGATCTAGTCCCGGCATCTCGTCATAACTCAAGGCGAACACATCACGGTGTCATATGAGGAAGTCCATGTACCGTTGTCGTTCCTCGGGGGGGCATAGCGGCGCTGACCAATGTGGGTCTCAGGTCTGCCTCGCAACCGAGGTTCACCTGCACTAACTCATCGACCATGGCGGGGATGCCCTCCTCGAAGGCAAGAGGAGCATCTTCCATGTCCTCATCTCCACTTGTGGAAGGGTCATCCATGGGGGGAGCCATTTCAGGGCTTCCAGACCCTAATGGGAAGCTGGTGCCAGCTTGGGCGACTGAGGTTGCCCCGTCAGGGGACCCATGCACTATGGAGATCATGGGGACAAAGGCGGTTGATCCAATCCCATCTGGCCTTCGGCCCAAGGGGCCACGCTTTATGACATCAAAGTAGTTGTGGCGCATTGGCTTGAGCCGATCGATTACGGCCCGGTGAAACAGACACGTATGGCATACTGTTGTTGCCATGAGCCCAACATCCCGATATCGTACAGGGGTAGGAGGCTTAGGGATCACCTGAGCCTGGCTTGTGTAAGTGTACGAGGTGATTTCCCGCTGTCGCTTGGACCCGGAAATATGCCTTCCTCTGGTACCCAAAACGACAAAGCATTGTCCCATGCTCCGGGTCATGGCCTCCAACCGATGGCTTGGGAAGACATAACTGTCGTCCAAACCTGCCCAGGGACCACTGGCGACAGTGGCGGGCTCGACTTCACCAGCCAGGATCTGCTTGTCCTTGCTCTTGTAGTAGCCAGCGTATAGATAACGGGCTTCACAAGAGGTAAAAGGAGATGCATCTCCTTGGAGCACTCCCACTCGAACCTTAAGGGAGTATTTGAGGAACTGGTGGTACGAGGAGGGGACCGCTGTGTGAAGGTGGAGCCACGTCCTTCCCATCAATGCGTTGTAGGCAGTGTCATGAGAGACAACCATGAATTCGGTTTTGGCAATCAGGCCGTCGAACAGGGTCTTCAGACGAATATTGCTAAGTGGAGTTTGTTCGGTCCTATCATACCCCAGGATCATGAGGTCAGAGGGAGTTAAATCATCCTCAGACAACCCCAGTTTCTGCAGCGTCCGAGTTGGGATGAGGTTAATCCTGGAACCCGTGTCAACAAGACAGCGACGAACTTCCATGCCATTTAATTGGACGGTGACGTAAAGTGGGAGAATGTTCCCCTGTATGGGAGGGTCTTCATCTTCACCGGAAAACGAGATGACCGCCTGACATTTGACATCCTCATTTGCCTCGGTGTTGAAGGATTATGCCGCCGCCACCTCTGTCTCAAACTGGAGGGGGCTCCTTAGAGCCTCAGCGAGCGCCTTGCGCATTTTCGACAATAGGCGAAGGGCCTAAAGGATAGAAAGACTTGTCGGAATGCTGGCAAGGTGCTTCAGAACATCATAAATTTGAGCCAAATGCGAGCTTCTACTTACGGGAGGCCGCTCTGCGATTGGAGGCATGACGGGCCCTGGCGGCGGGACCGGTGACTGACTGGTACTAGGCATGTCTCGATGTTCACTAGTTGAATCCCGGGAGGTGGCTGCCACATTAGGACCGGAAGGCTGTAGTCGGCCGGTGGTAGGGAAGGGTTGGCTACGACACGGACGAGGTGGTCCCGCCGAATCCAGTAACACAAACGGCGGTGGAGGCGGACCTGTCGACACTGGGTGAGGGGACCGCGTGCGCTGATCTATGTATCGGGCATGCTGCCGGGTCTCAGTAGCGTTCATGGCCTGGCTAGAGGGGAAGATTGTCGTGCCCTGGCGATTCACGTAGCCACGGCTCCACCGACGTTGGTGATGGCTGGGGACATTAGGGAAGTCCACCTAGCGTTCCTCATCATCGGGAGCCAAAAAGGGATTTACCAACTCTACGGTGTTAACCAAAGTGTACCCCGGGCTTTCACTCGAGGATTCATCCGCTACCGGACAGAGTCTCGGAGGGATCCCCATCTCTGGGGGCATAAAATCTCCAAGACTGCGAGAAGATGACGGCACTGGATGGGCGCGTTCTTTCTTCTTGCGTCGCTGCTTTCTCTTCTAGGAAGAGGTAGGCTGGGAGGACGATACCAAAGATTCACTCAAAGATTATGAGGGATGTGGCTGACATAGGCGGGTACAGATGATGCCCTGGGCACAGGAAACCGTTCTTCATGCCATCCAGTCGTTATACATCTGGGAACCCGGTCGGAAACCTGCTGCCACTCATCCTCATTACCGATGCTTCCATCTGATCTCGCGAAGACACCTGCCACCTGTGTCGGGGCTGGGGCCAACCTGACTATGTTGTTGTCAATCCGGTCTTGGAGCCAGTCCTTGAACACATAGCATCACTGGATGGTGTGCCCCAGGATCCGATGATAAGGGCAGTAGTTAGGGTGATCAGTGAGACGTGCCTCTTCTGGCTTTCAGCACTGAGGCAGTCGCACGATCCTCTGCTCCAAGGCCCTACGGAAATAGTCGGGGAACTGGGCCTCGTAAAATGAGTAAGTATGATTACTTCTGTCTGTAAAGGAATCTATTGGAGTCTGACCATGGCTAGGGGTCTTAGGACCATGCCGAGGAGGCGGATCCTAATTATCTCGCCTGGGTGGTGGTGGCGCGTTATGCGGAGGTGCCTGCCGATTTTGAGGCAATCGTTGGTGGGCCGGAGGCTGTGCCCTAGGGGTGGACCCCTATGGGGCTGCTGTGCTGGCCTTACTAGAAGAAACTCCAGTTGTCTGGGAGCCTCTATCTGGGCTACAACAGCAGGCTCAGCTCTGGCGGCACTCCTTGCAGGGATGACAGGAGCCAGCGGGCATGCCTGACTGGCCTATTTCAGGGCTTCTTTGAGGCGTTGAGACTTTTCTGAGAAATCCCAGAACCCTCCAGGGTAATTTTGAGTGATCAGAGAAGGAACATGCTCTGCCTTAACATTACCTACACACATCATCAGTAATTTCTCCTGAGTTAGTGGCATGTCAAGGGAGTACGTGAGCCCCTTCCACCGGGCGACGAAGTCCGCGACCCGCTCATCGGGCCTCTGTTTGAACCTGAATAGGTCTGAAATGTTCGTCTTCTAGGTTGTGGAACTAAACTGGTAGAGGAATTGTCTGGGAAGGTCCTCCCAGCTAGCCACAGATCCAACAGAGAGCTGGCTATACTAGACGAAGGCTGGTCCTTCCAGCGTCTGGACGAAGCAACGGATCATGGCAGCCTCCTGCTGCGCTGGAGTCCCTAGCATAGGCATGCACCTCGAGTTGAAGTGGGACAGGTGTTGTGGCGGGTCTCCTATCCCATTAAAGGGACAGAAGTGGGTTTCCCAAATCTCGGCGGGGCCGGCATATCATCCACCCATGATGGGTATGGCATTCCGTCTAGTGGAATTGCCACCTGCCGAGTTTCCAGGGCCTCCAAGCGGGCGATGAGTACTTCCATAAGATCATCCAGACACGGATTCTTTTCCAGATGGGGATCTCTAACCACAAGCGCATTTTCGGGCCCTCCAATGTGGTAGTCAAGCTCGGCATCTCGTGGGGCGGCTGGCGGAGCGACTCTCGGGGCAGTGGGAAGAAACCGAGCATGGTCACCCAGGTGATTCCACCACTCGGGAGGGTTCGGCGAGATGTATCGGGCCCTCTTTACATGGGCTCCGGCCTCCCCGCCCCTGTCGGCGAACACGACATGGTTGCGGCTCCCCGGGGGAATCTCGACAAGGGGTAAGTGCTCATGCCCCTGCTGTCCTGACCTGGGATTACCGTAGTCAGGCCGCCGCTCTACAATTCGTTCGGCCAAGAGCTCATCAACCATCCTATTTTTCTTAGAATGTTCTTGGCGTAGCGTGTCCTTCTCAGAGTCTTTTTCTGCCTTCTGCACCGAGGCAGATGGGTGGGCGGTCTTGGCAGCCCCGACATGCTCTTTACCCTTGACCATGTTTCGGCTCAGTGTCAATGCCTCAGTGGGCGTGGGGAGACCTAAGAGGCTCCTCTGGTGGCGATTGATCCTCCTAGACGAGTCCAGTGGTGGCTTGTACTTACTGGTTGATTCCCCATCGAGGAGCTCCACACCGTTTCCCTCATCTGAAAGGTTAGCCATGTTGACCTCCACTGCCTTTGGCGACATTCCCTCAGGGCTGCCCGGTGAATCAGGCTGTCGGCGGATCGCACAAAAAAGAAGGCCAGCGTACTGCCCCCATCTGCAGATGTGCGCGTGGGGGGTGGCTTCCTCGATAACCTTGAGGATTACTTGAAAACACTGAACGCATTGTTGTTGGAGGGCCCTACGGTGGCCCGGCGACTCGGGGTGCCGAACCGCAGGGAGCGCTGCCAAGTCGACCTGACAGCACTGCTCACCGATATCCTTAAGACGTGCTTGAATCCTGGGATAAGTTGATAGCTGATGGCGAAGATGGGAGCCAGTCAACTAAAGAGTCTGGAGGAAACATTCAAACGCTCCCAGGGTGAGCGCCTCTGGCATATCAAAATTCGACCCTGCGACCGGCCAAAACATCTCAGGGAAGTGGCCCACTGTGAGGACGGTCCAGAAGCTCCATGACTCTGGTTCTGGGTCCGGACCATACTACCCCTGCTCGTCAACTAAGAATGGACGGGGAGCTGGAAATGGCGCTGAGGATGGTCTTCGGGCTGGTGAGCTGGACGGAGAAGAATGCGGTGAACATGTCGATTGGTCGACGATCCCTGAGTCGTCCTCCAAGGGCTTCAGTGCCCTGGCTGCAACGTCGCGATAGGATGGGCCAGCGAATGGGCCTCCTGTCACAGCGTCGGTGCTCGCCGAGGGTGTGTCATCTTGGGACTCTTCCGTCGGTCCCCAGAAAGGTTCCCCACACTCCCTGAATGAAGTGGAAGGGGCTTTCGGGGAGGCTAGTGATAACTGCGGGTTTGACCACTGGGGGTGCGCCAAGTCCTCGTCCTCCTGGATGTACCTTCGGATGGAGGAGGGAATCATACAGATCTCACATTCGGGGAGTACGAGACTGATGTGACGCATCCCCATTCCCTCCCTCGGCTCAGAAGGTCGAGGGGGAAGGTTCCACCGTCGGGTCGTACACCGCCTTATAGTCTGAGAAATAGACGGGTCTAATTTCCATCCGGACTCCCCTGACATTCCTCCTACGACGATGACGCCCCGACTTCCTGCCCTTGGGTGGCTCCTTAGTGCAAGGATGATTTCTTTCAAGGATTCCCCTGGCTACAATAGTGTTGGGGCAGAGGGGACTGAAGGTCGAGGTGCGGGAAGCACCAGGACAGATGTCAAAAGGACATGGGGAGGACCTCCATGTGAGTGAGTGACTGGATACGCAATGGATCCATACTCGCAGCTAGCGGTAGGGGGAGTGACCTCATACCCAGTGCAGTGGGAGCTAGAAGGAGTCATACCCAGAGCATAGCTATCGCAAAGAATCCCTTGTCTTTCCAGATCAGCGGTACAGAATGATCCTTCATGATGGGTGGAAGTACCGCAGATTGGTCCACGGTGGCCATTGTTTGTTCCCGCGACCAGGAGAGTTGACCCAACCTGCCTGTAGGGCGGTCGGGGCCTCGACCCCAGTCAGGCATGTGACTGCCCCTGCTCAACGTGTGCGGGGATCTGGTAGCAGGCGTCAGTAGTGGCTCGGTCCACAGTGGCTGCTGACGTTGGTGCCCCAGGACGGGTATTCTCCTCTGCTCGCACCTGATGCTGGCATCAGGTCAGATGGGTTGGAGCCGGTGGTGCGGGCAAAAATATTTCCTGGTCCTCGGCTTGGGGAGCCGGGAGATGATGTTAACGCATCCTGGTGGGGGTTCTTGCCGTTAACCCCTGGGATGGGTCTCCGATCGGGCGGACACAGACATCCCCCACCTCATTGGCATAGGGGACGGGTGTGTCAAGGTGCCTCGGGGATAGGATCCCGAATCGGTTGAACGTTGTAGTGGGGAGCGGTGGCTCCCTACGCGGCCCTCAGGGGGCTGCGGCGATAGTGGGGCGCAACTGCCTCTAGATCCAAACAGGCCAGGCCCCTGGTGGCGATGATCACTTTCTCATCGTACCTACGAACCAAGTCGTGGATCACCCTTCGCTGGATGATTTCTGACGGGGATAGGGGGTGTGAGCCCCCGACAGTCGCGGCAATCGGAGCCGGAGAGACTGTAGAAAAGATGGGACCGCACGGGGTAGCCGCGTCGGTACTGCCCATGCACCTGCGCCGATGGGCAGGTGGCGATCGAGCTCTGGATGTAGTGATCTGATTCCTGGAAGCAGGGAGATGAACCCATTAGTACTAACAGGGAATGAAATCAACAACCAATAGCCCATTGTCGTTCTGTCCTCCATGGTCAGCAAGAGGGATCCACGCTGACGAAGTTGCGGAACAGAGTGCACAACATCCTGACTGGCTCGACCACTGCCGGGTTTCACGTCCCGGTGATAGGTACCCGCACCTGGTGACATGTTGATCTTCCAACATCCCGAACGCTACCTATCCCCATATTGAGGTGAAGAGCTTCACGTCGGGTTCACCATTTTCTGTTTCCGATGCTTTTACACCGGGGCGTGCGCGCGTGTCCATCACGCATGGGAGGATGCGCGGCTCGCAGCTCCGCATTCCCGCTTTCTAAAGGCGGGAGGCATCTGTTCCTTATTCAAGGACGTCTGCTCCTTGATCGAAACCGGGATGATGGGATGTCGGTTCTTCCTTCCTTGGATTCCTCGTCGGAGATCGTCACCTAATCCGGGTCTCCCTCATAGATTTAAGACGGGTTTGTGAAGCTCATTCTCGGCGCCATATCTGCATGGACACCAGTTAATTACGTTGCTTCCGGTGAGACGCTCCAAGGGGTCTTGTTGGGGCAGCAACCTTCGGTGAGGAGAAAGGTCACGTTGGGGTGTCGTTGGCATGTCTTGACGCTGGGGATCAGCATGTCTATCTTCTGTCCCTTATCACAGGTCTTCTCAAGGGCGCGGAAGCCCGAGGCATCCCACATCGAACGCGGGGAATGTGTACCATCTAAGGTTTTCCTCATCATACCATGTTTAACACGAGGTATGTCGCGAGATTAATGCCTTGCGGAGACAGATCGGACTGATCAAAACACTGAGAGGGGATCAGATTGAAGGACCCCCTAGGGGGAACACCGATGTTGGGGCCAGCACGTGGGCGGCTTCCTAGATACTATGGAGCGGGGTGGAGTGGCATGATCTCACCGGGATGTGGCGGCCCGGGTAAGGATCAGGATGGATGATGGAGTGAGGCATGGGGCTTATGCTCTGAGACAGCCCAAGAGGGGGAATATAGTTTAACGTCATGCGGGACGAGGGATAGGGGGATTACGCTCTGAGGCGGCCCGTGGCGAATATAGGGGCTTACGCTCTGAGGCGGCCCGTGGTGGATATGGGGCTTACGCTATGAGGCGGCCCATGGTGGTCGGGGAACCGATGTGGAGAGGTCGGAACGACCGAGTGTTGGGCTTGAACCTCGTGGGGGCTTCCTACGTACCATGCGTTAGCACGGATCAAAGTCCACGTAGTTCGCTGGCATGGGGCTTACGCTCTGAGGCGGCCCATAGGAGGATGTCATGGACGATGCGCGCTCTAAGCCCACGTGAGTCATGATCGGTGTGGGAAACAAGAGGCAGCAGGGACCAGACGATCACGTCATGAAGGGTGCGTCTGTGAGAAGCAGAATGGGGCTTAAGCGTTGGGCTGCCCAAATAGGAAACATGGGCATACGAGTGGTTAGCGGCACGAAGAGGAAACATGGGCTTACGCATGGTTAGCGGCCCTGGGTGTCGGGGCTTACTCCAAAGTGGAGTCCCGTGGTGCGAAAAAGCACAGTGGGAAAGGGACTCCACTGGCCTTGGCAGGGGGGAAGTACGGAGATTCATGGGTGCAACCTTCCGCAAGAGAGGATAGGGGATTACGCTCTGAGGCAGCCCTTCCCCCGTGGACAAACGCCACTCCGAAAAGGAGGATCTCATTCCATGTTGGGAAGAATCCATTCCCGTGGAGACGAGAGGCATAAAAAAATGTCCGAGCAGGGGGGACCCTGCGTGCGAAGCACAGGGTTGAACTACAGTTTAACGTCATGTGTTAAGGACGAGGTGCTTAGCAGTTTAACGTCCTGCAGCATGGACGAGGTGGGTTCGCTCCACACCCCTAGGTATTACATGCCCAATGCCCTCTACCCCTTGTGGGAGGGAAGGCATCGGCAAGGCCGTAATAAAGGGGGGTCGTAGGGCGAACCACTGGGGGGTCCACGTTAGCGTGGCTATGCGAAGAAGCAATAGCCGTTAGCATGCCTATGCAAAGAAGCATAAGGCAAAGAAAGGCAACAGGAAACACCTCCCAAGGGACCTTGAGGTTACTTCTTACGAGCCTAGAATACCGTACGGGAAAACAACGCATGGCGTGCATGCCCAGAAGGGAAGACATCACGTGCTGGCGTGGAAAGGTAGCCAAGGGGTGTCAAGATAAAGGGGTCCTAGGTGTTGCGCGCAAAAGGAAAGCTTGCGCGCAAAACACCAGGATGGAGCGCAATAGGGCAAGAGTATTGTGCGGATAGGGGATTGGGCACAAGGTATTGCACACGTAGAAGGGGATTTCTCGCAAGGGACAACGATCGCGCACAAGAAAATTACTGGGAGGAGGAGGAAAATTCACTGAAGCCGGTGGAGTTGCGCGCAATGGCAAACCCCGGGGCAAGGTTGCGCGAAAAGGGGGATTACCTTGAAGTCATATTGCGCACGGGGGGAGTCGAATTGTACGCCCAAGAGCTGATCCGAATTACTCAACCCCCAAACCGTCTGGGGTCACCTTCTATTTATAGTCCCCAGCTGGCATAGAATCCAGTCGGCGCGCGGATGTTTCTGCGACGTGAACCGTCGGCGTGCAAAGCCTCACCGCGTGGAACCGGGGCGCACAAAATTGCGCACACAAGCGGCTCGATTACACGAATCTCGGACATGCTCCGTGCGCACATCTTTATTTCGTGCAAGCCCTCCTTTATTTTGCACACCACTTCCCGGGCCTCCGGACCGGGCCTCGGATTCTGAATATGACTTCGTTTTTCCATTTCGAAACTTCCTCTGGGAGTTGCGGACTTTTTTCGGCGTCTACAATGCCTTAGATCATCTACTACCACACACAGTTTCTATTTTATCTCTCAATGTTTATTATATATAGTGTTCTAACCATGAATCCTAACTGTTCTCAGCATAAAATGATCAAAAACCATCCTTATCATCATCGTGCCCTATGGTTCCTTATAAAAAGTTGACACTAACTATTCACTCTATCTCAAAAACTCTGAAACACATGAAACTCAACCCAAAGCTCCCCAGTCTCAACTGAACACTCAAGATATCTTCTATGCATCATTACTCATCTAAATACAACACATTTATTCACTCCGTATCTTCGAATAACATTTTGTGCTATGATTAAAAACTATCCATCTAGTACGTGAAAATTCAAATTACGTCTATAATTTCAAACTCATACATACATGGGATATCACAAGCTCTCCACCAGAATATTTCTCATTTATAATATGTCACAGAGTTTAACATTTCATACCACCAGACCTACATCGTCCCTTAGATAATTCTAGTATCCCTGTTTTTCACATTTTTACCTAAAACACATCCCCGACACAACCTCCCACCTATGGCACTCAATTGACCAAAACCTATGAAAACACCCATTATCAAAACTGAAACACAGAGACGGAACTGACCAGATCCTATCCAACCACAACACCAATTATGTCATCTACTAATCACCCATTATGGATTTGTTTATCCCCATTATAAGCTTCATATTACCAATATCAATATCTGATACTTGGAAGCTCTACCATCAAAAATTCCAAAGCAATCCTCCAACCCACACTCCTAAAATGTTTCTACGATAGTTCCCAGCATACCACATCCAAAAACCCATAATGAAATCAATCATATTTTGTACCCATAAAAATCATTGATAAATAACTTGAATGGACATATAATCATCATATATGAATGATCTATGAAAAAATTTACGTTTCCAACAAATAATAGTCAATTTTTAAGAACATTAATCATTTATAAAACGGAACATTAGATGTTGTTTGAATCATTCCACACCCATAAATACACAAAACCATGTTAGTATTTTATTAAGGAATCATTCTTGTCAAACACGACTCCCACTTTAATCATGTTGGCATCATACCTGATCGTAATTCCTTCGCACATAAGGTCTTTCCACAACCACACAAACATTCACACTAGAGTCTATACCATTATCCCAATGAGAATCACTATAAGAGTCTACATTGACTCCAAACCATATTAATGCCTACTACACAACCAACAAACATCTGTGATAAATATATCTGGTCACTATTCATAACCACTTCATGCCTGAAACCAATGATCAGCTTGACCATCTATCTCAACCAATTTCATATTTCCATTCCTACTAGAATTTAAGAACATTTCTTATAATTTTATCACTAGCAACACTGTTTGACCCCTAAAAATCCTATTCTAGTCCAACATAACATTTACCCATGTATAATAATGTTCATACCACTCTTATTAACTTATAATTCCCCAAAACATGAGGGACGTTATCACCAACACAATGAATTATTCACAATTTACATTTTCCACACCCCAATCATTATTAAATTATATATTTTGGATGTGGGAATCCATCTCTCACCATATAAAAAAACATAAAATAAAATTTCTCAAATCATCTAATAAAGGAAACCTTGTCATTTTCAGACATCAGATCCACAGTAAGTACCCTACATCATAGATGGATGACGGTACACTTCCCACAAAGTAATTTGACTTTAAAAGATTTGTAATCTTAAACTCTATGTATTCCCTTCCTTATACAATAAAAATATTAGATATAATTGGATATTATTGATTCCCACTTAACGTATTAAATATAATGATAATATGTTGGTTATAACCATCCCTAATATAAGTGAATTTTAGGATTTCTTCAAAAAAAATCCACCAGAAATCATCCATTTCTAATGTCACCTATTTCTAAAGGGAAATTTGAATCCCATTCAAATTTCATGGAACTCACATATTATGATCATCTCATCGCACCTTTGTGTTCTCATCCCACATATGGATGATATTTTAATTTAAACATCATGGTTCATGTTTCAATAATTCCCCATCCACATCCTAATGATGTAGTGTGTCACTATGAACTCATTCCTCTAAAATCTCATTAAAATTTAATAACTAAAAACTATTTTTTATCCCATTAAAATGTAATTTTTACACATATAGAAAGTTTCTTCTACTGAAAAATCATATCATAAGCCCCATTCACTTTCCATTCCTACCTTCCATTACCATCTTTACAAACGAATTGAACCCATGGTGGCATTAAAAATAAATGCAAAATTATCAATCCATGAAAAATTACATGACCCATAAAGTTTAAATAATCTTTCAAAAGTTCCACTATGTTTACATATTTTCTCACTGTGTTCCTTAAGCTGAATACAAAGCTAACCAAGACAAGAATCTAACTGGTCATATGCTTAGAAACTACATATGATGCCAAATAATCTACACTATAACTGCATTGAATCTCAAGGATACCAGACATCTCCATATGACCCATACAAATTCATTATTAATGGATATCCCTATCCATAAGTAGAAACTATAATATCCTCTATGAATTCATTAAATATACCCCCACCTATATGATCACTTTCATGGTAAACTCTCACACATGAAACTGGGTAGCCTTGAGCAACTGTTATACTCTTAATCTAGCTCATGATCATTAGGAACATCTTTCTCGCAAAGATATTACCTAATATTAGAAACCAAATAAATTTTCCCCTCTAAAAACCAACCAAAAGGGTGAATCACTTCGATACTATTTTTCCTTCTAAAAAAGGAATCCCAAATGAATAAAACCTATTAATTGTATCACTTTTTATGGACCACTATCATATGTCCATAACATCAACTTGTTCCTCACACAACCAAAAGGATACATGATCCAGCCAACCCCACTCAATGGTCTCTATATAAAGTTACCGAATAATAAATCAATAATACAGAGTCACATCAAAGAAGGTCCCTAGGCTCTCTCACATGTCCACATTATTCATGTCTCATGAAAAGTCAACATGTCCAACAACCATGGTCTAGGACATCTCGAAAAGTCAATAGAATACAGGATGATAAGAAGGACCCCATTTTTCATTACAAAACATCAACATATAAAAAAACCCATACATATGCTACAATATAAAAATTCATCATATTCAGAACTAACCTGCCACTACTAGGGTACCCATCCTCTCCAAGAATCTATGACTATGATCACTCCCTGTGTGACCATTCCAAAAATAAAACCTCAAACATAAACTTCCCACTATGGGTCCATTAATTATATAAACATACTATGCTGACCCAACAGTGTCACTACAACAACCATTCCTGAGGACTGCGTTAGAATCCTCTTCTATGAGAATTACAGAGTATGTCCACATAACATTCCATCAAAAATATATCCATAAGCATGTCATCCCAATTGTGTATAATTCTACCATGTTCGTTTAAGGTAATGCACTACCTAAGAAATTATTGACATTTTAAACAATTAAGCCTCAATTTTCCTTGAAATCATACAGTAGTAGGTATATTAAATGTGGATCCTATGTTCCTAACATGATTCCTGAAAATAATATTCCATCTATATATCAAGATAAAAATAAAAAACAACATCTAATTCCCAATTGGCTCAAACCCATAAATATACCGTCAACCATGAAATAAATACAACATGTGTGTCGCTTGAAGGGAAAATCAAATTGAACTATAGCATCACAAATCAAAATTGTAATCTCATCCATAGTAACCCAGAATTCCTACTAGATGTATTTTTCATGACACACTATTATAGTATATGTCACAAGCTTTGAATCAATGCTATATCTCTAGTCTACAAGACCCTAAAGAGTAAAAGAAGATAAATTTTTGTCCACTAATTACACCTTGTAAGGTCTAAACCCCATAATCAAAAAATAGATTCCCAGGTTATGTTTTCCACATGACTTCAGATGTTCCCCCTCATACACCATATCCCATGAAATAACAATGGGGACTAAGGTGGTACTGTAAAGAGACTATACCGACATATCATTATGCAAAATGAAAACATCAATAACAAATCACCATATACATCAGAGTGAACATACCAAATAAGTAGTCATAAATATCACAAAACAATAGGAACAAAATTGGATTAATATAACATGGTTGTACCACTAAAAAAATCAATAAATTCCCAATCATAAATTATGCATATACTACATCAATAACCTTATAGATAGATCACATATATAGAAAAACAATTGAAAAACATGTACATTATTCCCTATGAAAACCCTAATCCAAACCCCATAAATCAGATAATATAATCTAATCCATCCTCACTAATAATGAATAACTAAACCCAAGACTCAAATCAACATGTTCTTGTAATAATTATATATTACCTTACTGAGTACCCATGTGTAGTGATGGCCCAATAAGGGTGTGAGTGAATCATAGTAGTACACAAATCAGAAAATTATTTTTTTATAATGAACAGTAGAAATAAAAATAATTAAGGAAAGGAAAATTAACTAAACTCATGGAAATTAACATTCAATATATAAATCTATTGGGCTTATAGTTCTAAGGAGACACCCAATACAACCAGTCATATATCGACCTGAACCGATCATCTAAAACAAAAAATAGGTTAATACATAAATTTAATAATTCAGATATATTTTCATTTTTCATTTCACACTCTAAGGCATCAAACATAAATATATTACATTTCTAGAATGTTAGTCTATCACCTAAACAATATTAACTTCATCGGTATCGGTCCAAATCATTATTTCAGCTGACTAACCCTTGAGAATGGAAGGTCATGTACAAATTTCTCAACCTCATATTTAGAGCATTATTTTCAAAATCTAGAACCATAAACATGGAATTTAATGCCCAAATATCTCATCCTATGATGTGGAGTTCCATTTAAAACATATTGAACCATACATGTGGAACTCCATGTCTGGAATTCTAAACCTCGGATGTGGAGAATCATTCCTAACATATTTATACATCAAATTATATATCGACAAAAATGGTCACACCATTATCTTAAATAAATAAAAAAACCACAAAATACCTTTATTAGTTATTTCATTTATTATGGTCCGGGATATACATTAATACCACACATTTCTCGGATCATTTATTCCTATTTTACACATAAAACCAACTTTCAAATATTATAAAAAAATTGTAGAATCTCTCAAATCCATTAAACAGGGTTAAAATACACCCTCAAATCAGGATTCTTCATCTTTAACATTCAAAAAATAAAAATACTTTAGTTACACCAAAATATTACAAAGTATTTTACAATTTAATTTTCTAATAGGTGAAACCCAATTCCAAATTCAAATTAATATTTAGGTTCACCCAAAACCATTTTTTCATAGTTACCTGGAGGTCAACACCTTATTTTAAAAAAATTACCATTTAAAACATATTTTCCACCATTTTCACCAAAAACTATATCAATACCTAGTTATAATAGTTTAAACAATTTCTACGGACTCATAGGTCTTTCATTATAGATTTTCACATAACAAAATGTTAATTATTTTCCAAACATATTATAAAACGTAAACTTCCATGCTCTACAATGTAATAGATGGCCATTTATCCAGGACAAATAATATTCCTCGCACGGTTATGCCTGTATACCACTTACATTACCCTTTACGACCATAATTTACATTTACATTGAAATGGAACACCCCTTGGTTAGCCATAGATTCAATCTTATAAACACAAATGATTCTAACAAGATATGTGAGGGGACTAATGAAAATTACAAATCCCACACCATTAAATTAAACCCTGGAATAAGTCACACCATAAATATCCTTTATGGAATATACCATATAAAAAATTAAATAAATTAACAAGAATATGGGTAAATATCTTATATCACCTACACCATAAAAACCATTCTATTACATTGCCAAAACATTATGGATGTTACAAGACCCAACCAAGCTACATAAAAACTCCCCAAAATAATTATTTGATCGTTTTAACCACTAAAATTATTATCTAATAACAATAAATGGTAATTTTAATAATTAAAATAATAAATTTAATAATAAAAAATAGGCTTAATTTCAAAAAATTCCCAATGTTGTTAACCCATTATCAAAACTCTATGAAACCACCATGGGGTGGTCCAAAACGAATTCCTGAAAACATTCCTAGGAAAAACCCTAAGAGATTATACCATTATAAAAATTAATTAAATTAATTCATTAGGTTAAATCAAATAAAAATCACAATGAATGAATGTCTTAATGAAACACTATGAAAAAATATATGGAAGTCATCTCGTGATCTTATCTATGTATCCCAAACAAATTAGCTATGTTAAATAGAAAATTCAACCATGATCTTACAATTTTTTACAATTTATTATTATTTAGTTTTTTATATAATTTTCCCAATTTTTTAAATACTGGAAAATAATTTATGACTAATTTTAATTAATAAAATGATGATAGAACCAAAGATACCAAAATAAATTCGATTAAAAAAATCAAATGATAATCATATGGCCAACAAATATCTATTTATAATTCCACAAATTTCCTGGGATAATTAATTTCAAATTATCATTTTGAAATAATAAATATTTATCAAAATATAAATATTGAGTGATATTAATAGAAGATGATAACGTAAAATTATCATACAATAATTTATTAGAACCATTACAAGATAACTAAAATTTGTAATTTATGGGAATGATCAGAGGATAATTAATCATCAATGTATATTTTTGTAAATTATCAAAATATAAAATCAAATAATTATAAATAATAATTATTATAATTATAATAGAAGAATTTATTCTATTTATAATAATATTATTATAATAAGAGTGTTATTACACAAAATTTTCGTGGAATTATATATAAAATTATCAAGATATAATGATTGTGAGTTTTATCAAAGATAAAAAAATCTATAAATGTGAAAAGATAATTATGAAAATTTTATTGAAAATGCATACATTGACAAGAAAAAATAATTTTAAATTTTTACTAGAGAGATAAAATATCATCACATGTGACATTTTAAAATATAATCTAAAAATTATCTATTATATAGAATGTTTTATAGCATTAGATATTTAATTTTTTTGGGGTTAAAATAAATGGTTTCGGTAATAGGATCCCTTGAGGATCCCCAATATTTGATGTGTTGACATTTATGAAAAATAAGGACATGAATAAGTGTAGTATCAGTTTGTGACATGCTTCAGACCATGTAGAACAAGTTATGATGATGAAACACGTTGTGTACCGCAAGTACATGTCATGTAACTCATGCACACAATGAGACCAGAGTCACACCAGAGACTAACATTTCCATCGATTCAACGTGGTGAAGGGAAATTTTGATCTGAAGTACATGACATGTATGGTGGTTACTTATTGTGACGACGGTGAGGCTAAAATTTAAATGTGATGTGGGCCGTAGGTTTAGAAAAAACATATATAAATACTTTCATGGCTACCCTTTCAACATACTCTGGACCTATAGGAGAATGTGCGACCACTAATAGGATTTCATAGATAGTTTTTTATTTCTGTTTTGTTTTTCTTTCCTCTCTTTGAATTAATCAATTAAAGTCATTCTATTTTTATTCCAATATCACTTTTCATTCCATTTGCATCTCATTCACTCTCTTATATTCACTTTGTTATAGAATACGGTTCATTCATCATTGGTGATCACCCAATGATGATTGGCCAAATCTATAGGAGAGAGCATAATCAGTTGAAATGGGTGCATATCAATATTTTTTCATTATTCACTTGTATAGTAATTGTATTCAAATTGTATCATGTTGCGACTCATTATTATAAT
Source organism: Viscum album (assembly GCA_963277665.1). Classification (NCBI taxonomy): domain Eukaryota; kingdom Viridiplantae; phylum Streptophyta; class Magnoliopsida; order Santalales; family Viscaceae; genus Viscum; species Viscum album. Next base: position 706,812,789 of record OY728155.1, read on the forward strand.
ATCTGTTATTTAATCATGGACCAATTGTGTTTTTTAATAGTTATAACCAACATTATTAAGATAATAAGTTCATGAACAATGAATTTTATTATTATTTTATAATTTCAATATGAAATAAATTCACATTAGTTATTTTGATTCATCAGACCAGGATTAATTAGGATTAAAAGGTAGTTTGATAGGGAATGAACATTTCATCTATCGATGAAACTATTTGGTTGTGCAGCCATTGAGTATTACTATTTCTCAAGTGTTGTAATGATTTATCTTTAGAAAAACTACCCATGGAAACATATTCCCCTCTCTTTTGTTTCTCTGTTTTAATTATCTTATTTTAATTTTATAATTAATATGACAAACTCAGTCAAAAATTGGAGTGACCTAACATTTAATTAAAATTTGTCATCGTTTTGTTCCCCGCTCTCTATGGGTTTGACCTAGCACATCTTCAATACTACACCTTTTTAGTTAGTATGTATCAGTAAATTACAAATTTATAATTTGGATCACTCCTTGAAGAATTAACGACACCTTTCGAGTTCATAGAATTTTGGTATCTTGTTCAAGGAGTAGCAGAGAGTTGCCGATAACTCAAGACCGATTTCTTAGGTGAAAGAATATTCTTTTCCCATTTTTGTTTTTTTTTATTTTATTTTAGTTAATTAATTTTGTAATACTTCTTTATCCTATATTATGTTTTTGGTTGTGTTTCTTTGTGTGAAGGATTAATTTATAGGCGATAAAAAATTATGCCTCTACACAATCATAATTTATTGAATATCCAGAGTATTCGACCGTATAGGAACCACTGATTTTAGAAGGATCAACATAGAAAAAAAACATTCCGAATGAATCATATTCTCAAGAGTATAACGAATTCCAACCACCACAGTGGAACAATACCTAATATCAGCTCAACAAAGGTGCTCCTAACTATCAAGAATACAATGTCATTTTCATGGCTCATATGTACCCTCATTTCAACTCCTACATTCAACAAACTCAGGATAATCATCCTAATGAAAGACTACCTAGATTTCTCCCCCACATTTTTGATGTTATGGATAAGTGTTTGGGAAATAATGAGGCTGAACTCAGGAAGAAAGGGGAATTTAATACTCCCCCTATCCAAATCATTCCTAATATTAATTAACCACTACCAATGGTTTCTAATTAAAATATAGTTTCCTTTATATATGATTCATGTCAAGAGGTTTAGAAAATCCATGCCACTAATAAAGAACAACCTCATTAACTATACATTCAAGAAGAACATTCCTTCCAACAACCTTAAGAGAAGAATTTAGATGACAAAATAGACACATTTCTCACTCAGTTCATTCCAGTTTTGGATTGGCGGATGGATGATCCTGAAGCTGAAATCAATGAACATTGATATTTTATTACTAACCATTCTCATTTTATTTCAATTTTAAATTCCCTAGTATAAAACATACCATTAAAATCTAATGCAGGGGTTTATTTTCCTGAAGATGAAGAAGATCATAAGATAGAGGAAATCTATTCTCTAGAAATGAAAAAGGAAGAAAATTAAATGTTAGAGAATAAATAATATTACCTAGAGTATGTTGGAATCATTCAAAAAGATGACCCTCTAAATTTGTAAGATGTTTTAGAACCAAAGGAATCACTTCTATATATATAAAAATACCGAGAAGAGTGAAGATAATTCTGTTTTCAACTGCATGATGAAGTGGTAGGAAAGTGGTGGAAATTTTTTATTTTATGGTTGAAGAAGATGGGGGAGGGGAGGTCAATAAAATAAAATCTATAGAATTATATGATGAAGAAGTGGTAATAAAGGATGATAAGGATATCAAGGTGGTAAAATCTAGTGATTTTTTTATGTAATAAGAAAAATGAATGGAATAGGGAAATTAGAAAACAACCATTGACCTCATGGGTATTCTTGACACAGAAGATAAATGTGAATCCCTCCAAAAATTTCAATATGAATAGGAGAACAATGAGGCTCTGACTAAAGAATCCATTCAAAAATGTGATCCATAGGAAGAAATTGAAGAAGCAGTGGTGGAGAAGGAAACATTAAAATTTGGTTAGATTTCAATTTACTATTACTTTCATTATATTTGTCCTCAAATTATAGCCTACCACTAGTCATGATGAACCAATGGAAAATGACGCAAAAAAAATAACCTATATGAAAAAAATGCCAGATATGGGTAAATACAAGATGGTTAGTTTTGTACCATATTCTAATCAGCTAACAAAGCTTAAGGGTCAAGCTGAACGACCATAAAAAATATCTTTTACTGGGAGGAAACACATAATTTAAAAGTTTCATTATAGGACATGAATTTATTTTAATATTTATAATAAATATTTATATAGTCGGACTCGTTGCCTATTTAATATAATTATCAATGGCATGGACATTCTCTATTTATTTTTATAGTTTAGGTATTGACTAGGAATTCGAATGATGAAACTAAATAGATATAAATTGGAACATTACACATCATGTAATCATAATAGACATCATTAACCTGGATAGACAGAACTCAATAGGATCATTTAAAAACATCAATAGAAGTAGAGAACTGTTTCTAATTGTTTATATATTTTTACCCTTAGTTTTTTTAGTAAAATATTTGAAAAATAATATTTAATTTAATTGTTGTAGGAACTGAATTGAATCTGATTCACCCCCAAACATGTTTGATTTTTTTATTTTACTCACTGATCTAGGATACATCATCATAAAGGATAAATATATTGACATTTTATAAAATTTGAAATATTATTCCCATAAATGAGAAAAATATAATTGGAAATTTTAAAAGTCACATGCCTACATTAATTTGGAATTTCATTAAAATGATTGAGGATATGATTGTTCTCATGAAGTTGATTCCAAGAAGCATGCATTGAATAAAATTATTATTAATTTTCAGGACATGACCTGATTGACTCATATTCTATTCTCATTCCCGAAAGGATTCTTGAACAAATACTTCTTATTTTTCTATGTATATTTCTTGAGTTAATCTTGGGTGATTTAAAGTGACTAGAACTTTTATTTTTATCTTTTAAAAGATATGCCATTACAATTTCACTTTTAAAATGTTTGAGGAATTTTTTTATTATCCCTTTTATCTTGATATCCACCTATACATTGGTCATCGTTTTTTCCCATAGAATCAATGGATTTCTTTATTCGGATTAATCCACATTAAAATCCCTTATCCCCTTTCCTACTTATCTATTTGTTTTTTTCATGATATCCAATTAACTGACAGTGGGGGAGGTGTCTTTTATGGTGGATATGGGATGCAATATCTTGAGGGGAGACTATAGGGTGACATTATGGGATTGTGGCGATGTTTTATATTTACATTAAATTTATTCCATTTTATATCGCTCTTGTTGTAAAGAAAATCAAAAAAATGTGTTGTGAATTGGAAGAATTAGAAATCACCATTTTTTGGAAGGATGATTTTTATCATATATGGTTAGGTGGAGGATTTGAGATTTATTCCTTTAATGACTTTCAAAAAAGTGAAAAAATGGAGAAAAGTGTATAGAAACAATAGATTATTATTTTTTATTATGTTTAATTTGACTGTGAACCTTTACTGTATGCTTTTGGGGGTGTGCAAGATGACATTACATTTTTGTGAGGATCATTTATTCGAGCATATATTTTTAATATCATGAAATCTACATTAGATTTTAGCCTCCTCCATGTACCTAATATTATTTTCAATAATTTACCTTCCTACCATCTGCCATAGAGTCATATAATCCTTATTTCAAAGCCCTCGGGATTAATGGTGATATTTTTCTTTATGGTGTAGAGAAAGTAGATTAAATTAAAACATATGTTAAGGAACATGTACTTGAGGTATGAACATAACTATATTGAATTGTTAACTTGAGTGATGAGAGGAAAAATTAATGGTGTGGTAAATGATAAATGGAATTTGTTTTGATGAAAGGTTGAAAATTGGGTGTGAAAAGGTAGAAATGTCCTGAATTGAACATTTTAAATGAAGCTTGATTTTGGGGATTCTTTATTGTGTTGGCTTTGTTATTCAAAAATATCCAGTTATAACATGACTTAATGAGCATCATAAATTGAAAATTACCTTGTCGATGTTTGGACCCTTGGTATTTTGATGATGGGGTTTTTCATGAGGATGAGAAAAGAGTTGAGTGTGGGGGTATTTGATATCTATATTTTGGATACATATTTTTATGGGTTTTTACATATGAATTCATTTAATATTAATTCCTTTAATATAATATATACAACAGATATTAATTGTTTTCATATTCTTATACAGAAATAAAATTTGGATAAATAGTAATGAAAAAATGGAAAATAAGGAACAAATGGAATCTTCATGCCGCTTCGCTTCACTTGCGGTACAACAACAAATTTTGAAGACGAAGGAAGATGGAAATTCTGTAGCAGAACCGGTACACATCATGTACGGAGAGTACATGATGCGTTGTATCAGTTTTTGAAATGCTAAAGATCACGTAGAACGAGTCATAATGATAAAACATGCTATGAAATTCAATTACATGTCATGTAACTCTAGTAGTTGACGTGAAGAGAGACAAACTAGTGTACAATGTTTCCACAGATTCAACATGGTGAAGGGAAATTCAAATCTATAGTACACGACATGTATGATAGGTACATGTCGTGATTACGGCGACGTTGAAATTTAAATGTGACGTGGGCTGTGTGTTTTTGAAGAAACACATATAAATACTATTCCTAGCCACCCACCCAACATACTCTAGACCTAAAGAAGAAAGTGTAACCACTGAGAGGCTTCCGTAGAAAGGTTTTTATGAAAATTTATTTTTCTATACTATCTTTGATGTAATTTATTGAATTTATTCTATTTTAATACCAATATCTCTTTTAATTACTTTTTCACCTCATTCTCTCTCTTATATTCTCTTACCTATGGAATACAGTTCATTCATTGTTGGTGATCACCCAATGATGATTGGCTAAATCCACGGGGGAGAGAGGAATCAGTCTAAAAGGGTTCATATCAATCTATTTTATTTCATCTTATCTAGCACAATATTTCTATTCAAATGGTATATTGTTGTGACCCATTATTATAATATCTTGTATAGAATAATGGACCATGTGTGTTTAGTAACAGATGAAATCCAACATGGTTATGAATATAAATTCATGACCAATGAATGTGATTTTTCTTCTGCAATTAAAATCTGAACTAAATTCACTTCAGATATTTTGATTCGTCTAACTATGATGAATTTTCATTCAAAAGTAGTTTGATAGGGAAGGAACATTTCTTCTATCGATGAAACTATTTTATTTTATAGACATTGATTATTATTTTTATTTAAGGGTATTCATGATTTATCTTTAGAAAAACTTCCCATCAAAATTGATTCCCCTCAATTCTATTCGTCTAATTGAATTCTCTTATTTTAAATTCATATTTAGTTTAATAAAATCAATCATAAATTGGAGCGACCTAACCGTTAGTTAAGAGTTTTCATCATTTCTTCCCCTGTATTTTTGTGTTTGGCCCCACACTTCTACTATACTACTCCTTTTTAGTTAGTATGATTTAGGACAATATGAATTTCTAATTTGACCCACAGCTGGATGAATTAAAGATGCCTTTCTAGCGCGTCAATTGCATGAATGAAATATTTTACATGTAATAACTCCTCCTTTTAGTCCTTACTATCATATATTTCCTCACATACACACTCGATGTATGTCATGGGTTACATAAACTATAATTCACTATTTTATATAAAAAAGAAATAAAGTATCACATGTGATAAAATTTTCACTCTCCTATATAATTATAAAATAATTGTTTTAGGATAACACATGTGCTCATAATATTCTACTCATGAATTATTATAGTACCACATTTTATAATTTCTATCCCTAAATTATTTCTATAATTCATATGGTACCCCTTATAATTATTCTTCAAAAATACCAAAAATATCCATAATGATTGCATAATTATCCTCTGATAATTTGATATATTTATCATCTGATAATTCCATTATAATTATTGATGGATAATTTGTATAATTATATCCTAATAATTATCCTTAAAAACTAAAAAATTCATCATTATTTTATGATAATAAAATTTTAATCATTATCCATTGAAAATTTGATGCATTTATCCAGTAATAATTCTTGAATAATTATCCCATGATAATTATCCCATGGTAATTTTGCAGAAATTATCATTTGATAATTCGATATTTTAACTTTTGGTAACTTCGACACAATCATAACCTGATTATTAAATTTAGTTATCTTTGATAATTTAATGCAATTACTATTTGATAATTTGATTAAATTATACCATGATATTTATTCAATGTTAATTTTTAATAAATTATCCATCAATAATTGAATATTTTATCTTATCATAATCATGTGGATTTTCTTTTGTAATGACTTGGATTTTATACTTTAATATTAATATATAATTTCTTTTATTTTATTCTCATAATATAAGAGTAAGAGAATAATTAAAAAACAAACACAAAAACTCACCTTACAGCATTTCATGCATAGCAGGAATGAAAAATGGTTCACCTCATATATCAATAAGAAAAGGAGATGAGGGGGTCTTACAAACCATGATCAAGTATACCAAACGTTGTTTGAACTCGACCAAATCTACCATGGCTAATGTTCGATCCGCTAATAATGAATCTACTCCTTGTATAGGGATATTTAATATGAAAAAATAAGGAATTCCATTTTATTATTGTTTAATCGCAAATAAGGTATTTTATGATACCTCATTAATGCATTGGTTATTGAAGCGGTATAAAAAAAGTGAAAATCAATTGTTTTCAAACCTCCCATGCATCAAAAAAACGGGACTGGCATCAAATGTTTTAATATGTATAGTTTATCTAGTATTTATATTTAAATTAATAATAATATAATATTATTATTATTAAATAACATTACATAGTCGAGTGATCTGACCAAATGTCCGATGCACATAAAATTTATGTCATATCAAGGATAAATCCCTCATCCCAAACCAAATGATGATCTAGGATTTCTTATATGATACATAATTTTAGAGATATTAAATTATATTTGTAAAAATATTATAATAAAAATATTAAATATGTTATCATCATGTGTGATCAATCCAAACACCCGACGTACACAAATGTTATATCGTGCGTAGGTTGTCCCCCTAAATACATCTCCATGGAGACCTCATACCTCCATGGTGTGCACTATTCTCACATAAATATCATCATAATTAAGTTCACTCCCCAATATAGTATAAATATGTCATGATGGTCCACCTATCTCAAATACTAATAACAACCACCATGGAATGGTAAAACCCATATAGGTAAGCACAACAGAAAAAATAAAATAATATATATCATTATGAGTATATAGAATCAAACATAACATCAGGAAATAATAATAATACATGGAAAATATACACAAATATCACTTTTGGAATAACAAAAAGTCTTAGGGAATACAAAAAATACCCCATGTGATTATCATCAATCACGATATTAAATAACAAAACACATAAATAAACTATAGATACATGTGTAAACAATATTATAAGAGGTAAAAAACTTCCAACCTCAAAATTCATTGATGACAAAGGCAAGGTTATGCCACCCTATGTGGTATGATAGATGGAGTGTAAACCTCAGAAGTCAAGAAACCATCATCAATACATTGTTATCATAAATTTTTACAGGGAAAAGCATGACGTTTCTCAAACATCCTTAAAACCAAAACCAATTATTTTATTTAAAAAAGTAATAACACAACACATGTTATGATACATTATCTCTCATGGATTATAATCAAATTTTCATCTAAAATATCATAAGGGGTTATAATTTTTCTCTCCTATATATTTTAAAAATTATCAGTATAGGTCAATGAAAGAGTAAACAATTATCCTTTTAAAAGTATCTTTTGATATTTATAGATAATTATCACTAATAAAAAATCGATATTATTATCTTTGGGTAATTTTATGAATTATACCCAAATAATTTGGTGCAATTATACTCTTTTTTACATAAAATTTGGATAATCCATTAAAATTATTTTTTCATAATTCTTATAATAGTTTTTTTATAATTTCACGCAATTAGCATTGGATAATTTATGCAATTATCCATTGATAAGAAATTCTCTTTTGATCATTTCCAAAAATTACCCATCGATAATTATATTATATTAATTTCATTTAAATTATATTTTTATACTAGTATATTATTATCTTCAAATAATACCATGAAATATTTAACTTTATACAACTCATTATAATTATCATTAGAGAAATTCTAATAAATTATCCATGACAATTTTTGGAATTATTCCTTCTAATTTTTTGGCCTTATCATTGTCTTTGGATAATTTTTAATAGAATTTATTTTGATAAAAAAATTTCTATCAATATTTTTTATATATAATTTACCATCATTTGTTTCCATAATTTTAAATAAATTGGAAATGGGAATAAAATAAATTAATAATTATAAATACAACACAAACTGGAAAAATTTCCTCAACTTTAGTGCCTACAGGGATGAGGAACATAATATTCGATGTGTTTGTAACTATATGAGGGGACTACGTAAAAATAATTGATCATACCCATATATATTTATGGGATGCCCATACATAATGGGATTTTCCAAGAACCCGGAAAATTGGGTTTGGCTTTAATAAGACAGCAAATCATGTACCGGTCTCTATTCTAAAACTGAATAAATAAATGCCCCAATCTAGCCCTCGATACATCATAAAATTTGTAACATAATGTTTATTATCACCCCATTAATGATTTTCCAATTTAATTTAGTCAATCCCTAATTCAAAAATAGTTTATTATATGTCCCTATGGTAGAAATTGAGGTGGAATCGGTTTTGTGAAAGAGAAGAATAGTAAAAATGGTTTTTTGATAATAAAATTAATATTAAAAATATTATTTTGCTTAATCTAATTAGTGGCCTGAGAAAATGACTAAAGTGCATAAAAATTATTTCATGCCTAGGGTAAACCCTGCATCTTGGATCTAAATGTGGTTTATGATTTCTGATACAATGAGCTGTTTGGGATATATTATATTTATTTGGAAAATCATATAATAAAAAAGTTTAAAAATTTGTCCTTACGTGTGATCTTACCAAACACCTGACAAGAACATATGTGATGTAATTACTAGGGTAAAACCATTGTCGTATACATAATTTTGGTCTCATATTTTTCATATGATGAAGCATTTTAGTTATATAGAATTATTTTTCAGAAATATCACATGTAAATAATATAATAAATTTAATAATTATATTCCATCTATGCTGATGCATAATTGTCCATTGAATCTTAGGCTATCTTAGTGCCTAAAGATGAACATATTCCATAAAATATTCTATGTTGGTTACTGTTCATTTACACTTATACGGAGACCACTAGAGATACTTCTAAGGGACTAAAATTTTATAATGACTCGGATTTTCCTGGTTTTATTTTTGTAAATTTATGGGAAAATTTCAAGACCAAGCACTGAGATGGAATGTGATTCTGAGATCCGGTGTGCCCGGAATGGTTTGATGAAAACTATTATATTTTTAATAGAACGTCTAAGTGGGTTTCTTGAAAAATTAAAATAACTTATATGAAGGTACCCGAATATGAAATCTGAGGGCACCATCCATTCAGAATGGTGAGTTTACCTAATGAACAACTTAACTTTAGTCGGTGCAGGTCTCTAGTAAGAAACCCTGAAAAGGATGTAACTGTAAAAAAAATATTTTATAAAAATATTTTATTTTAAAATATTAATAACTCATGAATGAAGACTTATATGGGAAATATAATACCACCGTTGAGTTCATAATGTGGCATTTTCCTTAGGTGGGTCAAAACATCGACCGACACAGGTCAACAATGAAATTTAATTTTTCGTCATTTTAAAAACAATAAAACATTCATAAAGAAATATATTTCATTTTTTAAACAATTCTTAGTGACACTGTGATTAATATATGAGTCATCACATTTTGTTTCTTAAATGAAATAGTGTAGCGACACTATAATTTTATAATTAGTCATTTTGTTTTCTTTTCTCTCTAATTAAATAGGAATTTAGGGTTTACGCATAATCCTAGAATTCCATGGAAACTGTGGAGAAAATAGTTTGAAATTCCCTCTCATTGTAGAACAACAAATGACGATGACTGCAAGTGGATCATGGATTGTGGATCACAGATCATGGGTCGAGGATCGAGGATCAACGAATGATGGTGGTGCAGCTTGTTCTCCACCAATGACAGATCCAACCCTCAAGGTAGGGTGTAAGTTTTAATCTTTTTCCCATCCCAACTATTTATCCCTCAGAGGACTGTGGATTAGTCGGCCAATAGATTAATCAACGGGTCGTGCATATTGCGGTTTGGATTTTTCCTTTCAGGGTTTATTGGGGATTGTTTACATGAAATTGATTATCCTTTTTGGTGGATTTTCATTAACTGTTGTAACATAAAAGAAACAAAATTAACATGGTCATTGATTTAGGTTCATTAATATTTTTTGTTCATGCCTTTCCCCTGCTGTTCATCATTCGTCACAAGAATTCTTTTTTCCCACAACTCTACAATTCGTGATCGATCAATCATTGTGAAATTGTTCTGTGGTGCAATGATCTGAAATTGAGGACCAAGGATGGATTTATTACAACAAAAGAGTGACGATGACAGTGGAAGATGCATCAATGTAATGTGGGAGAAATATCTTCTCGAACAAATTTTCACACGGATGGATCGTCGAATGGATCCGAGCCTACAATAGTGAAGGTGGCGGCCCGAGGATCACAGAACATATTTTGGATCAATAATTGGAGCACCTGAGAAAATTTGGTGGACCACGGAAGGGTCCATTGTTGTGCCAGTGCCGACAGTCGGCGGCTGCAAGCGGCATCAGCCGTGTACCAATGTGGCAGAGGATGGACGCATGTGGAGACTGTCATGGGAGCATGACATGGAAGCAATGAGGTTGGAGGGACACTGCTCTCTATTATGCTCAACATGGTATTAGTCGAGATGCATGCAGGATTTTTGGTCTGCGTGGGTGGACCAGGCTAGACGTTGGTGACGAGCCCCTACACTCGGTGTGATACGACATGCGGTCGGGCTGCGTGCTAGAGGCAATCATCCCATGTGCTGTGGGTTGGGCCTCCAGGAGGCCTAGTGGGTCAGGCTTAATGGAATAGGCTTGACAGAGTCCAGTGGCCTAAACAGGGTCAGTTCATCCAACACGGGTTGGATCAGACCCAGCCCAGAACTAGATTGGCACTTTTTCAGAAAAATGGACATATCTTTCAAACAAATCGTCTGCTTGACCATCCATCTACATCTTGGGGACACTTGTGATAAGTCATTCCTTTTTATATGGCTTGGTGGGTTTTTAGTCAAACCACAATGGGATGTTATTTTTCTCTTTGTCATTACTATGAGTGATCGATGCAGGATCATCATCTCGTTATAGAGGGTGAAAATAGAAATTGAGATTGAATCCTTGGTATTTCTTATTAAGGATCGATACAGGATTATATTCCTATCATAGATGATGACTTGTGTTCTGATGTGGGTTTTCATAGCCCGACATCGATAGGGACTCATCGGGCTATAGCATGTATCACACTGAGAGTCCAGGTCAATCCTCAACTTTCTTACTGGTATCATATATAGTGTTTGTGGAGAATGTGTGACCAATTTTTATTTGGGAACCTATCAACTATCTAGGATGATGTTTCCAGTAGGTCTTGGTACCCCCCAGTGATCCCTCGGTATAATACCCCCTATATATGTATCGATATCAGACTATTTCCTTCATTACATAATATGACTAGTTTGATTCAGGTAGTGGCAGGGTATTATCTTTGGTAGGGGCCCAAATTAGTGTGACCTCTTTGTGAGGGTCTATGATGAATTCATAGTTCGAGGTGTGAGTTCTGTCGGAATGAGCATGCCTTGAGAAGAATCATGTGACAAAGGATTTGTTGTCATATTGAGACTCCTTATCTTAGCGAGACCAGAAATCATAGAGTAATGTTGTGATATATCAAGATAATATGTTATCTTGGTTACATTTGGTAGACTTTTCCTATTTGTTTACTATCAGATTGCTTGAGGAGTGACATCTCCTCGAATTGAGTGTGCTATGATCTGAACCATGTGGCTAGATGTGGATGAGTCGTTTCATCTTGGAATCCATTATGAGTATACCTTGATGTACTTATTATTTGTATTATTGGCATATACCTATGTTGATATGACTATATCATTTTAGTGTTGTTCCCTTTGTGGTCTATTACTTTTTGTTTTGGGGTGCGCTACTGAGTATTGTTTTAGTCACCCCTGAATGGGATTTGCCCACACGTTTCATGTCTTGTGCATACGGTAAACTCTTTGAAGGTGTTCCAAGAAGACCAAAACTATTTGGGACCTAGTGTGATCATACATACCAAGTTGTGTTCTAGTGGAATACAGATAGTTGTCAAGTGTATTACCTTGTAGTTGGATCAGGTGGGGTTTTCTGTAGGGGAGCTTTAGTACTTGTGTAAAAAATTCTTTATTTATGGTGGGAATGTATTCTATCCCGGCTGTACTTTACTTCATTACATTATATCATACTTTGTTTTTGGGTTGTAGTGTTATGCATGAATTTTAATTATTTATTGCTTTTACTTCCCAACATCTTTGGCTAGGATTTGTGTGCATGTGTACAAGTTGTTAGAAAAATTTCTCCCATTTGTGGGATATGCTTACTCATCACTAGTCTCCATCCCATGGCCTATCGAAATAATGCTTTGGGTAGTCACGACATGAGTCCCGAGGCACAGATCGTGACAAATTCGATAGACGAAGAATCCTATTTGGCCGCAATCAATTCCGTAAATAGCAGTTTTGTTTTATAGTTCCAGACAAGTTGTTTGTTCTCTTCCTCTTCCTTGTAGGTGTTGTTGAGGAGTATTTTTCAATGTTTCTTATATATTTTTTATTTTTTAATTTTATTCCTTTTTCCATTAATTTATAATTTTGGAAAATTTATGATAAATTTTAAATAAAAATGATGAAAAAGGGAAACATATAAAAAAAATTCTTTTATAAATTATCAAAAGATAATGATTTTATCAAAAATTATCAATGGGTAATTCGATGAAATTCCTAGGGTAATTTCATAATAATTATTAGTGGATAATTATAAAAAATTATCAAAAGATGAATAATAAGTGAGACAATCAGAAGATAATAATATATAACTATGATTTGATATTTTATAAGAAATTATTATAAGATAATTATCAATTGGTGATTTATGGAAATGATCAAAGGATTATTTATTAACAATTGATAATAGCATAAAGGAAGAAAATAAAATTTCATGAAATTATCAGACAAAATTATTAGAATTATAAAACAATAATTTTGTTGGATTATCCACATATGATTATAAAAAGAGTATAATTATAGAAAATTATCATTGAATAATTTATAAAATATTGAATAGATAATAATTGTGAGTTTTATCAAATATAATTTTTTAAATTGAACCATGAGTTGGCCATAAAATCCATGCCCCAAGATATTTATTGAAAGAAGAAAATGTTATAATACAAGCACGGTGTGTAAAAATCATACACAAACAAGAAATTTAGGGGAGTACAACATTAAAATTCACAGAGAAGCCTACCAAAAGCATGATTAGAATTATAAAATGTATGAAACATTCTGGAAACATACTATCTTCTCAGGTTAGGATAGTCACAATCCCTTAAGGGAGTCGTAAGAAACACCATTGCAATGAAGAACAACTGATGTGAGCCTTTACTACAGTCCGAAGAATTCCAAAAATTTATTATGTTTTGGTCACCCATCTAAGAAACTATAGATTCCACCATATCATTTTTGTAAAGGAGTAGAGAGTTGGAACTCCTTGAGGATGAAAAACTCAATATATGTAGCTCTGAAGGATAGTAAAAACCAAGGAAAAAGACTCAAAGGCCACCAGATTAGAAGACATAGTTTCACTTCAGGTACACCAATCAAATTATTCATTGGAGGGATCATTAAAAATTGCATTCAATGAGTGATATATCTTTAAAAAATGGATCTTCCACCATGAGAAACACATCAACAGAAATCATAAGTGAAAATATCCCACAAAAAAGAGATAATTAAGTGAAAGTTGTTTTTTCAAAATCAAATACCAATAGACTGATGTGCTTGAACCATCAAAAGAAGGTTTCAACATTGGAGAGATCATCATCTCACTTGAGAGAAGTATATCCAGAGTAAACTGAATCATAGTTAAAAACCACCCATCAACCATGATTTTCTATGTAGAATAAATAACCATGTGAATTCAAATCGTGCAATAGCCTTAGGTGAATAAAAGAAGTTATAAAACAACAAAATCATATAAAAACAAGGACCCCTCATCAGTAGACATCAATAATTTAATTCAAATAAAATAAATTCCAGAAGGCCAATTGGAAGAATAAACAACATTCCCTGTAACTTCATATGAATATTTCTCAACATGGGAAAACAGACTGACTCATATCCAGGGAATATATCTGAAATTAATGTGAGGATTATGTTTAAATTCCTCTACCAATTTGATGATGATTTTTTCTCTGATTTGAATTTAATTTTCCATAGTTATTTAACCATTATTGTATCTTTCAAATACTATTCTATATTTCTCATCTATCCAAGCTTCCAGTTCATCTGAAACCTCATCAACATATTAATGACCACCCCTCACAACCGAGTCAGTGTTTTCATTATCACTATTGTCACCTGAACTATCTTCACTAGAAGATGTACTATAATTATAAACAGACGTAATCTATGGATAGGTATCTAGAGTCATCTTTCTAGAAGCCTCTACAGATCTAGTAACCATTTTTATCTCAATATTATATTAACCTCTACATTTATGAGTCTTATTTGGATTTGGAATAATGAATCTATCCAAGTCAATAATCACCTTTTTACCTTTCTTAGAGCACGATTTTAAGTGAGCATCCTCTATTAGACAAGTTTTATCACAAACATCATGTGAAGGCTCGTAAAAATCAGAGTGTACACTGTGCTCCTTCTCTTGTGAGGAATTATGTGGTTCATAACGTTCCTTCTGAATTCCCACCAAAGTAGAGGAAATTTTGATAGAATCTAAAGCTGTGTTAACTACAATAAAAAATCTGAAAGGTCATTATTCTCAGAAAAGTGTCTCACCAATTGTCCAAACTGTTCATTTCCCCCATCACGAGACATAACCTCATAAGTCTTCTTGTTGACATAAATTTAATCTCCAAGGGGGATTTGAATACTAGAAGGTCCATCATTAATTGTATGACATTCATTTACTTCTTCTATCTTGGGTTTTCCTTTTTTCAATCCATGTTAGTTTACATGTTGGTGGATGAACTAATCTAGTATCACAATCAATCTTGGAATGTCTATGCTTGTGGTAGACACTACAATATCCAGGTAAACTCTCTTAAATCACTTCCTGAAAGAACCTGGAATTTCGATTTTGTATCCATATTTGGTATGGGAGCATTTGGAAAACACCAATCTGAGCACAAATCCTAGAAATAGAGGGCCTTGATAGATTTGTCGTTGTAAATTATAGTTTGAGAGGAGTTTCAATGAGGCTAGAGATTGAAAACATGGCATTTTTCTTAAACAGATGAAGGGGTAAATTAGGGAATCCAATCCAAACCAAAAAATAGGGGATTAAGTGAATGAATTTTAGTTTATGGTCTATTTGAGAACTCTCATAGAGGAACCCCTGAAAACCAATGATATTCTTGGATAATGTCTATAATAATCATTTTCAGAATAGAATCTAAAAATAACACTTTAGGAATTTAATATTACCATATGAAACCCTATAAACCCTATAATTTTGAATGATTTACTTAAATAAATTAGTGACGGGTGACGTTTGATTAATTTCCCAATGAGTGCAAAGCGTAAGTCTGAGGAAAGGAGGCTTACCTCATTTTATGAGAATGAGATCACAGGTTGACCTCTACGTCGAGAGAGCATTGGTTCGATGCCTGATCTAGAATCCATTGCAACATTATAATTAGGATTGTTGGAGGATTTTTCCAGCGACAACGTTAGATAATTTTCAGAGATTATCGTTTGGGTTACTTGGAGGATCGCCCAGGAGCGGCTCGGCATCCACGATGACATATTCTCTTATCAAATATAATTGAAAATACTTATTAAAAATATAGTTATACATGTTTAATTGTGAACTCATGTGTTTACTGAATATAATAATTTCAATAGTATCGAGAGGAAAAAAAATATCATCACATGTAATATTTACAATGATAATTTCAAAATTACCCAGGAGAGAGAAAGCATAATCATATGTGATATTTTATTTGTTTTATAAATTAAATAAAATAATTATTTAATACTTTTGAGGTAGGATTTTTCTTACCTATTAGGCTCTTGTTTACACATATTTCCATATTTTATTTATTTTTTGTCTTATTTGATATTATTCTTGATTTTTATCACATGTGGATATGTGTGTATTCCATGAGATGCATTGTGATTCCATGAGTAATATCATTTTATCATTTTACATGTTTTATTTTTATCACATGATTATATGTTTATTTTTATATACTAATGATGATATATTCCCTCATGTCTTCTTGTGTGATTTCCCATTATGCATGTCGGAATAACTTGTTAGTGGTTAATGTTATTTGAGATATGTTGTACATCTTGAAATATTTTCCCTTAGCCGGTCAGGGTGCTTATTTTCGATAATAGAAATAAGGGACTTGGGAACTGACTGGAGTTACGAGGTAGCCATGGTGTTGTGTTGATAATGGGTTCAAGGAATCATTTATTTTCCATGTTCCATTAACCATGTGATAACTTGGTTGATGTAATTTCTAGATATTATCATATAGGGGATCCGAGTGACAAGGTCCAACTGAGTGGTAGATGACACTAGGTGGAATCCCCATAACGTTGTTAGGTCACCGAATTGGCACTAGTTTGATTCTTTTAACTCTTTCCATTATCTTCCATCCTGTATTCGAACTAGGTATAATCAGGTGTTATGGAAACTTGGCCAGTGCATGAACACAAAATTTTAAGTAGTTGGTTTATTATAGTTGTACATTTATCATTATTAGAAAACACTTGTTATACATTTGTGTTCTAGGTCAGTATGCATGGATAGTGTCCTACTGAGTCTTATACACCCAAACTTCTTTGGAATTTCTTTCATTTTTTAGATTCTATAAGAGAACTAGTGAAGGTTAAGGGCCCTATGGAGTATGGTTGAGATGAGTAGCATACGGATAGTGGCGTACAAGGATGAGTTTTGGATGGCCCTATAATTTTCTTCTTGTTATTTGTCTATCTTAATTATTCTGGATATACTCTCTAAATTGGGAGGTGCTTTTATTTTTATGACATGTATGCTGCTTAATTTTCTACAGAATTACTCAAATTATTTATTATATTATCATTTTTTGTTATTGATCATATGATATGATTCAAAGTATATAGTCACTCCATTAATTGATATAGACCCTCACTGTTGGTTGGTATCCTATTTTATTTGAGAAGGTGTCTAATGGGTCAAGTGGCACCCAGACTGAACATAATGGTTCGGGTCGGTATGTTTCAAAATAATATCATAGGTTCGTGACTAAATAACATGTTTCCTCTCTTCTCTTCTATTGGGACACTATGAATAGGAGTTCGGATTGATCAGACTCGGGTAGGTGAACAATGTCGGTCCTTATTTAGCACTATATATTGGACCTCTGAGTTCATAGAAATGTTAAATTTTGCATTGTTATTACTATTAATTAAACTCTAAATGGGTTAAGAACATGATATTTATATCTAAATTATGGGATTTCAGATTCCTTCATTCATCGTCATTAGGAGTGTAGGTTAACCATCATTGTATATAATTTTTTTATGTATAGTTTTAATTTATTAGATTCACTGATTTGAATTTTCTATATGGTATAGTTTGTCTAAATTTTTGATTTATTTCTATTCCCATTATATTATGAAATATTTTTTCTTTTATTTATTAGTTAAACATTACATGTTTTTGATTCATTATATATATGAGGACAATGAATAAAATGAAGTGACATAAATATTGGTTAATAGAAGGAGGGTTATACCTTGGTATATAGGTAGGTTACTAGGAAAATATTGGGTGATCCAAGAGCCTATTTAATATATTCCATATTCCTAATATTCCATCTATTATATAGAATTGTTCCATGATTTTGTTTTTTATGACCACCAACTATTCAGGTTTCTCAAGAGAACATCCCCATACCATCTCCAATGGTGAAGGTAATGGTTACATACCATCCTCTACTAGGATCCATGGTTTACTACGCCATGGATTTTGAAACCATCATCATTTATCCTTCTAGGGATCCTATGGCCCATAGGATGCTGATGATTCTATGGACATCATGAGGGTATATTTGACCTTATATAAAATCCATCATATAAGATGGAAAATATAGAAAACATCATGTTAAAAGGACCCACCATGAATTGGTGGGGAGTTATAGTAATAGATGGATGAGGTGAGGGTCCTACCAGGGATGCCTTCATGGATTTTTTTGGAGAATGCTTCATTTACATGGTGGAGATAAATCAATCATAGGAGCTCAAGGAGCTGAATCTAAGATCCATGATCGTATCATGATACTCTTCATGATTAACCATACACCTATATTTTTCACAACTTCTTATAGTAAATGATGCCCATAAGGATAGTATTTCTCAAATCAGTCTTTGACCTAACCTTATACAGTAGGCCAAGATCATAGAACCATATTCTTAACTAGAGATTCTGATAAAGTATATGACTATTGAGAGGATTACAGAGGATGGATAAGAAACTAACACTTTACTTCGGTCTAATATTTATATAGGTGGACCTCCCACTTCTTTTGTGTGTACCTATTCTGATGGAATGAAGAGGTAGTCTGATAACATTTTGATGAGTTATTGCATGAAAGTGCGATAGAGTTTAGTCTCCTCTATTCATTCTAGAGTGACCCGTAACTCTTTAATTGTGTGATGATCAGGCAATACATTTGGGTTTTAAATAATTCTATATATTTAGTTATGAAAATTTGGCATGAACAGAAACCTCTAAAATTTTTCTTCTAGATATTCAAAAAGGGTAGCAAGAAAAACAAATCAATGGATACTAAGGTCCAGTAAGGGACCTGGGTAGGGGATAAAGACTTCTCATATGATTGATAAATAGGGAAATATCCATAGATTTGACACTATAAGGGTTAATTTAGTGGATTAGACATTGAATGATGGTGGGTAGGGACTGCCTACCCTTCATGGTACAGTTTTTTCACATCCACTCCATCTACTTCCCTATCTAATACTATTTCTTCCCATTCATCATAGCATCACAAGTATTTTCTAGACATTACTTGATATTCATGTTATCGTATAAGTTTTCTTCCACTAATAAACCATTGTTAATGATAGTTTATTGTAATCACCAATTACTAGTGTTTATATTAATTTTCCCCAACTATAGACATCTGTGGGAATACATTATTCTGGAGATCATATTATCAATGTGATTATCGGTAAGGACTAACTGTTTGACTTCAGATCACACATTAATTACAATAATATATGGTTGTCTTTTACCTCGCTAGAGGGACAAATATTCATGATGACAAAAGAGTGGAAATTGGGAGATGAAATAATGAGGATGGACTTGAGTCAACTCGAGAATATGACAACATAGATGGAAGGATTTTTGTTATCAATATATGTGGAACCCACATCATATGTTATACTAGTAATATATATCTATCATGAAATCTTTGAATATGACTTCAAAAGAGTATGTCCTGGTAATGGAGTTGACTTTGAGTTAGAGCTCACATCTAGTGTGCAACCCATTTATATACCCATCACGACTACAAAATGTTTCTATTTCCACACATATATTCCCATGGTATACCAAAACCAATAAACTATGATATCTAATTCCATGGTAAAAAAAACGTCCATATATCTAAAATTACATTCATGATCAAGATCTGCTCCCCCCCCCACAGCCCTTCAATGATTGATAACCCCCTTAAAATTTCATGATTGATCCACCTCGATCCTTTGTAGATCACTCTTAGTAAACACTCATGATAGAGATCCCCATACTCTATAGATATCTTCCACTAGTTGTCACGATCAAACCCCCCTATCATCAACAAATATGAACATGTTCATGGCTTCCCCTTATCACAATTGAGCCCCCATCTTCTGTATGATTTAACTACTTTTCCATTCCACCTAACCTCATGAACAACCTGATAGAGGTCCTTATCTCACGCCATCATCTCACACAAATGACCTATAACCACTCCCTTCTCTCGTGAAATCGGCTCAGACAAAGGATACATACCTTCTCTAGATCTATAAATGGAACCCTACATACTTCCAACTCTCATATTCCAAACGTTCTGGCCAAGGTAACAAACCTTCAGGATCTGGGATATCATGATTCACCCATTCCAATAGGTAACACAATTCTTCTTCCCATTTTAATGAAATTGTAAAAATATTTCACCTCTCATTGGTGGATTTATATTTACTAATCTGTTAATTTAAATTCCAATGAAATATAAAAATTATATATCTCTTCATCACTACCTCTAATCACATTTCATTAATGAAACCAACATACCCAACTATTAAACAATAAGGATAATTTGATCTTCTTGCCATTAATTTATGCAACATGATAGTCTTCTTAATATAGGTGAGTTCCTTTTTTTCTACAAATTTAAAACAATTTCATTTTATATTTCATTGAAAAATTATATTCTTATTCCCTGTGTATATTTTATATTTGGTTTTTTCATATTTGGTATACTCAGTATATGGAAACTACATATGTTTTATATGATTTTTTCATATTTTTTCATGATTTATTCATATCCACAATAGTAATATTACATATTAATCTCTAAAAATGATGATTTTTATCAGTTTCCCATATCATATTGATTATTCATATACCATTCTTTTATTTGATAAAAAATAAACAAATTCTGAGATATTTTTTAATATCAATATTCAATTAATCATACTTATTTATTTTTTACTAATAAATTATATGTTAACTAATTTAAATATCATGCTCATGTTACATCACTTATCGCATTTCCAGTAGTTCCAATATTATATATTCATATATTTATAGTTATTCAGATCTTACTTATCATAATTATTTAAGTAAAATCATTAATAATTAGATTATCTAAAATGGATCCAAACAATAATTTTTTCTAAAATATATAAACTATTTGTTTTAGGTTCAACAATTTTCTATAGTTAGAGTCTTACATCAATTATGTAAGAACCAAGATGTTCATTTTAGGTATAGATCTTTTTTTTTGTTGTATTTTAGGAAAAAAAGAAATGGGGTTTTTATGTACACACTGTGTACTTTTGAGTACACTTTGTATACCTAGCATGCCACGTATAGCGGCATACTGGCCATGTGGTGACCTGGAGGAAAACATAAGTCAGGGGTTAGTTAAGGCTACTACACAACATGTACTTTTAATGAACATGTTGTGTACTTTTCTGTTTATTTGAAATATCGGATCAAGGCCACATCTTATTTTAGTAAATGTCTTCTTCTCCTCACGGTTCATACAGGAGAGAGACGGAATGTCTAATGAACTTCAAATCCATCCTGATTCCCCATTTGATCCCAAATTGAGACACCATTGGGCGCATTGGAGTCCCACTGGTGAGTTCTCAAGACCCCTAGAGGCTTTCTTCCTTATTCATCCTCTCTTTTAAGTTATTCAAGGGTGGAATTTTTCCATTGTTATATAGAGCTACACAGATCTAGGCTGATTCAAGGGATGATGTTTAGGTATATCAATTGTATGACATTAAGGTATGTGGTTTGTTTCTATCATTGTGTTTTCTTGGATTTCATGTGATTAAAGTGATGCATACCCATGTCTGGAGTATTTATTTATTTGGAATTTAACATTTTTATAACCTACTATGGTTTATTTAATTGATAAAGGGTGGTTTTATATGAATAAGGTTGGTTACCTTGTTTATGGGACACCCCATGGGTGAATATCCATTCATTAATTTTTATAATTGTTTGGCCTAGGATTCCGGTTAATCTTTCCTTGTTTTCCATGCCTTGTCTTGATAGGATGAATTTGTTTTTTATATGAAATTAATGTGATATTATTTATTAATGTTTAGGCATGTAGTTATTTAGATTACATGAGTTGTTTGATGTAAAACATGCATTGTTTTTCCTATGGACCATTACATCCTTGGAAAAGGAAGACTGAGGAGTCTTCCAGATCATTTACACAGGACTGTGAGAGCCTTAGTGTAGATGATTGACCCTTTTGGTTTTTCATGACTGAATATTTTATATTAACCCAGTGGTATTCACAGTGGGAGCGGCCCAGATGGTCTTTTTTAATTTTATTGATGCTATGTTGACCAAGGGGTATTGACTGTGAGAGCTTTCTAGGTGGGAATTTGTAATTTATTGACTCTATGTTGACCAAGGGGTATTGACCATGAGAGATACCCAGGTGGTTATTAATAATTGATATATATTATGAGGAACCAAATGTGTTAGACCATGGGAACTTCCCAGAGGGTCCTTTATGAATAATTGAATGATTATGAGGAGTCTTCCAAGGCAAAGCACAAGCCTGGACTCAGTCTTACTTGATTGTATAGATAGTCTACTAAGACAACTATTTTTTACCTACAAATGGGATACAGAGCATAGGCTATATACCAAGGTTTATATGATTCAACACATTGAATAATAAATGTAAATGTATGTAATTGAAAATTGTAGGATTGTTTAGTTTTTAGTACTTTCTTGCTTATTGCTTCATTTAGGAATATTACCTACTATATATATTCACTAATAGTTTGGCACGGATCTTTTGGTGGTTGCCTACTGGGATTTGTCTCACACCATATTTGGGTCATGTGTTGGACCCATGAAGATTATATAATTGCGGGTATATATATGGTAAATCACCCTTCTTCACCAAGTAATTGATTATTGTTGGAACAGGAGAGCATGGGACCAAGTTGAGGCTTGTGATGCTTCCAAATATTACTTTATTTACTATAATTTGGTTTCAATATTGTATTCCCAACATAGTGACTTGTTTGGTTGCTTTCCAAGACACATGTGATGTGCATCATTTATATATATGTTCCAGTTGTTTTATTACTATCAGTCTTCTGTTGTCTACTTATATTGTGTGGTATTATTGCCTTCTATGTTGTTTACTAATTTTTTCTATTGTGTATACTATAAAAACGAGGTAATAGTTTCTTCAGGATAAAACTATGTCCCTCACTGCAAGTAGGTAGCCTCAAACATTTGGGGGAAAGGCGCTTGAGGTAATGTGACCAACTAGGTTCACGGAACCTTTTGGTGGTATCGAGATCCGGGATGTTACAAAGTGGTATCATAGGGGTTTCTTTCCTACTTTTCATTACTATATGGAGACAATAGATTGGTTTATGAAGGAATATGTAGTTGGTAATATTTTGTTCTAGGAATTACCTGACCCACGTATATGGGAAAATACATGTTACCTAAAATATTTCTATTTTTCTAGTTTTTCAATTTTTACAGTTGATTTGATTTCATTGTTTTGAAATTAAATTGTTTTTTGATATTATTATTAACATCATTATGGTTCTATTTCTATTGAAACTGATGAGATTAGGGTATTCCATCTCATATATCATATAGTCACTTGCTAAAGATCACATGTCATGCATTCTTGTCATTCCATTTAGGGTGAAATATTGATTTCATGATGTTGAGAAAGATGTTGTAATAGATATGAATGTTGTTATGATAGATGTTGGGATATAAATACTTACTATTTTTATAGGGTACTGGTATAGGTGATGTTTCATTTTCATGGACACCAAGCTTTGGTCCTTGAGGTGTTATGCGCACTCATGGATCATAATTTGGTGGATCATGTTTGAACATTAATGGAATTCAGTTTAGATATTACATGAATAAGGATTCCAAACATTGATTTGCGGGGATTATGGGCTCTGACGAATCAGAAAATGCAATGACTTGGCCACATTTTACAATTTTGGGGGTTTTAGAGAAGTTTCAGATGATTACTATCCAGAAAACTGAGAAAACACAACGTATGATGTTATGAAGAAACTCCACGTGTTCTTATATTCTAAAATAAATGACTTTTCTTATGTACACTCCATGTACCCAATGTACATGCAGTGTAGTTGTTGACTATGTGACTGACTATGTGAGTAGAGACATGGGGTTTATAAAATTTTTGTAGAACATGTCATGTACAGTGTGTACATGCCATACTATAATCTACTATGTATCTAGTCATGTGACTAAAGACATGGGTGGATGTAACCTTTTAGTACACACCATGTCTAGAGTGTGCACGTCGTGTAGTGTTACACTAGCATAACTATGTAGTTCTGGCTGTGTATAAGTTCCTAGATAGAAGGGAGTGTTCAAGTACACACCGTGTCTCAGGAGGAATATGACATGTGTAGGGGGTGTTACATGACCAGGTTGGAAGAGGTACACACCCATGTTAAGGCATAAAGGGAACACACCGTGTAGTGGTTCTACACACTGTGTAACCTTATTTTGTAAAATATGAATGTTTTCCTTCTCCTATTCTATTTTGGTAGTTCTAACTTTCATTCCTTGATAATCTTTTACTATGGTGTGTGCTTGACCTTGAAAAGTCATGCTACCGAGACATCCTCCGGTTGTACGCTAGGTACAACACTACTGGAAAAATACCCTATACCAATGGTTTGGAACCGCTGGTATAGGCCCTCAAACCATTGGTATAGGCTATACCAATGGTTTGGAGGACCATTGGGAAGTAAGCCGTGACAATAGGTCTATACCAACGTTTTTGAAAACTGTTGGTATAAGTAATATGATAACCTATACCAATGGTTCTCAAAACTGTTGGTATATGTATTTCAAAAAAAATCGGTGGGATTTGATCCCAGGACCTCTAGTTTATAATTTAATGACTTAACCACTAACCTAACATGACTTTTGTGAACATAATTTCATAAATATATATATGTATTGTTATAATAATTTTAAATTTTGATTTATATAATGTTCTCGGTAAGAATATTCGATTAAAAATCGAAGGACCTATACTAACAGTTCTCAAAACCGTTGGTATAGACCTATACCAATGGTTTTGAGAACCGTTGGTATAGGTCCTTTGATTTTAGGACCTATACCAATGGTTTTGGACAAACCATTGGTATAGGGGGGATCTTTACCAATGGTTTGGCCAAACCGTTGGTATAGGGTCTCTATAATGAACCTATACCAACGGTTTGGCCAAAACTGTTGGTATAGGTCCTATAGGTCCCCCCCCCCTATACCAATAGTTTTTCCAAAACCGTTGGTATAGGTCCATATAAGTGACATATACCAACGGTTTTGGCCAAACCGTTGGAATAGGTCCTAATTAATGAACTATACCAACGGTTTGGCCAAAACCATTGGTAAAAGTCATATTTCCAGTATTGTATGGTGATGATGAGACACATGAAATGGTAGATCAAGGACTACCAGTTGATCCTACCATCATTCCCATCTTGTCACCGTCTATTATACCAGACATAACTACTGATGCATAGTTCCATGAATGCTTTATGAGGATAATGTAACGACCCGAAATTTTGAATAAATCTTGTTTCCTAATTTTGTGTGTTATTTTATTTTTATACCCAACAAAAATATTTCATTTGATAACATGAGTATAATTAAAATGAGACCGTTGGGTTTCGACTGTTATATGACCATTGGTCAATATGACTGCTAGAAACTAAACATTTCGATTATTGTCTCTAAATACAAGTGATCTTGATTAATTAATATAGAAAGAAGATTCGATGGCCTCATCCAGTAGTCTTGGGCCGATCGAAGCCCATCTAACAGAACATGGGAAGGAGGTAGCACCATTGGGCTTTGCTCTGGACCAAACCCAATCCGAACTTCATCGTGTGAATCTAGAACTAAATCGCCTTTGCGAGATGTTCTAACTGATAGAAATTACTACTCGTACGATGTTGGCCGAGCCGCCCTCATATTCACTCACCTTAGCACACCATACACATATGTCCTATGTTGGGGTTATAAGGACATATGTAAGGATACCATAGCTACATTGTGTAATCTATTATTATAAATAAAATTGTGTTCTCTTCTTATGGAGAAGTTTGTGAATTTTTAAATGTCATGATAAATAAAGTATGCATATTTTTGATGAAATTTAGAAAAAGGATATTTTAAAAATGTTTATGTAAACCTTAAATAATTAAAATGTGTAATGATTTTAAAAAAATGGTCTTCTATAATTATGTTCAGTATGAAATTTAGAGTCTAATAAGATCAACTTAATTTTTGATGAATAGTAAATTATGAATAGTGATTTTATGCTTAGGATTAGTAATGTGACCAAATGGATTAGTAATCTCACTTCAATGAAGTATTAATATAATCTAGGAACCTTGATTAAGTAATGTGATTCAATAAAATAAGTAAATAACTATTTCGGAAATTTTTAGTCAAGTATTAATTTTTTTTTGAATAGTGTTTTTTAATTAAAAATTAAATTATAAATATTTAGAAAATTATTTTAATAAAATGGATTTCGTTTTTGAACTCAGAGCATCGATATTATGTTAAGGTAATTTTTGGGGATTTTTTTGAAAAAAATAAACTTTTGGTGAATAGTGTATTTATTTAAAAATTAAATTAAAAATATTTAGAAAATTATTTTTATAAAATAGAGTTCATTTTTGAAATTAGAGCATCGATATTTGGTTAAGGTGAAATTTTGGGATTTTTCTGAGAAAGTTGAATTTTCGATGAATAGTGAAAATACAGTTTTTATGTTACGGGTGATTAATGACATCATTAAATGATGTTTTATGTATGTAATCAATATGGTCGACTTATAAATAGTAATATAAGGTATGAGGTGTCCCAAGTGGCCAATACCATGGGAAAATACCATGGGCAAGCCCATGGTTTTTCCAATACCACCAATGAGGTGTCCCTTTGCCATTAATTCCTTGTCCCTTCACTTTCCCTATAAATACACACCTTTTCCTCCTTTAGTTTTCACTCCCAACTCTCCCCCAATGAATCTATTGTCTCGTTACCTCCAAATTATTCATCCAAAGGTGCCCCCAAGCCCTCAAGGTCCCAACCCATGAGTTTGAAGAGATACGTTTTAAGGCAACGGATCGAACCTCTCTCTTTCTTTTCAAATACTCTCTTTTAAGTCATTTCTTTTATGCTCCATGTTCAAATGTTGGAGTATGTTCTTTTATATTCCTAATACTACCCTTTTTATGTTCATATGATGAGAAATATTCTCTTACTCTCATCATTTCATTTTATGAATGTTTAAGTGGCGCTGTTAGGCTTCCGAAATTTTTGTAACGGATTCTTTCACCGTTCTTGTTTTCAAGACCTATTTTCATGTCAATTCATTCATGTTCCTTTTTATTTTTTTGGGGTATTATCTCTATATTTATCATACTGATATTTTATTTTTATATTATGATAGACCCTCTTTGATCTTTTCAATTAATTATTTTGAAGTATTAAGTGGTGTCGTTAGGCTGCCGAATTTTTAAGGGATTCTTTCACCCTTCTCATTTTCATGATCTATATTCATTTTAAGTATTTCATGTCCCTTTTTATTATGTTGGGGTATGATATATATATCTATAATACTTATATTCTATGTTCATATGATGAGAGACCCTATTTGATCTCTTCAATTCATTATTTTGACGTTTTAAGTGGCGTCGTTAGGCTGCCGAAATTTTAATGGATTCTTCCACCCTTCTCGTTTTCAAGATCTATATTCATTTCAAGTATTTCATGTCCCTTTTTATTATTATGTGGTATGATATATATATCTATCATTCTTATCTTTTATGTTCATATGATGAGAGACCCTATTTGATCTCTTCAATTCAGTATTTTGAAGTTTTATGTGGCGTCGGTAGGCTGCCGAATTTTTTAAAGGATTCTTTCTCCCTTCTCGTTTTCAAGATCAATATTAATTTCAAATATTTCATGTCCCTTTTGATTATGTTGGGTTATGATATATATATCTATCATACTGGTATTTTATGTTCATATTATGAGATACCATATTTGATCTCGTCAATTCAGTATTTTGATGTTTTAAGTAACGTTATTAGGCTGCCAAATTTTCATAAGAGAAATATTATTTTTGTCTTCCTTCTATGTTTTTAATTTCATATGGAATGTCTTTAAAATTTCATTACCATGTTCTTATATCCTTTATGTTTTTTCCCTCGACTTTATTATGGATCATTTATGAGTGGGTGACCCATGTCCCCTCTCTTTTCAATGTTTTCTAAAACCCTGTAACATAGCCGTTATGCCACAGAATTTTCATCTCAAAATGTCTCTCTCTTTTTCTAAAATTCATTTATTTTATTAAGTGAAATCTCAAATCTCTTTCTTCTACAGGGTTATTCACATATATATCATAATGTTCTATTTTAAATTCTGGGATTTACATACATGAAAATCGCTGTCTTTTCTCATGGGTTTAAAGTGACAAAAAGATCAAGTCTTTAATGATGTTTTTAAAACGTTATGATTATGAAATGAAACCCATTTCTTTTATGATATATGGGTTATTTATGAAATTTTTAATGATTATATATGTGTCCCACATGATAATAAAGGCAATTTTAAGTGGGCGCCCTGATAGTGCTCCAATTCATTTGGTAAAGACCTAATCTCTAGAGATGACCATTTTGACTGATACCATGGTGGATAACATTGGTAATTTTTTATAACACCTTGGGGATAGACCTTGGTGAAATGGAAATGATTGTCTATGTTAAATGTTTTAGCCACATCTTCAAGTTATGAAATAAGTTACTTTTATTATGATATGCCTCATGATTTCTGTCTCACGCCTTAAAGTTATTTTTTCATGAATTATTGATGTATCTCATGTTCACATGTTAAATGTTTCCCTTGTTTCCCTTACTGGGCCTTTCGGTCAACCTTTCCTTTGATGTATGATCCCAGGTTATGAGATGCTGTAATGAACATAGGATGAACATATGAATAATCCTTTCAAGTGTTTAAGAAGAATGTTTTTTTCTCATGTAATAAGTTCCTGGTTTCCAAGACACTAAACCTTAATGATCCTCAGTTTTGTATAACGTAAAGAAAGTTTATGTGATAAAAATGCGGGATGTGATAGTTGGTATCAAAGGATGGTTTAGTTATTTTTGGAAATTAGGATATGAAAACATTAGGATGAAGCCTATAGAAAAGTTTAAATATAGGAAATATTCCTGGTATTTTAGTGAGTATTGAGTAAGGGATTTCAATCAAATACATCCCTGTCTGGACACGAGCAGGTAGAGGTGGATCTGGCATAGATGTACATAGGGGTAAAACCTGAAAACACCGTTTTGAGCTAGACTCAAACGGGAACTGGTACACGAAAACGGGCCTTGCTGCACTTTTGGTTACGACACTCCCGGGGGATATGCTTTGGTAAATTCATAAGCTTAGTATGAACCACTATTAAAGGAACAAAGATAAAATAAAATAAAGATTCACATAAGAATATATGATCAGGGATAACCTAGATTGGAACCTAGGGGATCACAAGTTAGGATATACTTTTTTTCTACAAGATTATCCTTCTACGCTTAAAGCTTAATTTTCATGATTATTGGATAAGTATTTAAGCCCCATAATTATACTTTCCTTTCATAGATATTGGAGGGAAATGGAAGAACATGCCCCAACAACCAATGTGATAGGAAATGTGATTATTTCCCTATTAATGTGACAGAGATGATGAGAGATCAAGTTGAACATGTTGTGATTATGCCAAACCATCTATCAAAAATCATAATTAAACATTTGTACTTAGTTTAATGACCAAATTCAACAAGGAAGAAGAAGACGAAGTCTCGAGGATGTTCACATGATAAGGTTTATTAAGGTATTTAAAGATGATTATTATTTTGGAAGATGTTCACTATTTTGGGAACACTATTTGATCGCAGTAAATAGATTACTACGGTATTTTCTTTGAGGAGTAAAGGTTGAATTATATTTTGAAGAATCAAAGAATTTTAGGTGAGCTTCTGGTAATATAGTTTACTTATGGAAATGATTAACCTATCTTGGTGAAAATATTTTTAGGGTAGCTACTTTTGTTTTAAGATTTTCGGAGTGGTTGATGTTGTTTGGAGATGAAAAATAAAGTTTATCGTGGAAGACTACGTTATAAAATCCTTCTTATATTTGGGTTTCAATCATAGTTTGGTCTATTTTGAGGAATTTTAAGGACAGTTATTTATGGGATGGTCTATGAGGAACTTTGGGTAGTACCATGGGACTATAAAGAATTAAAGTAGTGTCCCTTCCTATGGGGTTCTTTCTTTTTGAAGAATTGTTTTATCTTACCCCTTCTGTTTTTTGGATAATGTTTAAAGATAGAAGAAATAGATAGTTAATCTTTTGTGAATTATGTGATTCTCTAGAAGATGATTCTTCTGTTTTGATGAGACCGAGTGTTTTTGAATGCTCATCATTTGGAGAAAAGATTAGTTTTGGTATAAACTTATTAAGGGATGAAACTCTTCTAGAAGGTAAATATATTTCCTTATGTTTTTATTCTATGTAGTAAATTAATTCCTCAAAATTATTAAAAGGAACATAAAACAAAAACGTTTTTTGTTTCTGTTTCCTACTGGGTATTCAAAGACCATTTACACACATCATAAGTTTGTGATTTTCTTGTGGTTAACTTTCTCCTAATCATGTTTTCTATCACTCTCCCTCAGAACATACCCCTTTGTTTTATCTTCAATTTCCATGTTTTCCTACATGGAATCCTAGTATGGGTTAACTCGGGTGACTATTTTACTTCCCTTTCTTTCTTTTAAAGTAATAGTGTTACTGAATCTTTTTCTGATGTGGGACTTTAAATAAAATTTCCAATCCCAATTTTTTAAAATTGCGAGGACGTAATTTTTTAAGGGGGGAAGATTGTAATGACCCAAACTTTTGAATAAATCATGTTTCCGAATTTTTTGAGTTATTTTATTTTTATACTCAACAAAACTATTTGATTTGATAACATGATTATAATTAAAATGAGACCATTGGGTTTCGACTATTATATGACCATTGGTAAATATGACCGCTGGAAACTAAACGTTTTGATTATTGTCTCTAAATAGAGGTGATCGTGATTAATTATTATAAAAAGAAGATTCGATGGCCTCATCCAGTAGTCTTGGGCCGATCGAAGCCCATCTAACAGAACCTGGGAAGTAGGTAGCACCACTGGGCTTTGCTCTGGACCAAACCCAAGCCGAACTTATTCGTGTGAAGCTAGAATTGAATCGCCTTTGCGGGAAGTTCAAACTGATAGAAATTACTACCCATGCGATGTTGGCTGAGCCGCCCTCAGATTATCTCACCTTAGCACACCTTACACTTAGGTCCTATGCTGGGGTTATAAGGGGATATGTAAGGAGACCATGGCTACATTGTGTAATCCTTTGTTATAAATAAAATTGAGTTCTCTTCTTATGGTGAAGTTTGTGAATTTTCAAATGTCCGGATAAATAAAGTATGCATATTTTTGATGAATTTTAGAAAAAGGATATTTTATAAATGTTTATGTAAACCTTAAATAATTAAAAATGTGTAATGATTTTCTAAAAATGGTCTTCTACAATTATGTTCAGTACGAAATTTAGAGTCTAATAAGATCAACATAATTTTTGATGAATAGTAAATTATGAATAGTGATTTTATGCTTAGGGTTAGTAATGTGACCAAATGGATTAGTAATCCCACTTAAAGAATGTATTAATATAATCTAGGCACCTTGATTAAGTAATGTGATTTAATAAAATAGGTAAATAACTATTTTAGAAATTTTTATTCAAGTATTAGTTTTTTTTAATAGTGTTTTTTAATTAAAAATTAAATTAAAATTATTTATAAAATTATTTTTATAAAATTTATTTCATTTTTGAACTCAGAGCATCGAAATTATGTTAAGGTAATTTTTGGGGATTTTTCTAAAAAAATGAATTTTCAATGAATAGTTTATTTTTTTTAAAATTAAATTTAAAATATTTAGAAAATTATTTTTATAAAATAGAGATCATTTTTGAAATTAGAGCATCGATATTTGGTTGAGGTGTAATTTTGTGATTTTTCTGAGAAAGTTGAATTTTTGATAAATAGTGAAAATACAGTTTTTAAGTTACGGGTGTTTAATGAAATCATTAAATGATGTATTAAGTATGTAATCAATATAGTGGACTTATGAATAGTAAGATAAGTTATGAGGTGTCCCAAGTGGAAAATACCATGGGCAAATGCCATGGGAAAACCCATGGTTTTTCCAATACCACCAATGAGGTGTCCCTTGGCCATTAATGCCTTGTCCCCTCACTCTCCCAATAAATACCCACACATTCCTCATTTATTTTTCACTCCCAACTCTCCCCCAATATAGTTCTAGTCTCATTACCTCCCAAAGATTCCTCCCAAGGTTCCCCCAAGCCCTCAAGGTCCCAACCTTTGAGTTTTAAGAGATACGTTTTAAGGTAAGGGTTCCAACCTCTCTCTTTCTTTTCAAATACTCTTTTTTAAGTCATTTCTTTTATGCTCCATGTTCTTCTATTGGAGGATGTTCTTTTATATTCCTATTAATGCCCTTTTTATTTTCATATTATGATAGATCCCCTCTTACTCTCATCATTTCGTTTTATGAATGTTTGTGTGGCGCCGTTAGGTTGCCGAAATTTTTGTAACGGATTCTTTCACCCTTCTCGTTTTCAAGATCTATTTTCATGTCAAGTATTTCATGTTCCTTTTTATTTTTTTGGGGTATGATCTCTATATCTATCATACTGATCTTTTATGTTCATATAATTAGAGACCCTATTTTATCTCTTTAATTTATTATTTTGAAGTTTTAAGTGGCGTCGTTAGGCTGCCGAATGGTTAAGGGATTCTTTCACCCTTCTCATTTTCAAGATCTATATTCATTGCAAGTATTTCATGTCCCTTTTTATTATGATGGTGTATGATATCTATATCTATCATACTGATATTTTATTTTCATATGATGAGAGGCCTTATTTGATCTCTTCAATTCAATATTTTAAAGTTTTAAGTGGCACCGTTAGGCTGCCGAATGTTTAGGGGATTCTTTCAGCCTTCTCATTTTCAAGATCTATATTCATTTCAAGTAATTCATGTCTCTTTTTATTATTTTGTGGTATGATATATATATCTATCATACTGATATTTTATGTTCCTATGATGAGAGACCCTATTTTATCTCTTCAATTCAGTATTTTGAAGTTTTATGTGGCGCTGGTTGGCTGCCGAATTTTTAAGGGATTCTTTCTCCCTTCTCGTTTTCAAGATCTATATTCATTTCAAGTATTTCATGTCCTTTTTATTATGTTGGGTTATTATATCTATATCTATCATACTGGTATTTTATTTTCATATGATGAGAGACCATATTTGATCTCGTTAATTCAGTATTTTGATGTTTTAAGTAACGTCGTTATGCTGCCAAATTTTCATAAGAGAAATATTATTTTTGTCTTCCTTCTATGTTTTTCATTTCATATGGTATGTCTTTCAAATTTCATTACCATGTTCTTATATACTTTATGTTTTGTCCCTCTACTTTATTATGGATCATTTATGAGTGGGTGACCTATGTCCCCTCTCTTTTCAATGTTTTCTAAAACCTTGTAACATAGCTGTTATGCTGCCAAATTTTCATCTCAAAATGTATCTCTCTTTTTCTAAAATAAATTTATTTTATTAAGTGAAAACTCAAAGATCTTTCTTCTATAGAGTTATTCACATATATATCAAAATTTTCTATTTTAAATTCCAGGATTTGCATACACGAAAACCTCTTTCCTTTTTCGTGGGTTTAAAGTGACATAAAGATCGATTCTTTAAATAAGTTTTTAAAACGTTATGATTATGTAATGAAACCCATTTATTTTATTCTATATGGGTTATTTATGAAATGTTTGATGATGATATATGTGGCTCACATAATAATAAAGGCAAATTTAATGGTGTGCCCTGATAGCGCTCCAATGCATTGGGTAAAGGCTTAATCTCTAGAGATGACCATTTTGACTGATACCTTGGTGAATAATGTTGGTAATTTTTAATGACACCTTGGGGATGGACCTTGGTGAAACAGAAATGATTGTCTATGTTAAATGTTATGGCCACATCTTCAAGTTATTAAATATGTTACTTTTATTATGATATTATTCATGATTTATTTATCACTCCTTAAAGTTATTTTTTCATGACATTATTGATGTATCTCACGTTCAAATGTTAAATATTTCCCTTATTTACCTTACTAGGCCTTTTTCTCACCCTTTCCTTTGATGTATGCTCCCAGGTTATGAGATGTTGTAATGAACTTAGGATGAACAAATGAAGAATCCTTTCAAGTGTTTAATAAGAATGTTTTTTTCTCATTTAATAAGTTCCTGGTTTCCAAGACACTAAACCTTAAAGATCCTCGGTTTTGTATAATGTAATGAAAGATTATGTGATAAAAATGTGGGATGCTATAGATAATGCAGACTTTTAATGGAGCACCACATTCTGCCCTGACTATGGCAGATTTGACACAGGTATTCCAATAGCAGGGTCCTCCCAATTTTTAATGGGATGGAGGACCTCAGTCAGCAGATTCATGGTTAGAGGCCATGCTTTCTATCTTCAAGAA
This sequence comes from Viscum album, assembly GCA_963277665.1. Taxonomy (NCBI): domain Eukaryota; kingdom Viridiplantae; phylum Streptophyta; class Magnoliopsida; order Santalales; family Viscaceae; genus Viscum; species Viscum album. Next base: position 706,847,853 of record OY728155.1, read on the forward strand.
TCTAGATACACCTCTAGATATGACGGTGAAGCTCAAGAATTACATTCCATGCGATGCTACCAAGAGATAGTGGTATGTTATCTCACAGGCGGGACGTCATTGGGATATGGCTAGGGAAGAGTTCTATAGGACTTTATGATTACTTCTACTCCAAGACATTGAGGGCCAACCAAGCACTGAAGATCATGAATTTGGGTTAGGGCACTCATTTTGTGATGGATTATTCTTCTCACTTTATAGATCTTCAGTGCATAACACCACTTCTATGGTGTGAAGAGTTTTCCCTAGATAGGATATTTGAGGATGGTCTCAGGTATGCCATCAAATAGTAGGTGAATGTTTTTAGGTTTACTTCAGTGACTACAATAGTAAACTAGGATCTGATTACTGAGCACAATTTGAGGCAGTTTGGATCTTTGAGTCATGGAGGTTAATCCTCTAGGGTTTTTAATCCTTTGATCGATAGCAAGAAGCACCAAAGGGAGATTACTATAGGTGGTTCTTCAAGTAGCAAAGATGTTTCTTCCGGTAGACAAGTGGTGTGCTACTAGTGTAGGTAGAGTGGTCATGTTAGATGGTAGTGGCCAAAAGACCCAGCTGAGTGACAATTATGTGATAATATGTGTTATCTTTAGCATTTTTGTAGGAAGTTATCACCTGTATCAAGTAATAGATGATCTATTATGACTCTGCATTCCTGAGCAGGACCACCAGTTTCTCCTTGGTCAGGTAATTGGAGTTCGTTGGGTAGTTCAAGTCGAGGAGGTGGTCACGGCCTTGGAATACAAAAAATAGGTTTTCAATGATAGTAGGGTGAACCAGATCAGGGTATCTAGGAAGGGTCACATGGTTGCGGTACAGGTAAGACTTTTGCGATGGATTAGACCCAACAAGAGCAAGATCCCAGACCATCTACGATTAGTGGTATGATTCTAGTTGCCTCAATTTTAGATTATGCCCTTTTTGATACATGGTATTCCCGTGGTTTTATATCTATTTACATTGTGGAAATCCTCGGTCTTTATATCTTTAATTATGATGATGATATAATGCTACACACTCCGTTGGGGATTAGGACGGCTAGTGTACATCAGTGAAAGGAGTTCCCTCTTACGGTTTTTGGTTTTCACTTCTTATGGGACCTCCATATCTTAGAGATGATAGGCTTCAATGTCATTCTCATAATGTACCGGTTGGCCTCCTTTTAGGCAATTGTTTATTTCTATAACCATAGGTGGAGTTTCATGTCACCAGAGGGCATATCTTTTCTATACAATGGATAATTCATTGTCCATTCAAGAAGAGCTAGGACCGAGCATCATGGGTTTGGTAGGATTAGATCTCAGGTTTCTAGTATACATCTAGATGACCACGAGACTTCACAGATATACTTTACACTAGTGTTGCATTGTTTCAGAGATTTCTTTCTAGATGAATCTTAAAGTTTACCTTTAGAGTGAGAGGTGGATTTCTGTATTGATCTTGTTCTAGGAGTGGATCCGGTGTTCATTCATCTATATAGGATGGCTACACCAGAGTAACAAGACCTCAAGGAGTAATTAGAGGAGTTACCGGTAATGGTTTTCATCCAACTCAGTACTTCTCCTTGGGGTTCTCCTATCATTTTTTCTATGAAGGTAGACGGTACCCTCATTATTTGTGTAGATTATCGGATGATGAACTAGTTTATGGTTAAAAGCCTATATCCCTTTCCAGGGATTGATGATCTCTTTGATCATATTCACGGAGCCAAGTGTTATCGAATATTGACATGAGATTAGGTTAACATCAATTGCACATTAGACCTTCATATATACCTCTTATAGCCTTTCAGAGTAGGTATGGTATATACGATTATTTGGTTATGTTGTTCGGTCTGATGAATGTGTCGGCAGTTTTCATGGAACTGATGAACCGAGTGTTCCATCCTTACATGGATTCTTTTGTGGTAGTCTTCATGGATGATATCATGCTATACACTAACACTCAACGGGATCATTCCATCCATCATTATATCATTTTGAGTACACTAATAGAAAATTAGTTAAATGCTAAGATCTCAAAGTGGAACTCTTGGATGGACTAGATTTATTTCTTGGGTCATGTCATCTTAGATACAAGAGTACTAGTAGACCCAGAGAATGTGAGGGCGATAGTTTCCTAGGAGTATCCAAAGAACATCATTGAGGTACTGAGATTTCTAGGGATGGTTGGTTTCTATAGACACTTTATTCAAGATTTTCATGCTTATCAGCACCACTAATGGGCTTGACTAAGAAGATTGTTATGTACTTGTGGATAGATTCATGCGATTGAAACTTTCAAGAGGTTAAAGGGAGATTGACTTCAGCACTGATACAAATTTTTCAAGAGATTGGAAAGAGATACATCATTTATTATAACGCATCAGGTATCGGGCTGGGAGAAGTTGTTATATAAGAGGAAGGAGTCATCATGTATCTGTCTCAGTAGTTGAGGCCACATTAGAGGAATTACCCTATGCGCGATCTCGAGTGGGATGCAGTTGTGCATGCATTTTACTGTTGGCGAAATTATCTTTTGGGAGATCACTCTGTGTTGTATAAAGACCACAAATTCCTCAAGTACATATTTTCTCGGTGTGACCTGAATTTGAGACAGTGAATGTGGGTTTAGTACCTTCAGTCCTTTGACATTGATATTTCCTAGACGCCAGGGAAAGGAAACATAGTGGTTGTTGCATTGAGTATGAGGACTCAGATACAGGCAGTTATGGAGGCTATAAGTGGGTGGCATCTTATGGATCTGTTCTCTGAGATGCATTTGGAGGTGCTCGATAGATAGGGGAATATATTTCTTTCTTCTATAGATACTACCTATACTCTATTGGATCGAGTGATTATATGTCATCTATCAGATTCTGAAGTCCTGGTTCTATGGGATAGTGTTTCATGATATGACCCTACTCTTGGGTGGACTATATGTGAGGATGAGGTTTTATGTTTTCATGGGTGTGTATCTATGTCAGCAGACATACGTGAGGAGCTATTACATGATTTTCAGGCCTAACTATGGGCATTTTATCCTGGTGTCACCAAGATGTATCGAGATCTACATCGTCATTATTTGTGGCCATGTATGATGATGGATATATCTAGTTTTTTATGAGATATTCCACCTATCAGTAGGTAAAGGATGATCATCAACGACTGGCAGGACTGAAGGTTCCACACTACTTACTGATCAAGGAGTGATTTAGTGGTGATGATCTTGGGAGGTTGTAAATTTGAGAAACTATATGTTTTTATGCGGTTCTACAGTCAATCGTTTTAGAATGGAACACCCGGTTTACTTCTCATGTCTGGTAGGTACTATAGAGGGATTTTTGTACACATGTACTTCTGATTACATCTAACCATCCTCAGATAGATGGCTAGTCCGAGCACACAATTCAGGTTTTGGAGGAATGATTTAAACATGAGTCCTATATTTCAAGGGCTCCTGGGAGAGACATAGTCCCCTAGTGGATTTTTCCTACAATAATAATTTTCAGGAAAAAATAATATGGAACCTTTTGAGGCTTTGTACGGTAGCCCATACTGATCACCATGTTATTGGATAGAGGTAGGAGAGGAAACTTTGCTGGGGCCTCGTCTTGTCCAGGAGACCACTGAGCAGGTGGAGTTGATTTGGAAGATGATGAATACTGCGCAGTCTCACTAGAAATCTTATGTTGATCGATGGAGATGACCACTGGAGTTCGAGGTTAGATATCAGTTTTTCCTAAGTGTAACATAGAGGTTTGTAAATAGGATGATTAGGATACATGTGATGATTTCACTGAGATACGTCGGGCCATTTGTGGTTTTGAAGAGAGTTGATTCGGTTTCCTATCAGTTGCAGTTATCTCAGAAGTACTAGGCTATACACAATGTATTTCTTGTTTCTCAGCTATGTAATTACATTTCATACCCCTCTCATGTTTTTCAACCCAAGGAGGTTGAGTTGGAGGTGGATGCATCCTTCTAGGAGAAACCTATTCGGATTGTGGATCGCAACCTGATGGTTCTCCATGGCTGTTATATTCCTCTGGTGCGGCTGATATGGTAGCACGACCGAGTGTTGGATGAGAATTGGGAGAGGGAGGCTGATGTGTGATCACAATGGTCGGAGTTGTTCACAGATTCTTCATCACTATCCTTGGAAGTGCAATTCAGGGATGAATTGTTTTAAGGTGGGAGTTTGTAAGAACCCAGTTCTTCATTCCATGTATGGATCTTGTTTTTTGGTTGTTTTCTAGGAAAATGAAGATATGGTGTTTTTATTACTACATTTCATGTACTTCTGAGTACACTCCTTGTACCTAGCTTGCCGGTATAGCCGTGTACTGGCTGTGTAATGGCTGAGTACATGGCCGTGTGGTGACCTGTCAGACCTCTTACGTCGAGCGCTGGTTAAGGCTATTACACGACATGTAGTTTTAATGAACATGCCTTTTAAATTTCTTTTTATTTGATATATCATATCGAGGTCACCTTTTATGTCTGTAAACATCTTCTTCTCCACATGGTTCATATAGGAGAGCGATACAATGGTCGACGAACTTCAAACCCCTTCTGATTCTCCATCCATGCTCCGATTGAGACATTGTTAGGTGAATTGGAGTCCAACCAGTGAGTTATCAAAACCCCTAGAGACATTATTCCTGATTCCTCCTCTCTTGTGAGTTATCCATGGGTGGACGTTTTTCACTATATTGTTGATGTACACCAATCTAGGCTGATTCAAGGGCTGAAAACCATGTATATCGATCGTATGACATCGAGGTTGGTGGTTTGTACATTTCGTTTTGTTGTCTTGTATTATATATGTTTAAAGTGCTAGAAAACCACATTGGGGGTACTAATTGATTTGGAATTTGACCTTGGATATCACCTTCTATGGTTTATTAAATTGATAAAGGGTAATTAATTATGTGTAATGATGGATACCTTGCTTATGGGTCACCCCATGTGTGTGTTTCCCTTGATTGATTTTTTATAATTGTTTGGTCTGGGATGTCTGTTAGGCTTTCCTTGTTTTCCATGACTTGTCTTGTTAGTATGGAGTTGATTCTTATATGAAATTAATGTGATATGATTTGAGAATGTTTATCCATGTAGTAGTTTTATATTACATATATTTCTTGATGAAAAATTTGTACTATTTGTCCTATAGAGTGTGATAGCCTTGGACCATGAAGCCTAAGGGGACTTCCAGATTATTTACACAAGATCGTGAGAGACTTAGTGTAGATTATTGACCTAGGTGTTCAATTATGATTGAGTATTCTATATTCACCCATGGCTATTGTAACACCTGAGACTTTTATGTTATATATATCATCAAAGGAAGATTTTTCTACACAACACTTGCTTGGCTTTCTTTACACGAAATCGCGACCTTTCTCGATAGCTTGCGTCGTACGCAATACCGAGTTTCACTAAACAATGATATGCTATTAAAATTTTATTAAAACTAGCCGTTATGAATAGTAATAACCACTTTTTTAAATTTTATAAATTTTATTTTTCAAAATGGACTTCATTTTTTGATTTGGAATATCGAAATTAGCCTAGGGTGAAATTTTGGTATTTTTCTAAAAACTTTCAATTTTTGATGAATAGTGAAACCACTAATTGGTAGTTAAAAAACTGAATTTTTCATAAAACATAATTTTACCGCTTCGGTGAGTGGAATTTCAAAAATCCGAGAGACACGGTTGATGTCAGTAAGTAAAATTTGGTTCAATGAGATGAAAATATTTTTTTTTGTGAATAGTAACTTTTTACTTCTTTTTACCACGGTTAAAAGTAAATAGGGTAATTAAGGGTAAAGATGATATTATTATTACCTCAACACATGTCCTAATTCTATTGGATAACTTTAATTCGACCAAAAAAACTTAGGAATAAAATACGACCATTTAGGCCCACTTGGATTAGATTAGGACATTTATTATTAATTTATTTAAAGAAGGGTTAAAATAGTTAAAATCAAAGTTTAACAAGTAAATAATTTTTAATATGGGGTTATACATAAGATAAATTCGACTATAAATATTCATTAGAAAGATAAAAAGATTTCCTACATAATGGTATTTTATTTGTAATTTTTAGACATTAAATAATTTAATTTATTTATGACACAATAATGATGCAGTAATTATCTTATTAATGAAATATTGACATAATTGATGTTATAAACACCAAAATAAATGTAATTTGAGACTTTTTATAAATACCAATAATTTTATAGATTAATATGACATGTTATTATTGATTTAATTAACTTGGTTAGAAATAATAATTCTGTTATGATTTTCACAAAAATCAATTACTAAATAGTGTCAAAATTGACATAAAATAGTTTTTAAAACAAATATTATATTGGTAATTGTTATTTTATTCCTAAAAATCTAAGGTTCAGAAAAATGACGTAGATAAGGTTATATATATTAATAATAAACAACTTGGGGTTCGTTTGGCTGCTTATAGTAAGTTTATTAACCTTATAGTATAAGAACACAAGAAGACATGGTAAAAGTAAAATTATTTAACTTAATGTTAAATCTAAATCATAAGGTTAAAATAGGTACCTAAACATGTCTAAATTTTATTGGAGAGAGTATTTCGACCCATCCCAACCTTATACTCTAAATAAATCAATTTGGAGCTATTTAAAACCGAACTTGACTTTATAATAAAATAATATTTTTAGTTATTCCAAAGGTGCCCCTCTCCCCCCTTATAAAAAGGCACCTCCTCCCTCTCTTCCTCACACCACATTGAGCCTTCAATCTCAGCCAACCCCTGCCACTTTCTCCTCTCCACTTCCCTAGAGACATCCTAGAGGTCCTGGTCTTCTTCAAAGACCAATTTTAGTTCCCTAAAAGAATGTCTCAAAGAAGCACTTCAAAGAAGAGGTAATGTCCATTACCGATTCTTTCATCGTTATTTCTTCTTCCACTTCTTCTTCTTTAGTTGTTTTATTATGAAGTAAGAACGTCAGTATCACTCATATACAGATATGTTATTATAATTATAAAACAACCCTATTTCACCATCTATCCATCCTACGGAAAAATAAATCATCGCGCGTGCGTACGTACGGAATACCATCTCCACGCCGTGGTGTAATCTATTTTCCACCACCACCTTACATGGATGGGTATAATGGTGTAAATAATGAATATATATGAATATTATAAATTGATATTGATTCTGAAATAGTATACATATACTCCAATACAATTCCATGATCATATGAACGATATCATCACTCGTGCGTACGTACGGAATACCGTCTCCACGATGTGATGCGACTCGTTCTACATGATCTTCATTTCATAATGATTATATAAATGAATTGAATGAATGAATATGATATATATTACACTAATACAATTATGGAAATGAGGTATCTATAACCTAAAGTAAAAAATAAGAATTTATTCGACAAACCACACATAATAACAAAAAGTTATAAACACCCGAATAACAAGTAGCAATGAAATATTACTAAGAAGCTAAGAATATGACCATATACGATATCATAAAAATAAGTATGATTCTGGAATAGGTCAATAACATTATTTAAATCATTATACAGGAGGTTCGGACACTTACAAAGCATGTCAGACCTAAGGTAAGGGAAATATCACAATCTCATTTTTATCCGAGAGTGTTTATACTTTGGTATTTACTGGGGTGTATTTTATCATCCACATCCATGTTTCCTCAATATGTAATATTTACATCATTCTACAATAGTTTATATCAACTTTTACCTTTTGGTGAGTTTTTAGTAAAATATATGAAAGAAATATTTTGTCGTTTTTCGTACGAGGTACTTTTTTACTTTTCCGAAAAAAGTACGAGAAGAATGTTTTCTTTTAACTTATACGGCATGAATGGATTTTTGAAACATTATTTCCAAGAATCTTCCTTTACAAGTTTTCAAGTTTATTTTTAATCAACTTCTTTTATTTTATAATTGTATGACATATTAAGAAAGGAAAAGTGTTTTTGAAGAAGAAAGGATATTTTCCTCAAGAATGGAGTTCAAGTGTTTTATCAAAATTATTTTCCATCTAAGATAATATAGGGTTCTGTTTATATCCCTATTATTGCATTTATTTTATTATGTTGTGATTATGAATTCCTTTATCTTATATGAATTTTTTTATGATGTCTTGTTGTTTACGAATCCCATTTTTATTACATGGGTTATGCAATGATGTATGATTTAAGATTTTGTGGAACACATAAGAATGGTATCATTATGATATGGGTGGGACCTATATCTCCCTCCAATGAATTGGGTAAATATTTTATATCTCACGAGATAGACATTGCTGGAACGGTAGGTTATACCGGTTCAGTGAAATAGGACTGAAACAAGGGTGGATCGGTTCAGAAAGGGACTTTGTCCACTAAGATAGTCTTGGAAATTAGTCTTGACTAACAAGAAATGATTCTCTATGATTATGTGTGTATGCCACAAAGTTTCATGTTTTAAGTTATGATTATTGTGATTACATTTCACTGCCATGATTTATCTCATGTTATGAAATTATGATCTCTTTTGCAGGTTAAGATTTCCAAAAGTTATGTGATTGTGTATACGATGTGATTGATATTTCTTTTTTTTACCCTTACTGAGCATTTGAGCTCACCCTTTTGTATGTTTTCTTTCCCCAGGTCAGGAAGAAGGTTATTAAGTAGGATATGCCAAAAAGGGACTCTAGATATGATGAAATAAGTGGGAGGCAAAGTTGATGCTTTATGAACCAGTTGTTGATGTTTCCCAGTTTCTAAAGACACTATACCTATATGGTCCTTTTGTGGTTTTGTTATATGTTGTAATAAGTATGCTTCAATTTTGAAGTATTAACAATGTATGTAAAGTATGGGTCGTTATAGTTGGTATCAGAGGAAAGGTATAGTCAACCTTTGGAAACTAGGATGTGAAAGCCTTAGTAAGAACCCTAAGGATAAGTCTTAGCATAGAACGCAATATTAGTGTTTTAGAAATGGCCATGAATAACCTAGGATAAGACCTTAAGTGTGAAATTTTATTCTTGATTTTGTGGTTTTCCTATTATAAATAGTGTTGCTCACACTATTCTTCTTGGTTTTAGTCAATGGTTGGAACCCGAAGGAACCGTGTTAATGCGGAATGCGATGGGCAATGAAATGATTGTCCCCCTGAGCAACCAAACATTATGGGAGCTGGAATAAAAAATCTTGTAGCCATGCTCACATAACTTTCTCAATCTATGAATCATGCATGACTTCCAAACGAGCAAAGAAAGGACCAACATTCTGTTGAATCCTTCATGAGGCAGCGTCCACCTTCTTTCAGTGGGTCTACTGATCCATTAGTTTCTGAACAATGTATTAGTACTACTGAAAAGATATTTTCAGTTATTCAATGTTCTGAGCATGATAAAGTCATCTTAGCAGTGTATCGTTTGGAAGGTGATGCTGATCAATGGTGGAATCTTATTAAGAATACGAGGAAACGGGATGAAATTGAGTCCATGGAATGGGACAAGTTCAAGAACTTATTTTTCAATAAGTACTTCCCTCGTATTCTCCAAACAAATATGGAGAAAGAGTTTCTTGAACTGAAGCAAAAGGATGATGAATTTTTTGGTACATATGAAGCAAATTTTACAAGATTGCAAGGTACGCTTTTGGTATTATTATCCAACCTGAGAGTAAGATCGATCGATTCTTTAGTGGATTAAAACCAAGTCTTCAAAGGGAGATAGCCATAAGGGACTTCAATAGCTACGAGGAAATCATTAGATGTGCTCTCAAAGTCAAGATGGAGATTGGAGTAACCCATCAGTCATATGGGTTTGATAAGAAGAGGAAAATTGAATTCAAAGGAAAATCTAAAGAGCACACTGAAAAGAAGATGAGCTTTCCCTTATGCTCAAAGTGTGAAAAGAAACATGGAGGGAGTTGTCTTAAAGGGACAAGTAAATGTTTCAAATGTGGAAAGGAAGGTCATCGGGTATTTGAATGCCGCGATGATGGGATGAAGATGTCTAACAATGAAAACAAAGGAAGGGATACACAGAATGAACCTACTACACTTCAATGTTTCAAGTGCAAGGATATGGGACATTATGCCAATAAATGCCCTAATCCAAGGGTTGATGATGATGGTCGACGTCAACAAACTCTTAAGGCTAAAGAGAAAGGAATGTCACATGCAATTTCTATCAGCGATGTGGAGTACGATAACGATGTGGTGAAAGGTACACTTACCATCCACTCTAAAGTAGCAAATGTTTTATTTGATTCTGGATCCTCCAACTCTTTTATTTCTGAAGAATTTTCTAAGGGTATCACCGTATTACCTCAACAATTAGATGTGGAGTTAGCTGTGGCAACACCTAATGGCACAACAGTCGCATCAAAGGTTTATAATTCTTCTCCGATCGAAGTTTTTGGGAAAGTGCTTCCTACAAATCTTGTGATCCTTCCTATAGTGGAATTTGATGTGATTCTTGGCATGGATTGGCTTTCTTTATATGGAGCTCATATCAATTTCCAAAGAAGGGAAGTCACATTTCATATTCCAGATCAATCTATGATCGTCTATCAATGCAAGGATGAACATAACCTTCCAGTGGAAATTTCTTCCATTTTATGGGTATTGATTCCACTAAATGAAGGTTATTTATCTCAAATGGTTGGTGAGAAACTCATGATTAAGAATATGCCCATTGTACGGGAGTTTGATGATGTCTTTCCGGAAGAATTACCGGGTCTTCCACCGAATCGTGAAGTTGCGTTTTCAATAGAACACATACCGGGTTCTTTTCCTATATCAAAGACACCTTATAGAATGGCCCCAATTGAGTTGCAGGATTGAAGAAGCAACTCCAAGAGAATCTTGATAAGGGATTCATACGCCCTAGTGTGTCACCTTGGGGAGCACCTGTTATATTTGTTAAGAATAAAGAAGGATCAATGAGACACTGCATTGATTATCGAGAACTTAACAAGATCACTATCAAGAACAAATATCCTCTCCCCCGCATTGATGACTTATTTGACCAACTACGAGGAGCTCAATACTTTTCCAAGATTGATCTTCGTTCAGGGTATCATCAATTAAGGGTAAAAAGGGAATATATACCAAAGATGGCTTTCCGTACAAGGTATGGACACTATGAATTTATAGTGATGCCATTTGGTCTTACTAATGCCCCTGCCATCTTCATATATCTGATGAATGGAGTCTTTAGAGACTATCTTGATCAATTTGTGGTAGTCTTTATAGACGATATTCTTGTCTATTCAAAGAGCAAGTAAGAACATGAAGATCACTTGAGAATAATATTGATGACCCTAAAAAAGGAGATGCTTTATGCAAAATTTACCAAGTGTGAATTTTGGCTTCAAAAAGTTGCATTTTTTGGTCACATAATCTCAAAAGAAGGGATATCTGTGGATCCAGCAAAAATAGAGGTTATCGAAAGATGGTCGAGACAAACAACAGTAACTGAGATCCAACGTTTTCTTGGTTTGGCTGGATATTATCGACGTTTTGTGAATGCTTTTTCACGATTATCTAATCCGCTCACCAAGTTGACTTGGAAAGGAGTTAAGTTTGTCTGGACAGAATAATGTGAAGAGAATTTCAAGGAGTTGAAAAGAAGGTTATCCAGTGCACCTGTGCTCACACTGTCTTGTAGTGGAGAAAGGTTTGTGATCTACAGTGATGCATCCAAGAAGGGATTGGGGTGTGTTCTTATGAAAAATGATATGGTGATAGCTTATGCCTCACGACAGTTGAAAATCCATGAGCAAAATTACCCAACACATGATTTGGAGTTAGCTGTGGTAATCTTTGCATTAACGATTTGGAGGCATTACCTTTATGGTGAAAGGTGTGATATTTATACTGATCATAAAAGTTTAAAGTATATTTTCACACAAAAGGAGCTGAATATGCGTCAAAGAAGATGGTTGGAGCTGATTAATGATTATGACTGCTCAATCCATTACCACCCTCGGAAAGAAAACAAGGTGGCAGATGCATTAAGTCGACAAGACCATGCCAGTTTATCCATGATGAGGATCACAAAAGATCCAATATTTATGGATTTACAAAGGATGGATCTTGGAATTATAATCAAAGGGGAAAAATATAATCTTTCTCAAATGAATGTTCAACCATATATACATGTGAAGATTAAATAGGCACATAAAAAAGATGTCAAGTTACAAAAGAAGGTGAGAAATGTTCCTGAATTCAACCTTGATTGTGATGGGATAATAATGTTCAGGAATCGGGTTTGTGTTCCTCCCATCCCTGAATTAAAGAAGGAGCTGCTGGATGAGACTCATAGTTCTTCATTCTCTATTCATCCTGGAAGCACGAAGATGTATAGGGACCTGAAAGAGTACTTCTGGTGGGATGGCATGAAAAGAGATGTTGCTGAATATGTCTCTCGATGCTTGGTTTGTCAACAAGTTAAAGCTGAGAGACAGAAGTCGAAGGGGATGTTACAACCATTACCCATACCCGAATGGAAATGGGAAAACATCACTATGGACTTTGTCACATGACTTCCTAAAACATCCAAAGGAAATAATGCTATCTGGGCCATAGTTGATCGTCTTACAAAGTCTACACACTTCATTGCTATTAGAGAGGATTTCTCTCTGTATCAGCTTGCCAGGATATATGTAAAGGAAGTGGTAAGATTGCATGGAGTACCACTTTCTATTATATCTGATCGGTATCCGAGATTTACCTCGATGTTATGGCGAAGTCATCAACATACTCTGGATACAGAGTTGAGTTTCAGCACTGCTTATCATCCTCAGACAGACGTTCAGTCTGAGAGAACAATTCAAACCCTAGAAGATATGTTGAGAGCTTGCTCTATGGATTTCAAAGGTGGTTGGGATCAACACCTACCTTTGGTGGAATTTTCTTATAATAATAGCTTTCACTCCAGTATTCAGATGGCTCCTTATGAAGCTCTCTATGGAAAGAAACGCAGGACTCCAACTTGCTGGGATGAAGTTGGGGAAAGAAATCTATTAGGACCTGATCTCATTGATGAAATGGCAAAAAAGGTCAGATCTATTCAACAACACATAAGAGAAGCTCAGAGTCGATAGAAAAGTTATGCCGACAACCGAAGAAAAGACCTAGAGTTTGAAGTGGGTGACAAAGTGTTCTTACGAATATCTCCCTGTAAGAGGGTTATGAGATTTGGAAAGAAGGAGAAGTTGAGCCCTAGATATATCGGTCCTTTCGAAATACGGGATCGTGTTGGGAAGGTAGCTTACCGATTGGGGCTTCCACCGAATCTCTCCCAAGTTAACGATGTGTTCCATGTATCTCTCCTGAGAAAGTACATACCTGATCTTTCACATGTACTCAGCTCATAAGTTGTACCGCCGGAGCAAGATCTTTCTTATGAAGAACAACCGATAGAGATTCTGGATCGTAGCGAAAAAGTCCTATGAAACAAGACCACTCGATTGGTGAATGTTTTATGGAGGAACCCCCAATTAGAAGAAGCTACATGGGAGCTTGAGGATACAATGAGGGAGAGGTATCCTCATCTGTTTGTTACAAAGTGACGAATTTCGAGGGTGAAATTCATTTTAAGGGGGGTAGAATGTTACACCCGAGACTTTTATGTTATATAAATCATCAAAGGAATCTTTTTCTACACAACACTTTCTTGGCTTTCTTTACACGAAATCGCGACCTTCCTCAATAGCTTGTGTCGTACGCAATACCGAGTTTCACTAAACAACGATATGCTATTAAAATATTATTAAAACTAGCCGTTATGAATAGTAATAACCACTTTTTGAAATTTTATAAATTTTATATTTCAAAATGGACTTCATTTTTGGATTCGGAATATGGAAATTATCCTAGGGTGAAATTTTGGTATTTTTCTGAAAACATTCAATTTTTGATGAATAGTGAAACCACTAAGTGGTATTTAAAAAACTGATTTTTTCATAAAACATAATTTTACCGCTTCTGTGAGTGGAATTTCAAAAATCCGAGAGACACGATTGATGTCAGTAAGTAAAATGTGGTTCAATGAGATGAAAATATTTTTTTGGTGAATAGTAAATTTTTACTTTTCCTACCACGGTTAAAAGTAAATAGGGTAATTAATGGTAAAGATGATATTATTATTACCCTAACACATGTCTTAATTCTATTGGATAAGTTTAATTCGACCAAAAACAAACTTAGGAATAAAATATTACCATTTAGGCCCACTTGGATTAGATTAGGACATTTATTATTAATTTATTTAAAGAAGGGTTAAAATAGTTAAAATCAATGTTTAATAAGTATATAATTTTTAATATGGGGTTATACATAAGATAAATTCGACTATAAATATTCATTAGAAAGCTAAAAAGATTTCCTACATAATGAGATTTTATTTGTAATTTATAGACATTAAATAATTTAATTTATTTATGACACAATGATGATGCAGTAATTATCTTATTAATGAAATATTGACATAATTGATGTTATAAACACCAAAATAAATGTGATTTGAGACTTTTTATGAATCCCAATAATTTTCTAGGTTAATATGACATGTTAGTATGTATTTAATTAACTTTTTTAGAACTAATAATTCTGTTATGAGTTTCATAAAAATCAATTACTAAATAGTGTCAAAATTGACATAAAATAGTTTTTAAAACAAATATTATATTGGTAATTGTTATTTTATTCCTAAAAATCTAAGGTTCTGCCAAATGACTTATATAAGGTTATATATATTAATAATAAACAACTTGGGGTTCGTTTGGATTCTTATAGTATGTTTATTAACCATATAGTATAAGAAAAGAAGAAGACATGGTAGAAGTAAAATTATTTAACTTAATGTTAAATCTAAATGATAAGGTTAAAATAGGAACCTAAACTTGTCTAAATTCTATTGGATGAGATTATTTCGACCCATCCCCACCTTACCCTCGAAAGAAATCAATTTGGATCTATTTAAAACCGAACATGACTTTATAATAAAATAATATGTTTAGTTATTCCAAAGCTGCCCCTCTCCTCCCTTATAAAAGGGCACCTCCTCCCTCTCTTCCTCACACAAATTTTATCCTTCAATCTCTGCCAAACCCTGACAATTTCTCCTCTTCACTTCCTTAGAGACATCCTAGAGGTCCTGGACTTCTACAAAGACCAATTTTAGTGCCCTAAAATAAGGTCTCAAAGAAGCACTTCAAAGAAGAGGTAATGTCTGTTACCGATTCTTTCATCTTTATTTCTTCTTCCACTTCTTCTTCTTTAGTTGTTTCATTATGAAGTAATAACATAATTATCACTAATATACTGATATGTTATTATAAGTATGAAACAACCGTATTTAACCATATATCCATCCTACAGAAAAAGAAATCACCGCGCGTGCGTACATACGGAATACCGTCTCCACGTCGTGGTGTAATCTATTTTCCACCACCACCTTACTTGGATGGGTATAATGGTGTAAATAATGACTATATATTACTATTATAAAGTGATATTGATTTTGAAATAGTATACATATACTCCAATACAATTCCACGATCATAGGAATGATATCATCACTCGTGCGTACGTACGGAATACCGTCTCCACGATGTGATGCGACTCGTTCTACATGATCTTCATATCATAATGATTATATAAATGAATTTAATGAATTAATAATATATATATTACACTAATACCATTCTGGAAATGAGTTATCTATAACCTAAAGAAAAGAATAAGAATTTATTCGACAAAACACGCATATGAACAAAAAGTTATAAACACCCGAATAACAAGTAGCAATGAAATATTACTAAGAAGCCAATAATATGACCATATACGATATCATAAAAATAAGTATGATTCTGGAATAGGTCAATAACATTATTTAAATCATTATACAGGAGATTCGGACACTTACAAATCAAGTCGGACCTAAGGTAAGGGAAATATCACAATCTCATTTTTATCCGAGATTGTTTATACTTTGGTATTTACGGGGGTGTATTTTATCATCCACATCCATGTTTCCCCAATATGTAATATTTACATCATTCTACAATATTTTATATCAACTTTGACCTTTTGGTGAGTTTTTAGTAAAAGATATGAATGGAATCTTTTGTCTTTTTTCATACGAGGTACTTTTTGACTTTTCCGACAAAAGTAAGAGAAGAATGTTTTCTTTTAACTTATACGAAATGAATGGATTTTTAAAACATTATTTCAAGAATCTTCCTTTACATGTTTTCAGGTTTATTTTTAATCAAATTCTTTTAGTTTATAATTGTATGACATATTAATAAAAGAAAAGTGTTTTTGAAGAAGAAAGGATATTTTCCTCAAGAATGGAGTTCAAGTGTTTTATCAAAATTATTTTTCATCTAAGATAATATAGGGTTCCATTTATATCCCTATTATTACATTGATTTGATTATGTTGTGATTATGAATTCCTTTATCTTATATGAATTGTTTTATGATGTCATGTTGTTTAAGAATCCCATTTTTATTACATGGGTTATGCAATGATGTATGATTTAAGATTTTGTGGCACACATAAGAATGGTATCATTATGAGATGGGTGGGACCTATATCTCCCTCAAATGCATTGGGTAAAGATTTTATATCTCATGAGATAGACATGGCTGGAACGGTCGGTTATACCGGTTCAGTGAAATAGGACTGAAACGAGGGTGACTCGGTACAGAAAGGGACTTTGTCCACTAAGATAGTCTTGGAAATGACTCTTGACTAACAAGAAATGATTATATATGATTATGTGTGTATGCCACAAAGTTTCATGTTTTAAGTTATGATTATTGTGATTACATTTCACTTCCATGATTTATCCCATGTTATAAAATTATGATCTCTTTTGCAGGTTAAGATTTCCAAAAGTTATGTGATTGTGTATACGATGTGATTGATATTTCTTTTTTTTACCCTTACTGAGCATTTGAGCTCAGCCTTTTGTATGTTTTCTTTCCCCAGGTCAGGAAGAAGGTTATTAAGTAGGATATTCCAAAAAGGGACTCTACATATGATGAAATAAGTGGGAGGCAAAGTTGATTCTTTATGAACCAGTTGTTTATGTTTCCCAGTTTCTAAAGACACTATACCTATACGGTCCTTTCGTGGTTTTGTTATATGTTGTAATAAGTATGCTTCAATTTTGAAGTATTAACAATGTATGTAAAGTATGGGTCATTATAGGTATTGACCATGAGATCTTCCCAGGTGGACATTTTTAATTTTATCCATTCTATGATGACCAATGGATATAGACCGTGAGAGATGCCTATGTGGTTGTTTTTAATTTATTGATTCTATGTTGAACAAGGGGTGTTGATCTTGAGAGATACCAAGGTGGTCATTTTTAGTTGATCTAAACTATGTGGAATCAAATGGGATATCCTTTGATATATTCCTAGTGAGTCTCTTGCGAATAAGTGAATGATTTTGATGATCTTCCAAGCCAAAGCACAAGATTGGACTCGGTATTACTTGATTATTTAGATGGTATTATGAGACATCTGTTTTGTTACCTACATAGGGGATATAGAGCTTAGGTTAGATCCCATGGATTAAATGATTCAACTATTTGAATAATAATTTTAAATGAATGTAATTGAAAATTGTATGATTGTTTACTTTTGAGTACTTCCTAGTTTATTGCTTCATTTTTTCATATTACCTACTATATATATTCACTAATAGTCAGAAATAGATATTTGGTGGTTGAAAATTGGGATTCACCACACACCCAATTTGGATCATGTATTGGACCCAAGAAGATTATAAGATTACATGTATAAATAAGGGAATCATGCTTCTCCATTAAGTACTTGATTACTGTTGGAGCTAGAGAGCATGGGACCAAGATGAGGCTTACGATGCTTTGGAGATTAATTTATTTTCTATAATTTGATTTCTGTATTGTACATCCATAATTATGACTTTTTGGGATTCCTTCCTAGAAACATGTGACATGTATCATTTATATATATGCTCCAGCTTTTTTATTACTATCAGTCTTCCACTGTTTACTTCTATTGTGTGGTATTACTGTTCCTGCTATTTTTTACTATTTGTTTTCCACTGTGTATACTTTGTCAATGAATTCATATTTTCTCCATGATCACACCTTGCCCATCACTGCTTTTCAGTAGCCTCTCTCTATTAGGTGAAATGCGCTTGAGGTTATGTGACCAACCAGGTACAGGGCACCTTTTGGTGGAACCTGGATCTGCGACGTTACAAACTGCTTCCACTAGAGTAAAGCCTATATCATATAATAATAAATTTTCTCAAATTGTAATTTTTATTGTTTCTTAGCATTGTGAAAATTGTGAAAGTTAATTTGATCCTTAGAGTTTTAGTGTTTTGGTGGAGACTCTTTCTATTGTTTTCATTTAATATAATTTCTATTCTTAGTGTCCTACAATTTTTTTATGAGTGCAGTCTCATTATTATGAGATGATTGATCTACCATGGCTTTAGATGATGGTTATTCTTGTGTTCTAATTTTTTTTGTATGTAATATTGAATCGGTTCGGGACTTTCTCAATATAATTGACTTAGATGATGACTCAGGTAAATCCATCTATATATTCTATTTGCATTCAGATTAGAATTTATTATGATAATTTCTTATATATATTTTAATTTGGGAAAAATGTATCACCATTACGGATTTCGGGGGATCGCATTCTTCCATACCATATAGTATTTTCTGAAAATGGTTGAACAAGTGATGTCAGATACTAAGAGGGTGGAGGGGTCAATTAGTGATTTAAAACTTTTAAGTAACATGTATTCCATTATTTTTGTTCATATATAATCTCATCAACCAAATAAATATTGAATATAAATTTATAACACTACATGTTATTTAACAGGGATTTCCTCCTTAAGGATGTCTATATCCTCAGTGAACACTAGTTCATATCCCATTCACACACAAATATCAAAGGAATGATCTTGAACCTACTCTAAGTAACTAGTACCAACCATAGATGTATAAATTATTTATTTTAAAAAATAGAAAATACAAAACTTTATAATATTGATCAATAATAAAAATCAGGTGCTTCATAAAACTTGATAGATCAGGATCTTCTTCCACTTTTCCCAATAATTTTCAATGTTTGGTTTAAATACTAATATTATATTCACAAAAAAAATTCAAAACACTCTTATTTATTCATTTCAACTCTTAATATCAACATGTTATAAGAATATTATTTCATCTTATCTTATCACTTTAGTTTAGCGAAATTCACCCTTTGCACCAACTTTCTACCTAAATGGCCCGAAGGCCTTCTTTTTTATTTATTTTTGGATAATCCATCTTTTTAAGGGTTGAAGGGGGACCCTAACATGACCCATGGGCCCAAGGAACAAGGTCAATAAACAACCAAATACATGTCCTTTAAAGGCCTGAGACATAACACACTAGAAAAAATCCCTCCCTAGCATCTACATCATGAAGGCGCATATCTCCCCATCTAGCATAGTAGATTGGATAGAATTTCCCCGTGTAGAGCTAGATAGTGCCTGGTCCCAATGGAATTTTTCATACCCTCACATTCTTCAAATATAGTTAGATCTTCTCTAATGGTGGATATTTTTTCTCTTAATCCTCGTCTGGGCCTGCTCATGTGTGGTTTTCCTGTGCTTCTTGGTATTTTCTACCACTGAAAATCCTTATGGCCTGAAGGACCTAAATCCCAAAGGCTCTATGGCCCAAAGGCCTTTGGTGGACTGAAGCCCCTAAGACCCATAGGTCCAATCCTGTGGTCCGTAGGACCAAATTGGGTGAATAGTGTCGGCTACTTCAATACTGTAATGTAACTCCTATAGTACTCAGAAATTAACCCCATCCGTATTTGATCATGGGACTCTTTGATTCAAAGTAGTAGCCTCTACCCTTCAGATACAAGCTCATTAGATGCACCATCTTTTTTATCATGATTGTATTTTAATAGGGTAAATTCAATACAATCATTTGATATATTTTCATTCCTACCACATCATCCACAATTTTCTTATAGGTAGTAAAACCCATTTTTCATCTCAATATTCCTTTCATATAGTTGATACAAAACATTTTTATTCACTTGTTGTCATTAATTTCATCCCCTTACACTATTCTCCTTCACTATACTATGAAGAGACATATTATATAAATAATTTAATGCTTTATGGACATGTAAACCACATATCTATTAGTATCCCTAAATCCTCGTTCCTTGGTAAATTTTTTCCCTTTATTGAATTATATCTCTAATTATTCTTATGATAATTTTAATATGCCTCTAGAAAAACTTATTTTATTCTATTTTCTTATATATCATAGATCAGTATAAAAGTTTTCCCAAAAAATTTATCATTCCATATGTCAGAATATTATGAATTATCTTATGTTTTTTAGATGAAATAGATTCACATTTTCCCCTGAACTAATAAGTGATCAATACTTATAGGATGATATATCACTAGTAATTTTGATTTCAAATTTACAAACATGAACATAATAATTGATATATTTATTTTGATCAAAACATTCACCTGTACCACCAATAGCCTTTTTGATTCTATATTTTCCATTCCGTTTCACCATTATTCAGATAAAAAATTCTGTACATTAAGCTATCAGACAACTTTTCCCCACTATATTGGTTAAATATTTTGAAAATACCGTATCATCAAAGATAATGAACATTTTTCTCATCGATGGGCTGAACACATCTTAGTTTATTGACATGTGATGTACTAGTGTACTTATATTAATGAAATATGTCTTGTTTATTCAAATTGGCCTGTCTATTTTAGAGAATTGAGATCAATTGGGATGTTATAAAATATATTAACATTTTCTATATATATTTTTTACTCAATTCCATAAAAAACTTTTATAAAATATTTAAAATGATTTATATAGATATATCCTGTGGTGGACACTTTCATTTGAAGGTATGAGTTTGATTGTGATAAAAAAGAAACCTTTATAGATTGAGTAGAAATGATGTTTCTCAATTGGATAGCATTTTCATACAATTATTTATTAAGGAATTATAATTTATTTAATTTCAAAATAGCCATGTTATTTTATACAACATGGCATATAATTTGGATAATTTTGTCTACAATTTTTACTCCCAACGATTCAGGGTGTTTATATAGAAATCATATTCAAAAGAGTTAGAATCATTTCACGTTGTTTTAAATTATTTTAATAAAACCTATGATTTATTCATGAAAGTGGTAGATTATTTTAAATATTCCCAAAAATAAAAGGCATGATTTATTACAATCCATCATCTTGTGGTTTGTGATATCTGGTGATTCATGATGCCAATCAGTGGTGCATGTTTCGAATAAAATTGGACATCATTTAAAAAAACACCCTTATTAATGATCTTTCTATATAATATTGACATTTAAATATCAATATAAATTTTCATTGTTCATTTTTTATTGTGGATTTATGTTTCATTTATCATTTTCAGTTGACAAAATGATCATATTTATAAAATAAGGCATTGTATCTCAGTTTATTATTTACTTAAAGGAGGATTCTTATGATAATGTTTGTTCATTCCATCGCCATAGAAAGCAATGAGTTATACATAGGATTTAGGTAAGGTTTCTTCTATTTTTATTCCTTGACCAATTTATAATTATGTATTTTTTTATTTTTGTGTTCTCTATATGTTTTTAGTGCATTTTGGAACTTGTTGAGGTGGATTGGAGCCACCATTGTCAAAGGATAAAAACATTTGTAAGAATAGGTAGGAATATATATATATATATATATATATAAAAGTTCCCCCTATATATATATATCCAATGATGAAATAATTAATTTATATAATGGGGCTAGGTGTGACTATATATACATGTATGAAAAATTTATACATGTGTAAGTGAAAAAGGGGTATATGCATGTATAAACATACATATAAGGGCCCCCTTAGGCATATTTTTTCATGAAAATATGTAAATAGGGGATATGATTCCTTTTATTTATGTCAAGGTGCATATTCTTGCAAGATTAAAAAATGAGTTTTTATCATCAAAGGTAGTGCGCCTTATGGTTGTGGTAAATTCCATATTCCTAACCCTTTAATTTTAATTCAATAATTTCTTGATTGTTTTACAAACCATTTTTAATTATTGTATAATGCATATATTAATTGAAAATTTGTTGTGTCTCTTTGGAATTGTATTTTCACATTTTTTTACATGATTTCCCTTAACCTGCAATGTATACTCATTTCTAACTCGGTATCCAAACCTATTCATTGGTATCAGAAATACATTCATTTATACTAATAGATGGTGAGTATTCTTCACTTTCATTAAAAAAATGAGAGGGGATATTTTCATCTAAAACTACATAATTCCTTCTTACTAGAGGAATATCTTCAACTCAAACCCCAAAATCCTAAGAATATTTCCCTTCAAATTCAATATAAGAGAAATAATTGTACGATGCACATAAAAGATCCTTATACTTGAACCCCAAACTCTTTATTTATAACAACTTGAAAGGTCTCATTCATCATCTCTAAATAAGACTATACATCCATTATTCCTTACTATAAATCTGTTAAACATTATCAACTTCAAATACTGGAGGCAATATTATAACATTTATAGTAGGTTTATCCTCATGAGAAGACACATTAACCCCATCAGATCTTACATCATCAACAGTGGAGGCATCCATCCCTACCTCTACTTTTATAGGTTATTCATGGACTGAAGAATATTCTCTATGATGCTTCCCATAAGCATCTATAAGTATTTCATCAGCATTTTCTTCCTCCACTCATTTCTTTATAATAAGTACTAGCTTAGTAATGGTAGAATTTAACTAGAATATAATGCTTCTATGATTACAAACTAATAAAATGAATCTATGATTTAATTTTATTAGATGATTTGAATCTACATCTACCATTCCAAAAAAGGATTAGCACCCAACCGTTATTATATAAATTTATTTTTACTAATATATGTGTGAAATGATACATGTATCTCAGCTTATATCAGTTCAGGATTACATCCCCCTATTTTATTCAAAAATAAAGAAAATACATGTCTTGAAAAATTTATTCTTCAAAATCCATTTCCATTTGAGAAATCCCTTTCAGAATTAACATAACAAGGACCTTCAATTCTAGTTCTAGGTCCTTTAGGAAAGTCTTCCAAGTATTATTGGATCCAAATGGATTGAAATTAACATCTTATGAAATAAAAAACTCATCATTCTCAATATTAGGGATACAAACGAATCTCCCTTCATGTGTTCATTAGAAAATTTTATCCAACTAAATAGTATAAAATAAATATTCATCCACTTTAGATATAAAAGAATCCTCATTTTGAGAAAACATGAACTAGGAATTTTTAGAAAAAAAATTAATACATAAATAAACTATTTGTTTTTCATTTCATAAATTAAAAATATACATCCTTGAAAACTTTTAAATTTATTTATTAACATCACTATGACATTATACTTGTTTAAATCGATTACCTTACCAAGAAGAATTCACTACACGGTACCTATGTAAGTACATTTCCATGAATTCCTTGAATTAGATTCATGGGTTCTCATTGAATTACCTATACTTAGTTGAAGGTTAACTATTCATGTGATCATGGAATAGAGTTCAAAGGGTGTAGAATTGAGTGATAAACAAAATGAAATTTGGTGTTTTCTCACCTTCAATCCTACAATTTAATGAAATTGAATATCCTTAGAGAATAAATTGTATCATCTTCAAAAATTGAGATTCTTTATAGCTGAGATATTGATTGAGAAATATATAATGACTGTTAAATAATGAATTGTGAGAGGAATATTTTAGTTTTGAAATTGGAATGGGGTTGAAATTATCCTTAGTGTGGGCGGAGGCATCGATTTATTGCTGGGATCACCAATATTCGTATGTGAATGAGATTTTTTGGGAATATGCCTTCAGGTTGTAACTAATACATAATTCGTACTCAATTTATGATATTTAGTGTGGGATATTAGTAAATCTATTATGATGAATATCTATATGTTGTATAGTCTATTTAATAACCGAGGATAAGAAGGAAATGAGTATTTTTTTAATATGTATGGAATTTAAATAGATCTTATTGAAAAATTTATGATAGATTACCAAGTATTAAGTGGGATATATAATCCATTCAACTTACTACTGACTATATATAATAGAATGGTATATAATGGAGAACCTATGTTGATTAGAGGGTGATAGGTTATATTATTATTATTAAGGCATTCCATGATAGGATGAAATGTAATAGATATATGTTAGTCAGGATATTGGAATGCTGGATATTACATATACTAGTTGAGTATAAGGATTGGGTTCTATTGGACATATGTTATTTTTATTACTATTTTAATAATGTTTTCATAGAAGGTACTGTTGCAGCGGCGGCACTGTATCAGCGGCAGCACTATAGCGGTGGAGGGACTGTTGCAAGTACTGTAGCGGTGGCGGTACTGTAGCTGGTATTGTAGCAGTGCGAGTACTGTAGCAGTATTGTTCACCGAGGGGTCCTTTAGGCCAAAAAAATGGGCTTTCAAGCCTTGTATTCAGGCCACTTGGTCTTGGGCCTTCAGGCTATGTAATGGGTCTCCCTCTACCCAGTCTAAAGAGGTATTTGCTTTCAAATAATAAATTGATGCTTCGGCCCCAACGTTTAAAAAAAAATTTCTCCATAAAAGTGGTTTTTATAGACCAATATTATGTGGGGTCTCATTGTAAATTTATATCATGGACAAATTGGTCATTTAACCAATACTACATTATAGTCCATCAATTATATATACTTGTTTTCTTAATGAATCCTTTATATTAATATTATTCAATATAATAATATTATAATTATAAATCCTTTATAGTATATGGATTAGATATACCAGTTATATTAACAATACTCCCAACAAGTCAATTTCTTAGATATATTGATTGTGTCACAAGGACTCCATATTATTATATGAATAAGATAAACTAGTTTTTTACCATTACCCCATTCTATCCTATATTATGTTGCTAAATAAAATGTTATACTTATCCATAGAAGATAAAACATGGTAGGGTTGTGTATCAAGGTATTCAAGTTAGAAAATGATTACATGAAATAAATTCATTAATTTTCAAGTTATTATATTGTTTATTTTCTCATGAATACAATAGTGGGAGGGTACTGTAACTATATTAGAACTGAATGAATTCACTAAAAAAGGTTACACATTCACTTTTACTAGATAAAATTTCAAAAGAGGGAAACAAATGGCATGATCTTACCATATTACAATATCTCTCAAATGAACACCCTCTAATGATAATGTTCCAAAATTAGTATAAAAATAGATTCCATCATAAATATTATAAAGTGTTAAATTAGAAAAATAGGGAAAAACTCATTGTTCTTTCTAATCAGGATAATACAAAGGACATTTAATAATATGTCATACACTTATAACACAAAGAAAATTGATTCTTCAGTGAAATTTAGACCGATCCCAATGGCCTCTGGGTTTACAACTACTAGAGAAATAATGAACTCTCTACTCTGAATCAATTAATTTTCTCATTTCATTCATGGGTGTAATTTTCTTGAAATTTATTACCAATGAGTGATTTTACACATAAATGGGTGTATAAATTTTACTTCACATTCATCCACTATTGAATATTATGAACCTATAATGATAATAACTCATATATTTTCTTCTAATAACTTTTTAGGAAATATATTAATCTTCCCTATTCATTGTTTATATCTTTATCATTTTATTAGAATTTATAATTCTATTCAAATAAATGATTTCACTTATATCATTAGAGAATCACCAAGATTTTCTCTATATAGATAATAAATCAACCATTATTATGTGGAGAAAATTCATTCTTACACCCCCTTTAATTATGAGTACAAATTACTCATTTGATCCTAAGTAATTCCTATTTCATAATAGAAAATTGAAATCTATGAGTTTCTAACATGACTACTCCATGGAATATACATTTCCACTATATATTGTACAATATATATTTCACATGAATCCATAAAACATTTTGTGAATATTACTTCATAATAATCCTTTTACCTTCACACCCTTACATGGAATAAGGATAATCATGGAATAATTCATCTCTATGAATAATTACCTTTAGAATACTCAACACTAAGATCTCCATTCATTTATCAAATTTGTATTTAGATCCCCTATACTAAATATTTATGACCATAATACCCGGGTACTCTAGAATCAATCTTTATTTAATCATTCATGAGTCCCATCCCAAAATATAAACACTTGTTATGACACTTAGAATTTCCAATAAGGTTTATGAAAATCTATTCGAGAATCCACCACCATTTTAATCCATTAATTTTTCAGTTTAACTCATATTCATAAATAAAATAATCACATTGAAGAAATTTGAATTTTTTCTATTGCATAAAATATTTTAGGTATACTAGGATTATTTTCACAAATTATATTCTTTAATTAAAAATAATCAACCATAACCGTAGACCATATATTTCATATGTCTCCATTACCTATTATACATATGTATTATTCTAATGCAAAAATAATCCACGTTTTTTGAACCACCATAGCATGGTTCTCTATTGCATGGCCTGGTCTTCCAATTCACAAGTATTATAAACACATATTCAAAATAACACATATGTACTAAAAATCTGTTAAATACGTATGAATTCTCCATTTTCACTTCACATAAAATATTAATAAAGGTGTTTAAAAGAAATTTAAAACATGGTAATTTTTGTCACGACCCGTCCTCGGGGCTCATGTCGTTACTACCCAAAGCCCGCCTTTCATAGGCCAGGGGCTGACGACTAGCACCAAAGGCGTAAATCCCGATAACTGGGAAGGCATTGCCTTTATAAAAGTAAACAAAACACCACAGAGTACAAGCGGAAGTAAACACTAAGTACAAAAGAAGTGATGAAAAGGAAAAGGGCCAGAAAACAAACCCAGCTGAAAAGTACAGCTACAACTGAACGGAAGTACAACAGAAAAGACAAACAGCTGGAAGAATAGAAACAACTCATGGGTCGTCCACCTCGGATCCGACCTGAAGGGTAGGTATAGATAGTGCAGCTCCTGGATCGTCCACCACAGATCCTACCTGAAGGGTAGGTACAGATAGCACAGCTCCTGGATTGTCCACCACAGATCCTACCTGAAGGGTAGGTATAGATAGCCTCCATAATTCTCTTGTCCTTCATCCTCCTCCGAGTGTCATCTCGTCATGAAGTCCACCTCCGGATACTGACTCGTCGTGAGATCCACTTCTGGGTACCATCCATTCCTCAAACACTCGGCCTCTGTCAGCGCTGCCCATCGTCTGCAACCAACATATCGAGGTGTGGGCATAGCCCGTGTAGGGGTGAGTATAACGATACTCATTAGGGACCCCGAGACCCTCAAGGTCTCACTAAATCCAACAAGGATAACCACAAAAAAATATCTCAACAGATAACCCCTACATATGTATATACCCATACATATACCTATGTTATCAAGTAACCCATCTCAATCATGAGGAAACATAAAGATTATGAAATCAACGGATAAACACTACCCAGGTATATTCCCATACATATACCTAAGTTATCAAGTGACCCATCGAAATAATGAGGTAAACACAAGATCATAGACTCAGCTCAAACCAGAATTTTCATTATCGAAATCGTAACTGTTGAAGAGCCCCGTATCTGGAGTGTACAGTGGTCCTGTCACCACTCAGAGGTACTAATCACTAACCTAACACAGCTGAGGTAATCCTCATATCGAGCACCGTGGGTCAGCCACCCAA
Source organism: Viscum album (assembly GCA_963277665.1). Lineage (NCBI taxonomy): Eukaryota > Viridiplantae > Streptophyta > Magnoliopsida > Santalales > Viscaceae > Viscum > Viscum album. The sequence goes on from OY728155.1 coordinate 706,875,824, forward strand.
ACACAGTAGTGCTTCCCACCGGGGTATACCACCCAAACACAGTAGTGCACACCCCCTAATATCCTGTAGAGGTACTATCCGGACGAGTACCGCGGGTCTGCACTGGCGCCCAGTATTTCTCCGTCTACCATGGGTCTGCACCCAAACAAAGTAGTGCTCTGTCCACTGGGCTAGTCGACTCACTCCAAGTCGAGTCGGTCAAGCAGTCGTCAGGTCTCAGCCGGCTACACGGTCTCCGTACTCCGTAAGTTCGTCTCTGGGAGGGTCCTCTCCACGAGCTACAGGTCTATACTCCAAGTGTCTAAAAGTCCCATGAAGAAGTATCTCAAAGGACCGCCTCGTCATAGGGGTCTCAATGCAATAGATGACGCGTCAATCGGACACCCGGTCTGTGAGTTATTATCCTTTTCGTCCCAGGGGCCCGGTTGGTTTCGTGTGCGAACCAAGCCGTATCTCAACGGTACCCCGAACTCTCATATGGTATACTCATAGGGACCGTTTCTCTACATGATCACCAATGCCGCTAACGGTTCGTCAAACGGACGTCCAGTCTGAATGTTATCAGGTTTTCCGTTCCAGGGGCCCAGATGGATTTCGGGTACAATCCAACCCGGCCACTATCCAACCCGGCCACTATCCAACTGCAACCAAAACTCAGGGGAAATATTCCAAAAGTTCCGTCTCATCAAGAGAAATCCAACAAAGTTGACAACACGTCAATCGGACGTCCGGAGATCAAGATATAAGCATTTCCGCTCCGAGGGCCCGGTTGGTTTCGGGTTCGAACCAACCTGGCCGTACTTCAAATGACACTGGTTAATCAAACCAGTCACACAATTTCGATCCATACAAAAAAACACACGAGATGGACTACCCGTTGGTCCAAAACGGATAGCCGGTGAAAAATTTACATTTCACCACAACATGCGCGAACCGGGCCTTGTGAGGCCCGCGCCTTGACCTCGACTTAAATATCCTAAATTGGTCTTGAAACATCTGTCTTAATTCTAGGGTCGCAACCTTGCATATGGTTCGACATTCCGACACCGTATGAGAGAGATATGTCCGATACAATATCCCGTAATAATAATATTATTATTATTCGGTGTTTCATGGGCCCAAGCCATGAACCAGAATTTAGTATTCAACATTAGACTCCAATCGGCCGTATTGATGTCAGGATTACATCACCACTGATGGCAAGCCAATCGGATGTCGCACGCATGAGTTATGGTGGGTCGAAGATTTAATAATAATATTAAATCTATTATTTTCCGAGAACTTTGGGTACCTGATCCAAAAACCCAAAAAAAGATATCCAATATTGGACTCATAAATTTTGTCTTGGGGTCAGGGTCACACTACCGCTGACGGTTCGTGAAACCGAGGTCACACGAGGAAGATACTTTCAAAATACAGTTTTCCAAACGAAAATAATAATAACATTATTATATTATTATTGTTTTTAATTTAATTTAATTCCTTTAATTATCTCATCCAATATGCACACACCCACAATCCCCATGCGCCTCACTAATAGGCACCACCCTTGCTTTTATAATTTTTATTATTATATATATCTCAATTTTTTATTATTATTTCTATCTTTTTATCATTACTCTCTCCAATTAACTCCTCCCTTCACGATTCTGTTCTCCAATTTAGCGCCAAAACTCCAGCCTTCATCCGCAGGGCCAGAACCGCCACCGCCTTCGCCCACCCGCCGCGCCGCTGCACTGCCCCCAGCTACCCACGCCGACGCACCTCAAACCAGTCGCATCGCCTGGCCCCCCGTCCGCTTGCCACGCCACCTTCCGTTACCACGCACCCGACCCCATACCGCCGCACATCAAAACTAGTTGGAGGTGGGTCTGGACTTGTTCGTTGTCCGTACCCACCGCGTTAGTAGTTCAAATAAACACCCAACAGAATATTCTTCCATGCTCAAGGGAAATAATCACGTAAACTTAAATAAACAAAACCCCCTACCTTGAAATTTACGCCGCACGTCGTTGAGTCCAAGAAGATGGACATCACGGTTGTCGGGCGTCGCGGAATAACAGTGTCATCTCATCAACATTGGAGGAAGAGTTGTTGACGTAACCGATGATTTCTCGTGGAGGTGTCTCCTCTCTTAACGTAGAGGAAAAAGAAGGTTGGAGAAAGAAATGCTTCCGGTTTTTCGAGTCATGTAGCGTTCTTCGCGTTCTTCATGGAAGAACTCTCCCTTTCAATATCTCCAACGTGCTCCCAACACCGCAAGTGCCAAAACTAAATAATAGCCTAAGATATTATTTTATTCTCCCATGATATAACATTTCTATCAAATTCAAATTAATTCAAAAATACTATTGAATGAATTATGGCATTTGAGTTGGCAACTTTAATGGAAGGGAGATAAAAAGGCTCCACATAATTAATGGGAGGTGTTGTCAAAATAAATATATAAAAAAAGGGAGTTTTAAAGGGGGGTTTAAGGGAGGTGAAGGGTTAGGACTCGTATGGATCCCAACTCAGAGTGTTAAAAAGGCTCCACAACCATTTTATTTATTTATTTTTACAAATCCCCAAAAATTAACTTTCAACCCGCATAAAACGCAACTACAATAAAACTCCCCTTAAGAAATAACCGGTGTTGGGAGTTCATCGGTGACCTCGGATTTCAATTCCGAGTACCGGTTCAAAAGATTGGAAAACCCACACGTATGTTTATTGAACGTACCCGAAAAATAGTTCAGAAAATTATTATCAGTCACCCACGACCCGCGCCGGTCAAGGCCAGGCTCTGCCTAAGTGAAACACGCCCCCAACGAATCCAACGGTACTCCTGGATTTTCAATCTGAGTTACCGTTTAAAAGAGATGAATTTTACAATAAAATAATTGTCATTTAATTATTTTATTTGCGGCCAAAAACTAACTTTTTTTGGTGGCCCGCGCCGGCCAAAGTTAGTATCTGCTTAAATAAACCTTGCCCTCACGAGTTCAGCGGTTCTCTCAGATTTTTAATCCGACCTACCATTTGTGAGTTATAAGCATTTGAAAAATAAATAAATTTATTTAATTATTTTATTTACGGTTATTCCATTATTGAAATTTCTCAAAGGAGGCCCGTGCTGACTAAACTTAAGTCGCATCTAGGGTAAACCCGCCATCCTGAGCGCAACGGTGCCCTCAGATTTCTATCATGAAATTTTGTAACATTCTATAATTACATTACATTATTTCCTATTTATTTTTTTTATTATTTATTTCGATTTTATTTTGGTTATTCATAATGTATTTACTTTGATTATTTCTATTTTAATATGAATTTTTGATAATGAAATGAAACTTCTTAATAGATGGTATATTCTCCCCACCAAATCTTCACACCCCCTCTACTAGTCGGAAGCCTCTTACATATAGGGTGGCATACTTTATGTATTGTAACCAACCCTTTCAAACCACATTATAGATTCCTAGATTGGGGGATGTTACAATGATGAACAAAAGGATAAGGTTTCCTTTTCAATAACATTACTATTTAGGAAAGGTAGAAAGGAGAGTAGGATGTATCGGGACATGGTAATGAGCTTTCATTTGGGAGTATCTAACCCATGTATGGGGGAAAATATGAGTTCCCAGGGATGGGATTGTTGTTGTGTTGTGTTCTTGTAATAGTTTTAAGTGATTTCACCTTGGGTGATCCACATGTTATGTGTGGTTATTATTTTATGATGTTACTATTTTTTAGATTTGTACTTGTGTCACGGTATGGAGTAAGATGAAAATACATGAATCATAATAGGAACATAGGGATATATTTACATGAATTGTTATTTATTGGGGAATATGTATTTTTTCATGTGATATATACTTTCCTTTAGAACTATGACATGAGACATCTGTTTTCCTAGATAAATGAAATGAGTTGTTGTATCATGATACAATACTTGTAATCCTTGTTTACAGTGACCAACAGTTAGTGGTTCACATTTTTATTCACCAATTGGTGTTGACCTTGTTGATGTCAAGTTCTCTAAGGTGTTCATTTTTCCTATGGAAAAAATGCCTCCTCATCTTGATTTCCATGAGAATAAGGATAGTGGAAATTATAATGTTCTTTACGTAACTGGATTAGATATTCTTGTAGTTCATGAGGAGAATATGGATGTTCAGCTTCACAACAGCTTCTTCAGGGTCATATGATCAATGAAAATTGAGAATATTCATATCATTTCTTCGATGTATGGTCTGATAAAAAAATTTAGTTGTAGAATCCATTTCTGTTTATTTTGGAATGGGACTTATGGAAGTCGAGTTCTGGATAATGTTATTCCATAAAATCTTCAAACATCTCATGACATCCACGAATATAAGGGTGATGCTTCATACATATTTTCTCTATGAAACTACCAAATATTGATGGTATATTCTAAAGAAATATGGTATGTATGATGATATATCTTTTAAGGACTTTGAGATAAAGTTAATGATCTATTTCTATCACAAAAACTTGATGAATGAAAAATATCGTGAGTTAATGAAACTAACATTGGATGGTTTTTCATAACTAGACTATTATGAATGTTTTACCGACATAAAGTTCCTTGTTCTATAATTACAAGCTAATGAGATCTCACCAGAAATAAATTTCGATGATTGTATTCATTATGAGACCAAGTTGTAGATAAATGTTTTCCATTTAAGAATACTTGATGAATCAAGAAATCATCACTGAAGGGAATCTCAATGTGTCCCCAAGCAGCGGCCAGGCTATTTCAGTCAGCTGATGTGGGATTTCTTCTTCTATTGGTATGAAGTGTTATTATAAATGTTTCATCAAAATCATTAGTGGGAAGTGCAGTCAGGGGAGTGAGAAACAATCACAATATAATGTTCTATTTCAATTCTATTAGTGTGGAAATTTTTCCCACAGGAACCTAGAGTTTGCTTACACCATATTTGAGAATCGTATATGTGGATGATTGGGTTATCTACAGAGGTACATAGGAAAAATTATACAATAGTCTAGTACTAGAGGATCTTGACATGAACGAAATTCATGAGGGGTCTCAGATACCCCTTAGCAGGCCGGTAGCTGTAGTTCGACATGCTATTCAGGCAGAGGTTTGGGACGTGGTACCCTAGTGCATGAGCAATAGTACAATGAAAAAAATATATCAGGGTAGTCATACATTATCATAGGACATAGGGAGAATCCATTTTAATTTAATGTAGACTACTTCAACAAACGTGGATGCAGGATCATCTACTGTTAGAGGTATGATTCTCGTATCATCTTCAGTAGATTGTGTTTTGTTTGATACATGAGCATAACATTTATTTTGATCTAATATTTTTGAAAATGTTTTAGGACTTGAGGTGGAATTATTTGCTGTTGTTTTTAACATTGACACATTATTAGGATTGTGGTCAATGAATATCAAACGTTGTAATGAGTTTTCTATAGGTATTGGTGGTTACTATTTCTTTTGAGGACCGTTCATGTTGGGAATGAGAGGATTTGACTAGATTCTTGGTATGGATTGGTTATTTCTGTACTATACTCAGATTGACTATTATAAGAGGATAGTTACCTTACTATATCCATAATGAATCATCTATTATCAACAGTGTGAGTGGGATCTTCAGGATGATCATGTGTGGCCAATTCAGTGAACATTGGATTGTCTCATGACTCAGATCACTGGTCATTCTTTATATGATGGTGGAATGCATCATGATTATTTTACTCTAGTGGTAGACCATTTTTAGTATGTAATTATTAATGATTTCTATAGCTTACCATATGAACATGATATCAAGTTCATGGTCAAACTGGTATCGGTAGAAGAGCCAATTTCTATCCCCCTTTACCAAATGGCACTAGTAGAGCATCTGGAGTTGAAGGTTAATTTGGATGATTTGGAATATAGAATATTCATTTTAACTACTACATATTAATAGGTATATCTAGATCTCTTAACCAAAAATGATGATGGATATTTTCATTTATTTGTAGATTATCGAAGGTTGAACCAAATGACGATCATGAACTGGTATCCTCTTCAACACATTGATGACATTTTCAAATAGTTGAGAGGTGATAAGATATTCTCCAAGATTTAATTGAGATCAGTATATCATCAGTTAATGGTGAGACTGTTGAACATACATTGTTCAAATTTTAAGATCATTTATAGATTGTATGAATTTTTAGTGATTCCATTTGGGTTGTATAATGAACCTAAGGTATTCATGGCCATAATGGAGAGGATATTTCATCCATTTTTATATCCTTTTATGGTGGTTTTTATCGATGAAATCAGTGTGTCATCCTAGACAGCATAAGATCATTAAAAACATCTATACATTTTCATTAGTACATTGATTGAGAATTTCCTTTATTCAAATCTAACCAAATGATGTTTCTAGATAAATAAACCACTCTTCATGAGCCATGTCATCTTAGAGGCAGGAATTTCTGTGGACTAATAGAAAGTCACAGCCATGATATGTTGGGAATATCCAAAAAATATCGTCAAAAAAAGATCTTTAAAGTATTAGTCGGTTATTTCCGATGTTTAATATTAGACTTATCCCAGTGGCATCACCAATTTTTTGGATGACCAGGAAATTGGTGAAGTTTGTTTGGTATGATGCTTCTAAGAGATGTTTTCATGAGATGAATGGAAGGACGACCTAGGAACCAATCATCACAATACATGTGTCAGGTATAGAGTATGAAATGTACTGTGACACATTCGTAGTAAGACTTAGATCACTCTTGAAGCAAGGGTATCTAGTGGTCTCTTTTGGATGCGGGCAGTTGAGACCGCATGAGATGAATTAATCTACTTGTGATCTGGATTTAATGGAAATTGTAAATTACCTAATATGTTAGAGATGCAATGTCATGTTTTAGTGGTTTGTGGTATATACATATCATAATATCCTCAAGTACGTATTTTCCTAGGAAGACCTGAACCTTCAAATGAGGAGGTTGTTAGAGTATCTTCATTTTTTCTACATTGAATTGGCATATACACCATGAAATGGAAACACCATTTCTAAAAAATTGTATTGAAATACGTAGATAGAAGAATTATATGAGACTTATGATGAGTGGAGTATAATGTCTCTCTTTCCAGACATAAATATAGATGTTCAGGAATTTTAGGGGCGAGTATCTCTCACTTAGACATCTGTTAAACCCATGCTTTTGAATTAGATTAAGACTGATAAGTTTTCTAGTCTAGAGGGCTGCAATCTGAGAAAAACATTATATGGTTTCAACAATCCATATTGATGTTGTCTCAGTAGTGGAAAATCTCTTCGTTTTTGTGGATGAGTATGGGTTTTTATGGGCTTGTGTGAGGAGATGATGAGGGAGTTTCATGCTTCTATATGGTAGGTGTATCCTTGTTTAACACATATGAATCAGGACCTCTATATAAAGTACTAGTAGCCATGAATAAATAATTATGTGGCAATATTCATGTCTATGTGCTTCACTTTTTAGTAGGTGAAAGTCGAGCATCTGTGGAAAACTGGGATTTTCATTCTTTACCCATTACTGAGTGGAAATGAGATGATTTCATGATAGATTTTATCATAGGTATACCCATGATGATCCAAAAGAATGATGTTGTATGGGTTGTTGGAGATGGAATGACTATGGTTTACCACTTCATACCTATTAGGGAAACATTAATAGAATACAATATAGGAAATCATTATGTGTGTGAGGTGGTTCGGTTTCATGGTGTATCAATGAGTATTGTTTCAAATAGAGATCCTCATTTCACATCTCATCTTGAGAAGGGTCATTAGAAATCTCTAGGATCACTATTTATTTTGAGCACATATTATCTTCTATATACTGATGGTAAGTTTGTGTGGTCTATTATGGTTTGGTAGGATATTTTATAAACATGTTTTTTAGACATTGGTGGTTTATGGGAGCAGCATAATGTGATCAAGTATTTTTCATATAATAATAGCATTCAGTCATCAATCCAAATGGAACCATTTGAGGATTTTTATGGTATACCATTATGTTATCCTCTTTATTGGTTAGAGGTATGCGAGTCATCACATGTTAGGCCTAGTCTCATGCAAGAGACATCTTAATAGGTTTAGTTGATCATAAAATGGTTGGTTAACACATAGAGCTGGAATAAATCATATGCTGACAATCAGAGATAACCACTGGAATTTGATGTTGTTCATCATGTTTTACATCGGGTGTCACCTAGGATGGGGTAGGTCCATGTCAGGAAATAGTGAAATCCAGCACATAGAATTTTCAGGCCATTTAAAATAATGCTAATTTTTGGTCTAGTGGCATACTATTTAGCCCTTCCACATTGCTATAGTGCCATGTACAATGTGTAATGTATTTCATGAGTATGAAGATGTTATATGGACCCTTCCCATGGGATATACATGGCATATATAAATCTTTGTGATGATATGTTCTTTGAGGATCACCTAATATGGGTTGTGGATCGTAGTGAGAAATATCATTAGGGTTGGACTATACCATTGGTTTGGGTGTTGTGGTAGCATGGGAGAGCTTAGGAGGAGACCTCAGATAGGGATTCTGATACGAAAACATAGTGAACAAACATGTTTGATAATACCTCATAGTGAAACATGTGGCATCTTGGGGAATAACTGTTATATGATGGGGAGGTTGTATTATCTTGTAATTTATCATGAACATATTTCTATGAATTTTTTATTAATATTTACTTTCCATTTTTTTCATCATGAATGTATGTTGTTTGAATAAACAGAGTCTTAGGTTGCAATTAACCATTATAAAGACCCATAACTGTCAATACTGATTCTTTTTTTGTATAATATAACATAATGGATATGGATGTATTCTTGTTTGAGTTTATGGAGTTTGAGTATAAGTGGTTTACGTGATTCATGGGTTGTTGGTGTGATGAGAAACTTTAAAAATGATTCGATTTTTTTAAAAGAAAAATGTGCTGAAAAATCACATTCATAACATTTTCACATCACTTAAAGGGATTGCATATCATGTAACTATTCAAGGGTTTTAATAATATAAATCTGAGGTGATGGGTTCTTTGGTGAATTACATTAAAAACATTTACACGACATGTAATAACCATAAAAATATGTCAATTAATGGCATGTTGTTTTAAATATATTGTATGGATGTATTATCATTGATTGGATTGCATAACATCTTCTCTTGACCCTAGGTCATTATCCTTGTGAGTTTTTGGTGTAAAATTCCCTTATGGATGTATTGGTTGTGTGATAAATCCCAGGTCATTATTTTCAGTTATGTTTTTTTCCTTCTCTTCTTTCTTCTCCAAATATTTTGGTGAAATAATTTGACCAATTTCATTTTTTGTTTTTATCATGATAATTGTTTATCTAGGATCCTCTTTTTAATCATCCACACCTTCTTACTTATGGGTGTTAGCTGTTAGAAGTGTTGCTCAATTTTTGGTTAAAGGTAGGGGTTCTAAATCATAACCATATGGTTTGATAATTGTAATGTTTATTCAAATTATGATTGTTTGGACATTTTTTCTTCCCAAATTAATCAAATAAAAAATGGTATAATTCATTGAAATTTGTTGGTTTAAATGGATTTTTAATTGACTTATATATTCCCATGGGGTGAGCGAGGAATGATTATATTTTAACTATAAAATAGATTAAATTATGTTTACCATGATATGTGACCTAGGGTGATTTCTTATTATATAATCCCTAAATTGTGGCTTATTTATTATTGATATAATTATTAATAAATTTTGAATTAAATTGACTGTGGAATGTGAAAGAGGAATGGTAACTAACATAATTAACCATTGATAATTTTGATTTGATATTTTCATATATTTGATGTATGACAGATATTATGTTCTATGTTGTAATGCATATATATCGGGATCGACACTGTCTCTTTCACACTAATACAATGTAATGAGGACATTGATTTGGATTGACTCAATCCCATACTCAAATTCTTATAGAGAGAGGGCTATGCCAATTCCCACGTTTTAATGTTGATAGAGCTTTCACTTAGTTTTAGTAATTCTTATTAGAATATTACCTAGTTTTTTGTGATTGTAGCATGGTTATATGGTTGTGGTTGGCATGGTCATAAGATATTCTAAGAGGTATTCATATTTGGTTCTGATACTAGTTATTTTTCCTTTTTATTATGGTTATTGTTGGCATGGTCGTAAGACATTCTCATAGATATTACAGTATGGTGTTGAAGTCAGTTATTGTGCCTTGGTTATATGGTTGTGGTTGGCATGCTCTTAAGACATTCCCAATGATATTTCATTATGGATTTGAAGTAGGTTGTTATTGTATTTTATTAATTGTTAGATTAATTAGTAAACATAGTTATCACTTTATTATATACACATATTATCATATTATTTTTTAGACACGGTGTTTTTAACCTACTGAGTTATACTCACACCCTATTCATGCCTCTATTTGGTAATCGAGAAGATTTCAAGGATTTAGGATTGGAAAATTGAGAAGGACCTTGTTTTTTAGTGTTTTTTTGGGGATGAGACGGAGTTTGGAGGTGGGACTGATATGGGGTTATAGAATCTTGACATTGAGTTTTTATTTTCTTTCTTATAATATTTTTCTCATATTTTTATAGCATGAGATTTAGTAAAATCCTAGAATGTCATTACCTTATTTATTACTTATTTATTGGAATATTTAGTTGGGTTCTATTGTTTTCCTCCTCTATCTATTTTCATTGATTATTTCCATTTTATTATGAATTTTTTTACTGCTATGAAAATTCATACTAGGGGTATAGTCTCACTGCTATACGTTTCACCCCCTGCTAGTTGGAAACCTCTAGCATATAGGTCGGCATGCTTGACGTATTGTAACTAACCCTTTCTAGCCATGTGAGAGAGTTGAATATTAAGGGACATTACAATATCCATATTGTTTAATTTGATGAGCATAAATTATATCACATCTTTTATTTTTATATTGTGTTTTCTATAATTGACTTATTTTTATGCTGATTACTCTATATGCTGCCAGTTTTAATAGTTCTTACCATGAAATATATTCCACATATTGATTGGGAAATATTTATAGACAGTATATTTCTTATTTAAATAAATTTTTAATTATTAAATATACAATATTATTATGTATTATATTGATTTTTCATTGTATCATATGATGAATATATTTTACATACTTTTTTAGGACTGGGGCCTATATTATATGTCCCATTGATGTATCGATAGCTCTCATGAGCCAAACTATCCTAGGTATTTGACATATACCTAACCAATTTATGTATGATGTCTTGAATCGAATCATTGATAGTAACATTATGTATTCCATCACTATAATTTTTTTTATTATTATCTATATTAATTTTTATATTTTTATGCTATCAAATTATATATTTAATCTCATGTGATTATTATATGGTATTATGTTTTTATCATTTATTCCTATTATACAATTCACATATTTTTCTATTTTAAGATTAATTTTGATGTACTCTATAACTTACTATGAATTTTATCTAACCCTAATTATGATTCCATTTCCTTATGTAATGAAAATTACTCTTATATATGATATGTCTATAAGGTTATCTAGTGTGGATAATTTTACGGTAGATATTAAATAAATTGTGTAAAATAAAAAATTGTGGTTTAGTGAAAAAAATACCCATTAGGTGAGAATTTTATTGGTTTTATTAGATAAGAAAATAAAAAATAATGTTATTGGGTATGTATTTTGTGAATCTTAATTTTCAATGTATTATTTTTTGATGTTTTTTGGATTATTTTTTAGTCCAGGCATTGAGACGATGCGAAAATTTAAGGCTCGGTGTTCTTGGAATAAGTGTTTGAAATACATTCAATATAATATGTTGTATGCACACATAGTTTTCTTTAAAAAGTTTAATAACATCTAAAAGGGGGGGTCCAAATCATAATCCTTAGTACACCATTGTGTTCATAATGATAGTTTTACCTTAGTCATTACATAACATTTGTCGACGTATACATTTTTTTGGAAAAAGTAATCATGGGTGTAAAATAAATTAATTAATTTAATAAATTATTTTGTGTCATCTATTGATGAAACGACCTAAAGTATTATATCAATATATTTTTATGCTATAATTCAATGGTTATTCAAATAACCCTAGAGCCATTGGAAAGAGTGTTGAAGAATCCCCCTTCGAAAAAAAATCAGATCATGGTTCCACAATCAGTGTACAGTATAATCGAAGGATCTCACCAACAAAAAAACACAGGTTAGTTATTCATCAGTGATCGATCAGAATTGAATGTCAAATATTTTTTTATTGTATTCTTTTATTTTTTATGATTCCTATTATTAATTTGAATGAATCAACCAACAAATTGATACATTGATCATGCATATTTTGGGATGGGTTAGTTTTATATAGTAAATGGGGAGTTTTATTTTTGATTATTCTAATTATATATTTGTTATCAATTGTAATGTAAATGGATTGAGTCCAACATGAATATTTGATGAGGTTTCTTCCTCCAAATTGTTATTGTGTTTTTGTTTACCTGGTTTCTCGCCCCTCGTTGGTAATCATTTGAACTGTAGTTCCATGGGATATCGTATAATAAAATGTGTTCCCTCATTTCTTGTCACAACGATTCAATATTGTAGATATAGCATCATCATTAAGTGATGATGGTTCAACGATGGATTTTTTAGTAGTTCAGATGATGTGGATTCTCAATTTTTCATTCTTCGATGTTTGATGAAGAAAAATGTTCAAAGGTGTTTTTTAAATGATGTTGAAGGGATATATGTTATTGATCAATGATGGAATTACTTGTCTAGTCATAATTATCAATATTCATGTGAGGAATATTCCCATATAGAGGGTCAAATAAGTGGATGAAGATTAGTAAATCAGATTTAGGATTCTGTAAAATACTATAACAATGAACATGTAATCTAGGATTACACATCGTGTGTCAACCAATCAGTGGGTGATAGGGTTTCAAGATAAAGATATGTATCACATATCTTATGAATGGGTCACATGGTACGTGACCTCTTTCTGATGGTTCAATGTGTGCCTATGATTTTACGTGGAAACATGCTATAGTATATGGGCTTGGGAACACTTTGTACTACCACATGGACGTGGCCAGGCCATGAATACAAGGGTTAAACCATGTAATGGGACACAAACATAAGTACATAGGAATCATGACACCTTGTACTTATATATAAACACATAAGCAATAAATTTACATGGTCAGAACCATGTGTTGATGGATCATGTCGTGTACATCGAGTACACACCATGTATTATTTCAATATTTGTTCGGAGCCTATTTCCTCTATATCTTGGAAAAATTTGTTAGGGAGTGATCAATATATTATTTTCCTTAATAATTATTATTGATTTGTGTCCTATATCTAGGATATTTATCCCATCAGTGGGACTCTATATATAGATATGTTGGAATCCTACAGTTCGGCCTAGAGTGGACTCATCTATTCAACTTCATTCTCTAGGTGTAGTTCTCAATATCACCATGACCAACACTACTCGAGCAATGATACACTATTTAGTAGGTTTATCCAGATTGGTTTTTTGGTATATCCCATGGCCTTGGGAGTGATCCTCATCTATGTATCGTATCTCTTTAGATTTCCAGAGTATACTTCTTATGGTGGGAATTTATGTGCCCTACATCTCATAGGGACGTTTTCGGTGCGATATGACTTAAGGGGTGTGTTATCCCATTTGAGTACTATATGGACATTTGAGATGGATTCCTTGGATAACATTGTGGTTGTGACTTTTCCTTAAGTCTTTTGGTCTTTTTTGAGTATATATGGATATTCTTAGTATCAATATTATTGATATATACATATGTATATCTGAATATTATTATTTGTTTTATATGCATTAGGTTTCAGTGTGTCCTAATGGTTACTGGATACTCACCCATTCACGGAATTTTCCCACAAATGTCATGGATTGTGTAGATGATTGAACTTTTCATAGATTCTTGGAGTAACCAGGACTATGTAGTGCTTAGTGAGATCAGAAATATATATGTGTTTTGTTGTGGTATCTTGGTAGTTGTCCCCATATTTACCATTATGTTGGACATGATTTTATATTCTTTGTGGTTTGTCTTTATTTGGCCCTATTTAATTTCCACTAATTCAACTATTACTTTATTTGTTGGATATAGATGTATTAATACATGTTTTTTTATTATTTCCCTGCATTCCATTGTTGTATAGTATTGGATATGTTTGTGTGTGTGTAAAAGTAAGTGAGGATAAGGCCCCTAATTTCATTAATTTACCTACTGAATGCTACTAGCCATATGCGGACCCGTTGAAGGGGGTATTTGGGAGTTGTGGTATAATCTGCCTTAGGATGGTCATGAAAAAGTGGCATATGAGCAGTTAGTTATACCTTTAGATCGAAGTATGTGTTATTGGTTTACAGAAATAATGTTAAGTGTTTCATGTTTGGATTTCAGGCCATTTACTCCAGTGTTGGTGCTGTGGCTAATGAATATATACGCTAGGAATCTGATTTCCTACTTTTTCATTTGGTATATGGGAACAATTGTTATAGGGAAATCAATGGTACATGCATCATATAGCAATGGGTTTCGGTTTCCATGTAAATATTGATTTATCTCCCCAAATATATTAATTGACCATGGTATATCTTCTATACATTCATGATGCCTTCGTGACATATTTTATGTAGGGTACAACATCAAGATCATGAGGATGATCTTCTCAATGACGATCCATTTATAAAGGGATCAGTTCCATATGTTTTACCTCCATGTTCTGCATCGGCTATACCACCACATGTATAACAAAAAATGGAAGATATAGTAAAAGTATATTAGGTGCACGAGATGAGTTCACTTCATTATTTTGAATTATAATTCCCCCTCAGGTTCTGAGATGAGCCCGACCCATGGGCTGCTGAGCACTGGCTTGGGTTGGTGACATGATTTTTCTGTCTAGTCATGAAATAAGTAGATCAGATGGTGGTTCTGGAAGAGAGCATTATCCATGGATCTGAAGGGAGGTGGCGAGGTTAGTTAACTAGTCTTATGATGAGGAGACTCTAGAAAGGTCAGAGTTTGAGCACCTTTTCAAAGAGGAGTTATCTCTACCTATACTGAATTTTGTACATGTCTGTAACCTTTTTCATCTTCACCAGGGAAGCACAATGGTATACGAGTCGTTATCGTTGCTCTCTAACCTATTCAGGTAGTCAATGTATATAGTTCAGGATCGCTTCTTATAGGTTTGAACCTTCATGATAAGAATACATAGATACATTTGATCAAGTGTTATACCTCTATGAATTCCTAAATATGCTAGGGTGATAGAGAAAGCTTTTGTGGTTGTGCATTTTTTAGATGAGTAGACGTGGATAGTGGTTTCTCTAAGTAGGATCATAGGAGTAGGGACCTTAGTAATAGGGATCCAATGTCATTCATCAGGACATGTACATATGATTAATTAATATAGGAGGTCCAATGATATAGGTTTGGTTGTTTAGTGGTCACAAGATGGGATGAGCCATCCTAGAGAGAGGTGGTTTTACTCATGTAATAGTATGGGACATCTTGCATTAGAATGTACAGCCCATCATAAGGATAGTAAGTAAATAGTGGATATTCCATTATGGTATAGGCAGTGGTAGGATAAAACACATTCATAGGGTGGTGGATGTGGCATATGAGCTGGGAGAGCAGCTGGAGGTGGTAAAAGATTTGACTTGTTACCACCACCACCCCAAGGCTATCCACACCAGGCTCAAGGATCTAGATGATAAGGGAATTGGTGGGTGTAAGCAGTTGAGTCCAATGATCAGGAGGATCCATTGATTATTGGATATATGATTTCTGTATTTTTTACCTTAGCAGTAGTATTTATAGATAGAGGATCAATTCATTCCAATATTTCCACATATCTGGTTCGAGTCATATAGATTTTGATTGATACCATAGCAAGACCATTGCACATGGAGACTCCTGATGGTGATGAATCAATGATCACAAACATCTATTGATAGTGGGGTATGAATCTTTGATGAATGATTTTCTATTGGGATGTCTTTCTATTGTTGATGAGGCCTTACTACGTCATCTTAGGTGTGGAATTCCTTTCAAAACTTTATGACCAGATTGACTTTTTCAGGCAGAGGATGTAGTGTTTCCACAACAATGGGACTAGGTTTTACATTGTGGATTAAAAGGAAACCCATGATGCACTAGATGGACTCATTCATAGGAGGCTGTGGCTGATTGTTCATCACTTTTCTATAATAGCCCTCGGTGTAGTGGCTGTTATGAATTTCCAGTTTCATATAGTGTTTGCATAGTATGAGGATGTCTTTCTCAAGGATGTTATAGGCTATCCTCTCAGCTAATAGATTGAATTATTCATTGATCTAAACCTTGGTGTGACCCCAATATCTATTCCTTCATATCAGATGGGTCCCTCAGACCTTATCAAGATGGCATTGTAGTTTGATTACTTCCATAGGATGGTATTTGTTAGTCCAAATTCTTCATGTTAGGTAGCCCCAATTTTTTCACCAAGAAGACATACTAAAGCTTCACGTCTTGTGTGGACTAGCGATTCTTGAACCAAGTGACTAGGAAGTACAAATATCAACTATTGAGGATCGATGAATTTTTTTATCAGTTGAGGGGAGCATGATGGTTCTAGAAAGATGACCGTGGGTTAGTATATCTCCGATTTCAGGTAAGGGAAAATGATATACCAAGTATGACATTAAGATGCCTCTAATGTCACTATGAGTACTCGGTGATTCCCATTGGCATGAATAATTCACCAGTAGAGTTCAGTAGACTCGTGAACTATATATTTCAACCTATATTATGTTGTTTCATTGTGCTCATCATCAATGATATTCAAGTGTACTCAATGTCAAAGGAGGATCATGCAGGACACTAAAGGATGGAACTATATGTACACTAAGAGAACTATCTCTATGGAAATCTCTCAATGTACCAATTATGGATTCAGTTTTCCACTTTCTAGGATGTGTTATCTTAGTATATGGTTTGGAAGTGGACCTCCCAACGGTTGAGGTTGTGTCATATTGGGCTCCACCCAAGAGCGTGATGGAGGTGTAGAGTTTTCTTTGGTTGGAAGGCTAATACTAGAGATTCATACCTCATTTCTCCCAAATATCAGCAACCATGAAAGATTTTACCTAAATGGGGAAAGATTTCATGTGGATAGATAGGTACCAATATCCTTTTAAAGAGTTTATGTAGAGATTGATGAGTGCTCCCATATTGAGATATCCATAAAATATTGTCGAGTACGTATTGTTTTGTGATGTATTAGGGATCAAACATAGTTTTGTTCTGATATAGAGGAAATATGTTACTTCCTATGTTTCACATCAGTTGAGAACACATGAGTAGAACTACATGACCCAGAATCCTGAGTTAGAACCAATAGTTTTCATACTATATATTTGGTGACACCACCTGATGGGTGAGCAGTTTGTCATCTATTATAGTCACAAGAGTATTAGTTATATATTCTCTCTGACATATAGTAGACGTGATGGATTGTGCTCCTCCATGATTATTATTCTAAGATTTTATATACTTATGGTTAGGGGAAACATGGTAGAAGATTCTACCAACAACATATCTTGTTTAGAGTTATTATATGAGGCATCAGAATAGTTGGAATCATCGTAGTTATCTTTTGTGGATGGATATAGAGCAACTTACCTCTAGTCAATGGTTGTTACCCCACTTATTTTATAGTGATTCAAGGAGGTAAAACATGGGGATGATGAATTTGAGACCGCTAATTAATCATATATATAATGTAAATTCTTATGAGGTATTTTTTTTAAAATGAGGATAATGATTTCTTTTACAGTGGATTCATGATGCTACCAGTGACATTTTGGGAGGGGGTTTTGAGAGAGTTTCATACATATCCTTTTTCAATATATCTAGGTGTGAAAATTCTATACCAAGACCACATACATTGGATTGTGTGTCCATGATTGAATAGGGGATTTTCATTGTTTATCAATCGATGCCTTACTTTTTATCAAGTGTTGGTTGATCACCAAGTTCCATCATGTTTAAATTTACCCATTTAGGAGATAGAGCTTTCCTGGAATGGTATATACATTGACATCATTAAGGGGTTACTATGTACAACCATGGTAAAAAATTCCATCTTGGTAATCATAGAATGACTCACCAAGTCATCCCACTTCCTATATATTTGGGAGAAGAGTTCAGTAGAGAGATTAGGATACCTCTGCATGCAAGTGATAGTCTGATTCCAAGAATTTACCTTAATGATTATTTTTAACCCTGATCCTCACTACCCATATCGATTATAGAAGGTATTATAGGATGATTATGGGAATCATCTATGCTTGATAACATTGTTCCAACCATAGAAGGATGATCAGATAGAGTGGACCATTCAGGTCTTGGCGGACATGTTGCAAGCTTCCATGTTGAAATTTGGCCAAAGATTGGAGGACCATCTAAACATGGTTGAATTTTCGTACAAAAATAGCTACCATTCCAACATTGGTGTTGAATCATTTGAGGGATTTTATAGGTGGCCATTTAGGTCTCCACATAACAGGTCTGACCTGGGAGATTCAGAAATTATGGGCCTAGATTTTGTGTGAGCTACTATAGAGAAGGGGAAGATCATCTAGGAGTGGATGGCGACTATATAGATCTGTTATAAGTCTTTTGAAGACAAACGGTTGAGACCTTTGGTGTTCAGGGAGGGAGACCATGTGTTTTTATGGGCTTCACCTCAATGTATATTAGGGAGGTTTAGCCATGGTGGAAAGCTGTATATGTTGTCCATTGGAACTTTACAGATATTTTGTAGAGTTAGAGAGGTGGAATTCCTCTTAGATCTACCACAATAGTTAGACCGCGTACATGACGTCTTCCATATGTTGTAGCTGAGGGGGTACATGTATGGCCCATCGCACATTATCAAATGGGGAGAGAGGGACATCAAGGATTGATCTACCTTTTCTTATTACCTATTACATATTAAGGATCACAAAGAGAGGATCCTTTATTAGTGAGTGATTCTTTTACTGTGTGTCTGATGGAAGCGTGATAATATTTAAGAGAAAAAATGGGAGTGGAAGGCTCATATTCATGCTCAGTAACCAGATATTTTTGTGTATCACTTATTTTTTTATTTCGGGATGTAAAACCCCAAGATACTCAATATTTTCCATGCATTATTTTTGGATATCGTATGCATCATTTACAAGAACATACACTGAGACAAAATCTGAATTTGATGCTCGTTGTTCCCGGAATAAATGTTTGAATTATATTAAATATATTATATATCTTGCCTGCATATTTTTCCAATAAAAGCAGAATGAAAATTAAATGGGGGCTTGGATCAGAAATTTGAGGTCACCATTGAGTTTAGGACAAGGGTTATACGTTGGGTAGTATATAGATTTTTTCCATAAAGGGAGTTTGTGAAGAAATCATCATGGGTTTCAAATGAATAAAATAATTAATTATTTTATTTTATTTCACCCATTGAAACAGTGACATAAATTAAAATATAATTTCATGGTTATGATGGAATTATAGGTTTATCCACATAAACCATGAATTGTTGCAGAGAGTGTTGGATGAGCTCTCTCTGATGAACGACAACCAGATCAAGGATCGACGATCGGTGTGTAATAGAATCGAATGATCTCTCCAGTGACAATGTTGCAGCTTCTTCATTAGAGCTCAATCTAAAAAAAATTTAGGTTGTTTCTTTATTATGATTATTTCCCCATTTATGATTCCTTTGAAAATCCTGAATCAATCACCAGTGAATTCATTCTTAGATCATGATTATTATGGGATGCATGCATTTTATCTAGGAATTGATGATTTTTATTTGTGATAAATATTATTATATCTTAATTTTTTATTCATGTGGAAAAGTATTGAGTCCAACATGATCATTGTCTGAGGTTCATTCCCATTTTTTGTGTTTTTGTTCTTCTTTACCCAGTTTCTTTATTCATCTTTGGATATCATTTGACTGTAGGTTCAACGGGATAATAATAATATTAATTTTAGTCACCTGTTTCTTGTCATAATGTTTCAAAATTATTTATATGGTAGTTAAATGATGTGACAGTTTTGTAATAATGGAAGTAATAGTGTATCAGACAGTGTGGATACCATGTTCATGTTCTTTGGTTCATGCTGATGAACAGTGTTTAAATGTGTTTTTTGAACAAAATTGAAGGGTCAGATGTTATGGATCGATGATGGAATAACTCATTAGGTCATGATTCCCAATTTTTCTAAGAGTCATGTTTTAAAATCAAGGGATACAGAAGTGACCAAATACACGTTAACCATATCAAGGATTATAAAAACCATTAAAGAAACATCATTTAATCTAGGATTATAGAAGGTGTGGTGACTCTCAGTGGTGGGTAGGGTTTATGGAGATAAATAAATATATCAAGGAAAGTGGCTATGTCCCATGACATGTGACCCCTTCCCAATGGCACAATGTGTATCTGAGATACTAAAGAGACACAAACTATAGTATATGAAATTGTGAATTCCATATACACCCATGTGGACATGGCTAGGCCAAAAATACAAAGACTATGTCTTGTACGGGGACACTGACAAAAGTGCATGGGCATAATCATGTTGTGTACTTCTACAAGGTAATGGTTAGGATCTGTTTACATGATCAAGCCCTAGTACCTAAGGAGCATGTTGTGTACCTATAGTACACTCCATTTACTCCTTCAATGTTGTCTTGGATCCCTTTTTCATTATATTGTGTAAATGTTTTTTTAGAGTGTGTTTTTTATATCCATTTCCATGATGGTTAGTATGGAATCACATCCTTCACCTAGGATGGAATTCCCCTTAGTGAGACTGCTTCGATAAAGTAGTTGGAATCCTTCTATGAGGCTTGGTGTGAGATCTTCTGTTAATATTTGCTACCTAGGTAGAGTTCTTTGTATTGTCTGAACCAACAGTACATAGGTGTGGATACTATACATAGAAAGTTAATCTAGATTGAGTTTCTGGAACACCCCATGGGAGTGGGAGTGATCCTCTTTTATATATCATATCTCTTCAGACTTCTATCATATAAATTTTATGGCATGATCTAATGATATGTACATCTCAAATGGACACCATCTATGCTATCTGATTTGAGGAGTGTGTTCTCCAAAACATGTACAATGGTTACATTCATGTTGGAATGCCAGGATACCATTAAGGTTGTGAATTTTCCATGAGACACTATTTATTTTTTATATATCTAGATATTAATGTTATTTGTTTTGTAGACATATACCGGAATAGATATGATGGTTACTCTTTGTGGTGGGATTGTATTTAGAACTTTTTTTACATTACTTCATTACATACTATGTGTGTACTATATAGACTTAGTAATGCATGGTTTTTTAGTTTTTTAACATTTAATCATTATATAGACAAAGATATGTGAATGTGTGTACATGTACATTAGGCTAAAGCCTCTTATGTCGGTGATATGCTCACTTGGTGCTAGTTGACAACCCCTGGCCTATGGGAGTCTAGATGAGGTATTTGTGGCATGGGCCCCATTTGGATGAGTCATAATAATGTATGTGATTCAATATTAGCTATTAATTATTTAATTATCAAGATTTTTTGTTTGGGCTTCCCTAGTTTGTATCAAATCCTTTATGTAAATAATATTGTTTTATAATTGAATCATTGTTTGTGTTTTAGGGCATCATAGTTGGTATCAGAGAATGGTATAGATAGAATTTGTGGTTACGATGTTACTTTTTAGGATAATTTTTAAGTTATTCATAGCATTTTGGATTAATGAGCATAGTTTTATTGTTTATTTGATGGAATTTATACCAATTTTTGAGGATTTATTTGATCATATTTTATTGTGATTAAATTTATTTTGGTGAATTTCTATGGGGTCTAAAAAGAATACATGATTGGGGTTTTGATAACCCTTTATGTTAGTAAGTGATTTGATGTTGAGGTAATGATGTTTAGTTTGGAATATGGCTTAATTGGTTTTAAGAATATATGTTGATCAGTAAAAATAATCTTGGGGATGGATGATTACTATAAAGTCAAGATGATTCATTTATTGGAGTAAATTTATATATTTCATGGGAGTATATATTATTATGGTGCATATTTATGGGTGTGAGATTAATGTTTCAACTTTTTCTTAAATTTTATTTTTTATAATTTCATATGATCATAGTAAATTTTTATTCATTATTTTTTTGGAAACATGTTATCAGTGAATAGAGGATAGAACCAAAAACATCCTATGTTAAATCAAAATTGATATAGGATGAACATTAAATATCATAAGTTTAAATGATCATATCCTTGGATAATATAGTTTTGATGTATTTTAATATGATTATAGATTAATAATATAACCATTTTTTATTTAGTATTGGGTCGAGTAAAGGATCAAGAAAACAATGATGGGAAATGTTTGTATCTAGAAACTCATAATTCTTATATTATTAATCCTTAATATTCTAATAATATCATCATATATTTTCATTAGTGAGTAATAATAAAACATGTTTTGATGAAATTTATTTGGGTGGGGGTATGTAACACATAATGATTTTAGTATATATGTAAATAAAATTTTAAATAGCTTCTATCATATAAATCATTGAACTAAAATGAAGCATGATAAATTTTATTTCAATAAAATATAAAAATTAGTTCACTATGATCATGAAATGATAATCATTATTAAGAAATGTAAAATAGAATTAATCAACAAGTAAAATAAAATTATTATAAAATTAGCTATTTGAAAAAATCCCAATTTAATTCCTTTTATATTATTATTATTCACAAAACTATATTATCTGTTCTACTAAAAATGGATTGATTAAATTTAAATGGTTAAAAGTTAAATAAAAAATTATATGTGATTAAATTAATTTCATAAAAATAATATTTTTCAATTTTATAAAAGTGTTGTGTATTTTTATTAATAACTTTTAATAGATTATTATAACAAAAAATTAATGAACAAAAAAAAGAGTAAAACTAATTTAATTTTGAAATGATATAAAATAATAATGTGAACAATATATGATTATAATGTAAATTTCCTATATAAAAAATATTTTATTATATTTGTGAATTTATTTAAAAGCTAATTTCCCATTTATTATAATTTTAATTCTAAAAATAATTATTAAATATTGGATTCTTCATGTCATAATTATATTTTCTTGAATTAGTAGTATTTTTATTAAATTGTTGATCTTTAGAAGAATAATGAAAAATATTGTTTTATAAATATCGTAAATTTTATGAAATCATCATGAAGTAAGAATGAATTAAAATTTTACAAAAAAAATCTTCCAAATATATTATTATGATTCAAACAAATAATGTTGAAATATTATTTTTAATTTATAAACTCATGCATGCCATTTTGGAACCAGAGTAATATTTCATTCCAATAAAAAAATTTCCTGGTCATTTTTCTTTAATTGAGTGTTCACATTGTTCCACTCAGTTGGTTATTTAATTAAATTTCACAATACTATACTATGTTTAATCATATATAAATAAATATCTTTAGAATCAAAACAGTGCAATATTTTCATGTAAAATCATTTTAATTTTTGGTTCTAGTTTTTATCCATCTAAGAACATTCTTATATAAATTATTATTAAAAATAATCAATAAATTAAATCTTATAAAATGGGTTTTCAAAAATTAATTTGAATTAAAAAATTGGTAAATATGTTTATTTTCAGTTTTAGGCATAGTAAAATAATACACCGTAGAAAATATTATTCACCTCATCAAGGGTTAAATAAGGTAAAATGGTCAAATTGTGAGGTAAGGTCAAAAAATAACACAGAGACCTATCTATAAATAATTTAATAATGTTTGTAATGGACTCCCTGTTGTCCCTATTTAAATTTCTACATTATTGACTCCATATTCCATGTGAATGAATTTCCCATTTAAAATTTTGAAATTAATATTACAAAAATGCCATCATAGTCTCCTATATAAGGAAATCGTCACCACCCAACTCTTCCTTGAAAATAAATCAAACTATGTTATCTAGATTATAGAAAAAAAATTCTCTAACCTTTTTAACATTTCCATGATATTATTGTATCTCCATAATAACAATCTATAGTGCCTTATGATGCAGTCTAGCTGAGGATATCCCAAAAAGTCATAATTATTTTAAGTGACTTTTTTCAAGTAAGATTATTCTAAAACATCCTCAAAATATATTATTACCATAATAATATAATGAAATTTTTATCATTATTTTACTAAAAAAAATTTATGTTGGAGGAAAAACCATTATCTAGCTCTATCATATCCATTGGAAAATGAAAACGACCCCTATGTTCAGTGCGAACTAACATCTCCATGATAGACATATTACATTTTTCATCACATCTTTACATGGATTATACTACTTGTGCATTAAATAGATAAGAAATATATTTATTAAATTATTAAGAACATATAATGTAAATTATGTAACATATTATTACTATTAAAAGGAGATGTTTGACGTATATTTGACAACAGAAATTTTGAATATCAAGACACTTAATAATTTTAATATATTATAGAAAATATAGGGAAATATATAAGTTATTTTTTAAAAAAATATATTATAATAATATGAATATATTATTATATTATTTATTTATAATATTAATATTTAACTCATTATTAAGATACCACATTTTTTCATTAATAATTACCAAAAAGAATCTCATTATGTGTTTATTTTTTAATAATCAAACCTAAACCTCAATTGGAATGAACTTAATAGAAATAAAAAATATGTAAATTAAAATCCAAAACATTAAGAATTATTCAGATAATTAAATTATGACCATGAAATGATAATTGAAATCATTAAATTAAATTATACATTGAACTATTAAAAATACTAAAACCAATGATTAGTAATACCTATATATAGGCAATAAATATGTTATAAATGCATATAAAATAATAAAGTAAATGTATATAAACATGAATAAGGTTTTTATATAAATAATTAATGAGACTTAGTTTATTATAAATGACGTGACATCATGTCTGACTAAGTGGAAATATATAGTAAGGGTTTTTTGTCCCAATTTCAACTCATTGGTACATGTTTCTTATTTTCCACCAATTTAAATATATATAGTGTAAATAAAAACCAATTGGCCTTTAGTTTCATAAATAATTTCATATTAATTGGCATTTAATATTCATTTATGCTATCACTACTCCTTTTCAATTGATTCATTATTTACATAATTATTATAGTTTTTTGTAATCTTAATTTACTTTCATTGTGTTACAAACAATATTATAAAAAAATTTCCTTTTATTTTTTTCATCAATAATATTATTTTTTATATTTTATTCCATCTATATTTTTTGTATCTTAAATGTTGTATTGACAGTTCACCCAACATTGGTTCAAAATTCATAAAAAATGTTTCATTTAAGATAAACCAAAATCATTTTTTAGTTATGGTCTAGAATATTTTTCAATGTCCATATAAATTATATTATTCATTGAATGCTATAGAATATAAATCAATGATTTATTATGTTAATTATCTATTTTTTCCTTTATATTAAATTTTTTAATATGATACTTTTTATATATTTTTCACCTTCCATTTCTTAATTTCTCTACAATAGTATTTAAAGAAAAATAACATTGACAATATCTACATGGGAATTTTTTCACACTTTTGGGACATTGTAAATTATCCTCATTCGTCTCCATTATTTTAGGTTTCTTTAATGAAATTAATTTTCACATTAATATGGGAAGTTTTAAGTTTCTAAATGATTGATAATGTTTTAGATTATAAAATAAAGTGATTTAATTACAATTATATATTTTTTCCACTACCACTCCAAAATTACTATTTTAAATGTCATAACCATGCAAGGATTCAATAATTAGAATTGTTTTAAAAATAAGTGTTTGTAATATCCTCTTTTCACCCCTTGAATAGTATTTTTATGTGGTGTATAAGTTTTTTTTTACATTGGAATTATAAAATCTTTATGAAAACCAATTTTATATTTTTCATTTTTTTATTCTTATATAACCATAAGAGATCTCTCTATTTGGATTAAAATTTCATGTATTACACTTTAAATTATCTTGTGAATTTATTGTTCATATGTCACCTTGTTTGAATGTGTTGTTTTCTATATCACCCATTATCTCTTTATTGACTTTATTTTTATCCTTCATGTATATATTCATTAATTTCATGGATATGGTTTCTTATAAATTAAACTATTTATATATTGTATTTTATAATATTTACTTAACCTTATTCTAGTTAATATCAATGGTGTCAGTCTGAAGCGTCCTTAAAAATATTACATTTATATTTACTGATAGGAAAAGTATAGACATTATGTATACTTGTTATTTCAATATGAGTGTTTAGTGATTACAGAACCATGATGGTATTGTAATGTAGTCATTAATAATTCCATCATATAATAAATGAATTGGAAATAATTTGTGATGGGTGGGGACAAAAAATTATATATCATTTCAAGGGATTTGTAGGTCTCATTATATAATCTATCCTAGGTATTTTCTATATACCTTAAAAATTTATGTATGATATCTTTTCATGAGGCCTTGACTGTAAGGCTATAAAGTATGACATTATACACTCCGTAGAAATTAAATTATTTGTTTTTTCTATTTCATTATTAATATTTTTATATTTTATATTACTATATTCAAGCCGATGAGATTATTAAATAAAATTTTATTATTATTTATTCATTTAATATTATTCATGTAATTTTTATATTATGATTACAACCATTGTATGATGCCACATAATTTTATTTTGATCCCACCAATATTATTTTTCCATTTCTCTATATTTTGAATTAGAGTATTAAGAATGATATGTCTATAATGGAATTTTTTGAATATAATTTTATGGGTTACATTTAAGAAATTTTGTAATTAATAAATTCTTTTTATTGTTGGAAAAATTCACATCAAAGAAAAATAATTTAGGTTTTTTTAGTCAAAAATGTATTTCCAATTTCTTATAAACTCTATACCTAAAAGGACTATGTTATGTATGATATTAGATGTTTGTTATATATGTTTTAATCTTGGAAGTTTATTTCTAG
This sequence comes from Viscum album, assembly GCA_963277665.1. Classification (NCBI taxonomy): domain Eukaryota; kingdom Viridiplantae; phylum Streptophyta; class Magnoliopsida; order Santalales; family Viscaceae; genus Viscum; species Viscum album. Next base: position 706,903,138 of record OY728155.1, read on the forward strand.
GTCACTTTATTTTATATCCAATTTTAAATGAAAATATTTTTTTTCACCAGATCATAGTGTTCTAGTATGGGGAATGTCACTTTAGAATTCCTAAATTTCCTTGTGAAGTATTCTATTCTATTTATTTTCATTCAAATAGATTATTTTTAGTTGGATGGATTTTATATAAATAGTAGTGGGTTTTTCAATAATGGATTTGTTCACATGGAAATAGTAAAAGAAGCGAATAACTTGACATGGCTAAAGGGTTTAATGGGGGATATCAAAAGAATATAGAGGACCAATTTTTATTCTATGTGTAATTTTGTACTGTCCATGTTATAGATAATCCACAAGTTCCTTCATTGATCTTACAAATTCTCTTAATGATCCACTTCCTCTATATGATTTGGAGAATGGTGTGTTGGAGTTATGGATGGTTGAGGTAGTATTTAATCTAGTGAATGTTCTTAATAAATTCATATCCAAATAAATTCTTGGGGGTCACTGTTTTTCAATGGTATTTGGATGGAATTATATTGTAATATCATTTATTTCATAAAAATATATGGGAGTAAGCTCTAATGTAATTGTTATAAATGTTTACAAAATGTGACCAGGAAATTTAGTGATTTTTTTTTGTAAATAATGTAGTAATCAAATGAATGTTTTTTTTTGGATTTTACATTGTTAATTAAAATATCTATAAAATTGAAAAAACATTTTAGAATGAGATATTTCATATGGATTATGTAGATCCAAATGGTTTTTTAGTAATGGAACATTGTGTAATATGTAGATGAAAGTGTTTTATAATATAAAGTCTATTAGGATGAAAGTATAACATCCGAAAGATGTGACAATATTAATTAGAACTAGTTAGAGGATAGTTAATTTAGTGGATTTTAATTTTTTTAACATAATTATTGTGAAATATAATCTCAAAGATCATATGGTGGTGGAAATATAATGTAATAATAAACTCATTTATAAAAATATGGGTGGGGTAGTGTTCCTTGTTTGGGTACATATAACTCAATGATGGCTTCTCATGTTCTATTCTACAATTTGAAGTATTTCAGCATTTGTTTTTTGAATTTGGGATTATTTTGAACCATTTAATTTATAGTTTTACTTATTGTTTTAGTTTCTCTTCCATTTACATATTTTTCTAATTTGGGAGTGACTTGTGGCTTTTAATTTTTATTGATTTGGTGCGTAGTTTGGTTAAATGAATTCTCAATTATGGATACAATGACATCATGAGTTTATATGTTTTGGATGTTTTGAATCTTTTTTGGAAAATGTGTTTTTACAAGGTGCTTCTTGTTCGTGGGGTTTTTAATTAAAAATTACCTAATGGGTTTTATGGATGTCACTATTTAAGAAACCTATCAAAATAGGTGAGAGAGGTATGGTGGTGAAATGAGAATATGTACTATGCATTTTAAAAGAAGTGGTATAAGGGTCTAACTATCTATGATTACCTGGAAAATTGTATAGTATAATATTGTATATGAGTTATAATATATGGTCACTAATATCATTGCAAGAGTTATATGAATATTTTTCCTCCAAATATAGTAAATTTCTTTATTTATTTTTGAGAGTAAATTGAATAATTTAATTAATTTTTAAAAATTAATAAATATTTATATTAAAAAATATTTGTATTATATTTATGAAATTATCATATTGATGTAGGACATATTTTATAAAATGAAAACATTTTTAAAAAATGATAAATAAATGGATTAATGTTTTATTTTTTGACATTCAAATTAATGTTTGTAAATAATTTTTTTCATAAAATATTTTTATATGGTCTAAGGTAAAATGAAAAAATTTATTTTTATAATGTGTTTTTCCATGATTTTGAGGATTATTATTTCAGGTATTGGAATTGATTTAATTTAGATAAAAAATAAATGGTTTATTTTTTGATATTCATAAATAGCTAATTATTTTAAAATATGAATATTTTTTTGTTAAGGAAAGTATTATAATTTAGTTCTATATTGAGAAGTGATTAAGGGGAGTGATATTTACTGGTAAAATTTCACCGGACTAGAATCTATTTTTCTATCTGAAATGGTGCGTTTTTGGAACCATCAATACATTAGTTTCTCAAAAATTTAAATTATGGACAATTTTTAAATTCATGCTGATATTTTGTTATTTTTCATTATGATGGGAAAAATAATGAATTTTCTATTCCTATAATTAATTTATTCTAACACTATTTGATTTATAATGAGATTGTTATCTTGTGTGTAGTTTGGAAATATTCTATCCTGGTAATAATATTTGGATATTGGTGGAATTTGTATTATTAATCTTACTTATATAATTTTTGTTGAATTATTATTTTTTAAATAACATGATATTACATAGTGGATGTTTTATTGTAATAATATAGGAAAGAGATTGATGAATATTCCATAGTCAATGATATGACATTCGGAATAATCCAAAGTTTAATGACATATTTTTAATAGGATGTTGAAGACAAGTTTTGAAAAATCAGTAGACTATTTTTTATAATGAAATAATTATGGTTGGATTTAAAACTCATTTGAATTAACCTTTTAACAGGATAATATATTTAATTTTCAAAAGAGGGAATATTTGACTCTACATTTCATGGACCATCAAGTGATGTGAAAAAATTGGGCTGAAAGAGCAAGGGAAGTGGATGAAGATCAATGATCACAACAAAATATTTGTTAATCCAGTTAATACAATATTATATTTATAATCCATGTGAATCTATGATAATTTTTTATATTTTTATTGGAGGGATAATTCATAATTATAAAATTTAAATATTATGTTATATTTATAAAAAAATATTTTTTTATGATGTCAAAACATATCAGATTTAGAAAATTTATAAGTAAAAATTGAAGAATAAAAAATGAAGGGTCTATCTATAGTGTAACATTCATGATCCCCATGCAAAGGTATACTGCTATGACCAGCGGTGAAGATGGGTAGTATGATACCATGAAAATGTTTTTCTGTTTATTTACTTACATAATGGAATATTTAATTTCCCTTGAGTCTTGAGTCAATTATATTAGAAATTTTTATATTTTGGAGGTTTAGAATATGTGACATGGTTTAGTGCATAATTTTTACAATCGATGTGAAAACCATGTGAATGAACTGTAGTATTTAATAGATTCATTTATGAAAATTTGATAGTGGTCTGTCAAATTATCATGGAAAACTATGAAGGTGCCCAGTTGTTTACACTAGAGATCACACAGTGAGTGCACAATTTACGTAACTATGTGAAAAAATAGAGTATCCTCCCAATATTTGTATTAAATATAGTATTTAGCCTTCTTAAAAATAAATTTTCCATTTACATGGTTTTATTTGATTGTAAGGATGTTTTCTATCATTTCTTAGGTGTTTAAATTGTTTTCAAATAAACTTTGACACCATCAAAAATGAACATCGATGAGTTTAGGATCGAAAAAATACCCCAAAAATAGGTACTATCATCACAGAAAGGAAAGTAAGGAATAAACATGGATATATGGAGATGATATGATTGGGTAACCTGGGTTATGTGACCCACAATAAGACTCAGATTCTTATGAACCTAGGAATATCACACCATGGGGTTATGTTCTTTATGTGATCTATTAATAATCACATGAATCCCCTCAGATAATCCCCATTGATCATAATAACTTTTAATATTCAACACATTTGATTTGGCTATGTCCCTAAGATAAATCATTTTGAAATGGAGACATGACATCGGATAAGTGTTTGAAAATCACCCAAGTTGTTCATAAACATGAAGCTAAAAAGGGAGAAAGATTCCTCAAAAGGGAGTTAGACTAATTTTCATGTGAAGGGTTGATGTTGTCTATATGATAAACACATTAATCATGAATGATCCCTTGGTGAATTCCTTCCATATCACGACATGACCACGACACATTTCACCATGATCATGTAATGGATTTTTGACATGTAATCGTTATCACAAAACACCTAGGTAGATAACCAATAGGAGAACACTATATGCATTATAAATAAAATTTTAGAATGATAGAATATTCATATGAAATTTAGTTTCAATAATTGGTATGCAAAGGAGTTATGCACTTCAAATGAATAGTTTATTGATCATGTAAAGTCCCTTTATCGTGCTAGCATGATCTTATTAGGGGAATGAGAAAAGTCTTCCTTGATTATTAAATACCCTCTTTGACAGGTGACCTAATATTAAAAATACTCCTAGACATGTCATCCCTATATTGATAATACCATTATACATGTAAATTTTATGATTTAAGATCACATTGAAAATCCACAGTTCAATAAATAGGGAAATTATGGAATGATCGTTCTATTTCTTTTTATCATGTGACATAATGATAACATCATGGATGAACCATGATTGGATTATTAGAAACACATGATGTGAAACTCCCTCTAATGAATCAAACCTATATATGTGATTTAGGTGTTGTAAAAAGCATTGTAGATCTGGGGTGGAGAGGCTTATAAATTATCTCCTTCCCTTATCATAGAAAAAACACACATGCGAGCATATAGATTAAAGTGGACTTTTAGGATTATAGAGATGCACAATCTCAAGAGTAATCCTATAGGTAAGACTATATCATGAATAAATGAATTAAAAAATATATTTATACTTTACATGTGATAACCATATTGATCCCACAAATTATTTCCATCATGTCATCAAGATCATGTGAAAGAGTTTATTTATGTCGAATTGATCATCTGATTCCACAATATTCCAATGCTTGAAAAATAATAAGGAATTTGTTTGATAAAGTATTAAAATTATGGGAGAATCATGTGAATATGGATACACTTTTTTTCTTGTGGAAGAATCATGTGCTGTGTGCGATAAACTTATCGGTCATTTGATGAAATTTGGACATGTCATCTTGGTTCACACCACATCCATCGGACATGTCAAATGGTTCAGGTGGCATCCTCCAGACACGTCATCTAACATAACACAATATCCTTTAGTCATGTCATATGGTTCACATAATGTCCTATGAACATATTAGATGGTCATGTGATGTCCTCTTGACCTGTCGTACTGGTTCATGGGATGTCTTCCGAAAAATTCATCTTGGGCCAAATGAAATTATCTAGACATGTCATATTGGCCACGATACATCCTTCAGACATGTGAACAACATTAAAAAAATATTTCACCTTGATCACATGGCATCATTCAGACATGTCATTCATGATCATGAGAATTCCTTTAGACATGTTGTCATTGATCATAGAAGGTCCTATATTCATGTCATATATAAACTTTTGGACATGTTAGACAGACTCTCGACACATGTTAGGTGGACACCCAGGATATTCCTTCCAGTCACCCTATGACATGTCAACCTTTTCTAGTAGGAACACTTTGGAATATTCCATTAAACCATATAAACCACTAACCACGAGTCTTTGATGGAGCATTTCCCCATAATATGGGAAGTGTCCATAATGGGATAGGGATTGGAACTAATGAAACAATATGGGTATTATCAAATCCTTATTCCAATCATTGTTCCCACCCTCTATTCATTCGAGGATAAGCGATGAAAATCTCTAATGGACATACACCCAGGTGTAAGACCCTCTATATCTCAGAAAATATAACTCTTGTGACTAAAAATATCCTATGAGTATATCATCATTCCTTGTGAATTAGATGCTGTGAAAAATGTTTCTTAGTGGGAATATTAATAAGAATAATCCCCAACTATTACCACGATCACCTTAAAACCATATTCAGTTAAGCGGCGATATTGAACTATGAGGAATTTGATTCATACTACAATTAGGACAAGCAAGACACCATCCTAGCCCCTGATCTCTATACCAAATATTTTCTAAGGTATGTTTTAACATTTAATTCATGTGTCTATGAGATTTTTTCCTGGTCATTTATTATCCCTTGTTTCTAACACGGAGTGTGGATCAAGTGGGCTTAGGGACTTGCAACAATCACACCACTAACAATATTGAAAACTTCTAATTAGGGAAACCTCGGCGTGAAATACCTACTCTATAATATGGTATATATTCCACCTTTAATAGGAATCTACCATGGTTTAGGTCCCTAATTGATTCCCATATTGATAAACATTGGGTTAATAACCCTCACAAGTATTAATTATCTCCTCCCACCCATTTACGAGTTGTGAACAACCCATACAATGAAGACTCTAAATCGTGTTATTATTTGGATATGTAGGATTCCTTCTTAAGGGATAAGATTCATACCCAATGCCTACGTTCCCTCATATAATTCATTTCTATAAAATGTTAAACTTTACTACTTCCACTTAAACAAACATTATGGGTTTTTTTCCAATTGCCTTAGGATAGGTAGGAAACCTATTAAAGGTTCAATCCCATTCTCATAATAAAAAACACCTTCTAAGATATAATTAAACCATAGATAACCTAATTACATGTATTCCAAACTCAATCATCTATCCAATGATAACAATAAATGTAAAAAGACATATAACATCTTATTTATTTAAATGGTTTCATTAATAAAGCCCACTTTGAATATTGAAGGATTCTACTCTGAATAATTTTATTAATGTGACCAATCCCATATTGGGAATTGTAAGAAACTCCCAAGAATATATTAAGTATATATGAGATTACCAAAGTGGGTAATAATTACCCACAAAAGGTAGTGATGAGCCTTACCTCCCATAATCATGGCCAATCTGAGTTCATAAGGGTCATTGGGTTTGAAACCCGAAGAGACCACCTACCATTGGAATGATGGACGTAATTAGTTATATACGAGGTAACACTTGGGTCTTAATACAGGTAAACCATACTAATATTCTTGATCTTGAAACTATACCGAGCCCCTCACAATCATATTTATGACGAAAATATATTTGGAAAAAAATGGTGAACACATAGTGAGTCTCTCAAATAATTAAAATGATCAGTTGATCAAGCATCATGACCTTTTTTTGTGCCTTATATAGAAAAAATGGTACTAATGACATTAAATCATTCAATGATACAACATATTCATGGATCCCATGAGATTGTTGATTTTTCTGTGCACATTCCATGCATGTAAAATGGCCAAACTGACGACAATAAGGAACAATCGTGTTACCCGTGCATAGTCATTTCTGTATGTTTCATACATGAAATGATCAAATGATTGGGTAAAATTTTATATATTGTATTATTGAATAGAAAATTCAATTAAAAACACCACATTAACCAGAGATAATGTCTTTATAATATCTTCTTATGTAACCTTATATAATACAGCAACCTCTACAGGTTGGAAAACAACATCACCCACATGATGCCTTCATCTTTAGATAGAAAACTCGATGGTCCATGAATACCGCTGATATAGTACGATCCCAACCATTGAGGAAGAAATTAAAGGTTTCTAGATAATGATGAGTGCATGTCCATCTCATTCAAAGAATGCACCACCAACTACTTTAGATGTATATACCTGGAGTGAGTTAATAAAAACATTGCTTACCTTGGTGTGATGGATCAATTAGTTGAACATGTATCCATCCCATTTCAAGAGATTGCAATGAAGAATCCTATCAACATTCATCTCTAGTTTTATCCTTCCAGTGCCCCACAGTCTCTTGTAGAGGGAACCACCTGATAGGTTACCACCTTGGATATTAATGTACAAGAACCAAGGATGAGACAATGAGTATGAAAAGATATAGAAAAAGGGACATGGGGTCAAATACCCACATTCACTGACAATTTCCATTAGTATATTCCTGTATTGGGAAAAGTTTAGGCTCATATCCCCACTCAACCATAACATGTCTATATGTATATTTATTAAGTAAGAATGGGGTAGGGACATATCCCTTCAATTTCACAGAAATCGCATCAACAAATCCAAGTGGAACATGGATAAAATTAGTAATATTATATCCCCTCTTCATTCAAAGACATATGTTACTCTATATTAGAGATTGAAAACGTGTAAGCCTATATTCATTCACACACACACACTCCTAAAGTGTCACTACATTCATCCAACATTTGTAGAAATCTTCCAACACATTCTGTTACTTAAACAGATAGAGGGATATGAACATATCACTATACCAACAGAATAAGAATTATATCACAATGATTAGTAAGAACATTTTAGTGCTCTAGAAAATTCGAACATTCCATAATATGTGCTGGATAATTATCAACATATCTTGGTAAAGGATGAAACATAGGATTGGGATCATATTCCAATTCCATCCAAGGCTCACCAAACTACATTGGTTCATTCCTTAGGAAAGGCACACATTCCTATCAAGTATGTCCAATGAAATACACCAATGTCACAAGATAAGGTTCATACCATCACTCCAATCAAGGTTCACCGATACAATATGAATATATCCTCAGGGAAGCCTTATATTTCTTCTGATGAAGGTACTCGATATATTATATCATCTTACAAAAGGCTGTCTCATATCCATAAAGTTTAAAATAAAGACTGTATCAAAATATTATAAAAGATATACCGGAGGAATATCATATCTAATATCCCATGTTGGAGGTCCATCAGTATATTATGATGGGGAAGGAATGTTTGAACAAGTCTCTTACACCCAATTATTACAGGTTTGACATGAATGTGTTGAAAACCACCCACAAGTAGGATCATATCTCAGTTGATGATATAAATTCTTATTGACATACTCTAGGAGATTCTCAGTAGTGGTATCCTATCACTACAACACTATGTGGTTATCAAAATATTCGTGTTATTATAATGTAGTAAGAATATGTCCCTACTCAACCCCAAAATGTTGGTTGACATATATCCGCAATGATGAAAATGTGGCTGATATCTATTGTAATAGTTGTTGTCAAATACCCAACTATACAATACTTTTGATTACCATATCCTGTATGCATTTAAATATACATGATTTATATAAACCATTATACTGTATTCTTTTCTGTATCCACTATTAAAATTGTAATCTCCATAGATTCATTTTCATATCAAAATGTTATAGCATATCTCGCGCTATAATAGGATCCTCAAGATACTATGAAATTAATAATAAATAATTTTTTTATGGTCTAGATACATCTTACTGACTGTATATAGTAGATGTTTTACTATCAGGCGTTGGGAGATCAAAAGCATTGATACTTATTCTTATGAAGTTCACATATGGTGAACTCTAGTAGTGATATCATGAGAAGAGACCTGCCAATAGGAACCCCATAGGTTTCGGGGGTCATTGGATGTTCCTATCTATATACATGTATTTTGGTCTCATGAATTATGATCATAATAATTGTGTTCTATTTGATCCAGTACATTGATGCACATAAAAAACTATGATAATGAAATCATGTCAAGGTATGTTGTGTTGGGTGCATTAATGGTGGTATGGCATTGGTTGAAAGGTCATGAATGGATTTTTCTCTATTAGGTTACAAAATTTATATATCACGGGTCATGATGAACAGGATGGTTGTACATTCATAAGACCATGGTCATTGTAGTCCTGGTTAAATCCATCCAGTTAGATAAAAAAATAATAAATCAAGAAAAGGATGATTCCAAGGTTGTTCGTTCAACATTATGATATATTTGAGACAAAGAGATTTTATTACACAGTGTATGGTTGTTGTTTGGTTGTTGTTGTTGTGACTATCCTTTTTCTAATTAGGGGTCATGATGGGTTTCCAGATCTCATTCTTGGTTTTTTAATAGTATTCCCTTCTATCGAGATAAGTTCATAGAGGGTCACACACAATAGCATATTCGAAAGTCTGCCTATTCTGGTGAATAAGAGTTTTGGATATGGTGGGCACCACCACTGAGATTCAGGTCTTTCCATGTATGATCACTAAAAGAAAAAATAGAATTTAATTTATTTATTAAATATTATATTTTTTCCTTAAATAAATGAAAAATACTACATGAACGAATATTATTTTAAAATATTCAAAGTTCATTTAATATTTTTGGGAACGATGAGTGGAGTTTTTGGAAGAGTTAGTATCACATAATATAATTTTTATATTATAGTGATGTGATAAATATATAAATTTTACTTGTAATTTTGTTCATTAGTCATACTATATCAATATCACAAATTAATGAAATTAACTAATTTAATTTATTTCCAAAATTCAATAAATCATTTCATTGGGTATTAGAAAAAAAATTATTAAACCAAAATTTATATGGTAAATAATTTTCTTTAATGTAAAATTAAAATAACTACAATAATTATATTTTAATAATTTCATTAACTAAAAAGGCCCAAGAAACCCATGAAGGACCTTTGTGGGTTGGACCAAACCCACACAGTCTAATTCCAGACCATGCAATGCCAATATGAACCAAGCAGGTCCACTCACACCAATTCCGGGTTGAGAATACCCAGTGGAGCCATTATTTGGGGGAATCCAATTCTATATAAGGATACCTGGGGTACCTCCCTCTGGGGTTTCAGTCGTGGGAGGTCAATGGGCACTTGTCTGGGCCGAGGGGGGTGTGTCACGTGTGACGTGCAGTTGTCCAGGTACGGTCAGATCTGAATGCTCCATGGAGAAGGTTATTAGTAGCGCTCAACATTGTGAATGGTCAAGCTGTAGGAACTACTGCCCGTTCCTGGCTAGGAGAAGGCATGGCAGTCAGTGGCAGAAGGCCATGGGAGGCCAGATCTCGACGAGGAGGCCGGTCGAGCCACTGTCAAGGAGGTGGACAATGCTGCTCACAGGACCACCGGTGATCCGACCTCACTTGGAAGAGGAGGTGTGGTCAGCCTCCTACGGTATGCTCACTGGAGGTGGCCACAGTGGTGGTGGATTCTACTGAAAGGCGTTGAAGGCGGGAGGTGTTGCGGTTGATAGGGGTGTCGGCAGAAAGAGGCAAGGCAGATTTATGAGGAGCCACTATTCGAGGATTTGGTGGTCGGCCATGCTGGCTCGCGGTGAGTAGGTGATGTGCTGCTACTCTAGGTTCTTGGTGGCACGCCGATAGGAATGGAGGTGGTGCAGCTGGCCACTAAACAAGAGGTTTACTGGCATGCTCCTAAGGGGATTCTGCCTGGATGAAGACCATTCCTTTTTTTTGGTTGTCTTTTTGTAAAAGTCGTTGGTCCCTTTATGCCCACCTTTTTATCCAATATTGAAGAATTCGACCCCACTCCACTCAATTATTTTAATAATAAATATTAGGTAAAATTATAATTCTATTTATACTAAAAATATAATTCAAATAATAAAAATTAAAAAATTATAATTTTTCTGAAAATAGGTATTATTTCTGATGAATTGATACCAGGAGAATCTTGGCTAAATCTCTTGGATGATTAGAAATAATCAATTAAATTTTAAAACTCAAGATCAAACTGTAATCTTGATCCATAATAGAAATTTTGAAAGTTCATAACTTTCCCATTTGAAATCATATTAACACATGGTCTGAACCATTATGACCGAATTCAAAACCTATATTTTATTTATATAAAATTAATGTTTATTTTGCACAAAATGTATACATGATCCCATTGATACCATTTATATGCACCGGGTCACATAGTGGAAGACGACATGCCAAGTATTTTACCATTATCTGCAAAGTACATTATAGAATATAATAGATGTTTCAACAAGTTGCATCATTTATTCTACATATATCATGTCTCTAATGTATAAAATTTGAGTTCTGCTATTTCTCCAAGCTATATTATTTTGGTCAATGTTAACATGTATGACTTATAATCAACCCTCTTTATTAACATCTATGCTATGATGTAATTAAGGTAACATGCTTTTAAGAATTACAATATGATACATTATATTAATCGATGGATGCTGAGTCAATATATGCTTCAACATAGTAGCCCAAAGCATCTTCTTCCTTCTGACCATTCATATACATCAATTTTACATTTCTCAATTACTTAAAGAGAATCTTATGAAGAATATATAGATTCCACTTGCTTACCCTTTGAATTGTTCACTCTATCTTTCTGAACTAATTCTAAAAGCTTTGTGGAATATCTATATTTCTAAAGGATTCTTTTTCATAAATAAATATGTCAAGAATAAAAAAAGTATTTAATTGTACCGAGTCTAAATACCAAACTAGATATCTCCTTGATGTGCACTTTTAGTTTTACTTTACAATGAATTATCTTTCCACAAATGGGTATGTAAGTCGTACATTTTATATTCATCACATATTTCGTATGATAGCAATTTAAGGTAGTGGGAAACACATTAGAAGCCAGTGAGTTAGGGGTTTAAAAAAAATTCATCATCAGTAAGATAGAACTTATCATCACCGATAATCCAAGTCCTGATACAGTCAAAGGATCTCACATAAACTAAAAAGGCCATGTAAGTAACATTGAAAAACTTACTAGTTCAGATCTGAATTCGCACTCGACAACATCTCATCAGAATCCATAGTTGATAAAGGATCCATAATAGAATCCCTCTAGATCATCCACATGAACTTTAAAAATTCATTGGAGCATCAATCGTCTAATTCCAGGTGCTAGAGCGATGATCCCATAAAGCCTTCGACACTCTAATGATCACTCCATCAATGTGTCATCGATGTGTAAGGGGGAACTCGATCTAAATGATTGGATTGAGAGTCTCTCTCTAGAAAATAGGGGAGGATAGATAGGTTCTCGATTTCTCGTAGTGAATATTAACTGGTAAGAGCCTCTATCCTCTTATTAATATTGGATGTTCAATATACCCAGTTGGGTTCCCAGACCACCATTTATTTGACGTCCACAAAATAAATAATTATGAGGAACAAAACCACCTAAATATTATTTATAATATTATCACATACATGAAATATATATAAAAAATATTATGTGATAAACTGGAGTCATTTAACTCGACTCATACATCCCGCTTAACATAAAACAAACTTGGAATATTAAGACAATATTCATTCCATTAATATTCTCTATTATTTACTTAACTTGTAAATAAATTAAATTAATACAACTAAATTATTCATAACATAAAGAGTATGAATTTCGTTAATTATTAGTGATTGATAACTTGGGCAACACTCAGACCCTATGGTGGGGTCCACCGCGTTCAATATACATATTCAACTGAATAGAGCATATTCTTTAATATGCTATTGTGTGTTCCCATATAGGCCCTTATCTCGATAATTGTGAATATAATCTATAGACCTAGAGTGGAGTCTAGAAACTGATTAGGGACCCTAAAAATATATGGATTGTCATGGAAGTGATAACCAAACTATGAACATGTAATGTGTACTATAATCTCATTGTCTTTATATATCTCACACGGAAGGAAACACACTTATGTATCTCCCTTTTATGGCTTTGTTATTTTTTTATCTAACAGGATGGATTTACCTTATGACTACCTTGGATAATGACTTATGATGTCAGTACCATCCGGATCAACCAGGTCTGAGATATATTACTTCCTTAACATGTAAGAAAAAATCCTTTCTTGACCATTCAACCAATGTCATACCACCAATGAAACAACCAACACAAGTTACCTCGCCATGATTTCTTTATCTTGTTTTTTACATGCATCGAATTATGTGATCAAATGACACACAATGGTAATGATATCATGTCAGGAGATCTTTACACATGTTTGTAGATAGGAACAACCCATGACACCAAAAACATGTTGTCTTCCTATTCGACGGTCTTCCCTTATGACCTCACAACTAGAGAACATCAAGTGAGAACATCATGAGAAGAAGTTTCAATGGTTATGATCCCATATCACCTGATAGTTAAACATATATTATTTCTAGTCAGTAAGATGTATCTAAACCATATGAACATTTTTATTGGTTATGGTCATAGTATCTCAAGGATATCATTATAGCCTTGGATATTTTATAACTTTTTCTTACAACAATTAATCTATAAACATTACCATATGAAAAAGTACACAAATTTTTTTACACTTAAATGGTAAGAATACATCATGTATATCTAACTCTATACATGAGATGGTAATCAAAAGTATTGTTCATGTTGGTTCTAGGGAACCTACTATTACATCACTCCCAATTTCACTTGATCCAACTTACAGATGAACCATATTATATCTCACAAGATAAATGTCATGTTTCTGCTAAGTGAACTCTTTAGTTTCTAGGTCTACCACATTTCTTCCACGCAACTAATTTTCTATATGTAAACTTTCCTCCTTGAGTAATATTCTCATGAGATAGTATCCCTAAGTATATCCTTTGTTCCACTATCAAAACATGACATCATGGATAGTACTAGAAACTGAATTATCGTTATGGTAAAACATTACTTTGTAGGTTTGATTCCAGAGAAGGAAAGGATCATTTCATTAAATAACAACTTCTTAGTTTCATCAGAAACTGCAGCATACTCAGTTTTTTAGGTATGGATACCATTGGCTTATATGAGCTTGTCCCACTCATCACCTTATGCTAACTGCGATATCAAATAAAACATATCGAATGGAAAAATAGATTGTGTCTCATCAGAACGAGTATCCTTTCTTTTCAACTTATTAGGTACATTTCCTTTATGATTTCTGAAGTAGAATCAGATAGTTTTGACTGATTCCCATGATGTTCTCCTAGATAAAATTGATATTTTCCAACATTAAATCATTTATTGGAAATATCAATTAAAGTACATGTAATGGAATATATGATTGATCAATCATTGAAGTGTATGTAACTAAACTCACCATTGAATGTCCACATACGCCATTTCATGTCAACAAGGAGAGATTTATGCCATCTAACATAAACAAAAACTATTCTCTTGACTTGTTCCACTCAGTAGATCATATATACGATTTACTAGGTCCAATCAACAATTATATCTAACTCAGTAGATCTTGTTCTCTAGAACATAGGTTTGTACTTTATGTCAATATCTGTAGAATTACATTCATCCAACTCTTAAATAACTGTAAGACTAATATTTTTTTTCATATGTTTCCAAACATATTTCTATTAGAAAACAATGTCCACCACTAACCATTGGTAGACACATGGAAAATAATCATATAAAATTAATATTGTATGATCGACATGTTTACATTAATCCTAAACTAGATTTAAGTAATTTTCACCTTTATTGGAATTCTATGATATCATCATCCCTTTCAGGTTGTGTCATAGGGTCACCTCCCATGAAAGCTCTCCTTGACATCCAACTACCAATGAAATGATCAAAGAAAATACCTATGATAAGTAAAATTCTAATTGTTTTAGTAATAATGACATGGTGTAACCAATCGATCCTTATTGGTACCATGATTGCACCATCCCTGTATCATCTCATTTGAATACCCAGTGCATAATTCAAAATCACAAGACCCTTTGAACTTTGATACATGGAATCCATTATCAAATTTTAATTGACCTTGTCCATCATAGCTAATTTCCATATACTAATACTTTTATGAATTATTATTCTCACTGAATAGTGTATCACCAACTGTGGTGAATATAAAGTCAACACTATGGTCATAACCTTCTAATGCACTATGTGTCACTGGAACATTCCTCATCCTCATGGACTTGTGGAACATGATTTTTTTCAACTACATGTGCATCTCTATCCTTAACTAATCCAATGTCAATCTTTCTCCCACTATATCTGATAGAGATGTGAACCCTTATACTGAAATTTAGTCTATCACTTGACTAACACTCTTCTATCTTAGTGATTTATGTAATATCATAAGCAACTATTAGGATAATTACTTTAGATGTACTTTGTGTTTTTATTGATGCAATTTTTTTATATCCTGACAAACTACATGAATTGAAACACACATTCTTATGAAAAAATGGATTTCCATCATATTATTACTTATATTATGGAAATCCACCCTTTAGTGGGATGGTTGTCCATATGAAACTCCGCAATACTGATGATGCTCGACCGGCTAGACATACTGACTTCGAGACTATATTTGGCCATTTGTAGGTGAACTCCACACTAGAACTGCCTCTTAGGGCTCACTGGACCACCTCATATGAGTGTCTCTACCCACGAACTAGACCCCATCCGACCACAACTCAGTGAACTCACCGCTTCCCCTTTGTGGAAGTCGAGCCAGCGACTGATCTACCTCCCATCGTGGTGACACCTTCTCAAATGGTGAGCTCCTCCATCCACGACCCTTCCAGATCCACCAAGCACCACCCACTATTTGGCCAAGATTAGCTATCCTACCAACATCTGTCTTCCCCGCCGTATGGGTTTGCGTGGGTCACATGCTTTTTCTCTCTTCCTAGACTATACCACCAATACTCTCTCTTGTGGGAAACCCTTCTTGCAACCCGATGAATCATTGGACAGGTAACCCCCTCCAATGCCCAATCTGCCTAACCCGGTATGGGTCTGGGCAGATCTTCCGGTACTGGAATACCAATGCACAGGGATGGTAAGGCACGAATTGTAAAGACCTGACCTGAGTCTCCCAAATCCTACACCTTATTACATTACAATGGAATGATTAAAATAATTTCACATCCCAAAGGAACAAATAGTTTAGATGATTTAGAAATCCAGATACATACACAAGTTTAACATTACAACATGAAGATAAAAAGAACAAAAATGTTCCACTAGTAACATCCACCACTCTAAGATTGTCCCTACAAGTCAATAATAATATACCTCTTCATGCTCTGGGAAGAATGAAACATAATAAGGGGTGTGATCATATGCTCAGTAAGGGTAAACACTACAGTGTAAGATAACATAAAAATTAGACATGGTGAATAATTGAAAACACATGCCTTTAAAAAATAAACTTGAACATAGTTTAAAATGAATATGCATTGAGTAAATATTTACATAATGAAACTTAATAATAATCATTCTAATAGTCGAATAACCACACTAACTATCAATTTCTACCTTAATAATGAGGTAAATGCATATTCCGGGCATTTTGAAACATATTGTCAATGCCTTAGCCAAGACGTCTAAAAATGATTAAGGCCTCGACCAAAATAATATCTCAAAATGGGAAAAGCCTTGGCCAAGTCACTACTGGAAATTCCATATTTCCCAATGGTTTTAAACCATTGGGATATCCACTAAAACCATTGGGAAAGTATTTCCCAACGGTTTCTCAACCCGTTGGTATGTGAGGCGTGGTAGTAGCTCTATACCAACGGTTCCTAGAAAACTGTTGGCATATATGGTCTGAAATTAATCTATAACAATGGTTTTACTTAAACCGTTGGTAAATATATGTACCAATGGTTGATGAAACGTTTGTACTGGTGGTTATACCAATTGTCTTCAGACTGTTGGTATACACTTTATTCCAACCCGTAGTATACCAACGGTTTCAGAATCGTTGGCATACCTGTATACCAATGGTGTGTACCAAAGGTTTCAGAACCGTTGGCATACTCTGTCCTGTATACAAACGGTTTCAGAACTATTGTAATACTCTGTCCAGTATACTCTGTATACCAATGGTTTACAGAACCGTTGGTATACATCTTATATCCCCAAAACTGGACAGCCTTCATGTGAACAGCCTGCATCCTGCATGTGGACAGCCTGCATGTAAACAACCAGAATGTAAACCCCTGATTCCAAAGATGTAAACCCCAACCTGTAAAACTATAAACCTGCACCTCTCCAATATATTTCCCAACCTATAAAATCCAACTTTTAAAACTGAAAACCTACACCTCTCCATGATACAAAATTGTTGTTAAACTGATCTTTATGTTAAATACAAAGTGTTAATAGTTTAAATATAACTATTTACAAAAGGTTTGATAAATGTTGAGAAGCCAGTAGTTGGAGAGATTTAAAATAAAAAAGAAATTATGGAGATATATTAAAGAATCTGGTTGGTTAATAGAGATTGAAAATCCAAAGTAAATTTTGGAGATATATTAAATAAACTGGTTGGTTAATATTAACTAGGTGATCATTAAATTCAATGGCCAATTTATTTCCATTATTCATTCCATTCTAGTAGAAAAATGTTGTTTTCTCATCCTCTTACTATAATAATGTCTGATAATTCTTAGAAGGTTCAATTTCTCCTTCTTGAATCACTGAAGATTTCTACTTTTTAAAATTACCAGCCTTCTTTGGATTTCTGTTACCAACCCATCTCCACTCCATGAATCATCATCATCTGAAGGCCCTTCACCTAAATCTACGAATCTGTTCTGATGGAAAACTCCCTTGGAAATGGCTCTGCTAACACCACCCTCCTTCTAGGCCTTCGCTTCATCCATGTTATGTGAACCTGCATGGTATGCCACTTTTTTCCCAAGATCCAAGAAAAAAATACCATATCTATAGGTCAGAGATGAAGGACTAGATCACTAACCCACTGGTCAACCTCAAGCCACGCAAAACTTGTAGGAGGTTTTGAAACATCCAAAGTGAAGTAGTCAGAGGATCTCGATTCCAGTGAAATTCGTAAGACTACTGAAATAAATGGATTGAATCTGTTTGGTGAGTTCGAATCCATTGAGAGAAATGGATTCCATAGAAAGGGGGACAAACAGATTTCTCCCCAATGATTTCAGCCGTCTTCAAATTTTCCCAAAATCGGGAAGATTTTGGTTAATAGACTAACTAGAAGTCACACACTTTTCTTTTGAAGGTTGTATAAATACCGAGAAACCGTGGTCATCAAAATATGAAAAAACTATGATGATCGAAATAATATAACACCTTAACGAATTGAAAATGTCCTTAAGATTCATTTCATAAGATTGATTCTTGGGGAATGTAAGGTTAACTTCACCTTATGAAGAGAGTTTCAATAAAAAAAATATGGAAAAAACATTGTGGAGTAATCACTGGATGAAATTATGAAAGGTTAAATTGAAAATAATTTGCAGGAAATAAAAAGAAAATATGGTGGTTAAGGCTCTAGAATAAGATGAGAAAATGAAAGGAATAAATCTGTGATTACATTAAAAGTAAAATTAGTCTTTAGATAAATGCATCAGAAGATGTGATGGGTCAAGTAGGCTATGTGTGATTTTGGGTGTGTGACATCAAGATGGATTTTTTAGACATTTGAAAGTATTAAATGAATGCTGAAACCAGATATGGGTTTTGGAATATAGGGTGGCATTGGTTTTGAGGAAGAAAAATTGAGTGCTTGTGGTTTAGCCTTGTGGTTGGCTTGTAGAGGGATGGAAATGTTTGGGTGTCTAGCCCGTGTAATGTATATTAAAATGGGTGGTCCTTATACTTATAAATTTTTTCATGAGAATAGTAGGTGCTAAAGGAAATGTGGGTTGATGTGGTTTTATGTGCAAACTTTCTCTTTGGGTGGGGACTGTGCATGAGAGATTTGGTTTTGGTAGGAAGCACATGGAGGTGCCTAGTTTTCATTAAATGGGAATCTCTTTGGGTGTTGGTGTTTTTCTAGTGGATGACGTTACTAGGGGTTGGACCAGTTAGAGGGTGTAGGCTGAGTTTCTTGAGTAGGGAAGAAAACTATGAGTAGGCTGATGAATGATTTCGATGTGATGATATTATCATGGGTAGGGATTCCCAAGACATTTAAATTACTTTGACATGTCCATGTAGTGATTGGTGACATCTGAAATAGATGATTGTTGGTGGTATTCATCGATAAAATCATAGCATACATTTATTTACTGACGATCATCCCAAAAACAATAATATCTTCATTATAATAATGGGGGGGAATGTCTATATGTCTAGATACCCTACTGTCTTTTGGACATATATGAAACATCTTGGAGGATATGATCATGGTGAGTTTTTGTGAAGCCACATGGTGGAAACTGCACCATTGACTATTTATGAGCGAGGTCCTCATAGTGGATCAAATATTGAATAATACATTTGGTTTCATTCAAGGATGTAGGGAATGAGTGACATTTGATGTTTCATTTTTTTTCTCAGGTGTAGGAAATATACACACGTCTAATTCTGTCTTTAGTAGTGGTTGGAGAGTTTGATAAAGTGGTAGATGTTTTTTGGGTGATTAGATGATGATGAAAATTCTATGGTGGGGAGTGATGTATTTGTTGCAAATATATAATCCTTGTTCTAGAAGGATCATAGGTTTTTGGAACTGGCTTTGGATTGGTTCAGGTGGCATTGTGATTGGATAGGTTGGGGTGGCATTGTGATTCTAGTGAGGAATCCTTGATGTGTGCAATTATTTTTCATAGGGCGTTTAAATAGAAAATAATTTAGGTTATATGATTGAGTCGATTGTGGGCATGGGATTGGGGTGTTTTCGAAAAGAAATATGAGGTGTGCGTATCTGAGGTGAGTTGTTGCGTGCGGTAGGAAACCAATTTGGTTTTAAGTTAGTAGGGTATTTGACTATTGAACTACACTAGGGTCAGGTACAGATTCTGATTGGTGGGTTTGGGTGGTTGTGTAATTCCTTTGGTAGTGAAGGCATTGAAATGAATTGAGGTGGAAACAAGCCGACGAAAGGAGATGGGTGCTTAGGGAATGAGTCAAATGAGGATAAACTGATTGAGGATAGCACATAGTGTGGGTTCTTAAGGTTTCATGATGCATCTATTGTGTGGTTTTGGAAATGATAGGTGCATTTAGAGTTTGATATGTGTGTAACCTTTTGGGGGAGTGATCTCTAAAAGGGAACATGTATTTAGAAAGAGATGCTAAAAGGGATAAGATGTGAATTCAGCAATGTGTTGGGTTGTCAAAATCTGGAATTTGTTTACAGAAAACTGAAAATATTAAATATGTTTACAAAATCAGGAATTTGTGAACTGTTTTTGTAACTTGTGAATTGATCTAAATGTTTATAGAGCATGGTTGTAGGAAATCTGAAATCGCATTAAAAATCAAGAACCGATGATCAATTTTTATAACCTGTGAACTACTCCCAAACATTTTTTATCATGGTTTCATAAAATCTAAAATATGTTTACAAAATCATAAAACTTGTTAACTGTTTTTGTAACCTGTGAACTGCTCCAAAAGTATTCTAAGAATGGTTGAATGAATATGTCATTTACAGGTTCAATGCATGATTTTGATATTGAAGAAGTATTGATTCCCAACTCATCTATCATGATATTTCAAAGTGGTATCAAGAGATTCAAAGTTTGTAAAGGTATGAATGTAAATCACTATCTTATGGACATCCTACACCGAGTTTGCTCAAGTAGACATAGAATTATTTAATGATGATTCATGGATAAGTGGTTTGAGTTTGAAAGTAATTTATGTTCCTTGGTTGGAAACAAAATCTAAAGGGGTATATTGCTGAGCTCAAGAGATGTTTTGAAGATGTTGAGTACTTAAGGAGATAGTTGAGAGAAGAAGTTCCTCTAGCATGTGGAATTTTTCTAGAGAAGAAGGTATTTATAGTGTTGAAGTAGATGTGGTTAATGTGTTGGTTTTTGTTGTCAATACAGATATCATGTTTCATCTCACTTAAAATAAGATGTCTTAAATGATTTTAAGGTTGTTGAAAAGGTTAAAGATGATTGGAGTTGATTTCAGAAGGATTTGATGTTATTTCGAAGGCTGTGAAGTTTGAGCAGAAATGTGAAGGAGACCATCATAGGGTACACCCTGATACTGGATTTCATAGGGTCCCTGATACTGGATTTCAAAGGGTACACCCTGAAGCTATTTTGGGTAGAGGCATGGAAACCTCCTAGGGTACCTGTAGGTCATCGTAAGCTACAATAGAATTTCAAGCTAAACTGGACATTGTAAGATTCTTTTGTAACGGTCATGAAGCTTGTAGGGTTCCTTCGTAATGTCCGAAAAGTTCATAAGGTACAATGAAGACTTCATAAGGGACATGAAACATATGATTGGATCTTCAAAAGGAGCATCGAAGGAAAGAGAGACTTTGTAGGGTACAATGAACCCTACGATGAAACTTCAAAAGGTACGAGCTAAGATGAAATGTAACCTATGCACTAGTTCAGACAAGAATGACTAGGTATCATACACCCAACAAAACCCATTTTAAAATTCATTCACTTCGCCTAAACATGACAATTTCATTTATAATATTCAAATGGTGAAAAGAAAAGTGACATGGTAAGGCATATGCCAACTCGGGCAATGTCATTTGAGCTAAACGAGTATGATAAGCCAATTTATATTATTCAAAGAAAACAAAAACCAACTAGCCACAAAACAAACTCCAATAAGAGGAATATTGAAAACTCAAACCAAATCTAAGCATGATTCAAATAACTATCACTACTCTTTGGTTTAGAAGACAGCGCCCCTCCATTGGAGGGGTTTTATTATGAAATCATGGCATTGATTTATCACAAAATTCATTTAATTATATTTAATAGTTATTCTAAAACTCATTCAGCACAAATCAAATGCAATAAGTTAAGAAACTATATCTACATAACTATCAATGTGAGTTTTCGCAGAGACCGCACCTCCGTTGGAGGTGTTTTATTATAAAAAACAAGACTTTATTTATCAAATGAAACGATTATATAAAAGAACACTTATTCAAGATATGTAGTTCAATATAATTAATCATAATTAAGGAATAATTTAAATACAATTTAAATCATTCTTGAATTAAAGATACTAAGAGAGGGACCCTACCTCAAGGTGGAACCAAGCCATCCACTTCGGCTCTTGGAGTTTTCTAACTAAAAGCCGATGCTCCCCCATTGGGTATACACACCTTCAAACACATGCAAGGAAACCTGGCCCCATGGATCTTACAGATCACATATGACCCATGGAACATTTTACTAAAGTATCAACACAATCTGAATGCGTTTGGTCAGTTTTCCATATGCCAGTTGTTGATTTAACATAAAATTCTGTCCATTTCAAATAAAAGTGTGATAGTTTGAGTGGTTCCAGCCACACTTGCCCTAGTATTGAATCGGGGTTGACTTTTACATGTCACATATGGCCCATGGATCATTGTCCTAATGTTTCAACATAATCTGAATGCGTTTGGTTGCTTTTCCGTATGTCAGTTGTTTTTTTCACTTAAAATGATGTCCATTTTAAATAAAAGAGAGACACTTTGAGTGGTTTTGAAAACACTGCACCTTGGATTGAGAAAAGTTTGACTCATACACATCAAATATGACCCATAGATCGTTCTCTTATGTTTTCAATAGAATCCTAATGCATTTGGTTGGTTTTCTGTATGCCAGTTTTTGTTTTCACTTAAAATGATGTTTATTTTAAACAAAAGAGAGACACTTTGAGTGGTGCCGGTCACACCGTGCCCCTTATTGAGGTAGGTTTGACTCTTAAATGTCACATATGACCCATGAATCGTTTTACTAAAGTTTCAATAGAATCCGAATGCGTTTGGTCGGTTTTCCGTATGTCAGTTGTTGTTTTCACTTAAAATGATGTCCATTTTAAACAAAAGAGAGACACTTTGAGTGGTGTCGGCCACAGCGCACCTCATATTGAGGCGGGGTTGACTCGTAAACGTCACAAATTACCTATTTATAGTTTTTTAAAGTATAAAAAAATCCGAATGCGTTTGGTTGGTTTTCCATATGCCAGTTGTTGCTTTCACTTAAAATCCTATCTATTTCAAATAAAATTGAGACAGTTTGAATGATACCGGCCACACTGGCCCTTGTATTGAGGTAGGGTTGACTCTTAAACATCACATATGACCCATGGATAATTTTCCAAAAGTTTTAATAGAATCTGAATTCGTTTGGTCGGTTTTCTGTATGTCAGTTGTTGTTTTCACTTAAAATGATGACCATTTTAAACAAAAGAGAGACACTTTGAGTGGTGTCGGCCACACTGCGCCTCATATTGAGGCAAGGTTGAATATTACACATCAAAAATGACCCATGAATATTTTTTCTAAAGTATCAAAACAATAAAACTGCATTTGGTCAGTTTTACGTATGCCGGTTGTTGTTTTCACATAAAATCCTGTCCATTTCAAATAAAAGTGAGACAGTTTGAGTGGTGCTGGCTACAAAGGCCCTCATATTTAGTCAAGGTTGACTTTTAAATTTCTCATATGACCCATGGATTGTTTTCCTAATGTTTCAATAGAATACTAATTATTTTGATTCGTTTTACGTATGTTAGTTGTTGTTTTCACTTAAAATGATGTCCATTTTAAACAAAAGAGAGACACTTTGAGTGGTGCTGGATACACTGCGCCTTGGATTGATGTGGGGTTAACCCTCACACGTCAAATATAACCCATGGATAGTTTCCCTAAATTTTCAACAGAATCCAAATGCATTTGGTCATTTTTCCGTATGTTAGTTTTTGTTTTCACTTAAAATAATGATTATTTTAAAAAAAAAGAGACACTTTGAGTTATACTAGATACAACACACTTCGTATTGAGGATAAGTTGACTCGTACACATCACATATGACCCATGGATCGTTTTCCTAAAGTTTCAATAGAATATGAATGCATTTGGTGAGTTTTCCATATGTCAGTTGTTGTTTTCACTTAAAATGATGTCCATTTTAAACAAAAGAGAGACACTTTGAGTGATCCTGGAAACACTGCACTACAGATTGAAGTGGAGTTGACTCGTACATATCAAAAATGACCCATGGATTATTTTGCTAAAGTATCAACATAATCTGAATGTGTTTTGTCAGTTTTCCGTATGCCAGTTATTGTTTTCACTTAAAATCATGTCCATTTCAAATAAAAGTGAGACAGTTTGAGTGGTGCCAGCCACACCAGCCCTCGGATTGAGGTGGGGATGACTTTTACATGTCACATAGGATCCATGGATTGTTTTCCTAAAGATTCAATATAATATGAATTCGTTTGGTCGGTTTTCTGTATGTCAGTTGTTGTTTTCACTTAAAATGATGTCCATTTTAAACAAAAGAGAGACACTTTGAGTGGTACTGGCCACACCGCACCTCAGATTAAGGAAGGGTTGAGTCATAAACATCAAATATGACCCATGAATCTCATTCCTAAATTTTCAATATAATCCGAATGCATTTGTTCGGTTTTCCGTATGTCAGTTTTCGTTTTCACTTAAAATGGTGTTTATTTTAAACAAAATAGAGACACTTTTAGTGGTTCCGGCCACACCACTCTTCTAATTGAGGCGGGGTTGACTATTAAACATCACATATGACCCATGGACCGTTTTCCTAATGTTTCGACAGAATCTGAATGCATTTGGTCAGTTTTCCGTATGTCAGTTTTTCTTTTCACTTAAAATGATATTTATTTTAAACCAAAGAAGGACACTTTGAGTGGTGCCGGCCACACCGTTCTTCAGATTGAGGCAGGGTTCACTTTTACACATCACATATGACCCATGGATCATTTTCTAGTTGTATAAACACAATATTAATGCATTTGGTCGGTTTTCCGTATGCCTGTTGTTGTTTTCACTTAAAATCATGTCCATTACAAATAAAAGTGAGATAGTTTGAGTGGTGCTAGCCACACCGGCCCTCAGAATGAGGTGGGGTTGACTCTAACACGTCACATATGATCCATGGATAGTTTCCTTAAGTTTAAATAGAATACTAATGTGTTTGGTTGGTTTTCCATATGTCAGTTGTTGTTTTCACTTAAAATGATGTCCATTTTAAACAAAAGAGAGACACTTTGAGTGGTGTCATCCACACCGCACCTCGTAATGAGGTGGGGTTGATTCTTACATGCCAAATATGACCCATGTATCTTTTTCCTATATTTTCAATAGAATCCGAATGTATTTGGTTAGTTTTCTGTATGTCAGTTTTTGTTTTCACTTAAAATGATGTTTATTTTAAACAAAAGAGAGACACTTTGAGTGGTGCCACCCACACTGCGCTTCAGATTGAGGTAGAGATGACTCATACACGTCACATATGAAAAATTTATTGTTTTCAAAAAGCTTCGACAAAATCTGAATGCGTTTGTTCAGTTTTCCGTATGTCAGTTTTTGTTTTCAGTTAAAATGTTGTTCATTTTAAACAAAAGAGGGAAACATTGAGTGGTGTCTGACACACCACACATTGGATTGAGGCAGGTTTGACTCATACGTGTCAAAAATGACCCATGGATAATTTTCCTAAAATATCAACACAATCCGAATGAGTTTGGTTAGTTTTCTGTATTCCAGTTGTTGTTTTCACTTAAAATCATGTCCATTTCAAATAAAAGTGAGACAGTTTGAGTGGTGCCGGCCATACTGGCTTTTGGATTGAGGTGGGGTTGACTCGTACATGTCACATATGACCCATGGAAACATGTACTAAAGTTTCAACAGAATCCAAATGCATTTGGTCAGTTTTCCATATGCCAGTTGTTGTTTTCACTTAAAATGTTGTCCATTTCAACTAAAAGTGAAACACTGTGAGTGGTACCAGCCACACCATGCCTCAGATTGAGGTGGGGTCCAGGAAAGAGGGTGGGTAGTGTATCTAAAATTCTATCTAGGTAACACACATCAAATTTTGACAGGACTGTGAACCGCCACGGGGTGTCGTCTTGGAGCAGGGCCAAATCACATCATTACCACGGCGTGACCGCGGTGTGACCACGGTGTGACCGTGGCGTGGCCGCGGCGTTACCGCGGTGTGACCGTGGCGTGACCGCGGTGTGACTGCAGCGTGATCGCGGCGTGATCATGTCTTGTTGTCCTGATCCAGTGACATCTGCGGGGCAACATCTTTTAGCTAGGGGCCAAGGGAGTGGGAGGAGGCGGGGAAACATTTTGTTCGTCGCCTCCCTCCCCATTAACTATGGGTGGGTAATGTATCTAAAACTCTATCTAAGTATCATACATCAAATTCTGAAAGGACTGCGAACTGCCATGGGGTTTCGTCCTGGAGTAGGTCCAAATCAAGGCATTATCGTGGCATGACTACGGCGTGTTGGCCCGTTCTAGAGACATCTGCGGGGCAGCATCATCCGGCCAGGAGTGAAGGATCGGGAGGAAGTGGGGAAACATTCCAGCTGTCGCCTCCCTCCCCATTAACTCTGGGTGGGTAATGTATCTAAAACTCTATCTATGTATCATACATCGAATTTTGACAGGACTGCGAACCGCCGCGGGGTGTCGTCCTGGAGCAGGGCCAAGTCACGGCATTACCGCGGAGTGACCGCGGCGTGACCGCGACGTGTTGGCTCAGTCCAATGAAATCTGTGGGGAAGCATCATCCGGCCAGGAGCGTAGGGAGTGGGAGGAAGCGGGGCAACATTCCGGTCGTCGCCTCCCTCCCCATTAACTATGGGTGGGTAATGTATCTAAAACTCTATCTAGGTATCATACATCGAATTCCGACAGGACTGCGGACCACAATGGGGTGTCGTCCTTGAGTAGAGCCAAATCACGACATTACCACAACGTGACCGCGGAATGACCGCGGTGTGACCGCGACGTGTTGGCTCGGTCTAGCGGCATCTGCGGGGCAGCATCATCCAGCCAGGAGCGAAGGGAGCGGGAGGAAGCGGGGAAGCATTCTGGCCATCGCCACCCTCCCCATTTAATATGGGTGGGTAATGTATCTAAAACTCTATATAGGTATCATACATTGAATTCTGATAGGACTGCGAACCGCCATAGGGTGTCGTCCTGGAGCAGGGCCAAATCATGACATTACCACGGCGTGACCGCGATGTGACCACAGCGTGACCACGGCGTGACCGCGACGTGACCTCTGTGTGACCGCGGCATGACCGCGGTGCGAACGCGGCATGACCACGGCATGTTGGCCCGTTCCAACGACATCTGTGAGGCAGGATCATCCATCCAGGAGCAAAGGGAGTGGGAGGAAGTAGGGAAACATTCCGGTCGTCTCCTTCCTCCCCATTAACTATGGGTGGGTAATGTATCTAAAATTCTATCTATGTATCATAAATCGAATTCCGATAGGACTGCGAACTGTTGCGAGGTGTCCTCCTAGAGTAGGGTCATATCACGACATTACCGCGGCGTGACCGCGACATGAACGTGGCATGACCACGGCGTGTCGGCCCGGTCCAGTGACATCTGTGGGGTAGCATCATCTAGCCAGGAGCGAAGGGAGCGGGGCAACATTCCGTCTGTCTCCTCCCTCCCCATTAACTAAGGGTGGTTAATGTATCTAAAACTCTATCTAGGTATCAAACATAAAATTCTGAAAGGACTACGAACCTCTGTGGGGTGTCGTCCTGGAGCAGGGCCAAATAGCAGCATTTCCACGGCGTGACCGCGGCGTGACCGTGGCATAACTACAGTGTGACCACGGTGTGATTGAGCCGTGACCTCAGAGTGACCGCGGCGTGACCACGAAGTGACCACGGCGTGACCGCGGCGTGAACACAGCATGAACGCGACATGTTGGCCCGGTCCAGCAACATCTGCGGGGCAGTATCCTCCGGCCAGGAGCAAAGGGAGCGGGAGGAAGCGGGGAAACATTCCGGCCGCCGCCTCCCTCCCCATTAACTATGGGTGGGTAATGCATCTAAAACATTATTTAGGTATCATAAAACAAATTCCAATAGGATTGAGAACCGCCGCAGGGTGTCGTCCTGGAGTTGGGCCAAATCACCGCATTACCATGGAATTACCGCGGCGTGACTGCGGCGTGTTGGCCTGGTCCAGCGACATCTGAAGGGTAGAATCTTCCAGCTAGGATTCCAAATAAATCCTATGTAGTTTACCTTCACATTATATAAACTTATATTATGATATATAAAATAGATTCTTGATTCGGGATTGTGGTATGACAAAGATATATATTTTATATTCGTAGTTTTTAAAAGTGGTACTAGGTAGTTGAAACTACTGATTGAGAGTCAAATTGTGCATGTGTATTACTTATCAATGGTATTTGAATTTCTTGGAACTCCAATAATAAAAACATGACATTATTTATCGAATGAAACAGATATATTAAAGAAAAATTAATCAAGATATGCAATTAAATATAATTAAGAAGAATTAAGAAAGAAGCGAAATTCAATTTAAAGGATTCTTAAATTAACGAGGCTACGAGAGGGACTCTACCTCAACATGGAACCAAGCCGTCCACTTCGGCTCTTGGAGATTTCTAACTAAAATCTAATTCTCCTCCACTGGGTATACGCACCTTCACACACATGCAAGGATACCTAGCCCCTATGCACACACGCGCATAGCCATGAAAATGTGCACGTGGATCCTTTCACATATTCTTATATGCATATATCAGTATCCACTCAATTGAGTATGAATTTATATATATATATACATGGGTACACCATGCCCCATACATGCATAATCACTACCATGGGTGACTATACACATAACGGGGGAACCCACATATATATACTTACTTACCTATGCACACGCCGGCGAGTCGCCCTTGACTTGGCGACTCGAAACCAACGAGCAGGGATCAACACACTACACAAAGGATATTAAAAACATTAAAACACATGAAGGACTCTACATAACAAGTGAAAAACCAACCACTGGCATTAAAGCCTTACCTAGATTGGCAGAGGAGAACCAAATCCAC
Source organism: Viscum album (assembly GCA_963277665.1). Lineage (NCBI taxonomy): Eukaryota > Viridiplantae > Streptophyta > Magnoliopsida > Santalales > Viscaceae > Viscum > Viscum album. Next base: position 706,932,629 of record OY728155.1, read on the forward strand.
CCGAACCAACACAAAATGATCCCACGCCCTACCGAAAACATAATATGGAGTCAAAAACACTAATGCCACAAATACATGAGGTGAGAGACAAGTAGTAACCATAGAATCTTACCTCGGATCAATGTTGGTGGACTGAATTAATCTGAACTCCTTCTGGCCCCCTTCGCAGAATATAACTACCCTCTGTCCATAGAAACCAGTCAAAGATCTAAGTGACCAATGTGATAAAGAAAATAAAATAAAAACTAAAGTAAAACACACTTGTCTCCTATGACTATACCTGTCACCGCCCAATATATAAGTACCACAGTACCCCATGGGTCAAATCATGCTCCTTCCAGCAAAGGGGAAACATATCATTGTTTCAAAATGATACAATCAAATAGTAAATTCCTATTAATTAACAATTACTATTCCTATTATTGGTATATAATAAATTTGGCCCGAGTTTCAACTTAGTTATTTTTTTTTGATACAAGGGATAAGGTCTTATTATTATTGGTTTTTATGATAACACTAGAGATATTTATTTAAAAATTGGGCTTGTATTTGGCATTATTATTTATAGTTTTAGTTCTTAGCCTGTCGCCATGGGGCCTGTCCTCATGAATAATTCCTGTAATGTAGGGTCCCGTTGAAATTTATGCACTTTAATGTGATTGTTGTCACTAACAATGAGGATTTCGATTAAGTAAAATATTCCTAAGAGTATTGGTCCTTGTAGTGATAGGTGTGGTAATTGTGCATCTAGCATTTTATAAGGAAATACTTATAAGGATGGATTGGAATCCTGGTAAGTTCTTAGAGTGGGATGGTACCTTTGAGTATATAAAATGTTATATGAAGGGATTTACTCTATTTAATGATTCAATATTTAAACTAAAGAGATGAGGGATGAGATGCTAGTGTGTGTATTGGGTATTGTCGGACAGATTGGCATTATAATGGAAAGAGGATTGGTGTTATTTAGCATAGGATGGAACCTAGTTAGTGGGGATGGGTTATAATACATGATATTAATGAGGTTCTTGACTGGATTATTGAGAATATAATGTAGATGGGTTTGACATGGTGTGCTTTTGTGACTAGGAAAATCATAAGGTGAATAGTCATCTTTGTCTAGTTGGATGATGAGATGTGCATTGAGGCATGGGATAATCTTCGAGAGATGAGTCTAGACTATGTGACTGAGAGGATAAACTTGGATAGGTTTGATAGGACTGGGTGAGTGGCCAACCCATCCACGGGCCAACATCTTCCATCCAGGAGCGAAGGGAGCGGGAGGAGGCGGGAAAACATTTCGGCTGTCGCCTCCCTCCCCATTAACTATAGGTGGGTAATCTATCTAAAACTCTATCTAGGTATCATACATCGAATTACGATAGGACTTCTAACCGTCGCGGGGTGTCGTCCTGGAGTAGGGCCAAATCACGGCATTACCGTGGTGTGACAGCGGTGTAACCGCGGCATGTTGGCCCCGTCCTGCGATATCTGTGGGGCAACATCATCCGGCCAGGAGCTAAGGGAGCGGGAGGAAGCGGGGAAACATTCTGGTCATCACCTCCATTCCCATTAACTATGGGTGGGTAATGTATCTAAAACTATATCTTGGTATCATATATCCAATTATGACAGGACTGCGAACCGCCGCAGGGTGTCGTCCTGGAGTAGGGCCAAATCACGACATTACCACAGAGTGACCGCAGCGTGAACGCAACATGACCGCAATGTGTTGGCCCTGCCCAGCGACATCTGCGGGGAAGCATCTTCCGGCCAGGAGTGAGGGGAGAAGGAGGAAGCGGTGCAACATTCTGGTCATTGCCTACCACCCCATTAACTATGGGTGGGTAATGTATCTAAAACTCTATCTAGGTATCATACATCGAATTTCTACAGGACTGCGAACCACTGTGTGGTGTCGTCCTAGAGAAGGGCTAAATCACAGCATTACTACGGCGTGACCGTGGCATGACCGCGGAGTGACCACGACGTGACTGTGGCATGATCGTGGCATGATCGTGACGTGTTGGCACAGTCCAACGGCATCTGCGGGACAGCGTCATCCGACCAAGAGCGAAGGGAGCGGGAGGAAGTGGGGAAACATCCCAGCCGTCGCCTCCCTCCCCATTAACTATGTGTGGGCAATGTATCTAAAACTCTATCTAGGTATCATACATCGAATTCCAACAGGACCGCGAACCATCGGGGGGTGTCATCCTGGAGTAGGGATAAATCACGGAATTACCGCGGTGTGACCGCAACGCTACTGTGGCATGACCACGGCGTGTCCTCGGCGTGACCTCAGCCTGACCGCGGCGTGACCGCGGCGTGACCGCGGCGTGACAGCGGCGTGACTGCGGCGTGACCGCGGCGTGACTGCGGCGTGACCGCGGCGTGACCGCGGCGTGTTGTCCCACTCCAGCGGCATCTGCGGGGCAGCATCATTCGGCCAGGAGCGAAGGGAGCGAGAGGAAGTGGTGCAATATTCCATCCATCGCCTCCCTCCCCATTAACTATGGGTGGGTAATGTATCTAAAACTCTATCTAGTTATCATACATCGAATTCCTACAGGACTACAAACTGCCGCGGGGTGTCGTCCTGGAGCAGGGCCAAATCACGGCATTACTGCGGCGTGACCACAGCCTGACCGCGGCGTGTTGGCCCGTTCCAGCGACATCTACGGGGCTGCATCATCCGGCCAGGAGTGAAGGGAGCGGGAGGAAGTGGGGAAAAATTCCAGCCGTCGCCTTCCTCCCCATTAACTAAGGGTGGGTAATGTATTTAAAACTCTATCTAGGTATCATAAATTGAATTCTGATAGGACTGTGAACCACCGCGGGGTGTCATCCTAGAGTAGGGCCAAATCACAACATTACCGCGGCGTGACCACGGTGTGACCATGGCGTGACCGCGGCATGAACACGGTGTGACCACGGCGTGACCACGGCATGACCGTGGCATGAACATGGCATGACTGCGACATGTTGGCCCGGTCCAGCGACAGCTGCGGGGCAGCATCATCTGGCCAGGAGCGAAGGGAGAAGGAGGAAGTGGGGCAACATTCTGGCCGTCGCCTCCCTCCCCATTAACTATGGCTGGGTAATATATCTAATACTCTATCTAGGAGTCATACATCAAATTCTGACAGGACTGCGAACCGCTACGGGGTTTCATCCTGGAGCAGGGCCAAATCACGGCATTACCACGGTGTGACCGTGGAGTGACCATGGCGTGACCGCGGCATGACTGCAGCGTGTTGGCCCTGTCCAGCAACATCCTCGGGGAAACATCTTCTATCCAGGATTCCAAATAAATCCTATGTAGTTATCATCCACATTATAGAAACTGGTCTTATGTTATAAAAAACATACTCTTGATTCGGGATTGTGGTATGATAAAGATATATATTTTATATTCGTTGTTTTTAAAAGTGGTACTAGGTAGTTAAGACTACTGATTGAGAGTCAAATTGTGCAGGTGTATTACTTATTAATGGTATATGCATTTCTTGGAACTGTAATAATAAAAACATGATTTTATTTATCAAATGAAACCATTATATTAAAGAAAACTTATTCAAGATATTCAATTCAATATAATTAAGCATAATTAAGAAAGAAGACAAATTCAATTTAAAGAATTCTTAAAATAAAGAGGCTACGAGAGGGACTCTACCTCAATGTGGAACCAAGACGTCCACTTCATCTCTTGGAGATTTCTAACTAAAAGTTGATGCTCCTCCACTAGGTATACGCACCTTCACACACATGCAAGGACACCTAGCCCCTATGCACACACCCGCATGGCCATGAGCATTGCAAGGGGATCCTTGCACATATTCTTTTATGCATATATCAGTCTCCACTCACCTATGTATGCATTTATATATATATACATGGGCACACATATCCCCATACATGCATAATCACTGCCATGGGTGACTATACACATAACGGGGGAACTCACATACATATAGTTACTTACCTACGCACACGCAGGCGAGTCGCCCTTGACTTGGAGACTCGAAACCGACGAGCAAGGACCAATTCACTACAAAAAGGATATTAAGAACCTTAAAACACATGAAGGACACTACATAACCAGTGAAAAACCAACCAATGGCATTAAAGCCTTACCTAGACTGGCAGCAGAGAACCAACTCTTCCCGAACCAACATGAAACGATCCAACACCCTACTGAAAACATAATATGGTGTAAAAAACACTAAATCCTTAAATACATGAGGTACAAGATAAGTAGTAACCAAAGAATCTTACCTCGGATCAAAGCCGGTGGACTGAATAAAAATGAAATCCTTCTGGCCCCCTTCGCATAATATAACTACCCTCTGTCCATAGAAAGTAGTCAAAGATCTAAGTGACCAATGTGATAAAGAAAATAAAATAAAAACTAAACTAAAACATACATGTCTCCTATGACTATAACTGTCACCTCCCAACATATAAGTACCACAGCGCCCCATGGGTGAAATCATGTTCCTTCCAGCAAAGGGGATACAGATCAATGTTTCAAAATGGTACTATAAAATAGTACATTCCTATTAATTAAAAATTACTATTCCTATTAATGTTATATAATCAATTTGTCCTGAGTTGAAACTTAGTTTGGTTTTGTTCGATACAAGGGATGAGGTCTAATTATTCTTTGTTTTTATGATTACAGTTGATATATTTATTTAAAAATGATGCATGTATTTGGCATTATTATTTATGGTTTTAGTTCTTAGCCTGTTGCCATGGGGCTTGTCCACATGAATAATTCTTGGAATGTAGGGTTCAGTTGACATTTATGCACTTTAATGTGATTGATGTCACTAATGACAGGGATTTAGATCAAGTAAAATATTCATAAGAGGATTGGTCCTTGTAGTGATAGGTGTGGAAATTGTTCATCTAGTGTTTGATGAAGAAATAATTATGAGGATGGATTGGAATCTTGGTAGGTTCTTAGAGTGGAATGGTCCATCTGAGTATATAAAATGTATTATGAAAGGTTTTACTCCATTTAATGATTCATGAGTTCAACTAAAGAGATGAAGGATGAGATGCTAGTGTGGGTATTGGGTATTTTCGGATAGATTGGCATTATAATTCCATGAGGCTTGGTGTAATTTAGCTTAGGATGGAACTTGGTTTGTGGGGATGGGTTATAATACAAGATTTTGATGAGGTTCTTGACCGGATTGTTGAGAATATAATGTAAATGGGTTCAACATGGTGTGCTTTTGTGACTAGGACAATCATAAGGTGAATAGTCCTCTTTGTCTAGTTGGATGATGAGATGTGCATCGAGGCATGGGATAATCCTCGAGAGATGAGTCTAGACTATGTGACTGAGAGGATTGAAAAGGATAGGTTTGATAGAATTGGGTGAGTGGCCAACCCATGAGAGGATGATACTATGTATGGAGACACTTGGAGATACTTGGGGTTATTTATGCTATCTCATGGAGACACTTGGGGTTATTTCATGACTCCAACATAATCCAAAAATGTTCCCACACAATGTTTTAGAAAAACGATTCCATCTCGGAGAAGACCCCACGGCTCCTCTATCTTCCAATGTTTCATCACACTCACACCTCATGGTATTACAATATACAAGCGATCTACGTCAACTAGTCAGGATAGCATCACTACCATCCATCCGTAGAATGAAGTAAAATACCTAAGTGGAAAATGCAATAAAGAAAATAAAATAAAAACTAAATAAAAACATACCTGTATCCTGTGACTATACATGTCACCACCCAATATATAAAAACCACACCGCCCCATGGGTCAAATCATGTTCCTGCAAGCAACGGGGAAATAGTTCCATTTCATAATATCTTCATTTTTCATTATGTTCATTATATATCATGTTGTTGGAAACACCGTACTAGAAAACTTATCCATTTAATATGAACCTATGAAACATTAGTTGAGTTTTAGATTGTGCACATGACACTCTTCACTATGGAAAGAACCTCATAGGGACCACAATCAATGTTTAGTAATTGATCCTACTCTTGAACCTGGTTGGGCACCAATCCATGAACCAGATGATCTACTTGGCCACGATGGTGTAAAACATTTCATTATAATATAATAAAAAAAATGTTTTGGTATCTTTTATACCATCAATGGGAATTTCTCAAGGCTTGAGTACCAATAGACTTCAGTTCCTAAGCTAATGACCCCTTAACTATCCGTAGATGTCAAGGGGTGTCTCCCATGGGTGTCTTGTGGTGTGTAGTGTCTGTCTATGATTTCTGTGGTTCTTCCTTATTGCAGGAAATGTGTATTGCATGGTCAGTTTAATAAATACATTGGTAAATTCGAAAATACACCCATAGTCAATATAGATATTCCAACTTTTGATATAGAATACCATCCAAATAACCAAATTGGAAATCCGAGACCAAAATTTTTCTTTACCAATTCCAATTAGATAATATATGCAGCACCAACTTATTTTTTATGAACCAATCAATTAAAGGGAATGAAACTCCTCACCATAACCCATAAAATCTCATATAGCATCACTCACCTCCAATTAGCCCACATCATTTCACATATTAATGACGATACAACCTCATCACATATATATCATGATTAACAAAAAAATCCAACACAATACAAGGTCTCATAGGAGTATATAGAGGAAAATATGAGGTTGTTAAAAAATAATGAACTTTTTATTGAATGAACTGTTCGAATGAATGGAATACAACCTGTGAATCTAACCCTACATTTTTGGAAGACTCTATTTTCAAAAAATTCACAATTTACCCAATAATTCAACACGCTATGAGTTGAATACTAACCAAAACTCTAGAAAATGCCCGATTAATATGAATGGTTATCCTAACTATGAACCTAAAAATGCATTCCTTATTGCCTTATTTTTTTAAAAAGTAGACTAATTATTACCTGGAAATACCAATCAAGAACCCTTGCGGGAGGAGAGAGAGCCGACAGGGGGGGACGTCCCACGGGTTGTTCGACCATGGGGGGTCTCACGCGCGACTAGAGATGGGCCGGGGGACATCGCCAGAGGAGATTTAGGGGAGGGGGATGTTGCTAGGAGTGGGAGACAAGAGGGGAGGGGGGAACGTCGCCGTGATCCGAGAGGGTAGGGGGACTTCGTCATCGGAGAGGGAGCCGAGAGGGGAAGGGGAACGCTGCTAGAGGAGAGGGAGGGTTCCAAGAGGAGGAGGTGGAGGCTGGGTGGAGTTCGAGATCTGGGAGGGGGGGAGGGGGTCGGGAGGTAGAGGTTGGGGACGGTTCACCCAGGATGAGGATCCCTAAATTGGGTGATTAAAATTTTTCTTTCCCAAAAATTTAACAAAACCGTTGGGAAAACCCAACATATATCACCTTATACCAATAGTTTACTATAACCGTTGGTAAAGGTTCATTATCCCAAAGGGGTTTTAAACCGTTGGGAAATAAGTGTTGGTATAGGTCCCAATTCCACTAGTGAGTCCATATCTATTTGTATCATGAGACATACTGATGCATATAGATTCTATAAAGGGCCCCAAAAAACACATAATGAGTCCAATTAATTTCTCATATGAGTGGGGATACACAGAAACAACATATACATTCATATTTAAACTAACATATGAAATGTAACTATGATTCCCCAATCATTAAACAGAAACACTAACCATTCTGAGTAATATAGTGAATGGTTTGAAGACAGAACATCCACAGTAAAACTAATGATAAACCATTTAAAAAAATGGTAGATGATATCATATAATATTAGTCACATTTATACATAAAAATCAACAAGTGTGTTGTAACATATGAAAATACTCTTATAAAATAATCGAGTAATTCTTGATATAAATACTCTTATACTTTGAAAAGAAGAGTTCTTCTAGAAAAACAATTTGTCTAAAACTAGATGTGAAATAATATAGTTTCATTCTTAATAAAATAAGTGTTTTTAGAAATTAATGGTTTCATAAAATTGATTATAGAGTGCCCTTGAAAATAGGTATGAATTCTAGAAATTCCTTTGAAACAGGCTTGTATTGCAGGAAGTAATTTTGATAGATCCTTTAAAAACACTTTACTCCCCATAAATTAAGGTATGATTCTTATTGGGAACCATATATAAAACATTAACATAGTAATTATGAGGAGTAAATATGAGTGAATAATAATTTAATTGAGATAAATAGATAATAAAAGTAACTCGAATGAAAATGGATGTTCGGGTATAAAACCCTTACATTAAGTATGAATGTGTTCCGCTCCTGAATATAAGGTCCTATAGTATGAAATATACTTATTTATAACATAAATAAAAACGTATTATACAAGTATTTAGTTTATCATAATTTTATTAACTTCATTTATAACCATATTGATAAGTTATAAGAATGAATTCCATCATTCCGGAGTGTTCGTTTCCTTGGTTTTCTTGAATGGTATATTTGTATATGAGTATGGAAAATCTTGTAGAAAGGATGTAATTCAACAGAATAGAAATTGTATATTATTTATGATCATACATAAGTGTTAATGGTTATATATATCATTTTTTACATGGTATGAGAATGAATCATTAGATTAAATGACAATCACTTAGATTATTTGGCGATATTTGGATTATTAAGAAATTGTTTTGTCATATGAATTCATACTATGTACATATACTAGTTCCTGAATATTAATTAAGTTATAATAAATATATTATATTCTGTTTCAACTATAAAAATGGTTTCATGACTAGTAATGAAAGAGAAATAAAATAATGAATCTTTGTTGTCAACAAAGGTTGTAAATTGGAAACTCATGGACAATGATTTCATTTATAAAAGGGAGAGAGAGAGTAAGAAGATTGATATTGGCTATTACATTTACATGGTATAATTATATTTTATAGATGATTCTAGAGTTATAAGGATCAATTGGATATAATAGGTTACTAGAGAATAAGAAAAGAAGATAAATTGAAATGAAACTAAAAGAAAAAGAAAAATGCTTTACCTCTTGAAATAACCTCCATGAGAACCTACTTAAGGGAAGGGGTATTGTTTTTTTTTTTTGAAAAAAAGAGCTTATGGACATGGAGAGTGACTATGGAAGGGTATTTTGGCATAAAATTATAGAGCTTCAAGTCTTGGAGGAGTGAAGATAAGAGGGAGTGTGTGGGGGGTTATAATGGAGGAGAGGAGTGATTTGTGAATATCTTATTCATTATTTTATTATTTCCCTAAAAAAACCAATAATGTCGATTCATGTGACCATTAATAGTAATAAGTTCATTTTATTTCTAACTAAGTGTGATTACATCAGCCATGATTTTCAGAATAGTGAATTTAACTAATAATGTATACATATGGTAAATTACCGTATTTTACTATTCATAAAAAATTTGAGTATTTTAAAAATATACCAAAAATTCACTCTAATCATGTTTCAATGTGTAGAATTTAAAAATGAACTCCATTTTTTAAAATAGTTCTATAAATATTATTAATTTAATTTTTAAATGAAATCATAGTATATTCGAAAAATAACAATTTTAAAACGATAATTCATTTTATATCAGATTGAAAAATTAATCAAGAACTCATTCTCTTATAACCTTAATAAAATAAAATAAAAATATTATGTACTATTAATAAGGGTAATATTAGTATTCATATTAATTTTCAAAAGGATATGTTACTATTCACCCAAAATTAAGTTTGTTTTATCAGACTCTAAACATTTTATTTAACGCAACTGTGTATGTTCGTTTTTCGAATTTCAAACCACAGTGGTGAAAAAATTATGTTTAATGGCTAGGTTACAACAAAGTGGTGTTTTGTAGAGGCTTATTTTTTTATGCATTTAATATTAAATATATGTGTAGAAACATGGGGTGTTATATTATCCCCTCCTTAAAAAAAATGGTCCTCGAAATTACCAGAATGTTACCTCACAATGTGATTTGGGTAGTTCTTCCTAATAATCACCTCAGGATCCCATGTTGTCTCTTTGATTTTATGATTTTTCCAAATTAAATTTTCCAGTACAGTCATCTGATTCCTCAACACTTGTTCATTAGTGTCTAGAATCTAGATAGGCACTATACAGTAAGATAGGTTAGGTTCCAATTCAATAACATCAGAAGCGAGGAAATGCATTGGGTTTGGCATGTAATTTCTGAGCAATGTGACATTGAACACAATGTGTACTTTATACAGGCTAGGTGGCATATCAAACCAATATCAAACAGCTCCAATACACTCTTGAATTTCAAAAGGGCCTATGTACCTTGGTCTTAGTTTCCCTTTCTTCCCAAATCTTATAACACCCTTCAATGGAGATACTTTCAATAAAACATGATATCCCACTTGAAACTCAAAATATATCCATTGATTTTCAGCATAGGTTTTTTTTATTCTTTGAGATGCTTTGATATGTCAATGAATATTCTTTACCTTCACTGTTGTTTCCTCCACAAGCACTAGGCCCACAATCTTCCTTTCTCCAACTTTATCCCAACAAGTTGGTGTAGGACATCTCTTTCCGTATAATGCATCATATGGTGCCATCTAAATACATTAATGGGAAATATTATTGTAGGAAATTTACATTAAAAGTAAATATTGATCCCATATACCTTGAAAGTCAAGTCAACATGATCTCAACATGTCCTCTATGGTTTGGATCCTCTATTATTATTTCCCATAGGTTTGTGGGTGATAAGCATTACTCAATCGACGTCCAGTATCCTAAGATTTTTGAAGAATTTTACAGAATTTTGATGTAAATAATGGGTCACGATTATAAAAAAATGAGATAGGTTCTCCCTAATGTCTCACAACTTCATTTATATAGAGTCGTGCTAGGCGTTCCTGTGTCAAATCCTCCCTTATAGCGAGGAAATGTGCATATTTCATAACTCGATCAATAATTACCCATATCACACCATTCTTCATTGGGGTTTTGGGTAATCCATTGACAAAATCCATGGTGATATCATCCCATTTTTATGTAGGAATGGGTAAAGGTTTCATGAATCCTCTAGGATATTATCATTCTCTCTTCACTTGTTGACAGACTAAAAATATTGGTTCATTATTAGCAATTTCCCACTTCATGTTGATCCACCAGAAATGTTCCTTCAAATATCTTTACATTTTAGTGATACCAGTGTGTATAGATATATTCGAGCTATGTGATTCATCCAATAAATCCCTTTTTATAACATTTATATAGGGAACACATATCCTCATCCCAAATTTCATAATCTCATCTTCACACACAATGTCAGCCAACTTCCAATCTTTCACAACTGTAATTTTCTTTTGAAGATTCTCCTCTTCAGACTATGAAGCATTAATTAATTCCAATAATGATGGTTGGTCAACCATTTAAAAAATTAGTGATTTTTCACCTCCTTTGTATATTCCCATATCTATTTAGACTAGATCCATGTACAAAGGATCCTTGTCAATCCTTATTTTGTTGTGAACTCTATGATCCTTCCTTCTCAATGCATCAGCTACATTATTTTCCTTTCCTTGGTGGTAGTGTATGGAACAATCATAATCCTTGAGTAGTTAAAGTAATCACCTCTTCCTCATGTTGAGTTCTTTCTATGAGAAGATATATTTAAATATCTTGTACTCTGTATATATCTCACATCTATCACCAAAGAGATATAGACTCCATATTTTTAGAGCAATGATCATAGCAGCTAACTCAAGATCAGGAGTAGGATAGTTTTGTTAATGAATTTTTAACTACCTTGATGCATATGAAATAACTCTATCATTATACATAAGTAAAAAACCAATTCCTTTATTTGATGCATCACTATAGATCACAAACACATCATTCACTGATGCTAGAGTTAGGATGATAGAATTCAATAATCTCCTCTTCAATTATTTGAAATAGTCCTCACATTCTTTTGTCCATATGAACTTAACCCCTTTACGTGTAAGATTATTTTTTGGGTTGGGTAAATGGGTGAAGTTATGAATGATACACTGATAATAACCTACTATACCAATAAAACTACGTACATTAGTTCTGTTTGTTGGAGTAGGATATTATTGAAAAACCATTTTCTTCACAAGATCAATAGATATTCCATCCTTTGAGACAATGTTTCCAAGAAAGGAAACTGATTGAAGCCATAATTCACACTTTCTAAACATTAGATATAATTCATTTCTTTTAAGAGTCTTTAGAATAGTGTACATGTGATTTTCATGATCTTTGTAGCTTTTGGAGTACACCAATATATCATCAATAAACACCACCACAAAGTTATCAAGATATTTTTTGAAAACTCTATACATTATATCCACGAAAATAGCAGGTTCATTAGTAAGTCCAAAAGGCATTACTATAGACTCATAATTCCCATACTTGGTTTGAAACACTATCTTTGGAATGTCTTCCTTCCTTACTAACAACTGATGATATCCAGATAGAAGGTAAATCTTCGAAAAATACTGGGCTCCATGAAGTTGATCAAAAAAATCATTATTGTGATGTAGGGGTTACTTGTTCATTAGTTTTATACCATTGATCTCCATGTAGTCATTTCAAAACCTCATAGATCCATATTTATTCTTAACAAAAAGAATAGGGGATCCCCATGGAGAAAAACTACGGTGAATAAATAATTTATCAATAAATTACTCAAGTTGATTCTTTAGTTCCATAAATTCTAAAGTGTCCACTATATTAAGGTTTTTTTATATAGGTCTTGAAACCACAATTAAATCAATGGAAAACACAATTTCCCACTGTAGAGGAGGTCTAGGTAAATCCTCTGAAAAAACATCAACAAATTCATGCATAATAGGTACATCCTCTATTTGAACATTCATTTACTCACCCATAGATATTTAATTCTCTTCCACACCTATAATTTCATTAGGTATAGCTACTGGGGGTGGATATAGACAAGATCTAGATGATGATTTTACTACACTAAAGATAAGGGAATCTACACAATTCTCAAAAATAGAAACTTTGATCTTCTTGCAAGAGATCTTCACATCATAACATGAAAGCTAACTCATACCAAGGATTATATCAAAGTAAATAATGGGTATGAAAATATGGTTAGTAACTAAATAAAGTTTATGTATCATGAGGGGGACTAGTTTATGCATCTTTGTTTCAATGATACATCACCTATGAGTATTGACAAACAACTCCTTTACCAAATCAAATTTTAGATGTATAATTTTCATTGAAAAATAGTGATATACAAAAGAATGATATGATCCAGAATCAAATAAAGTATTGGATAAGTTTGAGGAAATGATTAATGTACCTACCACCACATCATTGTGAACATCAATATTAGTGGTTGTGATTACATAATCTTTTCCATGATCTCTAGGTCTTTTTTTGTGGAAATTTTCCTTGATGCTTTGTACAATAATTAGAATAGTGCCCAATCTCCCTAAACTATAACATTGAATATTATTATCTTATTTATTCCCCTTTCAATCACAAGCTTGATGGCCTTTCTGTCTATACTTGTAGCACACCCATTTTTGATTGATGAAGTCACCAAGGCGTTTCCTTCCACAATTATCATAGGGTGGGAAGTCAACTCTTCCCTTCTTCCCCATTTCCTTAAATCCATTTCAAAAGTTTTTATCAACCCTCTTCTTCTCTTTATTTCACTTAAAATCATAAGACATACATAATTACTTTTCCATATTGATAGCACTTGATATTATATCTTCATATGATGAAAAACATTGGGAGACTAGAGCCCTTTATAGGAATGGTTTTAAACCATCAAAGAATCGATTAATCTTACTCCTTGGATTACCTATGTAGTCCGCAACATGCCTTGCTAACCTTGTGAAGTTAGCTTTATAATTTTCAACATTATTTTAATAGTTTTTCCTCAGATTCATAAACTACCTTTCCATATCTTCTCGTTGTTCACAGGGGGGATTATTTTTTAAGGAAAATATCCTTAAAATCCCTCCATTACATATCTTCTAATTATTCCTCCTACTTTGTGTTTTGGATTAATGACCACCACTGATCTGCATCTCATGATAGATGATAAACTACCATGATAAAATTCCCTCCTTTGTTATGCCCCAAAGCCAAAAATATATTCTCTAGAGAACATATCCATTCTCAACTACAAATTGGGTTATAGAACCATTGAATGATGGAGGCTATTGTTTCATAAATAGATCCAACATAGATCCTCCATGTTGTGGATCAGGATTATCCATACGGGTAAGTTTATTTTTCATAACTTGAGTCAGTTGTCCCAAAATAGTTATAAGTTGCTCAGCACCAGTTGTAGCTCCAGAGACAACATCAGTATCTTGAATCGGAGGGCAATCCCTACATGGGATATGTGTGTTCATGCGGTTTCCATTTCTTCCACTGGGAAATATTTCTGGATAATGGGATACACTAGATTTGGTTATGAATCATAATTTATAGTCTCAACATATAAAAATACATAGTATATATTGATATACTATGCATGGCTAATCTCACAAACATAAACTTGGTTTCTTTGAGGAAATATTTAAATTTAAATGCTTCATAATGGATTGTAAACAAAATATGGATTATCCTAAGCATATCCCCTAAGAGTGTCAAACTGGGAGAGCAGTAAAGCTTGTTGTCATGTACCAAGAACCCCAGATCAAGCCCAAAACTCCTGGATAGAGTTTTCACTTCTAGGTACATCTGTGCCAGAACCACATTCACTTTTACTATCCAGAAAAGGATATATTTTTCGAATTATCCACATAATATATTCTTTACCAAAATTCCCTGATGTTCTTGTATGTTTATACTCAAACACTGTCTTAGGGTTTTGTTCCTTAATCTATGTTTTCTAAATCTAGCTTCCATGTTTTCTACTAAACATCCTTTGATACCAACTATAAAGACCAAACCCCATTCACCCAGAGCTGGTGCCTTATTACATTATATTGGAATCATTATAAAAAATCATATCCCAAAGAAACTAATTGTTTAGTATATTTGGAAATCCAGATACATACACAAGTTTAGCATTACAAATTGAAGAGAAAAACAATATAAAAGTTCCACTAGGAATATCCACCACTTTAAGATTATCCCTACAAGTCAATAATATTATACCTCTTTATGACCTAGGAAAAATGTAAGAAGGGGTGACATCAGATTATCAGTAAGGGAAATAATTATAGTGGAAGATAACAGAAACATTAGACATGGTGAATAATTGAAAACACAAGCCATTAAAAAATAAACATGAAAAAAATATGGAAGGAATATGAGATAAGTAAATATTTCCATAACAAAACATAATAATGGGTATCATACTAGTTGAATTACCACCTAAACTATAAATTTATATATTCCCAATGAGGGAAATTAATATTCCTTATATTCTGAAACATATTGTCAAAGCCTTATCCAAGACGTCTAAAATGATTAAGGTATTGGACAAAACCATATCTCAAAATGGGCAAGGCCTTGACCAAGTGCATATCTATTTGTATCATGGGACCTTTCAATTCATATAGAGGATATATTGGTCCCCACACATCACATAATAAGTCCAATTCATTCCTCATATGATCTCATATAAACATAAACAATAGATACATTCATATTGAAACTATCATATGTAAAGAAATTAAATTTACCCAATCATTAAGCATAAACACTAACCATTCAGAGTAATATGGTGAATGGTTTCAAGACAGAACGTCTATAGTAAAAATTATCATACACAATTCGACAAAAATGGTACATGATATAATAAAATATTCATTCAAATTATACATACGAATTCATAATGGTGTTGAAATAAATGAAAATACTTTTATAAAATAATCGAGTAATTCTTGAGATAAATACAATTTTACTTTCAAAAGGGAAATAATATAGTTTTTTATAACAAAATTTGTGTTTTTAGAAAATAATGGTGGCTTTAAATAGATTTTAGAGTGCCCTTTAAAATAGATAAGAATCTGGTAAATTCCTTTGAAACATGCTTGTATTTCGCGAAGAATTTTTGAATGATCCTTTAAAAACATATAACTCCCCGTAAATGAATGTATGAATCTAGTTGGGACACATATATAGAACATTCACACAGAAAATATTAGGATTACATATAAATTAATAAGAATTTAGTTGAGGTTAGTAGATAATAAAAGTAGCCCGAATTAAAATGGAGGTTCAGGTAGAAAACCCTTACCATAAATCCGAATGTGTTCCAGTCTTGAACATAAGGTATATGAATATGAAATTAAACTTATTAAAAATTAATTTAGAACTTATTATACATGTATTTATTTTATCATAATTTTATTAAGTTCTTTTTTTTTCCTTATTGATAAGTTATAAAATTGAATTCCGTTGTTCCGGAGTGTTTGTTTCCTTGGGTTTCATGATCGGTATATTTGTATATGTGTATGGATGTTAATGAGGAAAGGATGTAATTATACAGAATTAAAATTATATTTTATTTTTTAACATCCATAAGTGTTAATGGTTATATATAGCATTAGATTCCATGGTATCAGGATGAATCATTTAATGAAATGAAAATCACATAGATTATCTTGCGGGATTTGGATTATTATGAACTAGTCTTGTTATATGAATTAATAATATTTACATATACTGGATCATGAATACAAACTAGGTTATAATACGTATATTAGATTCTATTTTAACCATAAAAATGTTTCCATGAATAGTAATAAATGAGAAATTGAAGAATCAAACTTCATCGTCCACAAAAGATGTAAATTGGAACCTCACGGACATTGATTTCTTTTATAAAAGAGAGAGAGAGAGAGAGAGCGTAAGAAGATTGATAATGGTTATTACATTGACATTGTATAATTACAGTATATAGATAATCCTGGAGTTATAATGATTAACTAGAGATAGGAGGTTAGGAGAGAATAAGAAAAGAAGTTAAATTGAAATGAAACTAAATGAAAAAGAAATATGATTTACCTCTTGAAATAACCTACTTGAGAACCTCATTAAGGGAAAGGGTTTTGGTCTTTTGGAAATACCAAGAGCTCCTAGAAGTGGGGAGTGACTAAGGAATGGTATTTGGGAAGAACTTTTAGGAGCCTCAAGGCTTACACGAGTGAAGAGAATAGGGAGTGGGGGGGGGGGGGGGGTTATAGTGGAGGAGAGGAGTGATTTGTGAATATCTTATTCATTATTTTATTATTTCCCACAAGAAAATAAATAGTTTTGATTCATGTGACCCCTAACAGTAATAAGTTATTGTGTGTTCGAACTAAGTGTCCTTACATCAGCCACGATTCTAGGAATAGTCTATTTAAGTGATAATGTACACTTAGGGTCAATTACCGTATTTTACTATTCATCAAAAATTCATGTATTAAAAAAAATCCCAAAAATTCTCCCTAACCATTTTTCAATGTGTAGAATTCAAAAATTAAATCCATTTTCTTTGAAATAAATTTCATAAATATTATCAATTTAATTTTTAATTAAAAACAGTATATTTGGAAAATAACAATTTTAAAACTGTAATTCAATTTATATCACATTAAAAAATTAATAAAGATCTCATTATCTTATAACCATAAGAAAATAAAATATTATTGTTATTTACTATTCACAATGGTCAAATTAATATTCATAAGTGAATGTTAATATTCATAAAAAAATAAGTTTGACTTATTGGACTCAAAATATCTTACTGAACATAACTGTGTATGTCAGTTTTTTGATTCTAAAATACTAGAGGTGGAAAAATTATGTTTTCTGGATAGTTTTTAACAAAGTGGTGTTTTGTAGAGACTTACTATTTCATGCATTCAATATTAAATTTATGTGTAGAATCTTGGGGTGTTACATGAATGGGACTGTGTGTGTTCAACCCAATCGGCAAAGGCCTTATTCAGGGTTTTGGGTCCTGAGAAATTTAATATTTAAATTTTAATTTACTTAATTAATTTAATTTTGGTTTTAAATTAAATAAATTAAATATAAATACTTTTATGAAATTATTAAATTTTAGGATAAAATTAATTTAATTTTGTTGATAAATTAAATTTTTAAATTAATTTATTTTTTGGTTTTAAAATTAAATTAATAAATAGGAAGGAACCAAAGTGAAATTGAATTAAAAACATGAGTTAATTTTTAATTAATTTCAAATACAGTTGAGTGTAATTTAATGAAAGTTTATTTTTTATTTCTTCATTTATCTTAATAAATGTGTTTAAATTATATTAGACAAGTAATGATCCATTTATAGACCAATGTATGCAAGTGAATGTTTATTTATTTATTTAATTTTTTTACCAATGATTATTTGTTATATATAGTTTAAATAAATCGAGATCTGTGAATCGTATGAACATTAAATGTATAAGTGCATGCATGTCCATTTCTTATATTTATGTTATACTCCTAATACCCCTATCTTATGAGTGAATAATGTTGTATAATGATATGATGAGTAGATACACACTTCACGCTTATCTATAGCGACACACCAAACAAGAGTTGGGCACATAAGATGGGTAGACATTACAACTCAAGACATAAGATACGTGACTCCAGGTATATCCCTAAGTGTCTATGATGATTATTTCCTCACTCAATGTATTAACCATTATGATCATCTCATGATCATGTTGTCATTTTATTTTTGTATGGTTTATTATTTTGTGAATGTGTAGTTTACGCCCAATCACATAGAATAATAAACAAGCATGCACAGATAAAATGAACACATGAAATGATTAATATTTTATATTTATTTCATAGTCATATGTGAGTGAGATCACATAAAACATGATAATATGATATAAAATTATTTCTTTCCTCACTTAAAAACAATAAAACCCCAAATAAAATATAAAGTCGTAATCTCTTTCCATCATTTTCATTCGGATAAAACCAGGTGTTTGGGGTGCTCATTATTCCATAGTTGAGGGTGCCTCTTATTACCATAGAGTAATTTTGAAAGTTTTGGGTTGATATAAATGAATTAATATCAAGGATTTCCCATATAAAACATTCTATTATTTTAAAGGAAAGTGTTGAGTAAATCTTGTTATGATTTTAGAAACTGGGACTTCACTCAACAGATCAAGGAACCAGAAGGCAGTTCGGTTCTCTTTTCAAACACCTTCCTTGAACCCTCTTAGTAGTGGAATACCGATAGCTTGCATGTTATGATGAGAGGATCAGGGATCCTTTCCACTAGAATACTAAAGAGACGGAGTATTCTGATTCCGGAATAGAGGATTCCTAGAATTCGATAAAATATATGAGGCATTAAAATATTTAATTAAATAATCAAAAGGTATAAATCTATAATTAAGAAAAAAGTAATTTTTTTTCAATTTATTTATTAGAAAAATGGAATGTTTTAACAAGTAATAATGTAATAAGAAAATGGAATTTGTAGATGTATAAATAGGAATAGGTTTACAACAATAGTATAGATGCTTGTGAATAATGCTACGGTATTGGAAATTCAAGGTTCTAGTGTCCCCAATACCTATTATGTTACTTTAGGAAGCGATGGTGAGAAATATGATTACAAGAGACTCATGTACAAAGAAGCATCCTCTATCAGTGACATTTCCTTCATCCTACTTGGAATTCCTCAGGTTCTGTTCTTACCCTCATATTTTCACTTCTTCCATCCTTGGTGATGGTCTTCTCACTTCATAACTGGCTTTAAGTAGGGTTTCCCTTGTTTTTCTCTCTCATTGGTCCCATTCCATGCATTCATTCATTTTTCTTCATGTCTATACATGGATCATCAAAAATCATGGAAATTTTTATCCCCCTTCTGCTCTTTTCATCTTCCTGCACTATGCTTGGCCCCACCATGGTCCAAAATTATGGCACTAGTGACAGATTGAGAATGTGTTGGGTAAAGTTTAGGTGCTTTGATTCCTTCTTTTTTTGGGTGGATTTTTATATGGTTCTATTTTTATTCCTTGATGTAGTCATCTCCATTCAGTGATTCCATTTTGTGCATTAATAATGGTTTTTAGTTCTTTATGGTTTCGTTTGTCTTGGTTTTTATTTCCCAATTGGTTTCGTTGACTCTTTCGTATCAACTATCATTACTTCTAGTAATATAGTTATGCTCACGATATAGATGTTGGGGAGGGGTAGTTCCTTGTAGTTATTGTCTAGTTTAATTCCCTAATACATTGGAGTCATGTAATCTCTTAACCCTATGGGCTATGTAATCTCTATGACTACCATCTTTGTTAGGGTCCCCCCTCATCATTTTAAAGGGGGGTTATCAAAAATCAACAAAAAATGATGGCCTTTAGTCTATTTCGGCAGTAAGATAGTTATGCTTAGCATAACACCGATGGTGGTTCTCAAGAGTGTATTAGGTGGTCCATTCGATGGTTTCTCCTCCCTAATTAGGCATTCCCTCTCCAAACTCTTCTATGTCCTCTAGTTCATTCTCTCTAAGACTGGATGGTTTGGTATGTTGGATCCTAGTGATGTTTTGGGATGGCGTGGTTTGAGTTGCGGTTGGCATCTCTAGAGGTGTGAAATAGAAGATAGTGGATGATCCGATGGTGGTTTATTTGATCAAAATGGATATGTAGCAAGATATGTGTTTTCATATATGATGCTAGTGATTATTGTCAATGAAGATGGATCCCAGTGGCTTCTTCTCCAGTGACTGGTGATGGGTGGTGATGGTGATGGTGGATTACCACTGTTATTGATGGCTGATGGCAGACGAAGTGACTCCGGATCACACGAGAGACTCCTAAATCAAGGTATTAGGTTCAATATTATTTTGGAAATTCATATTGGGGAACAAGTTATGTGTTTTATTTTGCAACGTTGGATTCCCTCCTGATGATGTGATATCTTTTGAGACTGTGACATTGGCTACAAGTTATCCTTAATGCGGATTTTTTTTTTGAATTTACTGTCATGTATATAGAATATGAATGGTATGTCATTATTTTATCATCAACATCTGATGTTAGTTTATGTAAATACATCAAAACATGGGTGATTTATCATGTACTTTCATATTTGAGTAGATCGTTAAGAGATAGTGATTCATGATATGAATAAGGTGATGATTAAATCGATATGTGTAAATTGAAATATGGATCATGATATTTCAATGGATTCCTTTCTTATATATTTTTCACATATTTACTCAAGTATTTTTTTAGGTTACAAAAAAGGAATATTATCGAAGTAAATGATTCATGACCTATTTAGGTATGATTCAGTAAGTAAAATATGAATATACAAGTCAGTTAACTCTTAATTCATATGGTGAAAAAATTGAAAGGTAACGTGAGAAGACTGATTGAAAGTTACTCGAGAAGCACATTCACCATATCTTTCAATAAAATGAGGTTGGTTAAATAACAGGAAGATTTTGTTCATATCATGAAATAAAACTATGGAATTCTAATCATAATAAGTTAAATAAAATAAGAAACATATCGTTTCTTCTTCAACTATATTCATCAAAATAAAATGTATTTTTTCATCCATACATCTTAGGTATTATGTATATTATTTCTTTCATATATATATATATAATTTAACCATGTATGTATATAAATGTTACTTGAAGTAAGGTGTATTCTAAAGGACTATGTGAAAGGGTGGTTCCTAAGTTAGTTATGACAAGTATTGGACTTCAATATTTCCAAGTTACTGATTGTTGTAAAACTATTATTATTTAATAACCAAAACATTTCTTTCAAGTTACCTTTGGAAATACATATACATTATTATAGGTACCAGAATGATTGTTTTTTTTTGGTGTCGAATACTCAACCAATTATTCATCAATACATGAATCACATGAAATTACTGATGAATATAAAATGTAAGACTTGTATACCCAGTTTTGGAAAGATGATATCAGTCAAGAAAAACATAAAGTAGATGGTCAAGATATAAACAGCTTGGTATTTTTTATAGGTATAGCTTAACACCTTCTATATTATCAACGTCTTTAGTTTAGACAAAGAATCCTTTGACCCATAAGTCTTTTGTAATTATTTTAACAATTGAGAATGAACTATTACAAGAGAAATCTAGTGGATATCATACTTATTTCGATTACTTTAAGTGGTTAAGGAATGTAAAAGAAAAGTATGACATATTCATGGTCAGAATATATGATTTTCTTTAGGCTGACATGTTGAAGAATATCTTGACTAAGCATTCGTCTATCAATATAATGTAATGTCGAGTAATTCCTAAACACATATTACATTATCTAGATCTGAACATTGGTGTGAATGAGGACAATAATTGATGAAGTATTACATGTTAACATTAATCTACAATATCTAGCATGGAACAATTCCAAAATTCACATTGTATACATCTGAGTTATGATGTAAGTACTATCAATGTTGCAACTTCAAGAATCCTCTATTATATTTCATGGTGTTTTTCTTGAATAACAATGGTATCCCATCACCATATGAAAACTATCATTAAAAATGAATATCATATAAGTTATATTATGATTAAAATACAATATGTCATTACAACTTTGTGTTTATATGCAAATAGTTTGTTAGGATACGAACCAACCTGCATCTAGAAAAACAAAAAGTGAATCAATAGTAATTTTCCTATTGGCTTCTTATAATATTACATAAATTCTAAAGATAGAAAAAGTGGTAGTCAAGTGATAGAATGTATTTATATAAAAGGGAGATCATCTCAATTAGAGATAGTGGGAGTAAGATTGAAATGGTTTCAATCATTGCTAGTGGTGAACATGTAGTTGGAATAAGAACCGCTTCCACAAGTTCACGTGTAATAGGAAAGTTCTAGAGATACATATTGAGTATGAATGTTAAAACCATAGTGATGGTTTTATAGTCACCACGGTTGATGGATCAATATTCATTGTCAATAATAATTCATATAGTATGTAGTATATAGAAATAATAAAATATTGGAAAGACCAATTAAATTTTAATAATGGATTTCGTTTATCAATGTACAAAGGGTCTTATCATTTAGAATACCGCGGTGGGAATTCAATTGAGATGATACATGGGTGGTATAAGTTTGGTAACAATAAGTCTATATTGGTTATACCATGTTAGTGTACATAAATCCATTATAATTTTACTTATCATAGCTAATTTATATGATCATTATTTAGTAATTGTATTTAATCAACAACAATCATGGAAGGTGTTTATTTGACGCAACCACAAGGGGATGATCACATCACATAATGAAAATATTGCTTGTAAGTTACTAAAATTTAATTTAGGATTGAAGTAAGCAATAAGATCATAGAGCATTCACTTGGAATTAATGTTTTCCATATTTCTACCAGAGGTTAGTGGGAGAACCAATGTTTTCTAGGTAAAATAACTTAAGAAAAATATGTAAAATATATATTGGTCATATAGTTAGTTAAGACCTCTTTGAAAGTCATTCTATAGTGATTGACATAAAGTAGAAACCTATGTACTAGGGAAAAAGATCAACCAAGTTAGATCTTACGGTTGTTGAGACCTAGCCAATCATATATATTATGATATTGTATTGAACAATACAATATGTTACAATTCAAGATATAATTTTTACCAATTCCACATGGAATATATCTATCCAGTTTGACATGTCTCGAACATAGTAGAGATAAACATGGTGAGTTTAGTTACATATGCTTTATAAATGGATCAAGAAAATATTCCATGATATGTAAAATAAATGATATTTCCTAGATATACATTATAGTAGGTAAATATCAGTTATCACTAGGAGCACTGCTAGGGAAGCAGTCAGAACAATCCATTTATACTTGAGAAAGTATAACAGATATTGTAACAGCATAAGATTTTGTCATTTTTTTGAACTAATTTGCCTTTTTGATATTTTTCTTTTCATGTGAAACTAAAAATAGTTCTTTATATATATATATATATATATATATATATATATATTTCTATATTAAGACACTATGTCAATCATTCCTTTCACATGTCATCGACTTGGCTTGCGCTACATGCTATACCGACTTGGCTTGCACTACATGGAATTCCAAAAATGGATTGCACTACATGAATTACTGACGTGGATTTCACTATATGCAACACCAACTTGGCTTGTGCTACCCGCAACACTGACCTGGTGTATGTTACATGCAACACTGATGTTTCATTGAAACATCATTTTTTTGTAATTATTTAAATGAGATAATTATAAAAATAATTTTAAACATATTTTTATTAATAGTACTAAATAATTTTAAAATATTATTCATATTTTTTTTATATAGATAAAACATATTGATAATGAAATATATCATTTTTGGTAAAGTCCTTTTATGTTTAAAAATATTGTTTTCTTGAATTAACTGATTTTAATAATAAAATTAATTATTGACAAATTTAAAAATTGAATTTGATAAAATATACTTCATTTTTTAATTTATAATTTTTAAATTATCTTAGAGTGAATATTTAGCATTTTTACGAGAAGCGTCATTTTTTATGAATAGTGAAAAATACTATTTCTTAGTTAAAAACTACCTTTTCATTTAAATATTTATTAATGGTAAATTATAGTTGAAATTTTCTTAAGTTCACATTAGATAAATTATACATATATTAATAAAATTCAGGTAATTATAATCAAATTTGCATTGAAATTTAATATAAAAACTTAATAAACTTTTGAACTTCATTCTACTTAAAAACCCATAATTTCGTTTTGTATACAACATTAACATTAATCATAATTTTTCCACTTCTTTGAATTGAATTTAAAAAAATATAGGTAAATTTTTTTAATCCTAATAATATTTATAGTATAATATTATAATCTTAATTTTATACAAAAAATATTAGTAAAAATGATTACAAATAATCACAACGA
Organism: Viscum album; assembly: GCA_963277665.1. NCBI lineage: Eukaryota > Viridiplantae > Streptophyta > Magnoliopsida > Santalales > Viscaceae > Viscum > Viscum album. The sequence continues at coordinate 706,957,529 of OY728155.1, forward strand.
TTAAGGTAAAATTAAGCTTAATTAGAGACTAAACCTTAATCTTAGGGGACCAAATGACCTAGAAGCCTTTGAAAAACCCATTGGATTTAAATATTTCGGCCATAAAACTTCCATTATTTATTTATGTTTGTTTTTTTGACTTCTCTTAGGTAATATCATGGGTACACCTAACTTGTTTTCAAAACATTCACGAGACTCCTTTTCCTTCCCTATAAAATGCCACCACATCTCCAACATCCTCACACCTCTGAAACATGATAGGATCGTTAAATATATACACAATCAACTTTAAATAAATCCTTCCTTCCTCCAAGATTCCATCCCTTTTTCTGAATGCAAATAAAAAAATCCATTTTCCAAAAACCAAAAGGGGCTACCTAATTAATAGGTAACATCTTCTCTCAAGTCATTTCTTTTACTTTATTTTGTGACCCCCACTAAATTATTTTCACGTGAATCTATAAAAAAACCATAATCCTAAATATACTATGATTTTTTAGGCTATTTTTTCAACCTATAATTATACACACCTAAATATAATGGATAATAGACATACTGTTTATGTGTACGGTGAACTACCGCCTCACTGAACGACGATTGTTCAATTTTCCTTACCACCTATCATGGTGGAAATTATGATGGAATCACTATCTATATATGATATATATTATACTTATTATTTATTTAGCCTTATTTTTCATTTTAAAAAACATTTCTTTTTTACTTTCCATTTTCTGTTAATACGATAATTTCGTTTGAGGAAGTGTCAAAAATCACCCCCTCAAAGTGATATGATTTGTTCATACACTACATGGTTTTATTAAGGATGATTTTAGTAAATATATAATACATATATGATATAATAAATCTAATTTAATAATGATATAAATACATATACATATTCTAATTTATTTCATTTAACACAACCATTAAACCCAAATAGTGTTCGTGCGTACGTACGACATATCCTCTCCCTGAACTGTATATTCTATTTCATACTTATATATTCTATTGATTATTTTAATAAACATATACTGTATATAAATGAAATTTATATAATGTTTTACATTATGTAAATTATGATATAATATATAAATACAAAATATATGACAAATTAAGACACATTTGAAGAATAATGAAAATATTACATGAAGTGAATCCTTAACATAAGATTTTTAACGAGTGGGTAATATATGATCATAATCAAACCATATATGGTATTATATATAAAAATATGGTTATATAAAATATGAATTATAAATATATTTATATATATATTATGTAGGTTATTTAAATGAGTACGACGAGATTCAAGACATGTGGTAAGGGAGTTTCACCTCACTTTTCATTTCTTTGAGATACATGATTTATTCACCAAAAATTCCATTTATGTGGTTTTTATAATTTATATGGATGTAATATATGATTTTTATAATTAAATTTATGGTTATTTACATATGAATTCTATGACCATTATTTCATGGGGTTTATGTTTCAAAACTTACCAAATCGGTAAAATAGTTTTGTCTCAATTTGCCTTCATTGAGACTCATGTTTTGTAATGTGCCTAAATTATTTTTGAGGTGTTTATATTTCCATTTTACATTATATAACATGAATAAATATATTTTACATTTTAATTTCTAAACATCATTCAATTTTATTTTTTTACATGATGATCATTATCCCATGTTACTAAGTGATAAGATTATATTGAAACAAAATCATCCCATTTTTAGACTGTTTATGTTTATGATTCCATTTATAAGATATTACAACCCATATCTATGTACATTCATTACATTTATTTCCCTCTGGTTATTAATTATATATTCATGTTTTGGTACAATATTTCTACTCTTTGATAGATAATATTGTTAAAAAAGTTTTTTTAAGAATGCTCGACTTTATCCACTTTTTGATCATCAAACAATGTTTTCTAAAAAGGGTTCCAAGAATATTATAACATTATCCTATAATATTTAAAATAAAATTTTACCCTTTTTTCTATTATAAATCTCTTCAAAGGAAAAATATTATTTCTTTCCGAAAAATACATTTTTCTAACCTTTTTACCATTCTAAAGTAACTTTCTTTTACCTCATATGTCATGTACATATTTAACCACCGAAAATTAATTGAAGCTTCCTCTAAATTTATAAAAGGTTAATTTTTATGAAATTTTTATTTTAGATGTTTTTTCAATTAAATGGGCTTCAATAAAATTTCAAGATTCATTCATATATTTTGGTGTAAGAAGGTTTTCAAAACATTTTCAATATTTCTTTATAAGTTTTAAAATAGTTTTCAAAGAAAAAAGTTCATAGAATGTTTCGAAGCTTATTTTATAAGTTTTCAAGGAAAAGGGTTTTCAAAATTTATTCATGATTATTATCAGTTTTAATGGAAAAAGGTTTTCAAAATTATTTCAAGCCTTCATTCCATGTTTTCAATATATTTAAAAAAACAATGATTTTAAAAAGGTTTTATGATTTAAAATGATTTTTTCAAAGAAGTACGGAAATTTACATCAATAAATGTTTTCAATATATATTTACAAGTTATTTTCCATATAATATGACATATTTTTATGTTAATCATGTATTTTTAAGAAATGATCCAAAGGGTCCATTCATATAAATTTTTATGTGGTATAAGTGTTGATGTAATGATTATTATGACACCCATTTCACATCTATGGGTTTTATGCTTTGGAAACCCACTTCCTTTCATAGGTTATGATTTCAGGAAGTAATTATGAAACCACCCCTTTTCATAGGTTATGATGTGATGAAATATTAATGATACCCATTTTATTTCATGGGTTATTATTTGATGTTTATAAAACCTATCTCTTTTTATGGGTCATGATATGATGAATGTTCTTTATCTTGTGGAACATGTATGTATGATTTTATTATGATATGGGTGAGATTGATATCTCCCTCAAATGAAATAGGTAATGATGGATCACTCATGAGTATAAATTTAATGCGTGAACCTGATTACCTGTTCACAATATTATGAATAGACCTATTTTCATGTCCATAAGTTTATACGTGAACTTGATTACATGTTCATAATATTATTAGTTAACCTTATTAAGTGTTCACAATGTTATTCATGGACCTAGTTCAATGTACGTATGTTTATGGGTGAACTTGATTACATGTTCAAAATATTATGAGTAAACCATATTTTGTGTTCATGAAGTTATGCATGGACCTGGTTTCATGTCCATAATGTTATGTGTGAACCTGATTACATGTTCACAATGTTATGATTGAACCTTATTACGTGTTCATGATGTTATGAATGGACCTAGTTTCATGTCCATAATTTTATGTGTGAACCTGATTACATGTTTACAATATGATGCATGGACTTGGTTTCTTGTCCATAAGGTTAGGCGTGAACCAGAATACATGTTCACAATGTTATGCATGAACTTGGTTGCATGTCCATAAGTTGATATGGGGGCCTGATCATATGTCATTAAGTTATGAGTGAGCATGTTTCCACTTATACTTATTCACAATATATAAACCAATGTTCATGCCACAAATTTCATGTCTCATTCTTATGTTATTCTCTTATAACATATGATCTTAATTCTCTTATAATAGATTTCTTATAAACTACCATTCTTTCTTATGATCTATAATATGTAGTTTCTGATCTTCAAATGTTATGTTCAAGTTCAATTACCTTTTTTTCATTTTATGCTTAAAAATTTCATTTATTTACCCTACATGAGCATCTAAGCTCACCCCTTTTTTTTTTATTTATTTCCCCATTTATAAAGAATGATTTTAGGTAGATGTTGTAACGACCCAATATTTTTAAAAGGAAATTACTTTCTTATAAATATTTAAGAATCACATGAAATCACAACATAATTAATTAATATGTGCTATGTGACCCTTAAAACATAAATTTGTCACTTCTGTCATGTGAATTCCAAAATTCCGAAGTACACAGTTGTGATCAGTATGTTATTTAAAGCCTAATAAGAAAAACTTAATTTCTAGTGAATAGTAACCTACCCTTATGAATAGTAACATACCCTTATGAATAGTGATATACCCTAATGAATAGTAACCGTACCTATTATAATATATAAATAATATTCAAGTTGAATGTATGATATACCTATATTTTAGAATAAGTTAATGAATATTTTAAAACTCTTGTTTTAGAATAAATTACGATTTAAGTAAATATTAAATTAATAATATTTAGAAAATTATTTTTGAAAAATGGAATTCATTTTTGGATTCTACACATCAAAAAATGGTTGGGATAAAGTTTTGAGATTTTTCTGAAATACTTGAATTTTTGATGAATTGTGACATACCATAAATTGCAAAATTAAGATAAATACACTAATTATATAGACATTTGTGATGTTCTACGGATGAAATCCCACTTGTTTCAATATAAAATGATAAAATTACTATTCTTGGTCATGGAATACTCACTATTCCTTGTCTTGAGGATAAATAATAAATTAATGAGTTTTATATTAAGAAATCCCCTCTCTCCTCCACTATAAAAACCCCCTCTCGCCCCCTCTCCAATTTACTCCTCTCAAGACTTATTCCTTCTCCAAATTCTTTCCAAATACCCTCCAAACCTCCTATCCCACGTCCAGAAAGCTTTGGTCTCATTAAAAGGCCAAAACCTCTCCCTTAAAGAGGTTCTCAACGAAGTTTGGTTCAAGAGGTAAATTCCACTTTTCAAATTTTTGTCTTTCCTTTCAAGTTCTGTTGTTTTCTTTTTCAATTACCTCTCCTTATCCAAATTTTGTGATGACTATAGTTCCTTATATGTACAGGAATTTTTTCATGATAGTGGAATAAGTTATCATCATCTCCCCCCTTTTACATTCTTCTATACTAGTAGCAAGAACACCATCCGAGATGTATCAATTTTACACATTCAAAGATGATGTACTTTCGATTTCTATTATCATTCTAAATTCTGGTCATGAAACCATTTTTGTTATGGTTGAACCAGATTATTATATATAATATAATCTATTTAATATTATGTAATCCATTTGTTCAAATGGTTTTGGGTTATAAAGAAAAACGAGTTCATTGTAATCAAAACCCACAAATTAACCGAAATAATTATCATTAAAGTTCTATACGATAATTCATTCTCGTTCAATGTAACCAGGTTATATAAATGACCAATAACACCTATTTATGTTCATAAAAAATATTTAATTTCAATTCTAGAGTTTTTGATTCAATCCACATACTTAAAAACAAGTGAACCAAAGATGAAAATAAAGAAAATGAACACTCCGAAGTGACCGAATTCAATACAATAACTAATCAGAAAAGACATAAATGAACTAACTAGAATTATGATAAACTAAATACATGTATAATAGTATCTATAATAAGTTATTAATAAGAATAATTTCATATTCCAGGAGCTTTTGTTCGAGAGAAGAATACGTTTGGAGTTAAGGTATGGGTTTTTCCACCCAAACTTCCATTTTCATTCGGGTTACTTTTATTGTCTGATTACCACAATGAAATTCTTATGTATTGTTATGTACTCCTCATATATTCTGTGTGAGTATTATATATATGTTTACAAACGATAAACCTTCCTTATTTTATGGATAGTTACACGTTTAAAAGGAACTTTTATAATTGTTTCCAAAATACATGCCCGATTCAAGGGAATTTCTCATATTACTATCTATTTTCTAAGGAACTATTTAACCTATTTTTGGAAACCATTATATTTATAAAATCACTCATTTTATTATAAAAATACTATATTACCTCACTTCTGGATTTATACAATGATTTTTTCAAAAGAACTCTTCTTTTAAAAAAAGGAGTATTTATCTCAAGAATTGTTTAATGCCTTTATAAGAGTGTTTTCGTATAATTCAACACTCTTGTTGATTCCATGGTATTATTGGGGTTAATAATTTATGAAGTCATCTACCATATTTTATTTAATGGTTTATGACTAACTCTATTGTGGATGATCTATCCTAAAACCATTCACCATATTCTTCCGAATGGTTAGTGTTTATGTTTAATGATTGGGGAAAGTAAGTTACATTTCGTATGTTTGTTTCAATATGAATGTATATGTTGTTTATGTTGATCCCTGATAATATGAGGAATGCATTGGACTTATTATGTTCTGGGTGGGGCCCTCTATAGACCCGCGATGCATCGGTAGACTTATGAGACAACTAGACGTGGAATTGGTCGAGGCCTTTCCCAATGTGATATGGATTTTGGCCGAGGTCTTAATGACTAGATGTCTTGGCCGAGGACATGAATAAATGATTGATAATGTACAGAATTTGCACTTAACTCATTATGAAGCTAGTAATTGAATGTTCATGTGGTTATTCGACTAGTAGAATACCGATGATTATGTTTCATTATGGAATTATTTACTCAGCTCATATTCCTGCCATAATGTGTTCATGATTATTTTTAAAGGCATGTGTTTTCATTTATTCACCATGTCTAATGTTTATATTATCTTCCGCTGTATTGCTTACTCTTACTGAGCGTTTGAGCTCACCCCTTTCTTCTGTTTCATTTTCTCAGGACATGAAGAAATAATTTATGAATGTCTTGCAAGCATAATATAAGAGACAAGACGTTCGTAGTGGAATAGAATAGTGTTTTCTTTCCCTTATTGTTGTAATGATAAACTTATGTATGTATCTTGTTTCCAATAATAATAAACTACTCGGTCCTTTGGGATTCGTATTCCTTTTATGTATGCTAATGTAATCAAAAAAGGCACCAGCTCTGGCCAACTGGGGTCAGGTCCTTAATGTTGGTATCAGAGGAAGTTTAGTAGAATACTTCGAAACTAGATTTAGAAAACGTAGAATTAGGGAAGAGTCCATCAGTTATTCTTTGAGGATATACATACAATAATGTCCTAGTATTTTGGTAAGGAATTTATTATGTGGATATTTCAAGCAATACATCCCTGTCTGGATACGATCAGGTAGAGCCGGCTCTGGCACAGATGTATCTAGGGGTAAAACCCGAAAACACCGCTTTGAGCTATACTCGAACGGGAACTGGTGCAAGAAAATGGGCCTTGATGCACTATTGGTTACGACACTCCCGAGGGATATTCCTAGGATAATTCACATTTTCTTTACAAGCCGTTATGAAGGAGTTTAATGTAAATATTCCTCAAAGAAACCATTTTTGTGATTATGGGATTATCCATGCGTAGGATCTCAATTTTTCTGAGTATTTTTAAGTTAATATTATACATTATGATTCATAACCTAATCTAGTGTATGCCATTATCTAGATATGTCTCCTAGTGGAAGGAATGGAAATCGCACGAATGCATGTGTCCCCCGTAGGGATGTTCCTCCGATGCAAGATAATGATGTTGGCTCTGGTGCTGTGACTGGTGTTGGGCAACTCATAAATATACTGGGACAACTTACTAAGGATATGAATAATAACCTTACCCGTATGGACCATCCACATCCACCACGTGGAGGATCCATGCTAGATCTCTTTATGCGACAACAACCTCCATCATTCAATGGGACTACAAACCCGTTTATAGAAGATCAGTGGATATGTTCCATTGAGAAGATATTTTTCTCCTTGGGATGTAATGAAAGAGAGAAGGTGGTCATGGAAGTATATCATCTATCGGGAGACACGAATCAGTGGTGGTCATTAATCCAAAACACAAAGGAGGATGAAGACATAGAAGGGATAGAATAAAGGGATTTTAAGGAAATATTCTTAGAAAAATATTTCCCTCGTAAGCAGCGAGAAGATATGGAGATACAATTCTTGAATCTGAGGCATAATGAAGATGATAATGTTGCAAGGTATGAAGATAACTTCACAAGATTAGCAAGACATGATGTAGACTACATATGAAATCCAAGGAGCAAAATTGATCGATTCTTTTATGGCCTAAAGCCATTCCTCCTGGGGGCACTAGTCTCCCAAAGTTTCTCATCATATGAGGATATAGTTTCATGTTCCATCAAGATAGAAAAAGAATTCTGTAAGTCTTATGACTTTAAGGGAAAGCAAGAAAATAATAGGGCTACTGAAAACCCTGGGAAAGGAAATAAGGAAACGGGGAAGAAGGTAATAGTTTAATTTCCACCATGTGACAATTGTGGAAAGAAGCACCCTAGTGCATGCTTAAAAGGAAAATGAGTATGCTACAAATGTGGTCAGAAAGGCCATCTTGCTGGTGATTGAAAAGGGAAGAAGGAATCTAATGGTGTTCAATGCTATAGTTGTCGGGAGATGGGACACTATGCTAATGATTGTCCAAAATGACAAGGAAATATGCAACAGAAAAGGCCAAGGGATCAATGACATGCTTATGCAATCAAAACTGCAGAGGTTGAAGTTCCTAATGACATGGTGGTAGGTACTTTAATCATTTCCTAAAATTTAGCCAATACTTTATTTGATTCTGGATCGTCGTATTCATTTATATCTTCCCAGTTATCCAAGAAAATTCTATATGTCCAATTTAATTTATTAAAAGAGTTATCAGTCAAAACTCATCGTGGATGTATCATTGCATTAATGGCATGTCGATTAGTCCCCCTCTAGACACCTAAATGTGCTATAGTTGAAAACCTTATCATCATAACAATGGATGAATTTGATATAATTCTTGGTATGGATTGTTTATCAAATTATTATGCGAAGATTTATTGTAAGAAGAAGGAATAACAATTTTTGAAAATGGTGTAGAATCCCTTGTCTTTAGGGTGGAAACAGCGCCACCTGATTCTTATCTAGAACCACCCCTAGTATCTCTACCAAATACAATACTAATAGATGAAGATAAACCAATATCTATGGGCGAGGAAATAAATCTTCAAATTGAGGATGTGCACACAGTGAAAGAGTACATTGATGTATTTCCAAAGGATTTACCTGGAAATCCTCCATAGTAGGAAGTTGAGTTATTTATTGGTTTAATTCCTAATGAAAGACCTATATCAAAGAATCCATATAGAATGGCCACTATGGAATTAGTGGAGCTAAATAAGAAACTATAAGAATTGAGTGATAAAGGATTTATTCGACCTAGTGTTTCTCCATAGGGAGCCCCAATCCTCTTTGTCAAGAAGAAAGATGGATCCATGAGGCTTTGCATTGATTACAGGGAAATCAATGCTACTACAATAAAGAATAAGTATCCTCTGCACCGGATTGATGATTTATTTGACCAACTACATGGAGCTCAATACTTTTCAAATATTGACCTCCGATTCGGATATCATCAGTTGCGTGTAAGGAAGGAAGATGTTCCTAAGACATCATTTCAGACTAGGTATGGGCATTATGAGTTTACAGTGATGCCTTTTGGACTGAAAAATGCACCCTTGGTTTTCATGTATTTAATGAATAGATTTTTCAAGGAATATCTTGTTAACTTTGTTGTGGTAATAATCGATGATATCCTAATATATTCAAAAATCTATGAAGACCATGAGAATCACTTGCGGGTTATTATCAGAACTCATAGAAGAAATAAATTATATGGGAAGTTTATAAAGTGCGAATTCTAGCATCAATCGGTTTCTTTTTTGGGCCATTTTGTCTCCAAGGATGGAATCCTAGTTGATCTGCGAATACAAAGGCAATCCAAGAATGTCCCACACCAACAAACATAACTGAGGTACGCAGTTTTATTAGCTTAGCAGTTTATTATCGGCGTTTCGTTCAGAATTTTGCCCGACTGGCTAACCCACTAACGAAGCTCATATGTAATGGGGTTAAATTTATTTGGAATGAGATTGTGAAGAATGTTTCAAAGAACTGAATAGAATATTAGTCAATTATCCAATACTGACTATACCATCGGGGAATGAAGGGTTTGTTATTTATAGCGAGGCTTCAAAGAAAGGACTTGGTTGTGTCCTTATGCAAAATGACATGGTTATTGCTTATGTATCACGACAGATAAAAATTCATGAGCAAAACTATCCAACTCATGATATTGAGTTAGCTGTTGTAAAATTTGATTTGAAGATGTGGAGACATTATATCTATGGTGAAAAATGTCAGATTTATACTGATCACAGGATTTTAAAGTATATTTTCTCACAGAAAGAACTAAACATTAGGCAAATGAGATGGATTGAACTACTCATGGATTATGATTGCACGATACACTACCACCCAGGGAAGGCAAATAAGGTGGTAGATGCTTTGGGCAGAAAGGATCATGGAGTTTTGAACAAGTTGAGAGTTGAAAGGGATATGATTTTCATGGATTTATTAAAGATGGATATGGGAATAACCATGGAAGGTGAAACATCAATGGTTTTTCAACTGGTTGCCAAACCATCATTAACAGAAAGGAAAAAAAGTTCCCATGTTGATGATGAGGAGTTTCAAAAGAAGATTAAAGCTTTGAATGATGGGATATTGAGTGACTTCTCATATGAAGATGGCATTTTGAAATTCAGGAAGAGGCTTTGTGTTCCTTCTATTCCTGAGATAAAGAGAGAACTGTTGGATGATTCTCCAAGCTCTAATTTCTCTATAAATCATGGTTGCACAAAGATGTATAGAGATCTCCGAGAAAACTTTTGGTGGGACAACATGAAAAGGGAGATTGCAGAATATACATCAAAGTGCCAGGTATGTCAAAAAGTGAAGGCTGATAGGAAAAAGTCTAAAGGGATGATGCAACCACTACCCATACCATCATGGATGCGGGAGAACATTACCATGCACTTTTTCACTGGACTACCAAGGACATCTAGAGAAAACAATGCTATATGGGTCATTGTGGACCGTCTTACAAAGACAGTTCACTTCATAGCGATTCGAGAGGACTTATCATTGGATCAACTAGCACGGATTTATATCAAAGAAGTGGTAAGTCTTCATAGAGTACCACTCTCTATTGTATCTGACCATGATCCTAGATTCACCATGAAGTTCTGGAATAATCTCCAACATGCTTTAAGCACGGAACTGAACTTCAGTATGGCCTATCATCCTCAAATTGATGGCCAATCTGAGTGGACTATTCATACACCGGAAGACATGTTGAGGGCATGCTCTATGGAATTCAAGGAAGGATGGGACCAACATCTTCCACTGGTTGAATTCTCGTACAATAATAGTTTCCACTCGAGCATCCGTATGGCACTATATGAAGCCATTTATGGGAAAAGGTGTAGAATACCGGCGTGTTGGGACGATGTCGGGGAGCGAATGTTGCTAGGACCTGAATTGGTTGAGGAAATGGAGGAGAAGGTGAAAACCATTTATCTGCATATCAAGGCAGCCCAAAGTCAACAGAAGAGTTATGAGGATAACCGTTGATGAGACCTGGAGTTCATAGTAGGAGACCTAGTATTTCTACGCATATCTCTATGGAAGAATTTCATGCGGTTTGGGAAGAAAGGAAAGCTATGTCCCAGGTATATAGGCCCCTTCAAGATCCATGATCGAGTCAGAGTTTTGGCATATCAACTGGGACTTCCACCAACCATGACGAAGGTACATGATGTCTTTCATGTATCACTCTTAAGGAAGTACATACCAAACCCTTCACATGTACTCTCTTCGGAAGTGGTACAGTTGGAGGATGATCTTTCCTTTGAGGAGCATCCGGTGAAAATTTTGGATCGTAGAGACAAAGTTATACGCAACAAGACTACCCATTTGGTCAAGGTACTATAGAGAAACCATAAGTACGAAGAAGCAACTTGGGGACTGGAGGAATCAATGAAGGAGAAGTACCCCACATGTTCATGGCCTAGATTGAATATGAAATTTCGAGGGAGAAATTTTTGTAAGGAGGAGAGAATGTAATGGCCCAATATTTTTAAAACGAAATTCATTTCTTATAAATATGTCATAATCACATAAAATCACAAAATAATTAATTACTAAGTGCTATGTGACCCTTAAAACATAAGTTTGTCACTTCTGTGATGTGAATTCCAAAAATCCGAAGTACAAAGTTGTGATCAGTAAGTTATTTAGAGCCCAATAAGAAAAACTTAATTTTTGGTGAATAGTAACCTACCCTTATGAATAGTAACATACCCTGATGAATAGTGATATACCCTAATGAATAGTAACCTTACTTATGTTAATATATAAATAATATTCAAGTTGAAATTATGATATACCTATATTCTAGAATATGTTAATGAATGTTTTGAAACTCTTGTTTTTAGAATAAATTCTTATTTAATTAAATAATAAATTAATAATATTTAGAAAATTATTTTTGAAAAATGGACTTCATTTTTGGATTCTACACATCTAAAAATGGTGGGAGTAAATTTTTGGGACTTTTCTGAAATACTTGAATTTTTGATGAATAGTGACATACCATAAATTGCAAAATTAAGATAAATACACTAATTATAGAATCATGTGTGATTTTCTGCTGATGCAAGCCCACTTGGTTTGGGATCAAATGATTAAATTTCTATTCTTAGTCATGGAATACTCACTATTCCTTTTCTTGAGGATAAATAATAAATTAATTAGTTTTATATTAAGTAATCTCCTCTATCCTCCACTACAAAAACCCCCTCTCACCCCCTCTTCAATTCACTCCTCTCAAGCCTTGTTCCTTCTACAAACTCTGTCCAAATACCCTCCCAACCTCCTCTCTCACATCCATCAATCATTGGTCTCATTAATATACCAAAACCTATCCCTTAAGGTGGTTCTCAAGGAAGTTTGGTTCAAGAGGTAAATTCCTCTTTTCAAATCATTGTCTTTCCTTTCAACTTCTTTTGTTTTCATTTTCAATTACCTATCCTTATAAATATTTTTTGAAGACTCCAGTACCTTATATGTACTGGAATGTTTTCATGATAGTGGAATAAGTTATCATCATCTCCCCCTTTTACATTCTTTTATACTAGTAGCAAGAACACCATACGAGATGTGTCAATTTTACACATTCAAGGACGATGGACAATCAATTTCTATTATCATTCTAAATTCTTTTAATGAAACCATTCTTGTTATGGATGAACCAGATTATTATATATAATATAACCTATTTAATATTCTTTAATCCCTTTGTTCAATTGATATTTGGTTATAAAGAAAAATGAGTTCATTGTAATCAAAACCCACAAATTAACCAAAATAATTATCATTAAAGATATATATGATAATTCATCCTCGTTCCATGTAAAAAGGTTATATAAATGACCAATAACACATATTTATGTTCATAAACAATATATAATTTCAATTCTCGAGTTTTACATTCAACCCACATACTTAAAAACAAGTGAACCGAAGATGAAAATAATGAAAATGAACACTCCGAAGTGACGGAATTCAATACAATAACTAATCAATAAAGACATAAATGAACTAACCAGAATTATGATAAACTAAATAAATGTATAATAGGTTCTAGAATAAGTTATTAATAAGTATAATTTCATATTTCAGGAGATTAAGTTCTAGAGAAGAATACGTTTGGAGTTAAGGTAAGGGTTTTTCCACCCGAACTTCCATTTTCATTCGGGTTACTTTCATTGTCTGATTACTACAATGAAATTATTATGTATTGTTATGTACTCCTCATATATTATGTGTGAGTATTATATATATGTTTACAAACCATAAACTCTCCTTATTTTATGGATAGTCACACATTTTAAAAAGGTACTTTCAAAATTGTTTCCAAAATACAGGCCCGATTAAAGGGAATTTCTCATATTATTATCTATTTTATATGGCGCTCTTTTACCTGTTTTTGGAAGACATTATCTTTATAAAATGAAACATTTTATTATGAAAATAATATCTTACCTCACTTCTGGTTTTATACAATTATTTTTCCAAAAGAACCCTTCTTTTCAAAATAAAAGAGTATTTATCTCAAGAATTGCTTAATGATTTTATAAGAGTATTTTCGTCTAATTCAACACTCTTATTGATTCAATGGTATTATTGGGGTTAATAATTTATGAAGTCATATACCTTATTTTATTCAACAGTTTATGACTAACTCTATCGTGGATGATCTATCCTAAAACCATTCACCATATTCTTCCAAATGGTTAGTGTTTATGTTTAATGATTGGGGAAAGTTAGTTACATTTCATATGTTTGTTTCAATATGAATGTATATGTTGTTTATGTTTATCCCTGATCATACGAGGAATGCATTGGACTTATTATGTGATGGGTGGGGCCTACTATAGCCCCTCGATGCATCGGTAGGTCTCATTAGACAACTAGACGAGGAATTGGATGAGGCCTTTTCCAATGTGATATAGATTTTGGACGAGGCCTTAATCACTAGATGTCTTGGCCGAGGCCATGAAAAAATGATTCAGAATGTCTGACATATGCACTTCCCTCATTATGAATCTAGTAATTGAATGGTCATGTGGTTATTCAACTAGTAGAATACCCATGATTATGTTTTGGCGTTATTTACTCAGCTCATATTCTATCCATAATGTGTTAAAGTTTATTTTTGAAGGCATGTGTTTTCATTTATTCACCATGTATAATGTTTATATTATATTCTACTGTATTTCTTACTCTTATTGAGCGTTTTATCTCAACCTTTTCTTATGTTTCATTTTCTCAGGACATGAAGATGTAATTTATGAATGACTTGCAAGCATAATCTAGAAGACAAGATGTTCCTAGTGGAATAGAATAGTGTTTTCTTTCCCTTCATATTGTAATCATAAACTTATGTATGTGTCTTGTTTCTAATAATACTAAACCACTCGGTCCTTTGGGATTCATATTCCTTGTATGTATTCCAATGTAAACAAATAAGGCACCAGCTCTGGGCAACTGGGGTCGGCTCCTTACTGTTGGTATCGGAGGAAGTTTAGTAGAATACTTGGAAACTAGATTTAGAAAACGTAGAATTAGGGAAGAGTCCCTATGTTAGTATTTGAGGATATACATACAATAATGTCCTAGTATTTTGGCAAAGAATTGATTATTTTATTCCTTCAATCAATACATCCCTATCTGGATACGAACAGGTAGAGGCGGCTCTGGCACATATGTATTTAGGGGTAAAACCCGAAAACACAACTTTGATCTAGACTCGAACGGGAACTAGTGCACGACAATGGGCCTTGCTGCACTCTTGGTTACAACACTCCCGAGGGATATGATTTGGATAATTCAAAATTTCATTACAATCCATTATGAAGGATTTTAATGTAAATATTACTCAAAGAAACCATTTTTGTGATTATGGGATTATCCATGCGTAGGATGTCAATTTTTTTGAGTATTTTTATGTTAAGATTATACATTAAGATTCATAACCTAATCTAGTGTATGCCATTATCTAGATATGGCGCCTAGTGGACGGAATGGAAATCCCACAAATGCATGTGTCCCCTGTAGGGATTTTACTCCAACGCAAGATAATGATGTTGGATCTGGTGCTGTGACTCGTGCTGAGAATCTCATAAATATACTGGGACAACTTACTCAGGATATGAATAATAACCTTACCCGTATGGACCATCTGGATCCACTATGTGGAGGAGCCATGCTAGATCGCTTTATGTGACAACAACCTCCATCATTCAACGAGACTACAAACCCGTTTATAGCAGAGCAGTGGATATGTTCCCTTGAGAAGATATTTATCACCTTGGGATGTAATGAAAGAGAGAAGGTTGTCATGGCAGTATATCGTCTATCGGGAGATGCAGATCAGTGGTGATCATTAGTCCAAAAAAAACAAAGGAGGAGGAAGTGATAGAAGAGATGGAATGGAGGGATTTTAAGAAAATCTTCTTAGAAAAATATTTCCCTCGTGAGCAGCGAGAAAATATGGAGAGAAAATTCTTGAATCTGAGGCAGAAGGAAGATGATAATGTTTCAAGGTATGAAGCTAACTTCACAATATTAGCAAGACATGCTAAAGACTACATACAAAATCCATGGAGCAGAATTGATCGATTCATTGATGGCCTAAAGCCATTCTTCAAGTGGGCACTAGTCTCCCAATGTTTTTCATCATATGAGGATATAGTTTCTTGTTCCATCAAGACAGAAAAATAATTATATAAGTCTTATGACTTTATGGGAAAGAAAGAAAAGAAGAGGGAAGCTGAAAACCCTGGGAAAGGAAATAAGGAAACAGGGAAGCAGGGAAGAGTTGAATTTCCACCATGTGACAATTTTGGAAAGAAATAACCTGGTGCATGATTAAAAGGAAAAGGAGTATGCTAAAAATGTGGTCAGAAATGCAATCTTTCTGGTGAATGAAAATGGAAGAAGGAAGCCAATGATTTTCAATGCTATAGTTGTTGGGATATGGGACACTATGCTATGATTGTCCGAAACAACAAGGAAATATGCAATAGAAAAGGATAAGGGATCACAGAAATGCTTATGAAATCACAACTTCAGTGGTTGAAGTTTTTAATGACATGGTGTCAGGTACTTTATTCATTTCCTCTAATTTAGCCAATACATTATTTGATTCTAGATCATCGCATTTATTTATATCTTCCCAGTTTTCCAAGAAAATTCGATATGTCCAATTTATTTTATTAAAGGAGTTATCAGTCAAAACTCCTAGTGGATGTATCATTTCAACAAAGGCATGTCGATTAGTCCCCCTCCAGACACCAAAATGTGCTCTAGTTGCAAAACTTATCATCATACCAATGGATTAATTTGATAAAATTCTCGGTATGGATTGGCTATAAAATTATGATGCGAAGATTTATTTTAAGTTGAAGGATGTTACAATTTTTGAAAATGGTTTAGAATCCATTGTCTTTAGGGCGGAAACATCACCACCTGATTCTTATATAGAACCACCCCTAGTAGCTCTATTGAATAAAATACTAGGAGAGGAAGATAAACCAATATCTATGGGTGAGAAAATAAATCTTCAAATTGAGGATGTGCACAATGTGAAAGAGTACATTGATGTATTTCCTGAGGATTTTCATGGACATCCTCCAGAGCGGGAAGTTGAGTTCTCTATTGATTTAATTCCTGATATAAGACCTATATCAAAGACTCCCTATAGAATTGACACTGTGTAATTAGTATAGCTAAATAAGAAACTAGAATAATTATGTGATAAAGGATTTATTCGACTTAGTGTTTCTCCATGGGGAGCCCCAGTCCTCTTTGTCAAGAAGAAATATGGATCCATGAGGCTTTGCAATGATTACTAGGAAATCAATGACAATATAATAAAGAATAATTATCCTCTACCCCAGATTGATGATTTATTTGATCAACTACATGGAGCTCAATACTTTTCAAATATTGACCTTTGATTCGGATATCATCAGTTGCGTGTAAGGAAGGAAGATGTTCCGAAGACAACATTTCAGACTAGCTACGGGCATTATGAGTTTACAGTGATTCCTTTTGGACTGACAAATGAACCCTCGGTTTTCAGGGATTTAATTAATAGAGTTTTCAATGAATATCTTGATAATTTTGTTGTGGTATTCATCGATGATATCCTCATATATTCATAAAGCTATGAAGACCCTGAGAATCACTTGCAGGTTATTCTAAGAACTCTTAGAAGAAATAAATTATATAGGAAGTTTAGAAAGTGCGAATTCTAGCTTCAATAGGTTTCTTTTCGTGGCCATATTGTCTCCAAGTATGGAATCCTAGTTGATCCTGCGAAGAAGAAGACAATCCAAGATTGTCCCACACCAACAATCATAACTGAGGTACGCAGTTTTATTGGCTTATGAGGTTATTATCAATGTTTCGTTCAGAATTTTGCCCGACTGGATAACCCGCTAACGAAGCTCACACATAAATGGGTTAAATTTATTTGGACAAAAGATTGTGAATAATGTTTCGAATAACTGAAGAGAAGATTAGTCAATGCTCCAATATTGACTATACCATTGTGGAATGAAGGGTTTGTTATTTATAGCGAGGCTTCAAAGAAAGGACTTGGTCGTGTCCTTATGCAAAATGATAGGGTTATTGCTTATGTATCACGACAGCTAAAAATTCATGATCAAAACTATCCAACTCATGATATTGAGTTAGCTGTTGTAAAATTTGATTTGAATACGTGGAGAAATTATATCTATGGTAAAAAATGTCATATTTATACTGATCATATGATTTAGAAGTATATTTTCTCACAGAAAGAACTAAACATGAGGCAAATGAGATGGATTGAACTACTCAAGGATTATGATTGCACGATACACTACCACCCAGGGAAGGCAAATAAGGTAGTAGATGCTTTGAGCAGAAAGGGTCATGGAGTTTTGAATAAGTTGAGAGTTGAAAGGGATCATATTTTCATTGATATAGTAAAGATGGATATGGGAATAACCATGGAAGGGGAAACATCAATTCTTTTTCAACTAGTTACGAAACCATCTTTACTAGAAAGGATAAAAAGTTCTTAGGTTGATGATGAGGTGTTTCAAAAGAATATTAAATCTGTGAATGATGGGAGATTGAGTGACTTCTCATATGAAGATGGCATTTTGAAATTCGGGAAGAGGCTTTGGGTTCCCTCTATTCCTGAGATAAAGATAGAACTGTTGGATGATGCTCGTAGCTCTAATTTCTCTATACATCCCGGTAGCACAAATATGTATCGAGATCTCCAAGAAAACATTTTGTGGGACAACATGAAAAGAGAGATTGCTAAATATACATCAAAGTGCCTGGTATGTTAACAAGTGAAGGATGATAGGCAAAATTCTAAGGGGATGATGCAACCACCACCCATACCATCATGGATGTGGGAGAACATTACCATGGACATTGTCAGTGGACTACCAAGGACATCTAGAGGAAACAATGCTATATGGGTCATTGTGGGTCATCTTACAAAGACAACTCACTTTATAGAGATTCGAGAGGACTTCTCATTGGATCAACTTTCACAAACTTATATCAAAGAAGTGGTAAGGCTTCATGGAGTACCACACTATATTTTATATGTCCGTGATCCTAGATTCACCTCGAAGTTCTGGAAAAGTCTCCAACATTATTTAATCACTGAACTAAACTTCAGTACGGCCTATCATCCTCAAACTGATGGCCAATCTTAGTGGACTATTCAGACATTGGAAGACATGTTGAGGGCATGATCTATGGAATTCAATGGAGGATGGGACCAACATCTTCCACTGGTTGAATTCTTATACAATAATATTTTCCACACGAGCATTCGTATGGAACCATATGAATCCCTTTGTAGAACACTGGCGTGTTGGGACAAATTCAGTGAGCGAAAGCGGCTAGGACCTAAATTGGTTGAGGAAATGGTGGAGAAGGTGAAAACCATTCAGCAGCATATCAAGGTAGCCCAAAGTCGACAGAAGAGTTATGCAGATAACTGTTGATGAGACCTGGAGTTCAAAGTAGGAGACCTGATATTTCTGCGCATATCTCCATGGAAGAAGGTCATGCAGTTTGGGAAGAAAGGAAAGCTAAGTCCCAGGTATATCGGACCCTTTGAGATCCTTGATCGAGTCAGAGCTGTGGCATATCGACTGGCACTTCCACCAACCTTGTCAAAGGTACATGATGTCTTTCATGTATCCCTCTTAAAGAAGTATATACCATACCCTTCACATATACTCCCTTCAGAGGTGGTACAGTTGGAGGATGATCTTTCCTATGAGGAGCAGCCGGTGAAAATTTTGGATCGTAGAGAAAAAGTTCTACGCAATAAGACTACTCATATGTTCAAGGTAGTATGGAGAAACCATAAGTATGAAGAAGCAACATCGGAACTGGAGGAATCAATAAAGGAGAAGTACCCCCACCCGTTCTTGGCCTAGCTTGAATATGAAATTTCGAGGGCGAAATTTTTGTAAGGAGGGGAGAATTTAATGACCCAATATTTTTAAAAGGAAATTCCTTTGTTATAAATATGTAATAATCATAGGAAATCACAACAAAATTAATTACTATGTTCTCTCTGACCCTTAAAACATATGTTTTTCACTTCTGCGATGTGAATTCCAAAAATCTGAAGTACACAGTTGCGATCAGTAAGTTATTTAGAGCCCAATAAGAAAAACTTAATTTTTGGTGAATAGTAACCTGCCCTTATGAATATTAACATACCCTTATGAATAGTGATATACCATAATGAATAGTAACCGTACCTATGATAATATATAAATAATATTCATGTTGAAAGTACGATATACCTATATTTTAGAATAAGTTAATGAATGTTTTAAAACTCTTGTTTTTAGAATAAAGTATGATTTAATTAAATATTAAATTAATAATATTTAGAAAATTATTTTTGAAAAATGGAATTCATTTTTGGATTCTATACGTCGAAAAATGCTTGGGGTAAAGTTTTGGGAATTTTCTGAAATACATGAATTTTTGATGAATAGTGACACACGATAAATTGCAAAATTAAGATAAATACACAAATTATAGAGTCATGTGTGATGTTCTGCTGATGTAATCCCACATGGTTCGGGATCACATGATAAAATTACTATTCTTGGTCATGAAATAATCACTATTCCTTATCTTGAGGATAAATAATAAATTAATGAGTTTTATATTAAGAAATCCCCTCTCCACCACTATAAAACCCCCCTCTCACCCCCTCTTCAATTAACTCCTCTAAAGCCTTGTTCCTTTTCCAAATTCCGGCCAAATTCTCTCCCAACCTCCTCTCCAACGTCCAGCAAGCTTTGGCCTCATTAAAGGATGAAAACCTCTCCCTTAAAGAGGTTCTCAAGGAAGTTTTGTTCAAGAGGTAAATTCCTCTTTTCAAATATTTGTCTTTCCTTTAAAGTTATTTTGTTTTCTTTTTCAATTACCTCTCCTTATCCAAATTTTTTGATGAATCCAGTACCTTATATGTACTGTAATGTTGTCATTATAGTGGAATAAGTTATCATCATTTCTCCCTTTTTACATTCTTTTATAGTAGTAGCAAGAACACCATCTGAGATGTGTCAATTTTACACATTCAAGGATGATGGACTTTTGATTTCAATTATCATTCTAAATTCTTGTCATGAAACCATTCTTGTTATGGTTGAACCAGAATATTATATATAATATAATCTATTTAAGATTCTGTAATCCCTTTGTTCAAAATATATTGGGTTATAAAGAAAAATGAGTTCATTGTAATCAAAACCCACAAATTAACCGAAATAATCAACATTAAAGTTCTGTACGATAATTCATCCTTGTTACATTTAACCATGTTATATAAATGACAAATAACACCTATTTATGTTCATAAATAATATATAATTTCAATTCTGGAGTTTTAGATTCAATCCACATACTTAAAAACAAGTGAACCGAAGATGAAAATAAAGAAAATGAACATTCTGAAGTGAAAGAATTCAATACAATAACTAATCAATAAAGACATAAATGAACTAACCAGAATTATGATGAACTAAATACATTTATTATAGGTTCTGGAATAGGTTATTAATAAGTATAATTTCATCATCGAGGAGCTTAATATTGTGAGAAGAATACATTTGGAGTTTAGATAATGGGTTTTCCACCCGAACTTCCATTTTCATTCGGGTTACTTTCATTTTCTGATTACCACAATGAAATTCTTTTGTATTGTTATGTACTTCTCATATATTCTGTTTGAGTTTTATATATATGTTTACAAACCAGAACACTTACTTATTTTATGGATAGTTACACGTTTTAAAAGAATCTTCCAAAAATGTTTCCAAAATACAAGCCCGATTCAAGGGAATTTGTCAAATTATTATCTATTTTATAGGGAACGCTTTAACCTGTTTTTGGAAACCATTATATTTATAAAATCACTCATTTTATTATGAAAATAATATCTTACCTCACTTCTGGTTTTATTAAATTATTTTACCAAAATAACTCTTCTTTTCAAAATAAAAGAGTATTTATCTCAAGAATTGCTTAATGATTTTATAAGAGTGTTTCCGTCTAATTCAACACTCATGTTGATTCCATGGTATTATTGAGGTTATTAATTTTTGAAGTAATCTAACATATTTTATTTAATGTTTTATGACTAACTCTATCATGGATGATCGTTCCTAAAACCATTCACCAAATTCTTCCGAATGGTTAGTGTTTTCGTTTAATGATTTGGGAAAGTTAGTTACATTTCATTTGTTGGTTTCAATATGAATGTATATGTTGTTTATGTTGATCCCTGCTCATATGAGAAATGCATTGGACTTATTTTGTGATTGGTGGGGCCCTCTATAGTCCCTCGATGCATCGGTATGACTCATGATACAACTAGACATGGAATTGGCCGAGGCCTTTCCCAATGTGAAATGGATTTTGGCCGAGGCCTTAATCACTAGATGTCTTGGCCGAGGACATGAAAAAATGATTCAAAATGTTTGGAATATGAACTTCCCTCATTATGAAGCTATTAATTTAATATTCATGTGGTTATTCAACTATTAGAATACGCATGATTATGTTTTATTATGGCATTATTTACTCAGCTCATATTCCTGCCATAATGTGTTCAAGTTTATTTTTAAAGGCATGAGTTTTCATTTATTCACCATGTATAATGTATATATTATCTTCCACTTTAATGCTTACTCTTACTGAGCATTTGAGATCACCCTTTTCTTATGTTTCATTTTCTCAGGACATGAAGAAGTAATTTATGAATGACTTGCATGCATAATCTAGGAGACATGGTGTTCCTAGTGAAATAGAATAGTGTTTTCTTTCCCTTCTTATTGTAATGATAAACTTATGTATGTATCTTGTTTCCAATAATACTAAACTACTCGGCCCTTTGGGATTCTTATTCCTTGTATGTATGCCAATGTAATCAAATAAGGCACCGACTCTGGGCAACCGGGGTCGGATCCTTACAGATGTACTAAAGGTGGAGATCTTCATGGGAAATTTTGATGATCTTTTACCAGGATAGAGGACTTTGTTCTAATGTTTCCAAAGAGAGTAAACTATTACGGTCCTTGGTCATGTAATTTATAAATCTAATGAATATTCATCTAAAATGATGTAATATCCATTCATGTTAAGAATGGTTAACCATATTTCATATTAAAGAAAAGGTTTAGTCAACCATTGGGAACTAGGATGAGAAACCTTTAGTGAGATACCTATGTATTTTTATAAGGATATGTTTATGGATGTCTCTAAGAATAATTATATGGATGAGTCAAGGTATTGAAAAATATCCTAGAATTTGGTAAAGGATAGAGAGAGAGTGGTTCCCTAGAAATAAATACCTGTATGGATACTACATGGATTTGTGGCTCTGGCATAGATGTACATAAAGGGTAAAAACTCTTACCATATGTTCCAGTCCCGACTCAGCGTAATCTGGTACACGAAAATGGGCCTAGCTACATGCCTGGTTCGATACTCACAGGGGATATTCTTTGGGAATTCTAAAAATCATCACAAACCATCATGAAGGTTTTAAATATTTGATGGCTACGACTAACCTAGGATAAAAATATATTTTCATAGATTAAAAAAGTATGATTCCTGATTTAGTCACCCTACGAGTAATTTTTCATGATTATATGGTATCCAAATATGATAACTATTTCTCACACTATTCATTCTGGTTTTAGTCAATAGAGAGGACTAGAAGGAACATGGTTAACATTTAATATTTCATATGTGGAAAGTATGGGTTTTTTTCAAATTGATTTCTGGAGTGGGAATTTCATAAAGAGAATCCAGAAGGTGATAGGAGTATTGGTTATGCTCTTGAGGATAAAGAGTTTAAAAATTACATGTGAATGGTATGTGATCTTCTTACAGTTTTATTTACATTGATCAAAATAAGCATGAATAATTTTTGGTTGAAGAACCTTAAGAAATGATTCATATTTTATATTCTACAAAATTGTTATTAAAGAATAAGTTGATGAAGAATGAGTAATGGTTTAAGAACAAATTTGGATTAATGATGTATTCATGTTTTTGATTTTAATGATTATGTTATATGAATCATGAAATGTTTATGTATTTTCAGTATAATTTTTCATTAAGGATTGAAAAGGAATTGTTGAATGGTGATGAAGACATAGAATAGTGATTTCATGGAAAGGTGATATTTTGATTAAGGGAAGGTAACCCTTAATTTATGCCTAAAATTTAGATACTGATCTTTTAGATATTGATACATTTGATATGAATAAGTAAATTTGATAGTACAAATTACTCGGGAACTGATTATTGAAAAATGGACTATGTCTTCAAGAATGATGTTTATGAATTCATTGATTTAAATAATATATCCAGTAATCATTGGAATTAATAAGAATATTTGTTTTCCAAAACTATTTATGGTAATTATGGTTATTAGTATGTTTAAAAGAAAAAATCAATGGGGTTATTCACGTATATGCAATGTGATAATGAAGTGGTACTTTGTGATATATGGGGGATAAATGTTAAGATGATTTCATGACTTTATATATAAATATTTGAATTATCAAATATAGGAAGGGTTATGAGGTTAACATATCATGGAAATATTATGTTTAACTTTGTATAAATGGTGTGAGAATAATATATTATCTAACCACATGAGTATTTATGCATATTTGATAACATGTTATAAAAATGTATTGTTGATGATAACTAGTGATAGATGTCATGGCATATCATGGATCTCATGATTTGTTACTAATTTAGGAATGAAAAATTTACCTTCCTTTTTATAGAAAAGGTAATGTGTATCAATGAAAAAAAGAGATGTGGTTGCCCTGAAATCATGCAGGTATATCTTTTCAGAAAAATTCCATACGTTTAGGAAAATTGATCTTGATACAAAGTTTTTTTCCCTAGTAACTCTATTTATGATGAATTATATGGCCCCTTAGTTCATCACATGATTATGGGGTTATGATTGTTATATTTATCCTGAAACGTTTCTCTACCACTCTCCATAAGAACATGATAGTTATATTTTTCTTACATGTCCACGTTTTAAATTACCTCCTATGTTCTCCTAAGTGGAAACCAAGTTCTATGTTGCATTTGGTAAACCTTATGGTTCCAACATTCCCTTTTTAAGGGAAGATTTCTTATTCATTTTTATGACATTGGTTTCGATGAAAAAAACATTCAAGTATTAATACTTTGAAAACCCAGATGAATTTCAAGGGTGAAATTCATTTTAATGGGGGTAGAATGTAACATCCCTATATTTTTTTATTTTTTACTCATTAATATTTTTTTTGACATTTTTCATTTCACATTATAACGTAAGTAGTTATATATATATATATATTACAACAATATGTCAAACATTCCTTTCACACAACACGAACATGGATATGCTACATGCAACACCAACATGGATTTCACTACATGCCATACCAAATTGTCATTCCATACTCTAAATACCTACTTGGCATGCACTAAACCCAATACTGACCTGTCTTATGCTACCCGCAACATCGATTTGGCGTACGTTACATGCAACAATGATGATTCTAAAAAACATAATTTTTTTATATAAATATTTTTATGAGATAATTATAATAAATCCATTAAACATAGTTATATGAATAGTAAAAAATAATTTTCAAATATAATTTTTAATTGGGTTTTATAGATAAAACAAATGCATAATGAATGATATGATTTTTGGTAAATTCCTTTTATGTTTAAAAATATTGCATTCTCGAATGAATCGATTTTAATATAAAAATTAATTTTAGAAAAATTTGAAAAACTAATTTGAAAAAAATAAAATACAATTTTTATTTTATATATTATAAATTATCTTAGGGTGTATTGTTTTTTTATTTTTCTAAGAAACATCATTCTTTGATGAATATTTAAAAATACTGCTTTATAGTTAAAAACTGCCTTTTAGTTTAAATAATTATTAATGTTATATTATATTTCAAATATGTTTTATGGACACATTAGATAAATTATACATATATTAATACAATTTAGGTCGTTATAATAAATTTCAATTTGTAATTGAATATAAAAACTTAATAAACTTTTGATCTTATTTCAACTTTAAAACCAGTAATTTCATCTCGTCTGTGGAATTAACATTAATCATAATTTTTCCATTTTTGTGAACTGAATTTTTAAAAACCAACATAAAAAACAATTACCAGTATAATATTTATATTTTAATGTTATCTAATTAATTTTTGGCCAAAAATATTAAAAAATATTATTGAAATTAATCACAATGAATAAGGTAATATTAAACTTAATTAGGGACTAATCCTTAATAATAGGGGCCCAAATGACCTAAAAAATTTCCCAAACCCAATTTTATTTCCATAGTTTATCCATAAACCTTCCAATATCTATTTAGGTTTTTATGATTTTTTTAGAAAAGGTCATCTTTACACCTAACTTGTTTTGAGAAATTCTATGTGAGTATTTTATCTTCCCTACAAAAGGCCACCACCTCTCCCACATCTTCACACCTCTAAAAACTTATATGATAGGACAAAATTTCAAAAAGAAACTTCTTCTAAATCCTCAATTTATCCTATAATCCTTCCCTTGTTCATAAAAAAACTTGAAGAAGGATTTTTATAGAATCCAAAAGGAGTTACCTAATTAAGAGGTAATGTTCTCTCTCAAGTCCATTCTTTTATTTTCTTTCACGACCCCTCCAAATTTTTTTCCAAGCCTATATAATAAATGATGTTTCTTCAATATACTAGGATATTTTTATTATATGGTTTCAACCTAAAGTTACACACACCTTTATCTAATGGATAACGAATATACAATTTATTTGTACAATGAACTACTGCCTCACTAAATGATGATTGTTAATTTTTTCTTACCGACTTTAATGGAAGAAATTATGACGGACACTCTATTTATAAATGGTATATATATATATATATTATATTTTATATTTATTTAATCTTATGTATTTATTTTACAACACATATCTTTTTTACTTTTTTGTTAATAAGATAATTTTGTTTGAGGAAGTGTGGACTACCACCAACTCAAAGAGACATGATTCGTTCATACACTGCATGGATTGTATTAAGGATGGATTTAGTGAATATATAATACATATATGATATCTTAAATCTACATTAATAATGATATATATTTATATAAATAAATATATTTCCTTTAGATTATATCTTTTAACATGGAAATTAAACGGATATAGCGTTCATGCATACGTACGACCTACCGTCTCCATGAACGATGCATTCTATTTAATACTTATATATTAGATAGATTATTATAATACCCATATAATATATATAAATTATTTTTATATCACGTTTTAAATTCTAAAAAAAATTATATAATGTATAAATACCAAATATATAATAAATAATGACACATGTGAAGAATAAAGCGAATATTACCTGTAGTGAATCCTTAACATAGAATTTTTAACAAACATGTAATATAAGGTCATAATCAAATAATATTTGGTATTAGTATAATAATATGGCTGTTAAAAATATTTTTAATAAATTTATATTTATTATAAATGATGTTTGAAGGAGTACGGCGAGAGTCAAGATAGAAGGTTTGGACATTTCATCTCACTTTTTATCTCTGTGAGATACACACTTTATTTTACACTCATTCCTTTTATGTGGTGTCTATAATTAACATGTATGTAATAAATTATTATTATTTAAAAATATATGGGTATTTACATATCCATTCTATGACCTTTATTTCATGGGAATTATGTTTCAAAAGTTACCAAATCGGTACAATAGTTTTTTCTCAATTTGACTTCTTTGAGACTCATGTTTTGTTATGAACTTAAATTAATTTTGATGTGTGTATAATTTAATTTTAGATGATATACCATGAATATATATGTTTTTAATGATATTATAATATTCATATAGTTACCTTTATTACATGTATATCATGATCCCATGTTACCATGTGTTAAGAGTTTATTGAAACAATCTCATCGCTTTTTATGATTGTTTATGATTATCCTTACATTGATGAAATATTACAACACATATCTCAATAAAGTCATGAAATTTATTACCCTATAGTTATTCATGGTATATTAATGTATTGGTCCCATATTTCATTCACTTTTGTACATAATATAGTAAATAATGTGTTTTTAATAAAGCTTAACATTACCCACTCTTCTGTCATAAATTTATGTTTTCTAAAAAGGATTCTAAGAATATAGTACCATTATCCTATAATATTTAGATGGAATTATTAACCTTATTTCCATTTACCAATCTCTTAAAAGGAATCTTCTTGTTTCTTTCAAAACAAGGATTTTTTTAAACTTTTTACTGTGTAAAATTAACGTTCTTTTTCCTCGCACAACATGTATAGATTTATCTGCTGTCATTTCTTTGAAGCTTCCTTCTCATTTTCAAAATGTTAATTTTTAAGAAAATGTTTTTATAGATCTTTAAAAGAAAAGTTTTTATTAAAATGAAGCTTATTTCATATATTTTTACGTAAAAATGTTTTCAAAACATTTTCAAGAATTCTTTATATCTTTTCAATGTGTTTCCAAAATAAAATATGTTTAAAATGTTTAAATGATTATTTTATATGTTTTTGTGGTCAATTGTTTCAAAAATGTTTTAAATATTTTTTTAATGTTTTCAAGGAAAAATGTTTCCAATATCATTTCAATCCATCATTCAATTTTCTAAAATTATTTTCAATGAAAATGTATTTTAATAAGGTTTTATTCTTTAAAAATACTTTTTAAAATAATAAAGGATATTTAACGCAAGAAATGTTTTCAAAATATATTTCCATGTTTTTCCATCTAATATGACATCTATTGATGTTAATCAATTATTTATAGGATATTATACCAATTTTTCATTCATATTCTTTCTTGAAAGGTTTATTTTTTGATGGAATGATGCTTATGAAACCACTGTTTCACATCCATGGGTTTTATGATTTGAAAACCTTTTTATTTTCATGGGTTAAGATTACATGAAGTTATTTTAAAACCTATCAATTTTCTTAGGTTATAATGTGGTGAAATGTTAATGATACCCATTTCATTTCATGGGTTATTATTTGATGTTTATAAAACCTATCACTTTTTATGGGTCATGATATGATGAATGTTTTATTATGTTCTGACGCATGTATGAATGGTTTTCTTATGATCTTGGTGGGACCTATATCTCACTCAAATATATTGGATAATGATTGAAGAATCATTAGTATAAATTCTATTCATAAACCTGATTACTTGTTCACAATTTTATTATTAGACATGGTTTCATGTCCATATGTTTTTTGTTTGAACCTGATTACATGTTAATGATGTTATGAGTGAACATTCATATGTGTTCAAAATGTTATTCATGGACCTAGCTGCATATACATAATTTTATGTGTGAACTTGATTACATGTTCACAATGTTATGAGTGAACCCTATTACATGTTCAAAATTTTATGTATGGAACTATTTTCACGTCTATGAGATTATGCCTGAACCAAATTACATGTTCACAATGTTATGTGTGAACCTTATTACATGATCACAATGTCATGAATATACCTGGTTTCATGTCCTAATGTTTATGAGTGAACCTGATTACATTACCACAATTTTATGGATGGACTTGGTATTATGTCCATAATATTATGCCTGATCCTGATTACAAATTCACAATGTTATGCATGGACCTGGTTGCATGTCCATAAGTTGATGTGGGGGGTCTGATCTCATTTCCATAACTTAATGAGTGAACCTATTTCTACATAAACATGATCACAATGTTATAAACCAATGTTCATGCCACAAAATTTCATGTATTATTCATATGTTATGATTTAGTAACTGATTTTATTAACTCTCTTATGATCCGTGTCTTATAAACTGCCAATATTTATGTTGATCTCTAATATATTGGGTATGATCTTCAAAAGTTATGCTCAAGTAACATTCCCTTTTGTTCCTTTTATGATTACACATATCCTTTATTTACCATTGTAGATCATATGAGTTCAACCATTTTTTAGTTTTACTTTCCCCATATTATGAAGGAATGTTTTAGGTAGAAATACTAAAGGTGGATATCTTCATGGGAGATGTTGAATATATTTCAGTAGGATAGAAGATTTTTTTTACATGATTACAAAGACACTTAACTATTATGGTCCTAAAGAATATATTTTTACAATCTACTATATATTCATCTCAAATTATCTAATATCCATTTATGTCAACCTTGGGTTACTATAGATATGTACCAGGTAAGTAGAGAAGAAGGAATACTAGTTTTTATGGGACACAATGCAGTCTTCCTTAGATCCATGTGATCTTATGGCATAGTTAGGCTATGGCGATGAGTAAGAAAAACTCATATATGTAAGTGGAATACATAACTACAAATATCGAGTATGTTGTAACTTCTATGGTACCAAATAAGTTAAAAACATTTATTTATTACAATTATTTGAATCATTCCTTGTAAGTGTAGTATTATCGTAATATAAATTATGATATTCTTGCTAGACACGATTTGAAGTTATGATAGTGTAAAAAGGGGATATACTAGGGGATATCATATCTTAAAAAGCATTGCTCATGGGGATGAGGTCACAAATATAATATTTTCCACCTGGAGGAATCATAGAATACCCCACAACAAAAGTTGTGACTCAGTAAAAACAATCTATAATCATGTCAGAG
The DNA here is from genome assembly GCA_963277665.1 of Viscum album. Classification (NCBI taxonomy): domain Eukaryota; kingdom Viridiplantae; phylum Streptophyta; class Magnoliopsida; order Santalales; family Viscaceae; genus Viscum; species Viscum album. Next base: position 706,988,187 of record OY728155.1, read on the forward strand.
ATAACATGTTTGATTATAAAGTTGGATCTATTGAAAGAGGGAATGTTGTAACAGTGTGTTCCCAAGACCCAACTATTAAGTAATTTTATTTACCATATAATGTATACCTTTTGATACACATGATGCATACATACCATTATAGTGTATGATTTTTTATATCCACTATTGAAATGCTATTGTCCATATATTAGTTATCATAACAAAATGTTATAGTAGATCCTAGGATATAATGAGATCCTAGAGATACTTGAAATAAATCGTAAATAATTATATTATGGTTTATATACATATTTCTGACTGGATAAATTATATGTTTGGCTATCAGGCGTTGGGGGCTCATAAGAATTGTGACTTCTTTTCCTGAAGTTTTCATTTTTTGATATCTAGTAGTGAGACCATGAGGACTAATGAAAAAATAGTAATACCCCATATCTCATGTGTCATTGTATGTTTTTATCTAGAGACATGTGTATTGGTCTCATGAATTGAGATCATTACCAATGTTTTATAATTAATTGTATACTTTGATGCAAGAAAAAATCTGTGATAATGATATCATGGTGTGGTAGCTTGTGTTGGGTAAGTCATTGGTGGTATGGCATTGGTTGAATGGTCAAAAATAGATTCATCTAATCCAAGTTAAGGAAGTTATATATCTCAATCTATGTTTATTAGTATGGTAGTACAATCATAAGACCATGTAAATGGATGTTGAGGGAAAATAAATCCAGTTAGATCAAAAAATAATAAATCAAGAAAAGTATGATGACTCGAGTGACTATCCTAGTTTTTTGAGATATTAATGAAAATGAGATTATATTGCATAGTGTGTGTTTGTTAGATGGTTGTCACTATTGTGACTATATTTCCCACTTTAGGGGCCATGATGGGCTACAAGATCCTACACTTGATTTGTGAATTGTATTCACTATTATCGAGATAAGGACATAGAGGGTAACACACAATATCATATTCGAATGTCTTCCCTATTTTGGTGAATAGAGGTTTTTGATATGGTGTCCCCACCACTGGGTTCTAAGTTTTCTCTATATAAAATCACCATAAGAATTAATAAATTCTTATTATTCAAGATAATAATAATTGAAATTTAATTTATTTATTAAATTTATTTACAATATTTATGTAAATACATGAAGATATTTTTTAAAGAATATTTGTTTAAAATATTCAAGTCTTATATCATATTTAAGGGGAAAAAGTGTCAAGTATATGGTTCAATTATTATCACATAATATATATAATATATAAAAAGAAAGTTATAAAAATAATTCTGACTCAATATTGTAGTCATAATATGTCATTTAAATTTTTTCGATTATTCCGGGCCAGTGATGCAATTCCAATTAATTGCAAACACATTATAAATAGGGAAGTATATGGATTCTCCAATGACTATTCATTGCCTCATGGATAGAGATTGTATCTCAAATTCTATCTCTCACATCCTAGAAAGATATGATCTAAATCCAATTCACATGATCAAGATCTCATTCTTACATTCAAGCAAGGTGATGCAGTGATCGTTAGAGTATTAGAGGAATCATCAGATCTCCATGCTAGCACTAGGATTTCTACGATCGACGCTCCTAGAGTTTTTGGAAGTGCATGTCGATGATCTAGAGGGATTAGGATTTATATTCTTTGAGTATAAAACACCAATGAAGAGAAGATGTTGAGTGATGCTTTAGATCTTACCAGGTATTTATGGTGTAAATTGTTTTGTGTAGAACTCTTCACGCAAGATCCTCGTCTTAAATCCGGAAGTGATATGCTGATGTCAACAAGTTCATGTTAATCTTTTCTGGAAAAATTTTAAAATACCATTTTTTGGGATTCCACTGCATGACCAGTACCTTTAATACCATTAGTATACTTAGTCATAGTTTCCATGATGTTGTATGATATATTTATATAACACCTCATGGTTATATTGACTCTTCGATTGAAAAAGATGTTGTTCACTACCTTGATAGTCCTCCTCACAGTAGTGAAAATATACACCACATGGTATCCACTCCTAATATACATTGTGGAAAACCTCCTCGTGGTATCATATCTCCAAGACAAGGATATAAACCCACTATCTAGACACCTTCATGTAGATTGGTTATCGAAGCACCATGTTTAATCATATTTAGTTCCTAGTCAACTATATGAAAATCTTCAGCTTAGTTTGTGGGAGACCTATAGAAGAATCCTTTGTGGTCTCACATACTAGAGGAATAAATCCATGATGATGAAGGGTCTGACATTGATATATGTAGGGAGTTTCTGAAAACAAACTTACAACATTGTTTTTCCATTTACACTTCCGACTACGAGATCCAAGTAGAGGTATAGGTGGAGTGAATGCCTTACTTACAACATAATATTGGTAAAATCATCAATGGTTGGGGAAATATTTCACCCATATCCTGGATATGAGGACATCATCTAAATTATAAATAGACTGTGTTTCTTTTTTATACACGGGAAATTTATTCCTGGACAAATAAAGAATATTGTATGTTAATGATAAATTCTTATAGAGTCTTTGTCTCTGTATCATGAAAAAACATTGACGAATGGTTATTAGAGCCTCTTCAGATGCTCATATCTAAGGATGGGGGGTCTATGTAGTATTGATCTTTTAAATTTCCCCAAAATAGAAATTTCCCCATAATATGGAGTCCATTAATTTCATTGTTGTTCGATAGTTCAAGGGACTAGGTTACTCATTGGCCAATTGTTCAAAACATTGAGACTCATCTACTTTCAGGATACAATGACATCCTAGATAAATAGAGAGGGATTCCAACATACACATTAGTTTTGATACATATCAAAATGAGAACACATCTCAAACACACAATATGATGTTTCAAATTGGCCAAAATCTTCCCATAGAAAGTGAATAATAGTACAAAAAACCATTCCACCCAACCCATGAACAAATAAAATCACACTAAATCAAACATATCACAATAGTAGTTGTTTAGAAGCAAACCCATTCTATGGTCTGGGGGAATTTTTACAACCACCACCACCCATTTTTGTATCAGACATTAGGAGGGTACCAAAAATAACAATGGTAGCTAAGAACCAACCACTTCATATAGTATTGAGGTATTTTTATCTCAATCCCCACCACCAGGTTCACCACACCAAAATAGGTTCCTCAATAAATTGACAGTGGTTTTAGATCAACCCCATACCCTAGTGATGGGGGAATTTATATCTCAATCTCTATCATCTGATCTATAAGATCCTCTATTTCCGTCCTCATCATTACTAATATGATCATAAAGTGAAAATTGTTTCCCAAAATCATCCCCTACATGATGAGATGGGGGGATTTTTGTTATTATCACTAACCCAAATGGAATCATACATCTCTAGGTAAGGATATAAATACAAACAACCGAAATCCTAGTTAATCCACCCTCCCTGAGACACAAATATTTAATTTGTTTCTTTCTGAGTATGCATGAATAGAAACACCCATAAGGTCACATTTCACAAACTGAGATAAGGATACTAAATAAAGAAGGAAATAAAAGTTTTTAAATTTTATAATCCAAGATGGACCAATAAAAACAAGGTTCAGAGAAATGAATATGATACAACTACTATTGATAGCATAAGTAGTACAGAACTTCCATATTTCAGGAAGAGTGATGGGATATCAACAATTTTCTGATACACCTTAGTGAATGTTTTCATCATAAATTCAGTATATGATTTGGTGCAAGATATAAATGCATAGGGACATAGTGTAAGAAATTTACATCAGGATGTAGGCGGTCTAGAAGCACAAGATGACACGACATGTACATTGAATCAGAGAAGGATCTGGAACCTAATTTATCTGAATGATGAATTACCACATACCCAATATTACTATTCCAAGTATAAGGGGAAATGTGTTGCTAAATCCCTCTCACCACCTAATGGAACTGAAATCCCCTTGGTAGTGGTACTGCTATAATAATATCTGAATGAGATAAAAAATCATAGACAAATCAATGAGGAACTATTCAAATGAACATTCATACTAGGAATCATATTCAAATAGAGATATATGCCCCACTTAATATATATAATGAGTGATAAAATCATCCTTCAAGTTCAAAATTTATGAATCAGGTTGGTTATAGGTCAAAAAAACACGTCTACATGAATGAGGAAGTTGGGAATGATTATAACCTTCCTCTATAATGGAAACAGGCTATCCAATATCAGTGTGATCATTTAGTCTTAGTGCATATTTAAAATTAGCAGTATATGAAATCAACACCACCATATCAAGCCTCACATTCTCCCTATAGTTCATAGGTTTCCCATATAGTGACAATCTAGAAAACCTCAATCTGTTGATTCGATGTCTTCTTGAATGGAATATATTGATGGGATACATGACACTATACCGACTAAAAATAGTCCATATACATAATGGGGGGACAAAACATTTCCACCTCCTAATTTATGTAATCATATTTTCTCATCATTAGATCATGTAAGAGATCCAGAATAGTATCTCAAGTACTTCATTTTCTAATGAAGTTTGATGATGGTTCCTCACAACTAGTAGGAGGTGAATAAAATGATATGGATTGTACAAACTCTGGTATGTATAGTCTTTGACTAGTACAACAACCTTATAGATGAAGGAATCATCAGTTGATAAGAAATTCATCATTAATTCATTTATCATCTCAGCACCACATGAAAGAAAATGAAAATTTTCAACAGTGATATTAGAAAAAAATTGAAAATGGATGGGTCTCTAACTTCATTTTAAGGTGAAAATTGTTTAACTATTCACTTGGTATCACACTCATGAAACAAAAATTTATAAAACATTATGGTAGAATATTTAGGATTAGAAAAAAATAAAAATAATCTGAATGAAGTATCCTAGATAATTCTAAGAGTTTGTATATATGAAAAAACCCCAAGAAGATTCCATTTAGTAGACTTGTTCCAAATTGTATCCCACACCCAAAACATAGGGAAAAAGTATTAGTGGTATATATACTATTTCTATTACCCTCAATATAGTATTTTTTCTCATTAAGGAACCTTGGCTTTCCTTGAATCGTTATGCACCTCTCACGGAGAGGTTACAATAGTAATATCTCCGTTGGTTTTAATCAATGAGATATCAGGGTCTCCAAAATTATGAGGAAGGTATGAAAAAGTGTATTCATTCCAAAATGAATAGGTACGAAATTATTTCCTTATATCTATGTAAAATAACCTTCTTATGATATCACCTCCTAGGAAACCCAGTGATGCCAACCTCACTGACCATCCTGATTACTTCCCTATTCATAATAGAATTTTCCACACTATACATGGTTGCATTGTATTCGAAGTCGTTCTCCAAACAATGGTTTATTATTGAGAAGTAATTCTATAAAAGTTACCAACAAAGGCCACATTTATAATCATTTACCAACTATATGATGTGGGTGAATGGAAATATGTTCCATCTAGGATTGCATATAATATTAATAACTAGATGATTCGAAAAATTGTATACCATGCTCATGCCACTCTAATAGGGTATATTAACTCAAAATTAATAATCACACAATCTAGGGAGTAATAATTGAATATGAATCCCATATAAAGGGACCATTGTTAGAAAGAGGAAAAGACACTGGAGGAATATTCATATTCAAATACCACATGAAATATAACTCTTGTAGATTTCATTCATTCAACATATATAAAATTGGACCCCCTTCCAAATGAAACCCTAAAAACATGAAGATATCATATTTGGTTTGGTTAATGTATTAAACGTAATATAACACTTATCTGATGATAAATACTATCCTAGGAAATAGTTCCCTATACCTAATCAGGGATCCTGATGACAAGGACATAGAAGATATGGGAACATGGGATGATGCGGGTGTGGCCAAACACAATATTTCGGTAACATCCCCATAGATTCCATATATGTAGCCTAATACTATGATAAAGATCATAAAAAATTATAATAAATTCATGGGGTTTACATAGAGACCTCAAGGGGGAATTCAAACAATATCATTTTAAATGACCGACTAGAGGGAGTGTGATTATCTGATTAGACCAAGAAAAGGGGAAGCCAAGCTTAACCTATTCCCCTTATATAATATTCCCCCTCAAACGCTTCCCAAGAACTATTCCCATAAATGTCAAAGAGATCATATCTGAAGACGCATGAAAAGATGCAGTCCCACATTTGGATGCACATACCTCAGACACAAAAGTATGACATTCTGAAATAGTTGGTGATTGTCCCTGATAAACTCTCCATCCTTTTTTCCCTCCATCTTTATAAAAAAACTCAGATTGGAACTCACAGACACCCTATAGAGACAAAATTATTTCAAAAAATAATAATTTCACTTTAGATTTATCAAGTGGAGACTATTCTCTTAGAATGCCATACCACCAACTATTTTCATAGAAAAAGACTATGAAGTGGTCATCTAAGGACATATTAGAACACTATAGGTTTTAGTAAGTATTGATAATGTAAATATCTGGATGGATATATTTGAAAATGGTTATATGGTTTACTATAGCCAGATCCCAACCCAATAATTTTTGGGATATATAGAGGGGGACATGTCTTCGATAAAGAATCCTATTCAACGGTTTGATAGGACCGAGGAACAACCACTTAGATATTTTATGCTCAAAGATATGTTTGGGAATATGATATTTAATGGTGAAATCGTGGTTTTCTAGTAGGAATCAAAATATAATATCTTTCATGGAATACCATGGCTTCATAGCCACACATTGGTACATTCAATATTTCATGAATGCGTGGAATACCCTGTCAACAGAAATGTCAGTATAATATAGTCATAGAGACCCATTTGAGTATTATGAATACATATACACTATAAAAAGTTTCTAAAATAGATAAGGAAGAAATAAATGGTATATGATGATACATAGGTTTCTACACATTATTTCTTGGGGACTACCCCTGTTAATCCCAAGAGTATGCTAGATAGTGATTATGTGTTCCCCATGATCCTGATCAATGGAGAATATTGAATTCCATAATGTTGTTGCAAACCACAAACATCACTAGTTCATTCCCACATTATTCAAATCACATCATCTTAATTTTATGGGAAAAAGGGAAATCAATCGAATGCTCTACCAGTATATAATAATTATCTTTCATAATTATCATATATTTAATATGATCCTATGATATTATCTATTAATTAGGGTGACCACATCTCTCCATCCTCTAATATATATTTTTAAAGATGATAAGAATCCCTAGAATCTCACTATAATGATTCTGGTAGTTAAAAATTTCAATGTCTCCTCTCATCGATTATGCTATCACAATAGTGAAAACGATTCAGTTCGACTAACCAAAATTTTTGAATACACCACCATGAACCTTGGGATATTTGAAGAATAGGATGACCATTAGAACACTCCTCTTAAATTTTAGGAATGAATTTATATGACCACCGATGATATTAAGAAGGTGAATATGGGAGCATAGAATGACTCACATCCTACATTGATTAGTTTCACCATTCCTCTTTGAGGAGTATGACATGCACTTTCTATTTATAAAGTTGCATCGATACATTTTTCCTTATATTTATGTAGTGATAACCTAGATAACCCTTAATGTGGATACTATTCCCTAAGGACGTCCTAGATACAATAGAGGTTTCAAGAATGAATCCAAGATAATGCACCCCTATCATTATAATAAATTGGAATCAAAAGGTGACCAATTTAACAAATTCAATTATTTGCAAGAGGTATGGTACCAAAAATGGCTATCTAACATTATCCCCGTCATGAAATAGAACATGCATATTAGGGTCTGTATTGATTTTAAAGACCAAAATCAAAACCTTCCAAATGGTGATTTCAAATATTCATTCTTAGAAGTATTGATAGATGCATCTTTTGTCTTCACAACCATTTTTCATTATAGATGGGAATTTATGGTATATTTAGATTATGATGTCCACTAAATAAAAGGAAGAAAATTCCTTTATAACACCTTAGGGGATCATTTTCTACTAGTTCATGCCCTTTAAATTAAAGGATTATAATGCTACCAACCAACATGGTATTCATTATATTATTAAACCCTTTTCTGGATGATCCATGGAATGATACATTGATGGTATGGTGATAAATTATTGAAAGTGATGTGATCAACGCACTAATATTCAAAATATCTTTTGTAAATTGTAGAATTAGAGGTTGAAGATGAACCCTTTGAAGTGATCTTTTAGAGTAACAATAGGTAACTCCCTTAGATTTTTTCAATTCCACTAGGGTTTCATGATTGATCTAGAAAAGACTACTATGATCGTAGAAATTACACCATACATAATATTAAACAACTAAGCGGGATCACATGGAACCTCACTTATGTTCTACGTTTCCTAGCCAACATGGCTAGAAAATCATTCCCCTTCAAAAAAATTTATAATGAACGGAGTCACCTACTGATGAAATGAGAATATCCAAGAATTATATAAGAATATCAAGAAGAATCTACATAACCCAGTAGTCATGATTCCTCTAGTAGAGGGAAATCCACTTATCATATATGTGGTAGCCAGTGAATGGTAACTTTGTACTAAACTCATATAAAAATTATATTGGGAATAAATTCTACACATACATAGTAAATCAATTCAAGAGACAATTAATTGATATTTTTATGATGAAACGAACATTCATTCACTCATATTTTTAGTGAATAATTTGAGGCATTACATATAGAATAACTAGGTCCACCTAATCTCGTGTATTAATCCAATCATGTACATTCTCAAGAGCCCTATGTTTATAGGGTGATTATTATGATGGGTGGTCATAGTGAAACATTATGAAATCCAATTCGTGTCATTGATGGATTTTAAGAGGCGGGCCCTATCTGATTTATTATAGAACAACCCACACTAGAATGTAATCTAGTGGGAACCAATCTTCCAAAATATGAATTTTTATGCCTATGAATATCCCTGAACACGAGAGATACATTTATATGATGCTTACTGATGTCCTATTGGAATGTGAATGGAAAACCCAAATATCAATTGTGTTGGTTTAGGGATTTTATTTCATCCCAAAAAATAAATTATTCAAAATTATTTATCATTGTCTAAATTCTACACTAATAATGAAGGAAAATATAATAATCTCATTTGAATCCGGGATCTATACCTAAAGTTTCATATATCCTAACATAATATAAAAGGGGTTTCAGAGCTAGTAGTCAAAATGATCAATGATGGGTACATTATCATGAAGGATGAGTTTTCCCATATCATTGGTTACATCACAGTATTGATGGAATAATTCCATACTAAACCATCATTCCATGTTGTCCCTCGATCAAAAAATACATTTTCCATCAAACTATATAATGCATCTATAGTCATTGCTAGTTATGATAATTATGAAGTGGTTTCTTCATCACCCACTGAAGAGTGGTTTCAAAAGTCGTCATCTATGATATGGAGTAAATAAATCAAGTAAACAATATCCCAGAGCATGATGAGATAACATCCACCCATGGATGGATGTGCCCCATAATATATTACCTAAAAAATGGGAACCTTCTTTCAGATCAAGAAAATGGGAACAAATTCAATAATGAGCAATAACATTTTCGCTCAGGGATATGCCAATTGAGAATTAACCCCCTAATAAATGATTCTTTGATGGAATCATACTCATTTTAACTGTGGAAAGAGATATATTTTTTCCATTATTGAAGAACTCCATGGATGCTCTTGCAGTTCTCACTAGTCTAGAATCATACTCTCCCACCAAATTAGGATACATGGTTACCATTGGATGAAAATGATGTACCACTTTTTTGTAATTTACCAGGAAGAGTCACACATGTCAAATTCATAAACACATCATTCATAAGCCCCTAGAGTTTCTACATAATACTAAGAATTCCTATTCATTTTCCATGTGGGTAATGGGTGTAGTGTGGCCTTATCCCCCAACTACGGCTTTGCAGTTTAAGTAAATCATTACTACAAACAAATTCTTTTCAAAATAAGATGGTCTTTTACCCCTATAGAATGTTGGGATGAATAATATAATCAATATTGTAAATTCCAATGTTATCATTAAATTCGGCATCCCTATAATGACACTAGTGGAAAATGACACCAACATATGTTGTTCTGAGTTAAAGAGATTTAACGAGGAGAAAAACATCAAATCCAACTATTAATCGCGCTATAATGAAGAAAAAATGGGAATATTAAGTCCCTTAATATGGATTTTTAAAATAAAATCATGAAAATGGTGTGTAATGACATGATTTATTATCAAGACAAGATTATTATTTCATTATTGTCTCACCATACCACCACGAGCACTACCATACATGTGATCCAATATTAATTTGTTCATGGTACATAGAAAGTATTTCCCATATAATTAATGTTTCCCTTACACCCAATATATATTTTTGGACAACTTTAATACAATTATGCATTAAAAAAACACTTCGAAGAGTTAGAGAGACTTGATTAAAAAAGGCTCAGTACACAACATTACCTCAAAGTTCATCAGAATTGGATTGCATGATCCTTAAAAAAAGGACTTCCTATACTCATTCATTTAAAGAGAACTAGTATTGGTGATTAGAAACATGATTATTCTAATAATGAAACCTCCAAAGAAAGATATATTGGGGGAAGGTAATTATAACATACATAAGGTATATTCCCAAATAGAATAATCATTTGAAATAATGTACGGATAATGTAGTATTCTCCCAAACAATTCAACGTATCTCAATAATACATTGAATAGCTTACTTCCTAAATACCATGTCTGTGAATCAATACATTTAACTATGTATACTATTATGTACCTACAACCTGATGTTAAACTACATGTAACATTATACTTCACGAATGATTCACTTATCATGATCAAGATTTTTGAAAAATAAAAATGAAGTACTCATGTTCTTGCATATGGGTTAGGCCTATGTGGGGAATTTTATATTCATGAACTGTGTGTAGATGGATTCATTTTTACAAAGTAATATAGAGATTCCTAGATCTCGAAACCTATCTCCAACTATGATATAAAATGAAAAAACTTCCACCCTATTTTTAGTTTAGCCCTGTTTGGGGATTCTTCCATTCAAGAACAACATTTGTCTGGATTCCAATTTATAGAACTTATATAGTCACACACATATCACAACTCCTTGGTCTATATAGAATATAAATGTAAAATACCCCTTATATATGTTTGATTTATACCTATTAAGGGAATTTTACATTTGTGAACCCTATGTGGATTGTTTACGATTTATACAAGATTCATAGTGCACCCATATCTCAAATCCAAGGTCTAGAAATAATATAAATGAAGAAAATTTTCCATGTATATGGGTCATATATATGCAGATAATTTTCTCCTCAATAGCTATGTGCATAATTATTTTGGTTCTTATAGGATACATAGTTATACTAAAATCTCAATTAGTGGAACTAGCTATAATATATATAAAAATGTATGACTCCTTACATATGGGCCATACCTATGTAGGGAAATTTTTTAAAGGACTATGTGTTCCTTTATTCCTGATATTTTAGGATATGTAATGATTCAATGATCCCAAATAATGCGTCCAACAACAATGTAAATAGAAAAAATTCCCCCTTTATACATATAGGTCAGACCTATAGAGGGAAATTTTCATCTAATAACAACATGTGTCTTGACTCGCCATTTCATAGGATATGTAGTGATTTCCATATAAAAATACTAGGACCAAGTGCAATATAATAAAAAATGTCTTCTCCCCATAGGATAATTTGAATGGTGAATAGATAATTTTCAAGAACGACATGTGTCTTTATTCCTATTATCACTAGATATATAGTGATGTAGGGGTTTCCAATTTTGGGTCAAGCCATGATGTGATGATAATATTCTTCTTGCTTTGTGTATGTAACAACCATACATAGGGAATCCTATAGTAAGAATTATGTGTGGATGGATTCCCATATTATCGGATATATAGTGATGCATGGATCATCCATTTCAAGCCTAGTTGTGAATTCACATCACTCCCAATTAATTCCCTAGATGAGTCCCATTTTTTTGCGGGGATTCTAACTCATACCAAAATTTTTGTGCACCAGCCAGAAAATTGCATCTCATTACCCTCACACGACTCAATTGATTATCTCTTTTCTTTTGTTTCTCACTCAGAGTATGACTGGTGTGAGATTAGGTAACAAGGAATGTCACTTTGATCAGTATGACTGAGGTTCATGCTATAGAAAGATAGGTAACCACATCCTAGTCACATGATGTTAAACTACACAAGGACATATTATTAACATGATATAACAAGATGTATTCACATCGAACAGATCACCCCCTATGATGGTTGTGTTGTTGATAATTACATGTTTTTCAATTCACCTCAGATGTGTTCAATACACATTTGAGTAGTGTTTAGGTTACTCAAACACTTCTTGAATATATTTTTCCTTGTGAACCAACATCATATCTTTGATGTCTAAGTTGATACCATACAATTATATGAGCTAATTTCCTTCTCCTAGTACCCCATGGACCATTAGCTGATGTGATCTTGGTTATCCTTTATAGAAAACTTATTTCACAGACCAGTTACATCAATGATACATGACTAGGTTTCAATAATGAATAACACAATTCCTCTAACATTATTCCTAGTGGGTGTTTTAGTCTTAGAGGATAGGCGCCACATAAATCAAGTAGTCATTTTCCCAACTACATGCGATACAAGATCTTCACTATTATGATGGTTCATCCATACCCACTAGTCTCCACTTCCAGTTGGTTGAGATAGTATAGAACTAATATTTTCACTTCCCATAACCCAACTACTCATGATGATTCAAATACCCTAGATGATACACATATTTCAATCATATTAGTTTTCGAATAAAGATTATATTATCGTATTATTTTACCCCTCCATCTCGGGTATGAGTCTCATATGAAGACCCAATTTCCCTAAGTTATTATTCCTCTCGGAAATACATCCTAGTCACAAGATTTTATACTACATGAAAATTTCCTTGTCAATGACATTAAACTGCCTAAAAAATTCATAGTTTCACTATATTAAACTAAAAAACATATGGTCAATCATGTAAGACCTAAAATTTCTTCGAGTGGGCCACCATATCTCTAAATCTATGTAATGTAAGAATCTTTCTTCACCATAACATAATAAAATATATAAACTCCCTTTCCCTATGCATGAGCCTAATCTATATAAAGGACCCCTTAGTTGACTATCATGTTGAAAATAACTAAGGATAAAATAATACAAATTCCGCCTCTCCTATATGCAAATCTTCTATATGTAGAGGTATATCCTTAAAATTGTTGAATATGGAATGATTCATTCCCTTAAAATATGAATAGGGATACCCAGGGAATCCTGAACATAAAATTTTTATATGCCTATTATTAAGGATAGTTGATTCAAACATACAAACTTTTTATATGTATGAATCAAATCTCCATATTGATTTATTTAGCATCAGATAGATCTGTGCCAAAAAGGATCCAACATATGGATGCCCCAAGTAATCATATAGTGGGAAAAAAATATTCCTTTATCATTTAGACACCAAAAAAATGAAAATTATATTTATGTATAACTTTAATATTATCATGTAGGCTCTTAAATCCTTATAATATGATATTAAAACTCAATGATTATTTCCTTGTCACATGAAATTAAAATTTACAATAGATGTGTCACAACAACATGACACCAAACTATGAAGACTATATTACTACATAACAACTTATTAAAGGACCACATGAGCATACCCTGTTTAACTAATAGTTGGGGTGATTCCATAATATTTCTATGAACATTAATATGAAAACAACAATTCATTTGTTTGGTTTCTTGAATTTCCAGAAATCTTTCATGGACCATGGAAAAAGGCACTTGAATTCAATTCAACCTATTTTTGATTATGTATGTCTACCACTAACTCTTGTACATAAGCATCCAGCTAAAAAATGTGTATTGTCCTTGTAAAAAACGTATTATGATCCTTGTGAGTTTGAAAATCATCACTGTGGATCTCATCAACATAAAGTGATTCATAGTTATCCTCATCTTTTCTATCATATAAAATTATTCTTTATTTAAAAACCCTAAGAAATTATTTACAACATTCTCACCTCTTTACTGAGAATGGTTCTGAGTAATTATAATATTGAGGATCTTAATTATCCCATTGTGAAGCACCCCCAATAATATTTCTACTTCAATTATGACCATAAATTGTATCCACATTAGTCAAAGATATACAACCTCAAACATTAACATGTTATAGTCCAAATCGAAGGACCCTAAACTATTAGTGGAAGATAAATAAATATTGTTATGTTGAAAACATGAACATGGATTTCTGAGAAATAGTCAAGTATCTGATCACTACAATATTCACCAAAGGATTTTCAGAAAAATTAAAAGTGTAAATAAAAAGGTGAATAACATATATGGCATGCCAAGTTTCCTTAGTAAATGTTGATCCACAATCACTGAACCCCCTAGTCATGGAAAAGTTACAGTAGCAATCATCACATCTCATCACCAAGATAATATATTCATTATGTGATGAGACAACCATTTGAGTTTCATTAACTTGATGAATAATATGATTTCCATAAATCAACTTTAGGGTATTAAAGTCTGACCCGACACTCACCAAATCCTTGAGTCGATACACATTTATTGGAACCCCATATCCTCAAGTTATTTAACTTGGATATTCCCTATAGTGTTTTGGTAATAGGGAATGAACTCCTTGAAGGACACCAAATAGGATTTTCTAGTGAATATTTTAACATATATGAGCATGATATTCTAGGTATTTTGGTCTTGGATGAATGGACCCCCTTCAATCAATGAGCTATTATCTTGGATATGTGTAATATTATTTTCCACTATAACGAATGGATGACCTGTATCTACGAGCCACCATTTTTTGTTGACTCGGATTCCAATCCCATGATTTAGAATTCCCATAACTAGACTATTCAAACTAATTCAACATCCTCAATATTAATTCATCATGAATTGTCCCCATTCACAATTAAGTAATGTGATATACCATTATCAATCATTTTGAGGAAACCCATCTCATTACCTGAAAACACATGATGTATGGATTGATATTTATAGAAACAAAACAAAACTACCCCTTGGGTACCAAAAAATTTCTTTATATATCCTTTATTACATATTATACATCACTCTGCAGATGATTAAATATCCATAAATCTCCCATGGGGCTTGGAAAAAAGTAGGGACCCCTCTATCTAAAAATGTACAATTTGGATCTTCTTAAGGGCATTGGACCCGTCAACTAGAGGAAAATCCTCATAGTAGGAAAGGACCTATATTCCTTACGATTCCTTCCAAAATTATCGTGGAACGTAGTATCTCATAGTTTTTTGAGATCACCCCCATAATGTATTCCATATTCTATCATACTCAGTTCAGACCCTTGGATGCCTGATTTGAACAACCTAATTTTTAATAATCATAGTGGATTTGGAATCACACATATTTTACTATCATGCAAAAAAAAATCATATATTAAAAAGTATGAAGGGTCCATAAAACCCTCATGAATAGCCAACCTTTATCATCTCGATAAGGATATAGGTATCTAGAACACTTCATGACTACAAATAATTCACCCATTAAATTTATTGGGTGTATTAAAAAATATATGCCCAGAGAAATAAGACCCTAAACTACAACAACAAGTGGTACAAGCTAGAACACCCTAAACTAAAATAATAATGGTACAATCTAGTAGAACCTAAACTACACATTGACACTTCCTTTTTCTTATGATAAATATAATTTTCAATAGAAATGTCATAGTTAAAATAGAAGTGAAATATATAAATGATCACATGCATTCGTCCAAGTAATAACATGTCAGTCCCAACTATTGTCACTATGATGGTCTAGCCTACACACCCACTGTCACCATATAGGGCCAACCATTGTACTATCACTATCATGTAGGCCTATACATGACTTCTCAATATACTCTTGCAAGTTACACTTATGTGATACCCATCTTGAGAAAATTTTCCAAGATAAATCCGTCTTCTATGTTCCCAAAAGTGTGTATAACAAGGACCCTTAGGATTATTATTTTAAATTATATGAAGACCATATGAGGCATCAAAATTTTTATTTCTATAGTCCTTCACACATGTCCTGAGAACATTCAAGGGATATTTCCAATATAAAAAATAAGTGAAAATTATTTAGGGATGTGGTATTAGTGTTCCCCTTGTGTTTTAATCACAAAATACCTACATTAGAAGCCACATACCCATAGTCTAAGATAACTAATGAAAATTACCCTCCTTAGTCCCCACGATTTAGTTCTATTCATCCAAAGGCTCTTGATGATACCCTTAGAGCATATAGAAAGTCCTAAGCCAAGTGATGTTTCATAGATTGTCTTTCACCCTAAGGCTCTTTCAGCTCTCCAAATATTCCCCCATGTGATCCTACATCATCTCTCCTAGGATTAAATTGTTTGATTCTCCCACACCTCATCTAGTATTTACCTACGTGGTCCATCCATTGAGCCCCAATTTTATACCACTGATGGTAGGGCACATATTAACTTGGGCCCCTCGCCTAATGGTGACCAAGGATATGTCTTGTAAAAATCATCCAAATTTGTGTGATCAATGTACAAGGAACATTAGAATGTCCTATGGATAATTAGTTCCTATGGTAAATGTGGTCCTACTATTAACCTACCTAATAAGTGTTTTCCTCATAAGTTTATTGATCATATATTCCAATGGTATCAAGGATCCCATACTTAGGTATTGTGGAAGCTGGCTCTTCAGTGCAGGAGGCTTCAACTGAGTCCCATAGGCCCATACTTTTCTTATCTTACACATATCAATAGGTGGGGAGGAAAATGATCTTATTAAGTGAATCCCTCCTGGTGTAATCCCCTAGTATTTTTTGCTCATCACTCCCCTTCCCACATCCACCATTAGATGAATTTGATTGTGTAGTTTTCCGTGTATTTCATATCCGCTAGTTTATAACACTAATAATGTATCATTTAGTATTAATGGTTAGGGAAAATTATGACATAATTATGATAATACACATTTTTCAGGAGGATATTCATTATATAGATTTTTCCCCTTCCATCTGGGCCTCCAAGTCGATTAATGCCCAAAAACAAAATCCTCACATGAAAGGAACAAATTACTATTAAGGAACCCCCTTAGGTATCTTGATTATCACTCCTCTATGGTAGTGTTTATTCCCCCAAAGTAGCACATGGTTAGTTAACATGTAAGCTGTAATGGTGGAATCATCGAGGGGAACAACATACCTATCTCGGTAGAGAATTTTTTTCCAGATCATCCTCTCGCCTTGACGATGGACTTATATTTGGTTGAAGCCCCACCATATTAAACTATGCATGATCTCATTATTATAAAAACCGGACATTTAGGAAACCTCCATGAAGTTAAAAATGAAAATACCAAACACAACCTAATTTTATCTAAGCCACATTTTCAGTAGGGTCATATCCAACATATAAATCAGTTCCATGTCCCTTATGATGCTTTTATATAAGTCGCACACCATCCCTTGACTAGGATCCTTTTGTGTAGGTTTCCATGACCCATGAAGTTAAACTTCATGCTTTGGTCCTCATCACATGACCATAAAAGGTATGTTGGGTCCCGTTTAGTGGCACCGAACTATGTGGGATTTGATTCCTATAACACGGATGCATAGGAATCCCATCTTATAGGACTAATCATGATATCAAAAAAAATCCTAGCATCATGTGTGATGATAAATATTCATCTCCCCACTACATGGATTAAACTAACATCATGATAATAAACTACATAAGAATACTTAATCCATGCATATAAAATGGTACCATCGATGGAGAACCTTAGATACATATAGATTTCTCTATCGATGGAGATCCTTAGCTATATAAAGATGATTATAAATCCAATACATACTACTAATTGATTTTTACAATATGGGAGACCCATTTTATATTTGGGATTTAATAATGGATTCATGCATATCTATAAAATATATATAAATGTTCGAGATTATGTAATAATTCCCCTCAATATGGTGCATTGATCCCAAACTATCATCCTCTCAACTAGTTTGAGTCTCTAAGAATTGTTTCATCCATTTAATAACAACCACAAAAAATTTGAAATAAGGTTCTTGAATTGTATCAAATAAGGTAAATGTTGAGTGTTTCCCACTCCACAAATAAAACACGATGGGAAATTCCTTGAAATAGAATGGAAATATGTATTTTACTTGAATGTTTGTGCCACCAACACCAAAAAGGAATTTTTTAGCCCATGTGGTTTTTGGTAATGGAAACAAATGAGGATGTATACATGAATTCCTAACCAAAATGACATTATCACCGACATGTCAAACCCCTTTTACACTATCAAAAAATGAAAGTGGACTAAACATGGATTTAAAATAATCGATTATACATGTGTTCTTTTATTGAGATGCTTATTTTATGAGTTTCTTTATCTTGTGTTTTTATACTCACAAGACATTAATAGATATCCATTCTATCCAAATTGGTATCCTACCGACCATCTCAAACTTATGCATCTTCTGCCACACAAATAAGGTCCATATCAAATTAGTGGACACTGTCATTGAACCAATATCATAAAAATTGGGAATAAAATTTTATCATTCATTAGTAGCATATAAATGGTCCAATAAAAACCCTAGAGGCTACTCAATAGTCCCTCAAACACATGAATCCCTTCCAATCATCCACTTAGTGATGGCCGGTGGCCATAAGAAGATGAATCAAGTTACTGTTTCAAACTATTTTAGTAGCCTTTCTTTATAATGAATCAAAATATTCTTCCCTTATCATACGAATGATTTTCAATAGGTAACCAAATTCCTCATCATATAATTATAGAGGTCTCACCATAGGGACCCTATAAGCATCCACCAGTTAAAATGTTACACGAAAAAAATTCATCAGCATGATGTGGACACCACCCCATGAGCTCAATATTAGGAAATTCAAGCTCAAGATCACATGTAACACCACCAATATTATAAATTAAACAATTTGATACATTTTCACATACTTTTCATAGCTGAAGAGGTCCTGTAAAAAAATTTGGCTACATGTTTCTATCCGTCTCGAATCTATTTCCATACCCCTCAAGCATGCCAATATATTTTGGATGAAATCAAAGAAGCACAAAAAAAAGAAATGGTGGGAACCAATGTGTATATGAAAATACCTACTGATTAATATCAATATTAATATAAAAATATGGTATCACTCAGAGAAACGAGTTGGAAAAATTTAGAATAAAATTTTGGATAGAACCATATCTATGCCCACACAAATTAAGACTGTTAGTATATACATACAAGAAATGGAGGTCAATATCTGGCCTACATCTCTAATACAAATACATAATGGGAATATATCACTATTACATTTATTGAAGTGACATTTAATATAATTAAAATGATAAAATTGTAGATAGAAATCCCTAACCAAATCATGAAAACCTATGATGACATAATTATGGCAGCATTTTTATTTGAAGGGCGGAAACAAAATTACATCCCCTATATTGGGAAAACTCACCAAAAGAACATGAGGGACACTCCGGAGAAGTCACATATCTTGTCTTACATCCTTGAAAATCATGGTGAAAATCCAATGATAAATATATGACTTTATTGGATGCAACCCCCATTCCAACTTGAGGTAATCTATCCATAACAATGATCACATTTTGGAAGTCCTATATCCTTGAAAAAATTATAAAAATATGTCAATATATTATAGAAAACACAAGAGAGATTCTAAAACATGTATCCATGTATGAAATACAATATCCACAGAATGTAGTAAAAGTTTCCAACAACAGAGCATCAAAAAAGAATCCTTACTAAGGAGATCGTAAAATTAAGATCTTGTATAAGACCCTGCTCTATGAAATGTTAGTGTTCTTGATTCCCTAAAACATTTATGTATATTATCTCAGTATACAACTCATATGTTACCAAATTATAGAGTTAGTATCTATAATAAAAATGGTTTTCCACATAATATTACTCCCAAAATTTTTAGATGACCTCCCAGACAAATTACCTAGAAGGTTTTCTTCGAACCAACAATACGATCGATCACGGAAGCCCATCTCCTAATGAGTTATATATAAAACTCTATCATGGCCTAAATATTAAACAGTATGAAGTCTATATGCATTCTATAAACTACCCTAATGTCCCCCAATGGTATACACTACAATAATTCCAAATAAAGTCATACATCAACCCATGATGGTTGTCCTCCCTATGATGAATTTCAATATAATAGTCCTCAATTTAGTGAAACATAATTTTATCAAGAAGAAAATCCCCATAATTAATAATCTATAAGAAATGAATCTTATTGTGAGGCACTTGGGAGAATTATTCCATTCATGTATGATACCTCTTTACTAGTAAGTCAAATCATTTCTCAATCAGAAGACATACCAAGGAAATGATCATTATCTATTCCACCCTTGGATCACTTTCCTTCCAATAAATAATATGTGATCCAAACTAAACCCACTCTCCACACCATTGCTTCTGGGAAGTGCCCACTATGGGTAGATTGATTATAGGAATATCTTGCTGAATAATAGGATAATATATTACAAATGAGAATAAAACTAGTCTAGGATAATATACCAATCATGTTTTGGACCTCATCCACTTCTTAATTTAATGTCCTAGAGGTACTATAAGATGAATGCATTCTCGAAATCCACCCATAACACTAGAAAACACTTCACCACATAAAAATTATGTTATTTCTTTACGAATTATATGCACACCATGTTAAGGTAATATAATAACATCACCACAAAATTGGTACGGTGTCCCTTCTAGCTGCATGACATCCAAAATCGAGAAAAAAATAAGGATCTTTAAATTGTGTTCCTCAATGATTCTAAAGTAATTATTTTAGAAAATAATGAACACCCCATATGGTGTCTATATAAGGTTATGGGGTGAACACTTTCCATTACATTTCACCACTCTCTCGGACCAGAAATATCCACATGTAGTGACACAATGAAATGTTGTTACTTCATATCAGTTATGAGATGTGATCCCTAGTCATAAAAGATGGGGAACTCATTATGAATCATCCCTAAATTAGTATCAATGAAATCAGTCTATAAAAGAGTGACAGATTGAAAGGCTCTCGCATCAATATTCCAAAACTACTTATAAAGTACAAATAAATGAATATGTTGATAAAATGAAATGTAGAAATACTCTAAGGAACCATAACCAGTGGATATATTCTATAAGAAGAGCCCCACCACATGCTCCTATCCGACACACATCAATAACCAGGGTTCATTATAGCCACTAAAATAGAGCTAAAACATTTTCCCAACATGTGGTATAGAAAAATATATATTCAATACACATAATATTATTATATCAGGAGTTCCCTTCATTGGTTACAAAACCATATATAGGTCAGACACATCCTCATAGGATAACTATTGTAGGTTACCCACCATGGGAACAAGTATATCCAAACAGCTGGCCCAACTGGTTGGTACCCCTGTTCATACTCATGTTAATAATAATAACCCTCAAGGGATTATCAATACTATTGAGTCCTTTGAATGTGTATTGTATGTTGTAGAGGAATGGGGTGCACTAATGTAGTTAGAGTAGAAGCCTTACCTGGAATTGCTGGTTCCAACCCTTACCCTGTGAAACCTTTGGGAACACTACATTTATGATTTATAATTTCTCGGTAGACCTATAGTAGGATTTGATGAAATTATTATACCGATATGATCGCATGATGGGAACCCCTGGAAAAAAAGAAGTGGTGAAACTTAGGTTCATCATTAAAACACTAAAAGATAAATTGTTTTTATGGTAAACCGGGTTGTCAGCTTGATTAATCACGAGATGGGAAGATGTATGTCAACAATTTCATATTCATTTCATCTCAATGGTGAAGAAGACAAAAATATTTTAACTCTAAAAGTGAAAACAATAGGAGAATGAGGGGTTCTTGGATTTCATTTATAGTTTGAAGGGGATGGAATAATCTCTAAACCTATAGTTTCCCCAAGAATTTTTATTGACCCTAAACCTATAGAATATTTATGATGTGTTGCAAACACCACACACCTAAGAAAATATATTATAGGGTTTGGGGATATTGATATAGTTTAACAAAGATTATAATATTTCATATTTATTGACACAAACATGTCTTGAGAAATTTATTATGGTAAAGGGAATATTATAAGGAAATAATATTATACTCTTCTCATTCTTAGGACAACCACTATACCAACTCCATCTTCAAATCCCACACCACAACATGCAACAACCCCACCTGAATGATAGATAAAACTCCTTCATTATCAGAATGAGTGGTTGGGATAGAGGCGAAACCAGTTTCAAGAAATGATAAATATATTTTATTCATTCCAAGAATAGAAATTCTGATGATACTTTATAGTGGCTTTGGTGAAAAGCATGCTTAACTTAAAGAATTCCATGAGACCTAGTTTTACTAGTCTCAGTGATCTCCCAAATTATTTCCCCTTCCACCATAAATTAGGGCATATAATCTAGAAATGGGGTTTTTCTCAAATATATCTTGTTGGAATTGGTAGACTCTAGCTAGGTGAAGTTCGGTAAACTAGTAGAATAAGGGGTATAAGTTTCTACTACTACCCCAAAGGATGAAGGAGAGTGGAATGAATATTCTAGAAAAGGTGAACATAAGTTCAATAATTTTATGACCCTAATAAAAATCAATCAATCTCATTATATCCTCATGGAGGAGTTGAATAAACCAATTATAAATCAATTTTATCCTTTGGTGGTATAAATGACCTATTTGGTCCCATAATCCTTCATGTTTCTATTTTGTAACAAGTGGAAAAATCGAAGAACCTATAGTCAGGTTCATGAAGGAAATCATATATAGATGAAAAAACAACCCTTTCTACATATATATATATATATATATATATATATATATATATATATATATATCTCAAAATTCATGTCCCCGAACGTAGAAATCATGGAAACCTCCCTGCCAAATGGCACCACAAGAGTTTACCCATGGGAAGGAATCCTCATAAGAAGAATATTACTCATCATCTCAATTAATTTTATTCATATAATGGATCCCTTATTTGATTACTAGCATGTTTCTGAACAATGAGTTCCCACCACCAGATTGAAGAATCAGAGGAAGTGAATGCATGATCAGAGAGTATATGGGAAGAAACTATCACAAAATGATTCAATACATCTAGCTAATCCCTAACAGGTCCGTCTACACTGATGAAACTATTTGGAGATCCCTATAAGGGGACCTTAAGAAGCAAGAATATTCCCCCACATCTTTCTGGGATTTCCTTGACATGATTATCCTATAAGATCAATTAGAGGGGATGAAATTATTTGATCAACCTTAGTAAGAATAAAGACCTATTCAACCTAAATACCCAAGGAAAATAGTTCCATTAATTCCAGTTCCAAGGTTCAATATTACTACTTCATGTAATTCAGTTTCTAAAGTGCCTATGAAAGAGCATGCTTAGGTATGGAAGCAAAGACATGTAGATCATAAGTATGGAATTATAAATAAATTTTTATTGGTTTCATAAATATTTTCAATTATAGATTATATATGTCTATTGAAAGTATTCTATAGATTTTTTGTTAATGATTTGTTGAAATCTTGGGATTTTGATGTTGATGTTTCTATAGTTTATGTGTTTCATGAAGAGATTTATCATGTGTAAGGCCATATGATTATCTCTTTTAAAGAGCTAGAAAGGTTTTTATTATATAGGAAGACATTAGGTATTTTTATTTGTCGTGTAGAATAAATATTGTTGATATGTGATGGGATATCACAATTAATTTATTTAGATTAAACATTATTCTAGTCCGAACACTCTATCTACTACGTTAAAACGAGGAATACTTCTATGATTTCTCTCTAACAATAAAGTGTTATAAAAACCAAGAACAAAACACCCTTTTATGAATACGGATTAGGGGTCTGTTTGGGTCCATATTTTAAATTCATAATTTCTATTTTCTAGTGTGCTACGACCATCAGCATTCTTCTAAGAAGGCCTCGGTTATAGAAGCATGTGGCAGTTCCCTCATCATAAAATCAATAGATGAAACATTGAATTAATGGTCAAATTTGGATTTTTAATGACCTTAATTATTTATATAATTCATTGAAATCCCAATATATTGAAGTATTATTCTACCAAAAGGAAGGGGAATAACCCATGACTGACAGTGTTTCTGAAATCACATCCTTAAATGATTTGGAAATAACCCCATCAAATCCCTTAAATTACCTCGGTGGATAATATGATCTGGAATCAATCATTTTTATGAAATATTCCCAAATTTTGGAACATATTCAATTAAAAAAATGATATCATCCATGAAAATGAATCCCATTAGAACTGAAAAGGTCATCAAATCTTCAAACAATAGAAAAATCTCTGGTGAAGATTACCTCATTCCACCCCTTGACCTTCAAAAATCCCTAAAATAGTAGTTTCAGAAGGAGAATATATCATGTCACCCTAAGGGTGTAAAGATATTTCTTATCCATCTCTTATATCCCCTGTGGGGATTCAATAAAAGCCTATATCATATGTCTGGTATAAGTAATCTTCTTTGTTGTTCGATTATCAAAACATTGACTCCTCTCCAAACTCTGAAATTTTTTCTTTCCCTGCCTACTTTCTGTAAGAGTGAGGTAGAACAGGAAGTGGAAGAGTAAGAGGAATAAGAAAAAGAATAAAAATAGGAGGATGAGGGGTAGTACCTTATGTATTCCCCTCCATCATTTGAAAATGTTGTCTCTACCACTATGGAAAAACTCATGAAAATAAACATGGGTTTAGAGGAGGACCCACAAAAAAACTTCTATTAGTGCATCCATTTTTTACAAATAATAATAGGTATATAAATCATTCGTTAAGTAAAAATATGGGGCCTGTTTGAAAATAATTACACAAAATATTTGGGCCTTGAACTTGTGGTGGCCACTCTCAACCTGGCCTTGTAATAAAAAATAATCATTTACATATAGAATCTAGAAGGATGAACCTGAGACACACCTCAAAAATTTAGTTTGATGTTGACATGATTATCAAGGAAAATTTCATTCCATAATTCTAGTATCCTAAATGTATATCCAATATAGTCCAGGTAAAGAAGATGAATTGAAAAATTAGGGTCTAGAATGACTTTAGAGGTCTCAACCATCATTTCTAAAAAGTTTATTTCCTAATTTTGATCACGAAGATACCAACTGATGATATATCTTGATATGATAGTTACTCAAGGTATAAATAAAATTAGTATTTCACTTGATGATGAGGAAGCCAACACTTTATATCAATCCAATGTGTGTATTTATTTTGGATAATATCAATTTCCTTCAATAATATCTATCCTACATACCAATGTATCATACATCACCTATTTGAACAATTTTTTCGTAAGTTCTATCAAATTCTATATTGATGATCTAGTGGTTAATCATTGATAGTATTCTGAAAACCTAGATGATCATGAGACCATCCTTAATAAACTACAAAATCATAACATAAAGATAAACCCCTTGAAATATGATTTTGTATTTACATGAAGAATGCTTCCCAAATTCATCGAATTCCATTATGGCGTCAATATAAATTCAGAGATGAAAAATTCTATTATTAATATTTCACCTCCTCTAAATAATAAAAATTTGATGGGATTTCAATAACACCATGCATGAATTTGGTGATTTATAGAAAACCTCACCAAAAAGTTTTTCCCATCACCATATTGGTGAAAAAGGTGGCCACATATCAAGGGAATGAAATATATTTGAAAGAATTATTTATTCTCAAGAAATATATTTTGTGTCTACAAATTTTAATGCCACTTTCTGTGAAGAAACCAATCACTTTTTCCTGTGACAGCCATAGAATGGTCACTCAATGCTTTCCTCTTACAAACGAATGATGTGGGGAATGACAAAAAAATCCTATATTATCTCATTAGAAATATGATAGATAATAAGACTTTTTTTGCAGATACATATAAGAGATTTGTTGTGTTAAACTTCATAGTTTATAATATGAGGCACTACCTTCAGCATCGTAAGGTCCATTTAGTCTCTCGTAACAACCCACTAAAATATATCCTTAGTCATCCTATGTTGACTACATGAATAGAATAATGGTTTGTTATCTTGAATGTAACACCTCAAAAATTATAAAATAAAAATATTTTATATGATAGAATATGTGACATGCAACATTGAGCTTAAAAAATCCACAAAATACATTTCTATAAATTTAATCAGTTCGATTGCATACATAACATGCAAACCTGAGTCTAAATGAACTATGATGTTGAATAATGTTATAACATAGCCATTTAATTTTATAGTATGTAAATTACAACATTTATTATGAAAATAATGTTTACCTTTTTATTAAAAATATAATAAGAATTAATTTCTAAAAAAATGCAAGTTTTTATAAAAAGTTTACTTTCTATAAAATATGGTTTAGTCTATCTTGGAACATATAATTAATTTATTTTACCAGATTAAAAAATATTTTTTGTAAAAATAAACTAAATTTTTTTAAATCATAATCTTAAATTTAGTTTCATGTTAATTTATCATATTTTTTTAGAAATTTATCATTTTGTGACGAATAGTGAAAAATAATGAATTTTAATTGAAAACTCCCTGTATCCTTAAATTATTTACATATTTATATTATATTTGAAATATGTTTTAAAGAAAAATTATTTCAAAAATATATCTATTAATATAATTTAACTCATTATAATCATTTCAAAATTTAATTTTTTATAAAAACTTTATAATTGTTCAGACATTTTTCCATTGAAAACCCACTTTCTCGTCACATCTACAAGATTATTTTTAAATTGAATTTTTCCACATATATAAATGGAAATTTGAAAAATGAATTAAATATTTGGGATCAAAATTATTAATATTATCTAATTATTGTGTTTTAATTTTTAGCAAAACGAATTATTATATAGTAAAAATTAATTACTGCAATTAAGGTTATAATGTGTTTACTGAGAGTTAAACTAAGAAGATATGGGTTAAAATGACCTAAAAATGTGTCAAAACAAACTTCTAAAGAATAAATAGATCCTTATATCCATATTAATTATTTTTATGAGGTTTTGGAACACTTGATCTTGAAATTGACCTATATAATAGGTTATATAATGCAAAAAGAATAAAATAAACCTTCCTTGCTATTAATATATATAATGCGTTGGGATTGAGAAAATAACATCAACAATTGGTTTATATTTTTTATTTTAAAAAATGAATGAGTTTTTATTTTCATTATAAATTTTTATGGCTTTTTGATATGAGAAAAGTACTTTAAATTCTTAAGAAACACCAACTAAGAAATAATTTAGTTAATAGAAAAATAAAATATATTGTACTTAAATTATTAAATGTAATGTAAATTTAATTAATTACTATGTTACATTCAATTTTCAAATAAATATATCATTTTATTCTATTTTTAACATAATATATTATAATTTCATCATTTTATTGATATTTTAAGAATTTATAATAAATAAAAAATTTCAAAATTGACATTAATGTTATTTTATAAAAAAAGTTATTTTATAAAATGATTTAAAATTACTATAATCATATATTCATCCTAGTTAAGTGTAAATCTTTAAAATTATCAAATATTTTCCATTCATGGACCAATTTTTATTTTATAGTGACTATATTGACCCCTCAATATTAAAAACATTGTTAGCGATGTTAATGTTAAAATTATGTTATTTCATGTTATATGCGCTTCTGTTTAAATTAATATTCAATAGATATATGATTTTTAATAGATAAATTTTATATTATATTTAGAATTATTAGGTCAAAATTACATAATATTCCTCTTTCTATTTTAACCTTAAAGGTTAAATTGTCTCATTTAAAAACACTAGTTGTCGTAGTGAAAAACCAAAATGGTAAATGTAAGGAAACATACAAGATAAGGAACACCATGTTTTAAACCTATTTTTTGTTATTTGGTAGTTATTGTTGAAAATATAATCCCTCCACAAATTTAATTATTAAATTATTATCATAATGGGGTCATAGTTACTTCACATTATTGAATAGTTTTAGGAATTTACAAAAATACAACTCCACCTCAAATAAAAAAGAGAACTCACTCTCCTCACTTATCCACACCTATCAAGACATTTTAATCAAATAGAAACAAAAATAATAACTTCCACAAATCCATAATATCATATTATTAACATTAAATTTAGAATAATTTCATCCTTGTAATTCTTTGGGGAAAACCTAAAGAGGTCTATTGAAGAAGATGTAACATTTTTCAATGAGGGTTTTTGTTCTATTTCTTCCTCCACACCCAAAAAATATTAATAAAACATGATGATATAATAACCTAAGTACCTTAAATATATTGATATGTTTTTATGATAAGTTAATGACCAATAAAAAACTAATCACCCATAAAATGGGTTACTAAATCATCATTTCTATATATGCTGGACTATCGCCTTACGAACAACTGTCCTTAGTTTTTCCATTACAACCATTAATGGTTGTGTATGATTATGGATACAAAGTATTTATATTATATCTATAAAATAATTAATCTTATTGTGTCATTATATCATATGTACCTTTTTTACATCACATTTATTATGAGATACAATAACGTCGCTCGTCCGTACGGTGGACAACTGCATCTCGAAGTGATGTGATTCGTTTTTCACCACCGCGTTACATGGATGGAGAAAAGGATGAAATTATTGAGTATATGTTATATAACTCAAATAATAAGGATATTAATGAAATATTTATCATTATTAAAATATAATATATCATTTTCTATCATCCACTAAAAAATGATAACATCAATAGTGTGTGTGGACTACCTCCTTCATGATGTGATTTGACTCTCTTTTCATCACCACACCACATGGATGATATATAAAAGTATATTTAAATAAATAATTTTTTATATATGATATTAATATAATTATGTAATGATAAAATCTTACTTACCCTCTTTCTATAATGATCATTGAAAAATTGAAATGTCACACATGTATACGTACAACCACCCGTCTCAATGATCCCAACATACTTAATTTCTCACAACCTTCTGTAATGATTGGTATAAAAAGTGTGATTTATGTATAAATATTATAATTATATCAATACTTTAAATCTATATTTGGTTTAACTTAATAATATTCACACTAACCATAACTTTTATAACAAATTAGGAATGTTAAAACCTGGAAATTAACACCTGAAAAAAATAAAAACAACGAAATAGTATTAACAAATAGGTTGTAACATGTTATAATAGGATCATATATGATATTATAAAAATTACTATGGATTTGTTTTAAAATAATAATATGTATAAAACAGTTATACATGACGTTAAACCATGTCCTACTAAATAAAACATGAGGTAAGGGACTTCATCTCAATTTCTCTTTATTGAGTCATATTATCATGTTATACACCTAATTACTTTATATGGTGCAAATAAAGACACTTTTACATAAAATATAACTTTTTATTAGTAATTAATTTTATTTTATGTCTTATCTTTAATTATTTTATCCATTTGGATTTTACATGAAATTTACCGAGAGAAGAAAGAAATTGATCACGCATACTTTCTATTATGATTATTAATTTTCACTTGTAATAGTCACTTCTTTATAATAATATTTAATTAGAAATTAAATTTATATTAAATATCCATATTATTTTGTGATATATATTATTATTACCTAATACTTATACCATTTTTACAAGTGGTGTTTACATTGAATGTTGTCTGACTAATTGGGGAAATATTTTTAAATCCATATCTTCTACTCAATATGGATACATGATGATAGAGAATACTGATTTATGAATTAAATTGATCATTTGATATCTGAGGAAGGCTTTAGATTTATAGAGATGGGTGGTTCAAAGTAATATATATCCCATTGATTCATTAGTATGCCATAAGAGTTAAATTAGTTATCCAAATTAAACAATTTTTTACCTACAATATATAAACTATCTCATGAATGGTATTGTAAATATAGGTATCATGATTCTATAGATAATGTTATAAAAATATTGATAATTTCCCTAATTAGGAATTCAGTTATTAATATCCAAGATTTTTTCCTAATGATATTATCTCTTTATGAGTTTCATTTTATGGTTATTGATTAAATGGAACGTCTTTTTAGTTATTTACTTTTCCATGTTGATTAAGGATTATCTATCCATGAAATCAAATGATATAAATGGAATGTGTGACAATTAGTTTATCATACCATATTTATTATTTTTTATTCATTTGTGATAGATTATGTTGTACATTACCCTTACTAAGCATTTGAATTATCCCTTATTTTTCCCTTTCCTTTGGATATGATGAGGATAACTGTGAATGAGTTTTAAAGGGTGCAGTTTATTTTATATTTATATTTATTATGTTTTATTTTCTATTCCCAAAAAATTGGTATAACTTACATTTACAGTTTATTAAGACTACTAAACTATTTTTGTAAATAGGAATGTAATTCCTTGAATCTTATTATAATTTAATAAAGTAGACACCGACTCTAGGATATAGGGGTCAGGCATTCTAAAGATGGTATTATAATAAGTTTAGTATAATCCTTGGGTACTGGATTTAAGAAATCATAGATTTGGGTTCATAACACTAATATATAATTTGATTATAAGTATATATTATAATCCTAATGTATTGATAATGTCAGGATTGTATGGGTTTTCTTATTAATTCAACCATGTATGGATAGTATAAGTGAATGTGGTTCTAGAATATATGTATCTTCTTGTAATAAATCCAAAAAGGGTGAAATGGGATTAACATGATCATCACATATTTCATGAAAGCATGACATACTATGAATCTAGATTGACACTATAAGGTTATGTGTGTCACAACCTGACCCTACTAGTCCCGAGCCACAACTACCTCAATCCCACCTCCATAGGCCAGAGGTTAGAGACCGGTGCCGAAGGCATAATAATCATACGGAGGCCTTTGCCTAAGTACATGTACACACGCACACACAACCCACTCGATGCATAAGTGAAGAGTAAAAAAAAGGAAAACCATAGGACAAACATCTATAACCCAACCACAGTCATGCATCAACCACTAATGAAGAATAAGTGAAGTGATGAAAAGTAGGCTCAATAGTAAAAAGGAAAAAACACGTGCCCAACTAAGAAAGTGCCACAACCCGGAAACAAGTAAATGAAAGTAAACAGCTAGTGAGTCTCTCACCTGAAAGACCTACTATGACCACCGAACGCAGCCCAAGCTCCCGTGACCTCTACGCTCCTCCATAGTCTCGATCTACCTGTCCATCATCTGCAAGGGAACACAAAGTGCTAACAAATCCCAAGTAGGGGTGGTTATAAAAATACTCAGTAGGATGCCATGAAAGCTCGAGGGAGAAACAAAGGAGGTACTAAAACTGTGAGCAGTAGACAGTACAAGGAAGCATGAAAGGGTATAGTGAATAGAGTGAAACTAAACCCAACAAAATAAAGGGGGTAGACCCATCCAACCAAGAGAAGCTGGACACGGAAAGCACGTGGCATACCCCACACGTCTTCTCCCCTTCTTGAAGGAGAATAAACGAACCCAAGGAGTGGGAATGAAAGTAGGGTATATATATATATATATGCTCAAAAAGAAACCCTAACGAGTGTGTACGAGGATCTCCATTTCCAAGATTAGCCCATGATAAGTCACAAACAGTTCTAAGGGTAGCCATCCACAAATCCCAACACCCCGTCACGTCTGCCTAGGAAGGCCAAGTTAAAGGGGCCCAATCACCGCACTTTGATACTATCCGCTTTGGGAGACTCTAACTTGCCCACATGGTTTTAGGGCGCCTCTCAAGGATGTGTATCAGTGGGGAATGTTACCCTCTTTCTTTTGGGTCCTTAGGTAATGTCAAATCTGTCGCACTGCTGATTCTCACATCAAGAGTCCCGCTCTGGTAATCGCAGAAAAAAGTCACTGACTAGCCACATAAGAAGGGATGAGTCTGAAATGCCAATGGGTGACCCAATTCCCAGCCCTGCAGGAGGGTATACCCTAATAAGATGTCGGGTGACCCACTTCCCATTCATATTGGAGGGTAGACCCTGATAAGATGTCGGGTGACCCACTTCCTAGTCATGCTGGAGGGTAGACCCTGATAAGATATCGGGTGACCCACTGCCCAGTCATCCTGGAGGGTAGACCCCACTCAGTCGACGGTAACCCACTGCCCAACCCCTTTGTAGGGTAAACCCTAATAAGACGTCAGGTGACCCACTTCCCAGCCCAGCTGGAGGGTAGACCATAATAAGATGTCGGCTGACCCACTACCCAGCCTAGCTGGAGGGTAGACCCGGAATCAATCTGATAGCTCCGCACTACAACGGACATCACCGAGTGTCACCAACATCGCTACCGTGCGAATGTTCAGAGTGCAACAAAGGGACCTTCGTCCAACACCCTTTCATGTTTCCACAATTAATGAGATCTCAAACGAGGCTCTACACACCTAAACAGATTACACCGTTGTAACACTCGTGGAAAAACACGCGAGAGAGACTATTTACTCGCCAGAAACGGAAAACCGGTGAACATAGTACAATTCACCATAGCCAGCCCATGTGGGCCCCACAACTCGGTCCCAAATGAGGTTGGGAGGATATCACCATTGTGATTGCCTCAGAATAACACGTCAGATCGACTATTCATCTGCCCCGAATGGACTCCTGACCAAAATGTCGCAAACGCTGCATGTCACTTAAAAGACGGCCTGTACGTCCCATGTCTCAACTCCGACATCAATGGTCGAAACCATACTGGAAATTTCCATCACGATACCAGGGTCACAACGCCGCTGCTGGTTCTCCAATCGGACATCAGATGTGATCACGCCATCCAAAACAAGAACCCCCGGAAAAAACGCCAAACCACTTAATGGGCGTGTCGCGCCACCGAGACCCCCATATCGGGAATTAAAACCCCCGAAACCATCTCAAAAACTTCATCTCGAGCCAAGGATTTCAGTTATGTAGATGAGATGCAAAATGGACACCCGTAGTGAATGTCATGGGTGTCCGGAGTCCAAGGGGGTGAACCCCTTGGGCTGGACAGGCCTGGGCCGGCCCCCGGCTCCGCCGCGCGGCCCGACCGTGAACCTCTGGTCCTCCCAGCGCCGAAAGGCCCTCGTGTCTGGTCATGGACTTGTGCAAATACCCACCGAAGGCAGGTCTCGGTCCCCACTCAGGGTTTCACGCCCGGGCCCCGGTCCACCTCGCCGTCGTCCTCACCCGCCGCCCGAAGCCGCCATCGCGCCGCGCGAAGCCGCCGCCGCGCTGCGTGAAGCCGCCACCGCTGAGGAACCCGTCTTCATGCCATCATCCTGGAAATATGCTTCTACTACTAGAACCATTCCACCGCCACCTGGAACGCACCGCGCCACCACTGTCACTCGCCGGACCTCCCTAGAACCGCCGGAAAAAGGAAAAAACGACCGGAAAACTTATCGGGGCCACCTCGGATGCCCTGGGACTCAAAAAACTGATCCGAAGGGATTTTTGGGAAGATAAATTTAAACCCTATGCAACCAGGGGCTTAATTCGATGATCAAACAAGAATTAGACACAAGAAATTTAATTTGAAGAAGATGTGGGAAAATAAAAATTGAAAACGCAACCACCTACCTCATGGGGCGTAGCCCGTGGCTTTACGAAGGGTCCGTCGGAGCGCCACACAGCCATAGAGAGGTGGATGAGAGGAGAGGAGCTCTTCCTTCTTTGTTAGGAGGACTTTCTCTAGGGAAGAACAAGGGAGGGTAATCTTGGAGGTGGTTATGTTTAAATAGAAAAAATTAATTAAAAATTAATTAATCTTTAAAACATCCACCAGTAGGACCGTACCCGGACTCTCGACGGGGTCGATATTAAGCATCCCCTAGGGTAAAATACACATTCTAAGCGCAACTGTTGTCTCAGAATTTTAATCCAAGCCTCCATTCCAATGTTATAAAATTCCAACGCCCGTGCCCGCTAAATTACAAAAACACCCCTACTGGCGTTTTTTCATAGAAGGCCCGCACCCACAAAAGTTACACAACTTTTAGGGTAAACGGTATGCTATGGACTCAACAGTGCACTTGGTTTTCCTACCTAGCAACCGTTTTGGAGTTATTCTATTTATTTAACATGACTAGTGTGAACACACATCAAAATTAATTCCGGCCACACTAGGGCTCGAAATTGCACGCTATCTGAACGTCCTGCTTTGGAATAACATCAAGAAATACAAAAAAGTATTATAGGCTAAAAAAAGGTTCTTACATAATTCCATACTTTAGGCTTTTCGTCCCCGAAAAACAGAACTACAAATACAACTCGGGATACTGAGCCCGCATCTGGCTCTCCCGCTCCCAAGTGCTCTCCTGCACCCTTCCGTGCTGCCACAACACACGGACCAAAGGAATGGGCCATCCACATAGAGTTCGCTCCTGTCGGTCCTCAATATACACCAGGTGCTCCGCAAAGGTGGATCCATCCTCAATATCTATCTCTCCCCAGTAAATAACATGCAAGGGGTCGTGCACATATTTCCTCAAATGTGGCACATGGAAGACGTCGTGCACTCTCTAAAGCTGCGGGGGTAGAGAAAGACTGTAGGCTACTTCGCCAACACGGTGCATGATCTCAAAGGTCCCAATGAACCTTGAGGAAGGCTTGCCTCCCCATCCAAACCTCTACGTTCCACACTGTGGGGAGACTCAAAAAAAAACATTGTCTACATGTTCAAACTCCAAAGGCCTGCAATGTCGGTCTACATAGGACTTCTGTCTGCTCTGAGCCGTCCTCATCCACTCAAGAATGACCTGTACCTTCTCTGTCATTGCCTGCACCAACTATGGGCCCACAAGGGAGGTCTCCCCAACCTCCGTCCAGCACAACGGTGACCTATAGGGTCTTCCATAGAGGGCCTAAAAAGGTGTCATGCCAATAGTAGAGTGGTAACTGTTGTTATACGCAAACTCTACCAAGGGAAGGTGATCCTCCCAGCTCCGGCCAAAGTCTAACACACACGCCTTTATCATATCCTCCAACACCTGGATAGTGCGCTCGGTCTTCCCATCAGTCTTGGGGTGAAAATATGTACTCATCTACAACCGAGTCCCAAATGCCTCCTATAGGCCTCTCCATAATCACGATCCAAATCGTGCGTCACGGTCGGAGACGATCTTCAAGGGTACTCCATGAATGAGGATGATATCCCGAACATATAATTGCCCCAGATTCTCCACCGAGCTCTGCTCCCTGATAGCAAGGAAGTGCGCCGACTTCGTGAGTCGGTCTAGTATCACCCAAATGGAGTCATGGCCCTTCGCTGTGCGCGAAACCCCTGTGACATAGTCCATAGATATGCCATCCCACTTCCACTCAAAGATATCAAGGGGCTGTAACAACCCTGCCGGAACATGGTGCTCTGACTTCACCTTCTGGCATGTAAGACACCGAGAAACGAATTTGGGTACGCTCCGCTTCATGCCAAACCACAAAAACTTCTGATAAAGGTCTCTATACATCTTCCCTACATCATGATGTACGATCATGGGAGAAGTGTGGAATTATCACATCACCTCCTCCCGCATATCCACCGGTACTACAACTAGTCCCTGGAACAGGATATCGTGATTCCCTCCTTCAGAATACCCATCATGTGCGTCGCCCTTGGATATTTTATCACGTAGTATCTCACTGTTGACATCCCACAATTGTGAATCTATTACACACTCATGGAGTAAAGGAGTCAGCGTCATCGACTGCAGAATAGTTGTACCCTCCTGCTCCACCAAGGTTAGCTATAGGGAAGACAACTGCTCTGAAGCTTCCTACATGAGACGAGCCTGGGACATCCTGCTAAGGGCATCTGCTACTATGTTTCCCTTATCCGGAGTGTAGACTATCTCAAAATCATAGTCATGCAGAAACTCCATCCATCGCCTCTGCCTCAGATTAAAATCCCTCTGAGTGAAGATGTACTTGAGGCTCTGGTGGTATGAGTAGACCACAAAACGCTCACCCAGAAGGTAGTGTCTCCATAAACTCAAGGCAAAGACCACAGCTTCCAGCTCCAAATCGTGAGTTGCATAATTCTTCTCATGGGGCCTCAACTACCTCGACCAATATGCAATCACTGCCCGCTACTGCATCAGCATGCACCTGACCCCAGCTCTTGAAGCATTGCAGTACACTATGAACTCAACGCCCTCCTCTGGGAGCCTCAACACTGGATCACTAGTTATCCTCTTCCTCAACTCCACGAAGGCCTTCTGGCACTGATCAATCCAGGTGAATATTCATCCCTTCCACGTCAATGTGGTCAAAGGGGCCGCAATTCGGGAGAAATCTTCCACGAACCTCCTGTAGTACCCTACCAAACCAAGGAATCTCCGCACCACTAACGCATTCTTGGGTGGCTCCCAAGCAAGAACTACCTCTATATTTTGGGATCCATGGCCAAACCTTGCTCCGTAATGACATGCCCCAGAAAGTGAACCTCATGAATCCAAAACTGAAACTTTGAGAGCTTCCCATATAGTTGGTTCTCTCGGAGTAAGTCTAGGACCATCCTCAAATGCTCCTCGTGCTCCCCTTCCATCACGTAGTAGACGAGTATTTCATCAATAAATACAACCACAAATCGGTCCACGTACGTCTGGAAGATCTGTTTCATCAAAGCCATGAAAATGGTGGGGGAATTTGTCACGCCAAAGGGCATAATAATAAACTTGTAATGCCCATATCGACAACGGAAAGACAACTTCAGGATATCATCCTCACGAACCCACAACTGGTGGTAGCCGGATTGTAGATACATCTTGGGGAACCGCATCACACCTCTCAACTAGTCAAAGAGGTCGTCGATCCTCGGAAAAGGGTACATATTACTTATCATGGCCTGATTGAGGCGACGATAATCTACACAAAGTCGTAGGCTCCCATTTTCCTTCTTCAAAAACAAGACCGGAGATGCCTAGGGTGACACACTAGGCCGGATGAATCCCTTCTCATGATGGTCATCCAACTGAAGTCGTAGCTCCAGAAGCTCTGTGGGTGCCCTCTGATATGCTACACAAGAGACATGCTCGCCAGCTGGTGTGAAAAAGGTTAGGGTCTCCTGCTCAGAGTACCCATCTGCTCTGCCATGAGGTCTCGTTCACTAAGGATGGTGAACATTGTCACATAAAAAACACACCTCTAAATTGTCTATGATGACAGTCAATCTCGGCGTGAACCCTAGAAAGACAATCCATGCCCAGGATGACGTTGTAAGGTTCCATCGTGAGGACGAGCAGGTCCCATGTGAAACTCCCTCCTCTGAACAAATGTTCGCACTGTCTGTAGATAAAGGTCACTAACGAGGCACTTCCTATAGGAACCTCGAGGCTAAGTACAAGTTTCAACGCCTCTACTGGAATCTCCAACTCCCATACCAATAGTAGCGATACAAAGGAGTGACTGGATCCTGTGTCTAATAGTACTAAAGAAAGTGTCGAGTAAACAAAAAGCATACCTCGAACCAACTCGTGTGCTAGGGTGTCAAAAACACCCATATCCTGCAGCTGCTCGCGGTCCCTACTGCCAGTCCCTGAGCCTGGCACGGGCCGCCCGATGGTGAATGTGGAAGGACCTCAAAAAGCCGTCCAAGACCTCCAGGTCCTGCCGCTCTGCCTGCACCGCCTCCCTAAAGACCACCCTATCCTTGCCTGGGGGATCCCTGGTCACAACACTGCCTCTTCCACTGCGGGGTGCCCCTACCTTCGATGGATGCCTGGTACACCTAGTCAGGCAGTCCCGTGCTAGGTGACCCAGTCCGTCACAGGCATAGCACCAGCTCTCTCATGCCTGCCCCGATGCTCCACAGCGGCATTGCGGTGTACAACCCTGCCACGGAGCCTACTCATGGAATGGTATCATCGACTGAGGCCCTACTCTATGCATCCTTCCAGTAACCAAGGACTCTGCTCTAAAGCTGCCACTACTTGGTCCTTCCAGCTGGCACCCCTCAGCAAATAAACTCTCTTTCACGAGCGCCCACTCTAGTACCCCGACATAAGTAGGGATGCATAGGGGCAATACACTAGCACATATATCCCTTCGAATACCTTGCTCAACCATCCACGCTCGGAAGTAACTGTCATAGATCATATCCTATGAGTAGTATGTCAGATCGGTAAACCGGGCTAAGTACTGGGCAGCGATCAACCCCCCCAGCTTCAGCTATAAAAGCTCCTGAATCCGAATATAGCGTAAACAAGAGGGGGAGTACTCCTCCCGGAAGAGCTGCTGGAAGTTATCCCACATTAGAGACGACTCGTCGTGGGTCTGCATAACCAACCACCACCAACGACCGGTCGTCCTGTGGAAAAGGATGGTAGCTAGAGCCACCATATGGTCCACTAATGGCTGTACCAGCCTGAAAAGTTGGTCCACGGAATCGAGCCAGTATTCCGCTACCTGGGGATCTGGGTCTCCGTGGAACTTCTGCGGTCACTGATGCTAAAAGTCTCGGAGCACATTCAGCCTGCGATTAACCTCGACATGTGTTGCCGCTACCAAATTCCACTCTTAAGGTGGAGGGGCTACTGCGGAAGCACTTTCCAGAAGGGGATCACGTGAGGGTCCCTGAACTGAAGCCTCATCGCTCGCCAGTTCGTCGTCATGAACTAGAGAGGGTAACCTGGCTGGCTGCTATCATGGGGACATCTTGAAAATTATCAAGGATTACCATGATCATATGAGCATATATATATATATATATATAACAGTAATTAAAAAGGGGATTTGACTCAACAAGGACAGTCAAAGACTCGATCCTACCGGATGCATGTTCCAAAGTTCCCTGAAATAAGTGTCTCAGCGTGCTGAGTCGAGACGTAGGTTATCAGGGTCCTGAAGAATGGATACATCGACTGCCCATACCATCACTGGATTCCTTGGTCTGAGAGGCACTCTCGAGACACATCGACACTATTGACCTAAATCCCAACCAATTCGTTTTTAGGGACGTCCGAACAACACCCCTAAGGAACGAACCACCTCTGATACCACTTTGTCACGACCCGAACCTACTGGTCCCGAGCCGCAACTACCTCAAGCCCACCTCCATAGGCCATAGGCTGGAGACCAGTGCTGAAGGCGTAACAGTCGCACGGAGGCCTTCGCCTAAGTACCTGTACACACACACACAACCCACTTGATGCAGAAGGGAAAAGTAAAAAGAAAGAAAACCACATGACAAACAGCTATAAACCAACCATAGTCATGCATCGACCACTAAATCTGAATAAGTAAAGTGCTAAAAAGTAGGTTGAACAGTAAAAAGGGAAAAACACATGCATAACTAGGAAAGTGGCACAACCTGAAAATAGGTAAATGAAAGTAAATAGCTGGTGAGTCTCTCACCTGAAAGACCTACTATGACCACCGAATGCATCCCAAGCTCTAGTGTCCTCTAGGCTCCTCCATAGTCTCGATCAACCTGTCCATTATCTGCAAGGGCACACCAAGTGCGGGCAAAGCCCAGGCAGGGGTGAGGATAAAAGTACTCAGTAGGATTCCCCGAATGCTTGAGGGAGCAAAAAAGGAGGTACTAAAACTATGAACAGTAGAAAGTACAAGGAACTGTGAAAGGGTACAGTGAATAGAGTGCATCTCAACCCAACAAAAGAATGGGGGTAGACCGATCCAACGATGGGGATCTAGACATGGAAAGCACGTGACATACGCCGCACATCTTTTCCCATCCTAGAAGGAGAGTAACAAAACCCAAGGAGTGAAAGGAAAAGTAGGGTTTAAATATATATATATATATATATATATATATATATATATTCTCAACAAGAAACCCGAATGAGTGTGTACAAGGATCTCCATTTCCAATCACCGCACTTCGATACTATCCGCTTTGGGCATCTCTATCTTGCCCGCACGGTTTTACGGCGCGTCTCAAGGACACATCTCAGTGGGGGAATGTTCCCATCTTCTTTGTGGGTCCTTAGGTAACGTCAAAGCTGTCGCACCGATGATTCTCACATCAAGAGTCCCGCTCCGGAAATCGCAGAGAAAATTCACTGAATAGCCTCATAAGAAGGGATGAGTCTGAAATGCCAATGGGTGACCCACTGCCCAGCCATGCTGGAGGGTAGAACTTGATAAGATGTTGGGTGACCCACTGCCCAGTCATGCTGGAGGGTAGACACTGATAAGATGTCGGGTGACCCACTACCCAGTCATACTCGAGGGTAGACCCTGATAAGATGTCGAGTGACCCACTACCCAGTCATGCTAGTGGGTAGACCCCACTAAGTCGACGGTAACCCACTACCCAGCCCCACTGAAGGGTAGACCCTAATAAGACGTCAGGTGACCCACTGCCCAGCCCGGATGGAGGGTAGACCCTAATAAGGCATCAGGTGACCCACTGCCCAACCCAGCTAGAGGGTAGACCCAGAATTGATCCAATAGCTCCGCACTCCAACGGACATCACCAGGTGTCACCAACATCGCTACCGTGCGTATGTTCAGAGTTCATCAAAAAGACCGTCGTCCAACACCCTTTCATGTTTCCACATTTAATGAGATCTCAAATGAG
The DNA here is from genome assembly GCA_963277665.1 of Viscum album. NCBI lineage: Eukaryota > Viridiplantae > Streptophyta > Magnoliopsida > Santalales > Viscaceae > Viscum > Viscum album. The sequence goes on from OY728155.1 coordinate 707,029,200, forward strand.
GCTCCACACGCCTAAACAGATTACATCGTTGTAACCCTGGCAGAAAAACACGCGAGATAGACTATTTACTCGCCTGAAACGGACAACCGGTGAACATAATACTATTCAAAACAGCCAGCCCACGTGGGGCCCACACCTCAATACCGAAAGTGGTCAGGTGGACTGCGCCATTGTGATGGCCTCGAAATAACACATCAAATTGACTATTCATCCACCCCGAACGGACGCCTGATGAAAACATCGCAAACGCTGCACGTCGCTTAAAGGACAGCCCATAGGGCCCACATCTCAACTCCGACATCAACACCCAAAACCATAATGAAAATTTCTGCCTCGATGATAGGGTCCCAATGCCGCTGATGGTGCTCAAATCAGACATCAGATGTGTCCGAGCCATCCAAAACAAGAACCCCAAGAAAAATGGAAAACCACTTAATGGGTGTGTCGCGCCACCGAGGCCCCCGTCTCGGGAATTAAAACCCCCAAAACCATATCAAAAGATTCATATCGAGTTGATTATTTCACTTCCATAGACGACACACAAAATGGACACCCGTAGTGAAAGTTACAGGTGTCCGGAGTCAGAGGGGGCGAACCCCTTGGGTTGGACCGGCCGGGGCCGGCCCGTGCTGGCAGGCTCGGCCTCCAGCGCCGGCCGGTGGCTCAGCCGCGCGGCCCGGCTATGGACCTCTGGTCCACCCAGCGCCGACCGGGCCTCGTGGCTGGTCTTGGTCTTGCGTGGAGACCCGCCGAAGGTGTGTCTTGGTCCCTGATTGGGGTCGCGCGCCGCGACCCCGTTCCGCCTCATCGTCGACCTCGCCCGCCGCATGGAGCTGCTCGGAGCCGCCGCCGCACCGCGCAAATCATCCACCGATGAGGAGCATGCCACTACGCCACCGTCTCGGAAAGCCGCTGCCGCTGCTGGAACCATGCTGCCGCTGCCTGGAACACGCCGCGCCGCTGCCGTCGCTCGCCAGACCTCCCTGGAACTGTCAAAAAATGGGAAAAACGGCCGGGAAATTTCTCAGGGCCACCCCGGACACCTTGGGACTCGAACAACTGATCCGAAAGGATAGTTTGGAAGATAAATTAAAAACATACGCAACCAAGGTCTTCACTCTACGATCAGACAACAATTCGACACATGACATTTAATTTGAAGAAGATGCGGGAAAATAAAAATTGAAAATGCAACCACCTACCTCGTTCGGCGTAGCCCTTGGCTTCACGAAGGGTCCACTAGAGCACCTCGCCGTCTTGGAGAGGTGGAAAAGAGGAGAGGAGCTCCACCTTCTTTTCTAGGATGGATTTTCCCAGGGAAGAACATGGTAGGGGAAGCTGGGAGGTGGGTATGTTTAAATAGAAAAAATTAATTAATTTTTAAATAATCATTAAAACATCCACCAGTAGGCCCATACCCGGACTCTCGATGGGGTTGAGATTAAGCCACCCCTAGGGTAAAATCCACCTTCTTAAAGCAAAAGTGGTCTTGGAATTTTAATCCGAGCCTCCGTTCAAATGTTATAAAATTCCAATGCCCGAGGCCGCTAAATTATGAAAACACCCCTGGTGGCATTTTTCACAGAAGGGCCGCGCCCGGGAATGTTACAACCCTCCTAGGGTTAATGACACACTCTGGACTCAATACTGACCTCATTTTTCCCATCCAAGTAACCATTTACAAGTTATTCTATTTATTTAGTGAGACTGGTGTGAACACACATCGAATTTAATTCTGGCCACACTAGGGTTCGGAATCACACGCCATCTGAACGTCCTACTTTGGGATAACATCAAGAAATACCCAAAGTCTTATAGGCTAAAAAAACTATGTTCTTGCAATGTTTTTAGTATAATTCACATTTTCATTACAATACATTACGAAGGATTTGAAAATAAATATATCCTAAAAGAAAATGTGTTTATGAATTTAAAATATAAGTGAATAATTTTTTTAATTTATGATAATTATTTCAATAGTTATAGGATTACAATAAGTTTCATAAATTTAGTATCTAATATAGATTATTACATCATTTAAAAATGGTTCCTATCATAATGAATGGGAATAACAATAATCTTCATAATCCAAAGAGTATAAATGATCGTTTCATTGATGGGATTAAGCCAATATTGCAAAGGGAACAAGAATAAAAAACATTATCATCATATATGGAAATATTATCATGTTATAACAAGATAATGAAATAATTATTTTGGTATTATGACTTCGAATAAGAAGAAAGAGAGTAAGAATATGACAAAAAATATGAATAATGGGAAGAAGGGACAAAAGGATTTTCCCACACATTGTAATTTTGGATAGAAAACCCTTGTACTTTCTTAAAATAAATGTGAGTTTTCAAAATGTATAGGGATAAAGGTCACGATTATTGTGATTTAAAGGGTAATAAAATATTATCCAATGTAAAATATTTTAACTGTAAGGAGATATGGATCTTGAAAAATCAATGTCTCGAGCATTGAATAAATATACCTCTACGATGCTAATGGATAATGGTCAAGTGTATATTATTATAATAGATGATGTTAAATGATTAATGTGTTTGTGATTGGATTCAAGAATAATGTAAATTGAGAATTTTATCAATGGTATTATATTTATAATTTTTTTTAAATTTATAAGGAATGTACTGACTTAATTTTTCATTAAGAATTAGAAAGTGTATATTGAATTATACTAAGGACCAAGAAAAATGATTTATTGGCATGATAAAAATCTTGTAAAACACATTATTAAGGGAAAGATAATAATTAATATGTTCATAATGTTGATAAAATGATATTTGTATAAATATATAATTGATATGGATAAAATAAATTGGATTATACTTGCTACTCTGGGATAAGTGAATGATTTGTTGACATAGTGGATTATGATATAATTGATGGAGTTTACCACATTTTTGGATTTATTGAATATATCAAATATTATGACTTTTTCATAAGGAATAAGTAAGCATGCACATTTTCATTATGTATTTATAGTGATCAAGGTATTGACATATTTGGAATGTGATATTAATATACACTTTATATTGTATAGGGAATATAGTGTCGATTTAGTTACCTTACATATTAATTTGGTAAAAAATATTTTGGGTGACCCTTCAAGTCAACTATTTATGGAATGCAATATTTTGAACATTTGGTTTTATTAGATAATTTTTTCAAACCATCTTGGTTTTGGTAAAGACATTAGGAATAACTTGTTACAATTTTAGTGATCTTACAATTTGTTAAAGGTTAATTTAATTTCTTTAGTATTAAGGAAATTAATTTATGTATATTCATTTCATTGAGTAAGAGATGAATTTGAAATTGATAAAGTACAACAAAATGAAGGAATTTATAATATTAAATATATTTTTAAGTATTTATATTCTTCATTTTCATAGATAGTAAAGTCATTCATGAACATTCAAAAAAGGATATTGAAACAAAAATTTAATCAGATTAAATTCATATTTTATGAATCATATGGACTTTTAAATCAAAATAGATTTTATGTTTTGAGGTCCATAACATCTTATTGATCTTTAACTTTCTTGTGATCAACAAAATTTATTTGTCTCTATAATTAATTATTATTTTCTTCCATGTATATATATTAAAATTCACTAAATGTTCTCCAACATTGAATAGTAGTTATGTGTTATTCCAAATGAAATTTTTGTAGTCATTTCTCTCTTATTAAGAGGATGTTTATTAACCCTTTTTATGATATGTGGTTTTCGATAATGGTATTTTCAAATATCAAACCCTTGATTACTAAAATAAAATTTAAATTGAGTTGATGAAATTTATTTGAAGTGGTGACAATGTAACACCACTAAATTATAAAATTAGAATATTTTATTCGATAGAATATGAAACACAAAACACTGAGCATAAAATATCCCACCGAATATATTTCTTTAAATTTGATCAATTTTATTTCTTACGGAACATGTAACCCCAAGTATAAATGAATAATGGTATAGAATAAAGATATAATGTGTTCATTAAATTGATGGGTATTAAAATTAATAATTAAATTATGAAATTTTTTATCTATATATTAGTAGTAAAATAGTAATCATTTAAAAATAGTAATTATCTTATGAAAAACTGTAATTTTTACAGAATAAATGTTTAGTCTCAACATTCATATAAAATTTAAAATTAATTTTTTCTAATTTTAGATTTTTTTAATAAAATAAACACAATCTCTTAAATAATAATATAATAATTTTATTTAGGTGATGTTTTTAGTTTTTTTTCTGAAAAGTTTCATTTTTTCTATGAAAAGGGAATAACATTGAATTTTAATTTAATACTACCTTTTTGCATAATTTTTTCACAGAGTAATATTTTATTCTAAATTATTTTTAAAAAAACTTTACTTAAATTATATATATTTATTTATCAAATTTAAGTCATTTGATTGATTTTAATTTTAAATTTTAATTTAAAATCCCAGTAAAATATTGAACATTTTCTCTTTGAAAAACACATTTTTTCACCATGTCAGCATGATTCATTTTAAATTATAATATTTAAAATATATTAAATTAATGTTTAAACATGTGTTACCTATTTTTAGTAATTATAATTTATTTTATTTTATAATTTGTACTTAATGTTTTTCCAAAATTAATTGTAAAACAGGATAAACTATTTACTATGGTTAAGGTAGTAATGGAATTATCATGATGATAGACCAAGAATATAAGGGTGAAAATAACCTACCAGTTTTTCAAACAACCATTTTATGATCCAATTTAGTCTCATATAACCATATGATCTATTTTTATAAGTTTTTTGGACTTATTTCCAGGAATGTGACCAATATACTAAGTTATGCAATGAAAAAGGCAATAAAAGAACCTTCATTGTTTTTAATATTTATAATGATTTGGGATAGGGAATAAAAAAATATTTTTAGGTTATAAATATAGTTTTGAAATATAAATATGTATATATTTTCTTGATAATTTTTTTAGGAATGAGAAAATGGATTCAATTGTTTAAGAAGAACCTTCTCAATCATTATTTACATAATAGAAAAATGAAATAAATGATAAGAAAAATATAAAATGTAAACTAAATTTAATTAATTATTACGTTATATTAATTTTTTTACAAATATATCATGTTATATTGGTTATATGATAATATATTCTAATTTATTAATTTTATTGATATTTCTTAAATTCAAAATAAATGAATAATGTTAAAATTGAAATTAGTGTTATTTTATTAAATGGTTTAAAATTACTAAAAAAATATCCTTCTAGGTGGTGTGTAATTTTTTACAAATATATATTAATTTCCATTAATTAACCATTTTTCCTTTCATAGTGACTATATTCACCCCCAATTATTAAAAACATTATCAGCAGTATTATAGGGAAAATAATGTTTTTACATATCATATGCGCTTGTATTAAAATTTATTGGAAATATGTATAGTATTTTTATTTTATAAATTAGGTTTCATATTTGGCATCATTAGATATAAATTATAAAATAAGGTATAATTTATTTTATGGTTAAATGGTAAAAGGACTAGTTACTGTAGGGAAACACCAAAATGGTATATGTTAGGAAACATTTAAGATAATGAAGAACTTGTTTAAAACATGCATTTTCTTGTGTGTTGTAGGTTTTTATTGACCATTTAATACCTCCACCCAACTAATTATAAAATTTAGAGACACGTAGGGTGAGAGTGAATTCCCATTATTGAATAGTTTTTGGAACTCAAAAAAATTCCACCCCTCCTCAAATATAAAAGGCCACTCTATCCTATCACTTCTTAACACATATCAAGACATTTGGATCAACTATAACATTACAAAATTAATTAAATAATTCCATCCCCACATTCTATAATCAATATTTTTTTTCATAAATCCATTCTATGAATGTGTTGGTGAAATCCTAAGGAGGTATCCCTAAGAAGAGGTAACGTTTTTCAACAAGCATTTTTATTTTATTTCTTCCTCCACCTATATCAATTATTATTAAACCATTATGATATAATAAACTTAGTATCATAAAAATAAATATATGTTTTTATATTATGTTCATGAGCTACATCTGTCTCCACTTCCACAAAATGGGTTACAAAATCATAATTTGTGTGTATAATGGACTACCACCATGCGAACTAATGTCATTCATTTTTTCATTACCACTAGTCACGGTTTAGCTTGATGATTGATATAAAATATATATAAGATATATATATATATAATAATTAAAATTATGGTGTAATTATATAATATATATATATACATTTTTTACCATCCATTCTATAGGGGATAGGATAACATCACCTGTGTATACAGCGAACTACCGCCTTATGAAGCAATGTGATTTGTTTTTTGCTAATGCTTTATTGGAAGGTGATGAGGATAATGTTAATGAATATATGGTATATACATGAAATAATTATGATATTAACGACATATATATAATTAAAAAAAGATAATATATAATTTCATTTCTTACACAGTGATATTATAACGTCGCTCGTCGACGTGTGGACTACTGCCATCACAAAATGATGTGAGTCTCTTTTCATCACCAAACCAAATGTATGATTTATATAAGTCTATTTAAATAAATAATATGGAATAAATGATATTATTATAATTATATATATCTAAAATATTACATAATTTTTTTCATAATAACCATTGAAAAATGATAACATTACTCATGCGTATGTATGGTCCACCATCTTCATTACCATAACAGACTTCCTTCCTCATAACCATAATAAAATATTTTTACTAAAACATTTATTGATATATAAATATTATATTTATTTAATTATTATTATTAAGTAGATTATGTAACTATATAATATTAACAAGAAACATATCATTAATAACAAAAATTGAATGATAAAATAAGGCGATTATCACTTAAAACAATAAAAACAATAGAATATTATTAAAAAATAGCTGGTAAATTGATATAAGAAGAAAATATATGATATTGAAATATGGTTATAAGTTTCTTAAGTATAAAAATTCATAAAATCATTAAATATGATTTAATATCACATTCAACTAAAGGAAAATCTTAGGTAAGGGACTATGTCTCAATTACACTTTATTGAGTCATATTGTACTGTTATGAACCTAATTTCATTATATTGTTTTTATAATTCCACATTTGGAATACAATAACATATTTAATTAATATGTAATGGTATTTTATTATTCAATTACAAATATTTCATCTATGGTTATTTCAGTTGAAAATTACCAAGTGGAAAACTTTGTTGTACAATCTTCCCTTGTTTTGTGATTGTAAACTATCTCTTCAAAAAATTACTACCTTGTGACCATTTTTCAATGTAAATTAAATTTATATTAAATATCCATATCAATTTTTAATGAATATGATTAATTCTTAAACAATATACCATTATCATGTACAATTATTACTTTGAATGTTATTTTATTAAATGGGGAAATATTGATGATTCATTATCATTTAATCAATACGGGTAATTGATGATGAGGAATATTTATTAATGAATTAAATCGATGAATGTATATGTGTGGAATTATTTGTACATTTATTTATGGGTGGGGCCTAATATAATATAACCCCTTGATACAATAATAGATCTCCTAAGTCAAATACGTTGGCCAAATTAAATAGGTATCTAAATATAATATTTAATCTATCTTATAAAAGGTATTAACAATAGAGGTATCAGGGTGCTAGATATCATGACATCCAATAATTATAAAATTCCATCATTAAGAATTTCGTTATTATAATATATGATATTTTCAAAATGATATTATGTCCCAATGAATTTCATTATCAGTAATTTTATTAATTGTAATATGTTTACATTTATTTACATTGACATATTGATTATGCCTTATCTATAAATATAGTCATGTCATTTAAATGTAATTTGTGTTCAGTTATTTACCTTTCCATATATATTATCCTTTATTAATTAATGATATATTCTACTATAATTAACCCACACTGATTAATTTAGCACACCCTTATTTTGTATCCTTTCCCAAGGAATTAAAGAATATATATATGAATGAGATTTCAGGGATGTAGTTTGTTTTTTTGTTATATATAATGATTTATTTTAATCTCCAAATGTAAAATTGGAATCATGTATGTATATTGTTTATAAATAATACTAAACTATTTAGTCTTTCAGGATATCATCATGTATCTTAAGACAATGTATTAAATCAAGAATTGGATCTGGGATACTGGGGTTGGGTTTGCTACATTATAGCATATTGAAATTCAGATCATGCATCATATAGTGGAAAAGAACAAGATTTGGTATAATTCCATATATAACATCCATATGGAGAATTTTTTTGTTGTATACTGAATTTACAGGTGAATATACCTTATATATTCAAGAGCTCCTGTATATATGTGAGTTTTATTTTGAAAAATCATCTAGAATCCCAATAGGTAATAGAATGGATGAACCTATGATAAAAAAATGGGTTTGTTAGTTATGATCATCTTTCTATTAAAGTATGTCCCAACATAATCCTTCATGTTATTTGAAGGATTAATAAACAATTACATAGAATATAACTCCCACATTGTAGTTCTCAAACTAGAATATTAACTTCTAGTGGAACACTTAATGTAAAAGTAGATTTAGGGTTGGTAACAATTTAGATAATTATAGACTATGTTATCAAAAAAGGATAATATAACCCCGTAATTGAAAATGTAAAACAATTAATATAAAACCTACCCATAGTGGAAACATTGACTCAAATTCTATGATCAAATAATTCCTATGAACCTAAATTCGAATATATGGCTATTGATTTGGAAGATCCACAACAGGATATAACTATCATTATAATTTATCATCACTGATTCATGTCGCATTTTCTTCATTTTGAAAAGGGTTAATTTTTTTGGTAAATTCCATACCCAATCCCCAATTTCCATCCATTGGTTGGATTAATCCCAATTTTTACTACCTAAAAAATAGATTTCTATCATCCAAAATATATTGAATAGAGAATACCTGATGATGAGAGCCCGAAATTACAATTTATGAAAAAAATTCACCAACAATTCCTCTATAAATTGGGAAATGATGTTGTCCTACAAAGGTAAATTAAACTCATATAGAAAAAAAAATTGTGAAAGATGTTCATATACGAGCCTGTGGTACCCACAAGTGAAGGTTTTAGGCTTTCACATCAAATCCACATGCTTGGATATTACTAGCATTCCGTGATACCTGATTGTAAAAATTCATTACAAAGTACCATTCAATCCTAGTTCATTCCAACATCATCCATCAACCCTATGAGTTACATCAAATAGAAAAGTACTCATGGAAATTTTTTTATGTGAGATGTATATTATAGGGTAGTATCCTCCTTATATAACCATATAATTCAAATAAATCCTCATTTATACCAACAAATTATACAAATTGGCTGAAGCAACACACCTCAAATAATTCAAGGCCAAATGAATTGTTTGATTCATGAAATCCAATACAATTACTAGATTATTTATCCCTCATATGATACTGATGGAAAATGAAACCAATTTATGCTCTACTGATTTGGAGAAGATATATCAGGAGAATAAAAACAAATCCAACCATTCATCTTATTATCATGCATTGGCTGATGGAAAGATAATGTCTTTAAAAATTACATTATCAAACATACTCCAAAATATGGTGGATAAATATAAAATGTCATTGCTTGAAAATCTCATTTATATATTTTGGGATAACCAAACTATATCATAGACCCCCACATAACCGACCTGATATTCACTTTCCCTTAGGAAGGAATATTTCCTTAAAAATGATGTCCCATTTCCCTCATATCACATTTCATTTTAATATCAACTATCCAATTAATTGATGTCCTTAAAATGGGTCATTGAATTGGAGCGACTCGATGAGAAAGGATTATATACCTTCCATCACAATGAGGTCTATCAAAATCAGGTTGCATATTCTTTTAAAAAAATCATTCCACCTCTTGTTCCTCTATGGCGAACTAGAACTCTTCCTCAAGACCCTAATGAAACCATTAGGAAAATCTCAAATACTTGAGCCAAAGTGGGAGAGACCTCAGTCCATACACAGGGTCCACTCCAATAATTAATATTCCACGATATCTATAGATTGAGGTATTTTTATGGCCCATGCCAATTAAAGGGTTTTCATGAAATATGCTATGTATTTATATGTTAGGTCCCCAATGAATGACCATAACAATTACACCATATGGTCTTCATTGTGTGAACTTAATAGGATTGAAATATGTTTATATTCATATGTACAAAAACTATCAGAAACCATGGTCTATGTTGTATGAATCTAAACTACAAAGCCTCACATTCTAGTGAGATGAATTTAAACTGTACAAAAAATTATACTCCTCATGATGTAAAACTGAATTGTTCATTCCCTTATTGTAAAAAATTAAACTGTATAAAATATCTATCCATGATTGATCGGATCACAACCCCCAGTGATTGTTTCGCACCAAACCTCAGTTTATAACTACATGTGAATATATACGTATCTTAATCAGAAACATAGCGGTTCACAGAACATTTTTATAGGTCCCATCCTCAAATTATTTAAAATTACCCCTCAACTGCATATAAAAAATATCCATGCTAGAGACTCCAAAAAGGTTCCATTCACTTGGGGGCCCATCATAAATTATGATAACTATGTGTGGGTTCACGGATGCATATATATGATATATAGTGATGCTTAGGTTCTATAACCTTAACTCATCCATAGTAAAAAGAGCATAAGAGCTTGTTTACATTTCTTCCTACATATACCCCAACCAAAAAAGGAGTTCTTATATCGGGTTGCATCATTCAAGATCCCATTGAGGATATAAATATATCCCATTCTCTATGTACAAATAAAGATTTATATTGGATAATTCACACACCACAAATGCTTATGTTCTAAATGCTTCCATTTTTCCTAGACACATTATGTCCTCAAATTATACTCCTTATCTTATGCAAATTAATATCACCAAAATCATTCATAATCCATCCATAATAGAATGTATAATTATGGAGGACACCATTTTTCTAACTATGAATTTATACTCCCCAGTCCAGCGTTGCATAAGTCACTGCAAGAGGTCTGCAACCAAAAAAAAATATTCTTCAGGAGAGACCTATTCTATAAATATAATCCCAGAAAATATCATCCTAGAAACTACATTTTGACCATATTCTATGTCCAGTACTTGTATTCAAGTCTCATACCATTTATCCTAAATTAAGAGCCCTTAATATCATAGTTTACAATTTTATTCATCATATTTAATTAGTGTGGAAATATCATTGGCCCAGTAAACCTTATATTTCTCATTGTTCCCATACAATTGGTTCTATTCATATAACCTAAACTATATGATACCATTATTCCTTAATGTACAATGCTAAACTGCAAGGTTAACATCCATCTTATATGATGTTAAACTAAATTGTTGATCTCTATTGCATGATGGAATATTGTACATTATTAAGTTCATTTCCTAATGGGAATACTATCCTTGGAGTAGGTCTCCCACCACCACTTCATTCTAGAACTACATTTTTATTGATTCATGATTGGAATGGATACATAACGGTTCAAAGATACTATATTATTGTCCATAATTAATATAAACAAGCCCCAACTCTCCAATATATAAACCACGCCAATATAGGACGGTCCATTTAGTAGTCTCACCCCACCTAAGAGATCTAATTATAAATTTTTTTCCATCTCCAAACAATAATTCAATATAAATGGGAATCTATTTTAAAACTACTTATGGATTGATAATCAATTTATTGTGATATGTAGTGATGTGAAGATCCTATGTCCAATTCCTAGCTGTAACAAAAAAAAAATCCTTACTCCATATGGGTCAAACCACTGTATGAATCATTTCCCCTATATTATTGGATGATTTTGACATGAAAGGATCATTACATATTCAGAATCCTCCTTTACACAAATAAAACTATGTGTGTTCAGAAATCAGAATCAATATAATATTTCCCCATCTATTGGTGGTAGAGTGTTGGATTACAATGAAAACATTTGTTTGATTATGTATTGATACGCCACAATATACCCATGCATAATTGTCCCTCAAATGGAATGTCATCAATAGACACATTCATCCACTGGATAAAACACTAATATATCATAAATCCCAAAAAATAGTATGTTAGAATTTTTTTTTGAATTTGGTCCATGATAATTACTAAAATACATGTCACATATCAATATTTTGATCAGAACACCCCAATATTGTAGCATCCAGGTTTCCCTCATCACGCATTAATAAGATTGATTTTTTTGTTATATCTCCTTGAGATGGAAAATCTATAATCTTTCGGTCATAGATGAATGAACATAAATTGTATCACTCAACATTATTTTTGTATGACTTTCACAATCTATGTCTTGGTCCCACAAAATTAAACTACATAATTCTTCAAACCTCTTCAGAGAGGATTGTTTTTCCCAGTTTCATCATTCAACTACATCACCTTAAAGAACTATGTGCGACTTGATACTAATTCAAAAAAAAACATAGTGACACCTAAAACCTCTATCTAGGACCAAATGATACAACATCCAGAATGTCTATATTCCTCCATTCTCATAATCATTCCCTTCTTAAACCACCCACATTGTTAATGAGAGACCTGGATCCTCATATACTCAGACTCCATCGATAATATAATTTAAGATTCTAAAGGCAACCTTTTTTACTATGCATTGATATTACCTAGTATGGATTTGTATAAGTTTGGCTGAAATGGCCAATCAACCATAGGAACTTGAATCATAAGGGGTAACCTATTATATCCTAGTAAGCCCTAAAAATATCAATCGAAAATCATCATTTCAGACACGGTCCATGGTCTATCCTTACATACATCTCTCATATCATGTTTTAGAACTGAAAATCACAAAACTGTACTATATAAATTTAATTTTTTTTACATAATGATTCTCAAAAACATGCTTGGACAACTATCCATTCTTGGGGCATCATCCCATATCTCATGTTAAAATTGGTTCGACTTACAAAATTAGAATAAATATTATTTCTTATATGTCTCTAAAATGACTATGAAAATATACATAATACTCACTAGGGTGAAAACCACAAAACGAAACCATAGGAAAATGATGAATTTTGGATCACTAGATGTTCACTATGCATGTTTTATGTAGACATTTTTGACCAATGATAATAAAAATTCATAAGACATGCTATGTTTAAAACCATCAAAGGGAGGCCTATGAAAATTAGAGTCTCTCCTACTTTGTATTCTTTATATAATACTTAGGAAAAAATAATGGCATCTTGAAAAAATAATCAAAGGTTATAGGTCCTTCCATATGACTCTAGAAATTATTGAACTATACTCTCTTTCTCTAAATACCAGGAAAATATTAGATCTTGTACTTTTCTATATCAAGGTGATTGAAACAAATTGACACAATGATGTTATGCTAACAAAACTAGCATCAGTGCCATGTAATAATTAATGAGGAAAAATGTGATGAATATATAGATGATTGGAAACAAAATTCTTTTCATTAATGGTTACAAAATTAGGTGATCATTACAAATTTGAGTCTCTATGTGATATTTTAAAAAATTCTATCAACATAGATCTTGATTTTATGAAGTATATCTTCATAATCATCAATGGACTATAGAATCCAAGCTATCCGGATAGTTTCAATCACTATATCAAGTTATAGATCCTCCATCGTAGTGACCATGGCTTTCGTCCCCTTCGATTGAACACATTACAAAAAATAATGAATTTTTCAGAGATCCCATCTAGAAGAATCCATTATATATTAGAGGACAATTATTTGAATGGATTTATCATATATCTATTTCATGAACTCCACCAATTTTTTTGGTGTTGTTGAGCTCTACATGGGAAATTATATCTCTGAGATCATCAATTATTTTTTCATTCTTTCATTGATTTTATTTTTTTACTTTTCATCTTTCTCCCATTAGAGAATTATATCTATCATGGAAATTTGGACCATGTGGTAGTCTAATACACTATACCCTCAAAATTAAAATCAATCTCTAGAGATGATATACTATTTATTTTCGAACTTCCAAGAGTTTCTTCAAGACTGAATCCTTGTTTTCATGCCATATGTTTCATAAATATACCTAAAAAGTAACCCAAGCCTCCCTTATTCCTGATTATCTATTGATATGTGGAGAGGTGTACTACAAAATTATTTCACATATGGAAGAGACATTTATTGTCCTTTATGGAGTGACATCACCCTTACCTTGTATTGTTGGTTGAGTTGGGGAGAAGGCCTCCTATTATGGTTTATCAAATAAGACTGATGGAACTGAATGGTGAATTAAATTAGACATCAACAATGTAATATATCATGAATAAAGGAAAGTTGGGATCAATATAGTTGATGGAACTCACCCATTTATGGATTTGTTTATTAGTTGGATTCCTTCATATCATCCACGGATTTAGTAGTTTGGACCAAGATTTTCTACCGGGGAACACTCTTTAGAGTTTTCTCAAGGATTGGGATGGATGGATCTCTAGAATATCACACTTCAAGGCCCTCAACTATCATTCTCCTATAATAGGAGTAACATGGAGCCCAACTCCCAATACATAGATCAACTTGGAAATATTATTTACAGAAAAAGATACATTAGTCAAATTATTGATTTAATGTATTGAAATCTAAAAGGTCATACATGGTGGAAAATGCTAAAAAAGATAAACTCGCATTTGTCCAACTCCTTATTAAAGTCCCCAAACTCATATAGGGAGCTAGAACATCATCATCACCATGCGGTTATTCCATATTTTCCTTATATATTACTTCAAATATCATATCATCCTCACAATGAAGGGGATCTAGAATGCTTGTCTTGGGGAAAAAATTGGAGCTTCCATTAGAATCATCCACATTCCTTTCAGAAGGAATAACACTTTGATACCCAAATATATCAGGGTTATCTTGATAAACATCATTATAAAATTTTAATTCTCTATTATCCCCACCTGGGGAAGTGATAGGACCAATGGTAGTGTTCATAGGGTCCTCCATTGTATCTGATGTGTCTAAAATATCTTAAGGAATAGAAGTTACTAATCAGATCATGGTACCTTATTATGTGAATTTTCCATTACCAGGATTCTCCTACTTCTCTATAGTGAAAAGAATAAATTTGGACTAATCCCTTGATGCTTCTTATTTGGATGGGACACAGTTTCCATTTAGAATGTATACCTATTATAGAATTTCCTCCTTAGTTTTTGAAGGAACATCTCTAATTCCTTTATGAGAGGAGAGAGTAATAGATCATGCAACCAATAACCATGATCATATATTTATTAAAAATTAATCAATAAAAAATTATGTCTTGAAAATTTACCATCACGAATAATGTTCATGGACAAGTAAATTATTCTCTATCATCCCCTCACATTCGGTGGAGGAGGGATGGAACAAACCTCTACAAATATAGGTAAAAGTAGTGAATGTTGAAAAAACTCTCCCCGTGTCTCCTCTTCCATCATCATTTGTCCTAAAGATAACTCTCATGATTCATGAGTTGCTCCCCTACCCATGATAGGGGTATATTTTGGGGTTTCTTTTAGTAATGGGATCTCAGCCGATTCTCCCTCTACCAACTAAAAATCAAGGTCACCCATTCCATATTAATCAAATATTGATAAAAATAAAGAAAATAAGAACAAAAGATGAAATAATATAATGATAAAATTACATCCTGATGATCTATGAAGTCATCACATTCATCAGGGTACTGTTCATAAACCCCTATAGTGGCACCCCAATCCATTATACTATTAATTACTCATAGAAGGATCTAATAATTGATGACATAAACAAGCATATCTATCTCCTAGATGTGTATTACCACCTCAATATGGATAGCCTCAATGTGGAGTTCGTGTGGGGATTAAACATCCATAATCTAAGGAATACAAAATCCATTCTATAGGAATGACCACATTTCCATAGAATCAGTTGGTTTATCCCAAAAAAAATAAACGAGATATATATGTACATTATGTATGGTTTCATTGGTCTTCTATGAAGTAGACTCAAAACTCCACAAATTCACTAGCTTCCCATTTCTCTCCATCATGATCAATAAATGTGTAAAACAATTCTGGGTTTCGTCTTGGATATAGAGGCTCAACAGTATAGGATAACCTCATTTGGTGTAGTCCTTTTAATCATAACTAGCTATGTAACCTAGGTATGTGGTTTCTTGGGAGATCATGGGGCCTCACTACTGTAACTATCTGGAGTGGGTTGAGACTTTATAACATGATTCCACCACCCATAAGTCATTAGATGTGTGACTAATGGAACACCCATTTTCAATATCACTTGAGGGAAAGATGAGATCAAATCTTTGACATACCTAGAGCACATCCCAATAAATTCACTCAAGTGATTTAGATTAATTATTGAATGAGATACCTCCACAGTCATGAGGACCCATAATTGTCATTCTACCATAAGATTCATATATAATCTTAAATGAAATGGAGGATACATGGTTGGATGCATGAATACCATAATTTTAAATGAAAATCTATAAGGGCCATAGGATTCACTAGTACCCTCTATATCAATTCGTGATGTTGACATGCTATCCTTGAAATAAATCATCTAAGATCTCTCTTCATCATTAGATTTTTGATCATTAGTGAACATCCATATGGGTGTATCTCCATATGGAAGTAAGTTTAATTATTTTAATAGATTCATTTTCTTCTAGGATTTACCACACTTTAGATATAGGGGATGGATTCCAGAAGCATCCTAAATAAGGGGTTGACACCTACCTTTAAGAACAATAATTTTAGTCAACATGAATTAAGAATAAAAATGTGATGTAATCCATTCCCATAGTATATTAAATAGACCTATAATTATAAATGGGGCCTTACCCATATCATTGTGAAATAAGAACTGGTGAATCCTTTT
Organism: Viscum album; assembly: GCA_963277665.1. Taxonomy (NCBI): domain Eukaryota; kingdom Viridiplantae; phylum Streptophyta; class Magnoliopsida; order Santalales; family Viscaceae; genus Viscum; species Viscum album. The sequence goes on from OY728155.1 coordinate 707,046,295, forward strand.
TAAGACATCGACTTCCAACCCTATGTCCTACTCCTCTTCTAGCATGGCTGCTTTGAAAAATGGTCTAAGCCTCACACTATTAGTTTCATGTACTAGTAGTTCATAAATTATTAACCAAATAACTAAAAATAAAACAAGATGTATCCTAAAGGGTATTTATAAATTAATTGTATACCCCCATTGGTTTTATTGGCCTTGTTCAAACATGTGCTATAATTTACTAGCAATGACCTGCTTTTCCATTTAGAGATATCTCATAGGTAGTTCTCAAGAGGGGCCCTCTACCTCAGGCTCCATGAACTTATTCATCCATGCATCAGAGTGGAAATACCCCATTTGGAATGTTTCTTCATTATCATGTATTGGGACGTATTTAATAGCTTAGGATCCATAACATTCATCCATTCAACATCGTACCATTTGGATTTCTGTAGGATTAACACATAATGTATCTATCCAATAATGGGAACCCATAAAATCTTATATACTTTGAAGGACCCTAGGTCACCCTGAGGGGGGGGGGGGGGTGAATTAGGGTGTCATCTTTTTCTCCTTTTTATTGGATTGTGTTCCCATATTGGTAGGAACTTATTTGAACCTGTATCATGGATATGTGCAGTAATTAAAACATTCACATACAGAAGGGAATCACTACACTTTTACTTGGTTCACCACTAAGGGATACGTCCAAGGATCATACGCCGACAGATTGTTGGTCATACCTAATTTCACCAATCTTCACTAGCTATGGATTACATGGTTCAGGTACAATCACTCTGTCCCAGGCACACTACCTATACATTGGTTTAGAGATAGCCCACTACTTCCCTCAGATCACTTCTGTTGACTCCCCCAGGCTCACTACACTAGGTGAAGTCACACTCAGTATATGGACATGAAGGTCCCTTCAATGGATTTCCAAGGAAGTCTTTTTCTCCTGTTCAGCAGGATACATTTCTTGCATTGAGGTATAGAGTTGATTCTCTTTGATGTCCAGTCTTCTTCTCCAGTTTAATGAACAGATGTTCTAATACATCTTATTCTTCTTGTCCAGATTCACAAATTCTTTTGTGATTGTTAAAACATTGAAAATCAGTTTACTAGGAATCATAAGAATCTACTCTTCTTATTCCATGTATGCATGTAACCATGCATGTGACAATATATATGTTCTCTTCCTCTTCACTTGTTTACACACATGCACCCTCGGTTTAGGATGACTCTCTTCAAAGTATTCTCATTTTCATGTGTATGCATGAATGCATTCAATTCCTATTATAATTTCTTTTTTGAAGCCCCAAATGGATATAGTTCCATTAAGCACACATGAGACTTCCTTTCCACTTCTATTTCTTTTGTTTTTTTACCACTTGTTTTGGATGTTCTTACACCTTATGTATGTACTTCATCAAATCATGGATAAGAATATATACATGCACTTCCCATCACCATGGAAAATATTCCATATTCCTTCCTCAACACACATTGTTCACTTTGGTTTACTTATATTTATATGTATGTCATTTTATTCAAACATCAATGTGTGCGTTTTGGTAAAGATTAACATTTCTTGTATTACTTTTACACACCATAGGTATAGAGTTCTTTTATGAACATGTGTGCTTGTATCCTCTATGAACCAGTATGATTCATGGACCGTCCTTGAACAAGGGATGCATGGGATTCCTACGCACACGAAGTGAGGACCTCCTTCATGTACTAAGTGGTACATGGTTCTGTTGGTTCATGAGACCTCCTCTTAAAAAAACCAAAATGGTACGTGGTATCATTTCCTCACAAACCTAGAATGTTTTGTGGGAACTCTCATTGTGAACTAAGAATGGTTCACAACTCTCTTGCCTCACGTATTGAAGCGGTACATGGTTCCTTGCTTTGGGAACCAGAGCGGTATGTGGTTTACTCTTCACGAACCTGGAATGGTTCATAGCTCTTGCTTTCCACTTGAAAACTAATGATCGGAGAGACTATGTTTCTAAAAAAAGGAGCCCTCAAAACCTTAGGAGAAGCAGCCAACACTCAAATTGCTGGGTCTCTTTTTAGAAGTATAGATCAAATATTTTACATATCCAAAATACACAAAATATACTCTTCAAAATTATTCCTTGAATAACCGAGATATTCGGTTCTTTAATATCTTCAAACCCACATGGAGATATGCCACATATCTTGGATGTTTACTATTTCAAACTCATGGCCTTCTTGCAGATCATTCATGTATTCAAGATGGCATGTATCACTTTTTGAACCCATGCTTGAATCCACGTGGCATTGGAAACTTTGTTTGCCATAACCATTTTCTTGTTCTTAATTTCATTCAAATATATGTAAATGTAATTGAATTCAAGTGATCGTATCATCCAGATGACCACTATATGCTTGAACTGAGCTCAATTGATGAGCAGAGTGATGATATCGTCATTCAACTCATTCACTGGATCACGACTACAAGAAAGTGTCCGGAGGAAGAAGACAACCTCGGTGGTGAAGATCATACAGCTCCGATTCAAACACATACTACACATGGATAATGAACGGATCAGATTATATCCCTAGACATGGGATGCGATGTGCAGCCAAGATCTTCAATGAGAATAGATGGATGGTTGGGATTGCATCCACTTTTTTAAAACCTTGTTCCACATCAAAACACAGTACATTTTCAGTTTATTTAAATAACAACCCACCTCAACATTGTCTTAGATTACTCCTCTCCCCCTCTGGTGCCTCCCTACACTGGTTCTCTACGGGCATGCTCTTAGCACCCACTATGCATCCTCAGGAACACATTTGGCACCATCTATGCAGCTCCTAGGGGCTTACACACGACCCCCATGTGCCTCCTACTGGCTGGCCTGGCTGGCTTCCCCATGGGCATGGTCGACCCCTATCATCCTGCATGAGCGTCGGGTTGAGTCTTTCTAGCTAGCTAGTCAGCTGGCTCTTTTTTTAGGCAAGGCATATAAAAATACTTATTATAAAACTAAGTATGCATTGAAATGCATGGACACTTTCTATCTCAAAATTTATGCATGGACACCTTGCAATTCCAAGCCTCCTCACACCCTCTTCTTCTCCTTTTATTTTACTTCGTCCAAAGAACACTTAAGATCAGTGCATCAATCAATTGAATTCCATTCTTCATTTCACATAGAAGAGTTCCTTTCTTTATGCCTATCATCATTGACATCCATTAACACCCATTGACAACAAATACAAACTTCATACAAAAATTGGTCCCAACAAACTTCCCATATGATGATTCAAAAGTCATCATGAATTATATGGAATGTGTTGGTTTTTAGGATACAATATCTTAATGACCCATGATTAATATTTGTATTCTTATAGATATATGTATGGGCCACACAAACAAACTCATAAATTCCAACTGACTATAGGATGTAATCATAATCAGTACTATTATAGCACCCCTAGTATGCACACATCCACTCTAGTTTTACACCTCCTATATAGAGAAGGTTATAGAATTCTATCAAGACAATTGATTTTTTGTATTAGAATCTTGAAATATGGATGAGTAATATTGAGTTTTGACTCAATATTGTGAGTCATTCAATATGTGGAACTTATATTGTGATGTACGATGAATGAATAGGGAGTATCTAATTCATTGATTTACTCTCCCTTTTGAAAGATGTTGGATGTGGTAAAATTCATGTACTCTTTAAACTAGGATTTCAACATGTATGTTTTTATCTTTGGGATGAGGACATCATTCAGGATCTGGTGGTCATAATCTGGAAGATAATTTTACTTAGGTAATTTTTTATGTTACTTCTTCAAATGATTCACACAATCATAGTGAGTGGTGTCACATGATTCATGATAGTACAGGACAATGAAATCTAATATATCAATTATATCATTATAATCCTATTCATCTAAGATGATGAAAACCTGAAAATCCATTAAAAATATTCAAGGAAATATGGTATTTATATTAGATTTATTTCTCAGTTTGAAAAATTATAGAAATTAGTAAAATAGTGACATTGCATAGGTCACTCCCCCTAGTAAACTCACACATGTCATTTTCGTAGGTATCACTATCACACAGATAATGTTGTACCATGTTTATGTGAAAGGGGATAATAGGTGTAGACAAAAGTCTTGGGAAGAACGAATGATTAGAATGATGAGAGAAGTAGTTCAGTTGAGAAATGATAAGAAAATAAGAAGAACCATATGAAATATTGATGATATTTATAAATTCATGGATTCCCATGAGGACGATAGGAATGAGAAACCCACATGATCAACCTATGAAAAATACCCATGGGACATACCTATGCAGCTCACCCTTTCACTTCTCCCTTCCATGGTACTCAATTTGTAGGGCACGTAAACCCCATGAATGAATTTACAATAACATGTGGAGTCTAGAGAATGAGGGGTCATCATATTTATCATCATTGAGATCATAATATTTTCTTCTGATTAGTTATATTTCTATGGTGGGCCCTTTATTGAAACATCCTATTTCATATGAAAATAAGATTATTAAAAATAGGAATAACACATGTAAATGTCACATGTATGATATAAAGGATCTCGTGTATTCTCCCAAGTAATACAATGCAAGGAACAAAATGATTCACCATATAGGTCTTGCCTATGTTACCATCATCATCACGTGGTTCCATTATATGCACCTGTCATCACTATATGGGTCCAACCTGCATGTCCAACATTACCGCACAAGGAAAACTTGCATGCCAACAGAATCGTGTAGGCCTAGACAGGTATTCCTAGGTAACTTGAGAAGGTTATAGGTGTGAAATACACATCATGAAACACCCACTTGAGTAAAATGGTTTTCCCTATGTCCCAAAAAATTATATAAGAAGTACCATTGCCATTTATATTTGAAAAAGACTATAATAACAAAATAATACTTGAAGATATACTGTCACATTTTCTTCACTCATCTCCTCTGAAAAATCTAGGTATATCTAAAAGCCTCAAAGGAATAGGAAATTAATGATAATAGTGGTATTAGAGTCCCATAGTTTTTTAATCACAAATGAACTATGCAAGGAGACACCCCTAGTCTAAGAGAACTACAATAAAGTCAGCTTCCTTAGCCCGTGTCTTGAGTTATAATCATCCAAGTACACATTAGGAGACCCTGGAAGCCTAGAGTAAGGCATATAAAATGTTTTTAACCTAGGTTTTACATTTCCCAAAGGCTACATTATCTCTCCTAGGCTTCACTACTGTGATCGTTCTTCTACTCACCCAGAGCTACCCTTTGTGAGAAATCGAAATATCTCCAAGGCTACACCTGCATGAGCCTCCTTCATCTCAAAAGGATTCCCCAATGTGATCCTCCTACAGATCACAAAGTATTCACCTATTCAATCCATTTATAGAAACCCATCATGTTATTGACGGTAAGGAACCTCTTCTCACAACCCCCTCATCGGATGGTGGTCTAGCCAATACCTCATCCAAAGAATCCATATATGTGTGATTAGAGTACATGGAACATCATTGTGTCCTATTGATCATACATTTACATGGTAAATGTGTTCCTACTATTAATCTACCTAATTAGATGGATCCTAGGAATGTTAATTATCATAAATTACTATTCTAACAATGGTACCAACCATAAGTATAGTAGCAGGTGGATCCTAGGGCTGGGTGACTATATCTATGGCCCGTAGGCCCACCCTCTTCCTATCTTCTAGCATTATAAATGCTTGGATTTGAGTATATTATCATGTGAATCCCTCCTAGAGTTTGAAACTATAATTTATTTATGGTAATTACCAAACCCTCTCCCACTTTAATAATAAGGTGAATGTGTAGTTTTTTTATCATCTACATCCTCTTGTTTCTGAAAAGAATAATTACTCACCTTGTCTTAGTGGATATTTACTATCATGAAATATAAATTATAAACACCTATTATATGAGGGGAATCATTTTATGGATCTTTATCTTTCCTTCCATTAGGGCCTCCTAGTCAATATAATCCCTGTCATAATTTCCCCACCTAAACATTCCATATATTCAATGAGACAACACCTTGGGACTCTTGATTGACATGGCTCCATGATATTGTTTAAAACATTCCCCACCTAGAGACACATATGCAGTGAAAAAAATCCATATTGTTGGAATCACCATGGTTAATGAAATAACTATCACATCAGATAATGATTTTTAGGATATTCATCTCTCCTTGACAACGGAATCATATTCGGTGTAAGGAATAAAATTATGAACTATATAGGCTTTGATTAATGTACAAATAGGATATATTTGATTCCTTCCTGAGGTTCAAACCCAACACCCAATCCTCTTCATAATATTCTCCACTAAACATTCTTAGTATATTCATATCCAACCTAGGACGATTCACCAATTATAGATCCCATAGGCCGCCACAAAATAAGTCCCACACTAGCCCTAGACTAGGAACTATTATCCCTATTTTCGTTTCAACATGAAGTTAAAAAACATAGAGCATTCTTCATCACATGAACTTAAAAGGTATTATGGGTCATGTTAAGTGGAACTTAACTACTTGTATTTTTATTCATTTTAAAAAAATACATAGAAAACCCATCTCATTAGCCCAATTGTGATATCATAATAACTCATGTATTAATGGATGATGATAAATTATAGAACAACCCACTGTGTGTCTTAAACATACCATCACGATAATAAACGATATAATAATCACAAATACGTGCATTCAAAAGGATACCATTAATGGAGGACCTCTTAAACATACATGTGCCTCCATCGATTGATAACCTCAATTACATATAGATGTTTCTAAAGCCAATACATGATAATAATTTGTTTATTACTTAAGGGTAACCAATTTTATATTCAAGATATAATAAAGTATTCATGAATATGTCTTAAATATATACAGGAGTCATGTGGTTATAAATAATTCACCTCCAAAAGGTGTAATGAGACCCACCTCCTATCCTCTCGACCAATGTGACTCTCTAAGAATTAGTGGAGCTATTTCCTAGTGACCTACTACTATTAAAATGTATTTTTATGAAGAATCTCAAATAATGGAACCCTTGGGTGTATCTAGTACCAAAAATACAACCCATTGGAAACAAAATGGAAAAGAAGTTGAAATATTTGTCTGATGTAAATGGTCATTCCAGCCCCACCAAAAAATACCATTCACACCCCTTGTGGTTTTCAGGGATGAAAAAAACCATAACAATTAGCCTAAGCTACAAATACATCAACTAAAATATTTTTTTTCCAATCTTGAAAATCCCAAGCTATAGAAATGGATGGTCCAATTAAGAAAACCCTAAACAATAAAGTAGGATTTTCATTCTAGAATACACAGAAATATAGAAATTTATGATCCCACATAGAGGAATATAAACTAAAGTAACAAATTGTCAAATCTAAAAGAACCTAAATTACAAGAATAGATAGTTTAAGCTATATCACCTTAAAATATAGTTACAAATGATCTTATATCGAATAAACTAATCTAAATAAATAGTGTTCCCAAGACATAATATCCAAATCCATAACGATGAGATTCTTTTCATAAACTTAAATTGTAAATTGAATCAGAAGAGATTCTTTATAGGTTGAAACACCAGAGAGGGAAACCTATGAAAAAAAATCTCTAAGTACAGTACACACACCTTGTGTGGTTCAGTCAACATTGAGATCTTTTGAAATTAATGAGGCATAAAAAGTACCATGATGAAAAACCATAAACGGAGGCCTGAGAAAAATCTAATTACATTCCTGCTAAACTTAATTCATATGAAGATGATGAAAATTTTGGGTAATTATAAAATTAAACATTAAAAAATTGTATGGATCATTACATATCCCAAGAAGAGTTCAATATATTATTTATAAGTCAATTGAATTGGGTAAAATATTATATCACTCTCCCTCTGGGATATATTCACCCAAATTATCCTATTGAGCTAGGTGATCCCAGGATGACTAGAGAAGATACATCCATGAGGATTATTACATAAATAATAATTCATGTACAATTCTCAATAGAGATATGTTAATATTCAAGTGTTCAAATTCAGTTGTTTTAGGTTTACATGGTATTATAAAAAAGCATGTGTTACTTCCATGATATATATTTTTCTGATCCAACAAAATTTCAAACACATGATGAATAGAAAATTCTTTAAAACAATATGTAATGTCTAGAAGGTTTTTTAAATTATAAAATACAAAGTATAATGTAACATAATTATCATTTATTCACACCCAAGGGTTCAAAAAGATACATAAACATATAAGACCACATCCAGATCACAGTAAAATCTGTATGATAATTATTTCTATATCAACTAGAGCGTGGTGAGTGGTGTCAAATGATGAATTAAGTTTCACCTACAACACTTATAATTATATTTTCATATGATGAACGTTATTAATAAAAGTGGAAATATCTTCTCCTCCTTTCTTTGTGTTCTCTAATTATGATGATGATATTGAAAGATAAACCATTGTCTGAGATACGTGTACTTCATGTAATTATATCTCTATGGTCAAGTCATCCATTTTAGCATATTATTGAGATATTTTATTCTTTTTATATTCCATAAAATCTTAAATTCCACTTTTTTATTGGTACAAATAATTCTTATTATCAAAGATATGCTGGTACCTCGTGTTGTTTAATATTTTTTGTTGAGTTAAAACAATAAGTAAGCTGATATCATAAAATTATATATAGTCAAAACTACCAGCTTCTAAATCACAAAATACATAGAGAAGGAATTACTATTTCTCACAGATCACATCCAAGGGTGACAATAAGTGGCTCATAATTTTTTTCCAAATTAGTCTTTATGACACTCGGTTTCATATGACAACTTTATGGAGAGAATCATAAGGGATAATGGTTGATGGGAAGTTTTTAGATACTGATTCCATTGAAAGGGGTATCTTCCAAGCCTATTAGGATGTAATATTTGAATTATCATGTGTTTATCTCTAAATTTATAGTGAATGGATGTCTTCATCAATACACCATGTCATATTTATGGGAGACATGTCACCATGGAAACTGAATTCCCTTGGGGATCCCTTGAGTCATAAATAAACTCCATCAATACTATAGAAAATAGTCTCATAAAATCATAGGTGATATATACATGAAGAAATAATAAATTGGGTATTCTAACTAGGTAAGACTCCAACCAGGATTGGAAATACTTTTGAGATAGTTTGGTAGGGGAATTAGTTTAACACCCTAAGACTTTACAATATTTTAGTTTTCGATTGAATTTAATTTTGTTGCTATTAGGATAAATGCACAACCCAATGATAATATTACACTACTTGCAATATTGATTATTTACACACAAAATAATTTTTTTCTTTATCTAAAAGGAACACCGAGGTTAGATTATGTTACATGAAACAATGGCATTCTTTAATAACTTGGGTAACATGCAAGGAAAAGTTTTACCAAAACAATATATTATAAAAATATTATTCATTAATATTATGACATATAAAAAATATAATTAATTGGAGGCTATGAATAGGATTAACTAAATTATAAAATTATACGGTTTAATCCATTTGTTACCAATTAGTTATTAACTAATATAGAACTTAATTGAATTTAACAGAAATATATTTATAAAACACTATTTTTATGTGTTGAAGGCATATTATCGTAATAAGAATCAATTAATTACTATTATTGGAGGATTTTAATGAAATATATATTATATATTAAATAAAATAATTTTCAAATTCATCCACTAAATTTTATAGTCACAAGATATGAGCAAACCCAATATTACTCCTAAAAAGCTATATTTTTAGAAATGAAATTTTGCTGCCTTTTGATAGTGAAGTTGTTTTATAAATATAATTTTGACACATTTATTTATTTTATATGAAAAAATGAACTATATTTTTGAAATTTTAATTTTAAATTATCATTTTTTTATTTTTTCTGTATTTTTCTAAGAAGTTTTATTTTTTGAAGAATTGTGAAAAACACTAAATTTTAGTTGAAAAATGCCTTACTGTTTAAATAATTATTAATGAAAAATTACATTTAAAATTGGTTTTAATGTCATGATAGATAAATTATAAATATATTGATACAATTTTTTCCATTTGGATAGTTTTTTTATTTAATATAGATTTAAAAACATAATGAAATTTTAAATACTTTCACTTTAAAAACGATCTTTTTTGCCACGTCTGTGGGATTAACATTAAATTTAATTTTTCCACTTGTGTGAATTAAATTTTGAAAAATGGATATAAATGATTGTAAAAATTATTATATTTATATCCTATTAATATCAAAATTGTTTAAAGAAAAATATTATTGAGTTTAATTAAAAATAATTACAACGATTAAAGTAAAATTATGCTTAACAAGGGACTAAAACTTAATATTGAGGGACAAAATGACCCCAAAACTTTCCCAAAACCTATTTTTTTGACATATATACAACCTATCATACAATGTATTGAATTTGTTTATACCTATAGGGATATGATGTAATGGAGAACTCCCAATAATGTTTACCTTTTGATATTTAGAAGAATGTCATTGCTCCTCCACTATAAAAAGGAAGTCACTCTTCCACATCCTCACACCTCTAAGAACACATTTATAACACCCCAATATTTTGTGAATTATTTTTTAAAAAATTATTATTATTTGATATTTTTAATTTCAAACGACACTAAAAATCATTTTTTATTAAGGAACTAAATCTGGCTTGAATTATATTCACCAATTGGTTAATAATATAGTACATGAAACCTATATTTTATCTATATCTCTATGGAACACTGAGTTTATCCGGTTTTATATGAAAAAAATGAATTTCCTTTATGGATTGTGTAACACGCATTACTGATATCTTACCAAAAAATAATATATCATTCAAATTGTAGTATTAAATATAATAAGATATAAACTAGCTATTAAATTATAAGTTATGAACAATATTAAATAATTTTTCAAAATATAGGGTTTAAAAAAATATAATATTAAGTCAAATGTTACCAAATAATTAGAAATGAATATGAAAACCTATTCAATATTAGGGAAAATATAATTATTTTTATAGTCACATAATTGTTTTAATAATATAAATTTAATTAATTATAATTATTAATTTATCTTAATGTAATATATTTTCTATATATTCAATCAAAAGTTTTTTATAATCATCTAATATATTTGGTAGAGATTAGATAATATTAGACCCAATTTTATACAAAAAACTACTTTTTTATAAAGATATTTTATAACCTTTTAATAGAGATACCATTTTAAATATAATTTGTGGAACTTTTATAGATTTAATATTTCGAAATAAAATTTGTATTTGTAAGATAAAAATAAAAATTCATTTAGGATAATTTATTTGTATTTTTCTATAAGGTTTCATTTTTATTGCACAGTTAAATATATAAGATTTTAATTCAAAAGCACTTTTTTAACACATATATTTGGTTAAATTATATTTTAAATTTGATTTATAATTTATTTAGATAATAATATTATCAATAAATCAAAATTTTTTCATTAGAACCAATTTCACATTGAAAGTTGATATAAAAACATAGTAGAATTTTCATCATTTTGACTTAAAAAGACCCCAGTGTCATCCTATTACCGGGATTAATTTTAAATTAATTTCATTCACTAATTTGATTGGAATTAGTCCAAATAGAATCAATATTTATAATTAGAATAATTTATGATGTCTAATAATTTAAACATATTATTTGACTAAAATGATTCGTGAAATTAATAAAAATTAATTACATGTGTTAAGGTAAAATTAAGCTTAAATAAGGACTAAACCTTAAAAGTAAGACCCAAAATGACCTATACACATTCAAAAAAACAATTTTATGGACATGATTCGTCCATTGAAATTAATTATAGTTTTTAATGGTTTTTATTACTTTTTGTTGGTAAGAACATTCGTACACCAAACTTGTTTAAAAAATTTCCATGTGTGTCTTTTCCCTTTGCTATAAAAGGCCACCACATCTCTCTCTTGTTCACACCTGTCAAAACACTTATGTTCAGAAAATATCTTACGAATACAATTAAAAACATCCCTACCTTATTTATTGAAGCCTCCCTTTGGTCATAGAGTTTTCCAAGGAATCCTTTTGGCACAAACCGAAGGGAGTTACCCGATTAAGTGGAAATACCGTCTCTCATGCTTCTTTTTTATATTCCTTATCCACCCAAAAACTATATTTATTATATTATTTTATAAAAGTAAAAATATCATCAATATACTATTATTTTTTTATGATAATGTCACATCCTACACTTATACAAACCTCCATCCAATGGTTAATGAAAATATTGTTTATCTGTATGGGGAACTACTGCCACACAAAATGGCAATTGTTCAACTTTTGTTACCACCTCACTTGGTGGAAATTATGATAGACACACTATTTAAATATATTATATATTATATTTACTGTGTATTTATTCTTATGTATTCATTTTACAACATATATCTTTTTTTTACATTCCATTTTTTGTAAATACGATAATTTTGTTTGAGGAAATGTGGACTACTACCCCCTCAAAGCACTGTGATCTGTTCACAAACTACATGGATCATATTAAGGATGGTTTTAGTTAAATAATATGATATATATATATGAAATTATAATTATAAATTCATTATATTATATACATATATATAAATATTTCTTTTTTCTTTCTTTCATTCAATACAACAACAAAAACAAAAACAATGTTCATGCGTACATATGGCTTACCATCTCCATGAATGTTATATTCAATTTCATAATTTTATCTTAAATAGATTATTATAATTCACATATAATGGATATACATGATATTTATATATTTTTTTACATTATCGAATCATTATATAAGTTTAAGGACAAAAAATATAACAAATTAAGACACATGCGATGAATAAAGAGAATATTATGCTTAGTGAAACCATAACATTATATGGTTAAAAAGGGGGTAATATATGTTAATAATAAAACAATATATGGAATTAGATATAATAATATGGTTATTTAAAATATATACCGTAATTTAATATTAATTACACAGGTTGTTTGATTGATTACAAAACGAGTCAATACACAAGGTAAGGGGATTTAATCTCACTTTTTATTTCTATGAGACATGTGCTATGGTATCTACCCATCCCTTTTGTTTGGTGTATGTACTAAACAATATTTCACTATATATATCATATAATTAAATTTATGGGTATTAACATATCAATTTTATAAAATTTCATTCATGGGGTTTATGTTTCAAAAGTTACCAAATCATTGAAATAGTGTTGTCTTAATTTTCCTACTTTGAGACTCATGTTTTGTTATGAATATAAAATCTATTTAGAGGTTTATAGAATTACATTTTACATGTTATATCATGAATTTCGTTTTTTTAATGATATTTTGAGCTTAATTTAATTTATTTTTCAAACAAGGAGAGTATTATCGTTATTTACCAAGTTATAAGAGTTTATTGAGGCAACCTCATCGCTTTTCAAGATTGTTTATGTTTATTCTTCATTTGATGAATTATTATGATCTATATCTCAATAAAAATCATTAAATTTATTCTCCTATTGTTATTAATTATTTATTTATATATTAGTACCATTTATTTCACTCTTTGGTATATTATATAGTAATGAAATTGTTTTTAAGAAAGACAGACATTACCCTCCCTTCAGTAAAAAATTATGCATTACTTTAAAATCATGTTTTTAAAAAAGGGTTTACAAGAATATTATACTATTATCCTAATATATTTAATAGAAAATTCAACCATTTTTTTTAAATTTACAACTTTTTTCAATGGAATAATAATGTATCTTTCAAAATGTTGAAATTGTATAATGATTCTACCATGAAAAAGAAATGTTCTTTTTTACCTCATACAATATGTACAGATTTATCTGCCGTAATTATTTAAAGAATTATTTTCATGTTTAAAATGATAATTTTTAATAATTTTTTTAAAAAATATATTTTCATGGAAATGGATTTCAAAAGCTTTTCAAAATTATTTTATAAGTTTTTATAGAAAATGGTTTTCGAAAAGTATTCATGGGTTTTTAATATGTTATTAAGGGAAATGGATTTCAAATGTTTTTCATGATTATTTTATAAAATTTTAAGGAAAATGGTTTTCAAAAGGTTTTAGTATTTAAATAACACTTTTTAAAGGAAAATGGATATTTACCTCAATATTCTTTTTCAAAATATCCTTCCAAATTTTATTCCATATATGATAACATTTGTTGATGTTACTCAAGACCTTTTAGAAAAATTATCCAAAGGGTCCAGCCATATTCTTTCATGAATGTTTTATGTTTTGATGGAATGATTCTTAAGACAACTGTTTTACTTCCATGATTTTTATGCGTTTGAAACCCGCTTCTTTTCATATGTTATGATTTTCTGAAGTGATTATGAAAACTATCTCTTTTCATAGGTTATGATGCGATGAAATGTTAATAACAACCATTACATTTCATGTGTTATGAATTCATGTCTATAAAACCTATCTCCTTTTATGGGTTACAATATGAAGAATGTTTTATTATCTTGTGGCACATGTATAACTGATTTTATTATGAGATGGTTGGGCCCTATAACTCCCTCCAATGCATTGTGTAATGATAAGTTGTATATGAGTTTATAGGGTACACATGTTGTAGACCATGCCAAAAAACAAGAAGGTATAAGGTTTTTATCACAAGTCTAAAAGAGAGAGGGTGCATAGGTTGTATCCCAAGACTAATAGAAAGAGGGTATATGGGTTTTATCGCAATCCTAAAAGTAATAAGGTACATGGGATGTATCTCATGCCCAGAAAAAATAAGGTACATGGGTTGTAGCCAAATCCTAAAAGAAAGAGGGTACATGTGTTATATACCATATCTGTAAACAAGAAGGTATATGGGTTGTAGGAAAACTGTAAAAGAAATAGTGAACATGGGTTGTAGACCAAGCCTGAAAATAATAAAGTACATGGGTTATAGCCCAAGACTAAAAGTTAGATGGTACACTGGTTGTTATACCAATCCCACTATAGTTTCATGGGCCATATCCCTATCCTATCATGTTATAAAGGTATTGGCAGGTAGGATTGACATAAAATTTTCTATTCTAATATGTATTCCAATAATTGTATGTTTTATTCCTCAGTTACGATTTCATGGATCATGATGTTTATTTCCTTATTATTCATGTCTTTTGAAATTCCCAGATTTATCCCATAACTCATGTTTATGATCTTTGATATGCAAGATATGATCTTACAATGTTACAATCACATTATTAAACACATATGTTCCCATTTATGCGTATATGACCCCCTTGTTTACCCTTACTGAGCATCTGAGCTCTCCCTACTTTATTTTTCCTTTCCCCAGGTTATGAAGAAAGGAATTCGGTATAATTAAAAAAGGTGGAGATATTTGTGACATATTTTGATGATATTTCACCAGGAGAGAAGATTTTTTCCATGTTTCCAAAGACACTAAACTGTTACGGTCCTCAAACATTTATTTTTTTAATGTACTTGGTATTCATCTAAAATTATGTAGTATCCATGTATGTTAATCCTCGGTCCCTATAGTTTCTATCAAAGGAAAGGATTATTAATACATTAGAAATTAGGATGAGAAAACATTAGTGAGATCCATATTTATGTTTCCAGGTATATGTCTAGGGATGTATCTAAGGATAAGTATAAGGATTAGTTAATGTTTATGAGAGTCTCCTGTAATTTTGGTAAAGGATAGAGTGAGTAGTTTCCTAGAATTACAAACATGTTAGGATACTACAAGTGGATGTTGTTATAGAATAAATATTCCTAGGGGAACACATTCGACAAGATTTCTCTTTCCTGATTCAGGGTAATCTAGTACATGAAAAAGGGCCATATTGCAAACCTAGTTTGAAACTCTCGAGGGATATGCTTTGGAAATTTACAATATCTTTACAAACCACTTTGAATAATTTGAATAGAATATGCTTACTAATAACCTAGAACAATCCTAAGGTGTCATATATTAAATGATAGGTGTCATGATTTAGACCTCCAATAAGTATTTTTTCATGATTATGTGGCATTATTTTAAGATATGGGTTTCTTACCTCATGTTTTTTGGTTTTAGTCAATGAAGAAAAATAGAATTAACATGGTAAACATTATATTTTTTATATGTTGAAATTATGGGAACTATGAAAATTTATTTCCCAGGTGGAAATATCATAAAGGGAATCATGAATGTTATATATGTTTTTTTTACTTCTGAATAAAAAGAAACTACAGATGACAAATGAATCGTATGTGATGTTCTTCTAGTGTTGTTTACTATGATCATAATAAGCATGATTATATTGAGTTTGAGGAACCTTAATACATGATTAATATCACATATCCTAGGACAGTGGTATAATGGAATAAGATGATGAATATTGTGTTCTTGTTTAAGAACAAATTTTTATTAAAAATGAATTTTTTATTTGGATCTCAAAGATTGTGTTATATAAATCATAATAAGTATACATATTTTCTATATAATATTTCATTACGGATTGAAAAGGAAAATTTTAATGGTGAATAGGAAA
This sequence comes from Viscum album, assembly GCA_963277665.1. Taxonomy (NCBI): domain Eukaryota; kingdom Viridiplantae; phylum Streptophyta; class Magnoliopsida; order Santalales; family Viscaceae; genus Viscum; species Viscum album. Next base: position 707,062,975 of record OY728155.1, read on the forward strand.
TATAAAAGTGATATTTTGAGTAAATGTAACCTTTAATGTGATCAAGATGTTGAGAAAATTGTGTTTTTCTTCGATAAGGAGATGAATTATTTGGATAAAGTAAATTGGATAGAAGTGATTATCATGGATTGGATTATAGATTTTTTTACAATGTATTCTATGTCATTGTGGATAATGTTTGAAAATTATTGGACTTGAGGAATATAACTACTAACATTTGGAGTAAGGAAGAATGTATGTTTTCCTAAAGTATTTATGGTAATTCAAGTTATTACCATGTTTTAAAATAATATATGATGAGAGTATTTAAATTTTTGTAATATGACAACCAAGAAATACATTGTGATGGATGTTGTATCAATTTATAGATGATTCTATGACTTCTTTATAATTTTTTTGTATTTTTATCTTTTGGAAGGGTTATAAGGTTAACCCTTTATGGAAATATTATGTTAAACATTGGATGATGTTTTTGAGAATAAAGTATAATCTTACAACATGATTATTTAATCATATTTAATAACCATCCAATGGCCTGAAGGCCTTCATTTTTTTATTGATTTTGATAATCCACCTTTCAAGGGGTGAGGTGGAACCCTTACAAGGCCCATCGGTGTAAGTATTACATTGCCTATAGGACATAGAGGAATTAATTGCATGTAGGCTTAAAATATTACATACAACCATACTAACTACTTGGAACTGCTCCTCCCCAGAATCTTCATCATGATATATTCTCTCCACCTTTTCTTGGCTATTCGGCTAGGCTTTCCCATGCATGCATAGACTTTTCCCAATGGCAGGTTCCATACCGTCTCATTCTTGCAATCTGTTTAGCTTCTGCTATAATGAAGGCTCCTTTCTCATCCTCCTTCTGGATCTTGTTCCTTATAGGTTGTCTGGTTTGTATATACACTTATGTTGGCCCTAATTCCTTGAGGTATCCTGAAGGCCTTGAGGTGGAATATCATGGATCTCATGATCTGTTAATTCTTCAAAAATGAAAAATTCCATTCATTTTTGGAGATGATGTGAAGTGAATCAAAGAAAAACAAAGGGGGAGGTTGTCCTAAAATCATTAAATTATATACATCAATGAAAATTATTTAACTTTATAAAAAATGAGCTTGAAACAAAAAATGTTATCCAACTACCTTCATACTCGATGAATCGGATTGTCCTTAGTTCATCGTAGATTTATGGCTTTCCGATTGTTAACATTCTCCTGACCTTATTATCTATCACTCTCAATCGGAATATGATAGATATGTTTTTCTTCAATGTCCACATTTTCAATTGCAAACTATGTTACCCTATATATTAATTGTGGGTAACCATTATGGTTCAAACATTCCCTTTCTATGGGATGTTTTAATGTTCATTTTTAGGATGTGGGTTTCTATTAGTGAAACATTAAAGTATTAAATCATTGATAACCAAGATTAATTTTTAGGGACATACTCAATTTAATGGGGGGTATAATGAGACACCTTTATATTTTTTGAATTATTTTATGCTTTTTGATATTTTACATTTCACGTAACACTAAAAAATTATTTATTTTACATTAAGTCACAATATAAGTATTGAGTTATATGAACCACAATTTTAATCATTCACTAAATGAAACATAAATTTTATCTTTCTCTAAACAAAACACATAGGTTTTCTTTCATTACATGAAAAAATTAATTTCCTTGATGGCTTATGTAGCATGTATGCCTGATTTTGTAACAAACAATAGTATATCATTAAAATGTTATTATATAAAATAATAAGATATTACCTGACCATTAAATTATAGTTTTTTAAAATTATTAACTAACTTATGAATATATATGGTTTAAAATAAAATAATATGAATTCATAGGTTTCCAATTAATTATAACTGATTATGAAAAACAATTGAATATAACAGAAAATACTATTATTTTTATAGTCGTAAAGTTGTTTTAACCTAATAAATTAAATTAATTACAATTATTAAGTGATATTAATGTCATATATATGTTATATATTAAATAAAATATTTTCAATATTCATCCAATAGTTTTGATATACATAAGAAAAGAATAAAGAATATTTTATGCATAAAAACCCTTATTTTTATAAAGGTAGTTTTACCACTTTTTAATGGGGAACCCAAATTAAGTCCAATTTTTGGAATTTTTTAAATTTAATATGTCAAAAAACATCATCTTTGGAAAAAAACATAAAAAATATTTTAGGAGAAATTCATTGTATCTTTCTCTAGAGTTTCATTTTGTAATGAATAGTAAAAAATAAGGGATTTTAATTCAAAACTAATTTTTCATTTAATTTATGGATTAGGTTATATTATATATTAAATTGGATTAAATATTTAGTTATATAATAATTTTAGCAATTAATCCAATGTAGGTCCTTGGAACGAATTTCAAATTTTAATAAAACATTGTAAAGTTTTGGTCATTTTTAGTTTAAAAAATCTCATGGTCTTCCCATCATTGGGATTAATTTTATATTAATTTCTGTCTGTTTTAGATATATAATTTGGAAAAAATGGATTCCATATTTTTAATCATAATATTTTATAATTTCTAATACGGTTATCTTTGTTTTTGAGCATAATTATCAGTGAAATTAATAAAAACTAATTACATCGGTGGGGGTAATAAGAAGCTTAACTAAGGACTAAACCTTAAATATGAGACCCAAAATGATATATAATTTTATTAAAAACCCATTTTATGTCCATTATTCATCCATTAACCATCCATTATTGAGTTTTCTTTTGTTTTTATATCTTTTTTTACATTAAAAATTGGTACACCTAACTTATTTTGAAAAATGCCAAATGTGTCATTTCCCATCCCTATAAAAGTTAACCTCATGTACCTCTTCTTCGCACATATAAAACCACATAGGTAACAAAAATATGTACCCAGTACGTTTCCAAACATCTCCCCTTACTTCCTGAGTCCCTCATTTGGGTATAAATTTTATATGGAAGCCTTTTGGTACAAACCAAATTTAGTTACCCGATTAAGAGGTAACACCTTCTCACATGTTCCTTTCTTTTGTACTCATTATACACCCCTCCACTCTATTTATTATATATTTTTATAACAAAAAAATAACCTAAAGATAATAGTATGTTTTTATGATTTTTTTACCTAAACATAGATACACCTCCATCTAATGGGTAACGAACATATTGTTTATGTTATTGGAAAACTTCCACCTCACAAAACGATGATTGTTATATATTCCTTACCACATCTAATGGTTTAAATTATCATGGAAAATCTATTTATATAAATATTTTATATTTTATTTATTATATATTTATGATTATTTCTTCTTATTATAACACATTCCTTTTTTATATTCCATTTGGTGAAAATACGATAATTTTGTTTGAGTCGTGTGGATTACTACCCCCGCAAAGAGATGTGATTTTTTCACACACTACATGGACTATATTAATGAAGGGTTTAGTGAAATTATATGATATATATAACATTATAATTATAATTTAATGATATTATATAAATATATACATATATTTTATCTTCCATCTTTCATTTAATACGAAAACTAACACGGAAACAACATTCATGCGTACATATAGATTACCGTCTTCATGAATGATGTATTCCATTCCTTATATATATTCTATAGATTATTATTATATAAATATACTAGATATAAATTATATTTATATTAGGATTTACATTTTTTAATCATGATATAAATATAAGGACTAATGGTATAACAAATTAACACACATGTGAGGAACAAAGATAATATTATCCGAAGTAAAACCTTAACATTTGGTGGCTAATAAGAACGAAATATAAGTTTATAATCAAACCATATATGGTATTATATATACTAATATGGTTCTATAAAGGATTTATAATAAATTATTATTTATTATATTTTTGTCTTGAATGGTTATGATTAGAGTCAAGACATCAGGTAAGGGTATTTCATCTCACTTTTTATTTCTGTGAGATACATGATATGGTCTCCACTCGTTCCTTCTTTGTTGTGTATATAATGAACATGATTTAAATATATGTATCTTATAAATAAATTTATTTATATTCACATATCCATTTTATGATATTTATTTTATGGGGTTTACATTTCAAAGTTACCAAATCGGTGAAATAGTTTTGTATCAATTTTTCTTCTTTGAGACTCATGTTTTGTAACACTCCCAAATTATATTATGAGGTGTATATAATTTTACATTACATATTATATAATTACTTCTAAAATTTAATGATATTATATTATTCAGGCAATTTTTTTATTACATGGAGATTATGATCACAATTTACCAAGTTATAAAAGTTTATTGAGGCAATCTCATCGCTTTTCTTGATTATTTATATTTATGATTCATTTGATGAAATATTATGATCTATATCTTAAGAAAATTAGTTAATTTTTTTCTCTTCTAATAATTAATGGTTTATTCATAAATTGGTACCCTTATTCCACTATTTTTCACATAATATATATAATAAAGTGTTTTTAATAAAACCCAACTTTACCCTCTCTTTGATCATAAATCTACGCTCCTTTAAAATATTGTTTTCCAAAATTGGTTTCTAAGAATATTAAACTATTATCCTAACATAATTAAAAGAAGTTTTACCCATTTTTTGTATTTTTAAAATACTTTCAATGGATTAATCATGTATCTTTATGAACAAGTCACTTTTCTAATGTTTTTAATGTGCAATAGTAATGTTGTTTTTACCTTGTATGAGATATACATATTTCCTAGCCATAAATTCTTTAAAAATATATTTTCATTTTTACAAGGATAATTTTTTGGAAGGAATTTCGAAAACAAATTTTTATGGATTTTTTTCAAAATTTGTTCTTTCTTCATTCATAAGTATTTAAGGAAAATTGTATTCAAAAGATTTTCAAGGTTCTTTTATATTTTTTAAGGAAAATGGTTTTCAAAAGGATTAATGTTTTAAAGAGACTTTTCCAAAGAAGAATTGATATTTAAATCATGAATAGTTTTCAAAATATCATTCCAAATTATTTTCCATGTAAGATAACATTCATTGATGTTACTCATGACCTTATTGGAAATGATCCAAATGTTCCATTCATATTCATTCTTGAATTGTTTATGTTTTTATGGAATTATTCTTAAGATACACATTTCACTTCCATGGGTTTTATTATTTCAAAAACCACTTATTTTTACGATTTGTGATTTCCAGAAGTGATTATGAAACCTATCTCTTTTCACAGGTTATAATGTGAAGTAATGTTAATGATACTCATTTTATTTTATGGGTCACAATTTTATGTTTATAAAACCAATCTCTTTGTATGGGTCATGATATGATTAATGTTTTGTTATCTTTTGGAACATGGATGAATTATTTTAATATGAAATGGGTGAGACCTATATATTCTTATAATTAATTAGGTAATGATATGTTTTATTTGAGTTAAGAGGGTACACCAGTTGTATCCCTTTCCTGAAAACAAGAAGGTACACAGGTTGTAGCCTAAGCCTAAAAGAAAGTGGTTCCATTGGTTCTATCCCAAACCTGAAAACAAGAATGTACATGGGTTGTTAGCTAATTATACAACAAAAAGGTACACATGTTGTATCCCAAGTACAAAAAAAAGAAGGTACATGGGTTTTAGTTGATTCTTAAATGAAATAGCATACACGAGTTGTATCCCAATCCAAAAAACATGAAGGTACATGGGTTGTAGCCCAATCCTAAAATAAATAGGGTACACGGGTTATAAACCATGCTTGAAAACATGAAGGAACATTGGTTGTAGCCCAAGACTAAAATTAAGAGGGTATACTTGTTATTAGACCATACCTATAGAAGGTGCACGGGTCGTAGACCAAGACTAACAAGTTATAAAGGTCTTAATAGGTATCCTTGACATAAAATTTTCAATTCATATATATATATGCGAAAAAACCTATGTATTATTCGTAAGTTATGATTTCATAGCTCAATATGTTCTTTTTCTTTATGAATCATGTCTTATGAACAACCATGATTTATCCCTTAACTCATGTTTACAATCATTTATATACAGGGTGTAATTCCCCGCATTTTTAACTAGTTGAAAATTCTAGGGAATTTTATTTTTATGTACAAGACGTGCTATTTTTGAAACTGAATTTTGGAAGACTTTTTCGGAATTCGAAACACTACACTTTTTATCTTAAAAAATTTAAATTAATTAGTTAAAAATTAAGAATAAAAATTAATTAAAAAATTTAAAAAATAATAATGAAATATTTTAATGATAATAATAATATTATTATAATGATGATTATTTTATTATCATTATTGATTTGATTATTATTATTATTATTATCATCATAATCATCATCATCATCATCATTATAATTATTAAGATGATTATAATAATAAAAATAAAAATAAAAATAAAAATAATTTATATTATTATTTATTATTATTAATATTATATTAGTGAATTTTGTAGTGACCAATGGGTCTCTCCCCCTCCTCATAGAGCGTGATGTGGCCCTCCCTCGGTCTCCTCTTCCTCGTGCGACATGCCTCCTCATAGAACCCCCTACGGTGTGACCTTATTCTTTGCTACCTCCCTCCATGCGACCACACTCTATGCATCCTCCTTCCATGAGAACTCCTCTCCAGGTGATGTGACACCCATGGTTAAACCACCCTCTTATGTGACCCCCTCCCTAAATCCCTCCAAATGGCTCGATTTTACCCGGTTGTTCTTTGTGATTCTTGTCCAAAGAATAGAGGTAAGGGTTTCTACTCCCCTCTCTTCCCCTTTCCGACTAATTTATGGTCACCCCGTCACCCATCATTCTTGATCGAAAACCCTAGGGTTATTGTTAATTGGGTTTTTTGGGTTTCTCCTAGTGTTAGTGTATGAGAAGTGTCTATCGGGACTCCCTTGTTTGTATTCCGGCATCCGCCACCGAAGCAAGGTGGATGTGATCAATTTCTATCACCGATGTCATTTGAGGTAGGGTTCTAAACCCAATGATTTGTTTCTCACCCATTTTTCAAGAGTATTAAGGACTTTATGGGCTCTTAATAATTTTTTGAGGCGCGTCTGTAAGAACCCGGATCTTCATTTCAGGTTTGTTTTACCTTTTCTGGTCGTTTTTGATAAAAGAGGAAAATCTGGAAAATTTCCAAGTACAAACCGTGTACTTTATAGTTACACGCTGTGTACTCCTTCTCCGCTCAAGGCCGTGTGCTGGTCGTGTTCGAGCCGCACACACGACCATGTAGGGGTTATGTGGAGGCCACTTAAAGCGGAGTATGAAAAAGTAGAGTACACGCCGTGTACTCAAGAAGTACACACCATGTATGTTATTTTTTTCATTAAATGGACCGGGGTCGCGTCTCACAGACAGAACACTCACCTTTTAGGTTTTGTTCATCCGAGAGAAATCATACGGCTGTTGGTCTTCAATGAGATCCCAACCTTCCATCCATACTCTGTTTCAAGCACCATCGATTTCCTTGGGATCACAGTGGTGAGTTCTCTCTTGTCCTCGAACATTGTTTCCCAATTCTTCCTCTTTCTCAAGATATAATGGTTTGAAATTTTTGTGCGTTTTTGTAGATCTATGATGTTCTAAGGAGAATAAATCTCTGTGGTTAATGTATATTGATCTCTTAGCATCAAGGTAGGTGGTTTGTGCCTTTCCATTAAAATTATGTGAGTTTTATGTGAAAATTCCAACAATACTCGTGAACTGGGTATTGTGTGTTTACCGTTTTGACCTTGTTGTTTTCCTACCTTGCTTGTAAGCCTGTGTAGAAGTAATTTGATCATGTATAATGATAATTTGTTTTTCTTGGATGTTTTTCCCTTTCCTTGTTTTGGTTATGACCTTTTGGTCTTGTTTAGCCTTGGCTATTATATATATTTTCCATGCCTTGTGATTGTACATTGGAATGTGTTCTTGACATGCCTATTTGATGTAGACGGTTTAGAAAAGTATATTTGTAGGTGTAATTTGGTTAGCCATTTATCTATACAGGTGTACTTTGTCCTTATAGCATTATTATGCACTGGATGGCACAGGATCGTGAGAGCCTAGTGCTATAAGACTATAAGAGATAGACCTAGTGAGCTTCCTAGAGAGTCTTGAGTATGATAGACTACAGGGATAGACTGAGTGAGCTTCCCAAAGTGTCTTGGACATTATCGACTATAGGGGATAGATCGAGTGAGCTCCCAGAGAGTCTTGGATATTATAGACTACAGGAGGACAGACCGAGCGAGCTTCCCCAAAGAGTCTTTACTTTGTTTGAGCTTCTTTAATACCATTCCAGGCTAGAGGGGGAATTGACTGAGAGAGCTTCCTCAGAGAGCCTATGATTGACCTATGACTATAGGAGGAATTGATCGAGAGAGCTTCCTCAGAGAGTCTCTAGACCTTTGGGGCTATAAGAGGGTTAGACCGCGTGATCTTCCTCAGAGAGTCCCACGACTACCTTAGACTATAAGGGGAATTGACCGAGCAAGCATCCCTAGAGAGTCTTATAATTTTCGTATGACCAAACCAGAGGGGTTAGGCTGAGTTCACTACCCAGAGGGTGGTGGGTAATTCTTGGATAGGACCAGAGGGGTTCATGTGTGGTTACCTGTTTGCTTCACTACTGCTGTTGACTGTGGATTGATTTCTGTGGTATATCATCCTATTTATTGCTTACAGTTTACTGTTACTGTTAGCTGCTTGCTGTTTACTGCTTACTATACTATTAACTACCATCTGCTCACTGACTGTTAGGAACAGATCTTCAGGTGGTTTCCTACTGGGATTCTTATCTCACACCCTGTTTGGGTTATGCTTTTGGGACAAAGAAACTATGTGGTTGTAGGTATAGACAAGGACAAGCGCCCTTCGACTTCTGGTACTTGATTGCTCTGGTGCAGGAGAGCATGGGACCAAGCCTAGGCTTGAAATGCTGAGGAGCTGTTTCTTTCCATTTTTACCTGTTTTGATTTTGATTGTATTTAGAGCATTTTGACCGATTTGGATGCTTTCTTAGATATATAGAACATGCATCATTTTATATATTCATATGTGCTCCAGTTTCTTATTGGTTAGTCTTCCTCAATTTTATTGTTGTTCGATATTTACTGTTTCCGCTACTATATGCTTATTTATTTTTGCTGTGTACTCTGCCAATGAGGGAATAGTTTCCCCACAATCACACCCAAGGACCTCGCTTCTAGTTGGCAGCCTCTGACGTTTGGGGAAATGCGCTTTAGGCCATGTGACCAACCGGGTACGGGGCGCCTCTGTGTGGCTTCCGGAACCGGGACGTTACAACGTCAAACCTTGATTTTGAGTTTTATGGTTCTTGTAATTGTTGTAGTTGGGTTTGTCCAAATTTTATGGTGTGTACACATAAATACAAAGGTATGTATATATCTAGTGTATATATATATATCTTACATGTATGTATTCCCTCATGGTGCGGGGAATATGGGTATATTTGGTTACAGATATATATGCGTGCACACACACACACAGAGATATATATATGAAGTTATGTTCATGCATGTTTGTGGAGTAGTTTCGGGTGGGCGCTGATAAATCTTTCAAGTGTTGAATGTTAAATTGGTTCTTCTTTAAGGTAGGGTTTTATTCCTTTTCCCCCCTTTAATTTTAGTAAATCATTAATTAATTACTCAATTCACCATTCATAGTTTTTCATTAATGCTGTTTGGTTTTTAGTTTAAATGATTCCATGATAATGTTAGTGAAATTTATAAAAATTATATATGTTTTGTTTGATAAAAAGTAATTTTTTTAATAAAACCCCTCCAATAAAGGTATAGTGCCATCAAGCTAAAAATGTTTAAATAGACATTTCTGAAATGTTTCTCAGTGCCATGTTGTTTTTTATGCTGGTGTTATAATTGATGAATGAGATGTTTAGGTTCTTCATCCCTTAGAATGTATTTCCTATGTATTAGAGAGTGTAATGAATTGGTTGGGGTGAATTTAATAGTTATAATGAATTAGTAATGTTGTTAGAACCCATTATGGGTGATGAACATGAACCATTTGGAACATGTACCTCAAAATAAATTTTCTATGCTTCAGAAAATTATGTGAGAATGGCCTTTAATAGGATGTCTCATACAAAATTTTATTCCTTGAATAAATGGTTTATCTATAAAAAATTATATCAATTGTATTAGTTTGTTTGGTTTGATCTATCTTGTTTTTTTTTGCCTTCTCTTATGGAGAAACCCATTCTAGGTGTTCTCTATTCATCTTAGACACCCCTTTGAGAGATCCATTGTAAATGGACAAAGATTCCTTTATATAAAATGAAGAAAATTTACTTGTGTTGTGAATAAAACCTTATTAATTCATTAAATTTATTAATGTGAAATGTATTATGAATTGGGTCCCTCTTGATAATGCCTAAACTTGAACATAATCTTTTATCCCATGTGTGTCACCTCCTTCCTATGAAATACTTAAAGATTATATAAATAAAATATTCCTTGCATAAAAAAAATACTTGATTCATGTAGCATGAGTACCTTGCCTATTAATGAACTTCTTATGCCTTGTTTGGTGCTCCTTTATTGAGCCAGTTAAATGGTTTGGATGGATTGTGAAACTTGGTCAAGCATGATAGCTTTAGATGATGAAATTTCATTGTTGACATATTGGTAAGAGGCATGTTGATTGCACAAGCCTTGTTTATAACACCTTTATTATGCAAGTTTCATTATTGTGTGTCCCCTTATTATTGGATTGAACGAGATGAAATTCCGTGTTAACATAGATAACTCATGAAATTTAGTTTCATATGTTGGCATTTAATCATTTATGGATTATTCTATATATCTTAAGCCTCATTACTTTCTTTCTCTATGATATTTTCCTCTCTTTTTCTCTTCAATGAAATCGGTTCAGAGAGATAAAGTGGGTCCTATGTTAAGAACCCATAATTGGACACTTAATAATCGATAGGTTTGAACATGATGCATCGGGGAAGTGACATTTTAGGCTTTCCAGGAATGGGATCCCTTGGGCTTTTTAATATACCATTTAGTGATATCGGTTATCTAAGGGGAAACTGATAACAATTTCATTGGAAATATGGATACACCATGCCTCAAGAGATACTCAATTCCTTACATGAGATACCCATGATATACTCATAGTTACCATACCATGAGCGAAACATGAAATTTCAAAAGGATCACCTTGGATGAGCTCGGTGGGCTTGGATATTTTGAATGGATTTACTGTATCAAAACCTTATGGATGGAATCTGATACACCTTTGAAATTGATGTTTTTTAATTTAAATTCTTGAGATGCATCCTTTATTATTATTATTTATTGTGGTTTCACATGAGATGTTCCCCTTACATTACTAGATTACTCATGTGATGCCCTGAGATTCAGACCCCAAGTTAAAGAATGAGCTTGGGGATATACCTTCCTTGGTTTTCAATGTTACTATTAGCCCTTGATTATATATTCATCTTCTATTAACTAAACATTTCATGTTTTCGGATTAGGCCAAAGTAGGTGTCATGGGACAGTTTTCTGTTTAAGAACTCTAATGAAGTTGTTATTATTAATTATTATCACTATGAATTTATTTTATATGACACTATTCATAATTTAAATTGAATTATCTTTATATGAATAGACATTGTGGGTGTTGGACTACAAATATTTATATCTCACACCCTTCTCATGTAACTTTGGTACACAAGTAGACCTTATATTTGCAAGAGGATGGTTCCATGATGTATTGCTTGTACCTGGGAGTTAGGGGCAAAGGCCCAAGATGGAGCTTGTGATGCTCATAGAGATCACCAGTGGGGATTTGGAATATTTTCTTTACTATTGTATTATATTGTAAAGCATGTTGTATTATTTACTACCTTATTTCATATATCCTTACCATGTCATTAATTCATATATTGTATAAACTAACATTGGTTACTTTTATTAAATATATCATTACTTTCTTCTCCTGCTTTTTCAATGATTTATTACTATTATTTCTATTGTCTATTCTTATTATGTTATTTTATATATTACATATTGTCAATATTTTTATATACATTGATATATGAGGGTATGGTATCCCCACATACACACCCTCGACGCTCACTACTATCTAGAATCCTCTGGAATTCATGTAGATTTATTTGATGTCATGTGACCCACCATTCTGGCCACCATTAGAGAAGTGAGTAAGTACCAGATGTTATAAAGTGGTATTAGAGGAGGTTATTTTCCATTGTCTTACTATTTTGAGTTGTTACATAGTAGAGTAGGAATGTGTTAGTGCTTGGTTAATATCTATTCTAGGGACTAATCACCCCACATATGGGAAATGACCTAGTTTCAATGGTTGGGAATTGATGTTCATGCTTTTCGATATTACAGTGGGTATGATTTCATTTTGAATGATTGGTTTAATTTCCACTACATATAGATTTTTGGAGTTTATGGTATTTTACCCTTGTCATGCTAAGGATAAGATGAAGAAATCCATGAATCATAATAGGAATATAGGGATGAATATGTCATACATATATCGTGCCATGTATCTGAATACAAAGGTTGCCTAATGATATGATTGAGTGCCTTGAATTCCATGCCATGTTGTTATGTTTATTAGAATGCCTATTTTTATAACGTACATTGGTGTTAATATGTCTTTCATCTGTGCCTATATCACGTCTTATCTATGTCATCTTCTTGTGATGACATGCTATTTTTTTTACATAATTTTTTGCATGGGATAAAGGGATAGGATGTAATTAAATGAGAGCCAAATTCCACATGTAATGTGTATGTGTTCTTTGTGGATTGGTAGATGGCCACCCATATGATGGGACTGCTGAACATATTCATGTTTTATTATAAAATGGTTTTAAATGTTAATGACTTAGAAATGGAACATGTAGTGGTTTCCTCTATTTAAGGAACTTGAGAAAGGGTATATAAATATTCTTTGAGTTTCCTTGGAATGGAATAGCGATTCTTTTCCTTAGGTGATATTTCATTTATAAATGGCATAGATAATTGTATTTTAATCCTGGTGACATCTTTTAGTGTGACCTAGTGTTAAGGTCAATTCTTGTTCATCGTAAAGGGCTAGCCCATGGTAGGTATTAACCTTAGAACTTAAAAGCCATGATAATGACGTGTATTTATTTATTTATGGGGCTATTTTAATGTCGTTTCCCCTAGTCAGACCCCTTGCATAAAATGAAACTCATTTTTGGATGAGTGATCATGATTTACTTGGCCATATTATGGGAATATGAGGCAATACTTCGTTGGGATAAACCTCTTGTTTGGGCCATCCGATACATGAATTCATAGGGCTGATAAGCATGTGGGTAGTATTCCGAATGTGTCCTTTTTCTTCGAACCCTTGGGGTAGTATGTGTCAATATACATTGTACCCATCGAGTTCCTAAATGGTGAACGAAACTAGTTGAGTTTGGTTAATAGTTGATCCGGGTGTTATTTAGTAAGTTCTCAGGTCATATATGTAGTAAAGTGACTTGCAAGAATAAATAAATCAACTCATCCCAATGCTAAGTATTTCACTTTCAATAGACTCAGGTATTTTGAAACACTATTTAGTTTGGTTTTGGCCTCCTTTGGATGATTTAACTCATGTTAGTGTGACTTGGAGGATCATTACACGTTTGTCTAAGATGAATCTAACTGAGTGCCCTTTTGAGCTGATGTACATTTTTACTTCCCTTTATTGACTATAAATCTCATAATATGTGGAGTTTCACATCAATTCTGGTGAATGTTTCCTTCCAACTATAAGGATCTCAACTTATGTGGACCATTGGAAAATGGTTGTGGTTGTCCAAATACCCTTGAGTCTTGTGAACATTTAATTGTGTCAGTGATTTCTTGGAAACACAACATTGGTGTGGTTGGTGGTCTATGGAACCTTTGAGTAATTTCATTGGTCATGTGTGGAGTATAGTGGCTAATCTTGAACGATCACAAGATGGTTTGGGTGGTAAAGTCTCAATGACCTGTTAATGATGGTCCATCAAAATGTGATGCCAAGTGTATTCATTAAAGCTGACCATTTTGGTTCAATTATATTTCTTTCTAGGAATTGGGTATGTTCAACTAGAAGACATTCACTTCCTCTTAATATATCGTACATAGCGACATGCATGTCCCCAATATTGACATCATATAGTTACACTAGGAGAGTATCGATCTTATGACATGATAATGTTTTACATATGTTGGTATTGTCTGATTGGTTCTTTTGGTGTTTCACACTGGATGTGTGGTTCCATTGATGGTTTCATCATGAACATTATCAGAGGTTGGGTATTTACATCAGTGGAAATGTTCGTGTTTAATGTGAGATACCTTGACATGACACATCACAATTTAGTTTGTAAAATGATGTCTATATATGCAGAGCATCTTCTTGAAATGTACACTAAGGTGGCTTGGCTAGTTGTATCTATTTTTCAATGGATCAGTCAGTGAAGGAACATTTATGGGATGTCGTTAGGTGAGATGATTAAGGTTTGTGTCGATTAGGCATTTTAATGAAAAGATACCTTGACATGGGCTTTGAGGTTAATGGGGGATTCGACCGTTTTATATGTTTCATGAATCAAATGAGATGAATATATAGAACTCTTAAGGGCATGAATTGTAGGAATTTAAGATGGTGGAAGGTGCCATGGCTTTGAGATGACCCATTCTAATGCTAAGAAATATGGTGGGGAGCATCTTCTGTTAGTTGTTTCAATAGATGATGACCTGCCCATGTCTATAGATAAATAGGCTCGCGTAACCGCCATTTCGATTTTTTATTGGTAATGAGTGTTTTCTCAGATATAAATGGCTTAAGCACTGCTTTCCTAAACAATTCATAAAGGTTAAATAGGAATTTGGCGACACAACGTGACCGTTTGTGTGAAAATTCAGAACCATTTTAGGTTTGGTGATGTTTTCATTGTCCAAGAAAGCTTCTCAGTGATGGGAAGTTCTAAGGTGTGAAGGTTGTGACATCTCTCATTTTTAACGAGACAAAAATTATAAGTAAATTTAATTTTTTGATTTTACTAGATGAGATGTTTTTGAAACCAACATTCAGAATGCTTATAAAAAAGAAGGAACACTATAATGCGTTTTTAATAATGAATTTAAATTAATTAAATTATAAATTTATAATGAAAATGAATTAAATGAAAATAAATTAAAAATGAAATAGGTAATAAGGAAATATTTTAGTGATAATAATAATAATAATATTATTATTATTATTATCATTATTATTATCATTATTATTATTATATTATTATATTATTATTAATATTATATTAGTTTGTTTTTAGTGACCTAGGGGTCTCTTCCCCCCTCCTCCTACAGCACGACGCAACCCTCCCTGGGTCTCCCCTTCCTCGCACGACATGCATCCGCACTGAACCCACTACGACGCGACCTCCTTCCTTGATACCTCCATCCATGTGATCTACCTATACATGAACTCCCTCCACACGAACTCCTCTCTAGGAGATGAAAAAACCTTGTCCGAACCCTCCTCTCATGGGACCCCCTCTCCAGCTCCTTCCTTCTGGCTCGATTTGACCATGTTATTCTTGGAAATTATTATCCTAACTTCATGGTATGGGTTTATGCTCCCTTCTCTTCCATTTTCTGGCCATTTTTGGTCTCCCCATTGCACATCATGCTTGGCCGAAAACCCTAGGGTTAGTTTTTTTTGTTTTTTTGGTTTTTTCCAGTGTTAGAGTATGTGATTCATCTATTAGGATTACATTGTTCATATTCTGTCATCTTTTACTTATGGCGAAGCGGATGGGTTCAATTTCGCTCACTTCCAACATTTGGGGTATGGTTCTAAACTCAGTGATTATATTCACACCCTTTATTTGAGAGTATTAGGGTGTTTATGGATTTTTAATAATTTTTATTATGTGTGTTGAACCATACTGCTGAGTTTTATGGTTCATGTAATTGTTGTAGTGGGTTTTGGCCAACATTGAAGGCGTGCAGACACATATACTAAGGTGTATATTTATACCATGTATATATTTCCCCATGGTGTACCTAATACATAGATTGGGTTATGGATATATATATATATATATATCTCTCTCTCTGTGTGTGTGTGTGTGTGTGTGAATGTATGTGCATGTGTGTGTGTGGAGTAGTCCCGGGTGGTCGCTGAAAAATCTAACAAGTGTCAAATGTTAAACTGGTTCTTCTTTGAAGTGGGGCCTCTTTCCATTCCACTTTAATTTTAATAATTAATTAATTAAATACTCAATTCACCATTCATTTTTTTTATTTAATTAATTTTCTTTTTCAATTTAAAAAAACCTTGATAAAGTTAGTTCAATTCATAAAAGTGATATATGTATTTTGTTTTATAACAAAGTAACATTTTTGTAATAAAACCAATGCAACGGCGGTGTACTGCCTTCAAGATAAAAATGTAGAAATTTAATTTTATATTACATGCCTTATTTCATTTCAATTTTCATTATTATTGAGTTATAATTGATTAATGATGTGTTTAGGTTCTTGAGCCCTTGTAATTTAGTTGTAATTTCTCGATGAGTTAAATGAAATGGATTGGGTGAATGGAAGGGTTAGAATGAATTAGGGATGTTGGAAGAATCCCACAAGGGTAATGAAAATGAATCCTTTGGAACATATACCTTAAAATCAATTATCCATGTTTAGGAAAATTGAGTTAGAATAACCTTTAGTAGGATGAATCATACCAGGTGGCATGCCTTGAGTAGATGGTATAGCCACAATAGATTGTTCGACTTGTTTTAAATTGTTTGGATTGTTCTGTCATGTCCATTATGGACTTATCTTATATAGAAACCCATTTGGGGTGTTTTCATTCCCCGAGGCCACCCCTTTGGGTGAGAAATACTAAATGGAATAAGTTTCCTTTATATAAAATGTGTAAAATTTCCATGGGTTGTTTGTGTCACCAAAGTGATGACTTGATTTTATTAATGAGAAATGAATAATGAATTGAGACACTCTTGATAATTCCTATGCATGAACATAATCTTTTATCCCAGGTGTGGATACTCCTACCTATGACATAATTGAGGTTTACCTGAATGAAATATGCCTCACACATCAAAAATATACTCATTTCAAGTTACATGAGTACCTTTCCTATTAATGAACTCACCATGTCATGTTTGGAACTCCTTTCTTGATCCATTTAAATGGTTTGGATAGATTGTGACACTTGGTCATGCGTGATAGCTTGAGATGATGAAATTTAATTCATAAAATATTAGTAAGAGGCATGTTGATTCTACATGCCTCTTTTATAATTTCATTATTATGAAAGTTTCTTTATTGCTTGCGGCCTTGTTAGTGGATTGAACTATATGAAATGACTTGTTAACATTTCTAGCTTGTGAAATGGAGTTACATGTGTGGACATGAAATTATTTAAGGAACATTCCAAGTATCTTAAGCCTCATAACTCTATTTATCTTTGATTATTTCCTCACTTGTTGTTTTAAAGAATTTGGGTCAGGGAGAGAATGTGGGTCTCGTATTAAGAAACCGAAATTGGACCCTACATACTTGATTGGATAGAACATGACATGACGGAGAAGCGATGTTTTATACTTTCTATGCAACTATCCCTTGGGATTTTTTATACCATTTGGTGATACCAGTTCCCTATGAGTAAATCAGGGATAGATTCAATTGGCAATATGGCTACGCTAAGCCTCATGAGATACTTGGTCCCTTATGTGAGATACCAAGGAAAGAGTCATAGTTACCATACCACGAGTGATAATTGTAGTTTCAGTAGGATCACCATGGATGGGATCAGTGGCATTGGATATTTTAAATGGATGTACCATAGAAAGACCATAGGAGCGGGCTCATACTCCACCTATGAAATTGATTGGTTTTAATTTAAATGCTTGAGATATATCCTTCCTTATTGTTATATATTGTGATTGCAGCAGAGATGTTTCTCTTACTTCACAATCTTACTTATGTGATGACATGATATTTAGACACCATTTTAAATAACACGATTTGGGATCTGCCTTCTGAGGGTTTCTATGTTACTATTGTCCCTATTTTATAAATTTATCTTTACTCAACTACGCTTTCCATATTTCTTGCTTAGGCTGAAGCAGGTGGTACAGGACGAGTGTTTGTTTAGGAACCTAGACCATGTTTTTATTATTAATTGTTATCTCCCTACCTTTATTTTATATAACACACATATTAATTTATATTTCATTGTCTAGAATGTTCTATACACCGTGGGTGATGTACTACTATGATTTATATCTCACACCCTGCTCGGGAACCCTTGGTACCCATGTAGACCTTATATTTGCAGGATCTAGGTTGTTTGATGTATTTCATATACAAGGGAGCTAGGAGAAAAGAACCAAGATGGGGCTTGAGATACTCATTGAGATTTCCTGATGGAATTTTAAATATTTTATTTAGTATTGTACTATATTGTAAAGCATGTTGAATTGTTTACTAACATCCATCACGTATCATTACCATGACATTCACTCACGTGTTGTATAAACTGGCATTGGCCACATTTATTAAATTGTTAATTATTTTCTTTTACTTCTTTCTCAATTAATTATTATTGTTTCATATACTATATATTATTTTTATGGTTCTTCTATCTATTTTATATTTTTAATCATTTTGTATACTCTGATCTATGATGGAATAGTCTCCCCAGAAACACACCCTATAACCTCGCTGGTAGTCGAAAGCCTCTGGCATTCATGGAGATGCGCTTGAAGACATGTAACTCACCAGTTTGACCACCATCATAGATGTGAGTTAGGAAGAGATGCTACATAGGGTATGGTCTTCTAATGTTTCAATCTCATTCTGATACACCTATGTTTGTGATTATACTTACATGGCTCCCTTGCTTATCCTTATTGAGCATCTGAGCTCACCCCTATTTATTTTTCCTTTCCCCAGGTTATGAATAATGGTTTTATGTTGAATTACATAAGTTGGAAATATTTGTGGGGTATTTTGAGGATCTATCACTATGATAGAATATTTTTTCATGTTTCCAAAGACACTAAAATATTCCTATCCTCTGCCTTGTTTTTTTGTAATGTACTAAATGGTCATCTAGAATGATGTAATATCCATGTATGTTAAGCCTATATATTTATAAAATTTGTTTGTAAAACCCATTCTAAACATAGATCATAGAATCACACCCCTAAACATATAATCCTTACATTTGGTAGAAATAAATATAATTAATTCATCTAGTTAAATCCAAAAGGAGTTACCAGATAAGAGGTTACATTCTTCAATAATAACTTTTTTTTATTTCATTAAAAAAACATTAAATTATTATTTTTACATGATTATGTAAGAAAATGTGTAACCTCAAAATACTGATATGTTTTTATCCTAATATTTCGACATAAACATTCACACATAACCATCAAATTGGATTAAAAATCATAGTATGCGTGTATGGAAGACTACCGTATCGCAAACTTGGGGAATTCATGCTTAGATTACCACCAATGAAGGATGAAATAATGATGTATTAATTGTTAATAAATGGTATTTATGATACATTTATTCTTCATTAAATTTTATATAACACATATCTTTATGATTTCCATTTTTTTGGAATACGATAACATCGTTTGTGGACATGTGGACTACCACCTCCTTAACACAATGTGATTCGTTCACACTATACATGGAATGTATTAATCAGGGTTTTAATAATAATATGAAACTTATATAACATAAATATGACACTAGAATTATAATATACATATATATCATTTAAATTTCATTATTTTAAATATGACAACGAAATGGAAGTATCGATTATTCGTACATACGACCTACCATATCCATGAACGGTGTATTTCATTTCTTATCAAAAAATCTTATAGATTATTATAAATAAATAAATAATATATATATATATATATATGATATTTACATCATGGTTTAAATTCATGCGATGATGAAATCCTGATCTAATAAATAGGAACACCAAGTAACAAGTTAAAACATACTAAAAAAACTAGGCAATTAACACCCAAAATAGTGAAAATATTCAATGATTTTTAACAATTGGGTAATAATTTATTACAAGAATAACATATATGATATAATAAATATTATTATGATTTATTTATAAATTAATAACAATATTAAAACTATTATACACAAGTTTAAAGGAATATCAACAATTATGAAACACAAGTTAAGGGATTTTGTCTTAATTTACATCCCATTGGAACTTATTTGTTATTATACATCAATACACATTAATGTGGTGTATAAATTTACCCTTTATCATTTAATATCATGACTATTTCATAATTTATTTTATTTAACGTTTCACTTTGAAATATAAACTTCAAGGGGGTTTGACTTGAAAATCACAACGTGGTAAAAGATATCTTCGCAATATCACATTCTCTTGTCACATTTAAAATTATCTTGAAAGAAAAAAAATCCTTACCATAATTTTTATTATACATTTAATTTAAAAAATCCATATAATAATGAAACTTATATTATAATTTCTTAAATCGTATACCATTTTAAGATACGGTGTTCACATTGGTAATTATTCTGAATAAGGATAAATCTGTATGTTTTAATTAATACATATATTTGATGAAAAAGGCATGTTGTTCATTAATTAAATTGATTATTCTATAAATGAGGAATGATTTTGAAATACACTATATGGGTTGAGTATTGGTTAATTGCTTCCCCTTGATTCATCAGTAGTCTCATGAGATGAAATTGGTTGGCACTAAACCCTTCTAGTTTCCTTCCAAATAGACTAGATGTGTCTCTAACCAAAGATTTTATTTTTCTTGATAATAGATCTTGAAGGAAAATGTATCATGTTCCTAGGAAACATGATTTCCAATAATTAATCAATACATTTATTGAGTCTTTATTTATTATTTTTAGCCATTATATTTTTTGTTTGACATTGTCCATAGATTCATTTCATTATCAGTTTATTGGTTAAATGGAATGTCTTTCGGTAATCTACATTTCCATGTAGATTATACATTATCCATAAATATCTATGGAATTTGTTATTATGTTTATACCTTTCTAGGATGATTTATTCTTATTGATTCATTATTACATCCACTACACACACCATTACTAAAGCAGTTGAGCTCACCCTTATTTTTTTCAATCCCCTAGGATATGAAGATGAATTATTGGAATGAGTACTAAGTATTCAGTTTAATATTATTTGTAATATATTATAATTTATTTTATATATATTGATATAATATGGGCACTATGTATTTAATATTGTTTTCAAAATCTACTTAACTGGTTGGTCCTTCGGGATTTGATTCTATATAATCATGCTAATGTAATAAATGTTTTCACCGGTTCTGGGCTTCTAGGGTTAGGGAAGTATAGTTGTTATCTGATAATATTTTGTAGAAACCATAAAATGAAGATATTGTAAAACATAGATTAGGGAACAAAAACCTAATGTATAATTTGAGGATAATATATAATAGAATCCTATAATTTTTGGTCATGTAGAAATTATTTGGGACTTCCTATAAATACATATCTTCCTAGATACTGCAATAAGTCATGACTATATAAGAGATATACCTAGGGGTAAAAAATATGATAAGGTGGGTCGGTTATGAATTGAGTGTAACCTGGTACATGAAAACACACCTTACTATGCACCTAGTTTGACACTCATGGGGGATATTTATAGGATAATTAAAAATTTCTTTAAAAATAATTATCAAGGTTTTTAATCTAAATATATACCAAATTAAATCATGTTTATTATTATGAGATTAGTTATAAAAAATTTCATCAATTTATGATATGTTTTTCATTATATTTGGGATTATAAATTATGTTAGATAATGTTGTGATCTAATCTAGTATATTCCATTTTTTTTAAAATGGATCATTGAAGGAGGAATGTTATCAGAACTCATGGACAATGTAGGGTTTTCCATACTAATAATGTCAATATTGTTGGTATTGGAACTGAGAACGTTATATATATAATAGGGTATCTTAATCATTTTATGTAACATAATCTTTCCTTGATGGATAAAAATATTCCAAAATGTGATTATATGATGTTGTATCACATTATACGGTAGATACCCCCATCATTTAGTGGGACAAATAATGAAATGGAAGTATAATAATGTATTATGTCTTTGGAGAAGATATTTGTTGCATTACGGGGTGGTGGAAAGGAAAAGGTTTCACATTAAGTGTACTACCTCATTTGTGATGGAGATCAATGGTGTTAGTCGATCTAGAATATAGAATATAATAGGAAATATAACTCATGGAATGGAATGTGTTTAAGGAGATATTATTTGAAAAATATTTTCCATGTCAATAATAAACTAATATGAAGAGAAATCTCATTAGTTCAAATAAAAAATAGGAATAATGTGTTCGAATTATAAAGATACCTTTATATATTTGGAAATTTTTACTAAATATTTCATATACCACACATAATTCACGATTGATCCTTTCTTTGAATGACTTAAGCCATGTCTCCAGAGTCTGATATTTTCTCAATACTTTTCCTCATATAATGAAATAATTTTATGTTCTATCAATATATAGAAATAATTCTACAATTATAATAGTTTAAAATGGAATCAAGATAATAAGAGTATTAAAGAGAAAATAATAGGTAATGGTAAGAAGGGAAAGAATAATTTCAAACATTTGATAACTATGGAAAGAATCACCTTAGGAAATGATTGAAATGATTTGGAATTTTTTATAAGTGTAGAGAAATGGGTTACAATGAAAAATAATGAAAAGAGGTGATGGAAAAATTTGTTATTCAGTTTCATAACTATAATAATATGGTTTACTTTTAAAATTAGTTCCCCAAGAGTCAAGGGAGTATACCTTATAATAATCTAAGGGATCAAGGTCAAGCATATGTTACTGACACAACTGATGTGGAATGATTATTGTGATTTTTTTACCTGAATATATGAAATATGTTGTAAAATAATTTTATTGATGATTTTATCAAACTATCAGTTTATGAGATATTTAATGAATGTACTGTATTACTATTTCATTAAGCATTTGATATAACCTATTGAATGGTAACAAAAATAGTGAATCAGAAAGAAATTATTATTTTTAGAAAATAAATGGTTTAGGGAATGACAAGCCCTAATATAATCCTGATATTGAGATAATTATGTTTTATAAAGTAAACATAACAATACTAACTACCATTTAAATGGTTCCAATGTGTTGGATTATAATCTTTTCGAATGGTTAACCATTTATGAAAATGTTTTAGTCAATCATTGGATGTTGTTTTAGAGATTCATTTTTTTACATCAAAAAATGATGAAAAATGTGCTAATAGATGGAGTATAAATGTTTCAATGAAAGTAAAAATGATAATATTGGGATTATAGAAATTTATCATGTAAGTATATTTACTTATAATCTTTAAGAGTTAAATAATTCCTCAACTCTAGGAAAAATGATATTGAAACAAAAATGTTTTCCTATTATCATAATTTTTTATGATGTCAATGAAATTTTTTCATTACTGAAGTTTGAGGCCTTGGGTCATCAAAATTAATCTAAAAATGTTCCCCATTACTCTTCATCAAAACATGATAGTCAGAGTTTTCTTCTATATCCATGTTTTCAGTAATGTTATCATATTAGAATGTCTAGTTTTGTGGTGAACATCACATTTCATTCTCCCTATTATTTGAAATATATTTTGTTGACCTTATTTTTAATTTTGGTTGACTAATTATTTTTAAAATATAAACCCATGAATTACCATGATTAAGATTAATTTATGGGAACAATTTTTAATTAATATGGGGAGAATGTAACACTGTAACACTTTACAATCTTTTACTTATACAAAAACTAAAATGTTGTTGATATGATGCTTTATATGCAACACCCAGTTAATCTTACACTGAAATAAAAATTGAGAATTTTTGTGAAACATAATATTTATCTTTCTCCACACAGAACACCACGTTTAGATTACATTAAGACAACAATGAGTTCTGTCAATGACTTGCATTGTAAGCAATGAAAAGTTTGCTGAAAAAAAATATATAAATAAAAAACTATTATTTAATATAATAATATACAAACATTCTATTAAATTGGATGACAAGAATAATATTAAATAACTAATAAAAATATTTGATCGAATTATTTGTTTACTATTTTTTATAAATGAATATAGAACCCAATTGAATTAGAAAGTAATGTTTTTCTAAAAAAATATTTCTATGTGCAAAATGAATTTTATCTTAATGTAATTATACTAATTACTATTATTTGTTTATTTTATTTAAATTTATATATTATATATTCAATAAAATATTTTTTACATTCCTATTATTGATTCAATATTCAAAAGGTAAGAACAAACACAATATTACTATTAAAAATCTATATATTAATAAAGGAAATTTTTCTTCCATTTAATGGTGAACCTATTTCTAAACTGTATTTT
This sequence comes from Viscum album, assembly GCA_963277665.1. NCBI lineage: Eukaryota > Viridiplantae > Streptophyta > Magnoliopsida > Santalales > Viscaceae > Viscum > Viscum album. Next base: position 707,087,603 of record OY728155.1, read on the forward strand.
GAAAATTATATAAATTTTATATGTAAAAATAAAACTAATTATTGAAATTGGAACTTTAAAATTATTTTATGATGCCTTTTTTCTATTTTTCTGAGAAGTTTCAGTTTTTGATGAATTGTCAAATATAATTAATTTTAATGGAAAACCACCAATTCATGTAAATAATTATTAATGTTAAATTATATTATAAATTGGCATTAATGTAAAAATATATCAATTATAAATATATTAATACAATTTCGGTCATTGGTTTAATATTAATAGTAAATTTATATATATAACATAATGAATTTTTTAACATTTTCACTTTAAAACCCCACTTTATCGCCACTTCAATGAGAATATATTTAAATTTAATTTTCCACATATATGAATTGAATTTTGAATCATGTATATACACATTATTTTAACCATTATAATATTTATATTCTAATATTTTTAACTTTTCTGACCAAAATGATTACTGAAGGAAATTAAAACTATTTACAACGATTATGATAATATTTATCTTAACATAGGACTATACCTTAAACTTATTGGATGAAATTACCTAGACACATGTCAAAAACCTATTTTATCTACATATTAAAACAATATACTCAATTTAATCTAATTTGGTTTATTAATAGAGTCTCATGAGGTATGTGAGACCTCCAATTAGTGTTTTCATTTTTGTATTTATAGAATGCCACTCCTCCTCCACTATAAAAAGGAATTCACTCTCCCACTTTCTCACACCTATCAAGACACATTCGATCTTACAAAAACATCCCAAATAATCTCCCAAAATCCATTAAATTAACATAGATTCTTCCATTTTTGAATAAATAAATCCGTGTAATTCATTTGGTAAAACCAAAAAGAGTTAAGCAAAAATGATGTAACATTTTTCAATTGTGTCTTATGTTTTATTTATATGTCCCAATATAATATGGGTTTCAGGTACCAAAAAATCCATCGAAAATAAAAGCTTCTAACCATTTAAAAAATTCAAAAAAAGGTATAGAAAACTGATGGGGTGGGGTCAAACAATGAACTTTCGCTTATCCATCAAACACGAAGTTAAAGATCATAATAAGACAAGGAATTTCCATAATCAGACTCATCAGAACTTTCCCACTCAGATTGAGATTTACCTTTATTGAAGATATTGAGGATATCAAAACTGACCAGCTTTGAATTTATAGAGGACTATCTCATAGACACAGTTCATGGTAGGTGAGACTAATATTTCTGTGGACTTCTCATTGAAGAAGTAGGGGTGAATCCCTCACTATCAATTACCTTTTTCATGCTTTTAGTAATTTCATCCTTATAATAAGCATGACCAACACTACCCAATGCCTTTGTGGGAGGCGAGGGGGGGGTATTATCCTTCACCCCTTTGTAATTAGAGATGTTTCCCTACTTCTGAGAAATCCTATAATAGTTAAATATTTTACAAATCTCCTGTTGGCAATCAACCTACTGATGAGTATTAAGTTGATTGAAACCATCATCCAGTAGGGATGAAAGATTATGAGGAACAAAATGAAAGAATATTTTCCCAAAATGATACTATGTAGATAAATCCTTGGAAACAACCAGCTATCAGTAGACATTACTAGCAACATCCACATCCTTCTACAAGACATCATCACCCATAATAGGCATAGATGCATCCACCTGCACATTCTTTTGGACATCCATTCCATAAGAGAGATTAAGACCATGCCCCATATCTGAGGACGAGTCTTGCACCTTCAAAGTAGTATCCACAATCTTATAAGTATATTTCCTAATTAATTCACATTTTTGACCAACATGGCCCACATTATTTTTCACTTTCAGATTCTTCCTACAATGTGACTTAGGATGCCCTTTCAAATCACAAGGGTAGAAAACCCTATTTTTATAGGATTTGTCTTTAACATGACCAATATGTTGATAGTCAACACCAAAATGAGGAATTCTTTCATGGTACTTTTTAAGATAAAATCATCATCTAATGATAACAATAGTATGTTGTAAATTAGATATGTAATTAATTCAACCTCCACCAAAACCCTAGTAAAGTGCCTGAATTTATCAACCTTAGAAGCTCATTCCAACTTTATTATAACACAAACAATAGAAGAAATATTAAAGTGGATCATGGGATTCCATATAATCCTGTTAGGAAAATAATTTTAATCCAAATGTAAACGCTAAAATTTTTAAATACAAATAGATTAAACTGAAAATACATCTCTTAAAAACATATCTTACCTAGATTTAACAAAATTGAGCTAATCACCCAAGACCTAATGTTCAGTTCCTCTGATGAAAAAATTATGTGGAAGAAACACCTACCCAAAGGTACACATTTATAATTTGATGAGTTCAAAACAGAGGATAACAACTGAACCAAGTCATCAACTTTCCACTGTTTTTCACCACCAGGAAGAACAATTCTTGCAATGATGGAGAAATTACAGATCTTGAATCTATGAAAAATATCCTCCATGTTAATAATCACATGAGTTGTATCAACTAGGGGGTATCATTTAAGTAATATAGTATTCAAAAAATTTAACTAATAGGCCTTTCGGGATTTTATTGCTTTTACTCATTCTAATGTAATAAATTAATGCACCAACTCTGATATTTTGGGGTCAGGGAATTACAATCAGTTGGTGGAAGGATGGTTCCAATATTTTTATCCTCACATGATAATTTAATATATAATTACAAAATGTTTCCATGATGCCATTCCCCCTACATTCCATCCAATGGAAGGGGAGAAACCATTTGAGTGAGAAAAACTAGTGAGAAAATTTAATGGGGGTTTATGAATCGTATATGATTATCTTATCTACATTAGATGAAATAAACATGTAACAATGTGAGATATTATATGATATCTCAGTATGGGACTCATTTATATTATTGATTATCGACAAAGTAGGGACATGGTATGGAATGAAATTAAAAACATTATGATGAATCATCATATTAATGACCTCATCCGCACCCATTGGCATCATCTCAACCCCATTGATGTTTATAATCCTTGGATAAAATATGGTATGATAGATTTAGTAAGCATTATGACACTTGTAACACTAAAAATTCTATCATATCCAACTGATTAAAAATTTAGTATGGTCTATGATCTGGTATGGGACATTGAACTATTGAATATGACCATGAAGTTGATAATGTGGAGAAAGTGTATACACAACTATGTTGAGGGGTTTCCCTTATTCCAGTTGATCTTCAACCACCAATGAGTTAAATAAAACACACAAACAGGAATCCCTAGTAGGGAAATTTCATCTACGTGAATATATATAAGAATAACCCAGGAAATGAAAAAATGGGGATACATCTGGTATCACCCAGTATCCCTATAATATGTAGTCTCTATCTTCCATAATGGACCAATAAGAGATTATACTATCCCAAACCTCTCATTAAAGGAATTGATGAGGGTGTATTGCAGTTGGTTGAGTTTAACTATAATAATGGATGATACTGATACAATACATGAATGTAATGATCCATCATAGGTTAAAACCATTATTTAATTATTTTCCATTTTAAGGTTAATCATGTCCCATGAGATGATTGGATTCAACTCAGTGTTATTCCAAGAATACAAAGCAATAAGAAAAATCATAATTAATTTACCTAAGTGGAGGTATTCTAACTAGATGATAAATATCATATAGGATGATCCCTACCTCATCATGAGTTAAATGAATATAGTTGTTGTTAGGAATCCATTGAATAATTAAAAGGATTTTTAATTAATGTTATATAACAAACTAAGATATCCATGTCACCTCATACAAGGAAATAACATGTAATAGGTCAGAATATTTTGTGAATATTTACTAACCTAAAATGTCCACGCCCATTCATCCATAAAGATTCCACAATGATGAAAATCCCACATTGAACTCCAACCAGTGCTTGAGTAGTCCAGTGAAGAGACAAGTATGCATGAGTATCTTTGAGTAATCAGTTGGGGTAAAAAATCCTAACCATTTAGAACAAGATTAGAATTATCCAACATATTGGATATCCCAAGGAATTTTTCCACAATATACAGATTATTCTCAAAATCTTTTTATTGATCATAGTTAAGTGAGGGATAAAAAAAGTGAGATAATGTATTTATTCAGATGAAATAATGGAAGTATCATGAAGAAGGTTGAATCAATAAAAAGGAAGACTATGTTATAGAGTATAGTCTTGAAGCCTAATCTAGAGAAGTCCCTTTAAATTCAGATTTTTAGAATAGAACTGATAACAATGGTTGACATTATGGTTATTTAAAATCATAGATCTATGATCATCCACGTTAGGAAACCTATGTGAACTAGAATATATCCCAACAATATTATAAATAATACATGATAAGGTGTACAATATTGAAATAGGAATCAGCAAAAAGTGGTTCACGAATTATGTAGTATCACATGAATCTTGTGACCCATATTAGGGATAACAATAACATGTCATATTTGAGGTCTTATGAATCACATGAAACATGTAACAAATATCTCTATAAATTTATTGATTTTAATAATTATGATATCTAGACCATATAAATGTCATGATAATTTCATAATACTGAAATTATGACATGAAAACCCCATAGAGACTCATGAAGCTTTCCGGGATGACCCATAGCCTTGAACATGCTTCAAATATGAAACAAGTTAACATTGTTTTGTTAAAGGATTGTTTTTCATGATTCAAAAATACAAGTTTAACAAAAGAGGAGATCAATTGATGAGATCACATGATTGAGTCTCATGAATTGTTTTCATGATTGTTTTACACAAATAATTCCTTCAAAGTTATCATGTGACAAATGAAATCATGAGAGATCTGATGGTATGAATCAATATAGAAATGAATGGATCCTTGACCCCATATATATAGGTCATCCAATGGAATTAAAATGGTCTCCAAAAAGACCAATATCCACATAAAATACTGAAATGATATAGTCTATGGGAATCAGGAAATCATTTAATTCCTCAAAACCAAATCCTTGTTCCTTCAGACCTCTCTTATGAGGGGGAAGTTATTCATACCTTCCAAATGTGAATCAACTTTTTTTGGATGAATTAAATACCCTAAACATAGTTATTATCCTACCAAATTGGAAAAGGAGGAATAAAATTGTTCGCATGGAGATGAGGAGGATGGGTCACATGGGTTGTGTGATCCCCAATAGGACTCATAATCAGAAGGCCTAATGAGTGTGAAATGATGTGGTTATGTGATTACTGTGATCTATTTATGATCACACATATCCACTATGATGATCCCATTTGATCAAATAAAACTTCATTATATAGCCTATTTTTTAGGTTTAGTCCCTCAGATGAATCCTTTTGATTAGAAGACAAGATAAATGACAAGAGTTTGATAGTCTCCTAATATATTCATTAAATAAATGATGAAAAAGTTAGAAGTATCATGTGAAGGGAGTTATTCTGATTTTTATGAGAAATGCTAATGATTTTTGTTTGATCAGTCCATTAATCATATGAGTTCCTTAGGGACATGTCAGACTCATCAAGTGAATGCTTCTAGATATGTCACCTTCATTATGTGAATGATTCTATAAATGTCATCATGAACACATGACTTCCTGATAGATTATTGATGGATAAACACCATATTATTTATTCAATAAAATATGAAAAATGTGGTGGATTCATGTGAAAGAGAGTTATATTGATTTTTTACTGGAGTTTTTTTTAACCTTATATGATCACTTTACTAATCATGTGAAGATCCTTTACTATGAAATATTTATCTCATTAAGGTCCCTAGAAAATTATTCCTTAATCACATTAATTCCCCTTTGACAAGAATCCCTATTTAATGAAGAATCCATGACAAGAATGCTCTATATTATGACGGATGTTTGAGATATCGATTTGATCAGGTAAAATCCATTTGATAGACCACTGGTTCAACAAATATATAATGTATAGAATGATCATTTTATTGTTTTTTATCACATGACTGAAGGATTATGTCTTGTATAACTCATGGATCAATTTCATGAAATGCATGATGCAATACTTCCTCCATCAACTCAAGACCATATATGTGTTTCATGATCTTCAGTGAAGTAGCATATATCCAAAGTGGAGGGAATAATAAATTCCCCGGAAACCATAGAAAGACCAAACAAGATTATAGAGGTGAGATACGTCTTTGTGTAGGTTAGAACTATGCAATCATAATGTTCTTCCTCAAGTTAAGACCATATAATGAAATAATGGATTATTTTTTATGTTTATATTGATTTAAAAATAACCCTATTACTCACATAAATAAATTAATGTATTGTAGATGGATCATGGAAAACATATTCTATTTTCTGAATTGATAACATCTAGACTCCATAGTCCAACACCTAAGGAATATTCATGAATTTTATTGATAACGGTTGAAAATTATGGGTGATTTCAACAAAGGAATATTTTTCTCCAGTGGATAATTCATGAAATGTGTGTGATTGTCTTACCAATAACACAAAAACCTCTAGACATGTTGTACTAGCTCATGTGACAACAAATAAACTTGTTAGATGTTTCAGGTGACATCCTTTATACATCTCAATGCAGTTCACACAATATCATGTAGATATTTCAGATGGTACACATGACTTCCCATAGAAATATCATATTTTTCATGTAGAATCATCTATACATATCATCATGGTTCACATGATTTCCTCCAGAAATGTTACCCAATTCATTTGAAATCCTCTAGACATTTCAGATTGGTCATGCAATAGCATTTAAACTTGTCACTCGAGTAACACAATGTACTATAGACATGTCATCTTTATCATGGGATAGTAGTTATAAATTGTAATATTCATCATGTGAAGTCCTCCAAGATTTGTTAGATTTGATCATGCAAGGACCTCTCGAAATTTCAAAACCAATACTCAAGAAATGATAGATAGACTGTATGTACATGTCAGGATGACACCCTAGACAATCCATGGAGACTCCCTTAATCATTTCATCCATTCCTAGCACGAGAACATAGGAATGATCTATAAAACCATGTGATCCACCAAAAATGATTACATTGTTGATGATTTCAAATTAATATTAGTTTAAGAACCCGTGTCTTTTAACCAGTGAAATTCCAAGGAAATTTTAATTTTAGGGATCACATGATGAGTATTTATTAAAATGAAACTTCATAACATAATTCTGAGAGATAGAATGCTTCAATGTGATGATTTTGGACTTGGGTGAAGACTCGAGAACGTTATTGGGTGGATCACGGAGTATTCGGAGCGTGAGAATGTGAAAAGATGGTTTTAAAGGACCTACAGATGGAACATTGTTAATCTGAAACCGTACAGCCTACAACAATAAATTGTGTTGTCGTATACTTGTGGACAGAGGCTATCACATGGGTTGTGCACAGTTTACAAAACCATGCACCTATCCCCCACCATTTTTGGTAATGTATAGTACCTCAACACTAATCATATTCATGTTTTCACATTGTTAGGAAACTATGTGGGTCGAACCGTGTGTAGTTATCCAGGTTCCCAGTGAAGGGTGCATGGTTGGTGCACAGTTGGCCAAACCTGGTGTCCCAAATAGTGTGTGATGAACTGTTTTATATTTTGAAATTAGTTAAATTAAATAAAAAAATTAAATAATATCTTAAGTGTTCCTATCCTCATTCCTAGGTTATGCGATGCACCACCAGGAGGTCTCCCCTTTGGCCGCATGCAAGGATCCTCCACATCCTCCCCATCACTCTTCAATATACCTAGAGTTCTCATGGATTACCGCCAAAATAGCCATGTTAAGAACCTTTTCCTTGTATCATTCCCTTTATGCTGTGATTATGTCTCCCCATCACCCCTCACAATTTTTCCAAAAACCAATGTTAGGGTTAAACCAAATTTTGATTAGTTCTTTTGATATTAGGGAAAGAGAATATTCATTCAGGACTCGTGGGTTCGTGTTATAGAATCCAACACTTAATGAGAAGTGGATGGGTCAAATTTAGATCTCTTATATCAATTTGGGAGAGGTTCTACAAATTTTTTTTGTTTGAAAACCTTAAATTTTTTTTCTTAATGGGATTTGAGTATGTATATTTCTTAATGGGGAGTTTTGATAATACTTGATGGTGCATTCACAAATACATATACATGTATGTGCGTATATATATATATATATATTTATATCTTCCTCTTTCATATTCAATCATGGTTAAGGTAATACATGGTTGGATTAAAGGATATATATATATATATGTGTGTGTGTGTGTGTGAGAGAGCAGAGCAGTTTTGAGTGGTTACTGTAATGTCTAAAAAGTGTTGAGTGTCATCTTGGTCTTCTTCCTGAGGTGGGATCCTTATCCTTGATCTTCTTAAATTTAAGAATTCTTTAAATGTTTCTTTAAATAAGATAAATTTTTAGTTTTCTTGATTAATGGAGATGAGAATCTTGAATGAAATTCTTAATGTGATAAATGACTCATTGATGAACAAAGTAATGTTTTTATAATAAAAACCCTAAATGGAGGTGTGTTTTCGTAAAACAAAAATGTATTGTTGGTTATTATGTCATGATTTTTTATGGTTTGAGATTTTAATATGCCTTCTTTTGTGTGTTGATATATTGAATTTCAGTGCGTGGCTCCTTTTATTTTATTAAATGATGTTTCCCACCTGAGTTAAATGAAAAATTGGCCATGTAGTTATTGTTAAGAATGTAATTCTTGTTAAATCAGTTGTTTCCCATGTGAGTAATGTTGAATTACAATCCATGATATAGATTTTTATGTATGAATAACCCATTGGGTTTTCTTATAAAATAAAACATGAATGGATTTTGGCCTTTTACACCTTTGGGTGTGCCTTTTACCCCATGTCATGGGATGTAAAACATGTAGTTTAATTGAATATTTATTTTTTAATTAAATGGGTTGAATGTGAAGTGAGGAGTGACCATGAAACCTATCCCTTATTATGTCATTTCATGATTAAGCATGAATTTTTCTTTGTTTGGCTACTCCCAAGTGAGATACTACTATTACTTCTTATAGTTCAATTAAGCTTGACAATGTTACTATAAAGATAGGTTCATGTGAGTTATATGATAACTAATCCATGTGATATCTTAATAGGATTATTAGGATTGTTATATATAAATTGGCCATGTGATTATTTTAATGGCTATTTAATTACTAACCCATTTGAGTTATTTTGAGACCATTCTATGAGATGAAATGATTTAGCATGGGAAGCTCATTTCCATGTTCTTCTCACATGAGTAAATTAAATGCCATGCCTTTTGAGGTTGTCCAATGCTTGAGTGACCCCCCTTGAGGTGAGTTTATTAAATGATTCTCTTGGTTTTGACATTGGAATGTTAAATGAATTTTATAAATGGAATTTAATTAGTTAAATGATAATTATACATTGTTGATACTTGGACTCAAAGTAGAATGCCATATATGGACTCATGTGACTATTTCCATTTATGCATTGGGTGATACATGGATCAACCATAGGATGTCATGCACAGACTCAATGGTTAAATGTGATTAAGCTAAGGGTGATACTAGGATCCAATTGTAAGTTTCCATGGACATACTATTGAGGATTGAATTATAAGTGGTGTGATACATGGAATAAAATTAGTATTCCAAGGATAGAATCATAGTAGCTTTTGAATATTAAATGTTGGGTGATACTTGAATCCTATTGAGGATGATAAGAAAAGTCTCAAGGGAATATATTATTATGCCATGGTTAATAAATGGGACTTTTTCAAAGGCCTTCCATGGATACAATTTGGTGGTATAAACATTATACCACAACTAGAGAAATATCAGGTTCCTAAATGGTTTGTTAGGGAAATGCATGTTTGATGTTGGTTTATATTAAACATGGATCAATACTTAGATTCCAACTCAGGAATGATATGGATGGAATAAACCTCTCAATTTATCAATGAATGAAATTATTTATATAACGTGTATACCAACCCAAAGAAAAATATTGGATTTAGTTTTGGTTATGCTTTATAGATGTGCTAGTAAGGAATCATTGATTATATATGTATGAGTGATTTCAGGCTACACGCCCAGTCTCGAGTCTTATGAAATTAATTATTTGAAAACAAATTTTAACATGGTAAAATGAATCAATCCAAACAATTTAGTTAGAGAATTCTCATATAAATGAATTTGATTAAAGGTATTCAGGTATAAGTGGGAACCTAGACATTATATGATGTTTACTTTTGAGTACTTCCATACATGTTATATATCTTATTGTAAACTACTATATTTACAAGGAATATATTTTACTGGCCATGAAATCGTGGGTGCTGGCCTTATGAAGTTTATATATCACACCATGCTTGGGTACCATTGGTACCCTTGTAGGGCTTCTTGTTTGAAGGCCTATGGACCTTTTCATCTGTTGTTTTAATTACACCTTAGGAGTTAGAATCATAAGAATGAGTTGGATCTCAAGATGCAAGTGTAGATCCCCTTTGTGAATTTTAGATATTTTATTACATGATTATTATATTATATTGAAATGTATGGATTATTTATGCTTATTATATTAACTTTTGTACCAAGAAATGACAAACATGATTTGTATAAATAGGAATTGTCCAAATTCTATTTTTAGTTGATATTACATCTATCTTTCGCTTTTTATCATTTTTTATATTTAGTCTATTGTTTCTTTATATTTACTATCTATTTATTTCTATAAATCTCTATGTATGAGGATATATTCTCCCCACTAAACTACCTTTACACCCTCACTGCTAATCAGCATCCTCTAGAGTATGGTGAGATGCACATGAGGTCATGTGGTGACTGTTCTGGTTTGTAGTTTAGTGGTAAGTCATAAAGGGATGTTACAAAGTGGAATCTAAGGATCATTTTCCTTTTGTCCTACTGTTTTGGGTTGATAGACAAGAGACTATGAATGTATCAGTGATAGGTAAATAGTTTCTCTTAAGGACTGATCACCCCAAACATGGGAAATGACCAAGTGTTTAAGGATGGGAATTGTTGTTTATATTTTTTGATGTTATAGATAATTTGATTTTAGCTTGATTGAATTGAATATTTTCAATGTCTTATTGATTTATTTAAGTTTATGGATTTCTACCCTTTTCCAGAAATGGTAAATAAGTGACATGACATGCATCATATTAGGTATATATAAAAATTCACATTCCATTCCATGTAGATACATTAGTAGTTTGATTGATAAGAATGATTGTTTACCATGATTGATTCTATGGTTAGTTTTGTACATGTTGAGGTAATATTTTAGCATTCCTATTTATATATCATGTATTGTCTATGGTGTAATATGAATATGTGATTACATTCCATACTTTTGGGTTTTTTATAATTCTCTCAGCGTGTACTTCTTGTTATACATGCTAGTTTTGATAAATTAAAACAGTTCTATGGGCCAAATATTGTTGGTTGTTGTTTAAGTGGGATCCAGTTTTCAATTTTAAGGTGAATGGTAACCTTATGATTGGAAAAGGGTAACCCATATTCCTAAACTATCTTGGGAACTTTATAAATGTTTATAGTAACTATTGAAATGGAAAATGATACTAAATAAAAATTTAAAAGGTGAATGATTTTGATTAATGGGATCCAAATGATAAATAGAATGTATATGAGCGCCTTATGAATTGGTAGATGGCCAACCATATGACTATGCTATCTTATAACCATGAAATATTTAGGTAAGGTTACAAAATTGAAATATGTTATGTTTTGAACATAAATGGATTGGTTAAATTTTAAAATTCTCAAATGGACCCATGTAGGTCAGTCAAGGAATGCTTTTATATAAAAAACTATTATGGTGTTCATGATTTATATAGACAAACAACTACTATCGGGGTTCTTTTTAAAGAATCTAGGACTATTTATTGGGACCCTCATAAGTCTCTTTCTTGGTTAATAGGAACTTATATGCTAAATTTCAAAATTATGAAAAACTTTCAATGAAAGTTAAATTTTTTAAAAGAAATTTGATATGACTTGCCTATTTTTTCTTTGGGATGCTATCTAAATCATGCTACCAAATACCTCGTTTTTTAGAATTGTATTAGAGGGTTTTTTTAAATTCATTAAAATGTTTAAATCATGAAGTGTATTAACGAAATATAATTTAAATGTAACCTAAATTGGTGTTGTCTATTTAGTGACTCATGTAAGGGTAGATAAAATGTTCATGGTGGTATTCATTAGAACTAAGAGGTGAGAGTTTATCCATATGAATTATTTAGGAAATGACATAAATATGGGCTTTGGAGCCTAGTGGAATCATTTTTTCATGACCTAGTGATGGGATTGATGCTTATGCTTCACAGGGGTCTAACATTTGGTATATAGAATCTTTAACGATTTATATCTTGCTTTCTATTGTGATATTTCTTATATTTGGTGTTGTTAGGGTGTCATTTTCCCTAGAAGGTCATTTGGTTTTTAAAAGGTCACACATGATCAGATTAATGGTCATTGCATCTTGACTCATTATATGGGAATGAGCATCAAGGAATTTTTTGTTAAACAAGTTTGACAATCCTAAGGCATGGTCAACTACATAGTAAGTCACATGATCCTCTCTTTTCTTTAGTGATAGATGACTAGGTACATCACCATCCAAGTTAATGGTTATATAATATGATGTGGGATTGATCTAGTTTGTTCATGAGCCATCTAATTCGTGATTTTATTGGGTGTACATCCTCTGGATATAACCCATAATGTTTCATTTTCTATTTTAAACATGGGGTCGTATATGTTGTCATGCGTGGTACCCGTCGAGTCCAAAATGTTAAAACGATAAATTTCTATTTGGTTAAATCGTTGACCTCTGAGCTACTGATTATGTTCTATATTTTTATATGAAGAAGAGTGACTTGGATGTTAAGGAAATAAGTTTTTACCACTAATTATGAGGACTATTTGGAAATTGTGTGTTTTGACATGCCAGTTGGTTTGATTTTGGATTTCATACCAAATGCCAACGTAAATGATCATTGATCAGGAAAGTTCTCCATTAGTTGTGGTGGTTATTCTTAATTCCATGTAGAAGTAGCACAACCTAATTGGACCATTTGGAGTTGGTTGGTTTTGAACAAAATCTTTTGCGGCTTGCTAGTTTTAAATACATATTGGGTCATACTTGGCATCTTGACATTCTTTTGGTTAGCAGTGTATAAAACCTTTAACAACAACTATAGTGTTGTTGGGAATTTTTTGGTTAATCATGAGTTATCATAGGTAACCTTGTAGGGTAATGTCTTGTGATATATTAGTGGTGATGTGTCGGCAGGATGAAGAGATATTCTTTCAAATGGTCAACTATTAGTGGTTTGAGCAATGTTATTTTGATGATCCTAAAGATCATCTTAGAGATTCTACTTAGTGATGATCATGTAGCCTATAATGTCATTATCCCCGACACATTACGAAGGAATCAGTTATATATCACACTAATTATGGAAAGTTGTTGGGCTTGTTTTTTGGCCTCTAATAGAGTTATGCACTGATGAATTTTTTTATTCTTTTTTTTCCTAAGTTATAAATGGGTTCCCATGATTGAATTCCTTTGATAAATTCTTGGACACATTCCTATTCTATTAGCATGACCTCTAGATGGATGCTGCTCTATGCTTATTCAATGCTCACCAACATCTCACTTGTTGCTTGGGGCATGGGATATATAAGGATAGTTCTATGGACCCTAGTGGGTTGTATTTGAGGCTATCCCAGATATGTTGTTGGGGTCAGATGTATTTATTTAAGGGTAGTGTTTCTAGTTGGTCGGAACTAGTCTACGCCTTCATTCGTGCTAAGGAACAATTATTTTAAATGTCCATGTGTTGGTTTGGTCTTGAAAAAAAAAAGATCACCAGAAGTCAATTATGAGATTTGATGCAGTTGTTGCGTTAAATGAGAAATCCTTGAAGGTAGACAGTATAGTATTTTTAGAAATACTATGTTCATATAAAGAAACCATATTAGGAGTGTCGTTAAAACTCTTAGGGGAATTCTTTGAAAGACAATTCCTACTGTTGGGAAACCCATGATTAGGAATTGGCCTCTTTCTAATTGTAAAGACCATGGTGGGGTTCACCTTTGGATGGACATTTAAAAATATACTGATGTGATCATGAATTTTGTTAAACCATCCTGGGTAAGAATATATTTGATGATTTAGTTGGTAATAGAGTATTGGATTAGGTTTTTATGGCATAATTTTCACATCCTTAAGAGGTATCCTAAGGTGTGTTTGGAGTTTGAAAACACGACATGTACACTTGAATAAAAAATCACAAACATGTAGGTTGGGTGATGTATTCTTGGTTTTCCCTAGGATTATCAGGGATGATAACTTCTAAGGTGGTGAGTTTGTAAGAAACTATGTTTTTGAACCAGATGAAATTCCATTGGAATTCTAATTTTGGTGATTATTGCACTGATCATTTTTAAAATGGTACTTCAGATCCGAATTCTATGAATTGGAGTGCTTTAATGTGATGTTTTTATACATTAGTGAATACATGAGATCTTTCCTGAGTGGGTTGAGGATTTTTGGTAGTGCTAGACCAAGAAAAGTATGTTCTAAAGGAATTGTAGAGGCTGCACAGTTTTTATGAAACTTTGTGGGGCATAATAGGAAACCATGCTGCTATATAGGGGGACAAAGTCTATAACATGGTATAAACATGGTTTACCAAACCATACTCCCATCCCACAAGTCTAGCTGTAATGGATAGTACCTAGACACTATTCACTAAAATGTTGGAATAACATTAGCCAACCATGTGCGTAAAAATGTGTGTGGTGCTCCAGATGCTTATTAGAGGGGGCACAATTGGAAAATAGGTTTCCAAACCATGAGGACCAAATGGTGCATGATGAAATATTTTAAAATTTTATATTAATTAAAATAAAATAAAATAAAATAAAATTGGAACAATTATGTTCCTCTCCCCTTACCTAGGTTACGCGAATCACCCCTAGAGGGATCCCCTTTGGCTATATGTAAGTATCCTACATGACCTCCCCTTTAATCTTTTACCAATTCCAGATAACTCATGGTTTACTCTATGAATCTCCATGGTAAGACCCTCTATCTTGTTTCCTTCCCTTTCTATCCGAGATTAGGTCTCCCTATAGCCCTCATGATCTAGAAGAAACCCTAATATAGGGTTAACTCAAATTTTGATTTATTATTTTAATGTTATGGAATGTGAAGGATTTTTCAGGACTCTTGTGTTCGTGTTCCGACATCCAATGCCGAAGGAGAGGCATATGGGTTCGATTTGGATAAATTCCATCGATTTTTGAATGGTTCTACATCTAATGTTTTGTTTCACACCCTTTAATTTAGGATCTTATGGTATTTTGAGTCTCTTGAATTGAATGTATGGAGTTTTAATCATCCTTTATGGTGGAAACAAACATATATAGGTATGTGTATATATATATATATATCTTTCTCATTAATATTCCCTCATGGTGAGGGGGATACATTCTTGGATTAAAGGTTATATATATATATATATATATATATCTCTCTCTGTGTGTCTAAGAACGAATGTGTGTGAAAGAGTGCAGTGGTTTTGTGTGGTGGTCACCACATATGACAACTGTCAAGTGTCATCTTGGTCTGCTTCTTAAGGTAGGATCCCTATCCTTCAACTGTTAACATATAATAATGCTTTAAATGATTCTCTAAATAAGTTGAAATATAAGATTCTTTTATTAATGGAACTGTGAAGCTTGAATGAAATGATTAAATGTGATAAACAACTTGTTGATGAACAATGTCATGTTTTTATAATAATACCATTCAATGAAAATACATTGTCTTCAAACCATAATGTAGTGATAGTTTTAATATCATTCTTGGTTATTGTTTGAGTTTTCTATTTTTCTTCTTAGTGGTGTTGATATATGGGTTGTTAGTGCATGACCCCTTTGATGTTATTAAGTGATGTTTACCCTGGGAGTTAAATAAATACATGGCCATGTAGTTGTTGTTAAGAATGTAATTATTGTTATATCACTTGTTTCCCATGTTATTTACATTTAAGTATATTCCATGATATAGATTTCTATTCTTGAATCACCCATTGGGATTTATTATTGAATGTATTTTGAATGAATTTTGGCCTTGGACACCAATAGGTGTGCCTTTTATCCCATGTCATGGGATGTCAAACATGTAATTTAATTGAATATTGAATTGTGAATTAAATGGTTTGAATGGGAAGGGAGTAGTGACCATGACCCTTGGACCTTATTTTTTCGCTGCTTTATTAAGAATGAATCTTCCTTTGTATTTTTATGCCCATGTTAGATAGATACTATTATGCCTTGTGGTAGTTTTTTAAGCAAGAGAATCTAGTTATAAATATTGTACCATGTGAGTTATATAATAACTAAGCCATGTGGTAGCTTGATAAGATTTTTTGGTTTGATATACTAAAGCTGGCCTTGTAATTATTTGAATGAATTTTGAATTTCTAACACATTTGAGTTATTTTCAGACCAAGATATGCGATAAATTGATTTATCATGGGAATTTTTTTATCATGTTTTTCCCACATGAGTAAATGAATATCCAAGAGTTACGTGGTTGGCCACAACTTGATTCACCCCATATAGGTGAGTTTTTAAAGTATTATCTTGGCTTTGACCTTATCATGTTAAATAAATTTTCTTAAATTGAATTGAATTACTTCAATAGTAAATAGCCTAGCGTATAAGGCCCCAGCCTTAAACCTTACTTAATATTGAATTAAAAGAGTAATTCACATTGAGGATCTTTTCAGGTTTAGAGTTTTAGAGAATTAGGACATAACTATTACATCTCAAAAGATTACAAAGTAGTCTCTTCTACTAAATTTCCATAAAATAAAAACTCTTAAAAAGAAACATGTCTAGTTTCATGTTTTAGGTAGCATGACTTTCCCTTGATCCCATCCTTGAACCTATTCCACGCTAAGTCCTGTGAAAAAACATTTCAAAAACTTGGGATGAGCATAAAAACTCAGTAAGGGATACACAATGAATAAAAACTGTTAGTTTATCAAAACAAAATGTAAACCATCTATACTTTATCAAGATAATACTTTTCACCTTTATGAAGTAGTAAAAACTGTTCACTGAATAAAATATCATTACTTACCTTTTTGTAAGCAAAGGATTGCCATAAAACCCATATAAAGAACACATAACATATATAAAGGTAACTTGGGACATAAACATACTTAAGTAAAATAACCATACGGCTGACTTCCACAAATATCACTTAATGGAATATCCATACGGCCAATTTCCATACACACATAATGTAATAGCCATACGGCCGACTTCCATACCCAATGCATTGGAGGTTATAATGTAACCACCCGTCCTGGTATTCACGGCACCACCCGTCATATGGTTTATAACGTAAAAACCCGTTAAAATGTCCAAGTACCAATATAAAATCATAAAACATAAAACCAATATAAAGGAAAGATAACATTTCCTCATTTCAATCACAATATATCATAAATATATTGACATCATATAATCCTTTATCAAAACCATTTTAAATACCAAAACACATAAAAGAGTATATGGTATTTATTTTATTTTAAAAACATTACGGCTTGTTGAGGAAGCCAAAGACCAAATAATACTCGTGGCGGCGGAAAAGGTCATTGTCACCACGTACATTAAAAAAACATTCCTTTTTGTCTTTTAGTAAAACACTTCGTAGAAAAAGATTCCTTTTGTATAAAAGTAAAATTCAAAGGGGTTTATACACCATATAAAATAAAGTTATGTATAAAACGAAATATTCCTCAATGAAAGGAGATTGAGACAAAGTCCTTTACAAAGAGGGTATCCTTGGTTTAAGGATAAATCAATTGCATAATTATGTGTGACAAACGAATACACCAAATATAAGTGGATATTAAGGGTAAAATAATCAAAGGTCATTCACACATATTCAAGGGATGACATATTCAATAAAAACATGTTGAACCCAAAGAAATCGAAATTGGGTTAAGATGTTCCCTTGACAGCCTAACAACGTCACAAAAAAAGGGTATCTCATCACTTGGACATAAAATTTACATCAATAAGGATATATGAGAACATATCCCAACATAACAATGTTTAAATTAAAAGACCCAACAAAAGAAGTCTTTTAAAAAGAGGAGGGTGAATGGTTCCCTTACCGACTTGGGTATTTTCAAAGCATACACCCCATGAAAGAAGGACAATAGATCATTGATGTAAATACTCATAAAAGAAAGTATATTACAAAGAGTAGAATAATGGGCAGTACATACACCACTAAATGGAATTTGTGGCAAATGTAGAATAAATCTCACGGGAATAAAAGTGAGATGAAAAATCCCTTACGAAAACTCGGCAGCCTAACGGCGGCACATAAAACTTTCGAATATGGATTGATGAGATCAAATAGGGTATCTCATCACATTAAAATAAAATGTACAGAAAAAGGAATATAAAAGAACATCCCCCAACATAACAAAGAGTATCTTAAAATAAGTGACATAAAGGAGAGTACTTAAAAAGAAAGAGGGAGGTTAGAACTCTTACGAAAGTTTGGCAGCCTAACGGCGCCACTCAGAACTTCTAAAATGGATTGATGAGAGAGAATAGGGTCTCACATCACATGAACATAAAAATTAAATTATTTGTAATATAAAAGATCATCCCAAAAACAAGAAATATGATCTTTAAAAGGAATGACATAAAAGTGTGTACTTAAAAAGAAAGAGAGGAGTAGGATCCCTTACCTCGGGTCCGACTTGACTCGATATTTCTTTAACGTCCTGAATAATAAACATGAGTTAATCTCAACTTGATTAAGAACCTTTTTCAAGTTCATTATTCCTTTTACACCATGTTATAAACATCATTTAATCATTTAAGTTAATAATGTTCATTTTGTCGGTATTTGGTTCTTAAGTCGAAAGTGGACTTCTTACAATTACATGTTGTTCGTGTGGTCAAAGGTTATTTATATCCAGAATGACATTCCTGATTTTTATATCATATATATCATATATATCCAGCATATACATGTATTTATAATATTACATAATCATTTGGAGGTAAGAAATGAAATGCACCGTTCATGGAGACGGTAAGCTGTACGTACGCATGAACGCTACTTTCATTTCTTTGTCAAATTAATGGAATTAAAACTAAATGATAGGTATGTATATTTTAATTACAGAATTATATTCATCATTTAGATGGATCATTCATCATATATATCTATTATATACTTGTACTTATAATAGTACATTACATTTGGAGATAAGAAATGAAATGCACCGTTCATGGAGACGGTAAGCCGTACGTACGCATGAATGCTACTTTCATTTCAATCTCATAATTTAATGGAAAGAAATAATAATTATATAGAGGTATATAATAATTCCAGTATAACATCATATATAATAACATTAAATCCATCCTTTATACGTCCCACGTATGGCATTAACGAATCACATCACTTTGAGGGGGCGGTAGTCCGCACTTCCTAAAATGAAGATATCGCGTATACCCATAATGGAATCCATAAAGGTAAGACACAAATGAAAAATAAAGAATCATATATAAAACATAAACATATTATATATCATATATAAAAATAGTTACATCATAATGGCCACCTTTGAAGGTGTTAAATGAGTATTGAACAATCATCGTTTCGGGAGGCAGAATTTTTCCATCCACGGAAACCGTATGTTCTTTAACCATTTGATGTAGTTGTGTGATAGTTTAGCTAGAATAAATCTTATAAAAACATCCTAGTATATTTAAAATACTGGTGTTGTTACAAAATAAGTAAATAAAAAGAGTTTAGGGGGTTGGAGAAGCAAAATAAAACAAATGAACATGAGAGAATGAATTACCTTTAAAAGTGTAACTCCTTTTTATTTGAGCCTAAATGATTCCTTTGAAAGGATTCTGCTCAAAGGAAATCCTCTAGGATGAGGAGAGGGATGTGGAGAGATTAAATGGGCAGGGGTTGGCCGAGCCAAAGGCTTGAGGAGTGAGTGAAATGAGGTATAGGTGGGGGCCTTTTATAAGAGGAGAGGAGGGGCACTTTTGGAAAGTAAAGAAATATTACTTTATTTGAAAATGTGTTTCGGTTTTAAAAGGTCCCACATTGATATAATTCGTTGATAAGGTGATAAGGGTTCGAAATCCACCCATACAATAAGTTTTGGACATGTGTAGTTCATAGATTTTACATTATCTTTCCATTTTATTTAAATCATAAAATAATGATGTCATCGCTGCATCATTATTATGTCATAAATAATTTAATTTATTTAATGTCTAAAAATATAAAAAACTACTATGATGTAGGAAATCTTTTTAGCTTTCCAATTCCTATTTATAATAAAAAATCTGACTTGTATAACCCCATTTAAAAATTGTTTTAGTAGAACATATCATGTTTGTGCCATTTTTTACATTAACATTAAATAAAAGGTATTTATGTCATTTTCCAACCAAAGTGGCTCCATGGGGTCCCCAAGTTGACCCATGGCTTGCCATGGTCGGCCATGACACATCCAATGAGGGTAGGACATGTGTCTAGTTCATTTCATTTTATTAAGGCATTATTTTTACCTTAAACTACACTAATTACCACTAATCGCGATTAAAAACTTAATAAGATACTATTCACCAAAAAATTATTTTTATCCCATTGAACCACATTTTACTTCTTAATGACAACCATGTATGTCGGATTTTTAAAATTCAAAACACAAAGATGGCAAAATTTCATTTAAATGGAAAAATCAGTTTTTATAAGTACGACTTAGTGGTTTCACTATTCATCAAAAATTGACGTTTTTCAAAAAATTCCCAAAAATTCACCCTAAGCTATATTTGATATTCTGAATTCAAAAATGAAGTCTATTTTACAAAATTCAAAACATATAAATCACATTAATTAATTTAATAATTAATTCCCACTCTCAGAGCAAATAGCGTGTTTTTATGGAACAATAAGTATCAAAAGATTGACACTGGTTTAATTCTGATTTCAAAGTGAAATTAATTCCGACGACCACTATTGGATTTAATGGTAAAATTATATTCTAATTTAACTTTAAAACCAATTCAATAGATAATCTAATCATATAAATAAATTAGATTAAAAAGAGGATTTGAATTAAAATACAACATTTTACATTATTCATTAAAAAAATGAACTTTATTGGAAAGATACCAAAAATTTACACAAAGTAAATTTTGATGTCCCGATTCTTAATAAGAGTTTTATTTGGTCCAAAAGAATGTTTAAGAGTGAACAAAACTATATTTAATGATGGTTCAACATCAAAAGGTGATAAGTGGACCTTTAGTGAAAACTAGGGAATATACGCCTAAAATTGAATTCTTTCCGTATTTTAGCCTCTATCCTTTATTGAATAAATGTAAAAACATTTAAAAACATATATAATCATATTTTAGTTATTTATATCCATTCCCGCAATTACAACGGCTACATGTTAACTACCATTTAAAATAATATTATTTTATTATTAGAGTGCAACGTAAGATTCCCAAGAAACTCGTTGTTGCGTGTTGTGTACGCCATCGAGCATAGCGTCCCCTTTAAAGTCATATCAATATTTTATTCACAAATATGGATAAATAAGGAAATTTCATATTCTTTATTTACCTGGGGTGTTACATCCTTCCCCCCTTTTGGGAATTGCGTCCCGGCAATTTTTAAAATTGGGTTTGGAAACATCCTTGAAAGCCCCACATCGGAACAAGAGTCGTTAAAACAATCACTTTAAAATAAAGAAAGATAAGTACAAAGGTCATCCGAGTTAACCCATAATAGGATTCCATGTAGGAAAATAGGGACATGGAAGAAAAAGCAAAGGGTCATGTTCTGATGGAGAGTGATAGGAAACATGTTTAGGAGAATGTTAACCATGAGAAAATCACAAACATGTGATGGTTTAAACGGTATTCGATTCCCCAGTAGGAAAAGTTAATAGAAAACATTTTTGTTTTAAGTTACTTCTTATTGAGGAATTTATTCATAAGGAAACATAAACACTCATCATTTTCACTTTCAACTTTTATTAGATTCCTTACACAAACTCATGTTTTCTCCAAAAGGCGATTATCTAGGAAGACTTGTTCACATTAAGCGTACTATAATCAACTTTTAGAGAATCGCCTAATACACAAAAGAGAACTATATACTTCCCATGTCTTTAGACATTAACCAAAACCAAAACAAAAAACGCTAGTACAAGATCAGATAATCCAGAAAAAGATAACCCTTTATAAAAAGAAAATCTATTCTTAACCTCCAAAATTTGTCCATCAAAACCCAAAGTTCAACGAGGACCATTAGATAATCAATTTGTGCATAAAATTCTTCAATGTAAACAAATCTAAGATTGAAACCCAAATATTTGAAACATTTAGTCACATAGTCTTCCAAGTTAAATCGTAACATTTATCTCCAAACAACATCAGTTGCTCCTAAAGTCTCATATTGAAAAGTAATTAACCTAATCAAATATCCTCCATGATAGGTTAATCATTTTCATAAATGTCCCAAAATCAACTTACTCTTAATTCATAAAATCATATAACTAGAAAGAATCAGTCAAAATAACCAGGGACATCACGTAGTCTAGTGGTAGGCAATAAATACCAGTCGCACATTGGTTGTGGGTTCGATTCCCGCGGCTTTGTCCGACACGACGGGTTGTCACACGGTCTGCGTGTTGTCCTTTTTCCACAACTATATAATTCTTAAAACATTCCCCAAAATGAGATTAAATCGTCAAGAATAATCATAACATATTTTAACCTCAAGTTTATCTCAATCCTTTCATTTTCCATCATATCATAGAGTAACCAATAATTACCTAAAAATTAAGGATCATATAAACTCTAATGGTTACCTTTATAATTATTACCTGAACTTCCATATCGATTGGTCATCTTGTACATTATGCATTACAGAACATACCAAGGTTCAAGTGGTTGATCATGACTCCTGGATAGTTGGTTTAGATAACCACGAGTTTCCTCATTGAATACCCCATTTCGTCCAGTCTCTTAATCAAAGAACCACCACAGTTTCCTTCAAACCAATTGTCACTTTGGTGCATGCTAGATCCATCCATTTACTAAAAACAGAAATGTCAGTGTGAGTATATCAACAAAACCATCATGTACTAATGAGGATGGTAAACACTAAGATATACTTACTGATTCACTTTATCTAAAACTAGGACTCTTTCTGAAATCCTAACCATAATGGTAATGTTACTTATGCTTAGAGAATACCCTAACCTCTAAAGTTATCTAAACCGACCTTTGATACCAACTATAAGGCCCCAGCCTTAAACCTTACTTAATATTGAATTAAATGAGTAATTCACATTGAGGATCCTTTCAGGTATAGAGTTTTAGAGAATTAAGACATAACTATTACATCTCAAAAGATTACAAAGTTGTCTCTTCTACTAAATTTCCATAAAATAAAAACTCTTAAAAAGAAACATGTCTAGTTTCATGTTTTAGGTAGCATGAATTTCCCTTGATCCCATCCTTGACCCTATTCCATGCTAAGTCCTGTGAAAAACATTTCAAAAACTTGGGATGAGCATAAAAACTCAGTAAGGGATACACAAAGAATAAAAACTGTTAGTTTGTCAAAAAAAAATGTAAACCATGTATACTTTATCAAGGTAATACTTTTCACCTTTATGAAGTAGTAAAAACTCTTCACTGAATAAAATATCATTACTTACCTTTTTGTAACCAAAGGATTACCATAAATCCCATATAAAGAACACATAACATATATAAAGGTAACATGGGACATAAACATACTTAAGTGGAATAACCATACGGTCGACTTTCACACATATCACTTAATGGAATAGCCATATGGCCAATTTCCATACATACTTAATGGAATAGCCATACGGCCGACTACCATACCCAATGCATTGGAGGTTATAACGTAACCACCCATCCTGGTATTCACGGCACCACCCGTCGTATGGTTTATAATGCAACCACCCGTTAAAATGTCCAAGTACCAATAAAAAATCATAAAACATAAAACCAATATAAAGGAAAGATAACATTTCCAAATTTCAATCACAATATATCATAAATATATTGACATAATAGAATCCTTTATCAAAACCATTTCAATACCAAAATACATAAAAGTGTATATGTTATTTATTTTATTTTAAAAACATTACAGCTTGTTGAGGAAGCCAAAGACCAAATAATACTCGTGGTGGCAGAAAAGGTCATTGTCACAGCGTACGTTAAAAAAACATTCCTTTTTGTTGTTTAGTAAAATGCTTCGTAGAAAAATATTCCTTTTGTATAAAAGTAAAAGTCAAAGGGGTTTATACACCGTATAAAATAACGTTGTGTATAAAACGAAATATGCCTCAATGAAAGGAGATTGAGACGAAGTCCCTTACAAAGACGGTATTCTTGGTTTAAGGATAAATCAATTGCATAATTATGTGTGACAAACGAATACAACAAATATAAGTGGATATTAAGTGTAAAATAATCAAAGGTCATTCACACATATTCAAGGGATGACATATTCAATAACAACATGTTGAACCCAAAGAAATCGAAATTGGGTTAAGATGTTCCCTTGACAGCCTAATGGCGTCACAAAAAAAGGGTATCTCATCACTTAGACATAAAATATACATCAATAATGATATATGAAAACATATCCCAACATAACAATGTGTAAATTAAAAGACCCAACAAAAGAAGTCTTTTAAAAGAGAGGAGGGTGAAAGGTTCCCTTACTGACTTGGGTATCTTTCAAAACATACACCCCATGAAAGAAGGACAATAGATCATTGATGTAAATACTCATAAACGAAATTATATTACAATGAGTAGAATAATGGGCAGTACATACATCACTCAATGTAATTTGTGGCAAATGTAGCATAAATCTCACGGGAATAAAAGTGAGATGAAAAATCCCTTATGAAAACTCGGCAGCCTAACGACGCCACATAAAACTTCCGAATATGGATTGATGAGATCAAATAGGGTATCTCATCACATTAAAATAAAATGTACAGAAAGAGGAATATAAAATAACATCCCCCAAAATTACAAAGAGGAGCTTAAAAGAAGTGACATAAAGGAGAGTACCTAAAAAGAAAGAGAGAGGTTAGATCTATTACGAAAGTTCGGCAGCCTAACGGTGCCACTCAGAACTTCCAAAATGGATTGATGAGAGAGAATAGGGTCTCTCATCACATGAACATAAAAATTAAATTATGTGTAATATAAAAGATCATCCCAAAAACAAGAAATATGATCTTTAAAAGGAATGACATAAAAGTGTTTACTTAAAAAGAAAGAGAGGAGTAGGATCCCTTACCTCGGGTCCGACTTGACTCGATCGTTCTTTAACGTCCTGAATAATAAACATGAGTTAATCTCAACTTGATTAAGAACCTTTTTCAAGTTCATTATTCCTTTTACACCATGTTATAAACATCATTTAATCATTTAAGTTAATAATGTTCATTTTGTCGGTATTTGGTTCTTAAGTCGAAAGTGGACTTCTTACAATTACATGTTGTTCGTGTGGTCAAAGGTTATTTATATCCAGAATGACATTCCTGATTTTTATATCATATATATCATATATATCCGGCATATACATGTATTTATAATATTACATAATCATTTAGAGGTAAGAAATGAAATGCACCGTTCATGGAGACGGTAAGCTGTACGTACGCATGAACGCTACTTTCATTTCTTTGTCAAATTAATGGAATTAAAACTAAATGATAGGTATGTATATTTTAATTACAGAATTATATTCATCATTTAGATGGATCATTCATCATATATATCTATTATATACTTGTACTTATAATAGTACATTACATTTGGGGATAAGAAATGAAATGCACCGTTCATGGAGACGGTAAGCCGTACGTACGCATGAATGCTCCTTTCATTTATATCTCATAATTTAATGGAAAGAAATAATAATTATATAGAAGTATATAATAATTCCAGTATAACATCATATATAATAACATTAAATCCATCCTTTATACGTCCCACGTATGGCATTAACGAATCACATCACTTTGAGGGGGCGGTAGTCCGCACTTCCTAAAATGAAGATATCGCATATACCCATAATGGAATCCATAAAGGTAAGACACAAATGAAAAATACATAAGAATAAGTAAAACATAAACATATTATATATCATATATAAAAATAGTGACATCATAATGGCCACCTTTAAAGGTGTTAAATGAGTATTGAACAATCATCGTTTCGGGAGGCAGAATTTCGCCATCCACGGAAACCGTATGTTCTTTAACCATTTTATGTAGTTGTGTTAGAGTGTAGCTCGAATAAATCATATAACAACATCCTAGTATATTGAAGATACTGGTTTTGTTACAAAAAAAGTAAATAAAAAGAGTTTAGGGGGTTGTAGAAGCAAAATAAAACAAATGAACATGAGAGAATGAATTACCTTTAAAAGTGTAACTCCTTTTGATTTGAGCCTAAAGGATTCCTTTGAAAGGATTATGCTCAAAGGGAATCTTCTAGGATTAGTATAGAGATGTGGATAGAGTAAATTGGCAGGGTTTGGCCGAGCCAATGGCTTGAGGAGTGTGTGAAATGAGGTAGAGTTGGGGGCCTTTTATAAGAGGAGAGGAGGGGCACTTTTGGAAAGTAAAGAAATATTACTTTTTTTGAAAATGTGTTTCGATTTTAAAAGGTACCACATTGATATAATTCGTGGATAAGGTGATAAGGGTTCGAAATACACCCATAAAATAAGTTTTGGACATGTGTAGTTCATAGATTTTACATTATCATTCCATTTTATTTAAATCGTCAAAGAATGATGTCATCGCTGCATCATTATTATGTCATAAATAATTTAATTTATTTATTGTATAAAAATTATAAAAAAATACTATGATGTAGGAAAACTTTTTAGCTTTCCAATTACTATTTATAATAAAAAATCTGACTTATATAACCCCATTTAAAAATTGTTTTAGTAGAACATATCATGTTTGTGCCATTTTTTACATTAACATTAAATAAAAGGTATTTATGTCATTTTCCAACCAAAGTGGCTCCATGGGGTACCCAAGTTGACCCATGGCTTGCCTGGGTCGGACATGACACATCCAATGAGGGTAGGACATGTGTCTAGTTCATTTCAGTTTATTAAGGCATTATTTTTACCTTAAACTACACTAATTACCACTAATCGCGATTAAAAACTTAATAAGATACTATTCACCAACAAATTATTTTTATCCCATTGAACCACATTTTACTTCTTAATGACAACCATGTATGTCGGATTTTTAAAATTCAAAACACAAAGATGGCAAAATTTCATTTAAATGGAAAAATCAGTTTTTATAAGTACGACTTAGTGGTTTCACTATTCATCAAAAATTGAAGTTTTTCAAAAAATTCCCAAAAATTCACCCTAAGCTATATTTGATATTCTTAATTCAAAAATGAAGTCTATTTTACAAAATTCAAAACATATAAATCACATTAATTAATTTAATAATTAATTCCCACTCTCAGAGCAAATAACGTGTTTTTATGGAACAATAAGTATCAAAAGATTGACACTGGTTTAAGTCTGATTTCAAAGTGAAATTAATTCCAACGACCACTATTGGATTTAATGGTAAAAATATATTCTAATTTAACTTTAAAACCAATTCAATAGATAATCTAATCATATAAATAAATTAGATTAAAAAGAGGTTTTGAATTAAAATACAACATTTTACACTATTCATTAAAAAAATGAACTTTATTGGAAAGATACCAAAAATTTACACAAAGTAAATTTTGAAGTCCCGATTCTTAATAAGAGTTTTATTTGGTCCAAAAGAATGTTTAAGAGTGAACAAAACTATATTTAATGATGGTTCAACATCAAAAGGTGATAAGTGGACCTTTAGTGAAAACTAGGGAATATACGCCTAAAATTGAATTCTTTCCGTATTTTAGCCTCTATCCTTTATTGAATAAATGTAAAAACATTTAAAAACATATATAATCATATTTTAGTTATTTATATCCATTCCCGCAATTACAACGGCTACATGTTAACTACCATTTAAAATAATATTATTTTATTATTAGAGTGCAACGTAAGATTCCCAAGAAACTCGTTGTTGCGTGTTGTGTACGCCATCGAGCATAGCGTCCCCTTTAAAGTCATATCAATATTTTATTCACAAATATGGATAAATAAGGAAATTTCATATTCTTTATTTACCTGGGGTGTTACATCCTTTCCCCTTTTGGGAATTGCGTCCTCGCAATTTTTAAAATTGGGTTTGGAAACATCCTTGAAAGCCCCACATCGGAACAAGAGTCGATAAAACAATCACTTTAAAATAAAGAAAGATAAGTACAAAGGTCATCCGAGTTAACCCATAATAGGATTCCATGTAGGAAAATAGGGGCATGGAAGAAAAAGCAAAGGGTCATGTTCTGATGGAGAGTGATAGGAAACAGGTTTAGGAGAATGTTAACCATGAGAAAATCACAAACATGTGATGGTTTAAACGGTATTCGATTCCCCAGTAGGAAAAGTTAATAGACAACATATTTGTTTTAAGTTACTTCTTATTGAGGAATTTATTCATAAGGAAACATAAACACTCATCATTTTCACTTTCAACTTTTATTAGATTCCTTACATAAACTCATATTTTCTCTAAAAGGCGATTATCTAGGAAGACTTGTTCACATTAAGCGTACTATAATCTACTTTTAGAGAATCGCCTAATACACAAAAGAGAACTATATACTTCCCATGTCTTTAGACATTAACCAAAACCAAAACAAGAAACGCTAGTACAAGATCAGATTATCCAGAAAAAGATAACCCTTTATAAAAAGAAAATCTATTCTTAACCTCCAAAATTTGTCCATCAAAACCCAAAGTTCAACGAGGACCATTAGATAATCAATATGTGCATAAAATTCTTCAAAGTAAACAAATCTAAGATTGAAACCCAAATATTTGAAACATTTAGTCACATAGTCTTCCAAGTTAAATCGTAACATTTATCTCCAAACAACATCAGTTACTCCTAAAGTCTCATATTGAAAAGTAATTAACCTAATCACATATCCACCATGATAGGTTAATCATTTTCATAAATGTCCCAAAATCAACTTACTCTTAATTCATAAAATCATATAACTAGAAAGAATCAGTCAAACTAACCAGGGACATCACGTAGTCCAGTGGTAGGAAATAAATACCAGTCGCACATTGGTTGTGGGTTCGATTCCCGCGGCTTTGTCCGACACGACGGGTTGTCACACGGTCTGCGTGTTGTCCTTTTTCCACAACTATATAATTCTTAAAACATTCCCCAAAATGAGATTAAATTGTCAAGAATAATCATAACATATTTTAACCTCAAGTTTATCTCAATCCTTTCATTTTCCATCATATAATAGAGTAACCAATAATTACCTAAAAATTAAGGATCATATAAACTCTAATGGTTACCTTTATAATTATTACCTGAACTTCCATATCGATTGGTCATCTTGTACATTATGCATTACAGAACATACCAAGGTTCAAGTGGTTGATCATGACTCCTGGATAGTTGGTTTATACAACCACGAGTTTCCTCATTGAATACCCCATTTCGTCCAGTCTCTTAATCAAAGAACCACCACAGTTTCCTTCAAACCAATTGTCACTTTGGTGCATGCTAGATCCATACATTTACTAAAAACAGAAATGTCAGTGTGAGTATATCAACAAAACCATCATGTACTAATGAGGATGGTAAACACTAAGATATACTTACTCATTCACTTTATCTAAAACTAGGACTCTTTCTGAAATCCTAACCATTATGGTAATGTTACTTATGCTTAGAGAATACCCTAACCTCTAAAGTTATCTAAACCGACCTTTGATACCAACTATAAGGCCCCAGCCTTAAACCTTACTTAATATTGAATTAAATGAGTAATTCACATTGAGGATCCTTTCAGGTTTAGAGTTTTAGAGAATTAAGACATAACTATTACATCTCAAAAGATTACAAAGTAGTCTCTTCTACTAAATTTCCATAAAATAAAATCTCTTAAAAAGAAACATGTCTAGTTTCATGTTTTAGGTAGCATGAATTTCCCTTGATCCCATCCTTGACCCTATTCCACGCTAAGTCCTATGAAAAACATTTCAAAAACTTGGGATGAGCATAAAAACTCAGTAAGCGATACACAAAGAATAAAAAATGTTAGTTTATCAAAACAAAATGTAAACCATGTATACTTTATCAAGGTAATACTTTTCACCTTTCTGAAGTAGTAAAAACTCTTCACTGAATAAAATATCATTACTTACCTTTTTGTAACCAAAGGATTACCATAAATCCCATATAAAGAACACATAAAATATATAAAGGTAACATGGGACATAAACATACTTAAGTGGAATAACCATACGGTCGACTTTCACACATATCACTTAATGGAATAGCCATACGGCCAATTTCCATACATACTTAATGGAATAGCCATACGGCCGACTACCATACCCAATGCATTGGAGGTTATAACGTAACCACCCATCCTGGTATTCACGGCACCACCCGTCGTATGGTTTATAATGCAACCACCCGTTAAAATGTCCAAGTACCAATATAAAATCATAAAACATAAAACCAATATAAAGGAAAGATAACATTTCCACATTTCAATCACAATATATCATAAATATATTGACATAATAGAATCCTTTATCAAAACCATTTCAATACCAAAATACATAAAAGTGTATATGTTATTTATTTTATTTTAAAAACATTACAGCTTGTTGAGGAAGCCAAAGACCAAATAATACTCGTGGTGGCAGAAAAGGTCGTTGTCACGACGTACGTTAAAAAAACATTCCTTTTTGTTGTTTAGTAAAATGCTTCGTAGAAAAATATTCCTTTTGTATAAAAGTAAAAGTCAAAGGGGTTTATACACCGTATAAAATAAAGTTGTGTATAAAACGAAATATGCCTCAATGAAAGGAGATTGAGACGAAGTCCCTTACAAAGACGGTATCCTTGTTTTA
Source organism: Viscum album (assembly GCA_963277665.1). Classification (NCBI taxonomy): domain Eukaryota; kingdom Viridiplantae; phylum Streptophyta; class Magnoliopsida; order Santalales; family Viscaceae; genus Viscum; species Viscum album. The sequence continues at coordinate 707,118,879 of OY728155.1, forward strand.
AGGATAAATCAATTGCATAATTATGTGTGACAAACGAATACACAAAATATAAGTGGATATTAAGTGTAAAATAATCAAAGGTCATTCACACATATTCAAGGGATGACATATTCAATAACAACATGTTGAACCCAAAGAAATCGAAATTGGGTTAAGATGTTCCCTTGACAGCCTAATGGCGTCACAAAAAAAAGGGTATCTCATCACTTAGACATAAAATATACATCAATAATGATATATGAGAACATATCCCAACATAACAATGTGTAAATTAAAAGACCCAACAAAAGAAGTCTTTTAAAAGAGAGGAGGGTGAAAGGTTCCCTTACTGACTTGGGTATCTTTCAAAACATACACCCCATGAAAGAAGGACAATAGATCATTGATGTAAATACTCATAAACGAAATTATATTACAATGAGTAGAATAATGGGCAGTACATACACCACTCAATGTAATTTGTGGCAAATATAGCATAAATCTCACGGGAATAAAAGTGAGATGAAAAATCCCTTATGAAAACTCGGCAGCCTAACGGCGCCACATAAAACTTCCGAATATGGATTGATGATATCAAATAGGGTATCTCATCACATTAAAATAAAATTTACAGAAAGAGGAATATAAAATAACATCCCCCAAAATTACAAAGAGGAGCTTAAAAGAAGTGACATAAAGGAGAGTACCTAAAAAGAAAGAGAGAGGTTAGATCTATTACGAAAGTTCGGCAGCCTAACAGCGCCACTCAGAACTTCCAAAATGGATTGATGAGAGAGAATAGGGTCTCTCATCACATGAACATAAAAATTACATTATCTGTAATATAAAATATCATCCCAATAACAAGAAATATGAGCTTTAAAAGGAATGACATAAAAGTGTGTACTTAAAAAGAAAGAGAGGAGTAGGATCCCTTACCTCGGGTCCGACTTGACTCGATCGTTCTTTAACATCCTGAATAATAAACTTGAGTTAATCTCCACTTGCTTAAGAACCTTTTTCAAGTTCATTATTCCTTTTACACCATGTTATAAACATCATTTAATCATTTAAGGTAATAATGATCATTTTGTCGGTATTTGGTTCTTAAGTCGAAAGTGGACTTCTTACAATTACATGTTGTTCGTGTGGTCAAAGGTTCTTTATATCCAGAATGAAATTCATGATTTGTATATAATATATATCATATATATCTAACATATACATGTATTTATAATATTACATAATCATTTAGAGGTAAGAAATGAAATGCACCGTTCATGGAGACGGTAAGCCATACGTACGCATGAACACTACTTTCATTTCTTTGTCATATTAATGGAATTAAAACTAAATGATAGGTATGTATATTTTAATTACAGAATTATATTTATCATTTATATGGATAATTCATCATATATATCTATTGTATACATGTACTTATAATAGTACATTACATTTGGGGATAAGAAATGAAATGCACCGTTCATGGAGACGGTAAGCCGTACGTACGTATGAACGCTTCTTTCATTTATATCTCATAATTTAATGGAAAGAAATAATAATTATATAGAAGTATATAATAATTCCAGTATAACATCATATATAATAACATTAAATCCATCCTTTATACGTCCCACGTATGGCATTAACGAATCACATCACTTTGAGGGGGCGGTAGTCCGCACTTCCTAAAATGAAGATATCGCATATACCCATAATGGAATCCATAAAGGTAAGACACAAATGAAAAATACAGAAGAATTAGTAAAACATAAACATATTATATATCATATATAAAAATAGTGACACCATAATGGCCACCTTTAAAGGTGTTAAATGAGTATTGAACAATCATCGTTTCTTGAGGCAGAATTTCGCCATCCACGGAAACCGTATGTTCTTTAACCATTTTATGTAGTTGTGTTAGAGTGTAGCTCGAATAAATCATATAACAACATCCTAGTATATTTAAGATACTGGTGTTGTTACAAAAAAAGTAAATAAAAAGAGTTTAGGGGGTTGTAGAAGCAAAATAAAACAAATGAACATGAGAGAATGAATTACCTTTAAAAGTGTAACTCCTTTTGATTTGAGCCTAAAGGATTCCTTTGAAAGGATTATGCTCAAAGGGAATCCTCTAGGATTAGGATAGGGATGTGGATAGAGTAAATTGGCAGGGTTTGGCTGAGCCAAAGGCTTGATGAGTGTGTGAAATGAGGTAGAGTTGGGGGCCTTTTATAAGAGGAGAGGAGGGGCACTTTTGGAAAGTAAAGAAATATTACTTTTTTTGAAAATGTGTTTCGATTTTAAAAGGTACCACATTGATATAATTCGTGGATAAGGTGATAAGGGTTCGAAATCCACCCATACAATAAGTTTTGGACATGTGTAGTTCATAGATTTTACATTATCATTCCATTTTATTTAAATCGTCAAATAATGATGTCATCGCTGCATCATTATTATGTCATAAATAATTTAATTTATTTAATGTATAAAAATTATAAAAAAATACTATGATGTAGGAAAACTTTTTAGATTTCCAATGACTATTTATAATAAAAAATATGACTTGTATAACCCCATTTAATAATTGTTTTAGTAAAACATATCATGTTTGTGCCATTTTTTACATTAACATTAAATAAAAGGTATTTATGTCATTTTCCAACCAAAGTGGCTCCATGGGGTCCCCAAGTTGACCCATGGCTTTCCTTGGTCGGCCATGACACATCCAATTATGGTGGGACATGTGTCTAGTTCATTTCATTTTATTAAGTCATTATTTTTACCTTAAACTACACTAATTACCACTAATCGCGATAAAAAACTTATTAAGTTACTATTCAACAAAAATTATTTTTATCCCATTGAACCACATTTTACTTCTTAATGACAACCATGTATGTTGGATTTTTTAAATTCAAAACACAAAGATGGAAAAATTTCATTTAAATGTAAAAATCAGTTTTTATAAGTACCACTTAGTGGTTTCACTATTCATCAAAAATTGATGTTTTTCAGAAAATTTCCAAAAATTCACCCTAAGATATATTTGATATTCTGAATTAAAAAATTAAGTCTATTTTAAAAAATTCAAAACATATACGTCACATTAATTAATTAAATAATTAATTCCCACTGTCAGAGCAAATAGCGTGTTTTTATGAAACAATAAGTATTAAAAGATTGACACTGGTTTAAGTCTGATTTCAAAGTGAAATTAAATCCAACAACCACTATTGGATTTAATGGTAAAAATATATTCTAATTTCACTTTAAAACCAATTCAAAAGATAATCTAATAATATAAATAAATTAGATTAAAAAGAGGTTTTGAAATAAAATACAACATTTTACACTATTCATTAAAAAATGAACTTTATTGGAAAGATACCAAAAATTTACACAAAGTAAATTTTGATGTCCCGATTCTTAATAAGAGTTTAATTTGGTTCAAAAGAATGTTTTAGAGTGAATAAAACTACATTTAATGATGGTTCAACATCAAAAGGTGATAAGTGAACCTTTAGTGAAAACTAGGGAATATACGCCTAAAATTGAATTCTTTCCGTATTTTAAGCCTCTATCCTTTATTGGATAAATGTAAAAACATTTAAAAACATATATAATCATATTTTAGTTATTTCTATCCATTCCCGCCATTACAACGACTACATGTTAACTACCATTTAAAATAATATTATTTTATTATTAGAGTGCAACATAAGATTCCCAAGAAACTCATTGTTGCGTGTTGGGTACGCCATCGAGCATAGCATCCCCTTTAAAGTCATATCAATATTTTATTCACAAATATGGATAAATAAGAAAATGTCATATTCTTTATTTACCTGGGGTGTTACATCCTTCCCCCCTTTTGGAAAATTGCGTCCTCACAATTTTTAAAATTGGGTTTGGAAACATCCTTGAAAGCCCCACATCGAAACAAGAGTCTGTAAAACAATCACTTTAAAATAAAGAAAGATAAGTACAAAGGTCACCCTAGTTAACCCATAATAGGATTCCATGTAGGAAAACATGGACATGGAAGAAAATTCAAAGGGTCATGTTCTGATGGAGAGTGATAGAAAACATGTTTAGGAGAAAGTTAACCATGAGAAAATCACAAACTTGTGATGGGTTAAACGGTATTCGATTCCCCAGTAGGAATAGTTAATAGACAAAATTTTTGTTTTATGTTGATTTTTATTGAGGAATTTATTCATAAGGAAACATAATCACTTATCATGTTGACTTTCAACTTTTATTATATTTCTTACACAAACTCATATTTTCTCCAAAAGGCGAGTATCTAGGAAGACTTGTTCACATTAAGCGTACAATAATAAACTTTTAGAGAATCGCCTAATCCAAAAAAGAAAACTATATACTTCCCATGTATTTAGACTTTAACCAAAACCAAAACCAAAAAGGCTAGTACATGATCAGATAATCCAGAAAATGATAACCCTTTATAAAAAGAAAATCTATTCTTAACCTCCAAAATTTGTCCAACAAAACCCAAAGTTCAAAGAGGACCATTAGATAAACAATTTGTCCATAAAAATTTCAAAGTAATCCAATCTAAGATTGAAACCCAAATATTTGAAACATTTAAATACATAGTCTTCCAAGTGAAATCGTAACATTTATCTCCAAACAACATCAGTTGCTCCTAAAGTCTCGTATTGAAAAGTAATTAACCTAATCACATATCCTCCATGATAGGATAATCATTTTCATAAATGTCCCAAAATCAACTTACTCTTAATTCATAAAATCATATAACTATAAAGAATCATTCAAACTAACTAGGGACTTCACGTAGTCCAGTGGTAGGCGATAAATACCAATCGCACTTTGGTTGTGGGTTCGATTCCCGCGGCTTTGTCCGACGCGATGGGTTGTCACACGGTCTGAGTGTTGTCCTTTTTCCACAACTATATAATTCTTAAAACATTCCCCAAAATGAGATAAAATCTTCAAGAATAATCATAACATATTTTAACCTCAAGTTTATCTCATTCCTTTCATTTTCCATCATATCATAGAGTAACCCATAATTACCTAAAAATTAAGGATCATATAATCTCTAATGGTTACCTTTATAATTATTACCTGAACTTCCATATCGATTGGTCATCTTGTACATGATGCATTACAGAACATACCAAGGTTCAAGTTGTTGATCATGACTCCTTGATAGTTGGTTTAGAACAACCACGAGTTTCCTCATTGAATACCCCATTTCGTCAAGTCTCTTAATCAAAGAACCACCACAGTTTCCTTCAAACCAATTGTCACTTTGGTGCATGCTAGATCCAACCATTTACTAAATACAGAATTGTCAGTGTGAGTATATAAACAAAACCATCATATACTAATGAGGAAGGTAAACACTAAGATATACTTACTCATTCACTTTATCTAAAACTAGGACTCTTTCTGAAATCCTAACCATTATGGTAATGCCACTTATGCTTAGAGAATACCCTAACCTCTAAAGTTATCTAAACCGACCTTTGATACCAAATATAAGGCCCCAGCCTTAAACCTTACTTAATATTGAATTAAATGAGTAATTCACATTGAGGATCTTTTCAGGTTTAGATTTTTAGAGAATTAATACATAACTATTACATCTCAAAAGATTACAAAGTAGTCTCTTCTACTAAATTTCCATAAAATAAAAACTCTTAAAAAGAAACATGTCTAGTTTCATGTTTTAGGTAGCATGACTTTACCTTGATCCCATCCTTGACCCTATTCCACACTAAGTCCTGTGAAAAACATTTCAAAAACATGGGATGTGCATAAAAACTCAGTAAGGGATACACAAAGAATAAAAACTGTTAGTTTATCAAAACAAAATTTAAACCATGTATACTTTATCAAGGTAATACTTTTCACCTTTATGAAGTAGTAAAAACTCTTCACTGAATAAAATATCATTAATTACCTTTTTGTAACCAAAGGATTACCATAAAACCCATATAAAGAACACATAACATATATAAAGGTAACTTGGGACATAAACATACTTAAGTGGAATAACCATATGGTCGACATCCACACATATCACTTAATGGAATAGCCATACGACCAATTTCCATACATACTTAATGGAATAGCAATACGGCCGACTTCCATAACCAATGCATTGGAGGTTATAATGTAACCACCCATCCTGGTATTCACGGCACCACCCGTCATATGGTTTATAACGTAACCACCCGTTAAAATGTCCAAGTACCAATATAAAATCATAAAACATAAAACCAATATAAAGGAAAGATAACATTTCCACATTTCAATCACAATAAATCATAAATATATTGACATAATAGAATCCTTTATCAAAAACATTTTCAATACCAAAATATATAAAAGAGTATATGGTATTTATTTTATTTTAAAAACATTACGGCTTGTTGAGGAAGCCAAAGACCAAATAATACTCACGGAGGCAGAAAAGGCCATTGTCACCACGTAGGTTAAAAAATCATTCTTTTTTGTCGTTTAGTAAAACGCTTCGTAGAAAAAGATTCCTTTTTATAAAAGTAAAAGTCAAATGGGTTTATACACTGTATAAAATAAAGTAGTGTATAAAACGAAATATGGCTCAATGAAAGGAGATTGAGACGAAGTCCCTTACAAAGACAGTATCCTTGGTTTAAGGATAAATCAATTGCATAATTATGTGTGACAAATGAATACACCAAATATAAGGGGATATTAAGTGTAAAATAATCAAAGTTCATTCACACATATTCAAGGGATGACATATTCAATAACAACATGTTGAACCCAAAGAAATCGAAATTGGGTTAAGATGTTCCCTTGACAGCCTAACGGCGTCACAAAAAAAGGGTATCTCATCACTTGGAAATAAAATTTACATCAATAAGGATATATGAGAACATATCCCAATATAACAATGTGTAAATTAAAATACCCAACAAAAGAAGTCTTTTAAAAAAGAGGAGGGTGAAAGGTTCCCTTACAGACTTGGGTATCTTTCAAAACATACACCCCATGAAAGAAGGACAATAGATCATTGATGTAAATACTCATAAATGAAAGTATATTACAAAGAGTAGAATAATGGGAAGTACATACACCACTCAATGTAATTTGTGGCAAATGTAGCATAAATCTCACGGGAATAAAAGTGAGATGAAAAATCCCTTACGAAAACTCGACAGCCTAACAGCGCCACATAAAACTTCCGAATATGGATTGATGAGATCAAATAGGGCATCTCATAACATTAAAATAAAATGTACAGAAAGATGAATATAAAAGAACATCCCCCAACAATACAAAGAGGAGCTTAAAAGAAGTGACATAAAGGAGTGTACTTAAAAAGAAAGATAGAGGTTAGATCTCTTACGAAAGTTCGGCAGCCTAACAACGCCACTCAGAACTTCCAAAATGGATTGATGAGAGAGAATAGGGTCTCTCATCACATGAACATAAAAATTACATTATGTTTAATATAAAATATCATCCCAATAACAAGAAATATGAGCTTTAAAAGGAATGACATAGAAGTGTGTACTTAAAAAGAAAGAGAGGAGTAAGATCCCTTACCTCGGGTCCGACTTGACTCGATCGTTCTTTAACATCCTGAATAATAAACATGAGTTAATCTCCACTTGATTAAGAATCTTTTTCAAGTTCATTATTCCTTTTACACCATGTTATAAACATCATTTAATAATTTAAGTTAATAATGTACATTTTGTCGGTATTTGGTTCTTAAGTCAAAAGTGGACTTCTTACAATTACATGTTGTTCATGTGGTCAAAGGTTCTTTATATCCAGAATGACATTCATGATTTTTATATCATATATATCATAAATATCGAGCATATAAATGTATTTATAATATTACATAATCATTTAGAGGTATGAAATGAAATGCACCGTTCATGGAGACGGTAAGCCGTTCGTACGCATGAACGCTACATTCATTTCTTTGTCATATTAATGGAATTAAAACTAAATGAGATGTATATATATTTTAATTAAAGAATTATATTCATAATTTAGATGGATCATTCATCATATATATCTATTATATACATGTACTTTTAATAGTACATTACTTTTGGGGATAAGAAATGAAATGCACCGTTCATGGAGACGGTAAGCCGTACGTACGCATGAACGCTACTTTCATTTCTATCTCATACTTTAATGGAAATAAATAATAATTATATATAGGTATAAAATAATTCCTGTATAAAATCATATATAATAACATTAAATCCATCCTTTATACGTCCCACATATGGCATTAACGAATCACATCACTTTGAGGGGGCGATAGTCCGCACTTCCTAAAATGAAGATATCGTGTATACCCATAATATAATCAATAAAGGTAAAGCACAAATGAAAAATACAGAAGCATAAGTAAAACATAAACATATTATATATCATATATAAAAATAGTGACATCATAATGGCCACCTTTGAAGGTGTTAAATGAGTATTGAAAAATCATCGTTTCGGGAGTCAGAATTTCGCCATCCACGGAAACCGTATGTTCTTTAACCATTTGATGTAGTTGTGTGAGAGTGTAGCTCGAATAAATCTTATAACAACATCCTAGTATATTGAAGATACTGTTTTTTTTACAAAATAAGTATATAAAAAGAGTTTATGGGGTTGGAGAAGCAAAATAAAACAAATGAACATGAGAGAATGAATTACCTTTAAAAGTGTAACTCCTTTTGATTTGAGCTTAAAGGCTTCCTTTGAAAGGCTTATGCTCAAAGGGAATCATCTAGTATGATGAGAGGGATGTGGAGAGAGTAAATGGGCATGGGTTGGCCGAGCCAAAAGATTGAGGAGTGTGTGAAATGAGGTAGAGGTGGGGGCCTTTTATAAGAGGAGAGGAGGGGCACTTTTGGAAAGTAAAGAAATATTACTTTATTTGAAAATGTGTTTCGGTTTTAAAAGGTCCCACATTGATATAATTCGTGGATAAGGTGATAAGGGTTCGAAATCCACCCATACAATAAGTTTTGGACATGTGTAGTTCATGGATTTTACATTATCTTTCCATTTTATTTAAATCGTTAAATAATGATGTCATCGCTGCATCGTTATTATGTCATAAATAATTTAATTTATTTAATGTCTAAAAATTATAAAAAATACTATGATGTAGGAAATATTTTTATCTTTCCAATGATTATTTATAATCAAAAATCTGACTTGTATAACCCCATTTAAAAATTGTATTAGTAAAACATATCATGTTTGTGCCATTTTTTACATTAACATTAAATAAAAGGTATTTATGTCATTTTCCAACCAAAGTGGCTCCATGGGGTCCCCAAGTTGACCCATGGCTTTCCTCGGTCGGCAATGACACATCCAATGAGGGTAGGACATGTGTCTAGTTCATTTCATTTTATTAAGGCATTATTTTTACCTTAAACTACACTAATTACCACTAATCGCGATTAAAATCTTAATAAGTTACTATTCACCAAAAAATTATTTTTATCCCATTGAACCACATTTTACTTCTTAATGACAACCATGAATGTCGGATTTTTGAAATTAAAAACACAAAGATGGCAAAATTTCATTTAAATGGAAAAATCAGTTTTTATAAGTACCACTTAGTGGTTTCACTATTCATCAAAAATTGATGTTTTTCAAAAAATTACCAAAAATTCACCCTAAGCTGTATTTGATATTCTGAATTCAAAAATGAAGTCTATTTTACAAAATTCAAAACATATACGTCACAATAATTAATTTAATAATTAATTCCCGCTGTCAGAGAAAATAGCGTGTTTTTATGAAACAATAAGTATCAAAAGATTGACACTGGTTTATGTCTGATTTCAAAGTGAAATTAATTCCAACGACCACTATTGGATTTAATGGTAAAAACCTATTATAATTTCACTTTAAAACCAATTCAAAAGATAATATAATCATATAAATAAATTAGATTAAAAAGAGGTTTTGAATTAAAATACAACATTTTACACTATTCATTAAAAAAATGAACTTTATCGGAAAGATACCAAAAATTTACACAAAGTAAATTTTAATGTCCCGATTCATAATAAGAGTTTTATTTGGTCCAAAAGAATGTTTACGAGTGAACAAAACTATATTTAATGACGGTTCAACATCAAAAGGTGATAAGTGAACCTTTAGTGAAAACTAGGAAATATACGTCTAAAATTGAATTCTTTCCGTATTTTAAGCCTCTATCCTTTATTGGATAAATGTAAAAACATTTAAAAACATATATAATCATATTTTAGTTATTTCTATCCATTCCCGCCATTACAACGGCTACATGTTAACTACCATTTAAAATAATATTATTTTATTATTAGAGTGCAACGTAAGATTCCCAAGAAACTCGTTGTTGCGTGTTGGGTACACCATCGAGCATAGCATCCCCTTTAAAGTCATATCAATATTTTATTCACAAATATGGATAAATAAGAAAATATCACATTCTTTATTTACCTGGGGTGTTACATCCTTCCCCCCTTTTGGGAATTGCATCCTCGCAATTTTTAAAATTGGGTTTGGAAACATCCTTGAAAGCCCCACATCGGAACAAGAGTCGGTAAAAAAATCACTTTAAAATAAAGAAAGATAATTACAAAGGTCACCCAAGATAACCCATAATAGGATTCCATGTAGGAAAACATGGACATGGAAGAAAAAGCAAAGGGTCATGTTCTGATGGAGAGTGATAGAAAACATGTTTAGGAGAAAGTTAACCATCAGAAAATCACGAACATGTGATGGGTTAAACGGTATTCGATTCCCCAGTAGGAAAAGTTAATAGACAACATTTTTGTTTTAAGTTACTTTTTATTGTGGAATTTATTCATAAGGAAACATAATCACTTATCATGTTGACTTTCAACTTTTATTAGATTCCTTACACAAACTCATATTTTCTCCAAAAGGCGAGTATCTAGGAAGACTTGTTCACATTAAGCGTGCTATAATCAACTTTTAGAGTATCACCTAATCCAAAAAAGAGAACTATATACTTCCCATGTCTTTAGACTTTAACGAAAACCAAAACCAAAAAGGCTAGTACAAGATCAGATAATCCAGAAAAGGATAACCCTTTATAAAAAGAAAATCTATTCTTAACCTCCAAAATCTGTCCAACAAAACCCAAAGTTCAAGGAGGACCATTAGATAAACAATTTGTCCATAAAATTATTCAATGTAAACCAATCTAAGATTGAAACCCAAATATTTGAAACATCTAGTCACATAGTCTTCCAAGTTAAATCGTAACATTTATCTCCAAACAACATTAGTTGCTCATAAAGTCTCGTATTGAAAAGTAATTAACCTAATCACATATCCTCCATGATAGGTTAATCATTTTCATAAATGTCCCAAAATCAACTTACTCTTAATTCATAAAATCATATAAATATAAATAATCAGTCAAACTAACCAGGGACTTCACATAGTCCAGTGGTAGGCGAAAAATACCAGTCGCACTTTGGTTGTGGGTTCGATTCCCGCGGCTTTGTCCGACGCGACGGGTTGTCACATGGTCTATGTGTTGTCCTTTTTCCACAACTATATAATTCATAAAACATTCCCCAAAATGAGATAAAATATTCAAGAATAATCATAACATATTTTAACCTCATGTTTATCTCATTCCTTTCATTTTCCATCATATCATAGAGTAACCCATAATTACCTAAAAATTAAGGATCATATAAACTCTAATGGTTACCTTTATAATTATTACATGAACATCCATATCGATTGGTCATCTTGTACATGATGCATTACAGAACATACCAAGGTTCAAGTTGTTGATCATGACTCCTTGATAGTTGGTTTAGAACAACCACAAGTTTCCTCATTGAATACCCCATTTCGTCCAGTCTCTTAATCAAAGAACCACCACAGTTTCCTTCAAACCAATTGTCACTTTGGTGCACGCTAGATCCATCCATTTACTAAAAATAGAAATGTTAGTGTGAGTATATCAACAAAACTATCATGTATTAATGAGGAAGGTAAACACTAAGATATACTTACTCATTCACTTTATCTAAAACTAGGACTCTTTCTGGAATCCTAACCATTATGGTAATGTCACTTATGCTTAAAGAATACCCTAACCTCTAAAGTTATCTAAACCGACCTTTGATACCAACTATAAGGCCCCAGCCTTAAACCTTACTTAATATTGAATTAAATGAGTAATTCACATTGAGTATATTTTCAGGTTTAGAGTTTTAGAGAATTAAGAAATAACTATTACATCTCAAAAGATTACAAAGTAGTCTCTTCTACTAAATTTCCATAAAATAAAAACTCTTAAAAAGAAACATGTATAGTTTCATGTTTTAGGTAGCATGACTTTCCCTTGATCCCATCCTTGACCCTATTCCACGCTAAGTCCTGTGATAAACATTTCAAAAACTTGGGATGAGCATAAAAACTCAGTAAGAGATACACAAAGAATAAAAACTGTTAGTTTATCAAAACAAAATGTAAACCATGTATACATTATCAAGGTAATACTTTTCACCTTTATGAAGTAGTAAAAACTATTCACTGAATAAAATATCATTACTTACATTTTTGTAACCAAAGGATTACCATAAAACCCATATAAAGAACACATAACATATATAAAGGTAACTTGGGACATAAACATACTTAAGTGGAATAACCATACGGTCGACTTCCACACATATCACTTAATGGAATAGCCATATGGCCAATTTCCATACGTACTTAATGGAATAGCCATACGGCCAACTTCCATACCCAATGCATTGGAGGATATAACGTAACCACCCGTCCTGGTATTCACGGAACCACCCGTCATATGGTTTATAACGTAACCACCCGTTAAAATGTCCAAGTACCAATATAAAATCATAAAACATAAAACCAATAAAGGAAAGATAACATTTCCACATTTCAATCACAATATATCATAAATATATTGACATAATATAATCCTTTATCAAAACCATTTTCAATACCAAAATACATAAAAGAGTATATGGTATTTATTTTATTTTAAAAACATTACGGCTTGTTGAGGAAGCCAAAGTCCAAATAATACTCGCTGCGGCAGAAAAGGTTGTTGTCACCGCGTACGTTAAAAAAACATTCCTTTTTGTCATTTAGTAAAACGCTTCGTAGAAAAATATTCCTTTCGTATAAATGTAAAAGTCAAAGGGGTTTATACACCGTATAAAATAAAGTTGTGTATAAAACGAAATATGCCTCAATGAAAGGAGATTGAGACGAAGTCCATTACAAAGACGGTATCCTTGGTTTAAGGATAAATAAATTTCATAATTATGTGTGACAAACGAATACACCAAATATAAGTGGATATTAAGTGTAAAATAATCAAAGTTCATTCACACATATTCAAGGGATGACATATTCAATAACAACATGTTGAACCCAAAGAAATCGAAATTGGGTTAAGATGTTCCCTTGACAGCCAAACAACGTCACAAAAAAAGGGTATCTCATCACTTGGATATAAAATTTACATCAATAAGGATATATGAGAACATATACCAACATAAAAATGTGTAAATTAAAAGTCCCAACAAAAGAAGTCTTTTAAAAAAGAGCAGGGTGAAAGGTTCCCTTACCGACTTGGGTATCTTTCAAAACATACACCCCATGAAAGAAGGACAATAGATCATTGATGTAAATACTCATAAACGAAAGTATATTACAAAGAGTATAATAATGGGCAGTACATACACCACTCAATGGAATTTGTGGCAAATGTAGCATAAATCTCACGGGAATAAATGTGAGATGAAAAGTCCCTTACGAAAACTCGGCAGCCTAACAGCGCCACATAAAACTTCCGAATATGGATTGATGAGATCAAATAGGGTATCTCATCACATTAAAATAAAATTTACAGAAAGATGAATATAAAAGAACATCCCCCAACATTACAAAGAGGAGCTTAAAAGAAGTGACATAAAGGAGAGTACTTAAAAAGAAAGAGAGAGGTTAGATCTCTTACGAAAGTTCGGCAGCCTAACGACGCCACTCAGAACTTCCAAAATGGATTGATGAGAGAGAATAGGGTCTCTAATCACATGAACATAAAAATTAAATTAAGTTTAATATAAAATATCATCCCAATAACAAGAAATATGATCTTTAAAAGGAATGACATAAAACTGTGTACTTAAAAAGAAAGAGAGGAATAGGATCCCTTACCTCGGGTCCAACTTGACTCGATCGTTCTTTAACGTCCTGAATAATAAACTTGAGTTAATCTCCACTTGCTTAAGAACCTTTTTCAAGTTCATTATTCCTTTTATACCATGTTATAAACATCATTTAATCATTTAAGTTAATAATGTTCATTTTGTCGGTATTTGGTTCTTAAGTCGAAAGTGGACTTCTTACAATTACATGTTGTTTGTGTGGTCAAAGGTTCTTTATATCCAGAATGACATTCCTGATTTGTATATCATATATATAATATATATCCATCATATACATGTATTTATAATATTACATAATCATTTAGAGGTAAGAAATGAAATGCACCGTTCATGGAGACGGTAAGCCGTACGTACGCATGAACACTACTTTCATTTCTTTGTCATATTAATGGAATTAAAACTAAATGAGAGGTATGTATATTTTAATTACAGAATTATATTCATCATTTAGATGGATCATTCATAATATATATCTATTATATACATGTACTTATAATAGTACATTACATTTGGGGATAAGAAATGAAATGCACCGTTCATGGAGACGGTAAGCCGTACGTACGCATGAACGCTACTTTCATTTCTATCTCATACTTTAATGGAAAGAAATAATAATTATATAGAGGTATATAATAATTCCAGTACAACATAATATATAATAACATTAAATAAATCCTTTATACATCCCACAAATGGCATTAACGAATCACATCACTTTGAGGGGGCGGTAGTCCGCACTTCCTAAAATGAAGATATCGCGTATACCCATAATAGAAGCCATAAAGGTAAGACACAAATGAAAAATACAGAAGCATAAGTAAAACATAAACATATTATATATCATATATAAAAATAGTGACATCATAATGGCCACCTTTGAAGGTGTTAAATGAGTATTGAACAATCATCGTTTCGGGAGGCAGAATTTCGCCATCAACGGAAACCTTATGTTCTTTAACCATTTGATGTAGTTGTGTGAGAGTGTATCTCGAATAAATATTATAACAACATCCTATTATATTTAAGATACTGGTTTTGTTACAAAAGAAGTATATAAAAAGAGTTTAGGGGGTTGGAGAAGCAAAATAAAACAAATGAACATGAGAGAATGAATTACCTTTAAAAGTGTAACTCCTTTTGATTTGAGCCTAAAGGCTCCCTCTGAAAGGATTCTTCTCAAAGGGAATCCTCTAGGATGAGGAGAGGGATGTGGAGAGAGTACATGGGCAGGGTTTGGCCGAGCCAAAGGCTTGAGGAGTGTGTGAAATGAGGTAGAGGTGGGGGCTTTTTATAAGAGGAGAGGAGGGGCACTTTTGGAAAGTAAAGAAATATTACTTTATTTGAAAATGTGTTTCGGTTTTAAAAGGTCCCACATTGATATAATTCGTGGATAAGGTTATAAGGGTTCTAAATCCACCCATACAATAAGTTTTGGACATGTGTAGTTCATAGATTTTACATTATCTTTCCATTTTATTTAAATCGTCAAATAATGATGTCATCAATGCATCATTATTATGTCATAAATAATTTAAGTTATTTAATATCTAAAAATTATAAAAAAAATACTATGATGTAGGAAATCGTTTTATCTTTCCAATGAGTATTTATAATCAAAAATCGGACTTATATATCCTCATTTAAAAATTGTATTAGTAAAACATATCATGTTTGTGCCATTTTTTACATTAACATTAAATAAAAGGTATTTATGACATTTTCCAAGCATAGTGGCTCCATGGGGTCCCCAAGTTGACCCATGGCTTTCCTTGGTCGTCAATGACACATACAATAATGGTAGGACATGTGTATAGTTCATTTCATTTTATTAAGGCATTATTTTTACCTTGAACTACACTAATTACCACTAATCGCGATAAAAAACTTAATAAGTTACTATTCACCAAAAAATTATTTTTATCCCATTGAACCACATTTTAATTCTTAATGACAACCATGTATCTCGGATTTTTGAAATTCAAAACACAAAGATGGCAAAATTTCATTTAAATTAAAAAATCAGTTTTTATAAGTACCACTTAGTGGTTTCACTATTCATCAAAATTGAAGTTTTTCAGAAAATTCCGAAAAATTCACCCTAAGCTATATTTGATTTTCTGAATTCAAAAATGCAGTATATTTTACAAAATTCAAAACATATACATCACATTAATTAATTTAATAATTAATTCCTACTGTCAGAGCAAATAGCGTGTTTTTATGAAACAATAAGTATCAAAAGATTGACACTGGTTTATGTCTGATTTCAAAGTGAAATTAATTCCAACGACCACTATTGGATTTAATGGTAAAAATATATTCTAATTTCACTTTAAAACCAATTCAAAATATAATCTAATAATATAAATAAATTAGATTAAAATTATGTTTTGAATTAATATACAACATTTTACACTATTCATTAAAAAAATGAACTTTATCGGAAAGATACCAAAAATTTACACAAAGTAAATTTTGATGTCCCGATTCTTAATAAGAGTTTTATTTGGTCCAAAATAATGTTTAAGAGTGAACAAAACTATATTTAATGATGGTTTAACATCAAAAGGTGATAAGTGAACCTTTAGTGAAAACTAGGGAATATACGCCTAAAATTGAATTCTTTCTGTATTTTAAGCCTCTATCCTTTATTGGATAAATGTAAAAACATTTAAAAACATATATAATCCTATTTTAGTTATTTCTATCCATTCCCGCCATTACAACGGCTACATGTTAACTACCACTTAAAATAATATTATTTTATTATTAGAGTGCAACGTAAGATTCCCAAGAAACTCGTTGTTGCGTGTTGGGTACGCCATCGAGCATAGCGTCCCCTTTAAAGTCATATAAATATTTTATTCACAAATATGGATAAATAAGAAAATGTCATATTCTTTATTTACCTGGGGTGTTACATAGGGTGAAGATGGATTCAAATTGGAATTACATGGATGGAGTCATGTGACTATTTACCTTTATAGTTTGGGTGATACATGGATCCAATTGTAGGATTCCATGTATAGACTTTTATGCTTGATTTATAAGCTGAGTGATACATGGATTCATGTTAGAACTCCATAGAAGGACTCATTGGAGATTTTGACTATTAAATATTGATTGATACTTAGATCAAGATAAAGATGCCAAGGATGGACTCGAAGGAATTGATTATTATTCCATGTGTGATACTTGTGGCTTCCTTGATGGACCGCCAAGGATAGGCATGGGTGGATGAGACATTATACCACACCTATATCAATTCTAGTTTTCTGAGAGGTTCTCTAGTGATGGTATTGTAGGGTGTTGGTTCATATTTAACATGGACCGATACATGGAATATAAATTAGGAATGGAAAGGATATTCTCAGGTTCTAAATTGATCAATAAATGAAATGATTCATATGAAGTGTCTCCCAAGACAAAGAACAATCTTGGATTCCGTATTGGCTATGATTTATAAATGGTATGGTTAGGAATTGTGTATTATATATTTATGGGGGATGTTGGGATACATGTTGGTTCTTGAGACTTATGTAATCAATGAGGTAAAAACCTATTTGAACATGGTAAAATGAAATTGGCCTAAATGTTAAATAAGATACTTCTCAATTAAAATAAATTTATTAAATGTATTTTAGTATAAGTGGGATCCTAGACATTATAGGATCTTCACCTTTGAGTACGTCCATACTTGTTATATATCTAATTGTACAATGCTATATTTACATGGAACAAATTGGATTGGGCTTTACATCATGGGTTCTGGGAAAATGATATTTATTTCTCAAACCCTACTTAGGTTCCATTGGTACCCGAGTAGGCTTAGTTGTTTTTAGGGTTATAGACCTTTTTTGTGTTGATTTTCTTTCACCAGGGAAGTTAGGATCATATGAATATGATAGAGATTAGGATTCTCATGGAAATAACCTTTTGGATTTTTAAATATTTTATTACATGAGAACTATATTTTATTGAAATGTTATCTTATTGTATGTTAACCATTTTGTCTTATTTACCATAAACTATCAAACATGCTTTGTATTAACGAGCATTGTCAATATTCTATATTCAGTCGATATTGCATCTGTCTTTCACTAATATATCATCGTTTTATAATTCAACTATAATTTACTTCTATTTAAAATATATATACCATTGTGAAACTCTGAGGATTATGGTATTATTCCACACTAAACTATATTTACACCTGCACTGCTATTCGACAGCATGTGCCATATGGGGAGATGCACTTGAGGTCGAATGATGACTGGTCTGGTTACCTATTTAGTGGTATGTTATTCCATGAAGTTTCAAAGGAATGTGACCAAAATGTTCTAGGTATGGGATATCATTCAACTTTATGGGTATTGTGATATCATCATGGCACTCATAGTCCCCACCAGCAACTCATCAGAGGATAAGGGATTAATATCTTTGTAAGGAATCCACCATAGTGTAAGTCCATCCGTATCAAAAAACACTAACTCATGGGAAAAAAATATCTTATGAGTCCTTCATCCTTCCTTTTCCATCAGTAGATAAGAAATTGTCTTATACATATAAATCTTCATAGGGTAGATCCCTAAAACATGACCATGAGTACCTTAATTCCATCAGTGTGTATGGGATGATATTTTAATACGAGGTCTCTGATTCCTTCTATAATTAGGATACATAGAACACCTTGTTAAGAACTATGTTCTATAAAAACATTCCTTCATGAATGGTGTAACACACAAGTCCCTAATTTTTGAGTAGTTTGGCCAATAATTTCTTGTCCCTTATTTATAATCCTAATCCTAACTCATATGGGCATAGAGAATTTGAATGATCGTGTCACTAGAGTCATTGAAAGACCTCAATAAGGGAAACATTACTGTGAAAGCTACATTCAATAATATGGTACAAATGAATCCTTTCTTATACTTCTTCCTTGGTGTAGGAATATAAGACCTTCCCATATTGAAAAATTTTCGGAAATTACCCATATGATAATTAATTATTTGTCCTATCCCATCAACGGGTTGTGGGAAAACTAAAATGAAATGACTTTGATTATAGTTATAAGTATGATACATAGAACACCTTCATATAGACCAAGCTTGATTCCCACTACCAATGTTCCCTTGTTTAGGTCCATTCCATACAATGTTAAAATATACTATTTGGTCCTAAATGAACTAAATGGTTTTTGATTCGAATTCAATCAAGATACGTAGGATACATCATGGAGGTTCATTACCATTCTCAAAATACCAATCACATTCTAGAACAAAATTAATATCTAGATTGCATGATTTCATGGAATTTAAACAAAAGAATATATCCATTTCTAAATAAAATGGGAAATAGTTTGATAACCTAATGATATAAACAAATGATTTCATTAATGGACCCCCATTTACATATAGAAGTATATAACACCTGATCATTTTATTAGGTTAACTAATCTCGTATCAAAATTTTGAACAGTTTCATGACCATATCATGAATATATAAGAAATTCCAAGTGTATACTATACTCCCCCCCAAAAGGGTGTTATGATCTTTACCTCGCATCATTTGGACCTATATGAGTACCTGAGTGTCATTGGGTTTTAAAACCCAAGAGACAACTTTTCATTGAAAATTAGTTTCTAATTCTTTATGAATGTTGGAACTTTTGGTTGATTATATCAATAAACCCCACCATCATTACCAATTGTGAAAATATACCCAACCCGTTAAAATCAAGGGTAACACTAGAAGTTTCATTGGGAAAAAGTAATCTAAAACAAAATTTCTTATACATCTTGAATGTAATGTTTAAATTAATTTCATGATATAAAAGTTTCATAGTCCTAAAATTTTATTTTCAAATTTTATATATTCAAAATTTAAATATGTGATTTGGATTTTTTTGTCCCATACCACTTTTGGATTATTGGGATATGTTATGTGGTAATTATATGATTTTTGTTTTCTAAACTTTTAATATATTCATTTTAAAAATATTTCTCAAAAGGCCTGATTATAAATTTCTCAAAATGTTATTTAACAAGAGTATACCTTCGATATGCGCCTCTTTTAATGGTTCGAAAAATATGGATGAGTTTTATCTAACATATGCATATTTTATATAATTATTATTTGAAAAAAGTGGTGATATATCTTGGGGAATTTTTGAATGTGGTTGAGTATACTATTCTTGTTATGTGTCTGTAATAATATTTGAGTATATATATATATATATAAATAAATGCATTCATGTATGTTTTCATAAGTACTTTTTTTTGATTTTCCCACCACTATTTTATATGTCATGAGGAAGTTAGAGTAGTTGGTGTGATGTCCTTATAAAACTGATGTACTATCATAGTATCATGATCTAGGTAGTGAAATATTGAATACATGAAAACCTACTTTTGGAGTTTTCCTATATTCTAGTATAATTAGTGTGTGAATTATCATTATGTTGATTTGATTTTATCATAAATTGTGATTCTATGTATCATGTTTATGTTTTGTTCAAAATTTCCCTATTATCTCAATGTAATTCCCACGATTCACTTATGACTATATGTGTCCATTTATTACTTTTCTTATGTTATGATGATCATCATATTAATATTTACCATATACTTCCAAGATTTACTATTGTTGTTGTTATTATTATATTTATTATCCCTGGTTCACTGTTTTTGTGTTTTCTTTTTAAATAATATAACTGGTTTACCACAAAAAAATATATTTATTTTAAAATAAAACATTACCCCTTTTATTAGTTTATTGAAATAATAATTTTCTATGAAATTCATAACCGTTATATTTTAATCTATATGGTTTTATGATGACGGTGACATTTGACTGGTTTTTGAATGAAAATGGAAAACAAAATTTTTATCATTATTTCAAACAAGCATTAAATTCATCTATAATTTTATTATTATGAATAAGGTAGGATTGTCTAGGAAAATATATTGTGATTTATGATCACACATACATTTTTTGGGGAATAAGAAATAATAAAATATGAAAACCTCTCTAGATGGTTTAACATTGGGTTCACTAAAATTTATATCCACTAGTATTTTAGCATAGTTGAATTTTAACAATTGAAACATCCCATGTCATATTAGATATATAGAATTAGGACCTAAATCTATGAGATGATCCATGATAAAATAAATAATTACACATAGACACACACACACATTAGAATATAAATAATATGAATACAATGAAGGAATAATGGTTTTATGTATTTTATACTATCACAATACGTCAAATAGAGAGCACTGTAAACCTGTTATATTACCATAAGTACCAATTTCACAAAACATTTATCTTATTATGTCAACATTTAACTTTTTATAATACATTTTAATTCATTACACTATCGAATTTTATGACTCATAATATGGTTCCACCTCCTTTAAAATATTTTCATTTCTAGTTAAATTGGTAACACTAACCTACGATATTTTCAGTCAACTATCCATTGACATATCTATTTTGATGAAGCTACTACCATCTCAATAGATCCATACGATGAACTATTCAACATTCAAAATACAAGACTACAAATAATTTTTTAGATGTTATAAAAACAAAATTTTGTCTGACCCATATTATGAAAGGTTTAATACCTGCTATTTTACCACACCTAATAAAACAAATAGAGATTTAAATTTCAGTGACAACACATTTAGAGTTATAAATATATAATCATGATCCCAATAATATCCCACTTGAATATTTCTTCATGGATCTTAATCAACAGTACCCAACACATTATGCAACCTAACTCTTTCCAATGTATTCATTGGAGTGTTCAACATATTCCTCTCATTCATCTAAGTAATGTTGGGGGAGTATATTATCTCATGCTATCATAGAATAAAATATTTGTGAAAATGTCAACTATATTTTGATTTTATATATTTTTTATATAAGTAAAGTCATTTCAGACCATATATTCTAAATGAAATTAAATTTTAGGTTAGTGTGTTTTTTCTTATAGAAAATACTTGATTCATAGAATGGATGATAACACTCCAATTAACACAGAATAATATTCTTCATTATGTTTTTTTCTTGAGTTCATTCAATAAGACCAATAATAAGATCAACTCCATTCAAATTTTTGTATCTATAATATTCTTAAACATTAGTTGTGTATAAAGTCACCACTGGTTGATGCACTGATATAAATATGATCTTAATTACATAGAATATAAACACAATACTTTTTGAGTTTTTTGGGTGTTGGAATGGACAAAAAAATCTATTCAAAAAACCAAGTACAAGATTATATTGAATAAAAGACAATATTATTTCTATAGATCCATTCAATTATCAGATTATCTACTTTACTATTTAGTTATCATTAATAAGTTTAGATATTGAATATAATAATAATCCAAATAAAAATATAATTTATTTAAATGTAAAAATCACTATATAAATAATGATTTGAATAACTGAATCCAACAATAATTTTTAGGTTCACTAAACATCACATTCTGTCAAAGGTACACGTGCATTGGATAACATGAAGTGTCCATTTAAGTGAGTTCCGAAATATTTAGATATTATAATTTGAAAATTTTCAATGATCATCTCGGTTTGTTCCATAGAGGATAAATCTAGAGTACAAGATTTATATCCTCTCTATATCATTGTCCACATGATTTTTTAGCCTTTGAAAGATCATTAATTTCAAATCTTTTGGAAAAAATTATTTAGCTCATGAATATGATGAATCTATATTCCTACTATAAATATCCCATCCACACGCATTAGAATAATTATGTATGTTCTATAATTATAGTACTTATAAAATAAAGAATGTTTGGAGTCACTCATTGTGGAACTTTCTTTATTCCTGAATGCATAAAAATTGTAGTTCCAGTATTGTGGTGTCTATTTCAAGACATATTGGCTATTCTTCAGTTTTAAAAAAAGTCCCTCATTCCAATAGACTTCAGTCTCCATAGTCCACTTTTTGTAGATATCCACCTCTATATCACCATGAATAAAGGTAGTCTTTATTTCCATCTACAACCATTGTAAACCATAATATGAAATAATTCAAAGAACTATTCAACCTATAGTATTAATTAATACATGAAAAAAGATTTCTTAAAATATGATTTGTTCCTTTTATTGGAATCCTTTCACAACCAACTATACCTTATATCTTCTTCTTTTATCATGTTATTATTTTAAATAATAGAACCATTTTTTATCATGTAATAATATATATATATTTGATATTGAGTCAGTTCATAGTATTCATTAGACTATAATGTTTTCCTTTCTTCCTCCATAGGTCTACCTAACTACATCGAGTCACCGAGTGTTTCTACCACTTCTAGACATTTATGTTAGCTATCATATATTATTTGTAATAATTTCATATTGAACCTATTATGATGGACTAGTCATCTAACAAAAAAATATCTTCTCAGGAAAATTTCCTCATCTACTAAAATGTTATTTTATTGTTCTTGAACATCATGTGTTACTGATTTTAATTTTTATACTACCAAATCTTGTACTCATAACATTATTTCTTCTCCTTCATTATGTAAAAAATAACATTGGTTCAAATTTCTATACACTCTTTCTATTTTTTCTCTTATACGTAGTACTTTTAAATTAATAGTATTTTCATCATTACCTCTTACTATTATACTATTGAAAACATTTCCTAAACATTTGATTTATCCAATTTTGTATCCTTCCATAGGATAATCTCACTGAATACTACATCATGAAGAATTTTGATCTTCTATTGCACATCAAACCACAATTAGTATCGAAACTCTTCATTTACATTTCATATAAATAATCTGTCCTTGGATATTTCCTTATTACTTGTTTTTCATTTCATAAATAATATAATAATCAATGAAACAAAATATTTTTATGTATGAATATTCTGGTAGATTTTGTGAAGATAATACGTTATGTATACTTTTACCTACTATAGAGGCTATAATTCTGTTGTCCATGAATTCTATTATATTAATTGAATATGTATGGATAGCCATGGGAAAACTAGAGAGTAAGCAACCAATTTTTTTATTTCTTGACCCTTTGATTTCTAGATGTTGAAATTTTAATCATTGAACTCCCATATGAAATTCCAATCTAATTAATGTTCTTATACATAACTCTATGTTCCACAAAAATGTATCATTGAGTTATAATAAAAACTATATTTTTTATCATAATATAGAATAATTTATAATATAACCAATGTAAATAATGATATTCCTCTATATACCTTATATGTTTCTTCATCTATTTAGTCAGATAATACACCCCATATGTATTCAGAGATTTACTTATCACTTTCAAACCACATCAAAAGATTAAATTTTTTCTATATGAACACCCATAAAGCTTCCAAATGGATTTATTTTAATTCATATATTACCAACCTATGATTTGAAAGATCAAATAAATTCAACCACCTTATAATCCATTGTATTATAAAAAATGAGAAATAGATTTAAACTAGATTCATGTTGAATAAACATATTTTGAATGTCTATAAGATGTTATTATGGTCTCACCATCACGATTTCAATTGTTCATATATATATTTTCTAACATCCTTCAATTTCAATAGGTAATCATTAGACCAATAGACTTTATGTGACTCCACTCTGTTGTTTTTTCATCCAAATTTGATAATTATATTCGGAATCTAATCATCCCCATTCATTTGTATTCAGTTCACTACCTGAAGGATATTAGACCTTAATTTTCTCAATCTGCTCATTAAGAATCAAATTTTTGACATGTAAAATCACAATATCATATATTCCATAAGAATGAATATATATAGTTACTATTACATTCCATGATTTTAGTAATGATGAATGTAGTTGTATATCCCACATAAAATCTCTAAAGGATTGTTTGATTGATTTTAAATGTCCTATATTCATATTGAAATACTTTCCATGTTCATTACATAACCACGTTTTATATGTAATAAATTTAGATAATATATTCATATGGAATAAATTATTTTAGGATTTTGTTTGTTTGTACATCTCTGTTAGGGCATCCATAAGTGTATCTTATGGTCTACTTCTCTATCTAGAGAATATAAAATTACATTCCAAAATTAAATTCACTAGAACTAATAATTTTATACATAATATGCCTCAATATCATATATATATATATATATATTTATGTATATCGTTGAATGTTTTTTAGATTATTCTCGATGAGACAATCCCTTATATATATCTTATAAAACCCATAGTCAGTTCTGTTGAACTGATTTATCCCATAATTTTACTTTATGTAATGCTATATAATATAAGAAATAATTTATAATATTGTATTGAATAACACTCTATAGTAATTTGTAATATTTAATTAGTTATTAAGTATTTCCACATTGATGTACACTTTGATATAACTTGTTGGGGAAAAAGATGACTAAAATTATGGTACACACTCTAAATGGTTAAACCATGAGTTTATCTAAAATCATATCCATTTCTTGTTAAATATAATGAAATTAAAACTAATATATATTCACATGATGATTTACATGACTATATACATGAAATAAAGATTTAATCAAGTCGCTTCTCATAAGATGAATCATTCAAAAAGAATGAAATTAATAATGGGAAAATAATAAAGGAACATTGAGTTTATATGGTTCAGAATTTCAAACTACATCCATCAGATAAAAATAAAAACACATTATATTTCCATAAGAAAAATGTATTGAAAAACAATATATTAATTATATATTTTAAAAAAAATCAATATATAGTACATTACATCACACAACAGTACTTTATGTTTTAGAAGCTAGCCCCACATCCATTTATAGAGAGTGATTCATAGTTAAAAAGGTATGACTGAAATATAATGTTTATGGTAATACAATAGTTAATTTATCTATTTATATCAACCTTAAACTATATAAAAAACATATATAGTTCACTATTTACTATGCCCAATGTCTAGTCTACACAATATTCAATGAAGTTCCCCAATATTCCAGTAATCAAACCATTATGTTTATGGTTTCGTCTATATCTAATTAAACAAGAACGATGTGATCTACTAGAGACAAATATTATAGGGAGTCAACAGTTAGTGACTAAGATTATGCTGACTTCATGAAAACTTCTTGATCCACAAAAAAAATATACATTTTAGTTTTAGGTTTATTATCTAGTTAGTTGTGTATTATTTTGGTTTTCAGGGTGGATGGTGACTTGTGGAGTCACATAGTGATTAGGTTGGGTAATTTATTAAATATATATTTTTATTTTATCAATAAATATTTTATTCTCTTAATATGTTATTTTTTAGTATTTTATATTACTTTAACTATTTATAATATTTTTTCTCATGATCTATTTTGATTTCATTATATATATATATATTTATTTTGTTAGTCTTAGATGAAATAAATATGGATTGATTAATAAATATTTATTGAGAAATTCCAATTCATATGAAATTATATTTATTAGAGAAATGTTTTCCCACATTTCTATTTCTAGTTACTTAGTTCATCTTTCCAAACCATGAGGATTTAAACTTCACTTCGGGTCATTTTATAGGTTGAGTTAGGTTTCTGTTTCAAGGTGGACCAAAAGGGTTCATAAAATTTTAATTATATTATAGTTTTTTAAGAGGTATAATGTTTAAGTGAATCTTTTTTTTTATGAAATAATGGTATATTGTAGATAACACTATTATAACTATGTCTATTAATAATAAGAAGTTTTTGTACATCACATTTTGTAAAAAAACCTTATTTTACTAGGGGTTTCGGGCAATGAATATTTAATTTCAAGTCCTCTTTATTTAGTTTAGCTATATATGTTTTTGTAATGATTATGTTTGAAACTTTATTGACGATTATTGGGGTTATTACCAAATTATCTCATGTTTTGGGGTGACAAGGTAGTTGAACCTATAGAAAATTATGAAATCTCATGATATTTACATCTATGTGGATTACATATTCATGGTTATAAAAGACTATCAGTTATAATGTTGTGATTACCACATGGTTTTCCAAAAAATAGGACAAATAATTCATTGACACTGAACACCCTTTAGTTTCTTACAAATATTCCATATCGTTACATTATTTAAGATTATGACATATTCATGATATTTAGGTAAAACATGGTTTTAAACATTGAAATGCATAGTTTAAAATAAAAATGTCTTATTTTTTATAATTGTAGGTGATTTTTATTAAATTAATTTATAGAAAAATTTTGTTTTTTTATTTTTAATTTTTTTTAAAGAATAATTTTTTCCAAAAAAATAGTTTTTATGATTTCCATCCATCTTAAAAGTTCTTTTCTGTTTTTAATGGTTTTCTAAAAAAATGTGGAAATTCACCTTATATTATAAAACACCAAAAATAGTGATTTTTTAGATATCATATATCTGTATACTTTTAATGGAATGGTTTAAACTTTTTCATGCTATAAAAAAGTTTTGATTTAATGATTAGTTGTTGGTATGATATTGCATAACAGTTTTGGTTTAATTGCTATGATGTCACATATGTATTACTGCATATGATGTCTATTGGATTCTTGGAGTTATTTTTTATTAAATTCCACTTGTACGTTAATGTTTTTATTTATTATGTTTCCTTTTAGTTATATTTTATTTACTTAAGCATCATATAGTTTTTCAGTTGTTTGTATGGTGTCTCTATAGTTGATTTGGTTATTCAGAGAAAATAATTTAAGGGAATTTTTTTAAGACCATGTAAATTATTTTTGGACATTAGTGCAATGGGTTTTACACATAAGGTTTGTGGAACTCCCATGTAATACTTTTCCAATGGTTGAGGGGAGGGATGTTACAAATAGTATCAGACATGGTCCGTCGTTGAATGATCATTGGATTCTATAAAAGACATATAAATATTGGGACGTGAAATGAATAGACTAAATATATGCGTCTAACCATTATATACTAATCATCATGTTACATGGGTGGTTTAGGTAAAAATATTTTCAGGCACACATATAGGTGTAACATAATATAATCTTCATGGGTATCTAATCATGCAGTAGTACTATGACTTCCCATAAGGTGTACATTTTTCATTTTATTTTTAATTGTTATGGAAATTGATAAATGGTTTTCAATAGACAAAATTTGTAAATAATGGATGTTATTACTATTGTCTATAATGATTTGGAAGTCTAATTCTATCACTTTCTATTGTGTGGGAACTAATTAATATTTTATATAGTTATAGAAAATGGAACAAGGTGGAATTAATATAAATAGGTTAAAAATAAATCATGGAAATTATTGTTGATCCTAATACATAGGTGAAAAAATATCCCAACATATTATTCAGGAACTTCAAGCTAATGATAGAGGAAATATAAACATTGAACCCTAACATTTGGAACACTCCATCATGTTTCAGAAACCGAATCCACCCATATTTTTGGGGTATTTTCATCCTCAAAAAATAGAAGTGTATCTAATCTAACTGAATTGAATATTTTATTTCTTTATTATATGTTTAGAGATAATAGTAATTATTATAGAGTAAATTTTTTAGGATCATTTTTCATAATGACAAGATTTAGTATTTCTTGTTAGACATGACTAGGGTCTTATGTGGGAGGATCTTGAAGAAATGATAAAAACATTATCCATATATATTCAGGATATAAAGCACGAATTATTTATTTATCCTCATGTAATAGAATATATCAGTGATAATGTACACAATTATGTTTATGAACATAGTTCATTTCACTCCGTGGGTAAATGATACTATGTTCTAAAAGGAACACTTATTTAAATCTATTATACGGATGATGATTCTCACTAAAATATTTTTCCTATATAATGATGAATATACCAAAATGATTGAAATATTTTTTCCCAAGGATGGACAAAGATACATTTACAAAACCCAAAATACAGTATAATGGAAAACATCAGAGTGTCTCTTAATGAAGCACTATTGAATTCCATAGTGACCTTTCTCAAATTCTTCTTGTGTTTTTTAGATATATGGAAGAAAAAAATGAAAACGAGAAAAAGTCAATGAAAATAAAATATGGAGATAATGGAATGGAAAAAATGTGAATGACCATGAAATATATGATGAAAAACATGATGATGTAATAATAAATTAACAACAATAGATCTAGATTTATGTTGATCATCCCACAAAATCCCATTCATATATCTACCCAAAGATAAAACCATCCACTCGAAACTCACTCAATTCAAGACTAATTAATCATATCATACACATCTCTCACCAATAAGATTAATAATCAAACAAATAAGTAATTCAGTTCTTGAGTATTCCTCTATATTAGAAAATGAATCACCCAACAGAATCATTCTGGCAAAAAAATCATATAATTCATAATTATCATGCTAATAATTGCAAATAACAAAACAAAAAAAAGGGTCTCAGTTGATAAACTTAGAGATTAAGGGGACAAAAAATGAGGAAAAAAGTGTAGTAACTCATTCTAATGAAAAAGTGTGCTCTCTCACACACTAATTCTCATTCATGATCTTCTAAGAGGAAATATAGAAGAGTGATGTTCATTATAAAATTACGATCATTGAGTATCATTGATTTCCACTTCTTGAAGCTATACTTCCAAATTAGTAAAGATTTATATGTATTCATGGTAACATAAAATATGGAGGAAGAATGGACATATGATCAAAAAACTAATTCCTAATATTTTCACAAATAATAAGAAAAAATATGAAAAAAACTGAAATGGAAAATAATGAATAAGGGTGGTTCACATCTCAGGGAATTGACATTATTCCCATTTTAGTGGATTGTGAAAATAGAGGAGTGATCCTCTTATTCCAAAAAAAATCAGTGAAAATACTAATTTATTCGTAACATAGGTCTATGTGGAATTATTTCACACAATCATCACCATATCATTTAACAAAATCTAATTGATTACAACTAACTCCCATTAACAATGTCGCTCTATTATATAATGTAGTGTTAACTATTACCTCCATTGATCCCTTCCCCAGATCACTGCCTGATTCTACAATAAATAGAAAAAATGACCAGGAGTCGTCATTTTGTGATTTTTGAAAATGAGATTCTATTTCTTATTTATAATATATGATTTATGTTTAATATTTTTCAAATCCAATGTGACACCATTGACCCTTGTAGGGGCAAGGTAATTTTAGGATCATACGTCAGTAGAAGAAATCCTATTTTTTTTAACATTTTTATACAAATGTAAATAAATATATAAATTAATTTCATTATATTAGTATTAAATATATATATATATATATATATATGAGAGAGTGTTTTTTTTATTTTTAAATATTTATAATTCTTAATATTTGTGTATATAATATTTATTATTATTATATATAAATATTTAATGTTATTATATTTATTATTTTTTATTTTATTTTCATTTTATTTTTCTATCTTCATTTTTTCATTTTATTTATTTCAGATTCATTTATGTGTGGGTCTTCATTCCTATTAGTAGAGGGAGGCTCATCCATATTCCTTGATGGTTCAGATAGTGGTGAATTTATGCGGCTTTGGTGTTTGTTCTCAGTCCTCAGATCTGGAATGGAAGGACATTGATTCATTTTGAAGGCTTTATTCTTCAATAGGGGGATCAGTTTTGAGATATATGGTCCAATTAAATAGGTTGTTCAAGTAATATTCATCAATGTTAGTATGCGCTTAGCTCTACATCGACAATATGTACTCATCCTTATTATGTGGAGAGATGAGAAGAGAATCTATTAGCACCAACATGTTTAAGATCAATTTTACATCCATGAATATATTCAAGATGGATCTGGAGGGAGTCTTCAACCTCATGGTTGCATTGTTTTGGCACTCGTCAGCTTCATCGGTTTTGGTTTGGGGTTCAGTGTTTCACGATTCTCTAGTTTGATGGTGGAATAGAAGATGCAAATAAATATTCAGTGTATCTATTATTTATAGTAGATGTGCTCAAGAAGTAGATTGTACATTGATAGATAATCTATTTTGTAGGGAGATGAGAAGTATTAAATGTCATTGAATATGGATTCTTTGGAGAAATTAGATCGATGCGAATTTGGTTGGAGATCAAAAAATCAATAATTAATTAATTTTCATAATTAAATATGTAATTATAATAATATGTAGATATAGTTAATTCATGGGAATTCATTCAATTTTAATTAAAAAATTTATTTAATTAAAAAAAGTATTACATTTATAATTCTTATGTGACATAACATAAGGATTTAGAAACAAATTCGATTAAATTTCATATTAGTAGAAAATTTTGATTCTATAAAAAATGTTCAGTGAAATGAAATGAAAGAATTAAGTTAATCCCAATTAATATCATTCAAAAATGTTTGAGAAAAATAATCTCAATGAAAAACATCAATTAAATTTTTACCAATGATTGAAAATAATATCACATAAAAATTTTCAATTCATCTCCCAAAACGAACATATTATTGTGATTTTCAATGAATTTATATTTTAATAAAAAATTCACAAATGAAAAGATATTATCAAATTAGAGAACATATTTCCTTAAAATTTTCAATTAATTCATAAAAAATATGTAGAATACTGCATAAAATACATTCCACATCATACTCCCCACACTTAAATATTTTTTTACCCTTAAAAAACATCATACATTTAGTCCATATAAAATAGAAAATATGAATTATCATTGTTAGCTCAAATGATGAATGTATAGTCTTTTTACTACAAAGGAACAATTTTTGAGGTGGTCCTAGGTTTTCAAATAAATTTTCACAGTATTTATCACCAAAATTCAAATTAACCACTAGTAATTTAAGGGAACACATTTTCATTCACTATTAAAAATGGAAGGCCTCCTAGACAAAATCACTCACTACCCTAATTCAATTCCAATTCATGTTCCAATTTTGAGAGCAATGACAATTTAAGATTCCACTACAAATAAAATCATAACAAGAGGAATATCTGATTTTTAATCTCTCCTAGGTTCCCAATCCAAAAGTTTAATTTTATCAATTTATTGATAGAACTGAAATGACTTGATTTATAAGACAATTGTCCCCTTCATCATTTGGGTTCAAAATTCCCCTCATCTAAATGAGTTAATATTTTGATAAGGATTTTTTTTAATTTTCTCAACCATATTTATTTTTCATAGACCTATTAAAAGGAACTTATTGTGTTTAGATTATATTTATTGATAAAAAAATCTAGTTCCCTGATCTCATAGACTCACAGTGGGATCCCAATTTCCAGTTTTACTACCTTTTGAATGGACATACCAGATAATCATTTGATTTGTCTCCATAATGTGTTTAAATTTTCAAAATAAGATTCCCTAATCCCTCCAAATAAAAATAATTTCATTGAGGTATAAATAGGAAACTGCATCTAAAAAATCATGGAGGTATAATTAAGTGAAGTCCAAGTGAGTTTGCATAATAAAGGATAACACATTCTTGGGAAAGGGACCCCTTACTTTAAAAATAAAATTATAGTTATCCTGGGAACCAATTGAGGTAAATGAATTGTCTACGTTTTCCCCCTTATGCAATTTACCTAATAGAAGATCTTGACCGATGAGCCTCCTCCACCTTTAAATGTAGTAGATAAAGGACCATGAAGTGGGGAGAATGATCAGGAGAAGATAATAACTACCAAGGAATCCATTTCAATAAAATACACTAAGATATCAAGATTAGAGAACACCTAACATACATTATAAAAATCCATGGCCTCTACTATTAATGAACAACCAACCCTATATATGCTTTTGTAGGCAATGATAAAAAACCCACTTTCATTGCAGAAACCTCCTCCTCACATGAAACATTGAAGAAAAGATTCATAAGTGTTGATTTTGTCCCCAAAAATGGATGTCTTCCATCAAATCCATTTCCTCTGGGGATCACTCCTATATCAAGGAGGAATAAAATTAATTCTATCCATAATGAAACTGATGGATATATATTTCTTCAATTCTTGTAGGTGAAATACCTGGGTAGATATAAAGAAACAGTCATGA
Organism: Viscum album; assembly: GCA_963277665.1. Classification (NCBI taxonomy): domain Eukaryota; kingdom Viridiplantae; phylum Streptophyta; class Magnoliopsida; order Santalales; family Viscaceae; genus Viscum; species Viscum album. The sequence continues at coordinate 707,152,210 of OY728155.1, forward strand.
ATTTGTATTAATAAAATATTGAGCTGGTGTTATTATCATATCAGGATTAATTTCTAGAATTCGACAATCACCAATAGTAAGCTGACGATAATATCATCACTTCATCCCTATCTCCAGACTTATTTCCGACTCTAATAAACCTACTCTGAATGAATAAATCCCTATTAACAGTGTGCACTATAATCCCTAATGTTTTTCCTAGATGCTACCACAATGTAAAGTCCCATTCTATTGAAAATAAGACATGATACAACAATTCCACCCTTGATGACAGACATTAATGGAATTTTAATGCTTAATAAATACCATTAATTTTGATTACGTCATCTGGGGAATTCAATTTCTCTATAAATTATAGAAAAGACGGTTACGTTTCCATGTAATCTATTTTCAATATTTATTGGTACCATAGTAATTTTTACCTTGGTTAATAAGGTGTGAGTGTTAGTATATATTATCCAATGAGGCTCTCATAGAATCCCCTATGAACATGATCATATCATTCTTAGTGGAAAAATGGATTTATTCAAATAATTTTTGATGGTGATGGTCCATGATGGCCTTTGTTAAAGAAGATTGAATGGATGCCTATTAAAAAATGATGTATATGGGGGGGTGAATATCCCAATAAGTCGGCCAATAGATAAAGATATTTTTGAACCCAAAAATCAATGTCCCTACAACTAATAATACATTGATATTGGAATTACCAATATTGTTGTTGACCTATTACTATCTTTACAAGGCTAGAGTTTCTTTTTGTGGGTGTCTCCAGGTTCTTACCACACTTTCATACGATATACTATCACCAGAGGGATCTCCCTTCCCATAACTCCAACACAATTTTATCATATAGACTATTCATAGTTTCCATAACACTTAGGACATTTATACCTCCCTTATTTTTTGTATTTTCTATCCTACTCTATGAGGACTAATGGAAATGACAATTAACATGACCATCGTATAGGAATGGGGAATTATCTTCTCAATCCTTTCCACCACAGTTTTCGGTAATATAACCACATTAAATCCATTCTCGGAGATTGAATATATAACATAGTTAATAGGAATTATGCACCCCTACTGAATAGAAGAGGTTCATCTAGTTGGTGATGTGATCAAACAGATTTTCCAAAATTCCTTTGAAATAATTAATGTCTCTCCTTCCATCAAAAATAGGAAATCCTAAATAGTTCATCAATAGGGTACTACTCTTAATTCCTACTAGATATTTTAAACTTTTTTACTCTAGTTTACAAACCAGAATTGGATTTTAATATTATAATTTTATCATGGATTATACGTTGAGCACTCCAATTTCTATAGTCTTCCATAATATATTTATTTACACTAAATTATCTTTTTCTCCCATTAAAAAATAAAACAGTTTCATCCAAAAATTAGAGATGTGATGCACCATTAAAATTACTTATGATGTAGTTGTGTTGGATAGAACCTATTTGGATTTCATTGTTTAGAAATCAGCTACGAGTATAATGGGAAATCATAAAAACACTAGGAAAAAGTTTCCCCTTATCTTGAAATATGAACTAAATTGTAGAAACCACAACTTTTGACCGTGAATTTCATGGAATTCTAGGGTAGATGAAGCATATAAATATTAAATCCAAAATGTGGACCGAAACCCGTACTGGCATTCACCTTGGGGATGAAGCACCACTATAATTTGTTACATGCCTTGTCTATATCAGTTTAAATTACCATGATTGATCCCAGGGTCTTCCTATTTATTTCTCCAATCATTTTTTATTCTAAGTAAATTGCATCCTGAGTAGACCATTCCTTAAAGAGGAACCTTTTTTTATCATAGATACATTTCTTGAGATGAGTTGAATGTATCATATTAATCAAACTATAAAAAATTACCATGTGTAGTTTGAAAAAAAATTATATTTATATATATTTTTCAAAAAAGAGATAGTTTTAACCATTAAAATGAGAATTATAGTAATTGAGTAGGCCACTATGGGTAGGCTATAACCATTGAATAATTATTATATAGCCTGTACGAGATCCTCATTAACTAGGTCTGATGAGGCTTCACAAAAAGCACTCTGGAATCCATCAGTTCATGTGGATATATCATAGTTTTAAGACCTCATATCCTCCCAAATTTCCATTTCATATCGGATGCACTCAAAAATGTAGTGGGTGATGTTTGTAACAACATGATTAATTAAATCAAACAAAATTAAATGGCCACATAGATATCCTATTAATAAGTTTGTTTTAGCTATAGTGATGATATATTTAAATTTTTTTCTACCATCCTCAATATATCCTCTAGATAATTAGTATAGTTTCAATACACCCTGAGTATTTTTTGTGGGACTTACTTAATTCTCTATTTTAAGAAGGCCTAAAAAACATAGTATATTTGTCATCCAACCTGAACCATGTTTACTTTGATATATCCATAAATCTATTCCTTCTCATACAACATGTCTTCTTGTTGATTCTTCTAACAGATAATGTAATTTAATTTTACCTCATAACTTCTTTCCTCAAGGATCAACTCTTCCTATTTAATATCCTTTTAAATAAAATATAATTAGAGGAAGTGATATGATTGGTGTTTGATCCAAGAATTGAGGTTCCATCTTAATATCATTAATTTTCAAGGCTATTGACCCATGAGCACTCGTGAAAGAGTTTTAAACACTACTCACAAACAATGAAATGATAGGCTAGGTCAGAATCTCACCACTTGGGAATAGAATAAACCACTAATAAATCTTGAATTGGACATCAGTCCAACTAGAATTGGGGAATTTTTTGATAATTCATGAATACGGTGGGTGAATTTAGATCCATGTAAGGTTGTGATTCCTTACAGGTTGGTGAGGATACAGTCATAGAGAAATAATATGTGGACGAGAGTATTTTTTTGTCACACCAAGCAAACATCTCACCAGAAAACCCCATGTTCAGGATCCCTCGTCATGAAATAATGTTGGAGATGACCATCCATTCTTTTGATGGTTATGGTCATATGCCATTTTTCTCTGATGAATCCATGATCATATTGATGTATCCACCCACAAATCCCAATAAATCTAGAATATTGATTAATTAGAGATCACACAATTGATGTATTCTTTCACTCACATCAAATATACCATAAAAAATAGAATAAGAATCTAAAATTATCCAAGATAACCTTAATAGTTAAGTGTTGATCAAAAATGGTTTCTGTCCCCATATATATTTTATTTTATTAAACATCTATATATGGTCATTATCTGGTTCTCCATGCATAATGATATGCATGCCTTTATTATGAGAAAGGTATTTTACCATGGATGATGGAATTTTGGGTCCGTAATAACCAATAGAGAGGCTTTTTTTAGTACGAATATCATTAATTAGTAAGTCAAACATCACTCTCGAACCCAGGATACATGTGTTACAGATTATATAGGAGATCATCAGAAAACGTGGAACACAGTTTTGGCCCCTGGTGTAACACATCTCTTGGCTCAGGAGGTAGAATGTGCAGATTGAATTTTAAAGAGAAAATGTACACCTACCACTGGGGGATATCTTGAAATTCCACTTGGTTGGTGAAATCATCATTCACTCACAATGATACTGAGGTAGGTATTTACTATAGGTGGGAACCCTGCACATGTGATAAACCACTATGAACAACCAATTGAGAATTACATGGGTCCTCCTTAACGTGTGATTATTTCCTAGAAGGGAACTATAGTGTAAGGGTTTTCTCATGAGATAATACACTTTAGCAGTTGGGAAAGAAGAAAGGATAATAGTTGGAAGAACCTGTGTCAAGATAGTGGTTCACATTTTATGTTGATTAGGTGACATCTATAAACATTCTAAGATCCTTCAAATAACATTGATAAGAAGTCCTACCCACTAAACCATAGAACTGGGGATCATAAGGCCTCAACACTCTATTTGTTACCTAAGCCAGATAGTGGATTCCCATGTATTCATCACTAGGAGGGAGGAGCTTCACCATCAAGTTAGAATTTTGGAGAGAAATATGTAACGTAAAGATCCAAATTCTTACCCTATATTCACATTATTGATCATGATTAGGGCGAGAGGTCTCATCGCTCGATGGTTGTGAGGACACACCACAATCCTTTAAAGATGAAGGATGAGAACCTACAACATTTTGGTGAGATCCTTGAGCTGGTTGATGAGACTTCATATAGAATGATGTATAGTTACCTTGAATGTTACATGTTGAAAATGATAGTGGAGGATAAGAGTAGAATATGTCAAACCACTAGTTAATAAAATCCCCCACTTTTAGATGAATCCATTCTTGGAGAGGTTGAGCAATATAGAGAACCACACATATTTTATCCATTGAAGTTTACAACAAGAGAAGTGTATGATTGTATGTTAAAAGGAACATATAGACTCTCCAAATCCTCTCAATAAGGAAAGGTAACAGAAGGGAATATGAATACCAGTGAGGTTGATCGAGACCACCACATGAGAGTAATCCCACCCACTATGAACCTCCACCAAACATTGTATTTGGTGAAACCGACAACAACTGATAGATCTGGGGCGTCAATTCCATGCCATAATAGAGTCATCCAAAGAGGTGAGAGTTATGTAGAATGAAATCGTGTGGACCATGGAAATCATTAATGGTGCCTCTAGTCAATTGATCAAAAAAATACTTGGAAAAAAATGAAAGAGAAATTTTTTTGACCCAAATCTTACCACAAGGTTACATGAGAGATATTCTGATACCTCCTTGAAGGAAGAGGAAAGGAAGAAGAACACCATAGTAACCTCTAATTTTTAAAACCAATGTTGTTTTAAAGGGAAAACTGGTGGATATAAAGGGTGAATCCTCTAAGAGATTCTGAGATGTAGTAAGATTGTCTATAAGAGGGGGACATGCAGTTGAACATGACCTTGAAGAAATAGATACAATCTAGGAGGGGAATCCAAGATGGTGTCCCTTGGTAATGGATGACTATGAGGATAACAAACCCCGCAGATAGTGATGGTACTTATTTGGAGGATCTAGCTAGAGTTGGATTAACAGTATAAGTTTTTTGAAAGAGGGGAATCACTTATAGATGGTTATTTTACATTATTTATTTTCAACATGTTTTAGAGGAACACGTGAGTCCCCTGTGTTTGAATTAAAATTTCTAGTTTCCAAAATTTATGATCATAAATTCACAAATATATATTCTTTATCACTCCCATTATCAGTTACGAAATAAATATTCATAAAAATAGTGTGTAATATTACTATGTAAACTTACACTCCCAACAATTTCATATTTAGTGAAAACCTCAGAAACTGTACTATTATTATTCTCTAGGTAGTAATGAACTAGGTGAATATTGAAGCCTGAAGACCCTTATCTGGTGAAAGAATTTGAGAAAAAAATCATATTTGATTATGAATAATTATGCAGTATTCTGATTTATCCATAATTTAATTCAAATCATAGAACATAACCATGACCCCTATCAATAATAATTAAAACATAAAATTTTCGACAATGTGGAATGATATGGCCGGATATATTTTTGATAAAAATATATGAGAAATTTAAAAGTTACAAATTTATTTTGAGGTTATATGAAAAATTCATAAATCACATTTTCTATATATTCAAAAACATGTTCAAATCAAATTTTTAAGTACACGTTTTGCATTATTATGAAAAAAATTCATTTCATTCATATAGTAGCATTATTATAAGATTTTTATAGAAATAGTTGAATCATGGTTATTTAAATGGGTTGAATAAGGATTCAAAATGCAGCTCATCATAATTTAAAAATCACCAGAATTTAACTGGATAACACCCGATTAAGAAATTAGGTTATCAATTATCACAAGATTATGATGAATCCCCTAAATAAGATCCTATAATCATTCAAATATAAAAATTTAAATGATAGAATTAAAATAGTATCTACCTTATTGTAGAAGGTTGTAATCATTTTTTTCTCAATCTAGTCTCCATGTGTTTTCTTTGTGCAAGATACCTAATTTCTCAATTATAGTTCCAAAAAATGATAATCATATTAATATAAGAGTTAATATTTTGGAATTAAAATTTTAATTAATCCAAATTTAGTATTTCAAGTATTTATCTAAATTTATTCACGAATGTCAGAATGGTTCTTCTAGGGCCCCTTCTCAATTTCCAGCTATTGCATTTATATTTTCATAGACCTTGTATATGTAATGACTACTTATTACCCTATAAGATAAACCACACAATTAAAAATAAAAATTATGAAAATGAAAGAATAAAAATGAAAAGGACAGTCTTGGGATAACCACCCATGAGGTGCTATGTTTTGACTATCTATAGTTGGATAGTTTTTGGATCTACACTGGTCTAATAGTGGCTATTTCTTCTTGTCTATGAAGAAACATATAATATTCTTACAAGATTTAGTGATTTTAAATTTTTGGAGTACCACATGTAGAAATTCATTCAAGTTCCTCTCTTTATCACTAAACTGATTCTAGAGTGTTAGAGGGGAATATAAGATGAAGTGATAATGTCCTCCTCCTTTAGTATGAGGATGGAAGTTTAGATGTTGTAATACTAGATATATAGTATTCTATTTTTCTTCTTGTTAAACTCAAAAAAGGAGTGAATAATTTAAAACTAGAAGTCTATAATCATGCTCTTCTAACCCCATGCACAGATCTGACCAATATATATATATATATTTTTCAACAGCTCCTAAAGTGGAATTCTTAACCATAAATGGGAGTTCTAGTAGTTCCTTAATAGATGGTTCCTTCTTTGGAATCTACATAAATTTATAAAGTCATGTTTTATTTTTAATATAGACATAGTAAGGAATATAATAAATATATTAATTAAAAAAATTATAATTATAAAAATATACAAATTCTTTCATAAAAATGTCAATTCCCTCAATCAGTGTAGTTTATTCCTCGTTTTGAGTGTATACTGATATCAGGAGAATTTATAGGGTATATGTGAGGAGGTAAACCTCCTAAATATTTTCATTAATTGGGATACCCTTGTTTTCTATTTCTTACAATGAAATTTAGAGATTTTATAGGGTTAGATCAGCCAATTGTGTCCATGAAAATTCATTCTAAAATTTAAAAAAAAATCAAATGAAGTGCTGTAAATAATATATTCTTATATATTATTCTAAACCACTTCAATGTATCCATATAATATCTCCATATATTACTTTAAATAGGATTAAAAATATAAATATTTAATTTCATTTAGTATATCAGAGGTTATTTTAGACTAAAATATTTGTATATCAAACTTCATGTCTGTTATTTTGTTTATATTTTCCATTCTTATAAGTTACTTTCTCGAAAATAACATTTTAGTGAGTTGTTAGAGTTATTACATAAAATTTTATCCTCTTGATCGAGGTAGGTATTGATAGGGAATTCATATCTTATCTTATTAAATCACATATCCTTTTGGGTACGTTCTTTCCCCTAATTATATTTTTGATTTGATTTAATTTTTGTAAAAACTTTTGTTTTTTTCGATGTGATAAAAACTTGTAGCATATGATACCTCTCCATATTATTAGTTTTTAAAATATAATTTAAACAAGGCCACATAAAAAAACATACAGATGAGAGTAACCAAATATTTAATCTCAGAAGGAATCATACAGTTACATTTCTCACTCTCACCATCTCTTTGTCTATTTGATCTTGATTAATTTATTTTAGGAAATGTGATAAAATACCAAAGGAAAACATTTAATCCCCAGTAATGAATCCATTTTTTTACATTTGCCATATTAAAATTATAGTCATAGAAACATTCAAAAAATCCAAAATTTTGAAAAATGGTTATCCTCAGGGTCTCTCTAAAGTAATCATTATCAATTTTTGTAGTGATATTTCCAATTTTTTTTGATATTTTTATATATGGAATACATATAATAAAGACAATAAAACATTGATAAAAATCATAGTGGGAGAGGATTTAATTTAAAAAATGTCAATCAAAATGATTTTGAAAAAGAGAAATTGGATGAAGGAAAATGAAATTTGAAATAACATACCTTGGTCTAGGTAAGTAAACCATCAAATCATAATCATAGATCTAATTATAAATTAAAAAATTAACTCTAAACTCACTAAATGAAAGATTGTTTACAAATATCATCCACCTCTATAACCAAATAAATGAACACAAAATCATATAAGTTCATTATTGCTCGATAATTTTTCTTGATTCCAAAATGTATCACTAAATATACTCTGTCTAGCCATGAAATCTTAAAATACAAAATGATATTGCAGTGATTATCAAATATCATGACTAAATAAATAATCTTAGTCAATAAAATGAAAGAGGAAGTGGAATAAAAATCATGTAATAGAGTTGAAACCCATTCATGTGTAAGAGTACACACTCACACAACCCAAATCGTATTCATGATCCACTGAGAGGAAATTTGTAGTGGTGAATAACATAATTAATTGTTGATATCTATGTAGCTTTTATTTTCTATTTATGTATATGGCCTCCAAAATTAGTTCTTACATTTTAGAAATTTATGATAACAAAGTGGGTGGAGGAATTAAAAAAAGATGATTAAACAAATATTACATTTTTATTCACAAAAAATAAATATTAATTAATTTAATGAAAATGGAATAAGAAGAAGTGATTCACTATATCCATGAATGAAGATGATTCTTGTGTCCAGGGAATGGTGAAAATAGAGGAAGAGAGATCCAATTATTCAAAAAACAAAAGAGGAAACAAAACTAACTTATTGTAAGAAGACATCCACTTGGCATTCTTTGAAATGCCCATCAACAACAATTCAATGAACTCAAAGTGTGTTCACCCAACCCCTTTCAATTACATCCCTCTAAAATATTCTACATTTTCTATGATTATCACATTCAGTCACCACTCATGATCACTATATGATTCTGCAAAAAAAAAATGATCTTCAACAACTATTTTTTATTTTGTAAAATGAATTTTGATTTCTTATTTATGTTTGTGATGCTAGTTGAATAATTTTCCACCATAGATATAAATGGAAAATGATTTCAAAATGATTATAAGAATTATTTATTCATTTTAAATGTCTTGTAAATGACAATGATTATCAAATTGTTTTATTTATTAAAAATATATTTTTTCAAAGAAGAAAGGATATTTTCCTCAAGAACCCATTTTGAAATACATATAAAAATTATTTTCCATATAAGATGACATCCATTGATGTTAGTCATACCCTTATAAGAAATGATCCAAAGGTTCTATTCATTTTATTTATTTGAATGGGTTATGCATAATTTCATTATCTTTATGAATCTGAATTCTCTTTTAGGGGTTATATGTTTATGAAATCTATTACTTTTTAATGGGATATATGTTTCTAAAACCCTCTACTTTGTATGGGTTATGTTTTGATGAAATTGTTATGAAACCTCTCTATTTTCAATAGGTTATAATATGATGAAATGATAATGATACCCATTTAATTTCATTGGTTATGATTTTATGTTTATAAACCCCATATATTTTCATTGTTCATGAAATGAATAATGTTTTTAGCACATGTATGTAAGATTTTATTATGTGATAGGTTGGAACTATATCTCCCTCTAATGCATTGTGTTTGATGACAGATTCAAGAGTATAAATGTTATATGTGAACCTGATTATGTGTTCATAATGATATGCATGGAGATGGTTGAATTTCCATAAGTTTATGTGTAAAATAGATTTCATGTTCAAAATGTTATGAGTGATCTTTATTATATGTTCAGAATGTAATACACGAAACAGGTTGCTTGTGTATAAGTTTATGTGTGAACTTGATTAAATGTTCATAATATTATATGTGAACCTAATTACATGTTCACAATGATTTTCATGGACCTAAATTCATTTTAATGAGGTTATGAGTGATCCTGATTACACATTCACAATGTTATGCATGGACCTAGTATTGTGTCTGCAAGTTGACTTGGGGGGGGGGGGGTTGATTTCATGTCATTAACTTAATGAGTGAACCAGTTTATACATATACATGTTCACAACATTATAAAAAAATGTGCATACCAAAATGTCCATTTTAATGCCTATGTTTTCCTTTCACGGTTTATGTTAATTATTTCCTTATGGTTCATGTATTATGAACTACCAATCCTTTTTATGATCTCTAATATAAAGGATATGATTTTCAAATATTATTCTCAAGTTCCATACCCTTTGGTTCATGTTATTATTATTCATTTCCTTTATATACCCTTAATGAGAATATGATATCACCCATTTCGTATGTTTATTTTCCCTATGTTATGAAGGAATTTTCAGGTAGATGTACTAAATGTAGAGATTTTTATGGTAAATGTTAAATATCTTTCACTAGGATAGAATATTTTATTTCTCTATTTCTAAAGACACTAAACTATTATGGAAATCAAAAATTTATTTTTGTAATGTATCGAATACTTATCTAAAATGATGTAATATCCATATATATCAAGCTTGGGTCACCATAATAAGTAATTTAATAAATTTATAATGATAAAACGCCTTTCGAATCATAAAAAAAGTTCTTATATATTCAATTGGTTTTTATATTCATTTTTATTTTGTTATTAACTAATGAATTCCAAAATTTCTTTATAAATTAGTTATTCCTATTTACAACTATAAATTTACTAGATATTATTTATATTACTATATAAAATAACAATGTTTTAATAATATATTACTATTTTTTTAAACTCGGTCTGGTGTGTAATGCAATCTACCGAACATAGTCGTTCTTTTATATAGAAGAAGAAAACTTAATGTTGCATGAATTACAAGATATAAAATATACTTATTTAAAATATTAAATATATAATAAATTATTAGAATTTGATACTCCTTTTTATGTTTGGGGTTTCATACTGTACACACTATCAAATAAAAGTTACTTTTTTATAATTTATGGGGAGTTTCATTATTGATGTACCGGCCTAATCCAGACTATGTGACTCAATGAGATAGTATTTATATTGAATTGGATGATACATTGATCCATGGGGGAAAATTGGTTTTGTATATGAAATAAAACATCTTTCATGGGAAAATCATTTGTTCGGTATAAGTTTTAATGGTAGCATGGACAGATTTAAGAAGATACATGACATTTTTAGAAAGGGAAGCTAGAATAGTGTTATGAGATCCTCTAATATAATTATGATCTACCAATTTATGAGGAAAAAATAAATATTAATGGAATAATTAAATATCACTATTTTTTTGGAACATTAACCTTGTGTAATTTATTTCCACATTGTATAACCGTTGGGTTTTCTCTTTGTATTTTATGGATAGTTTCAAGATGTTTGGATGTGTTTTAATGGGTGAAAATTTTGAGAATGGTTAAGATAAATAATGAACTATCTACATAAAATCGTGAAAGGTGATTCTAGGAGACATTTGATATGAACACAGTTATAAAATCATTTATCCAAATCTTGTGTATGCCTGGAATGATTTTCCTTCAAAACCAATGGTGAAAACATGGTTGGTGGACAGTTGTTATACATTGTGATCCAACCATGTGATGGTGAGGCCTTGAGATAGTAACATCAAATGGTTAGTGCACAGTTCTCCAAATAATGTGAAACAAACCATGTGGAACCATGTATGTTGTCTAGTTACACGTGCATGTTGAGCACACTAATTGAAAAATTATGCGTCTTAACCCAGTGACTAATAATTAATGATCCCAAATTTTGGTTTTATTTCTGATAAAGTCACTAAAACCCCATTTTTTATATTTTTCTATAGATCAAAAAATATTGTACCCTCTTAGGATCTATGTACAATCCCATTCCATTTGGAGGATTCTTTAGGAAAATCAAGGTGTATTAGAGATTAAAAATCACCATTAAGCCTTCATTATATCAAATTCTCCACATATCCTCTACTATAATCTTACTCTGATGATTATTTCAATTAGACCATGAATAGTTTAATGTATTATGTTGTTTATATGTATGAGATATTATTTTATCTAATGAATGGAAGATGATTCATGTACAAAAATAGAGTTTTCATCTGTCATTCACCATCTTATTTAACCATTGTATGGTAGGTGGACTATACCATTATAGTTATTCTATAACATTATGTCTTGGTTTTTTTAATTTTATATTATTTGATTTTATTTGAAAACACATATTTATTTAGTACCAAAATTATCAGTTTTGGAGTGTTTACCATATGATGTCTGGTAAAATTATTAAAAGAAATTTGTTTTTAAACGAAATGTTTTATTTGGAATATTTTGATATGGGAACTTGGAAATAATTTTAGTATGTGGTCATGGACATTTGGTATGGAATAAAGGAATGAATATACACTATCCAAATGGGATGGAATAATGGTATTAAATACCACCATAGACATGGGATGGAATTATGGAATGAATTACCCCCATTAAATGGTTCATCATGGGACAAAATTGTGAAAGGATTACTTCCCACTCATGAGTACAGGGAGGCCCATGGTTATTTGAATTTTGGGTTTTTTTGGTTTTATAAATGTACTATGTATTCCAATTGATAATAAATTGAAGAAAACCCATGTTTAATTTTTTCTTCTGTGAAGTGGTATATGGTTTTGATATAAACAATTTAACAACATTCCTTATGTTTTATATAAAACATAATAACATTTATTTTCCTAGTGCAATAAACTAGAATGTTTATAAATATTTTATTCTGATTTTATAGGAACCCCCTACATGGGATCATCAGTATGTTTACAAATATCTTATATCAGGATACCAGTAAATTGACGGTGTCACATTTCTATATTGGTTCTTCTTTATTCTTTCCTTAGTTGTCGTTTAGATCATCAGGACATTTCTTGGTTTATTTAGTGTGGTTCCATAATATTATTACTATGTTTAATATCACTTGGTTTCTTAGTTTAATTTTTATTACTTTTCCACTATTACTTTTATGTTTCTTTGTATTTGGGTTCCATTAAGTTGAATCGTTTTTAAACATGAATATTTAGTAGTGAGAAGTTATATAGAATGTGGTTGAAATAATATTGATTCACGATTACCAGATTGAATTAATATTTAAATCACGATAAATGGTTTATTAAATTTTTAATGTATGTTCTTAATTCCATAAGATATTTTTAAATATTTTTATTATCCTAACTAAGAAAGGTGTCCATTCAATTTTTTTTGTTGAATTTAAATAGGTTTTACCCAAAATTTTATGACTTGATGTTTTAATTAAAAATATATGCATATAATGTATTGGTTAAATTAGTCTAATGGCCCTATGAATACATTCTTGATTATATATTAGGGTAATAGTCTTCCAATCAGATTTCATAGGTTTTAGGATAAAATATTTATGTTTTAAAAGGGTTTTTTTCATTGACAAATTATTTAGTGTGGGGATATGCTAGGTAATTATTATATGATTTTTTCTTATAAAAATATGTTTATATTTATATTTGAAAAATAATACCTAGAAAGGATTGTATGAAACATTTTCATAAGTTATTATAGAAACATTGTACCTTTGAGGTGTACCGTTTATTCTTTTTAGAATTGTCTTGATGGTTTTTCTCTATCAATAGAAAATATTATATTTATAGTTCTTATGGTCTTTGTGTTATCATATATGTATATATATATATCTATTTATTTATGTATGTTTATTTTAATAACTACTTGTTATTGATTTTACAACCTACATTTATATGTCAAGTGGAATTATGAGTATCTTTTTGAATTTTTACATACACATGTTTCACTAGATTGGAGGATGTCTTATTGGATGGATTCTTTTAGTATTTTTGTAGATCTCCCTTTATCTATGAGTTGTTACCATTATTCACATATACTTGATTGCGGTAGTTAAGTATTTTTGAGTTTTTGTTATCATTCAAATACATGTTATTATATACTTTATTTATTTAATATTATTTTAAATATTATAATGGTTGTTATCAGTAGTCATTCACCATATTTTCTTTTCATTTGGAATAAAATAAGTTTTTATGTCCTATAAAAATAAATTAATTTCAAATTATAATGGATATACATTATTTAAAATTTTAAAATATTTTTTTAACATAATTTCATATCCTCATTGTTCCATAGAAAATGGTTTTAATATGTTGATTAGCAATGAATGGTTCTTGAATAACAATTGAAAACATACCTTTTAGATATAAATATATATCATGTAATCAATATTTAATTTAATGATTATGCATGGGGTATTGTTATTTTTATATAACCACTTGTGTTTATTCCCAATAATCTATAAAAAAATTTATTTTAGGTTCAACATCTGGTTTCTCATGGATCATTTTTATTTTGAGGTTGTTGGTGAATTTTCACGTCACACGGTGATCTGGTTGGGTGTTAGTTTAATTTAATATTATTTTTGTATCATCCATGGAAGAATGCCATATTTTAGGATTTATTTTTAGTTGCACAAAATACCTTCATTTGTTTGAGTTATTTATTTATTATTATTTTTATTCATTTATTTACAATTATGTTTATTTGATATGGTATGTACATTAAACGTATGGATATGTCTTGTTTCTATTTCTAGATATTTTTTTTCATATTATCATATAATATTTATTTGTAAAATCATTTATACTCTTGTATATATGATCACCTGGTGGATTTCACCTACTTGTTGGGATTGAGAATTCCTCATCGGTCATTTCACTATGTAGTTCAGGTGCACAGATCAATGGTGTCACTAAATAGTTTGTGAGAAAATGATATTAGAGCCTTGGTTTTTAAGAGGGACTAGGATTCAGAATTACCTATTTTAATTATCCAGTAATGGTAGAATATGTATAATACTGGTATGACCAGGGGTATTATTAGGAATATAATTTTAGTAGAAATATTTAATATATAAACAAGAGTTACTAGTGGATGTTTGGCTGGGTCAAAGTATAAGGACTCGACCTTAAACCTTACTTAATATTGAATTAAATGAATAATTCTCATTGAGGATCTTTTCAGGATTAGAGTTTTAGAGAATTAGAACATAACTATTACATCTCAAAAGATTACAAAGTAGACACTTCTACTAAGTTTCCATAGAATAAAAAACTCTTAAAAAGAAACATGTCTACTTCCATTTTTTATATAGCATGACTTTCCCTTGATCCCATCCTTGACCCTATTCCACATTAAGTCCTATGAAAAAAATTTCAAAAAAACTTGGGGTGAGCATAAAAATCTCAGTAAGGGTTACACAAAGAATGAAAACTGTTAGTTTATCAAAACAACAAGTAAACCATGTATACTTTATCAACGTAATACTTTTCACAGTTATGAAGTAGTAAAAACTCTTCACTGAATGAAAGATCATTACTTACCCTTTTGTAACCAAAAGGATACCATAAAACCCATATAAACATCACATAACATATAAAGGTAACTTAGGACATAAACATACTTAAATGGAATAACCATACGGTCGACTTCCACACATATCACTTAATGGAATAGCCATACGACCGACTTCCATACCCAATTCATTGGAGGTTATAACATAACCACCTATCCAGGTATTCACGGCACCACCCGTCATATGGTTTATCACGTAACCACCCGTCAAATGTCCAAGTACCATTATAAAATCATAATACAGAAAACAAATATAATGGAAACAAAAAATTTCCACACTTTGATCACAATTTATCACATAAATATACTGACATAACAAATCCACTATAAAACCCATTTTCAATTCCAAAATACATAAAAGAGTATATGGTATTTATTTCATTTAAAAAACATTACGACTTGTTGAGGAAGCCAATGACCAAATAATACTCACGGTGGTGGAAAAGGTCGTTGTCACCGCGTACGTTAAATGAAACTTTCCTTTTTTCGTTTAGTAAAACACTTCATAGAAAAAGATTCCTTTCGTATAAAAGTAAAAGTCAAAGGGTTTATACACCATATAAAAGAATGTTATGTATAAAACGAAATATGCCTCAATGAAAGGAGATTGAGACGAGGTCCCTTACCTCGGGTTCGACTTGACTCGATCGTTCTTTAACGTCCTGAATAATAAACTTGAGTTAATTTATACTTGATTAAGAACCTTTTTCAAGTTCATTATTACTTTTATATCACTTATTACCATGTTTTAAACATTATTTAATCATTTATGTTAATAATGTTTGTTATGTCGATATTTGGTTGTTAAGTTGAAAGTGGACTTCTTACAATTACATGTTGTTCGTGTGGTCAAATGATCATTATATCTAGAATGATATTAATGATTTGGATATCATATATATCATATATATCCAGCATATACATGTATTTATAATACTACATAATCATTTAGAGGTAAGAAATGAAATGCACCGTTCATGGAGACGGTAAGCCGTACGTACGCATGAATGCTACTTTCATTTCTATGTCATATTAAGGGAATTAAAACTAAATGAGAGGTATGTATATTTTAATTCCAGAATTATATTCATCATTTATATGTAACATACATCATATATAATAACTTTAAATACATCCTTTATACGTCCCACATATGGCATTAACGAAGGAAATCACATTGAGGGGGCGGTAGTCCGCACTTCCTAAAATGAAGATATCACGTATACCCATAATGGAAGCCATAAAGGTGCTCCATAAATGAAAAATACAGGAGATTAAGGAATAAATTAACATATTATATATCATATATAAATATAGTGACATCTTAATGGCCACCTTTGAAGGTGTTGGAAGAATATTGAACAATCGTCGTTTCGTGATGCAGAAATTCGCCATCCACAGAAACAGTTTGTTCTTTAACCATTAGATGTAGGTGTGTGTAAGTGTAGCTATAATTATTCTTATAAAAACATCCTAGTATATTTAAGATACTGGATTTGTTACAAAAGAAATGAATAAAAATATTTTAGGGGGTTGGAGAAGCAAAATAAAACAAAAGAACACAAGAGAAAACCCTACCTTTAAATCGGGTAACTCTTTTTGATTTGAACTCAAAGGCTTCCTTGGGAAGACGTCTGCCCAATGTGAGGCTTAAAGGAGTAGTAGAGGGATGTGGAGAGACACAATGGGTATGGGTTGGCTGAGACAAAGGCTTTGGAAGTGTGGGTAAGGTGGTAGAGGTGGGGGTCTTTTATAAGAAGAGAGGAGGGGCACTCTTGGAAAGTAAAGAAATGCTATATTTTAAAATGAGTTTCGGATTTAAAAGGTCCCACATTGATATATTTCGAGGATAAAGTGATAAGGGTTTGAAATATACCCATACAATAGGGTTTTGACAAGTGTAGGTCTTATATTTTAAATTATCTTTTCATTTTATTTAAATCGTTAAATAATGAGGTAATTGGTGCATCATCATGGTGTCATAAATAAATTAATTTATTTAATGTCTAAAAATTATTAAAAAAAATAATGATGTATGAAATCTTTTTAACATTTTAATTAATATTTATAGTCAAAAATATGACTTGTATAACCCCATTTAATAATTGTTTTAGTAAAACATTTCATGTTTGTGATATTTTAATTTTAACTTTAAATAAAAGTCATTAATGTCATTATCTTACCCAAGTGGCTCCATGAGGTCCCCAAAATCGACCCATGGGTTGTCTTGGTCGGCTATGACACATCCAATAAGGGTAGGATATGTGTCTAGGTCATTTCATATTATTAAAACATTATTTTTACCTTAAACTACACTAATTACCTCTAATCACGATTAATAAACCTAAAAGTTACTATTCACCAAAAAATTATTTTAATCCCATTGAACCACATTTTACTTCCTAATGACAAACATGTATGTCAGATTTTTGAAATTCAAAACACAAAAGTGGTAAATTTTCATTTAAATGTAAAATCAGTTTTTTAAGTACCACTTAGTGGTTTCACTATTCATCAAAAATTGAAGTTTTTCAGAAAAATACCAAAAATTCACCCTAAGCTATATTTGATATTACAAATTCAAAAATGATGTCTATTTTAAAAAATTAAAAACATATAATGTATATTAATTAATTTAATAATTAATTTCTGTTGTCAGAGCAAATAGCATGTTTTTATGAATCAATAAGTATCAAAAAGATTGACACTAGTTTAAGTCCGATTTCAAAGTGAAATTAATTCCCACAACCACTATTCATTTAAATGGTAAAAATATATTCTAATTTCACTTTAAAACCAATTCAAACGATACTCTAATCACATAAATAAATTAGATTAAAAAAAGGTTTTGAATTAAAGTACAACATTTTTCAATATTCATTAAAAAATGAACTTTATCGGAAAAATACCATAAATTTACACAAAGTAAATTTTGATTTCCCGATTCTAAAAAAGAGTTATATTTGGTCCAATAGAATGTATAAGAGTGATCAAAACTATATTTAATGACGGTTCTCCATCAAAAGGCGATAACTGAACCTTTAGTGAAAATTAGGGTATAAATGCCTAAAATTGAATTCATTCCGTATTTTAAGCCTTTATATTTTATTGGATAAATGTAAAAACATTTAAAAAACATATATAATCATATTTTAGTTATTTCTATCCATTCCTACCAATACAACGGCTACGTGTTAACTACCATTTAAATTAATATTATTATATTACTTGTGTGCATTGCAAGTTTTCAAAGAAACTCATCGTTGAGTATCGAGTACGCTATCGAACATAGAAACCCCTTTAAAGTAAAATTAATATTTAATTCGCAAATATTAATAAATATGAAAATTTATTATTCGTTATTTACCTGGGATGTTACATCCTCCCCCCCTTTTGGGAATTCCGTCCTGGCAATTTTATTCACTTATCAAAATAAGTGGGGGTATTTATCCCTCATAGCATTTTCATATTCCCACGTTTCCTATTCAACCATATGGTTTTTCCACAAAACCTTTACCTGGTGAATTACCTTATTTCGCAACACTTGCTCTCGGTGGTCAAGAATCATGACTGGTTATTCCTCATAAGATAGGTTCTCTTCCAGCAGAACTACCTCTGGACTCAAAACATGAGATGGATCTGGCATGTACTTACTTAACATTGAAACATGAAAAACGTTGTGTACCTGAGATAAACTCGGAGGTAAATCCACTTGGTAAGCAACAAATCGAACTCTCTCCAGAATTTCATATGGTCCAATGAACCTTGGACTCATCTTTCTTTTCTTACCAAATCACGTCACACTTTTCCATGGCGAGACTTTGAGAAAAACATGATCACCTACCTCAAAAGATAGATCCTTCCTTCTGTTGTCTGCATAACTATTCTGCCTGCTCTGAGCTGTTCTCATGTGTTTCTGTATTAGCTGAACTTTTTCTACCAACTCTTCTACCAAATCTAGTCCCATCAGATTTCTTTCACCCACTTCATCCCAAAAATTTGGAGTTCGACACCGCTTCCCATATAATGCCTCAAACGGTTCCATCTGAATACTGGAATGAAAAATGTTATTATAGGAAAACTCAAACAAAGAAAGATGTTGGTCCCAACTTCCCTGATAATCCATCGAACAAACTCATAGCATATTCTCCAAGGTCTCTATTTTTTTTTCTGACTGCCCATCTGATTGCGGATGAAAAGCTATACTAAAATTTAATTCAGTACCCAACGACTTCTGAAGGCCTTTCCAAAAGATAGAAGTAAACCTGGGATCACGATCAGATACAATGGAGAGGGGAACTCCATGCAACCTAACTATATCTTTAAGATACAATCGAGAAAGTTGATCTAGAGTGAAAGTATCTTGAATAAGAAGGAAATGGGAAGATTTAGTCAAGCAATCAACAATAACCCAGATTGCATTATTACCTCGAGATGTATTTGGTAATCCCACAACAAAGTCTATAGTTATATTTTCCCATTTCCACTCTGGAACTAGTAAAGGCTGAAGCATCCCTTTCGGTAACTGCCACTTTGCTTTAACCTGCTAATAAGTGAAACACTTCACAGTAAAATCAGAAATATCTCTTTTCAGTCCATCCCACCAGTAATACTCCCACAGATCTCTGTACATCTTAGTACTTCCACGATGAACTGAAAACGGGGAACTATGATCCTCACATAACAACTCATTCATCAATTGTTAATCACCAGTGACACATAATATCTTTCCAAAACTCAAAACACAATCTTTATCAATGTTGAATTCAGGAAACTTACCCTTCTGAACCAGCTCTAACTTTTTCTGCAACTCACTGTCTTCCCTCTGTGTTGCTTAATTCTGTCTGATAGGGATGATCTCACTGATAGCTAAAACAAAACAGAACAACTTCCTACACCAACAACTTCTATGCCAAAGTTCAACAAATCAAAAACCAAAGGATCTCGTTCCAAATGTAGCATGGTTAATGAAGCATTACTTTTTCGACTCAAAGCAGCGGCCATGTTATTTGCTTTTCCTGGATGGTAATGAATTGTACAATCATAATCCTTGATTAATTCTATCCATATCCTCTGTCTCATGTTCAATTCTTTCTGAGTGAATATATACTTTAAACTTTTGTGATTAGTATATAATTCACAATTTACTCCATACAAAAGATGCATCCAAATTTTTAGAGCAAAAACAACAGTAGATAATTTCAAGTCATGTGTTGGGTAATTTACCTCTTGAGTTTTCAACTGACGTGAAGCATATGCAATTACCTGATCATTCTACATAAGGAAACAACCAATTACCTTGAACGAAGCATTAATGTATAAAAAAACTCAGCATTCCTGGAAGGAAGTGCCAAAACTGGAGCATTCACCAATCTTCATTTCAACTCCTGAAAACAATCATCACATTCTTTTGTCGAGATAAACTTAACACCCTTCCGAGTTAGCTTAGTCATTGGACTAGATAATCGTGAAAAAATTTCAACAATCCTTCGGTAGTAACCTTCTAAATCAAGGAAACTATGGATCTCGGTTACATTTGTGGGTCTTGGCTATTCTTCAACAACTTTTGTTTTAGCAGGATCAACAATTATGCCATTTTTTGAAACAATGTGACCAAGTAAAGAAATTTTTTGCAACCAAAACTCACACTTTCTGAATTTTCCATACAGTTTTATTTCTTTTTAGGTTTGCAAGAAAACCCTTAAATGACTATCATGCTCCTCTTTACTTTTAGAAAACACCAAAATATCGTCAGTAAACATAACCATGATTTATCACCTAAGTTAACTGACCCATCACTGCAACAAACTGTTCAATTCTGATTGTGACCATCTCAGGATGCCGATTTGAAAGGTCATTTCCCTCTGTATGCCTTCCCAGAAAATCTGTTCTGTTTCCTCTTTGAAAATCCATTCTTAACACAGAAATATCTTAGGCGAAGCAACATGATAATCTTCAAATGCTATATCATTTCAATCATACCAAAAATTAATTCATAATTTAACAATTCTCTAACTCCTAAAGTTGTCTAAACCAACCTCTGATACAAACTATAAGGCCTTGGACTTAAAAATTCTTAATATTGAATTAAATTAATAATTCTCATTGAGGATCTTTTCAGGTTTAGATTTTTATAGAATTATAACATAACTATTACATCTCAAAAGATTACAAAGTAGACACTTCTACTATGTTTCCATATAATAAAAAACTCTTAAAAAACATGTCTAGTTTCGTGTTTTATATAGCATGACTTTCCCTTGATCTCGTCCTTGACCCTATTCCACATTATGTCCTGTGAAAAACATTTCAAAAAAACTTGGGGTGAGCATAAAAATCTCATTAAGGGATACACAATGAATGAAAACTGTTAGTTTGTCAAAAAAACAAGTAAACCATGTATACTTTATCAAAGTAATACTTTTCACCTTTATGAAGTAGTAAAAACTCTTCACTGAATAAAAGATCATTACTTACCCTTTTGTAACCAAAAGATTACAATAAAACCCATATAAAGATCACATAACATATAAAGGTAAATTGGGACATAAACATAATTAAATGGAATAACCATACGGTCGACTTCCACACATATCACTTAATGGAATATCCAAACGGACAACTTCCACACCCAATGCATTGGAGGTTATAACGTAACCACCCGTCCTGATATTCACGACACCTCCTGTCATATGGTTTATCACGTAACCACCCGTCAAATGTCCAAGTACTATTATAAAATCATAAGACATAAAACAAATATAATGGAAAGAAAATATTTCCACACTTTGATCACAATATATCACATAAATATATTGACATAAAAATCCATTGTAAAAACCATTTTTAGTACCAAAATACATAAAAGAGTATATGGTATTTAATTCATTTTAAAAACATTACGACTTGTTGGGAAGCCAAAGACCAAATAATACTCGCGGCGGCGGAAAAGGTCGTTGTCACTGCATATGTTAAAAGAAACATTCCTTTTTGTCGTTTAGTAAAACACTTCATAGAAAATAATTCCTTTTGTATAAAAGTAAAATTCAAATGGGTTTATACACCATATAAAAGAAAGTTTTTTATAAAACGAAATAAGCCTCAATGAAAGGATATTGAGACATGGTTCCTTACCTCTAGTCCGACTTGACTCGATCGTTATTTAACATCCTGAATAATTAACTTGAGTTAATTTAGACTTTCTTAAGAACCTTTTTCAAGTTCATTATTACTTTTATATCAATTATTACCATGTTCTAAACATTATGTAATCATTTAAGTTAATAATGTTTGTTTTGTCGATATTTGGTTCTTAAGTCGAAAGTGGACTTCTTACAATTACATGTAGTTCATGTGGTCAAAGGATCATTATATATAGAATGATATTCATGATTTGGATATCATATATATCATATATATCCAGAATATACATGTATTTATAATATTACATAATCATTTAGAGGTAAGAAATGAAATGAACTATTCATGGAGACGGTAAGCCGTACGTACGCTTGAACTCTACTTTCATTTCTATGTCATATTAATGAAATTAAAACTAAATGAGAGGTATGTATATTTTAATTCCAGAATAATATTCATCATTTATATGTAACATAAATCATATATAATAACTTTAAATTCATCCTTTATACATCCCACATATGGCATTAATGAATCAAATCATTTCGAAGGGGCGGTAGTCCGCACTTCCTAAAATGAAGATATCGCGTATACCCATAATGGAAGCCATAAAGGTGTTCCATAAATGAAAAAAATAGAAGCTTAAGGAATACATAAACATATTATATATCATATATAAATATAGTGTCATCTTAATGGACACCTTTGAAGGTGTTGGAATAATATTGAACAATCATCGTTTCGTGAGGCAGAAATTCGCCATCCACAAGAATAGTATGTTCTTTAACCATTAGATGTAGGTGTGTGTAAGTGTAGCTATAATTATTCTTATAACAACATCCTAGTATATTGACGATACTGTAGTTGTTACAAAATAAATGAATAAAAAGAGTTTAGGGGGTTGGAGAAGCAAAATAAAACAAAATAACACAAGAGAAAACACTACCTTTAAATCGGGTAACTCATTTTGATTTGAGCTCAAAGGATTCCTTGGGAAGACTTATGCCCAATGTGAGGAATCAAGGAGTAGGAAAGGGATGTGGAGAGACAAAATGGGAAGAATTTGGCTGATCCAAAGGCTTTGGAAGTGTGGGTAAGGTGGTAGAGGCGAGGGCCTTTTATAAGAGAAGAGGAGGGGCACTCTTGGAAAGTAAAGAAATGTTACATTATTTTAAAATGCTTTTTGGGTTTAAAAGGACCCACCTTGATATAATTAGACTATAAGGTGATAAGGGTTCTAAATATACCCATAAAATAGGTTTTTGACAAGTGTAGGTCTTAGATATTTTATTATCTTTTAATTTTATTTAAATCGTTAAATAATGTGGTAATTGCTGCATCATCATGGTGTCATAAATAATTTATATAATTTAATGTCTAAAAATTATAAATAAAATATCATGACATAGGAAATATTTTTATATTTCTAATGAATATTTATAGTCAAAAATATGACTTGTATAACCCCATTTAATAATTTTTTTAGTAAAACATTTCATGTTTGTTACATTTTAATTTTAACTTTAAATAAAAGTCATTAATATCATTATCTTACCCAAGTGGCTCCATGGTGTCCCCAAAATCACTCCATGGGTTTTCTTGGTCGGAAATGAAACATCCAATAAGGGTAGGACATGTGTCTAGGTCATTTCATAATATTAAAACATTATTTTTACCCTTAACTACACTAATTACCTCTAATCGCGATTAATAAACCTAAATGTTACTATTCACCAAAAATTATTTTAATCCCATTGAACCACACTTTACTTCTTAATGACAACCATGTATGTTGGATTTTTGAAATTCAAAACACAAAGGTGGTAAAATTTCATTTAAACGAAAAATCAGTTTTTTAAGTACCACTTAGTGGTTTCACTATTCATCAAAAATTGAAGTTTTTCAGAAAAATACCAAACATTCACCCTAAGATATATTTGATATTCCGAATTCAAAAATGATATCTATTTTACAAAATTCAAAACATATAACTTAAATTTATTAATTTAATAATTAATTCCCGCTGTCAGAGCAAATAGCATGTTTTTATGAAACAATAAGTATCAAAAGATTGCCACTAGTTTAAGTCTGATTTCAAAGTGAAATTAATTTCCACGGCCAATATTGGATTAAATGGTAAAAATATATTCTAATTTCACTTTAAAACCAATTCAAACGATACTCTAATAATATAAATAAAGTATATGAAAAAAAGGTTTTGAATTAAAATACAACATTTTTCACTATTCATTAAAAAATGAACTTTATCGGAAAAATACCAAAAATTTACACAAAGTAAATTTTTATGTCTAGATTCTAAATAAGAGTTATATTTGATCCAATAGAATGTATAAGGGCGATAAAAACTATATTTAATGATGGTTCTTCATCAAAAGGCGATAAGTGAACCTTTAGTGAAAATTAGGGTATAAATGCCTAAAATTGAATTCTTTCCATATTTTAAGCTGTTATATTTTATTGGATAAATGTAAAAAAATTTAAAAAACATATATAATCATATTTTAGTTATTTCTATCCATTCCATCCAATACAACAGCTACGTGTTAACTACCATTTAAAATAATATTATTATATTACTAGTGTGCATCGTAAGTTTTCAAAGAAACTCATCGTTGTGTATCGAGTACGCTATCGAACATAGAAACCCCTTTAAAGTAAAATTAATATTTAATTCACAAATATTAATAAATATGAAAATTTATTATTCTTTATTTACCTGGGATGTTATACAAAGTCTCTCATTATCCATTATTTTAGAAATCCTAATATACACAATTAAGAATTTTATCTAACATAATTTTTAATATTTATATTTATTGTGAAAAGGTTGTACCCATGAACTAAATAATGATAACATGAAAAATTTCAAAATACTAATGAAATGAGAATTCTTAAAAAACATGAAAATATGTTCATTTGGAAAATAATACTTTTATCATACGTATAAGAATTATAGTAGTTCTATATAACATCATCAGAAGATAGAGAGATATTGTAAGTTCATCATCATATGATGAATCTTCTCAAAATTTCATAACAAATAAAACCTACGATTATGAAATTGAAACATTTGAGGAATACCTATAAACATATTCACTAGTTATAAAAAGATAAAAATAATAGTAACTGAGATTTCTAAAAGTTTATAATTTCATAAATTCTTGAAACTACTTGTTTCTTTGATAAATTAATAACATTATAGTATTTATTTATGACTGATCAAAAAGGGATTACATTTATAAGGATTTATTTATGAAATATTACAATATATATTCTAAAAATTATGCTTTTCACTGTTATACCGATGGACTCTATATAAACTAATGAGTTGATCTTACAATATCAAGAAGTGATGAAATACTGTTGATATTGATGTTTGATGGATTTTTTCAAAATTAAAGAGCTAGAATCACAGTTTGTATAAGTAGTCATACACCATCCAGTAGGTTTATAGTCAATGGATACCTAAGTTTGAGAAGAAAAATGTTTCAATAGATTTAATTTCAAGGATACATAGAATCAGTTTTATGATTCCCCTTACCTTTTGAGATAATTTTTTTTATAATAACCTTTTAAGGGTACTTGATATGATATCTCAATACTAAATATTTTTTATATAGCTACAATATTTATTATTTTATTGTTTGTTGATATAATATTAATATTTTAATTTCCAATTATTTTTATCATTATTAATATTCAATAAAATATTTATTATTTTGATTTTTCTTGTTAAATTTTTATAGCAATCAATTTTTAGGTTTAAAGAGATAATTTTTTTCAAAGTCTTAATACATCAAAAGGATTTATAATGTATGACTATTTTATGAATATAATTATCCCCCACCACAAAAATAGGTTTACCTTTTTACATATTTTGGAAAGCATTCAGTTTCTAACAAAATCTCTAGGACTTAAATTGAGCATGATCTAATCTTTAATATTTTCCGTATATTATTGAATTATTGAGTTCCTAGTTATCCTTACAATGTTGTGTAATTGTGTAAATAAGATCATTTTTTATGATGTATTGAGTTTTATTTTTTAGATATTTGAATAATATTACTCTAAATAGAAAACCATTTTTTTAGAAAACATTATGAATACTAGATAGATTGTATGAAATGAGTTCTTATTAATACCATAGTTAAAAACATTATTTTCTTATCAGTATTTATAATTTTTTAGAGAAATATATACATACTTCTTCATGAGATTAAATTAATAAATTTCAGTTGAATTTTCATGATAGAGACTTTTTTATTTGTTCTTTTAGAGAAATATATACGATAATGTATCTTCATGTCGGCTGCCTGTGTAATCTACAATAAAGTTGAAGTTACTTTTTTTGTAACATCCAATATTCTTGAAACAAAAATTGTTATACTAAGGGATGAAAACCCAATATTAGATTTTATACATTTTGAATCATTTTCTAAAATGTATCTTAATATTTATGATTATTTTGAATATTTTATAGTCAACGAAGTAAAAATAATTATTAAGTGATCATTTTTTAGAAATTTATCGATATTTTATTAATGTAAATAACATAATAATGAACATCTATCATCATCACTAAACACATTACTATGTTAAGTATCGATGACCTCATCACAATTTTGATGTAGTATGGAAATAATTTAAAAAGTGATATTAAGAGAGAAAATAAGGAAAGTGTAATTTCTTTTATAACTACCAGAACATCAAATTATAGAGCTTTTAAACCATGACCATCTGAGGTAATTTCAAGAAAAATATTAAATGATTTTATTTAGTTAAATGGATAGAGAAATATCTAATATTTATTAACGAATGTTTAATAATAAATATTTATGAATATATTATCTAAAATATTAAGGGGAAGAGAATGTAGAGAATGAAAAATGAGACTATACATTAGGATTAAAAGTAACATATAAACATTAAACCTTATAATCTTGTGTTAAATAATACAGATAAGATATAATATAATAATATATTTAAATGAAATGAAATTAAATTCTGTGAGGCACATTACAATTGAAGTAAAAGTGAAAATGAAACATCTATAGATAGTTTATTAGTATACATTGATTATAGTCAGAGAATAAAAAGATATTATACAGATATATATGAATATGAATGTTTATTATGTGATGTATAACTGTTGAGTCTATTATGAAACTTACTCTATATTTAAAGTGCACCTATGATTCTAAGGAAGAAAAAGATGATGGGGTTTCTTCTTATATTGATATTGAAGGTAAAAAAGTTTTTGATACATAGATGAAATGAAGAAATATGTTTTCATTTTTAAAACACAAGTACCCAAAGAATTATAATAAGTATAATGCTCTCAAATATGAAAAAAATAAATGAAAAGAAAATACCACTAAAGATAAGGGTTAGAATAAGAATGGTAAATATAACACCCTTAAATAGTAATATATAACCCCCATTAATGAAATTCCATATTGATTTTCATGTTCAATTAGTAATACCAAAATAAAATGGAATGGTGATACAATTGTTAAATATAATATTATAACTAGTAAATAAGGGAAATATAATGTAGCTGTAGAATTTTTGAGTATAAATAGAAGTACTCATATTTTCAAATCTACCTAGAAATAAAATTAAATGGTTATTTAGAAACCCATTTATTAATAAATTCAATTATTATAGCTAGATAACTAATATGATTAGTTTACGTATAAAAGTTTTTTTTCTCATAGAAATTTCTTTTTAATTACACTTTATTATTATGCTATGAAACTAAATATATATTTATTTGATGATGATAAATATACTGTTGATATGAAAAATAGTGTAAAATTATTTAATTATTAATGAATAATAAATGGGTATATGAATAGTTAATATCAAAATAATCATTGTACTATTAAAATTAGTTTTTATAATATTTGATATTTTAATTTGAACGTAACATTTTAAAATTTTAAAATTTTAATCTTCTAAAATGAAATTGTTTTTTCATTCATCATGTTGATATTATATTTTTATATTTTTTCTATTTTTCAAAAATATTTTATTTTAAGGTGAATATTGTGAAAAACAACTTTTATTTATATATTATATTTCAAAATACGATGTTGAATTTAGGAAGCCCATGTTTAAAATTTTAAGAAGAATGATATATTTATTTTTTTTTAATTTTTATTTTAATTTTTTTTCTTTTATTAATTTATGGAAAATGTGGAATTCGATCTTGGATTTCATTGAAAGGAACATGAAAAATCTTTTCTCAATGATATTAAAATCAATATCCTAAAAATAAATGAAATTTATTATTTTTATCTATCTATAATTGTTTTCTTAAAAATACTCTTTTCCCAAAAATGTATTTTGACGTGTAATGTGAGCTAATATAAAAAATAATTTTTCCTACCAAAATAAATTTTATTAAATAAATTGGTTTCTATATCTGAAATTATAATGTGAATATTAATAAATATGGGGTTTTTTTCATTTTTATCAATATAAATTATTCATTATTGTAAAAAACATAGTTATAATGGTAAAAGGGAATTAAGGTAAAAAGAACTTAATAAAGACTAAAAGAGCTAAGACATGATAAATGTGTCCCTCAAATAGTGTTTTTAAGATGTCCCTCAATGAATCCCTAAGCCCACTCTATTATTATCAACAATATAGTCCATTATCAATGTAAAACATGTACCATTTTTATATAAAAAATATATTTATAAGAATTATGTTCTCTCCAAACATGGAAGGGAATTTTAACTACCCATTCGATGAAACAATAATAATTATAATTTCTCTTATATTTCTTGCACTTTCGAACTTCTCAAATAATTCTCCTACACATCCATATGCCTCTATTCATTACAAATTTTCCAATTTCCTTCATTTATAATAATATACTCAATCAAATAGTCAAATTCTAAATGTAGGCACTAATAACCATAAAATATTTTTCCTTATATATATATATTTATACTCTAAACCTTCCATACCAAATTACACTATACAAAATCATAAATATTTATATATTGATATTTTCTTATTTTTATAGAATAAACATTTTCCAAATTTTCTCAATTTTACATATAAAAATGAAAAATCCATTCATTCTTAAATGCATAAAACCACCTCTGTAAAAGAATTTGTTTGGTTTTCATTCAATATATTACACAATTTCTTAAAGAAGTGTATTTATTGAAAAAATATTATATTTACATCATTATTAATATTATGAAAAGATAAATATATTTCTATATTCCTTAAATTATTCAAAAAATGAAAATGTATTCAATGTATTCATATGGAATACCATCTCTATGAGATATGCGATCTTATTTTTTCACCCACCTTATATGGCTGGCTCTAAAACAAACTTTTTTATGTAAAAAATTAAAATTTTAGAAAATATGAGTTTTCACACCTAAATTACACTAAAATTAAAATTATTATTTTTTACTAATAGAATACTTATATGATTAAATTATTTTGATATATTAAATAATAATGTATAAATGATGAAATCCAGGTCCTTTCATTTTTATTCATTATTATTTGTTACCAATTGTAAAAATATTGTTTCCATGTTAAATGTGAATCAATGTAAAAATAGGTTAATCTAGTGTAGAAGAGCTAAAATGTGTTAATTCCATTTTCCAAATTCATGTATATGGTGTGGCATAACCAAAAGTTTTCTCCAATCCATTATTTTCTCACTTTTTAGGTCACATTATATATGATACAATTATTCCTTTTTTATTAATAGTCTATAATTGAAAATTTTAACTCCCTTGATTTTTAATAGTTCCTTCCACCACCCCTTCTAGTCCACTATAAATATTTTTTTTCACATGATTCCCCACCATTTTAACATTTTTATAGGATCCCATTCCATGAACATATAAAAATTTTTACATGAAATTAGTACATTTCCCTCTATTCCATGAAGTACATCAAGAGGGATTTCATATTCTCAATGTAAGTACAAATCATTATCTAATCATTTCCCTTATGTATAATTATAATACAAACCTATATTATACATTTACATATTGTGACACATGTATTTTTTATATACATATTTTTTTTTATCATTATAGATTAACCACTATCCACCCATTACCCTTTTCCCTTTGTAAAATATAATAACTATTTGTGTGTACAAGCAGACTACCAACTCCAAAATGGAACAAGTTTCAGTTTAAATTAACATTATAGATGATTAGTTTAATGGTGTATTTAATTAATAAAAATAATATTTATAAGTATTAATATTTAGAAATATTAATAAATTTATACCTTCCAACTATGGTAATGGTAACAAAAACGTCGTCCTTGCATGTGTACATACTACCGACTCCATAGCGGATGTCTTCCAATTTTCATAACCAGATTACAAAACTAATTTTAAAATATGTTTTATGAATAAATATGATATAATATATTCATATAAAATAGTCATTTGGTTCTAATGGTAGGAAAAAAATTATCATCATTATGAAATTATTCATTGTCATTGGTATATTACCCTAAACATTATCATCATGGATCTTATTCTCTACAATATTGTCAGAAGCTTTGATCCAATGATCTTGGGGTGTATAAATAATTTGAAACAATTATTTCAATATATTTTCCATATCTAAATGATGATCTTGGAATTAATAAATGGGGTCCAATTTCACCATTATGAAAAATATCTGAAGCAATCAGAATTACAATATCTAATAATAAAAACTATTGATAAAAAACTAATAAATATATAATTTATTATTTAATAAAATACATATTTTTTTATAGATATGAATATTGTTTTGAAATATTTTAGGATGAGGGTTATGTTTATTACAAAGGATATTAACATTTTTTAACGGTATATAAGAATTAATTTATAGGTTTTCGTCTCGATTTCCCTTCTTTGAAGCATGTTTTCAAGTTAAGGACATATTGTTATTCTACTACCAAATTGAAATATATCAAAATTAAAAATTTTACACCTCATGGAATTTATAAGTTTCTTATTAAATATCTCATTATTCTATATCTTCAACTTTAATTAAATTATGAATTGATTTCTTATCTTATTTTTTGTTATTTGTGACTTATGGAATAAACACATCTTTTTTTGTGTGTATATAACTCAATGGGTTCTTTGTTGATTATTATAAAATTAAATGTATTTAAAAGTAGATATTATATTATATTTTTAGTGTTCTTCAAGTAAACTATCCCAAATTAGATAAGGGGTTTTCAAAACTCAATATCCTTTAATTGATTTAGAATTATTATTCCTATAACCAATTATTTTATATTGATTTATTTTATAATATGATTTTATAAAATTTTAATTTCACTTATATTTTTATGAATTTATAATTTTTTCTCATCATCACCGTTCTGATGCATTATTAATTAAATGATTATGATATTAATATGGTATTTGGTTCACTCAAACATCATTTCATCAGGATATAATGTAACTAATTTATTTAAATTCTACTAATCACCTATATTTTTCATGTTCGAAATTCATGTGAAATTCTATATTAATTATCTAGGGAATGTATATTTTTATTTCAAGTTATCTTCCTTGATAAATTACGTATAGCAATATTACGAATAATTTAAATTCTTCTTAAAGGTCATTTTATCGTCATGTATATATATTCTCTTCCTATAAATATTCACCTTTATATTTAGAAACCTTATTAAGTTTTATCTCATGTGAAATTCCCATGTCCTATTTCAAATTTTTAAAAGGGAATTTTTTAAAGCTTTTTAATGATGTGGGTTTAAAAAAAGGATATATTTAAATATTAAAAATGGTTTTCCTTCCTGATCATTTATTTTATATTATACTTAAAATTTACACATGTTATCCTTTATATCCCTTTCAAATATCATATATTCATGATTAATTTTTAAATTAAATTTTTTCAAAATGTCTTCACCACAATTTTATGATTCCTTTATATATTTATCAAGGAATTGTTAATATGATTTCTTTCTAAATAATAATTCTAAAAATGTCTTATTGTAATTTCCTTTAAATAGGTATTTTAAAAAGTGATCCATAAATTCTTATATTTATAAATATTAAAAGAATCATTTTTTAAAGACTCTTTTATGGTCGGTTTAAATTTTACTATTTAATATTTAATGATTTAACTCACGTGGAATTATATTTTTTAAATAACCTTTTATATTCCCTAATTTTTTATTTTAAATATTACAATTTTAAGGGGATTTAAATAATATGAAATAGGGTAATTTTCCCATTATTTATGGTGATTTGTATAAGAATCATAAAATAGTGTACTTATTGATAAAAAATCCTTTGACCTTCCGTATATTGTACTAAATATTTTTTCTTATGATACCATCTACCTTATTTATCATAATGGATTATAGTGATGAAGTTTTCTTTTAGTTTTCGGTAAACCCTTTTCATTTCCATGGGGGGAAATATTTAATTGTCCCACCAACCTTCTTTCTCTGTATATCTTATAAAAATGTTTTCCATGTTATTTATTGTTGATTGTATTGACATACCATATATTAGTTTTTCAGAATTGATTCTTATTAAATATAGAGGAAATTATATTGTGAATTTTTTATTTCTAATTTATTTAATATACTGATTGTATTATATTTACCAACTAATGTGTGGGGTGTGATAACAGAAAACCTCTCCATCAATTAGTATGTCTCAGAAGACAAATGTGGTTGGCTATTTGGTGTAATAATTACTAACTTATGTATGATGTCTTGGCATAGGCCCTTAACTGTAAGATTATGATATACAACATTATGCATTCATCAGTTATAAAGATTGTTATTATTCTCCATATTAATATTTATGTTGTTATTTCACACATTTTATATTCCACAATCATGATGTTTCGAATGGGGAACATTTTATTTTTGTTTATCCATATCGTATTATTCGTTCCATATTTATTCAACGATGGAGTCTAGTATATGTTATCACTTTCCAATAATCGAAGCATACCCTTTAATTTTTATTCATATCCATAGGTTCTGAGAATAGAGCATTGATTTATTCCATGGAAATATTAAAGTAAATTTTTTTATTATCCTTGGAATATTTAGTTATATTTTAGGTTTTTTAATTTTATATTGAAACAATATATGGATCTAGTCTTCTAATACTAATAGAATATGTGATCTTATTTGATACAATTTATTATGTCTTATTAAAATGTAAGGCACTAACCACCTGATCATTGTTACTTGATTCGGGGTTTTTAATACTTGTATAAGAGAGAATTTAGTAAAAAAACTCGGGAAATATATTTAGGACAACAAATTATTAGAGAACATAATTTTATGAAATAAACTACAGATAAGTCTACATATAAAACAAAAAGATTTAAATTTTTATTATGGTGTGGATTGACTGTTTTTTTTTGATATCACGCCCTCTTCGTGATGCTACATGTTTATGAAGGCTCTCGAAAATATGTAACTAGGGGTAATTACATAATTTTGTTTGTCATGTATTATCATTAACATCACATTGTTTTTAAACAAATAGGCCTAAATACACACCTAGATTGATATTCCAAGTGGATATTCATTGGTTAATTATCATGATCATTATAAACAATTATTTGGGATTTAAATATATTTATGGTAGAAAATGTAATATGGAATCATTTTGGATAACCTAGGTTAAAAATAGATATTATCAAGTTAGGTTATAAATAATATTTATGAATTACTTATTCAATGTTAATTGTTTCCATTTATTCTAATTATTAATTTTAAAACATCACTTATTTACATTAATAATTTAATTATTATAAGACGTAAAAAATAAGTTAAACTGATTTTATGGGGAATATGTTGATTTTAAATATGAGTAACCAAATGATATAGGATTTGGGATAGTAAAAAATTCATTATTCGGATCCATCTATCATGAATTTTTATTATCAATGTGTCAATAGTTGAATTCCAAAATAGTAAAAAACTAGATATGGATGGAGACTTATAGATGTGATGGTGGAAAATTTGATGAAGGATAGAATATT
The DNA here is from genome assembly GCA_963277665.1 of Viscum album. Classification (NCBI taxonomy): domain Eukaryota; kingdom Viridiplantae; phylum Streptophyta; class Magnoliopsida; order Santalales; family Viscaceae; genus Viscum; species Viscum album. The sequence goes on from OY728155.1 coordinate 707,186,862, forward strand.
ATGTTTTTTCACATGTTAAGAATGTGGGAAGAAACACTCGGGTTAATGTTTTCAATGAATAATAAGATATTTTATGTTTTGTAAAGTATTACATTGAAGAAATAAATTTTATGGGAAAATGAAGATTTGGGTTAACACTATTAATGGAAATAAAGTTCTTCCTAAGGTTACACTAATATTTCAATGTCCAAAATTTATGTAACATGGGAATTATCCATGTAAATTCACTAATCCAATGGATTTTAAGGACGTTAAGCATCACTAACCTTGTAAAATAGTAGAATAAGGATTGAAATATTCTATGATATTCGTTCATGTTCAACAAACTAATTATGATACACATATCCTCTAATACAATTTGTCGATGTCTTGATGAAGTTTGATTCTAAAAACTCTATTATATCATTGAAATTTTTATATCATTTAATCACAACCTTAATGATTTTGTATTCAATTCCAAGACAAATTTTTATTTTCTATAATTTTAATATATCAAATTTATTTTGATTGGAATGTGACTAGTGTATATATAATTATTTTTTCTTTTAGATGAATTCTATATGATTTTTAAATTTGATTTTTTCTCCCCGCAATATTCAAAAAATTAACACTAGGAATAATGAAATAACATTTCATATACACCTTCGATTTTTTGTCAAGGAAAGGTTGATTATGAATATACATGGGAAACAATTTCCTAATATTGGCCATCATTAAAAATAACTAGATAATCCGGGATAAAATGGTTTGAAAAAACTCAATATTCTGGATATTTCAATTATAAAGGAACAAATGAATTTACTAGTGTTGTACATGTTAGTGAGGCTTCAATATCATTAGAAATTAGGTCATTATTTTTTTCTAAATTATGGATATCCTTATATTTTATTATTATTTTTTTATAATTCAAATTTCAAGGATAAAACTTATTTAGGGTAGTGGGTGGTGGGATTTAAAATTTTATGATTGAAATATGAAATTTTACTTGAAATTAATACTATACGAATATATTTCTTCTCAAACAACACTAATCAAAAATGAAATTATGATAAATTTTTTTAATGTAATATTATATGTAATAAATGACATGTTTATAACATAGTCATTGTATCAGATGTAATAAATAATAATAACGTCATTTTTAAATATATATATATATATATAATAAAAATAAAGAATTATTTTAATTCCAATTAATTTATAAATTAAATAAGTAAAACTAAATAACTAATTAGATCATTTTATGACTAAAATTATATTTTCATAAAAATTTAATTTTAAGGTTCTATTTATTTTTTTAATGTAAAAATATTATGGTTTAATGAAGATAAAATAAATTATTGATATTTATAATTTATAATCTGTAACATATTTAGTACTTAATATGAAATAATAATAATATTTAATATCTAAATGACATTTCCCAATTAAAAATAGTTGGTAATTCTATTTTATATTTCAATTTACTGTTATTTCATAAAACATTAAAATTATACTTTCATGAGTGGAAAAAATATTTTTTATTTAGAATGATTATATTATTTTATGATGAATTTTTTGGTTTTTTCATAAAGGGTATAATTTTAGTTAAATAATATAAAATACACTTTATACCTATACCATATATTATACGAATTATAATAAATTGTCTATGAAATTAAAACATATAATAAAATTGATGAAAAAAATATATTTATTAGTCTAAAGATTCTTTTTAATATACCATGGTGAATTTAATTAACCCATGTTAAACAATTTTATTCTTATGTAGTATTTATTTTTATCAAAAATATTTTATGTCAGTTTATTCTAACTATGTATCCAAAAAGTATAATTCTATCATGGATTACTATTAATGTCACATAGGTCATATTTTTTCAATAATAATCAAATTAATTTTGTGAATTTCAATGAAATTTAAGAATTCATTCTAAATATATTTTTATAGATAAAAATAATAATTTTCAAAAAATATGGTTTCATGCATATTAAGCGGTAATATTAACATTTAGTTTTTTAGTCGTATAAATTTTATTTAGAAATATAATTTCCCTATTTTAAATCTTAATTTAAAATATAGTTAATAGGTAAAATTTCATTGTCAATCATAAAAATCAGTTTGGCGGGATAGAAATGTTTTTTTCACAGTATAGAGGAATTATGGTAAAAATAGTTTAACCAATTATCAAAGAGCTAAAAAATGTTAAAAACATGTCTCTAAATGAATATATGAGGCTTGTATCAACAAAACATTATCAAAAAAACCATTATTATCATGTTTTTAATGTACTTTCCATGTGAAAAAAGTGATCCTTTTATTTTAGGATTTTATTTTACAAAATTTATATATATTCACTTATAAATTGGTGCTTCTACCACCCCTTTATGGCCATAATAAAATTTTTATATTCAAATTAACCCAATAAACCTAAATTTTTTATATGCATTTTCCATGACCAAAATCTTCTATTCAAAACAATGTTTCCTCGATCCTACTTTTCCAATAAGTACTTGAATGTTCAAATTTTAATGGAATAAAAAAATCATGATATAATCATTTTCCTTTTCTATATTTATCCGTGAAAAATATAATACCAATTAAAACATGATTAAATTAGTATTATTTTTATACTAATATATTTCAATATTTATGTATTAAATATTATGGAACTTTTCCCTATTTCCCCTGATAAAATGAAAATGTCATTCAAGAATACATACAGACTACAACCTCTATGAAGTGACGTATATATTTTTCATTAACCACCATAAATGGTTGGTTTAAAAGTGGTATTAAATTTAAATAAGTATTATTATTATAAAATGTTTAATTTTTATACCTTCTTTTCATGCTATGAGAAATGAAATGGTGATCAATTCATACATGCAGGCTACCACCTTCTTGAGTGAACTATTTTATTTTTTATAAAAACATGAAATGACTGGTTATAAAATAAATTTTATGAATACATATGAAATTATGGAGTTATATATATCATTAATATGGTTCTAATTTTATGATTTTTTATCATTATGAAAAAATCTACTGTTATCCGTAAATTACCATAAACTTTTTCAACAGGGATATGATTATTTGGAAGCATTACCATAGCTCCAATAAAATAAATCTTTGGATGTATAAATAATTGAATCATAATTATTTTCTTTATTATTTTATGTAAATGATGAATTTTGTTTCAAATAACATTGTTCGATATCTTGATTATGAAATAATTGAAAAAAATTGGTATTACAACACAAGATTGTGAAAAAGTGATCAATATCTAATGAATGCATAATAAATGAATACAAAAAATAGTAAAAATGGTTTTTGATATGAATATGGTTCTAAAATATGTATAAATGATGGTCATTTTCATTATATAAAAGGTTAAATATCTTTGAGAGATACTTGTAATTAGGGTAAGGGTTTCTATCTCAATTTCCATTCATTGAGGCACTCTTTTAAGTTCAGTACTTATTATAACTTTATATGGGTACCAAATTCACCATTTAATTTTATTATAAATAATAATTTTTCATTCATGTACTTTATTATTATTTTCTTCAATCCATTATTCTAATTATATTGATTTAATTTCAACCAATATTATAAGGGATTTAACCCCTCATTTGTTTTCTTTTAGACTTATGTCATACTCACCACTTGATTTCTATTGGTAGGTATATATAATACCATGTGGGTTTTCATGTCATAATTTCCTGGAATTTGTGGCATTTAAAAATATATTTAATGTTCCATTTATAAGGGTTGTATATTCAAGTGTTACAAAATCAATAAGTAATTTTCATAACATAACATCCATTCATTGAGTTATAATGATTATTCCAAAAATACATTAATCTAAATTGATTTATTTTATCCACTTATTATGTTAAATATGATTTCGTATTTTATTTCTTTTTATGTATAAATCATTCTCATGAACTCATTTCTAAGGGTTACTACATTAAATATTTTCATATTCATAATGGACTTTGGTAACTAAAACTCTGTTTCCTTATGATATAATAACAATTCCTAAATTTAATAATTCTATTACAAATACAATATTTTATTTCCTATTACTTCTGATATTACCTATCACCCTTTCGTGAAATGTGATATTTTTTAATTCAAACCCTTTTCCTTCAAAAAATTCATTTTAACAAAAGCATAAAATTGTGAAGAATAATTTCTATTCTTTCTAAATTTTCATTTTATAACATGTCTATATTTATTTTTCACACCAATGCTCTACTATATATTTTTAAATATAATTATGTGTTATCTCATGTGACCATTGGATTCCACTTTTTCCCTTATCAGAAGGAAATTTTATTGTCCACTTTTAGATTTGGGTTTTAAAAAAGGTATTGAAAAATATTAATTTTTTTTCTTTTATGATCATATATTTTAACTTACACACCACATTTCAGAGAAATGGACATTATCTCCATTTCAAGTCTATAATATTGAATATAATTTTTATAAAAAAAATAATTTTTTCAATTGACATTTTAATACATTTAATAAGATGAGATGTAATCATTATTTACATATGCATCTAATAAAAATAAAAAAAAACACTAATTATTCAATTAAATAATTATGATGAATATAAAATTAGGTCAAAATAATAACCATATATATGGTTCAATTAGTAATATTTTGTTTTTAAAATAATTAATTTAATTAAAATGTAGAATTTGGTGAAGAAGAAATGATTCCGATTGAATTCGAAAAAGAAAAGTGAGGATGAAGCTGATTGAATGTTTTTGAAAAATCAGATGTTGAAGGTGTGATGGAGTTTTGTATTTTTAGGGTTCTGAAGTAATATAATTCCAGAAATTTTGTTTACTAATCCATGTTTATGTCAAATTCGAATAACGTGGATCTAATAGTCAGGGAATCCTCTCCCTAACCCAGTAATCCACTTTTTTCTATGGTTAGAATGTTTAGGAAATTTTAAAATCGAGTATGTATCGACACCATATTTAAACCTAGGTTCTATCAATATGAAAGTAGTCATGCATCAATTATTAGTAACCAGTTTCATAATTTAAATTCTTCCATTCATCTTCACAAATCAATAGTCATGATGAAAATAAAAGAAAGTGATTGAACTTAATAAATAAATTTTAATAGTCTATATCATGAATAAAAATAAATTAATCTAATTCAAACATCCCAAATAAACTACAAAACTCTAAAATAAGATGGTATTTACCTACTCATCATAGTGATAATAGCGTAAGATTTAGGAAATAAATAAAAAGAAATATATAAGTAATGGAGAAGATATGTGTAACTGGTGAGGACCATGAACAACATAGCTTCTCAATCCAAGATTTTGTATCTTTTTCTCGCTTGGCAGCAACATCTCAACTCCCTATTTCGACAATCCAAAAGGGATAATGTATTATTCAATGGTAACATTGCTGGTCAAAAAGTGACACCAGTCATTCCCGGGGTCATAAATTCAATCTCTTTTACCCGTTTAATTGAAAAATCGCTAATTTTAGGTAATTATAAAATTTTAAATTCATGTATTTAATTCATGATGTTTAATGTTCATGGACTTGAAATGATTATATCATTTCAAGGTATTAAAATCACGAGGAGGGTGACGGGTTGTAATTACTCAAAGTCCTGTAATATTTTTATGCTTTATAATTTTTACATAATGTGAATCTCTAGTGTCTATAACCAAAATATCATTTTTGTTCAATTTATTCACATATGACCTCTCATACTATTCTATAGGTATCCTTTATCATGGGAATCCTTCTTATTTTCTGGTTTGACATCATGTCCTGAAGTGTCATGGAGAAAAGTTTCTTTTTCTTAACCTATTTGACTATTTTATTTTTATTTTACAATTATTGGTTGTATATTTCAACCAATCACAATTCTTGTTAAATATTCCAAATATTAGAGATAATTTCAATTAAATTATGAAAATTAATACAATAAATTCCCAATCATATATATATGAGATACATTTATTATAAATACCACCATATTTGAATTTCGACTTGTGTTGAAGGATTAAATCACAATAAACTACAAGATATGTTCACCTTACCATGATATAAATTCAATGATAATAAAATCAATTCAATGAATGTGAAATTAAATATTCAAACATTATAAATTAAAATTCATCAACACCTCATTTTTCAATGAAGAAAATAAGTTATTTTACATTTGTTAATTTGAAATAGGAAAACCATTGAATTAATCCATTTGGAGTATTCAATATATTATTAATAATAATTCCATTTTTTGATTTACCTCAACATTAATTTTTAAGATCTTAAACATTGTACATCTATTTATATAGTTCACCACATACCTCACAAATATGTCACGTACAATAGGACTTGAATACATATAATTTATCCAATGCATAGAGAACTAGTAAGAAATAATAATTAGGGATTCACCATTTAATATCTAATGACTATAAGGTTTAGGGAATGTAGGTAAATAATGTAAGAAAATTAAATCTATATAATGAGGTTATCTATAAGGTATTTTTCATGATAATTAGAAATTACATGGTAAACATACACTCTATCCCTAGTATCTCATTGTAGGATCATAAAGAGATCAAATGTAATAAATAAAATAAAATCTTTTATAATTATTATTTAAAATTTTCCCTTTTATTTTTTGGAATATATGTTGGGGGAAATTCTTATAGACACCACCAAAAAACAAATGATATCCCCATGACACTATTTTTACTAGTTAAAATAATATTAGTAGTCAATGAATGGTGTTTATTTAATTTTCTATTACACAACCCATTTCATTCAATTTTTATACAAGAGTGTATGTAATCAATGAAATGAATTTTCCTTACTAAAATCCCATGAAAATACCCCAAACACTAATCCCTTAAAAAATGTCATTCCATTCCACCAATTTCCATCTTCCCTGCTCTTATTTTTTATAAGTAGGAAAAATAATTATATGACTATAAGAAAGGATTAAATTATTTTGTAACACATCTCTTCACTAACAATGTTGTTATTGGTTTCCATGTGAATAAAAAGGATTAATTTAGGGTGGGTATTAAGGTACATTCTATTAAATTAAATTTCCTTAATCATATTAGATGTGATTTTTTTGAATCATAGGTTTAACAGGACTCAAAGAATATTCTTAACGTAAACATGCTCAAGTGTCTCAAGAAATATACTATATAAAGAATTGGAAATATAGGCCTTGATGGATCTCCCAAGAATGAGAATGAATATTATGGACATTTTCTCATGGAAATTCATATGAATAGTTAAATCAATTATGGGAAATATCAAAAACTTAATGAAGTGAAAAATCATATTAAAATTTCATTTAACAAAATTATTATGACCCATAAATCAAGACTTTTAAAATAATAATCCACATGATCATTTATACTAATTATTTTCAATAATTATTTCATTCAAATTTATTGAAAAATACACTAAAAATCAGGGAATGGAATATATCCTAGGAAGTATTGGTCACCTAGTTTAGATGATTAAAGAAATAATGAAGTTATGTAATTAAATTAGCTATTAAAAAATTAAAACAATTGAATATGGGGAATATAATACATTTTTTTTGAATTATAATGCATACTAATCGTGAAAATTATTCTTAAAATGTGGGTTTCACTAGTTCGACATACTCTTCATAATTTCATTAATGGTTTTCACAATGTTCAATCTATGTATTCAAGAATTGAATTGAGTTAATGAGGAATATTTGTCTTCCAACTTCATCTTGTGTTTTCTACCGCCTGCTGATTTCTAGGGTCATCAAGGTCCTAAAAATTAAAATTATAAAATTGACATAAAATTTCATAATCAATGACATTTGAATGATTTTAGGTTGAAATCATGCACTCCTCTAATGATATAACATAAATAATTAACAATTAAATAAACTTTGGATTCCTCTTAGAAGCGTATTTCATTAACGTTGTTGGATTGACCTTAACTCCTTTAGATTTATCTCATGTTATGAATTATGGGAACATATTTACCTATCTATGGTCTACAAATGGTCTTATATTTTCTTTATCCACATATTTCAGTCCATTGAATTAATTTCTAAACTACATGACTCTTGTTTATGGAATTAATCTCTTGATTTACGTAAGGATGATCCACCATATATTCCTTAATAAAAATTTACTAAATGGAATTTCTTTTACCATCAATACCTATTCCCATATTTTCAAACATATTGGATTAATTTCATCATATTGTTTTAGTGGTAAGACTTATTAGATTTTTATTAATGTTCTCAGTATATTTATTTTTAGTATCCAGTTGCACAACAACAATTACCTCATGCACTTCATCAACTTGAGTGAGACCCTCAACATCATGTATTTTATCTTCAAAAAACTCACTATCTTCACTTACATCATAGTTCTTCTTTACCCAATGAATATTGAATATTACATGTTCATAGAAAACATACCAACCGAGTTATCTTCTTTGTATATTGATCATTATACACCCAATTCACAAAAATATCCTCCCCAGAATCAGTAAAGCCCTACCCTATTACAAATCTAGCACTAAGGAGTTGGAGTGGATGTCAAATTTTTCAATTTTTATCCTAATATATCAATGATAGCTTATAGTTATTTCACTATTGATTCTGCTAACAGGAGTCCAACTCTAATAGTATTCGGTCCTTCCATTACCAACCCCTTAAAAGTGGTGTACGACAAGATATTGAAATTCTCAACTTAGTCACAAAATATTATAAAAATTTATTTTACAACCTAAATATGGGAATCAAAATGCATCTTGCACTATGTTTATTCTTAGATAAGTCTAATAATACCATTTCTAAAACACACTAGTGGGTGGAATGATGCCAATTCCATTAAAATTTTTCTAGTTTCTCACTAAAAACATTCATTAATTTACAATAGGTCATAATGTTTTCAATATCATATACGAAAAGAATATTGATATGAAAATTTTGAAATTATTCCAGAAGGATACAATTTTTTAGCATATTTCATCACATGTGACTTCCAATTTGGGAAAGGAAGACCCAAATATAATTGTGGTGGTACATTATTAGATTCCCCATCTACCAATACCAAACTATATTACTTCTATTAAACATTTCATCTTGTTGATTCTTACATTGTTTGGGATGATCTTGGCTGATTTTGTTTTCACTTTTTTGGGAAATGAAATTCTGATATCCAAGTGGATGAAGCTAATGGAATCTATGCACAAAACCTCTTAACCCCTCTATGTAATTCGTTAATTTTTTCTATTTGATGTTCCATATTTCACAAGGTGTAATTTTTGATCATTGAATCTTAACTTATGGAATTTATTACCACACATCTTGTGGAAATTAATTTGGCTAATATCTCTTCCAACATATGGACCAGGCTCATCACTATGGTCCCTTGGGGTTCTTATTGTTGGTATACCAATGCTCTTTTTTGTACCCTTTCAAATGTTGTTATTACTAATTCCAACCCACTAATTGATTACTGAAATTTCAATCAATATAATTTTCCTATTTTGTATACATAACTTGGTAGTTTTGTTCATATTTGATCATCATTTATGTCTTCTTGGTCAGTGATTACATCTATACAACCATTATATTATTTTTTTTAATCGTATTAATGTCTCTTTATTGATTCCATTCACCCTTCCACAAGAATGTACTAATATACCTTTCATCAAATAAGTTTTATCTGTCTTCATGATAATTTTTCCTCAGCATTCCTATAACTATACTAAAATGAATCAATATTTTTTAATATGAAAACCCCTTATAAAAATATTGTATTAGAATATATAACTCTATAAAAATATTGGGGGGAAATTAAGAGTAAAATATCCATAATGTTCCCATTTAGAGTAGACAGATTCATCATCAAATTGGAAAAAATAGAATTCTTAGCCCTATGTCCATCGACATAGATGGTACGAAGAACTAGGTGAGAATGTTCACAAACATCTCATTCCATATAGTAATGGAATGTATAGAAAGGATTTTGATCCAATATTGAGATTTCTCAATAACTAGAAACTAAAAGAGATGTAGTCTTACCATATCAGTTGAAATTTTAAGAAATTAGACCATTTCGTAGAGACCAGGGAAGCTTCCTGGATGCATGTCATGATTTTCATGTGGATTTATGGTGAATTTCACACTATTAGAAATCATTTAGATGATTTTAGTATTGATACAAATTGGTTTGTTGAAATGGGGGGTGGGGGTGGGTTCCAGTATACTCTATTTAAATCTTTTATTTTCAGGATTCTCATAATCTATGAGAGTCTGTAGACCTGTATCTCTTTTTAAAAATCCTCCAACACCTTGATTTATATCTATGTCTGCAATGGATGTGGTGAAATTTATATTAGGTCTTGGTTTAGAATTATATTTGAACTCATTGATGAATTTTCCATTTCTCCAATGTTATAGTTATGAACTAATTATTTTATTCTAAAAATTGAATCACAAAAATAAACAGACTTAAATAGTGAAAATAAGTTAAAGAAACAAAAATTAAATATAAATACTAAAAACTAATGATAAAATTTTCCCAGAAATGATGCTGATTTAGAAGGGCCTAGAGGGAATAATTTTTACCGTATTATTCTAATCAAAATAAAAAGTTTATAAAACCTAAAAAAATTCTTAATTAATTGTAAGGAATATATTAGGCATCCAATTTATTAACAACAATGATATTGGAAATTATTTAAATAGGTCCTAAAAATAATAGTCTACATTAAAATGAACAAATTGGTGAAGGATTTATGAGTTTGATTAATATTAAGAGAGTAGAACAAAGATAAATAAGATTGATTTTTTGAAAAAATATATATTTTGGAGTCATTACCACGTTTTTTTAGTTATAGGGTTCAAGAAAAATTGGATTTTAGTAACTAAATTAATTAATCAATTTTTGGAATTAGATTTGATATGTGTTGGATCTAATGGTCATGTTATCCTCTCTCCGACCAAGATATTACCATTGTTTACATTCTCTAGTTGTTTAGAGAATTTCTAAATCAAATGTGTCTCATAACATATTTAAACCCAGTTTCCCAAAATAAAAAAATCATCGTGCCTCGATTTAGGGTAACTACTTTCTTAATTTAGAAATTTCGTTTGAAATTCAAATATGAAATACCATGATAAAAATAAAAAATTGGATTAGAATTGAATAAATGAATTACAAAATTCGAGAACATAAATAAAAATAAATAAATATAACAGAACCTTAAACCCTAATTTACATTACCCTTGTAAAATTTGACAATTAACCATTCATCATAGTGATGATAGAGTATGAGGGAAGGAAGAAATCAAATGAAAATATAATGAAAAGAGTTTAAATTGGGAACTAGTGAGGACCATGCACAACATAGTTTATCGCTTCAAGCATTGGTCTCTAGATCACCCTTATAGGAAACAACTCATCTCCCTATTTATATAACCCCAATAGGCTTGTACGACATTCAATGAAATCATAATGGGTCAATTAGTGAACCTTGGTTGTCCCGGTGTCATAAATGTAGTTTCTTATAACCCCTAAATCAAAACGATCTTGTTTTTGAATCATTAAGACCTTTTTCATTTCATGTATGTGATGCCTTATGGGTCACATGTACACCTTTATTGAGTGTTAACTTTTCCCATTTGGGGTTCTGGGTGATTAGGGTGATTAGAGGATGAAAATCGGGAATTATAGGGAAATAAAAAAGTTACATGGTTAAGGAACAATATTAGTGTAAACATGTTCTAACCATGAAGTATTCATATGTAATGTTCTAGTAGTGTTTTCATGGTTTAAAATTTTTTAGATAAATTGTGTGATGTGCCCGGGAACATTGTGAGGTGTTTGGTGGTTGTACAACGGTGTCAAATGGAATGGGCACAATTATTCAAAACTGTGAATACCTCTAGTGAATATTTTGTAACCCTAGATAGAATGTATATTAGGGGTTCATGATTATGGAACATTGTTATTTTGTCCATGTGGCCAGCTAAAAAAGACCATGTGAATCCATTCAAAATATTTGAAATTTGTTATTTTATCCTTTTATTGAATGTCTATTTAAATAATAATCACCCCTATTTAAATCTTAGATCATCATAAACCATTCCATGCTCTTTTGAGGTCTTTCACCTTCTATTCTATGTTGATTTCTGGTGTCCTTGACAGATCACATCGAGGTATGTTGTCTTTTTTATCAGGATTCCCCATTTCATTGTAGCTCAACACAACATATATTATCCTCTCACATCATTAAAACCCAAATGGGATGTCAATGACTAATAAATTGGGTTTTATGGAGGATTTAGGTTGTATATTTTGAATTTAGGGTTTTAGGTAACTAATCTACTCTTCCCCCGTCTCCATTTCCAAAGGAGGATTGTGCTAACACTATTTTTAGGTTGGTGTTTCAATAAGAAGAGAAAATTATATGATTTGATTATCTTTCTTGGATAATTTTATTAGTTTTTTCATTGAAATGATGTGAGTTTTTATTTCAGGTTATTTCTCTATAAGATAAATGTATTTAATGCATTTTTTTTAAAAAAATTATTTTGTCAATATAAGTGTTTGATTAAATTTTTAAATGGTTGGTTTGATTTGGAATTGGGTTTTCAAACACAAATGAAGATTACTTGTATTAAAAAAAATTACAAATTTTTCTATGGTTTTGAAAAGTATATTCAAATACATGGATTATTTGGACTCATGGGTGTATCATAAATGATACATTCATGACCATTGTGTGTGTGCGACTACTAGGGTTTTCTTCTCGGATATCAGTGGATTGTGGTTGTAATATTTATTGGTTATTACCCTAATATGCCTATTTTTAGTTCATTTATGTCTAGTACATATTACCAGAGGCTAAGACCAAATATGGAGTTCTTTTTAACTATTGTTTATGTATCACCTGATAAACTTTTTTCGTGCACTTTTTTCTCAACCAAATTCACATAAGGTTGTATCACATGGATTTGATGGAAGGATTATGTCATATGTTTTTTGATTAATTTCATACCACATGGTGTATTTATAATTTTTCCCTCATTATAACATATACTTGTCTTATTATTGGGTTTCTGAATATAGACATATTTAATGAAAAACTAAAGGAAAAGGATTTACAGATGGGTTTTGATTTAAAAAACTGTTTTTAAAGATATCTTTAAAAGAAAAGGTATAATTACTATTTTTTTATTATACCATGTATATACACTGTGTTGGTATTCTACTAGAATTTTTTTTCAGAATTAAATTTTTATTATAGACAGTAATAGATTTTTTATTGTAGGATCTTGGTAAAGGGAAGAGATTCTTCTATAATTTTGGTTTCTCCTATTTTCACGGACTTTAGTTTGCGATTGTTTATAGGAGATGGTTTTATAAAAGGAGACTTTTTGATTTTTTCTTGTCATACATTATGATTTATCAAGTTTGTGTTATATTGTATGGAATTTGAATGTATATTTTTCTTCCACATTTTATTCAGGTTTTATGTCTTGTTTTGGTTATATTCAAGACATGTTTTCTATTATCCTATTGCACCTCACCATCATGACGGGCTAGATTGGATGGATTAAATATTTTACTTGGGTTAGTTTATTACATAAGTTCATTAGAGAGATGCACATACTGATTTTTGTTAACACTGCCTAAGATTTGTTCTATGTCTCAGGTTAAAAAGAGTTAGGGACGTCAAAATTCTGGAAGTTTTTATGGGTGGGTACCTAGAAAAATAATTTATTTGTATAACTAAAATTACCATGGGATTTGGGAATATTTATTACCAGTTATGTGTCATGGTTTTTAACTTAATTAAAATTAACTGAATGGTAAGCTTTTTTAAAAGGACATGGTCCTTCTAATATTTTTTTTATTCAGGGAATTCATAATTTCTATAAATTATTGATGTCTTAATGAATGGATTTGAATTATCTATGTTTGTCCTAATACATTGGAATATGGTCTAAATTTTATTGATCATTGTATTTTTCTTTACAAACAATGATTTTGTGAAGAGATCATACAAATATGAGAGATTAAGCTATGAGACCTGATCTGTTGTTGAATCCTAGGGTAGTTCCTTCTTTGGTTGAATCTATAATCCAAAAAAATCATACTCTAGGTCAAATGTCTATTTGTAACTCGAGATGTGTGGTGGATCATGGCACTGAATTCACTAGGAAGAATCCACCCTTATTCCGAGGTGACAAGGGAACCACTAAATTTACGGATTATTCTGATTTTATTTTGAGGAACTTCAACTTATTGAATAACCTTGAGGAATCTAATATCAGTTTCTCCATTAATATGCTTGAAGGAAAGATAAGTAGATGGTGGGGATCCATTTTTCAATCTAGGATTGTTGAGTAACGTACATGGAATTATTTCAAGAATATATTTAATCTATTGTTTTACCCAATGAAATTACGTGCATAGAAGACCAAGTATTTTCTAACCATGGAGAAAGGGGAGATCACCATTCTAGTGTATTACACTCACATTGTTGATCCAGTCCATTTGTCCCCTAAGTAAGTCACCAATTAGTACCTAAAGGCTCAAATATTTGAGTTTGGATTAAGGCCAGATATTAGGCCAATTCAAATTCTCATATTTCTTCTAATCATCATGGATTAAATCTACAAAGATGATTTATCTAAGGAAGACATATCTAGTAAGGTAGGGTTTGTGTGGAGCTGTGGTTGGAACAATAGTTTTCCACGTTGTATTCTACATAGAAAAGTAACATGATGGAACCAAAATCCATGCCCATGATGAATCGAGGGTAACAAATACCATTTGGGACAACATTCCCTCTATATAATGCCACAAAATCACCAAAGATCCTACCTCAGAAAGCACTATCACAAATCCCTTCATCATTGTGAATGGAACAAATCCAACTGATAGAGAACCCCACAATCATTGTAGTGTAGTGACAAAAGGCTCCATGAGTTTGAGGGAGCCACCTATGATCATGAAGCACAATTTCCTTCGCAGTGCACCTTTGATGCATCATGATACATGGTTCTTATAAATATTCATCTCAACACCAACCCAAAGTATCGTTAACCTGACCTTTTTCCTTCCAAGATCTTCTTTAATGAATCTCCCTTTTCTTGGTGAAATAGGTAGAAAATACATCACCAATGATATTTTATCCTAGTGAACCATCATTCCCTTCATTCCAATTTCCCTATTGTTTCTGTGGGGTCTCCTTTCATGAATCCCCATGACCATCATGAAGGTAAGAGTACCTTTTGAGAACTCAAGACTTTACAAAGCATTCACCGTACATGAAGAATACTCCATTAACATGCATACTCCATACCTCCACTAGATTACTATTCTTCATGAAAATCCTCCCTTAATGGATCCCATATTTAATGTGATTCATGAACTACCATACTTCATGAATAACCTTCTATTCATTAAGAACCATAGCTTCATGATTCCCCTTTTATCAGGGACTTCTACTTCATGAATCCCTCTCATGTGCGGCCCTCCAGGCTCGTACGATGTGATTTCATGGTCCCTCTCATGGAACTTCATGTTGCGTTATCCAACCTTATGGTTCTTTTCATTGGTACGCTAATATTTATTTATTATTTTCATATATATGCTAACATCGCCTCCTAAATTGACCACTCCCCCACCTCACTCTCATCGTGCATTTCTTATGCCCTCCCTTCTGCAAGTACAGTTTGGTACAAGTTATGTAAGTCCATGGGATGAAGAGTGAGTCCTCATCATCAAAACTATAGGAAGTTAAAATATTAATAAACATATTACCCAACACATTAAGTTAAACTATGAGTTTCCATATGCATGGAAGGCCAGAGTAATCTAGATATAGGATATGATCGTGAACATTTTTCTTCCCGCCTTTCAGTACACCCTCTCTCAATCCCTCTATGCATTGTCTCTATTCGAACCTTGGGAAGTCTACAGGTTATACCAAAAAAACTTCTAAGTGTTCCCTCCTAGAGTATTTCCTAATCTCCATATCCCTAGGCCACTAACCATGCATAATACTGACACCACCGCTCATGGTCACTCCATTCATGATAGGATCATTAGGTATGTTGTTCACTCTTATTTCTTACACCGATCCTGACTTACATAGGATTTGAGTAAACAATGACCATGAAATCCTATCTGGTCCACTAATCACCCATAATCCTTAGAATGACATTGGAAATCTAGCCATGCGTAAGCCCCATGCCTCTCATCGTACATTATGTTAAACTGCATCTACCAAACTATGTAGAGTTTTAACTTGGTCTTCTAAACTAATAGGGTACATAGGAATACTCTCTGAGGTTTAATACCCTCACTCCACACTATCCATTTGTTTTATGCATTTCACATGGGTTCACCTTTGTCCTTAATGATTTTAAACTGTATGCCTCATATCGAACTATGGGAGTTTTGACTGCTTTCGGGTACATAGGACGTCTCCATGATGTTAAATCAAAGCCAATGGTGCACCTTGATTCCCCCTTATATGGATTTACCCATATGATATGATGCTTTTCTTTTTTTGGATTCATATCCTGGGCCATCCTCCCAGAGGTGTTCTAATCCATCCATCTGGGATGTTGGAAATTCATAAACCCCAAAATCCATCCATACTCTTCTAACCAAGTGTGTTCGTCTTGCGATAAGTTGTTAACCATGCATAATCCCCAGAGTGTCTCTAGGTTTCTATCCTTTGAGTACAACCCAATTATATTCACCATTTTTAACTACATGGACTTTGATCCCTTTTGGGTATGTATGAAGCCTCTTCAAAGGTTCAAGACAATCATCCACTTCCCATCCAGGTCGCTCCCTCGAGAATTTGTGGCTTGAGAAGATTATTCCCTTACACAGAGGTTCTACTTGCTTCGAGTCCCTATCCATGCACTCTATTCTCACAATCCACCAACCCAGGTGTCTGATCACCCCAATGAAAAATGTGGACTATGATTCCTAGTTACCAAGATATATAGAAAACCTTCTTGGTGTTCAATTCTAGCAGTTCCATCTTCATGTTATTTCCATTCCATCCGATAACCATTTCTCAACATTTCCTCCCATATTCATCATAATTTTACCTAGGCCACCACATCTTGGAAAATTCATTCCATCCCAATTCAAAGATAACAACATATAAGCCCCCATTTATCTAATTACTTCCTTTGTGGAACCTGGTATACTAACCCTGCATATGTCCCAAATCACCCTTTTGAACTATCTGGGATTTGATCCATATCTTCTACACAGGGTATGTAGGAAGGCTGCCTGAGGTTCAATCCTAGAAAATGGTTAACCTTGGGGTCCCATTTGCTAGGACACGACTTCTCTGATCCACATTTTTCACTTCTAGATGATCCTTCATGGTTTGAAATATTTCTTTTTTGGGACCTTCCATCCAGGATCCGCCCTCATTGGGCATTCTGATCAATCCTTCTGAAAAAACTTCCAGGTTCTCCCTTAGGGATATACCCATCTGATCCACTATTATCAATGTTCTGATCAGTTTGATCCATCCCTACCAGATTCTAAACTCATGGAATACCCCATGTTAAACATAGGAAGCATAGTAATACCATATTGACATGCCTCTGTCATAATATACCCCATGATCAACATGGGAACTCTCTGGTTTCTACGCCCTTGAGAAGCCCTCTGACTAGGGAGAATACATGTGTTCTAGTGATTCAGCATTAAGACATGCGACAAATTCCTCAATGTGACCACTCTCTTGACTGAAGGATACTTCCCTCAAGTGACCCCTTGTAATGTCCTAATAGAATAAACAAAATTATCCAATTTCCAAAAAAAATATGGCACTAAGTAAGAGGTTCATGGGCAACGTCTTAATCTTTATTGGTGACCCAGACTAGGAGATAAATTCTGGGGAGGAATACATGGAAGGAAAGACTAACATCCCATCATCTAGTTTTGATCAAGGATAAAACATCATTTAAGGGGTGATTATTTTTTCCCACCATTGGAAAGTGGGAATGTGAGGAAATGGCTGCCATGTCTCCCATGAAAATTCATGCCCCTATGAGAAAGTGTCATAAATAGAAATGGGGAACCCGTTGTGAAACTCTTCTCCTCAATATGAGGATTACTAGTGTTCAAGACATTAAAATATAAGCATGTCACCAGATCCATCTATTTGGAATTAAGTCCTTCCAAGAAAATAGTGGTCCTGGCATGAAACTCACCAGAATATGGTGCTGTTATTCGTTGGACATTCAGGTATGTGGAATTTTCAGTGTAGATCATTCAATCTAACCAGGGATGAATGAATGATGATAAGTAATTGGGAATTACTTTTCTAATATCTATACTTTTATATGAATATTCCTGCTTTTTAGGACCCAATCTATTGTTATAGGAAACTAATCAACCACTCCAATAGATTCATGAGAAGGGGAAATGCTAATGCAGTAGTCCCGCATAGCTCCACTTATTCCATGAAAGCTTCCGCAACTGTAGTTACCAGACACCAATGTCTTGTACCAAACTTTTTTTTATTCATACAAGGGTGATCAGCACTATTATCTGAAGATACAAATAGGAGGAGGCCATCCCAAGGATGGATATGGACAACCATGAATTGGAGTCCTCTGTGCCTCACTATCACCAACACCCATAGGAGTCATGTAGGGAGAGGCTGATCCAAACTCCAAGATCCAACAATTTTGAGTGCCTCTCCGCAGAATTACCTTACGACTCATTCCACTACACTGATGAGGTGAAGGATGTAATAGTAATTCCAATGATGACCACCATCCAAGAGCCACCAATTAGGGCTCCCACCAGACATCGTCAATGTCGCCATTGGCTACTGGTCCCTTAGTTTGAAGATAAATATTACACCCTGGCTTCAGCAACCCCGAATCTACTGAACCAATGACAAAATTTGGTGTAGGCTCAAGGAGATTCCCATCATATAGTGTCATTTTCTACAACTTCAGTGTCTCATTCCCCATTAATGCACACTATTAGCTCCATGTTATTATAGATCATGGGAACTCCTTTTCCCGATCTATATTGAGACCCTAACCACCCCTTGGGCCTCCTGGAATGAATATTCTTATTGTTGGAATGAGTAGAAGCAATCATGAGCTGACTCGGGCTGATGACATTTAGTAAATTGGACCTCCTTGTAATGTTGTCTGCTAGAGTGGAGGTCCTCCTCACTCCCGCACTATGCACAGAGGTCATCCATGTGCCAATGATCCAAGGTATGGAAATTTTCCCCATATTTCATGTTATCAAGATGATGTTCTTACTCTCATCATCACCATATCATGAAAAGGACCTACCCATAGTGGAAAAAAAGAGAAAAGGTCCTTCTTACAACATCACTCTCCATTATGGATATCCTCATAATGTTCTTACTAGCTCCAGCGGATACCCTCCCCACTCCAGAATACCCTACCACAGAGGTCCTCCCCTTGAACCGTTTGACATATGCTATGGTTCCCCTAACACCTCATCTTACCAAAGCAGATCTCCCCCCCCCTTTCAGTAATACCATATATAAGGGTCCTTCTCATATCCCATCCATCTCAGGAAGATGTCTTGCCTACTTTTCACCCACCCGCATAGAGGATCTCCTTATGTTAGAGATTTACCCTTCCTAATGGACCATCTCGGGGTAGGAAACTAAACCATCACCACAAAAGGATGAACCCTAGGAAGCCACAGATCATAGTCAATCCATTCATCTTTTCATATTCTGAAGCAGAGTGTGACTTGGTGATGGATAATTCACTCTGATCCTCTATATCATGGTCTAAGGAATGAATCCAACATGTCAAATTCATTCTCCTAGAGAGAGATAGATACACCTTATCCAAAAATAACTCTATAGATACATATAGAAGGAGAATGATTTGGCTCATATTTAAGGTCTTTTTGGGTAGTCTTATCCACTATTGTTGGATTCACTCCCTACCTCAATACGAAATGATATGATGTTGTTCTAGGGTTTGGTAGATGATGATAACTAGCCTAATCCACCAATAACAACAAGTACCCTTATATTAGAAGTTGTGGTTGGTACCCTATCCTATAGGGATTTGGGGAAGTAGTTAGTACAGTCCATGAGGGATGGCCTAGTGAGTGGTGTTCTATCAGCTGACACACCATTCTCTCCATCGTCCTTTCCTCCACTACAACAGTCTGTATAGTGTCAGTGCTTGTTACTCAGCCACACCTATTTGAATAATCTGTAAACCAAGCACTGGAAACCTCTTTTGAAAGAATAAGATTATGGGAAATTATTATGGTTGACCACATCCCCGAGTTGTTCTGGATTATTGCTACTCTAGACATCGGCATCTCAGAGTAACTCAATTAGGAAAAGGTAACATATCTCTACCAAACCCTAGGATGATGCATTTCAATCTCTGTTATCTTTAGTTTGCATATCCAAAGATCTTGGAGAATTATGATGACATCAGCTAGAAACCCATAATTGCTGAGTTGGTGCCCTTCCCATTGATCTTCACCCTGCATCACCTCGTTATAATTAGACTCTCAAGAAGAAATGCAACTAGAGATTAATTGTGCTCTATTGGGTTATTTTGGAGGCATCCCCTCATTTCTAGATTCATGGTTGGGGGTAGTATGATGCTCTTCATTTCAAACTAATTCTATGCGAGACTAATTTTTTGGGAGATATAATGGACATGTTGTTAGGGAAATTCATTGTAAATAAGGCTCAACACATAGAGAAGGAAACTGAGATATGAATCATTGGAGAGGACTTACCCCCTAGGGTAGTTCCAATTCTGATTGATCCCCCATGAATGGTAACCCATAAGTAAAGTAAGAAACTCAGTCTTGGAGAGACTTCCAAATCATTTCCTTTCAGTCGGGACCCCTGTAAGTTTAAAGTGCAGTCTGGGACTGTTAAGCCACCTAACCCATCTGGTTCAATTCAGAAGACGAAATATGATCCTGAAAAGTGTGTGTTTCTCCAACAACTCCTAAAACAGAATATGATCATTGAAAATTTCCTTTCCAAATGCATGGAAGAACACGTCTAAATTATGATGAACCCCGGTATAATCCCATATATCCAACACCAGTGTAGAAGGGGATGGTACAAGCCCCCCTCCATGACTTTCCTCCTTGTGATATCGACAAAAGTTTTCATCCAGACATGGTAGAGGTCATAGTTTACATCAATATATCACTGTATGTATCTCTAAATTCTCCTGAATTACCTAATAAATGACCTTAGGGCGCCCTTTTGGTCATTCATCATCCTCCTCCTCCTTAAATAAATTTTCTAGAAGCCCATAGAGTTATTATACTCTATGGTCCATGAACCGTTGATCCAAGCTATCATGTTTAATATCCATCCAACACACATTTGTTCAGGAATCCTCATCAAGACATGATTCCTTACCAAGAGAATCTAGTGGCCAGTCTCATTGTCTTCCTATGGCCCTTAAAACCCGAAATATGTCAATTTAACCTGATGGAATTCCATATCTAGAATGGGTGGATAATATTACAACACCCACCGATTTTTATAATCTTACATTTTCTCCCATTAACCGGATGGTCGACCCCTTACAGCATGTGAACCACATTATCTCAATATTTGGACCCATGATAGGTAATCCCACATAATCAGAAGCCACCAAACTCTAACGCTTCATATAGATATTATACTAAATTCTATTTTTCTGGTATAACTAGTTACCCATTGGGTATATAGTTGGTGTGAAATATCTCTGTAGGTAGTTTCTATGTCAGTTCATCTCCACCACATGGACGACTAGTATTTCTGACCTCTTCAAGTGTATGCAGAGGTCGGATGACTGCATCACATGATTTTTCACTCGGTGGAACACCTCACCTATCCTCTGGACATTTCACTATCACGGGAGAAGCTATTGAAAATGTTTATGGGGAACATTAATTCTAAACTGGTACTATCCATCATCACTCATAACATCCCAAGTGGATTCCATGATTTATCTTATAGGGCTCAACACCTATAGGAATCCTTGTAGTAGGCTAATCATGCACACTCGTTGCCTCCCAGAGCTCATGTAAGAAGATCCACCATAGATGAGGCTGCTTCTATCCCAAAGGTAGATGCTCCTAGGCCACTAGAATTGTTGCTGTTAGAGCCAAATCCATAACCTCACTGAGGACGACAAATTTTGGCCCAACATCGGTCTCAGCATCTCCCACCTCAGAATAGATTGGTTCATCCACATAAATCACTACCACCACCCATGCATGAAATATTGGTTCCACCTCCATTCCAAGATCTAGATCCCCATTAGGGCTAGTTTGCTAGGGACCCTTTCCCAAATAAGATAAACCAGAAATATTTATTTGAATAGGCTCCGGTCATCATCTATTTTTGGAGTGCCTTGCGTCTGGGGATCAAATGATTTCCAGAATACAAAAGGCCCTAGGAGGAGGATCTTAGTGATCAACCCAACTATTTCCCCAATCACTGATTCCTTATAAATACTCTTAGGCCATGTTATATGTTCGTGTAATGTATCCAAGACCAGGTTAACAACAACATAGTAAGATTGGTCCTTTCCCTGACACAGGTGGAATGTTATTCCAATATGAGTAACAACGATAATGAGGGTGAATGCCAGTGCATCTCTAACTATGGGTCTCAAAAGTATGATTCTTTTTTGGTTTACAAGGCATTCGGTCATACTCAAGGTATCATCTATTACAATTTTTACATTATAGAGACATTCTAGGTTTCCACATCTCATCCCGCTACCACATCTATGTCCACATATTATTCTTCTACCTCTCAGAAGTACAGGTACATAATGTTCAAGGGATTTCAATGAACCCTACCGATGGTGAAGTCCTCTTGTACGCATGGTGACTTCACTCCCCCAGAGATGCGAATAACCACTTGGATATTCTCATTAATAGAGGATTCATCATGCTATGATTAAGAGTATTCCTTAGTAAATACCATCAAATTGGTGGACCCTAACATGGTTCCTAGAGATAAGGATCACTAGACATATCCTATTTATGTGCCCGCTCGATGCCATCATCAATGGATCCATGGATACATAAATTGTTAGAATGCACCATGTAGTTCCTCTAACCAAGCTGTGGATTCCACTAAGACCAGACAGTAGCCCCAATGTAGAGCTCATCATGCACAGTCCCCTGATCCTGTCACATCAAGTTCACGTATTACACAGTTGAGGTTACTTGATCAAGAAGAGCTGCAACAACCGAACTATGATTTTCCACACAAATATTTTCCAGGCCACAATCATCCAATAGTTATCTTTTAATAAATTTTCATGGATCATCTAGTTATTAGAAGTATATCCCTGACACCAGCCAAAATCACCTAGTTCGACCAGAAACATCTATCATAAACCCTGCTGTAGAGAAACTTCTTGTCTGTAGAAATGTTCACCAAGCACAGATGTACGATGTGCTCAAGATCCTATGAAAAATCCTTGAAAATATATTGATTATTGACACCCTCCACATGTGATAAGATATACGTGAAGACCTTATAGAGGCTTCGAGAATCCCCCTCTAGTTCAAAATAGATTAAGTGGATGCAGATTCCTTCCATGCCAAGAATGTTGAGCGTACAAAATTCCATACCATCATCTCATTCTTAGGGTAAGATGAAGGTTCTATTGTACATAGCCATTTTCTCCCATTGTACATCATTGGCTATTTCAATGGCATAGAAGTCCACTACTTTCTAATCAACATAGGTGATGGGATCAATCTCATCCTGACCTAGACACTCTTCAAGCTAGGACTTTCTGAAGTCGATCTGATTCCCTTTTTCCTGAATATTTAAGGTTACAATAGGATAGACTGAACACCACATGGAATGATCCTCCCAAAGACCTATTTTGGTAGACTAATTTCTAATATTTATTTCATGGTCATCTTGTAGGACACCGTCTATAACGTGCTGATGGGTAGGAAGTGGTTTCATCTTTATGAAGTAGTAAACTCCTCTTATAACTAGTGCCACAAGTAATCCCTTAATGTTAAAGCGGGAATGATCCAAGGTGATTCCTCCCCCTTTTCCTCTTGTAAATCACACCACCTAGATGCCAACAATTAAATGATAATGAAAATATATGTTTAGTACAATGAGTTTGAGCACACTGCTACTATGGAAGATCCTTGTATAGACCTGGTGACACTTTCATTCTCTCAATTCACCAGTTGGAGGAGAAAACCTTGGACCTGGGACATTGCTTTGTTTTCTCAGGAAGTAGTGAGAAATAAGTGATTATGTACACAGATCACTGTAATATCACTTCATACTCTTACACAAATTAGGCTTGAGTAATTCCAGAGCCCCTTTCGCCTATAATATATCAGGATGTTCTCCCCAAGGCTACAACAATACTCCACACTTGCATGTTCCACCGAGCTGGGTTGAACCGAATCAAGACAACATTCCACTTCTTTTTTGATATTATCAAGCACATCCCCTTGGGTAGATGTTATGATGGAATTGGATCGACAACTTTTTTTGACATGGTTTCGATAGTGTCAGAGCCTCCTAAGGATGATTGCCCCACCGCTTAGGCTAATAGTAGCATTCCTTCAGGATCATACAATTCTAAAGATTTTACTCTAACTGATGATTAACCCACTATAGATGATGAAGAATATCTCATTGACTCTCCTCTCACATTTGATGAAGTCATCCCCACCACCATTCATGAGTTGGTACAAGTGAATCTCGGTACTGAGGCCAACCCGAGGCCAATACTAATCAGTATCACTATGCATGGAGAAGAACATTAGAAATATGCGGATTTAATAATGAATAATTGAGGTGTAGTTGTTTATATTTATGACAAGATGCTATGACTAGATCCTCATGTCTTCGTCCATCTGCATGGTCTCCTGGTGAGTCTTTCCAGTTTCAAATAGCCACCAAGAAATATGAACCCTTCTCAGGGAGTCATGGTTGAGGCTGAGGTTGATAAGCTTGTAAAATAAAACATATTCATGAAATTCGTTTACCCTATATGGTTATCCAACATTATTCCCATATGGAAGACGAATCTACATATCAGAGTCTTCATAGACCTATAAGATCTGAACTTCCACTTTCAAGATGATGATTTTACTCTTCTTATGATAGAGTTGTTGATTGACCCCACAACTAGATTATAAGCTATCTCTCTCATGGATGGGTATTATGGATACAATAATATTCAGATAAACCCCAACGATGAAGAATCCACTACCTTTAGAGGACCACAAGGTACATTTTGTTAAAGGGTAATACCTTTCATTCTGAATAATACATGAGCTATGTATCCGCATTTTATGCACCATATATTCAAAATGATCTTCTTGACATTGGTGGAATGCTAGGTGGATGATTTTGTGGTCAAGTATCTTCAGTGTTAAAACCATATCAAATATCTTAAAAATGTTCTCAGCTTCCTCCTCTAAAACCATTTATAGATGAACCTCGTGAAGTGTGACTAATTTTTTTGTTAGATATAGAGGCATAAAGATGATTTCAGAGAAGATCAAGGCTATCCGTTATTTGCATCCTTCAAGAAGATTTTGAGAGTTCTCAGGTTTTCAAGGCCACTTAAACTACATATTCCAATTCATTGTGAATATTTCTGGAAAGTGTAATCTCATTTATTGACTCATAATAAAATGTATCTTCTACCAATGGTATTATGTATATGAAATATATTTCAAGGAAATCATGTAGTTCCGACTACATCCTCCTGTCTTGATTCCACCCATCTCTAAAAATCTACTGGTCCATTATGGGACCATCGTGGAATGATCCATTAGATAACCTCTTACCTATAATAACAATGAAGGGATAGAGTTTAGTTTTTACTATCTCCGATGCATGCTCCTTGACACAAAGACCATATATCCCTCTATTGAGAATAGTTTCCTCATACTGGTTTTGCAATGGAGAAGTTGTGACACTATCTAAATCACCATGAGATACAGTTGATGTCCTGTGTGGATCCACTGAAGAACATTATGAGCCGCCCAATTTTCAAATGTTTACTATATCGGTGTGAAGTTATGCTAAATAATTTGGACATTAGGTTCATCCCAAAGAATGCAGTCAAAGGCCAGGAAGAATAAAACATTTTTACCACCCACCCAACCCACGTAGAGTAGTCCCTAGATCTTGACATCCCAAACAAGGCCTTTCTTCCAGTGGAAACTACAATGATTTGTTGGGAGATTCACTTAGATGGTGATTACTGAAGCCCAACTAGCACAAGGATCAATGAAAATAGTCTCAATAGAGTGGGTCTAGGTATTATCATCATCACACCAAAACTGGCTGTCTTTCCCTACTCATTCTTGTTGTCAAACGGTTCCACCAACAATGAGGCATATTATCAGGGTCTTGTCACTGGTCTCCAGTTGGCCCTCGATATTGATGTTCCCCTTATGCATGATAAAAGGTATTATGAGGTTGTTATCAAATACATTAATGGTGACTAAGGAATGAGAAAGCTGGATCTCATTCCCTTATTATAGATCTCTCTCCAGTTGATGTCTTGGATACCTTCTTAGCCTGAGGTCATTCATGTTCCCTCGTCATAGAATGTTCGAGCTAATTCCTTGACCATAGTTTTTGCGCCTTTTATAGTGCCTGACCAAAACAATTTGAAAATCCATGTGGTGCATCAGAGGTTCATCACTGTCATCACTCTAGATGATGATGATAACCACCTGGTAATACATCTTACCACCAATGCTTCCACATTAGGACCTTCACGTCCCCATGATGCAACATAATAGATCCTTGGTTGGATAACTCATTCCGTTGAGTTTCTCTAACATGGGAATCTCAAGATATAATGTTATTAACGTGAGAGGATCTGTCGGTCTGTAGTTCAGTTCACTCTCTACAGTGGTCCCATCCATGATAAGATTCTTTACAAATTTGGATTCAATGGAGTTCTTCTATATTTCATTCAAGTAGATTCTATTCCCTAGGTTATGCCTGAAGTCTATGAATTTTCTTGCATATATCACCAGGAAGGGTCAAAACACTACTTATAGATCCGAATATTAGGATACTTATGGCCCAACGTGGTCCATAGATGTATTGAGTTTGTCAAGAGGTGTAAATCATGAAAAATCAATGACAATTATGTGCATCAATCGTAATTTCCTCTCCATACTACCAAGTACTCATGGAACATTTTGGTATTTGGACTCGATATCAGGGAACCTTATCCCCCAGAAGTATCTATACAGTAAATGTTCATCTAAACATCCATAGATTTCTTTACCAAGTAGGTATAATCGATTCTAATCAAGGAATTAAATATCATTTCAATCTTTGATTTTCTGATCTCACATCATTCATCGAATTTCAATCCAACACACCATCCTCACTGATAACGACAGCGAATTTCGAAAAACTGATCTAAAGAAATTGTACGCCAAGTACATCATGTAGTCAAAACACACTTCATTCAAACATGTGAGAGAAAATTGGAAGATATATGCAGTAAACAAGACCCTATCCCAAATTTTGAAAAAGATAATTGGGTATAACATGAATATTTGGTCAGAAAACCTTCCCAACACTTTCTATGGTTACCTAAAAAAACTCGTATTTCCACCTAGGTGACCCCATATTGACTAGTATATGGAACATATGAAGTCCTACCCATCAATATTTTATTATCATCTCTTAATATAGTAGTCTATGATCAGAAGACATCAGATAAGATTTCTAAATTCCTTCTAGTTGAACTAGAATCCCTCAATGAAAATAGGCTCTTGGCATTACACAATCTAGAGAGGCACCATAACAACATATTCAGAGCATCCAACATGAATTTTCTTCTATGATCATTCCTTCAATGTGACATGGTATAGGATATGAGGTTTTCGATGGTACCCGGAATGAAGACTCCACATATGGATTCCAAATGGGAGGGACCCTATATCATCCAAAAGGATTACCACAATAGGGAATACTCTTTGGTAACTATGGGTGGAGAGTGAATTACTCCTCCAAATAATTCCAAAATTTCTCAAAAAATACTTCACAGGAGAACCCTCTTTATATCCAAGATGTATGATGTAAATCCTCCCAATATAACCATTGTAAGTGATGTTAAAATTATTCTTCCATCCAAGCTATAGGACGTAAAAATTCCAAGTATCATTGTCCCATATGACATTAAAAATGAATGATATCAGGAATCATACATGATGTTAATCTACATGCCCCATTTCCCTTTTGTTGCACCTCGTTTGATGTTAAACTAACCATATTTAATTACTACATGATGTTAGACTACATAACATTCAAGAACTATGAATGAATTTTTCCCATC
Source organism: Viscum album (assembly GCA_963277665.1). Lineage (NCBI taxonomy): Eukaryota > Viridiplantae > Streptophyta > Magnoliopsida > Santalales > Viscaceae > Viscum > Viscum album. The sequence continues at coordinate 707,215,294 of OY728155.1, forward strand.
CTTATGGGATATGTAGGAATGATTTGATATTTCACCTTAGGTCTATCCCCAATTTGTTTTTCTCATCTAGGCTACTTGACGTAAAACTTCCCACCATCACCATCGTACATGATGTTATACTTCTTCTTCTTTCTGGACTGGAGGATGAAAAACTGCAAGGTAACATCATCTCACATGATTTTAAACTACAACTACATATTTACCACACAATGATAATCTTCCAAAATTTCAAGAACAACATACAACTTGATTCCTGTCCTTATGGGATACATACGAATTCCTAGAAATTTTGTATTCAGGTCCAGTTCTATGTTCCTCAATCTCTAGTCTTACAGCTTAGGGTTTATCTTAAGGTTGTATGTTGTGTGTGTGGACACCTTTAGTCCTCATTCACATTGGGATTACAACTGTTTCACTATGTTCCATTGTTAGGGATACCTTTCTCCCATGTGTCCTCAACACATGATGTCAAACTACACACCATTAAAGAACTATATGGCAATTTATTCTCATCTGTATTGGACAAATAAGAATGCCCCGTAATTTTGTCTTCACGTGCAGCCTCAGATTTCACAAATATTTTCATTTATTCAGCCCGCTTTGGACATTGATATATTCTAGCATTGTATGTGGTCTGTCTGGACTCCTTTGGTCCTCATTCATCTAGGTTTACAACAGTATTTCCAAGCCCCCTTGAGATTAGTTGTCCTTAGAATTTTTCTTAACACATGACATTAAACTACACGGAATTAACAAACTATGTATGACTTGATTACCATCCTTATGGGATATATAATAATTCCCAACCATTTCGTATTAGTGTTCAGACCCAGGTTTATACTCCTTTTACAACTCTTTTGGCCCTATCTTGTGGTCCTCATTCTATGAACTTAAACTAAGATATTTTATATCCAACATGATGATAAACAATTGATTCCTACATGAAATACATTCAACAAAATATTTATGTTCCATTCTAGATGACCATTAAACAAAAGTTTCCTATTGTCCAATATGACATTAAACCACTGCTTCATCCTTACTGCATGTCAATAAAGTGTACAAGACTCGGATGAGATTACTTTCATTTGGCCACTTGGCTTGAGTTCTAGCATGGGATTGTGTGGTGTGGAATGTGATCTTTTGACCCTCATTCATGTCGGGTTTATTTTTTCACAACATGAGCATCCACATCAGAACATTATTCCCCCCTAGTGTCATAGATGAATCATAATAAACTGCATTGTATCCCAGGTCCTTACCACATGACGTTAAACTAAATGGAATTCATGAACAGCATATGGATTGATTCTCGTCCTTCTAGGATACAAAGGAACATCCGAACATTTTGTTTTTGGGTCCATCCCTAGGTTTGCCAAACTATTTTTCCTTTTTCCTCCACTAGTTCTTTCGAGTGATATTCCCTTAGTTGGATCCCATGAACTCTGTCTTTCCTCATCAACATGATCAGATTAATTGTGGTATTATTTTTTGAGTGTATTACTCTATATGGATATTATATCATTCCACCTCCATGCTTTACACATCCCTTTATTTGGGTCCCCATCATATTTCCCATCCAAAGGGACCTCCAAATGGTATGGATGCTCGGCCTTTAGGCTTTCCTAGAATTACGGTCTAATGTCCCAAAGGATCATGGATGAAATCTTGAAGAAAGTCATTATTTTCAAATATGGTCAGCACCTGAACAACATTTGTCCGTTCCCATACCATGTCACATGATATGGATATTCTGTTTTGAATACATTCAGGAAGTATCCTACCTCGTCATGACATCCCAATTTCGACCCAAATGTTGGTCACATGATTCATATTACTTCTCACATCCTTATGTCCAGATGGAACTTCAATACCCTTGTTGTCATCCCTCCATTAACCTATGTGTGTTGGGTGGGAGTACTAGTGTCATGGGGTCAACCTTGATTTGACACATTTATTCCCCTGCCATGTGATTCTATATGTTGTAATGATATTATCCACCCATTGTTTCCCACACTAAGAATGGATCACATTGTATTAGGGGTTTTGATGACGTTTATACTGACATAGAAGATTCCCAAATATTCAATCCAAACTCTATATCCTTAAAATAGGACTTCATGTCCCAATGTATAAGAATCATTACATTAAACAATGTGTGTTCAATTGGGATTGTGTGATGTGGTGAGTGTGGCTCCTTAGTCCTCATTCATGCAGGGATTCTTCATAACACCACATTGCATATTTCTTCTTTGGAAATCACATTCTTATGGTTCAAACACTATTACCTTAAACTAGGAGGTTATAAACAAGTAATGTGTAGTGTGGTGTAGATCTTATGGTCCTCAATCACATCAGGCTGCCTTACGGTGTCACACGTAACCTCTCCACCTCTTATGGTCTGAATTATATGACTTTATACTAAGAAATCATTATTCTAATCCATATGACGTTAAAAAGTATTTCTTCATCTGACATGAAATTAAACTATATAATCCTTACTATATTATATTAAAATAAAATGATCGTTCATGTAATAAAACCTTAAACTATGACCCCACCATCCCATACAGACGACAAAAAGCATAAATTTTTTTTTGGTGTTCTCACTTGATAGGGAATCACCCTTTCCATTGGTCATCCATCATTCTATTCTTTATGGACGACATATTGCTTGATTCTTGTAGTGATACCTAGAATTTTTATCCTAGCTGGGTCTCTCAAGAAAAGAACCCTCACTAATAGAAAAAGAACAATCAAGATATAACAAATGTCTCTATTCATCTATTCATGGGTCAGACCTGCATGATAGAACCATCCAAGAACTACACTGGTCTTGATTGCAATCCTCATTTGATATATAGTGATGCTTGGATCATCGGTCTTGGGTCCAGCCACACCATTTTATCCACTTTTCATGTCAAACCCCCTTCATTCTTACTATATGACATTAAACTGTATGGAATTCATGAACTGCATATTGTTTGATTCCCATTATTTTGGGATACATCGGATATTTGGTGAATTTCGCCTTGGGTCCAGCCCCAAGTTCACTTTTCATCTTGGAACATTTCAACCAATTCTAGTATGAACACTATGACCTTAATCTTGGAGCCTATATTCTGTGTAACATGACTTTAAACTATCAGCTTTGGTGTAGGTAGTGTGACCTTAAAATATATGCATTTTCTTAGTCATATGAAATTAAACTATCTCATTCATCTTCATCCTTATCGTATGATGCTAAACAACATACTTATTGTCTTCCTTTTCATCACATTGAACTTTAATGCATTCTAATTCCTCCCTAGAGAGATCCTGTCTGGAAGTAAGTTTGATCATGATTCATACCAATATGACTACCCAATGTGCTTTTTTCATGGTGGTGTAATTCACAGAGTGTTGGACTCTATTAGAATAGTCATCACTCTATCTCTATTATTTGTGCTCCCTTTATTTAGATCCTCATCCCCGTTCACATCTAAAGGAACCTTATAACATCTTGGTCCCATGCCATTTTGGCTCACCGACCATCCTAGGACAACATTTCAGAAGACATGAAAAAACATTTCATGTAAAGCATCATGTTTTCAATCATGGTTAGCAGTTGGCTTTCAATTGTCTATCCCCATTTCTAGCTAACACGATATGGATGTTGTGTTTTAAATATGATCAATAGTTATCCCCTATCTTCATGCCACCGTCACTATGTTCCGAATTTTGGGTGTCCTGATTCAAACTTTTCATTCCCCTCTATTAAGATTTGTCTCGACACCCCTGGTGATATCTCGCTCATGCACTTTTTCACATTGGGAAAGGAAATATGGTTGCTCTGATATCCTAATTCTCTAGTCACTTCCCCTTATCTCAACTTTCATACTCTGGGTGGTCAGCTAGACCCTAGATGTTTTGATTGGATATAAATCTCATATACTAAGTGATAAATTATGTGGTCATACCTTATTTATCACATCACAAATGACCCCTATGAGCTTAGGAATTGATCAATATTTTTTTCACAAATATGATTGAGATTCAATAATCAATGAAAGTATGAATATTTATATGCAGTTAGTCTAAACAAGAAAGCATATAAATATGTTTGTGATTTCTTAAAGAGAGAGTCTTTATAGAGTGGCCCCTTAAATGGAGGGTTTCAGCTCCACCACACTTTGTAATGTTGAATCTATTATTTTTTTCAATGCCTGAGTTCCCTTACTTCCTCAATTTATAGGGGTAGAAGTTCATTCACTACAATCCATACTCGATATTACTCATATCAGATATCGTCCACCTCATGAGTTGCTTTCTTATACTACTATTTCGCATCCACCAACTGGACCTATAACCATGATATGAATTCTGATTTAGTGTTGGTGAAAGTAAAGTGCTCATTAGTTCATGTTTCTAAGTGATAGATCTACTATTCATCCTTCTGAAGCTTTTGAATGTCAAAAAAATTTCACCGATACTAGGGAACATAGAAGATATTGTTACTCTCTCATACCATGTCAGAAAGGTAATCATAGCTGATAATATATGGACCTCGTGCATCTACCCCTTCAGTGAACATGTCACATAGGTGAGGTCAAACTTCTCCCATATGAATCATCCACAGGATTGCGGGATGTTGTTAATAAAGCACGTGATCACCTTCCATGAATGGAGATGGATAACCCAGTATTCTTACACATTAGAATAGGTCTCATCCAACTCCTTCAAGATTTTGGGTTCATAAACTAGGAATGAATCTAGGAGTTCATCAGTGGGATCCATATCTAGTATGCTATGAGATGGTTTGGGTTCCATATCGTGTGTTTGATCATCATCGTTAGATTCCACCTTGATATGTTATTGTTCTTCCCCACCCTTGGTTATACACATAGTATTTTTTATTGTGGTCGGGTTATCTCGGGCATCCGATTTCATGTAAATCATGTTCCCCTTTGTAAAGGATATTTGGGACCCCCAACCATCCTCACTAATAGTAAACCCTCTTCTTGAAGGACTATTCAGAAAAGGAAAAGTTTAGTTTGCCTGGTTGGGTGGACAATAATTATGACTATGTGAGGAAGAGTATATACAAAGATCAAATATTTGATCGCTCCCTTAAGTTGTTACTATCAGGATACCTATACACGACCCCCCGTATATGGTTGAGATTTTTGAAGACTTCAGAAGGTCTGCCTTGGTTTCCACAACCCTACTACACCATACTTCCACCATCATTCCAGACACAAGCCTCAGAGATTGTCTTGCTACATCCATTGTCATGTGGGAAGGGGTCTTCTGATTGAGGGTCTCTTGTATAGAACAAATGTCTACTCAGAAACCATGATGGAATGAGTATGATTATAACAAAAAATAATGGCATAGAAATTACCTCAAATTTTTCATAGAATTATCATAGTTTTGATGCTACAACCATTCCTTCCAATAGAGGTATTCCTCTATTTGTGTCTTTTCCTGCGACTCCTGTGATCCATAGGGTAGAGGGGAGTGCTCCTCTATCTCATTGATAGATAGTTGTGGTGGAGATGTTTGGTAATATAGTATATTCACACGATCCATCTTTGGATGAGGGGTTCCATGGGAGTGCACTAAATACTCTATCTCATCAAAACACCATTCTCCCTCTTTCATAGACACAAATCTTATGGCCTTGGTGTGGCTAATTCACAAATTTTCAGTTCCAAACTAATTAATATGGTCCCACATTTTAGAAGGGATATGGAATTTCCTGTTAACGTCACATGATTCCTAATCATTTAGGTAAACATCATCTTGGGGCATGTCTGCACAACGTAGTCACTTCCTAGGATCTTGGGTAGGTATTCTATAGAACCCTCTTTATGGATTCCCTTCGTCCTAGTTCCTCCCAGTTAGATCCACTGGATCTACTTTTGCTTCTCCCCTTTCATTTCTGACTGGTCTGGGCCTCAAAATTACTAGACTTGCTGCTGCTAAAGCTCCGCCACCATGATGTGCGTCATACAAACCACCACTACTTTTTTTTCTTCTTTTTTCCGAACCCATCCTAAGGGTTGAGGGGGCACCCCATCATCAACTCCTATTGTCCTTTGCTTCAGTATCTATCCAGTATAGGATACCTCCCTGATCATTGTGTACTCCTCAAATAGACCATAAGTGGTGGTAGGTGGAGGAAACTCAATCTTTATCTTCCCATATTCCTAAGTAATCATGAGCCATAATTAACTCATCACACAAGGTTTATCCTCATGATGTACCCCAAGGTAAACTTTCAGGTTGAAACTTTGTAGGAAATAGAATTAATTCATGAATCGATTCAGGGTATATGGCTAAAAGATAGGATTTCAATCTACCTGTGGCACTAGATATCCTCCTCAGAAGTCCAGAAGAAACAATCAATGCTCCTTGGTTCCCCTGTCATCATTGGCGAATACTCTTGTTGGCAGCAGAAATGGATGGAAATTGAAATCATCCTCCGTTCAAAAAATTTCAGCACCACCAGTGAATTCAACCATATCGAGAGACACTACACAAATGGATAGTCTAAATTATGTATCATGATGGGAAATGAGTTATGGATATTAATATGACCTCATGTGTATGGCTATGCATCCATACAGAAGGTGGAGTTGTCCATATACACATTGAGGCTTCTTCCCCTCACTGATGTGAAGAAGCACCTTGTATAGATTTTCCAACACTAGGATCCCAAGGTTGATACTCTTCCCCATCACTAGAATGGACTCCATGATATAGGTTCTCTGTCGTGCACCCATGTTTGTATCCAAGAATAGAATAATCCATATTGAAATGATTGAAGAGATAAATCTATCCAACCTGACCACTGGTTATTGCTTGGTGTTATCATTCTACCCCCATAGCTGCCATTAGATGCCCTCCATGATTCACCACTATGAACCTTATTTGTTGGTATGATCCCCTCATGGGAAGGTATGAGGCCCTACATGATATTTCATGGCTGCCTCCTCTCCCTCAGTAGGATAATCTAGGGAAAAATTAAGGAAACGTTTAAACCACTGCTTAAAGTGAAGATCCCTCACTGACTGTTTATCTTTTCTTGACACCAAGTCTATCAGTGTCTTCACCAACCATGAAATATGTTCTGTGTACTCCCATGTATTATCCATGGGGAGGAACTCTTTGTACATTTACCCTAGAATAAGAATATCTAAAATATGGTGGAGGTCCCAAAGGCTTATGTTGAACCCCCCATGGTGAAGATGGAAAGTGTTGTTCCTCAATGACCACCTACTTAGTAGTTCTGGAATCATGTGTTTTAGTTGATTTATGTGGAATTCAAAATCCCATGAAGCCTTATATAGGCCAACCCACCTTATCTCTTCTACAAATTCATCACAATATGCACACTCCCAGTAGGCCTAGGCCCATTTATCTAGGAAATTTCCTCCCTAGAATAGGTCCTAATTTTTGGTACACCCTTTATCCAAGTTCCTTAAGCACACCTTGAGAATGGTGTGATATTGAAGTGTTGATTATTTTGATTAAATTCTTTCCCATCAACATTATTTACATGGTTTTAAATGAAGTCAGTAGTGACAGACATATGGTCCTTCAATGTATGGCCATGGATAGCTCTGAACCTCTAATATTGGCATATTGTTCCCACGAAGTAGAAAGCTGGTTCATCCCTAGTATCTTTGTGGATAAAAACATCATCCCTTAGACCAAATACAAAAAATAAAAATCTATTATAGTGTGGATAATCATTTTCCCCTCTTTTCAGCAACTCCACCAATGACTCATGATCAGAATGACTCTGCACACATTCCCTAATCACGACATTCTTTATCATGTCCTCCCTTCGAGCAGCATCAGTAATTCCCTCCTGATCAACTTCTTGATGAGACAACTATTCCGTAACATTTTCATTATTTATATAGTATTCTTATATTTTGTTCATTAGGTGAATACATAGAGTAAAATTTCATGGAGCCTCAATGGAATCAGTTTGATTCACTAAGAATAAAAGGATTATGGTTCACCAGCTTTCTATGTTCCATTCACGGGGCACAGATTTGAGGAAATAGGTTCACAAAGAGCATTCAAAGGGGTTCTTGATTTTCAAAATTTTAGATATCAATCATAGTTTCATGGAGATAGAATGAGGAAAAAAGGGGGAAATCATACTGAATTTATATGTGGTAGCCTCATGAGCATTGTGGTGCATTCAGCTTCCTCGTGCTTCATGGTGATGTCATGATGTACCTTGTGTGCCCTCGTCATGAGGCAGTTTTGAGATCTAAAAGTTTTCGGTGAACTATCCTTTGAATATTATAGTCTTTCCCTTTGGCTCCCATTCTGATTGGGGTAATTTTTTTATTCCAAAATCTATTCCCACGATGGATTGAGGGGAACCGAAACCGTTTGGGATAATATCCGTAGAATAAAATGCCACAAAATAACTAAAGGGAATGCCTCAAAAAGCTCCTTTGAGAATACCTTCAGCACCATGAATATTGAATAGATGGTAGGTATACAACCCCATGCCCACCGTAGAGTAGTGACAATTGCCTCCTCGAGTCTGATGAGCACCACGACAGCCGTAGAGTTCTGATGGAAGGTTCGGTGAGTTAGATGGATTTTCCTCAGATCGTGGATCTCCATTTCCTTCCCAGTGTGTGTTTTATGCATTGTGATACCCGAGGCCAATAAATATGTAACTCAAACCCACCCCAACGTATTTCTACCCTGACAGTTTTCTTTTTGATATCTCATTTCATGAAGCCTCCTTTACTCTATGAACTAGCCAAAAAATTCATCAGTTAAGGTATTTCAGCATGGAGAACAAGATTTCCCTTCATTAAAATTTCATTTTTCATTATTTGGTGGTTCCCTTTGTGAAGCCCCATTACCATCACGTAGGTATCAGTCCCTTTTGGGAACTTGGGACTTCACAGGGCATTCAACCTTCACGAAACACCCTCCGTGTAAATGCAAACTCCATGCCTCAACTGGGTTACTATCCTTCGTGAAGTTCCTACCCTTGTGTAACCCCTTTTCACCATGATTCATGATGTACATTCCTTTAGGAATCTACCCATATTTGATAAGTTCCATATAGTTAAGATTCCCCTTTTTGAAGGGCCTTCTACTTCACGAATCCCTCTCCTATATGGCCCTCCAGGTTCGTACGATGTGGGTTCATGGTCTCTCAAGTGGTACATCATGTTTTTTTGTCCTACTTTATGCTTCTTATAATAGGTGTTCTTATGGATATTGCTTCCTCACAGAACCACACCAACATGGTCCCCTCAATTGATCACTCCTTCACCTCAATCTTGCTGGGAATTTCTTATGCCCTCCCTTCCCCAAGTGTGGGTTGGTACAATTTATATAAGTCCATGGGTGGAGGAGTTAGTACTCATCATCCGAGCTACAAGACGTTAAACTTCTAAGAACCCCTGTACCAAACACAGTACATTAAACTATGAGTTTCTTCACGCATGGAAGGCCTGAGTGGACCCGATAGAAGATGGGGCTAGAAAACTTTTTCTTCCCACCTTTGAATCAATCCTCTCTTACTCCCTCTGTGATTTGTCTCCATGTGCACCTAATAAAATCTCCTCATCATCCACGAACCACCTAATTAGGATTCCCTCATAGAGTAAGTCCCAGTATCCATATTCCTAGTCCCCTAACCATGCATAAGACCCACACTATCCCTTTTGGTTTCACCTTTCATGACACGATCGTTAGATCTTCTATTCCTTCTTATTTCTCACACTGAGCGTGACTCACATGGGATTAGATTAAACAATGACCATGACATTCTTTTTGGACTACTGAGCTCGTGTAAACCTAACTTTGGGGTTCTAAGAATTCCTAAGCCCCATTCCCTCATCCTACATGACATTAAACTACATCTACTGAAATACACAGTCTTTGACACATGTATTATAATTTTACACAGTATGTAGGAAGCCTCTCTGAGGTTCAATCCCCTCACTCCCCATAATCAATCAGTTCCATGAATTTAATGTTGGTTCACCTACGTCCAACATGGCATTAAACTATATACCCCATAAGAAACTATTTGGTGTTTGATCCCTTTAGGGTACATAAGACACCTCCATGAGGTTCAATCCCAAACAATGGTATACCCTAGTGCTACCATCCAAACATATACCCTTCTGATATGATGCATTCCCTTTTTGGGATGCATCCCCCATGTCTTCCTCCCTAGGGTGGTATGATCCATCATTTTAGGATGCTATCCATACATAAGCCTCAAAATCCATCCATACTATTCTAACCAAGAGTGCACCTCTTGTGATGGGCAACTAACCATGCGTAAGCCCCATCATGTCTCTGGGTCGATGTCACCCAAATTCTATTCCCCATTTGTGAACTATGTGGACTCTGATCTCTTTTGGGTATGTAGGAATCCTTTTTGAAGGTTCAATCCCATCATCCACTTCCCATCTTGGTCGCTCCCTCGAGCCTTTGTGTATCATGAAGATCATTACCCAACCCAGAGGTTCTACATCCTTCGAGTCCCTATCTATGTGCTCCATTCTCACAAGCCAACTCCTCAGTTGTCTCATCGCCCCACCTAGCTACATGAACATTGATTCCTTGTTACTAGGATACATAGGAAACCTCTTCGAGGTTCAATCCCAGCATCGTCATCTTCACATAATTTACATTCTATCTCATCCTCATATCTTGAAAAATCCTCCCATATTTATCTAGACATTACCCGGGCCACCACATTCCCACAAAAGTGTGTCATCCCCATGAAAATATATCCCCAAATAATCCCACATCCATCCAATTTAATATTTTTTCAACACCTTGTCAACTAAACATGATTAAGACCTAAATCACCCTTTTACACTATGTGGGCTTTGATCCCTCTATTCTACACAAGGTATATAATAAGCCTCCTTGAGGTTCAATCCCAACCAATGGTAACCATAATGTCTGATTTTATGGGACCCTACTTCTCTGATCCACCCTTTGTGGTTTCAACATTAGCCATAATAGTGTGATATCGTCCTTTTTTGGGACATTCCATCTATGGTCCACCCTCATTAGGTGATCTGATCCATCCACATGTTAAACCGTTAAAGTGATCCCTCATAGGGATGTACTTATCTTATCAACACTTGTATGTGTTTTGATAAGTCTAATATATTTCCACTAAATATTAAACTGATGAAATACACTGTGTTAAACATGGGAAGCCCAGTAAAACCGTTGATACATTCCTATGGCATAAGATTCTCCATGATCAAATGTGGGAATACTAGAGTTTATAGGCCCTTAAGAAGCCCTCTATCAAGGAATAGTAGATGTTTTCTAGTGTTTCAACGCCAAGACATTCCATAGATGCTTCATCATGAATACTCTCATGACCAAAGGTGTATTCCATGACTCGACACATTAGAATGCGTTGATAGAAGCATCATAATCGACCGATGTACACAATGATATGGCATCGAGAACAAGTTTCCCAAATGATGCCTTAATCATTAAGGGATCCACAGAATAGGAGACTAATTATGTTGAGGAATCAAAGGACAGAGATACCGAAATCCCATCATCCCATTTGGATCAAAGAGAAAACATCACTGAAGAGGAGATGGATGTCTCCCTCCTTTGGAATGCAGGTATGTGGGGGAAAATCATGTGTTCCCCCCATGACAGTGCGTGCCCCAATTAAAAACTATCTGAAATAGAAGAACATGGGTGGTTTGTTATATTCAAGACCATTTATTGGGGATTCATAGGTACATTTGACATTTTCATCATATCTATATGGATGTAATGGTCATATGAAGCCTAAATTTATATAGGTTCCTAATACATTTCATTATTGTAGATCCTTAGAACCACTAAATAGTTATTGTGACTGCACATACAAGAAAAAAAATGCAAGATACACTCTCACCAAGGGTTCCCATGTTTATAACTATTCTACCAAGGTTAGTGGGTATAATCCTCAAGACAGGGGCGTTCATGTGGATATGACTGGATTTCATTATGAAACTATGTATTCACCAGTGGAACCAGATGTAAGGCCCACTATTATTAGAGGTACAATACTTATTTAATCTTTTATATTTCTAGCTTTGTCTAATACATGTTCTAATAATTATTTTATATAGTCAAAGTTAATATATGTGTTGGGAATATGTTCAGAACTTATTCCGTTCTAGTTATCTATTTACATTAAATTGGTAAATAGGTCCTAAAAATGCTTCAACTTTCTGTCATGTCAGGTAATGATATCCAACTCCATATAGGTATGGTACTTTTTATTTCTCGATATTTTCATCTTCCACCAGATACATTGATATTATTGGATGATTAGTGTTATGTCCTAGAGAGACTATTATCAATTTTTGTGTTTTGTTTTTATATTATGATGGGGTCACTCATTTTTTTCTGGGTGAGTTGGACTCTGGACCATGATGGTTGTGACCTTTTTTTATTTATGATAGGGTAATGTCATGAATGTTTTTAGATATTTTACTTGATATTGTTGACCTTTGTTTGGGTAGTCCACATATTACAACAGTGTGTGCATTCCTTGAGACCTTTTGAGATAAATTTTTTGGTTTACCACTATAGAGAAAGGCCGAGTTTACTATTGAGCTACTCCCTAGTATGATTCTCATTTAAATATAATATAATCATAATTAACTGGATTAGTTAATTGAATTTAACTTCTAAACTCTTGATCTAAATTTTAACTAATTTATTCATTCGATCATGTCACCATGATCATTGTCTGTCCTATTCGATTTGAAGTAATATTAATGTCTTCTAATCTATATAGATTATCAAAGGTCTAATCGGATGGGTGATAAGAAAAAATATTATTTTATTAGGATTTATGATCTCTTTGATCAGTTTAGTGGGGAATTTTTATTTTGAAATATTTACCTCTAGTTAGGGTACAATTAGTTTAGAGTTTGAGAGGAATATTTACCTATGAAAATTTTTATGTTCTGATATGGATATTTTGAGTTTCTAGTTCTTCCATTTGATGTCACCAACTCTCATGTGGTATTCATTGATTTGATGAACAAAAAATTTCATCAGTTCATGAAATATTTTTTTTTTCTATTTTTGGATGAAATTTTTGGTGTACCCATGATAATGGAGGATCATATAAACTATTTGTATATCCTTATTTATACATTGAATGATCATCATCAATATGGTAAAAATTCCAAATGTGATTATTTGATCCAAGATGTGGAAATATCAAGGGAAAGTTATATCTATGAGGGTAATCATAGCATATCATGAGAAAATATAGGTTCTTATATCGAGGTAGTGGGCTGAAATGAGTTTAAATTCCAATGTTTCTTGGGATTGGATGGTTACTATGGATGGTTTGTTCTAGATCTCCCCAATAATGAATCTTAAATTATATTTTTAACCCATAAGGTGTAATGGATGAATGGAATAACAAATTAAAAATATCATTTTAGGATTTTTAGGTTATGTTGACTTCAGTAAATATTTTTATTCTTCCAAGATTGAGCTTCTAATATGAGGTTTTATGAGATGATTCTGGAATGGGGTTGATATATTTATTAATACTGGGGAAAAATGTGGTGGCCAATGAATCTTTCCAGTTATTCCATCATTATGAGAACAATCCTACCCACGTTCTATTCTTCATAGTACTTATGAATGAACTCAAAAAATGGTGTCACCAAATCTTTGGGGAGTAGGTTATATTGTTTTAAGATCATGAGATCCTAAAGAGTATTTTTATTCAGAGGGATTTGAATTTTCAACAATGAAACTGGGTGGAGTATCTAAAAAATTTTGATTTCGACATTACATATATTCATTGAAAATGGAATCTAGTTTCCAACACATAAATATGAAAATTTATAACACAATCTATGAAGCAATCGATTGAGGAATTGTCTCTAATGATTTGGTATGAAGATATGATCTTGTGACAAGAAAAGGAAGGTGAATAGGTGTTCTTGGATTTGATGAAACATGAATCATCTTTTTATGAGAGAGTTTGGATTAAGTATGTGACATAAACAGAGTTACAGGGATTTAGTAATTTATTTTATTGTTATGAGACCTAGAATGAGTGATCTCATTCTCCATGTGGAGATTTGTTCTTCCATAACTATCAAGTTGTTATAATTTCCATGATGTGGGTGTTAATTGATAGTTGAAATCATACATGTTGGTAACCTTGGGATACCAAGATATATCATCAATTGGGGAATTAGTATTTTTCCATAGATGAGGAGGTAGATTTCATATTTTGTTCACAATGTGTCGGTTGTCAAAAAATTAAGGTAGAATACTGAAGACTTGGTAGTTTGTTTAAAACATTTCCCATTCCTATATGTAGGTGTGATGATATATCCCTAAACTTCATAATTGTATTTAAATTGATTATTAATGTAAAGGATTTGATTCATGTGATCATTGAAAAAAAAATCCTAAAATCATAACATTTATTGCATCTCAAGGAGGCGATAAAAGTTGAACAGTTCAAAAAAATTTAAGTCTAAGAGATTTTTAGACTTAATGGGGTTCACAATGAGTCTTTTTATTAGGAACATAAGGTTCATATCAAGGTTATATAAATTTTTATAGGAGGTTATGAGTTCCTGTATTAAATTTAAAATTATATATCATATTATTATGGATGGATAGATTCATAGAACTATCCGAATTCTTAATGTTATGATTCCAACTTGCATTATTGATTTTAGAAGATCATGGGAAAATAGTTTTCCTATGGGATAATTTTCCTATTACAATAGATATAACATTTCCAAATATATGGAATACTTTTAAGTATTATATGGTAATATATGCATACCCTTGTTATTTTTCAATGAGTTTGGAGTATAGTCCACTTTTTGGATGAGTCTCATTCAGGAGATGATGGAAAATGGTGTATTTGATCCCGAAGAGGTTGATCACTACACAGGTCCCTCAGAAATATTATGTTGACCATGACCTTTGAAATAAAAAATTTTAGGTTGGTTATCTGTATTATCACATAGTTTCTCAATGATTAAGATATCTTTAGTTGGGTAAGTTGGACAAGTTGCCATTGAGGTTCTATAGACCCTTTGAGACCATGGAGAAACTCAAAATGGTTGAATATCAGTCATACATAGATTATTATATAAAATTCATCCCTTAAATAAATAATTTTTCATAGATGGTGATGTATCACTGGGATACATCCCTTGTGATTAGATGAGGGGATGTTAACCTTGATCGGAATACCATAATTGTTGAGTGACCGGTATAGATTATGGACCACCAAGATATGGTAGCACACATAAAAATGATTACATTGATCCAAAAACTATGGACGTGTGGATTGAATATTCATGATATGAGGGAGTGGGAATCATTGACAGTTAAATAGTAGCTATATTTTCTTATTGGTATATAATCTTAAGAATATATTGGGGGACCAAAAGATGTAATTTTGAGGGGAACGTTGGTGACCTATTAGACACATGTATGCAGTAGATGAGCCTTAGTTTTTAAATTTTGGGGTTCAGAATGATTTGGGTTTCAAAATATCAAAATAAGGTAATTTGGGAGAAAATATAATGGAACATAGTAAAGGAATATGGTGATTCTAAATGTGCAGTAAATTTGTGGTATGACTCTATGAGGTTATAGTGGTGTTTTGTACACTTTTCACATGTTTAGATATTCTATGCAACTGGACCTCTCCCCAAAAATGTGGTATAGTGGTTATTCATGGGTTTCACAGGGTTTGAGAATGGTTTTCACAAGACATGTGGCCCTAAAATGAACATAATTTTCCCATGGATATAATGGATAGTTGGGGCTAACACTTAAGGCATAAAATTAATTTAACCATTTAGCCTACCCTAGGAAACCATGAAACCCCATCTAAACTATTAAATGTGGGATTTTAACCATTCACATTGGATTCTTGAAGAATATTCACCCCTAATATTTTTTTGGACCATCCTATACCATCCCATACACATTGTAGGACACTATCTGTGTAATATAGGTCAAATTATTTTATTCCTAACTCATCACATTGACATATGTTTCAGTTTTTATCATGTTTCCCATATTCATTTTAATTTTAAATTAGTTATATTATCCTATAACCATATTGAAACCCATTTGGTTTGTATATTATGGATATAACGGGTATTATTGAGGATGCAAAATTTTCTTATGGGTCTAGGATTGTGAAAACATGACCTACTCTTCACTATTCTCCTTTTACAAAGGTAGTTTGGGATACCACATTTTTGAGGTAGGTCTTTCTATAAAAAATGTTAATTTTATGATTTTTTTAAAATATTTTAAATTTGCATTGGGTTTTTTATTTAAATGATGTGACTTTTGGTTTCAATATATTTCTAGAAATGAAAAATTTATTCCATTTTTTTAAAAATTATTTTCCCACACCAAGTGTTTTAATAAATTCTTGAACGGTGGTTTTGATTTGTAAATAAGTACTCAAAAACAGAAGAATATTTACTAGGATTTGAGTTTTTTGAATAATGTGACCACGGTTCTGAAAATTATTTTAACAATCATGGAACATCGAAAACCATGGGTTTATCATCAAAGTGACATGGGTGAACCTACTATGTGTCGTATCATTAATGGTTTTTTAGGATATTGATGGATTGTGGATAGACTCAATATTGGTTTTTATCATTGTATTCCTATTTTATGATATTTTATTTCTAATATATATTCCAATTGGCCAGGTCCTAGTATAGAGTGATTTTTCATTTATTGATATTTATCACATGATGCACGTTTTTCATGGATTTTTACTCCCAAGATCTCACATGAGGTTGATTCACATGGATTCACATGATGCATTGTGTCATTGATATGTGTTTACAAACATACCTTAAGGTGTATAGATATGATTTCTTCCATCATTACTTCTAATTTTTACATTCTAATATTTATGTATATGAAAGGATTTTATGAAAAACTATTGTAAAATAATTTACAAATTATTCTGGATTTATGAAAATTACTTTTAAAAAAAATTTGTTTCAAAATATTGAGTAGTTGAATTCATGATATTGGACCTCGTATAGAATATACGGTGGTATCCTATTAGTCTTTTTGCTCACACCATAATTTTTCCATTTGGATACTGTAAATGTTTTATTATAGGATATGAGAAAATGGAATCTATTCATACCGAATGATGTCTTCTCTTTTTATCACAACCTTCAGTTTTGGATGGTTTAGAGGTGATGGTTGGTCATATGGAGGGATTTTGGCATTACCATTTTATAATTTCATCATTAACCATTTTTTATTGGATTACATGGATCATGGATATATATTTTTCATCATCACTATAATTTGGTTGCGTGACATGTTGTGCTTATATTCAATATTAGTTTTCTATTATCATGTTCCACCTCACCACCCAGGTGGGACATCTCGTGAGGGTTTACTTGACGACTCAGGTCGGTTCCCTAAATTTTAAGTGATTCAAGACATGTAATGTTTTAATCCATGAAATATTCATAGATTTTTCATGTATTGTAATTATTGGGACTATCAAAGATAGTAATTGTTTCAAAACCTGTAATTGTTTCACATAGTATAATGTTTAAAGAAGGCAAATATCATATTTCCAAAACCAAAAGTTCTTTTTCATTCAGTTTACTCACTTTTGTCCTCAAACAGTGTTCTATTGGAATCCATTGTCCTGGGGATATTTTTTATTTTATAATGCTGTTCTATGGGACTTCCTGATGCTCTGTGAAGTTTCTTTTTCTCCTCATGTTAACCGACTTTATATTCCTTTTCCAATTAATGGTTATATAATACCAAAAATTATTAAAAAAGTCCAATTGTATAAATATTGGAAAAAATATAAATTTTTTTCTCAAAAAAAAAATCATTAAAACACCCTAAAATATATTCATTAAATGAATTTACCAACATCTATAGAATTTTTAACACCTCATTAACAAAATTCTATTCAAAATAATGACTCTAATAAGGAATTTACATAAATTTATCTAAATATATTTTTATGAAAGTGAGGCATAATATTATCTTTTTATAAAAATGTAAATAAATATTTTCTAAAGGGTTTCTTCCTTTTTTATTTCCATTTACCTATTTAACTCTAATAAATTTTTATCCAATGTTGTTATATTTTATAAATTACATATTAAATAGCTATGTATATCATTTTAAATTTAATAAATATTTTTTTAAATTAATAATCAACAAAAATGGTGATATTATTTTATTTAATGTTATTTATTGAATTATTATAATAGGATTTTTTTCATCTATATCTACATCATATGGAATTCCTTATTCTACACATGAGATATATTATTATGATACCATCCACAATCATTATTTGTATTCCTTATGATGAAATTGTTTTATGTAAGTTTTCATGAAACAAATTTCATTCCCATAGATGATATACATTAATAATACCATCCACCTTCTTTCTCTTGGTGGATCAGGATCGTGTTTTCTGAAGTATTCACTAGGGAATGTATTGAAATCCCTTATATTTTAATTTCTATATTGATGTTTTTTTATTATGCCTAGAATTTTATTGTGAATATTATAGTTATTTATTTCATTCATATGAGAAATGCATTATAAATGGAAAATGGTGTCTACGGACTGATATTAGAAATCCTCTAAATGTATAGTAATGTATAAAATGAAAAAATTCGTGGGTATTTAGTGTATCTCTTACCTATTTATATATGTTTTTCTTATGAGAGTTATTAATGGTTAGATTATTTCATCCAACATTTTTAATTTAATCATCCGGAAACTAGTTATTTTTATCAATTTGATAAATTATATTTTTATGGAATAAAAAGAAAAATTACACTTAATGAAATTAGTTATATAAAATAATTGAATGTTGTTTTCTCTCCAATATTACTAATTCCTTTCTTATTTTCTAATATATTCTGTTGTATGTTATCCCTTACTAAACATTATATCTCAGCCATTAATGTTTTCCTTATATACAAGGTGCTCAGAAGGGCGCTTCGAGGGATTGAAGGATATACTATATTGAATAAAAAAATATCATGGATTTTTTTTCATTTAATACTTTAATATGAAAATGGAGAGTAATTTTTGTATCTATTCTCCCAAAACTACTACCTTGTGTGCTTATATGTCATGGATTAGATTATATATTGTACCAGTATAGGGTAGGGGAAACTGATTCCATGTTTTTAGAGCCTAGAACAATACATTATAATAGGGGATGTGTTCATCAGTGTATAAATGGAAAGAGGCATGAGGGGTTTGAATTTCCTATTTAAAACAATTTAATTAAATAAAATGACAGGAAATTTTAAAATGATTTAAGAAATATATAATGATTAATGTGATATAATAAATATATTGATAAATGATAAATTTGAATCATATTATATATTTAGTATCAATGTTAATTAAGAGATAAGTCACAAAAAAGATTCATATTAAGTAGTTCATAACATAATTATAAGGTAAATTTCTATTTTATAATGATTTAGAAAAATAAAATTATGATCCCTTATTTTTAGACCCCTCCATTGAAGAGGTATGTCTTATTATACATTTCCTTTGTTTTAACAGAAACCCTATAACAAAAATTCATTTGTTTAAATATAATCCCATGAACCAACAATCCTTGGTTTAACATAAACTCATGAACCCACATTCCTTAGTTTTAATAAAAATAGAAGAACAAAAATTCATTGTATTTAATGGAATCCCATGAAAAACATTCCTAGGATTTAATAGAGATCCAATAACCAATGATGTAAAGAAGGATAAAAAGAGTTTTTTTTGGTGAAATCCATTATAATTCCATTCATTTTCTTACCTTTAAGGATATATATTATTTGAAATTTGTTGTGATACAAATAAAAAGATTTAATCCTATTATAGGGATAAATGAATATTGTCTCATTGGGAGGATGACTCAGTTATTTCTAGAGATTTGGTTTCAAATAAGCATTACAATTACAAATTCATTTTTATATAAGATCCACGCCACCCTAGGACTCTATACATAGTATTCATTGGATTTATAGTGGTATTAGGTTCAGATGGGGCATTGAATAACAAACCAGACATATTTTAAATTATAAATGTTCCTAAGGAGTAGAAGTTCTGAACCCATTTGTTACATAGTGGGATCTACCATATAGCTAATGGACATCTGGATGTCTCTCCATGCTGCCTTATTCCATTAGGTGGCCATTTAACACTTAATGATTGATCGTGGTTATGTCCACTCCTCCTACTAGTCCATATAATTTTACTATATTTTTTTATTTCTCTTACACTGAATCACATTCAACTATAACCTACTCCAGAAAAATCAAAATTCATCTATTTATATTTAAACATCATTACAAGATCATGATGTATGAAAAGAGATACTTAAAAACATTAAACATTTCTTTCATGTTTATTTTGAATTTAATTTAATATCTCCATAAGAAACCTTAATCACATGTCATAAATTAAAATCAACAAGTCTGGAAATCACTCAATTGAGAAACAATATAATCAAAATAGAGTATTTTTTATCTTAAAAACATGATAGAGATATTTGTACAATAGTATCCCCCAATTTTAATTATAAAAATAGTTAATTTAAAAAGATAAATAAGATGAAAATTAATAGGTAAATATATATCAATGAGATTCACGATTTCAGAGATAAATATATTAAAAATTATCAGTATATTAATAAAATATAATTATTGTTTATAATACTTAAACCAACTTGTCCCCAAAAATATTGAAACATATCTCTCTTTTAACTAAAACATTTTATTCCCCTTTTGAATCAAAATGATCTCCCAAATTGTGATTATAAAATAAGAAACCAAGATGAAAAAATAGGTGAATGAGATAATATTTATTCACATTAATTCAAAAATATTTAAACAAAATTGGAAAGAAACATTGTTGAAAAATAAAATTATTTTTAAATTGATTGAAAATAGGAAAAGAGACGAAACATGAAATGTGATAATCTTTAATTGGATAGAATTTTATAAATAATGGAAAACCCAAATAAAAAATTAAAAAAGTTGAAAATATTGACTTCTCATCTTTTTTGAAATAGAAACCATTAATGGGTGAGAAAGAGATGAGATATCATACCAAAACATCACTGGAAAGGTAAAACAAAATTTACCATCAACTAAAGCATTCCCAAAATATCCCAAATGGATAGTGTTGATGATTCTATCAAAGATCTATAAATTTTTTTTAAAAAAACCACCATTTCATAGATGTATTATGTAAAATTTAATTTCACAAAAAAATTTCAATATCTGGTTCTTTTTAGTACCTAGAGTTCTGGTCCAGCTATGTTAGATAGTAAACATATGAGATGAAAAATAATCATGGGTCCATAATTGATGGATAATAATGCCTTAGGACAAAACAATATTAACATTTTTTAAATTATAATAGAAGAAATAATGATAAACATGGGTCATCCATATCTATAATTTTTATAATCATATTAATATATATGATTCCAAAATTTTCCACAATATTAGAATTTTTTTTAATAAAAACCATTCAAAAATATTGTATTATTAAATGAGAAATAAATATTTTAAAAACCAATACCATGAGTATTTATTTTAAAAATTGGGAAATACAGATATTTTAAAAAAATCACATTAGGGGAATTAAGAAAGGGATATTTTGAGATCCATTATATCATTTTTGAAAACATCAATACCTCAATGATTTTTTAATTTAAAAATTGAATCATCTTTTTTCCTTTGAATTTATTATTTCTCATTATGAAGATGATTGTACATCATATGAAGGTTATTATATAAAGATAAAATTTTATGAATTTTTTTCTATTGATCATGGTAATATTCATGCTCCTTAGAACAAAGTGGAATTGAAAAAGCTGAAGAAGAAGATAAAGAAGAAAATGTATAAGAATTGGAAGGATAATGGTAAATTTGATAACATAAATCTTCACCTTTATAAATATTTTCCATGATACATTTATGAAATTAGTAACATGAGGATGATGAGTCTATGGATCCCTCATCACACCACATTAAATCATTTTATGAGATTTATTAACAATCTTATAATTTTTAAAAATACTTTTTTTATATGAAGAAATAATTTCTAATATTTTCCTTTGTGTTGAATTATTATACTTTTAAATATATTTTTCCAATTTTATCATTCATTTTGGAATATTTGTATTATTTATTATTCACTAACTATTTTTTCACCTTTTTTATTTCTTATTCAGGTAAAAATTTATCATTGGAATCACTTCCCAATAAATCATCATCTCAAATTTATTAAAATGAAATGATATTTTTTTATTTCATTATAATCAGTTGATTATTTTATTACATGTAATTTCATATTGATTTAATACATAATTATGATATGATTAGTTCTTAGTCCTCCATTTTCATTATTCCATTGGTTTCTTGGATTTATTTATCTATCATAGCCAATGAACTGGGTATAATGCATATGATTTTGTTCACAAGAGTTTCAATAAAAATATCATCACAATGAAACATTTCACTATTTCTCATGTATGTAAATCAGGTAAAAATAATATGCACGTATTACTTATAAAGTATAGACAATATTTCTAAATCATGTATAAATATATAAAATTTTGAGTCTTTATCGTTTTTCATTCCTTCATGTGTCACATATTACAGTTTTCATATTTAATGAGACATTATACAAGTATATATGATAATAATTTCACTTTGGTTAACATCACAATTTTATGGTTTAAATTGTGTTACCATATAATTAAAAATTATCTATATATTGAGGTTCCCATTTATCTTCTTGTTTATTTATGGGGGAATAACCTTGAAAAACTAATTTAAACTTGGATATTAATTACTACATCAAAAAAAATTCATTTTTTATTAATATTAATTAGGTTGATTTAAATAAAATCACAAATATAGGCTATACATGAAATTATTAAATCATACATTGAAAGTGAATATGATTTTTAAAATATTTTTTTAAACACTATGATTTAAAAATAAAATAAAATGACCCTCATTGATTCTAATTGTGTATCAGAATTTAAATTGAATTAGTGGGGAGGGTTATTTTTTAAAAAAAAGTAATAAAGGAAAATTACATTTTATTATGAATTTTAAATGATGAACCAGTCATAGGGATAAAATCCAATGAGTAATATATGATGAATTCAGTTAGTATTATGAAAATTATAACAAGATACATTTATAATTAATGAAAATTGAAACTCAGATAATTTAATTCATAAAATTTATGTTTATCAATATTTAAAGGATTCATCTCATTATATAAATAGAAGAGAAAACAAAATTTGATAAGTAGTTAGGCAATAACACATGTGGTTATCCTATTTATCTGACCCATGATTTAAGATATATGTATTATTGGACCTTTATTTACATATAATGGAAAAATATGTCCCTATATTAATTTGTTTTAATGTGAAACCAAGAACTAACATCCCTTGGTTTTAATAGAAACCCAGTATCGAGATTTTCATTAAATTTAACGAAAACCAAAGAACAAACATCCCATGTTTTAAGTGTAACCCAAGATCCAAATTTATTTTTTCAAAGAGACCCATGTACCAATTATAGATGGATTCATGAGAATATATTTTTTTCTTATCATAAATACATTAAACATATTGTCTTCTAGATATTATGATGTCATAATAAACTTTAGAGAGAGTGACAGATAATGAAAAAGGTGAAAGAATTTCTTTTAGAGAAATGATGACATGATATTTTATGGGAGTTCAAAGATATTAGTATAGATTAAAATTAAAAAAATCATTATAATTATATATTCATTACAACACATGATCCAATCCACCCAAGGATAAATTTTACAGGCCTCATTGGACCTAAAGGGGTCTTGGGTTGATCTGGGAAATTGAAGTGTCAATCAAGGCCTATTTTTAAAAACATTAATGAACCCTTTGACTAATTGTTACAGCCCCAATATGTACCTACATGAATACACCAAGTTTTATGTGTGGAAACATGGAGGTACCAAAATAATTACACCTTCCATTGGCTAGCTAGTAGGCACCTGAAGGATGGGGAATATGACAACCTATATCTTTAATAAATTTTAATTCAAGATTTATTAAACAAAAACACCTATAATTCCCTCCAAAAAGATAAAAATGAAAAGGGTATTTGTTTAATAAGACACCTAACATAATAAAATAAAATATAGATACACCAATAATATTTAAAAATATCATAAAAAGCCTTTATATTCCATGGTACTTCTAAAACTGTAGGGGATAACTTAGGTACGAACATAATAATTGTGTGAAATGTAAATGACCGTAACAGAATAATCAATGAATTTTATGAGGAAATCTATTAAAAAATGAATTTTAAGGTTACAAATTAGGTTCATAATGATAAAAAAGAATATCAAATCATGATATAAGTTGATAACTTCAAGGAATCATATGAATGTTGAAAAAATATAAAACATGGCATCATAAACATAAGTAAGGTAAATCCACCAAGGTATCATAACAGAGTGTGATTATTATAAAATTTCATGAACCACACATGGTGTCTCATGAGAATTTTTTTAACCATTTCATTATAAGGATATATAACTCATGGACCAATCATCTCATTCAAAACATGTACATGATTTTGTGTTCCACATAGATTATTCAACATTTGAAGACCTTTTATAAAATTTATTCCCATAATTAAGGATATTGGTTTATATACATCATTGTGCCCATGAAATTAAATATAGATGATTCTATATGAATATCCATGAATTAAAATGGGTATAGGTATTTACTAAAGATATATTTCTCATGAAAAATTGTATGATAACATCGACAACATAACTGGTGTATATAATGAGTCATGGAATGGTTTGATGTGAGTGAAATAAGGTATATCATTAACTGTTAATCATAAGTAAAATAATGGTATGTGTAAAAAACATTAAATTAGGGATAATTGAAAATAATAATTGTATTATTTAATTATAATACATGAATAAAGTGGAAGATATAATTCTTTACCAAGATATAGTGCTTCTTCAAGCATATGAGGAGCTTCTTAGTAGTTTAGAAGAACATTTGGAGGGATTTATAGAGGTATTAGGAGATGGAATTCAATATTAATTGGATTATAGTAATTTTTAATGGTAGGTTTTGGGTATTTATTGAAAAGTATATGGTAATTATTTATTAATTTATAAATATTGCTTTTCCACTCTATATAAAAAACAATCCATCCCTCAAACATTCCCTCGGGTTTTCCCATTATTTCTACCAAATAAGATCTTATTTCAACATTTTATAATTCTAATAATTTAAATCATTAAAATAATAAAATTAATTAAGTGTAATAGAGTCATGTTCATAATGAATGAATTTTAAAACCCTAATATATAATATATATTTTTGTTGGATTATTTAATGGTCTATAAAAATAAAAAATTAACATAAATAACACATTATATTAAAGGTAAAACATATATTTTTTCATTTAAACCCTTCATAGTATATATAATATCACTTTTTGGGATATTATAATGTCATAATAAAAACCATATATTTATACCATATTTAATTTTAACCAAAAAAATTTTATGTATTAGAAAATTTTTAGAAATTCACTATTTGATAATTTTGGTATTAGGATATAAAAAAAATATGTATTTTAATAAAAAAAATATTTATAAATATAATTTAAATAATCAAATAAAAATCCCCATTAATTAAAAAATATAGATTTTATAACAAAAATAATTTCTTGACCTCTATTAATATTATATTTGAATTTGTTAAAATATATTAACATTTTAATATATTTGAATATTATTTAATATTAAAATTATTTAAAAATTTAATTTATTTCAAAATTATTAAATTAATAAAAAACCGTCTCTTAATTGAAACTACATATTCCTAATTAAAAATACATTTTCAGTTTCTTCATTTTAAAATCTAATTTTAATCAAACTCATTATTTAATCATGTATATATATATACGAATTAATAATAAAATAAATATTAATATACCAATTAGTTTGTTAAAAATAAGATATAAAAAATCACACTTCTAGGTTTAAGATATAGCATCCCTGACATGGATTCTATATTCAAATAGTTCTCTGGGATGGAGGGAAATTGGGCCTTTGGTGCCCCTTCCCATACACTAAAGGTTTTTTTCTAGAAATGAGGGTGAAAATGAAAAATAGCGGGGAGACTATACCCTTAGGGGAAAGATATATCAATTTTAAAAGTATATATAGATAGTATTTAGTAGAAATAAAGACCAAGATGACTGGAACCAGACCAACTAATGCAAAAAGCACATTCAATAAGAAGCAATAATGGATGAAATATAACTGAAGAATCAGAAAAAATAAATGAGGATGCCCAATAGAACACTTGTAGCACTAAAAAAATATTTATTATCATTTAGGTCATACATTAAATATTCATAAAAGATTCCATTGGATTAGAAATAGAATATACACATATAACAAGATGATACAAGGAAAACCAAAAAATATCTTCAACTAAGACATGTTCTCAAGGTCCCATGCCAACATCCTATTACAAACAACTACTATTTTCTATATCCTGAGGATAATCCCTTTCCTGAAGTAAAAAATATAATGATTACATTGATCCTGAAGGGCCCATGTAGGGTGTGATAATGTATCTCAGTAGGATACCACCCATGTTTCTATACCCAAAATATGTATCTATATAGGTGTGAAATACAAAAATAAAGAAGGCAACTAAAAGTAAATCATTCTATCAAATGTGTCACTAGTGCTCAACATCATCTATGTTGATATCACCTTCCTCAACCAACACTTGAATCACTTGAGAGGAGTTGATCCTTGGAACATAGCCCATGGTATCCCCTAATATCAATTAGGATAGGTGATCTCTCAGTTTCTACCTCAAAATTCACCTGCACTTCATTCCAACCAGATATCATGCATCTAAGAAAAACCTCTAACATCCCTAAGGAAATCCCAACGAAAAAATTCAGTCCCTCTGACCCCTGATTGAAATAACCCATTAGCATGGACCCTAATTTGAATAGGCACATTGATGTTTTTCCCCAAACAAACATCAATGTTGGCTCATAGCACAATTTCTATAGGAATGGATATCTCTTTACTCCCAATATGGTTTAAGCCCAATGGCCTCAATATAGAGGTCCTTAGCTCCCAACCAATAGTCCCAACATTATCATTGGATGGCTCCTCACCATCACCAGGGATTTCTACGAAAATTACCCCACCACAATTTCCTATGATGCACTACAGGGGCCTTTACACACATGTATGGTCAAACCCCCCGTCACTTAGTCAACCTGTGTGAACACAACTCCAATCAGTGATTTGGATATCATAGGTTAGCGAAATTTACCAAATTAATACATAGCCAACATCCCATTGGCACCTTGTGCCCCTACGACCATGTCAATCAAGTCTGTTGGCCATGCCATCCAATATCACATGAGCCCCACTAATATCCTGATAGCCTAGATGCCTTATACTAACATCCATGACACCCCATCCTATGAGTCATCATCAATCAAATAATCTAGTCTAAACCCCACCATATGACCATGTCACCTTAATCCTAATGTCCACTCCCCCTCAATCCCTTAAGGCAAGACCATCATGATCTAATGGATCAAATCACATTAAAATAAATTATTTCATTAAATTCACTTCATTGTAATAAGAAACTACATTTAAACAATCAATTCAATTAAAATGAGTTGAGTTGCTAAATTTAATATAAACAACTCAACCAAAACAATAAAACAATTCATTGTAATTTAATTCTGCATCTCATATTATATAAAACAGTTAAATATATATAAGAAACCAACATGTACTAGCTAACCAAGGTGGTCGATGGACTCTAACCCTACCTCACAAATATTTATTGGGATAGTTCATGCCTTAAAGAATCCCATAAGGTCATATGATAAATATAAAATCTATAATTATGGTTTCAGTCAAATAACCAATGGAGTACAAAAATATACACCATAAAATCAATCATGAAAAGGGGATTAATGGTATGCACCACCTACCATAGACACACAGATATAGGAATGTCCAATATTAATCTTTATGTTGATGTAGTTTGGAAGAAATTGTTGTTTTCATCGAACACCCTGAAAATAGTGTAAAACTAAGCAACCAAATTTATGGCTATTTGAGGCGAAATCAAAAACCATGACATGAAAGGCTGAGAAAATCCTTACTGAGTCGATTTTATTACACCTGATGGTGACCAAAATGGAGAACTAATGAAGGAGGTTGATTAAATCCAAGGTATTGAGGAAGGGAATGAGATACTCATACTATACATAACTGAGGAGGAGAAAAAGAGATGTATTTTTGTGTGAAATATGATGTGGGAACATTGGAAAATTGATATTTTTTTTGGCCACATGTTCATATCACATGTTTTCCTAGACTGTGTACAAATTGTGCGGTCTACAACGCATGACTACTTTCTATGTGGAACAACCTGTGAATCTTAATACACAGTTCTCTCTAAATATGTGAAAACCATGTGAAATCCACTAAAATAAAGATAACATGGGATTATAGTTGTGTGCATACACCACACAGTTTACCCATACCATGTAGCTGTTCGAAAACAGGGTGGACGGTTAGCTAGAAGAGGCTTCATGGTTTATGCTAAATCATGTGTTTTGACCCCCAACACCAAAACAATAATTCAAGCCTATGATGCACCGAAAACCTCTTTTCAACACCAGAGTCACTCTATATGCCTCCATGACCATCCGAAAACATTAGATAAAGCTGAAAAAACTCTTGTAATTATGTTTCGATCAAAGATAAGGAACACTTAACCCCCACTGATTCAAAATTAAAAGAGTGAGAGTTTTTCAACCCGATTCAAAAACACATGATGCTACAATATTTGAAAATAACATAGATCATACCTAATATATCAAATAGAACATAAAGATGGTATCAAATATACCCTTACCATTTTAAATTAACCAGACTATCCCAGTCAGAAGGGTATAGGTTACCTTCCTAATGGGGTGGATCCCCACATTAGGAGAGACCTACCCCATCCATCTTGATGAAAAACTCAATTCAAGCAGTGGTACAACAACCAATTCTTGGACTCAAAAGTCCTCCCATGATGCATAATCACTCCAAAACCTCATCAGTTTCTCCAATGTCATACCATACTCCCATCAAATTCCTACCCCACATCGGGGTATACCGTGTTCCCATGTCTCACATGGAGCCTATAAGGCCATGCGTCTCAACAAATACCCAAAATTAGTCTTTATTCCTATCACATAAATCAAGTACACATTGCATCGATGCCCAAATGTCATTCAACTCACTTAACCCGCATCTTCATGATTCCATAGTGATAAGAACATCAATAGAACTACATCAATGATCCTCAAAAAAACATTGGGTCATGCACCACACACACACACACATACATATATATAGAATATAATAGAGTTGGTTCTACCCTAATAACCAGTGCCTGTTTAGTCCATATACAAATCTCGTACAGATCATTCACAAAAAAAGTTTTCCTCAGTAATCCATTCTAAAAAAACATTTGTTACTCACACGGTGTACATCTAACCATCATCGGCACCCCAGTCTATTCATCCCATGGATGCTCCATAGTTTGAACCTTGACAAAAGATCCATTGTTGAAGTCTAGACTCCCTATGGTGCTACACCAGCAACTAGCCAATAACCCCACTTTTGGGTCCCACTATCTGTACCACACTCTCTTCTTTCTGTTGAAACTTGGATAACCTCACCTGGTACCAATTATAAATCTAACTCAGAAGTATGAGTAAGCCCCAGTCTCTAACTACTAGTTGTCGAAGAAATATTCATGCATAACCTATAATTATTATAAACCATCCCCCAAGGACAAAAGTCCTTTGGAGGGAGATCACACTTTGTACAGACAGGTCCTAGCTTCCTATACAGAAAGAATACCATTAAGGACCCACAATAAAGTGGCATGCTTGAGTCTTTGGCCTAGAATCCCTACTCGAACTCATCTCTTAGTCACTTCATACTATCTGAAGCATCACCACTCAAATCACCAAAAGCTGATGCCTGGCTTGAGTAAGACATGTTTTTCAGGTTTATCATTCCTATGATTGCTTGATTCATCGCCTTTGAGAATGAGGCCAACCTAAAGGCATATACATGCACCTAAATGGCATGTTGTAAACCACCCTCAATGTTCTTAACACTTTATGTGTCATCGATTACCATACTAGGTGAAAAGATAGGTAATTTAGTGAAAGTCACTACAAAATCACTGATAGACATCTCTCTTTGCAAGAGGATTAATAAATATTGATCTCTTTCCCCCCTCCGTATGTCTGGGAATAAATGATCAAAGAACCTGGCCTCCAAATCCTTCCAAGATAGTCCCTTGTGTATGTCTACATGTACATTAATTTTACACCAATTCTTACATGGTTCTATGAGCATATACATGTCAATTATCACACTCTTCCCTAGAGGCATCTCTAGCTTATCAAAGACCATATACATAGATTCTATCTAGTTCCATGATGCATAGGGACCACCCTCACCCTGAAAAGGTAGTAGGTGTTATGACAGAAACTATTGAATAAGATAATCCATATAAGGATCTTCACCCTGATAACCCATGTCACTTCCTTGGATGACCCAAACTAGGATTAATATGAGATGATCCCCAAGCCACTTCCAAAAAGTAGTTAACTCTAGTGGCTACCCCACCTACCCTGGAATATGTTCTTGATCCATCCCTAGATCCTATCACTACTCTACCTAACCCTCATGGGTATGAACATTCTCATGGTCCTATGGCACGAAGCCATCACCAGCAGGATGCTCCATTTAAACTATATAAGAGGAACCCACAGAAAACCATCAACATGGTCAGAAAACCCATAATATATATATATAATGCATAGATATGGAAAGAGTAATATGAAACACATACTAAATACAAAACACATTCCCATCGCTACCGTTCCACACAACATCCCAACCTCATGGCCTCCTTAGAGACCCTCAACAGATTCATGTATCAAATATATGTTGGGTCATGCCCATCCTGAAAACCTACATTTCCTTAAACTGATGAACTCTTTATCAGAACTAGTGATCAAAAACACCACTAGCCATAACAAATTTCTCATCTATATGATCTAGTCCTATTTCACATATCAAAATACACTCATTTCATTGGAACATGAAATTTATACGTATTTCAAATGGTATATAACGTGACATTTCTTATCGTAGCACACACATATTAAAAATTGAAACAATCGATCTTGACCCTAGTCGAAAGAATAGGTATTCCAAACAAACATAATGAATAACCCTTGAAATATTGGGCCAAGTGTCTAGTAACTCCTTCAATTCCATACTAGGATTAGGATCACAAGTCAAAAAAATTATAATTCACATACCACGTGAACTAATCGAGGTGGAAGTCACATATACTGTAAAATAAGAAAAGTAGAACAAGAATTTCTACCCATGGTAACTTGGTCCATCCCTCACTCCTATATCTTTAGGTGTGATTAAAAATTTATAATCCCAATACAGATAACACCTAATCTCAAGTCTACCAAGTCCAAATAGTAATACAGGGGAAAAAATGAAATGGAAATATATATCTCATTAGTATCCATCCTTACACTTATAATAAATCCTTATCAAGATATACTTTGATACCATAGTTAGAATTCCTGATGGAGAATCAACAATCAATTAGTTATCTAGGCCATAGGACTAATAGTCCTTAGGCATTCCCCCCCATATGTCGAAGGCTGATGACTAGCAATGAGGGTATAAATTAAAATTTGTAGGGAGACAATACCCTCATGAAAAAGATATATCAATGGTCTAAGTAAATATAGATATCTTTCCATGGAAATAAAGATTAAGAAGACTCAAACCAGACCCACCAATTGTTGAAGCACATTGAATAATAAGAAATAACAGAAGCAATATAACATAAGAAGCCAAAAAATAAAGGATCATTCCAAATGTTTCACCCGTAGCACTAAAATAAAAAATTCTTACAATACATCTAATATATAAAATATACAGAAAGGTTTATAAGGGATTACCAACAATATATGAATATATATTATACTGATTCAAGGAAATAAAATGAAAACATAACTCTAACATAAGAAAGACCTCAAGGTCCCATACTAGCATCCCATTCCATATAGCCACTAGGGTCCATCCACTAAGGTGATCCCTTACATGAATGCAACAACATAAAGTCTAAATGCATATATAAGTGCCTGTGTAGGGTGTTAAAACATGTCTTAGTATGATACCAATCATGGTTTTGTACCCAACATATCTGTTTAAGAAGGTTTGTAATATTAAAATAAATAAAGGGTCTTGAAGAAATTCAATTTTGCTTCCCCGGTGATCCACAACAATTAGGAAGATATTACCTACCATGGTTGATGCTAGAATCAGTCTAGATGAGAGGATACATGGCCCATGGGCCAAGGTATCCATTGACATCAGATATCCCATGTGAACTCTTATGTTGCACCACAACAGTCACTGACACCTCATTCAAACCCCACACCTCATGTTCATGACAAACGAACAACATCTCAAAGGAATGCACAAGAAAATGAATCTGGTCCCGTGGATACATGCTCAAAATCACTCGTTTTCTCAAATCCTAGTGTCTGTAGGCACAAATATATACATATATATATATATCCTGAAATAAACATCACCTTCAACTCATATCATGATGTATTGAGGAATGGTGATCTTTGACCTCCCAAAAATAGCCCTGGCCCAATATGCTGAATATAGTGAGTCTCATCCTTTAACTGATAGTATAAATGCTATCATATTAAGTCTACTCACATTCCTCATGGTATTTTAAGGACATAATCCATAATACAATTTCCTATGCTACACTATAGGTGGCCTTTACCCACATTAGTAGTCAAAACCACCTCATCTCTGAGTCAACCTATGCGGACATGACTCCAATTAAAACATTGGCCACCATGGTTAAATAGAAATCACCAAATAATTACCTAAGCCACATCCTACCAACACCATGAGCCTATGCGACCATGTCACACTTATTTGATGTACATCCAATCTTATATCACATGAGCCTCACTCGTAACCTCTTACACTAGATTCCTCATACCAACATCCATGTTTACCTATCCTATGATTTAAAATCACTCAATAAATCTGGTCCAAGACCAACTAGATGACCATGTATCCTCAATCATTATTACCATTCAACCTTAATCCTTTTTTCCAAGACCATTTCGATCTAAAATATCACATCACATGAAAGTCAAAAATGTCATACAATTCACTTCATTTTAAATAAGAAATTAACTCTACACAATCTATTCTATTAAACTGAATTGATTATATCAATTTAAAAGTAACAAATAAATATAAATATGAAATCAATCTAATGTAATTGAATAGTATATCTCAAATTAAATAAAAAAATCAGTATATATTAGCAACACAATCAACATAACTAGCCAATGTGGTTGAAACCCTCTAACCTTCTCAGAACATTTGAATTGGGCTAGGGAATGCCTTATGGATTCCCACAAGGTCATATAATTAATTTAACATAAAGCATTATGGTCTCACTAAAATACCCAAAATCACGCTAAAATTGGCACAGTAAATTGAACTCAAAAATATGAAGAAACATTTTCCCTACCTTCCATGTACTCATATACATAGGCACGTTCAATATCACAGACTAACTCAATGAATTTTGAAATAAATAAACAATTTTAATGAACACCTTGAAAATTAGGTAAAATGGATCAACTATATTTAGAACTCTATTATGTGAGATAATAGAAGAATATATCCAATGGTGAGGAAATCCTTACCGATGTTCTTCTATTCCACTCGACGATGACCAAAATGGAGCAACAATGAAGGAGCTGGATCAAATCCAAGGGATAAAATTAATGAATGATCTCCTTTTAATGTACATGACCCAGGAGAAGAAAATGATGAGGATTTTTGCATTAAAGAGGTGAAGGTAACTTTGGTAAATTCACAATTTTATGTATGCATTGTTAGCTTGGATGTTTTTCCAAATTGTGTGAAAATCGTGTGGGATATAGTACATGGGTAATGCCTTTGTGGTACCACCATTGAGGTTTGTTGGATAGTTTTCTCAAACATTGGGCAAGCCATGAAAAATCCTCTACAGAAACTATAGAAAATGCTACATGGCCATTTTCCTCCATCGTATAGTTTACCGAAATAGTGACGTAGTTCAAAAAATGGGTGCATGGTTAGCTGGAAGAGGCTGCATGGTTTACCCTAAACCACACGCCTTGACATGGAACACCGACAAAAGACTTTAGGCCTCCAATTCTCTCTAAACCACTTCTGAACACCCTAAGAACTCTCTAATCTTCTAAGAACATACATAAACAAGATATAATGTTGGAGGAACTCTTAGAATTTGGTTCTGATAAATGAAAATGAAATGGGCACCACCACTAATTTAAAATTCAAAACAAGATAAGTCTTCGACCTGATTCAAAAACCCATGAAGTTACAGTAGATACATAACCCCAAATTACACCAAAATATTCCCTAATAGTAATGTTTACAATGGTGGATCCTTCTTGGGGTTGTTATATGAACATTGTATGGGTTGTGATCTCTATAAATATGAAATTATATTTTCAATAGTTTCACTCATGTTTCAGTAGTTGAATCAAAACCTATTCGCTTTGAAGGGAATATCCTTTTGATTCTACCTCCCTTGGAATCATCTATTAATGAATTTAATTTGGTAATATCCTATATATTGAGTCCATCATAACTTTCGTCAATGTAAATTTGTCTTTTTCATACCTATTAATATACACAAATATTAATAGTTAGAGTAAAATTTAGATATTATAAATTTTTATGATGCATAAAAATATTTAATATATGAAATTAAATATTTTTAATGGTCCAAAAGAAACAAATACTACATGTGTTTCCTATAACTTCATTTCATATTGAGTAATTAATTCTTTCAATCATGAATTTCATTTATAAAATTTCCTTTCATTAAATTCAGTACCCCTTTAGAAATTTCACTCTTGATATTTCATTTCATACAATAGAATAGATGTGGATACATTGTTTTTAAATCCTCCTCCACTTACCATGTATCCTCCTCAAACATGTTATTCTAACATAATTAATTAAATAAGTTAATTTTCATGTTTCATAGAACATTTTCTATTTTAACCATGATATTTATTAGGTAATAATCATACTAACATTCATTCTCCAATGGTACCACCTCTAGATTTAGTACATGTGATTGGTTTTCTATGTACTTCGGGAATTTTATTTTCATGGAACACTTGTAGTACTTGAGATAGGTCATGTGGGTCATCTAGTTGAAATTCAATGGCTTCATTGAGATTATTGAAATAAAAGGGGATGATTTATCATGGAATAAGATTTACCTTCTTTACAAACAACATGAATTTCTTTCATGTTGATATTTTTAAGGGGTACCTTATCTCTGACCTCGGACTCCAGGTATCATAAATGACTATATACATAGATTTTTTTTCCGGAATTTTATTTGATTGCATAAGATGTTGAAATGTTTGAACCTACTATACCATATCTTATATAAGATTATGTCCCATTAAAATTATCACTCCAACATCATCCTATCATATTGGAGCTGAAACCTCTTCCCATATAGATACCCATAAGGTTCCATTTAAATGGTATAATGAAAAGTGTTAATATAGGTGACATCGACAAGGAGAAGTTTTTATTCGAAATATCCTTATAAATCCATTGAACTATATCACAACATATCCACCAGATTTTGAATAGTTATCTCATAATGACCATTTGTATAAGAGAGATTATTATTACTAAATCTCACCTCTATATGAAACATGTATTGAAGGATTATCCATAACATCAAGGTAAAAAATTGTCCTCGATTAGAAGTAATGTTATGTTTATCTCCACTAATTATTACTGGTTATATTATGTATATGATTGCGAGGTGGTATAGAGAAAAATATACCATTATATCAATGAAATGAACTAAAATTTTATGTAGATTGGATACCACCAAGATATTTTTATTACTTTTAGATATAATGGGGATTCCTATAAATAATATGTATGGTTAAGATTTCTAATTTAACTCCATGGGATTCGGTGAAATTTGATTCAAATAGATTTAATCATTTTTATATTTTTGTGGCATAAAACACTAATTTTGGATTATTTTACATGTAATTATAAGACTCAATTTCATTACATGAAACTATTTGTTTTGATTTTATTATAGTAAATACCTTGATTAACTTGCGTGACATTCCATACCAAGTTTAAACAAAACATTTCAAACAATTTAAATATTATTATTTAATATGAACGTTATCACCTAGATGTTGGGATGGAGGTTGTTAGTATGTTTAAAAAATATATAAATATATTCTAAACATTTATATATACAATAAATCTTTGGATACCAAGTAATTAGAAATGACAATATAATATATTTGTAAAGAAATTAATTTATTTTCTAAAAAACTATTCTTAATCAAAAAAATGTGCTCTCCCTCAATAAAATAAAAAAACAAATTATATAAAATGATTTAAATTAAAAAAAATTATTATATATATATAATTAACTATTTAAAATTTATTGTATGTGTTTTCTAGAACATAGATAAGAATAAATCCACTTTTACACTTGAAACCCATTTTTTCTCAAAAGTAGTTTGTCACCATTTTATGAAGCACTTATTTAAAAATAAATTCTTATAATATTATAAAATTAATTTTATATTATAAAAATTTGTAATTAGAATATAAAAATTATCTTAGGGTTATTTGTTGTAATTATTTAAAAAATATTCTATTTTTGATGAATAATAAAAAAATACAGAATATTAATTTAAAATTAAATTTTTGTTTCACTTATTTTTAAAGTTTAATTATATTTCAAATAAGATAAAAAGTATAATTTTTTCAATTAAAAAAATATTAATCCAATTTATTTCATTGCAATAAATTTTATTTTGATATTGGATATAAAAACACTCTAAACTTTAGAAAAGTTTTTCTTTTAAAACATACTTTCTCATCATATGTGTGGGTTGAATTTTATGTTAGTTTTTTCCACTTAATTTAAGTGAAATTATCAAAATTGATTCCATATTTTTATCCATAATAATTTATATTATGTAGTTTTTTTAACATAATGTTTAACAAAAATTAATGTTGAATGTAGTAAAATTTATTTCTTGCAAATAAGGTAAAAAGAGTTAACCAGGGTGTGAAACTAAAAAGATAAGGGTGAAAATTAATAATAAAATTGTAAAAAAAATAATGTTTATATTTAGAAATTATAATGTATAAGTTTATAGTTTTTTACATTTTTTTACACTTCTTCCATGTGAAAAACGTTATAGAATTTATTTCTTTCCAAAAATACCACATGTGTCCTCTCAACCACTTATAAAAGGCCACCCCATATCCCACCTTCTTAACAAATTCTAAATTATTTGGTTCAGAAAATTCATTTCTATACCACTTCTCAAATACCCTTCCATAATCCTACTATCCACATTATTAATATAAATCCAACCCAGAAAGGATTTAGTGAAATCCAAAGGGGAATACCCAAAGAAGAGATAATATTATTCAATGAACATGATTATTTTATTTCATTTTACAAGTTATTTAATTATTATTATATAATTATTATATATTACCCTAAACTAAATTCATATGGTAATATTTTTTAAGTTAATTATCTTCAATAATCTTTACTTCCATTGAATGGGTTGCAACATCTTCATTCGTGTGTTTGGAGAACTACCTCATCACAAACCAGTGACATTCGATTTTCCACTATTATAACTAAATGATGGTTATAATGGTGGATTCATTATTAATACACATTACATATATATATATATATATATGTCTTTATTATTATTATTTAATTTTAATATAATATAACCCATCATTCTCTCTATTTTTTCGGAATTGGATGACGTTGTTCATGTATTCTGTGAACTTCCGCATCACGAAGAGATGTTATTAATTTACGTTGTACACAGAATGTATTAAATATGGGTTTAATAATATTTTTTGATATATAATGGGTAAAAATTATTCTTTAATTATAATATATTTCTTTTTATTTTCTTTCTTTCATACTAATAAGAAAATGAATAAAATAGTGTTCATGCTTACGTATGTCTTACCGTCTACAAGAACATTGTATTTTATTTCATATCTCTAAATTGTATGGATTAATAAAAATAGATATATAAAAAATATATTTTATATTATTGTATGGTTATAATTTTTAATATTATGGTACCATTATCAATGTAATGGCACAAAATATATAACAATTCAAAACATATACAAAAAATAAAGATGTTATTACCCGAAACATTACTTTAATATGGAATTTTTAATAGATGGGTAACAAAATGGAATAAGTAAATCATATATTGTATAATATATATGAATATGGTTATTTAATATATTTATAATAAAATTATATTTATTATACAGTAGGTTGTAATGAGTATGATGGAAGTCAAAACTTATGGTAAAGGATTTCCATCTCAATTTTTTACATCTGTGATACACATGACATATTGACCACCTATATCTTTTATTTGGTCTATATAATTCTCATAAATGTATTTTATAATTATTATATTTAAAATTATTTTGATTTACATGTAAATTTCTAGATATCTATTTCATGTTTTTTATATTAATAAGGTTAACAAATCGATAAAAGATTTTTGTTTCAATTTTCCTTCTTTTGTACAGAAGTTATGTTATGAAGATATCTTCTTGTATAAGGTGAATATAATTCCTAGTTGAAATTGAATATATTCAATTAACTTCATTAGATGATATTTTAATTTTTATTTAACTTTATTATTTCTCGGGGCCTACAATTTAATTTTACTAAAGTTGTAAGATATTATGTTAAATTATCATCTTTTATCGAGATTGTATTCAAATTTTATTCCAATGTATAAATATTATGATATATATCCCATGAAACCCATGGAAATTTATTTACATTAGTTTTTTAATAAGAATAAAAATTTTCCCATCATTTTACTTTCTTTATGTATTCTAAATCTAAATTGAATGTTTTTATGAAAACTAATCTTTTCAGTCGAAAATCATTTTTCTTCCAAAATTGTGTTTTCTAAAAATGGTTAGAAAAATATTTCAATTTTTTTATTATATGGTTTTTTAATAAAAGATTACAAAAAAGTTGTATTTTTAAAAATATTTTAAAATAAATCATCATGTTGTTTTTAAAAACAAATCTTGATTGTCCTTTACCGAAATGTGCAATGATTCATTGTTATAATGTGTACCATATGAAAAAAACATCCTCTCATCATGAATAATATTTTCTTTGAATATCATGTTGAATTTTTTTCAAGGTTCTTTTCTATATAATATATTTTCAAAAAAATTTATGTTTTAAAAAGTGTTTTTGTATGTAGGAAATATATTTTCATAAAAAATAATTTAAGTTATCCTTAAATTCTTTTTCAATCTATAATGAAATACATGATAAAATATATTCCTTATTAGGAATTTGATCTAAGGATACCGTTCTTATTCATTCTCTAAATGGTTTTTGTTTTTATTGATTTTTTTATGAAAATTATTTCTCTGTCATGGGATATACTAGTAAATAAACCTCATGAAACCCACTTGATATTACATGTTATACTATGATGGAATGGTGAAATGATTATGAAACCTATTTCTTTTACATAATTTAAAATATGAGAAATGTGTGTCAAATCATTTTAATTTCATGGTTTATGATATGACATATGTTTTATGATCTTTTGGAAAACATATGTATGATTCTCATTGTTTGACCATAGTTACATTTTAGGTATAGAAGATGGTTATGTTATAACCAATGAAGGAGGTTATGATATAATCATGGAAGGTCATTACATTATAACCAAATAAGGGTGGGACCTATATCTATCTCCAATTCACTAATTAATTATGTATATCTCATGAGATATATATGACTATAATGGGGATTGAACATAGGTATGAAATACAATACTGGAATGTGGGGTAAACCTGGTTTAGTAATACATGACTAGAATAGGGAGTCAACCTGCTTCTATAAGAAAGTGATAGAATGGGGGGTGAACCCATTTTTTTAAGACAGTGATGAAATGTTGATTTAACTCAGTAAAGTAAGGGGATTTGTCAACAATTATTGTTATGAGAGTAAAAATTGACTACTGTGATGTTTTTGGTTGTAAAATAATTTCACTATGATGAATGGGTAGCCTCTATAGATGGTGTTGTGTACCACTCATGAGATGAAGATTCCCACAAATATCCCTTATATGTTTTGAAAATAATCCTTGATTACTAAGATAATTATTATCTAGGATTATGTGCATCTCATAATTCTATGTAGTATTCTAATGTTATGATCTCAGGGATAAAGTCCTATGATTACCTAATTATTAATGTCTAATTAAATGCCGAAAATTATTCCATGACCCCAAATTATAATATTTGATATGAATGTATTGTTTTTAAATGTTATTCTCATGTTTTAATACCATTATGTTTATGTTATGCTTATGTATATAATTTTATAACCATACTGAGCATCTTAGATCGCACTTTAATATGATTACTTTCAAAAATATTTGAATAATGTTTTTATGTAGGAGTACAGAAGGGGAATTCCATTATGGGAGACATTGATGTTCATTCATAATGATATAATATTGTGAACCTAATATCCAATGATAGAAAACTATTATGATCCTTGAGTATGTGTTTGTGTGATGTATTTAAGATTCATCTAACAATATGTAATATCCCTCTATGAAAAGACAAGGTTATTATATTTTGTATCAGTTTAAGCTTTTATTTATCCTTTTAAAATTAGGATGACTACACTTTGGTGAGATCCATGTGGATATTTCAAATGATATTTACATGGATGTATCTGAGGATAAGTATAAGGGTAAGTTTATATATTGGAAAATATATGTGAGTTTTGGTAAAGGATAGTGTGATTAGTTTCCAAGTAATTACACACTTGTCTGGACACTACATGTTGATGTGGATTAGATACATATATTATTTGCATTGATAACCCAAAAAACACAATATTGAGCAGGAATTAATTAGGAACTGTTGCACAACAATAGGATTTGATTCACACCTACAATGAAACTCATAGGGTATATTCTTTATAAATTTTTTTGTTCTCAAAATATGTAAAGACCCAGATATTCTCGATATATTTTTTAATTATATGGAATTATTTCTAGACTGCATAATCTGACAGCATGTGATTTCGAGGCCTGGACTGCCTGGAAAGATTCGTAAATGTTTTATTAAACATTAAATAGTATGCATGAGTGGTTTTCCTGAAAAAGTAGAATAACTATTAAATGGGTGCCTCGATCAGAAATCTGAGGGCACCATTAATTTCAGGATGATGGTTTTACCCTAGGCGTGAGTTAAGTTTAGTCGGCGTATGCCTCCTATGAGAAAACCCGAAATTGGAATAACCATAAATAAAATAATTAAATAAAGTTATTTTATTTTAAAAAAGCTTATAAGTCATAAATGGTGACTCAGATTAAAAATCTGAGACCACCACTGAGCTCGTGAAGGTATTCTTTCTTTTGGAATATACTAACTTTTCCCAGCGTGGTTCGATTATGGAAGTTAGTTTTTGGCTATAAATTAAATTACTAAGTAACAATTATTTTATTGTTAAAATCCATAACATCTAAATGGAAACTCAGATTAAAAATCTGAGAGTACCGTTGGGATCGTTGGGGCGTTTTCTCCTTAGAAGGAGCCTAACCTCGACCAGCGCGGGTAAAGGATGAATGTTTATAATTTACTGAACTTTTTTTAAGGTACATACAGTAATCGCGTGATCAGTGTTTTCTAACATTTGAACCGGTGTTAAGATAAGAAATCCAAAGGCACCGTTGAATATGCAGCGCTGTGTTTCTCTTAAGGGAGGATTCAAATTGACCACAGTAGGTCTGGAAAAAAAGTTATATTTTAGAACATTTAATAGAATAATAATATAATTTTTTATTTTATTTTCTTTCTTTCTTATATTTTCCTCCAACGGACAAGAGGATTGTGGGACTAGAGATGAGCCAAGCCCTTAATTGGCTTGATCCATAATTTCCTACGTAACCACATCGTTTGAATTTATGAACGTTCATATTAATGACCCCTCATAAATTCTACGAATGATAGACACCCACCACCTCTTTTATTTTTATGGAATTTGGGGAGAGGTGTCGACACTGCTTCACAAAGCAACGAATTGCTGACAAAGTGTCGAGATGCCAAACACCTAGAGGATAGAGCCAGTTCCAATGGGAGGTGATAGGTGGCACCGAACCACGAACTGAAGGATGATGTACGAGCGGCGTCATTGGATGCTTGTTGCAGGAAAGACAAACGCCGCCTCTTCCTCAATCATGGGAGTTTGTTTATCGTACATGAGGTAGGGGATTTACCTTGATTGAAATTCCAAGAGTTTATTGAATCCTTTAAATCATCTATCATGATTACAGGCTAACACGGAGGGCATAGGCCTAACGAACCCGGACCGGACCCCCCGCTACCTTGATACCCTTGCGTTCTCTATGGAAGACCACCAATGTGGTGGTATCGACCAACTATGTTGGAGGTAGTGCGCCGTCGCGTGCAGAAAGAGGAGGACGCAACAGTAAGTCGGGGCGGTTGGCGGAGCGACGCACCGTCGCATGCCGCCGGTGAGCAAGGTGCTGCAGATTGTCAGTTGTGGAAGTCGAAGGAAGGGGATGACACATCGGACGACCATGAAAGGGAAGGGCGGCATGACCAGCGCGCCACCGATGAGCAAGAGGCTATGGCCGAAGCCATGGAGAATGGGAAACCCACACCTCCGACGGGTTCTGCAGCGATTGGGTGGTGCCCACGTTGCATGCCACTTCACCAGCCAAATGGCCTCCAGGCCATTCAGGACACCGGGGGTCTCAACCCTCCACGCCAGCTCGGGCGAGTCCCAGCTGGCGGGGACTCCGCAGAAACCGAGTAGCTAAGTCCATTCGGGAAATTAGGGGAGCCGCTCCCCCATGACACCTAGCGTGAGCTCTTAGAGGTCTGTGCCTCATGCGGTCGGGCCTCTAGCCCAGCGGGCCGCGCGCCAAGCGGGCCGCACACCCAGTGGGCTGGGCCACCCCCCTTTGCGGGCTGGGCCTCAATGCGGACTAGCAGGATGAGACTACCACGGCCCAGTCCATCCAGGCTGGGTCGGACTCGAACCAGGTCGGGTCTACCCAGACCAGGTCAGGCTGGGTCGGACCAGACCCGGGCCCAACCAGACCGAGAAACACTTAAATGCCCATAACATGAGAACAAGACGTTCATTTGATGAACCGTCTATAGAGTTGGGATCCTTAAATCGAGGAGATCCTTTTTCTATACTCCACTTAAGTTTTTTAGACATCTGGATAATGGCCAGGTTGGATCGAAAAAAAATAAAACTGGGCCCCTGAAACTAAAACGCTTATAACTCACAGACCGGGCGTCGGATTGATGCACTATTTTTTTGTGTTGGAACACTTAATACATGACGGTACTTTGGGTTACTCATATTTTGATATTTCTAGTGGTAAAGTTATGACTGATA
Source organism: Viscum album (assembly GCA_963277665.1). Lineage (NCBI taxonomy): Eukaryota > Viridiplantae > Streptophyta > Magnoliopsida > Santalales > Viscaceae > Viscum > Viscum album. The sequence goes on from OY728155.1 coordinate 707,259,197, forward strand.
TCTCAAGGGACAGATTCTACGGAACTCGAGCGCACCGGTTGCGGGGAATCCTGTGGTAGACTCTAACGTGAAGAAAGAACATTGATCCTATGTTGGTCAGTATCTATAAGATGTTGTGTAGGTCAGTGATCAACAAACCTGTTTGGGTCAGCGCATACTGATCCTATGTGGGTCAGATCCTGTGTGGGTCAGCGCTAAACGATCCTATGTGGGTCAGCACATACCGATCCTATGTGTGTCAGATCCTGTGTGGGTCAGGGGGGGTTAGTACCTATCGATCATGTGTGGGTCAGTATTAGTGACTCTTAAGAGAATAATATGATCTAGCCTACGACTAATCATCCGTACTTCGGTACTTAAATTATACATGATTGTGAGCTGAGTCTGTTTTCTTCATGGTGTTACATGTGTGGTACTTCTATCTTCATGGTGTTACCTGTGTTATACTTCTACCTTCATGGTGTTTCCTTCGGGGTTTTACGTGGGTGGCACTTCTATCTTTGAGGTGTTACCTGTGTGGTACTTCTAACTTCATGGTGTTACCTGTGTGGTACTTCTACCATCATGGTGTTTTCATTGTGGTGTTACCTGTTTGGTACATCGTCCTTCGTGCTGTTATCTTCGTGGTGTTACCTTTGTTGAACTTCTATCTTCGTGGTGTTACCTATGTGGAACTTCTACCTTCATGGTGTTGTCTTCATGGTGTTAGCAGTGTGGTACTTCTATCTTCATGGTTTTACCTATGTGGTACTTCAATCTTCACGGTGTTACCTATGTTGTTCTTCTACCATCATGGTGTTACCTTTGTGGTATTCTTCTCTCATGTGCCGGATTAGAATATGTTGATAAATTATGTATATGTATCGGCATATAACTAAGTAGAGTTTATGTCTTGATTTGTGGTATTTCCTTTTTGTCAATCTAGGAGACCTACGGGGGTCTCGGTGTCCCTACAGAGTATCGTTATACTCACCCCTACATGGGCTACGCCCTCACCTTGTTGTGTCTTGTGCAGACGACATACAACATTGATCGAGGCTGAGGGATCCAAGACCAGACGGTGCTCATAGGTGGACTATTTGACGTGACATGATGTGGGGATTATAGATCGTGAGCTATACCAATCCTTCATGGTGGATCCACGGTGGACGATCCGGGATATTTTTTTCACTTTTTAGTTTTATTGCACTTTATAGTTGGGATTGTATTCCGGTCCATTTACTTTCAGAACACTTTTACTATAGTAGTTTATTTCATGGTTTCTTCTTGTCAGGTTCTTGTACTATGTGTCTATATAGGTTAAAAAGGAAATTCATTCCCATTTGTAGTGATAAGCCTTCTGGTGCTAGTCTCTATCCCATGGCCCGTGGAAGGCAGGCTTGGGGTAGTCACGGCATGGGCCCAGGGGGACGAGTCGTGACAAAGTGGTATCAGAGGAGTAGGTTCTATCAAATAACTATGTCCCTGAACTTTTCTATGTGGAAATAGTGTTGAGTGTTATGGGTTTGGTTTGTAGTTTGGGGGATCCAGTGCTGGTTCGGTGGCCGACGTATCCATGCACCAGGACTCTGAATTCTGATTTCTGACTTGGTGAAAGAAAAAAATGATTATGTGTGTTTTGGAAATGTTTTTCCTTGGCTTATTTAGTGTCATCTAACAAAGTATAACATAATGACTGTGGCACACTTTTTCCTTATCAGTATGTTGCCGCATAGATAGATAGCTAGGATTCCTGAGAGATTACACGATGACGGCCCACCGAGAGATGAGGCTCTAGTGCAGGGCCATATAACTATGTTCGCACCTTCAGGTGGTGTATTAGTAGAACCACCACCCATTGGACATCAGTTACCACCATCCACACTTGCGAACAGTGCACGCTAACTGAGCGTGTTACATGAGTTACAACTATATAGGCCTTCGAGGTTTCGAGGTGATACAGATCCCTAGGAAACCGAGGACTGGATGGATGTTGTGGCTAGAGTTTTCCGCCTAGTTGGGACTCCAAAAAATCAAATGGTGGTCCTAGATGCTAGTCTTTATCAGTGTGTTTCCATGAGGATGGTCTACATGGTTATGAGGCTATGACATGTCGACCATTGCCCAATATGGTACCTTTGGATAGTGTGCCAACTATATCACTACCCGTTGGTCCGCATTAACAACTAACAGTGACGATAGAGGACACATTTTGGATTAGTGTCTTACACGTGTTTTAGTATCAGATACCCCTCAGGTTCTGAGGTGAGAAATAATCATAGGTGGCTAAGGAATGGCTTGAGGAGGATGTCTAGTTTCCATCTAGCTAGGGCACCATTCCATCAGATGACAGTCCATGTTGAGATCCCTCTACATGGCTTGGCATGATGATGATATGGTTTAGATTACCCTGATCTTGCAAAGAGGTGACTTTGCTGTGGACAAGCTTGAGAACCTTTCACAGAGAAGGGGGCATGTTACCATAAAGAGATAAGGTATGAGAGTTCCCTAGAGATTCTATAGCTTCAGCAGGATGACATGTCAGTAGCTGAGTATTCATCGCGCTGTGTAGAACATCCCAGCTACTAGATGATTATAGTACAATCAGTTCATCCGGGCTAAGAACTTCGAGAGATGTGTGTTAAGGGACATCTAAGACAATAATTCTTCCTCTATGAATTCCTACTTATGTTAGGGTTCTAGAGAGAACCTTTTTGGTTGAATTTTCTTTGGATGAGAAGATACAACTAGTAAATGCTAGTAGTGGGAATGCAGGAAACCAACTTTAGTCTCATAGACATGGGCGTGTAAAATGTTTCTGGAAGAGGAAGTGATAGGGATGGATGAATCTACAGTGCAGTAGATGTATAAGTGGATATAGGAGAGCAGCATTAGGTGGTGTACATTTCGAAATGTTACAACCACCACCCCAATGTGGTCCCCACCGAGATCATGGAGCTGGAGGATAGGGAAAGGGGGTAGATGCATATGGTCAAGGAGTGTGACCCAAGGGCTCCAAGAATGATTCGAGGCACAGTCTATCTCTACTACTATCTATCGTATTAATAGATATAGGTACCAATCATTCCTTCTTACCGTGATTCTTGTTCAAGACCTAGAGTTTCCGTTTATACCATTTAAATGACCATCAAGTATAGAGATACCTTTGAGAGGATACTTGATAATCACACTATTTCTGATGGTGTGATATATCCCTTGAGGAGAGAGTTTTTATTGGAACCTCTTGGTGGAAGCGTCGAGGACTTATGGCATTAGTTTGGGTATGGACTAGACATCCATAGTTCATAATCAAATTGGATGTATTAGGAAAAAAGTTGTAGTATATATATAGAATTGGAATGAGGTTCTCCTTAGTCGGCAAAAAAGGAAACCCAGATAGCACAGGATAAACTCATGCATAAGAAGGTGCATCCAATCACTCTTGATTCAGACATCCTTACCCTCACAGATGTATGAGTATTGAGTTTTTAGTTCCCAAAAATAGTGGTAGTGTGTTCGAACATTATTTTAAAATATGTTTCCACGATTACCTCCCTAAAGGGAGAGGGACTTATGCTTTGACTGGGTACTACCTAAGATTTGTACCTGACTTCTCCAGGGTTGCGACACCCTTGTTAGCTTTAACTAAGATGGGGAGGCCATAACTGTGGATGGTGAAGTGTCAGCAGATCTTTCAGGAGATGAGATAGTGATGATGGCTAGAGTTCCTCCAGGATTATGACTTTGAGATACTCTATACTCATGGGAAGGGGAACGTGGTGGCAGAAGCACTCAGTTGGAGGTCTGGTCTACAGTTTCTGAGTGAGGCATTAGATCATCTAGTCATGCTATGGATATCAATCGTGGATAAATATGGATAATATTACCTTTAGTATATGACTATAAATTTCCCCACTCCTTTAGTGAGTTCAGTGGGGACTACTTTGGGAAATTTACTACAAGGCACGATGTGCCCAGATATCCACAGGATAGACACCTAATGGATTTTTTGAAGGTGGGGAGAACGTAATCCTCTTCAGAGGATGTACCACGGTACCAGTGGTTCTATGATAGGAGGTGTTGAGGGAGTTCCATACATTCCCTTTAATAGTACATCCTGCAGTGGTGAAGATGTACCAGGACCTCCAGCGTCAGTACCTATGGCCAAGGATGAAGGAAGCATTGGCTGAATTTGTATCACGATGCCTCACTTATTAGCAAGTGAAGACTGCACAGAGCCAGTAAAAGTCATATGCTGACAGGATATGGAGACCCTAGGAGTCTAAGGAAATCTATTTCTAAGTTTCATCAAACCATTCTAGATTCTTAGAAGAGTGGGAGATGTGTCATACCATCTATCTCTTCCCCCACAGATGCACCAGGTGCATAATGTTTTCCATGTGTCATAGTTGAGGAGATTCATGCATGATCCATCGCACTTTATCGACTAGGGTGATTCTGACTTTGAAAATGGGGATACATTTATGGGGTTCTTGGTAGAGATAGATGATTTACATGAGTGAGTCCTTAGTGGATGATTGATCACTCTGGTGAGAGTTTGGTGAAAGCATGTGAACCTCCAGGGGATAACACGGGAGAGGAAGGCTCATATTTGGGCTCAGTACCATCATTTGTTTCCTTAGTCTATGTTGTGGATTTTGAGGATAAGAAGCCCTAAGGTGGGGAGAGTGTAAAGACCTGGATTTTCCATATATTTTTTAGTTATATGGAATTAATTTGAGACCGTGAAATTTGACGACACACAATTCTGAGGCCTAGAGTGCCCATAATGATCCGTCAAAGGTTTATTAAACATTAAATAGTTCACGTGAGTGGTTTTTTTTGGAAAAAGAGGAATAACTCTTAAACGGGTGCTCAGATCAGAAATATGGGGGCACTGTTGCATTCATGATGGTAGTTTTACCGTTTGAATTAATTAAGTTTAGTCGGTGAATACCTCTTGTGTGAAAACCCAAAATTGGCATAACCGTAACTAAAATAATTATATAAAGTTATTTTATTTTTCAAATGCTTATAACTCATGAATGGTGACTCGGATTAAAAATCTGAGACCACTGATTATATTGTTGGGGTATGTTTTCTTTAGGGAGATACTAACGTTGGCTGGCATAGGCAAAAAATGGATGTTAGTTTTTGGCTTTAAATAAAATAATTTAGAACCAATTATTTTATTGTTAAAATCCATAACTTCTAATTGGTAACTCAGATTAATAATATGAGTGTACCATTGTGTTCATTGTGGTGTGTTCTCCTTAGGCGGAGCCTAACCTCGACTGGCGCGAGTTGAGGGTGAATGTTAATAATTTATTTAACTTTTTTATGGTATGTACAATAAATGCGTGGGAGGCGTTTTCTAACATTGGAACCATTTCTTGGATTAAAAATACTAGGGCATCGTTGAATCTGCAACACTGATATTCACTTAAGGGAGGCTTCACTTTGACCATAGTAGGTCTGGAGAAAAAGTTAGATTTTGGGAGTTTTAAAAGAATAATAAAATTACTTGTTATTTTATTTTTTTTCTTTCTTATCATTTCATCCAAGGGACATGCGGATTGTGGGACCAACGATGTGTCAAGCCCTTAATTCACTAGACCTTTCATTTCCTATGTAACCACATCATTATAATTTAGGAAGGTTCCTATTAATGAACCCTCATAAATTCTACAAATTTTAGACACCCTCCCACTCTCCTCTTTATATGGAGCTTGAGGAGAGGTGTCGACACTGATTCATGAAGAAAAAAAGTGCTGAAAAAGTGTCACGATTCCAAACACTTGGAGGAAGGAGCCAGTTCTAGTGGGAGGTGACGGGTGACCCCAAACCATGAACTGAAGGACAACGTATGCACGACGTCATATGAAGCTTGTTGTAGGAAAGATGAACGTCGAAGCTTCCTTGATCGTGGGCATTATTTATCGTACACAAGGTAGGGGTTTTTCCTTGATTGAAATTCCAAGTGTTTATTAAATCCTTTAAATACTCCCTTATGATTACAAGCTAATGCAGAGGGAGCAAGCCTAACGAACCCGACCCAGACCCTCCGCTACCTTGCTACCCTTGGTTTCCCCATGGAAGACCGCTAGCTCGATGGTACCGATCAGCTAAAATGGAGGTGGCACACCATCGCATGCCGCAAGAAGAGGTTGTGACACTAATCCATGGTGGATGGCAGAGCGGCTAGCACAAGCCTTCATCAGAGGAGGTGCGGCGCGCCGTCGTGCACCGCCAATTCGCAATGGGTCACGGTTTGTCAGTCGCGGCAGTCAGAGGAGGAGAACGACACATCGGTCAGCCGTGTAAGGGAAGGGAAGCATGACTAGCATGCTACCAGTGAGTAAGAGGCCACGTCCGAAGCCGTGATAGTGGAGGAACCTGCACATTCAGTTGGTTCCGCAATGATCGGGTGGCGTCCGCGTGTTGTGGCTCTTCACAAGAAGAATGGACTCCATGCAGTTCGGGAGACCAGGGGTGTTTCCCCCCAGTGGCAGCTTGGGTGGGCCCCATGCAGCGGGGCCGCTACACTAACCAAACGGCTAAAGTCATTCGGGTAATCGTGGGAGCCGCTCCCCCGTGCCACCTAGCGCGAGCCCTCAACAGGCCGCGCCACATGTGGCCATGCGGCGTGCCCAGTGGTCTTGGCCACCCCTTTGCATGTCGGGCCACCCCCTTGCAGTCTGGGATGCCCCCTTGCGGGCTTGGACACCCCCTTCTGGGCTGGGCCACCCGTTGCGGGCCGAGCCGCATCGCGGTCCAGCGGGTCGAGCCCCCTGCGGCCCAGCCCAGCCGGGTCGGATCCGTACCAAGTTGCGTAGACCCAAACCAGTTTTGTTTGGCCCAGACCGGGTTGGGCAGGGTCAGTCCGACCGTGTCGGACCGGACCCAGGCCCGACCAGGCCTTGAAACACAGAAATGGACATAACTAGAGAACCATACGTCTGTTTGACGAACCGTCTACAGTGCTGGGATCCTTGGACTGAGAAGGTCCACTTGGTTTACTCCACTTGTTTTTTGGAGACCTTTGGTGTACGGATAGGTTGGATTTAACCCAAATCCAACTAGCCCCCCTGGAACTAAAATGCATATAACTCATAGATCGAGCAACCGATTGACACACTGTCTATCGTGTTGGAACCCTTAGGACATGGAGGTCCTTTGGATTACTCTTTTGTGGAGATTAGAGGAAGTCGAGGTATGAATGATATAATGAGGGTTAGATTCTATGGAACTTGAGCGCATCGGGTGTGAGGAATCCTATGGCAGGCTATAACGTGAAGAAAGAACATCAATCCTGTGTGGGTCAGTATCTATCAGATCCTATGTGGGTCAGCGCTCAGCGATCCTTTGTGGGTCAGCGCATACCAATCCTTTGAGGACTAGCAGGGATTAGTACCTATTGATATCATGTGGGTCAGTAGCAGTGCATCTTAATAGAATAAGATGATATAGCCTATGACTAATCATCTATACATCTATACATAAGTTATACCTGATTGTGAGTTGAGTTTTTTTATCTTCGTGGTGTCACATGTGTGGTACTTATATCTTCATGGTGTTACCTTTGTGGTACTTCTACCTTCATGGTGTTGTCTTCGTGGTGTTACTTGTGTGGTACTTCTATCTTCGAGGTGTTACCTATGCGATACTTCTATCTTCATGGTGTTACCTGAGTTGTACTTCTACCTTCGTGGTGTTGTTTTCATGGTGTTATCTTCATGGTGTAACATGTGTGGAACTTCTACCTTCGTGGTGTTACCTATGTGGAACTTCTACCTTTGTGGATTTGTCTTCGTGGTGTTACCTTTGTGGTACTTCTATCTTCATGATGTTACTTCTGTGGTACTTCTACCTTAATAGTGTTACCTGTGTGGTACTTCTACCTTCTTGGTGTTACCTTTTTGATATTCTTCCCTCATGTATGAGATGAGTATATCTTGATAACGCATGTATATTTATAGGAGTATACCTAAGTAGAGTTTATGTCTTGATTTGTGGTATTTCCTTTGTGGAACTCTAGGAGACCTATGGGTGTCTCAGGGTCCCTATTCAGTATCATTATACTCACCCCTGCACGGACTATGCACGCACCTTGTTTTTCCTTGGGAAGACGACATACAATGTGGATATAGGTCGAGGGATCCCCGAACAGACGATGCTCGGAGGTTGACTATTTGGCGTGACATGATGTGGGAACTACTGATCGTGCACTGTACCTACCCTTCAGGTAGGATCCTCAGTGGACTATCTTGGAGCTGTTTTTCACATTTGTGTTTTATTGTACTTTACAGTTGGGCTTGTATTCCGACCCCTTTACTTTCAGCACACTTTTACTACAATAGTTTACTTCATGTTTTCTTCTTGTCTTGTTCTCAGACTGTGTGTCTGTACAGGTTAAAAATGCAATGCCTTCCAATTTTTAGGGATAGGCCTTCCGGTGCTAGTCACGAGCCCCTAACCTATAGAAGGCGGGCTTGGGGTAGTCACAGTATGGGCCCCGGGGGACAAGTCAGATAAAATATTTAGAAACCATCATAACGGATTCAAGTAAATGATGACTATGATTTACCTAGATAAACCAAAGGTTTCATAGATTAAGTAAAAGTTTTTTTTTAATTTAGACCACCTAAATAATTTTTTAGAATATTTGATATTCCATTACTATTATTGTTTCTCATAGTATACATTTTTGTATTAGTCAATTGTGGTAACAAGAAAGAACTAGATTAACATGGAATGTGATGAATAATTTTCTGATTATAATCTATATGGGATAATGATAAGATTAATGGATGTTGTAACTATTCCCTATTAATTTTTTCACAACATGATCAACAATGTGTACATTAGCCAACTCTTAGACTCATCAAAGAAGAGAAGGAAAGACTTAACTGAGGGTTTGGTGATGGTAACCAAGGAGGAAAAAATGATTTTTTTACTATATGTTGAGAATGTTGAAAGAAGCACCCACATGAAGCTATTAGTAGAATTATAATATTTATTTATTATGGAAAATAAAGACACAAAAAAAGTAACAGCAAAGGGAGAATGAAAAGTTTAGTTAACCCAATGGAAGCGAATATTAGTATCCCTATAATATCATCTATTGTTGAATTCATTAAATGAGTAATGTAAGGGAGTAATGAAAACCAATGTCCCAAGCAAATATATCATGAAGAAACTATAAAAGGTTGTATTTATAATGGTTATATTGTTGATAATGAAGAGAAAACATTTGAGATTTTAAAGGAAATAGGTTTTAAGGAATAAGATTATGGATCATAGATTGTGGTGTGAGAAAGAAAATGGATTAATGAAGTATTTATGTAGTTTAATTCAATTATTATTTTTATATATCATTAAATATACAAGTGTTGTTCAGAATTTATTTTTCATTCAATATTTGAATGATTATTTTGAATGATTTTGATGTTCTAGAAATGTGATTTAATAGAAAGGTAATATTTTTAATATACCCTTTAAAATAATTAGAATATTGAGGTAATGATATAATTATAATGTGATGTATGATATGAATAATTAAATTAGATAGAACAAATTACATTGGAACTGATTAATGAATTTTTAAAAATGTGGTTTATGCTTTAATTGATGGAGTTTCTATCATTTTTGGATAAAATAAAATAACCAATAATCTATGTTATATGTATGGAATGGGGAAGAGTGTATTCTTTCAAAAAAGATGTGTTGTCATTTTGGTTTCAAGAGATTACTTGATTTAGGTATTAATATGTTTATCATTTGAAAATTAAGAGCTATTTTATGTTTTTAGTGGATTATTGATAAGTTCACTTTATAAATTTAGTTACCTTTGTAATGTTTTCAATTTTAATTTTTTAGAAGGGAAATAATGATAACCATTGTGAAATGTTTTATATTGATCCTGGAATGAGGTTTTCGATATTAATTTATTACTTCACCGAGGATGATTTATCCAAATTGGATAAACAATGTTACCTTTTTTTACTAGAGATAGAAGGAATGAATTATATTTATATGGCGGATCTTATGATCTATTAGTTCCTTAAGAATAATAATATCATCTACATTTCTTGGTGTAAAATATGATGTGAAAATTGATCAAGAAACAACCAATGGGTGAGATTTTTCTTTTAAAATTGAACTAAATCAAGGATATATAACTTTTCTTTAAAATTCTTGAAATAAATTTTTTTTTATGGAGAAGACATGACTTGTAACCCCTATCTTGGCAGTTTTGGTTCATCCCATTGTTGGTTTTTGAGGGGTTCAGTTCTTGCAATAATAATAACAGCTGGTAACCATTATCATTATCAATGGAAACTCCCAACAAATCTCTCACAAAAAAATGAGAACATAGATTCTTTCCAAATGCCTATGGTAAATCGTTGTTTCAGACCCAACAATGCTTTCAGACTGGAATTGGTCAAGATGATGGGATTTTGGTCTCATCTTACCGATTTTTGGGGGAAATTTTTTCTTTATATAGGACTCTATTATAGATTGAAGATATTTTCTTGAATATATTCCTAATCTAGATATGGTATTGGTTACAGTAATTTTTTATAGGTATAGTCTCTTTTATGTGTAGAAGATGGGGATCTCATTAGTGAATCAATCTATATGTATCTGAGGTTATTCATTCGTTTCCCTAGTAATGGGTATCTGCTTATGTGGTGAAGCATTATAACAATTTAATTTAGAATTTACTGAAATTCATGGGGGTATTAAATATCACAAGTGGGGATTATTCCATTATTAGGTAGCCTACATATCCTAATTATTGAAAGAATGAAAAAAAACATAGTTCGTTAAACCCATATAGTTTAACATAAAACAGAAAGGGAATATGAATGAGCACATAAAACCCAAATATTTTTTCTTGATACTCGATGATATTTCCAACATATCTTGGTTATGGTAGGAATCAGAGATATCATATATTTATAATTCCCTCAAGACGTTCCCCAAGGTATATTCCCTTAAATGAAAGATATTTGAATCATACCACACATCAGGGATTATATGTTATGATTTCCCTAGTTGTTGGAGATTCACGATTCCAGTGATGTGTCATAGGAAGTTACCTAATCCCATGTGATCTATTCTCAGTGTGATAACTAAGGGATAGAAAGTGATCATCCTCATCACATATGGGCACATGGATTATGTTTCGAGACATCCATTGTATGCTAATATAAAGCTCGCTCCTCAAAGAGGTGTCCAATGTATATTGATTATGTAAAGAATCATTTTCATCGTAGTTTAGTCAATTTTCCATAATTCTAAGGTATGAGGTAGAGTGATTTTACCATTAGAATTATTGGTTCCTAATAGTCAAAATGATAGAGATATAGGGCTTACACCAATATGGATTCTTATTTGAGCTTGGGTCTTAGGAAGGTGTCTTGCATATCGAAGTTATTATTGGAATATGAGTTCATGTAGTTCAGTTGAGCATGGACTAAATACTGAAAATTCACTCTATAAGGGACATATCAAGTTATGTGGCTGACCATTTCTTAGAATATGAGGTTTCCCATTCCTTTTTAGTGGCATACGATTCTAATGATATGATAATTACTACTCCCTAATCCCACATGTGATTTTCTCAGTTTGGGAAATAAGGGATAGAAATTTATTAGTCTCATTTCTTTTTAATGTAGGGAGTTTTCCATATATTGACCCTTGGGATGGTTTATATAGAGATCATGCCCCATGGAGGTGTCCTACAAATCCTAGTTATGGAAGGAATCAATGTCAGCGAAGTTCCCTAAATTAGGGATTACACACAAATGCAACCCTTTGGTGAGGGCGTACACACTAAGTGTGTAGAATGTTATCAAGCCTTTTAGATTCCCTATATAAGGGGAATATCATATTATGTCACTGACTGTGGTATGCACAAGGATGATTCCCTCATTGACATGTCCTACTTTTTTTCTTGAATTTATTGTCATGCATTGATTGACTATTTCAAAATGTAAGAGGATTTTCGGACATGTATTGTTATATTACAGGGATGTTGAAATAAAATTTCATGATATAGTTGGATTGTATGAGGATAATCACATATCTTGAAAGGAAAGATTGAGACTCATCACATGATCACAAATGACATGTCTAGAATACATTGCAACACATGGAATATTGATCTTGAAATCCATCACATGATCATGGATGAGATTCTTAGAGGGAATCACATGACATTTCTGGCATGCCCTATAGTCCTCACAAGAGCTAGTTGACACTTCTAGAGGGAATCTCATGATCTGGCTAACATGCCTTGGCATAATCACAATATCAAGATGACACTTCAAGAGGGCATCATGATAGTTAATGTGATATGTATCAATGGATGTCACATATCCCGATTATCATTTATGGAGGATTTCAAAAATTATTGATGGCATGTCTGAGGGATGTCACAAGAGTCATCTCAAATGACCAAGTGCTACCATGAGACTCAGCTGAAATGATTTCGTTCCTCCATATGAGTTTGGGTACACATCTAGGGGATATCGTGAGGCATGAATGATGATCCCAAAGGGGGTTTTATGACTTGGGTGGCATCCCCTATGTCCCCATTTGACATGATTTGTAATTTATATAGGAATTCACATGATCCAAATACTATACTAAAATAGCTTCATGAGAACTGGGTGACATATGCTATTGTTATCACATGTATTTGGTGGTTCACATGAAAGACATTATGGTTATTGTGAATGTTATTAATGTACATCTCAAACATTTAGCCATTTTTCTAGAATTTATATTTTTAATTCCTTCGATTTGTTTAGTTTTAGATTATTTTAAGTCTTGTGTGATTTAGAGGATATGTGGGATGTTCTTTGCATGCCCTACCAGAATTCCATTGTTTGATCTATGAGTGATCATGCAATGTGTTTATACATGCTTCAATATTTCACCAGTTTTTCTATGGTATCTTACCTAATGAGAAACATTCCAGTCACGAGATCAACCTCTCTGAGAATTCCTATTGGGTTAATGGATGAAAAAGGGCTAAACCATCATCCATAGAGTCATAAAGGTGCTTTTTTATGGGGGTGGGGTATTTATAGTCCTCACCGCCCTGGTTGTTCATTGTTCTGTAAGGAGCATATCATGAGAATATATTTTGGAGTCATTGGAGGGACTCCACATTATGAGTTTTCACAAGGCTGTGTAGTGAGTCACTCTAGGAGAATCACACGTATTTCAACTTCTTCATGACCATCAAAAAAAATAGCTATATTTTTGGATTATATCCAATTAATGGTGCCTATTTGGATTACTCTATCATGATAATGAACTCTCTTATTGTAAGGATGACATGTCCAAGGGCCTTCATGAGATCAAGATGCATGTTGAAAGGACATAACATGATCTAGGATGACTTTTTTGGGACATTCCTCAAAACAATTGTGGTTTGTTAGGGGGACATCATGGGATCAAGACAACCTATCAAGGGATCTTGCAAGACTGTGATATAGGAATCATTAGTGCGTTGTAAGATTTTTATGACCACGAGAGGTTTATGGCTCCTCCACCTTTTTATGTCCATTGATTATTTGACAATGGATGGGGAGTTCATGAGGTTTTTTAGTTATGGTCAATGAAAATATACATACTTCTTAGTGAGGCATCACATGAACACAAAAATCTTCAATAGTGATGAACTTTCATTTCAAGGAAAATTACCTCTGTCTTTCATTATGGAGACAGAGGGTGAGCTTAAGGTTTCATATACATACCTGAATGAGTCCCTTCATGTGATGAGGATGACATGATAGTGGGATTTTGAGAGATGATGCGGGAATACTGTTGGGTTCATGAAGTTTCTTGCAGACCACCAGGGGTGTGTCGTGTGACTTTTTTGACCTCAGGAGGCTTCCACCTCTTCTATATTGATTACTTTTTTGATTTTCAAATGGATGGGGATGTCACAAGTTTTATTTAATGTTTTCAAGGAGAAAAAGTATACCCACCAGTGATGTGTCACATGAGTTTTATGATCACAATAGTCTACCTCCATTTGGAATTTGTTTTCATATTTTTGGAGGAATTTTGGATGGTTTTTCATGATTCCGTCAGTTGAAAATTTGCATGTCTTAGTGGTTCCTTTCCTGTAGCCACTTCACAACAACTAATTGTCTAGAGAACCTTCATAAGACTAGAAGAACTTGTGAAGGTTACTTTTCTGGATATTCTTTAGGCAATGCACTGTCGATGGCTCCTTCTCCTGACCTTATGTAGGTCACACGATTGTAATTCTTCTGGAGGCTCACGTGATCGGTAGTTATTGGTAATCTTATTCTTCCTTTGATTTTTTGGGGATAATAATAACCATATTCAGGAATTTTTTAACAGTTTTAATTTTCCAATGCTCATTTGGAAGGCGTCAACAAATTCCCCCCATCAGCAGAAATTTCTGTGGGGAAAAGGACTCGGTTGAGAAGAATGTTAATTCCTGCGTGAGCCTTTTGTGTTATCATGAACCGATGCTTTGGGTAACATTTTTTCTTCCATGAAATGCTTATTATAAAAAATAATTCCCTATATATATGGGGGTTCATTGTTAATTCAGACACCAGTTTCCCATTTCTATAGAGTGGTCTTTCCTTACATCCATCATGATCCCTTATTGTAAGATTTTTTCACAAAACCTATTTTTGAGACCCTACTATGTGTCCTTTTTTCCTCATGAACCAACTAAAACAAACTAATAACTATAATTTAGTAATTAACTAAACATTGGATGCAGTTATGTAATTTTCTTTGGGGTTTTGTGGGGTTGGTCGACATAGTCCCACAATATTTTGGTTTTCATGCGGCTTGTGTGACTATGTATTGGTCACGCGATCCCATGTCATTGAGGGGTCATGCGGTTTTGTGATTCCGTATTGGGTTATGTGACCCAAAATATCATTAGGAGTGGGATGATTTTAAATCCTTTTAGGTGATTTTTTAATGGATTTATTGATTCATGGGACGACCTTTATGGTTTGGGGGGGTGGTGGTTCCATAGCCTCTAAAGACCAGAGCACAAATATTATAAAAAAAGAGATTGCATGAGTATAAAGTATAGAATCATATTACAATCCTTATCAGGAAAAGGAAGAGGATTAGAGGGGAGAACAACAACCCAAGTAATGTCTTGATTTTATCCCTTATAAGCAAGTCCATATGCAATCGTATTAGCTTCATGATAAATATGAGTTATAATGTAGTTGATGTCGTGAAGCGGGTGGGTGCAATCCATCCACCATGTAGTAATCATCTTTGCAAGGTGTGTCACACTGTTACAAATTTCTTTAAAAATGGTAGTTGAATCACATTCAATCTAGATGTTGTTCCAACCATGGATCATTATGAGGGTAACAATATGTATCATACCCATCATTTCAGCCTCAAGAGATGAAGTTGTTCCATAGTTACCAAGAAAGCATCCAAGGATCTGACCAATGTGATTTTTGAATATTTCACAAAAAACCATGGGACATGGATTTCCATTGGAGGCACCATCGACATCTACATTAATACATCTAGGAAACAGAGGACACAAAAACACTTCAATGGTACGAATCGATTGGAACAAATTTCCATCAATCTGGAGATGTCCCAGAATTGTGATGTCATCAACAATATTATTGTAGTGATCCTCTTTCATCGATACAACATCACATATAGAAAATAGAATCTACATCCGACCTTAATTATGATTGAGTGAGTAATTGATATAAATATTAGAATTTATATCATACCAGATCACATGATGGAGCTCTGTAACAGCATCATGAAAGAGGTTCCTCATTTTCTTAAAATTTCCCATTTCTACATGTCTGTTTGGTTGACTGTTGATAGAGTCAAGAATCCACCATTAGTAGTTAAAAATTTAAAAAATATAGTTCCAAATAGCATAAGAAGTAGAAAAATAAAGGACGCGATGATTAGTGTATTCTCTGTGTTGATTGCAGTGTAAAAATCTATAGAAAGG
This sequence comes from Viscum album, assembly GCA_963277665.1. Lineage (NCBI taxonomy): Eukaryota > Viridiplantae > Streptophyta > Magnoliopsida > Santalales > Viscaceae > Viscum > Viscum album. Next base: position 707,275,194 of record OY728155.1, read on the forward strand.
TTGAATACAAAACGATTGAAAGTATCTGTATATGGGATCTCTATTGTGCGCAAGGTTCCAAATAAGAGTGAATAATGAGGGGTTTATAAATGTTTTCTCAAAGATTTTTATCCAACCAAAATCACTTTTATAATTATATAAATAATGATTATATTTTTTTTAATTAAGCATACCATTGTGAGCAGGCTCCGAAATTAAAAATTCATCAGTGTTTGAGAAAGGGTAATTTTTAATGACATGTATAATGGTATCAGGTAGATGATAATATTGAGAATATATCATATCTATAATTGAGTAGTTTGTTCTCTCAGGGGTTTTCTCCAGATGAATCATAGATATTAGGGGGGTTCCAGTCCAGGTATCCAATAAGAAATTTATAGAGGAATCCTTGGTAACCATCCATATGGAATTATTCATAATTCTAAAAAAATATTGCATAATGTATGGCTAGATAGAAGAGCTTGTGAAATTAAAATTACATTCCATACAATTCCAACAAATATATTTTTGAGAAAAGCAATCGAATATGAATCATTGTAAAGAATGATCCAGGTGAGTCTAACTTGAAGGGCCTCATTAAAGTACGTAAGATTTTTTATTCCAATCCCACCCTTATCTATAGGTTTTCAATGAGTTTAATAGGGGATGGTAACATGTGATGCAGATTATGATGATGATTTTACACCTTTTCTTCAACATGATTTTATTACATCTATCTGATATACGCCTCTTAATTTTTTTAATATAGATTCTAGTTCAAATAAATCTTTTCCTATAACTATGAAAAGAGCTATAATTACTAGAAATCACAACTCATACCCCAAATATCACATGAATTATGATAAAGATGTTCTAAAGAGTTTCCTCTTACCTGAGATCTAGGATAATACACCATCACACTAACTTCCTCTATATAGGTTTGGATTATTGTATGTTGTTGTCATGCCTCCTTCATATTTCATCATTCCATCTCTTTGGGTGTAAAATTAATCTCACTATATTTAGATGACAATTTCCAAGGAAGGCCAGCTGATCGCATCTCAACAACGAGGTTTTTATTATATGTTGGAAAACACTCTCCTACGTCCAGATAGATATGATTTTTCACACCATCCAATTTATCATAATTAATCGAGTTTATTTTCCTTTTTTTTGAAGAACCCATATCGGGGGGTAGAGATAAAAAGGTGATATTCATCTAGGATATAATTTCTCTGATAATGTGCTTGGACCTTCTTGGTTATAAAAAGATAAATATAATCACTGAGTAGTTATATAGGGTCCATAATTATAACACATTGTGGATTCCCAACATTGATGTCTATCTTCAACTTGAGCTTTTTTGGGAACTGATTTTGTATTGGTGCCATAGTACCAAAAAATTACATTTGTCCTTTGGTGAAGTGGGAATCAACATTTTGGAAACCTACGAACTGGGAGGGATTCCCCCTCTCGAAGAGATGTATGATGACATCCTCCCCACTATTAATTTTTGGGATGATCCCTTGAAGACTCTAGTTTTGGTGAGTTAAATTCTCACCATTGTGAAGCTAACATTGAGTAATGATATCATGTTGTTCTCTCTCATCTCTTTCAAGGACTAGATCAATATTTTCCTTTTTCACATTGGGGTTAGTCAATCTTTCATATACCCACATCGGTGACTTTCCCAGAAGGCCCACAATAGTGATGCATTATATTAGTCTATTTTAGATTCTAGGGACTATATATCATGAGGATACCAAGTGAACTTGGAAATATCTCTTAGCCTTACGATTTATGAAGTTTTTTCCTTGTTTTTGAATGGATTTATTTTTCTATGATTTCTAGGATCTGTGTTAGAATATTGGTGATAAAGGAATGATTATAGGAAGGATAAAACCTCAATTTGATAATGTCATTCCTTGAACACCATCACCAACTCATATGAAACATTCAACAAGGTATCACCCCTACATGATCAATAGTCCTTTACAATTTTTAATTGGTTGAATGTGAGAAGATTTCCATTATTGTTAATACTATAATTCCACTAGGATCTCTAATTATTTATCCCATCCTAGAAAACTTATCATATATAGGGTTGGAGCAATGTTACTATTCCTAGACGAGGATAAGAATGCATTGGGTAGATTTCATATCTTTGATATTACCCCTTATCATGCAATGATAGGGCCAATTATTGATAATAACAATGATTCCCTTAACAAAAGATAAGATATGTTCTCTCTTTGGGATGGGGTTCATGAATGTATAGTGGAAGAGATGATCATCTATGATTCATACACCACTTATCATACTTATCATTAGTTTGGTTGTACCCATAGGGTCCCACATCTTCATGTGGCTACCTTATTAGGAGACAAGCCGTATGGTATCATCCTATACATATCAATGTTGTTGGAATGTGAAGATAATGATGATGAGATCATACTTCTTCCAGATGATGCTCGTACCTTCCATACTAAGGATGGTGTTTGATCTTGTGTAGAATCATATCGAGGGGGTGTTCTAAACAAGAGTATTTTCCTTGTGGATGTGACATTTTACTCTCCAACCCCTATATTTTTAGAAATAATGGAGTTTATTTATGATTTGTGAAAGACTTCGAGGAATATATCTCATCTCAATGAAGATCACGCTGATAGTGGTTTTGTATCTATTAAAAACATCAGCCCTGTGACATGAGTAACTGTTAATATTTTCATCAAGGTGGTGACATGTGGATCCTCCTCTCATGTCTCCTTGAAAGAACAAAAGTCTACCCATAATTTTATAACACATTCCCCTCCAATAAAATAATATCATAACCAATGTAGGATGTTCTGGAAACAAATTCATACCTTGATTAATGATAATCCACTGGATTTATCCGAGGACCAAGGGGAAAGTCCTCATCAACTATTTCATTACTTGGGGGAAAGTGGTATTGACTAGAAACCACTGTACGGAATCATGCCGAAACGTTTCCTTACTCAATGTGATTTGGAACCAATGATATGGACTAATATTATTTGATAGGTGAACATTCCCTTTCCAGGAAGATGAAGGAGGCAGTAGAGGCATTAGAGAAGGGTCACGAGTTGATTTCTAAATTGTAGGCTGAGATGAATACCTAGACTGCTCAAATATGGAAGCAAGATGAAATCATATCTCACATGAGGTCTAACCATTAAAAAACATAAACCTCATTGGAAAATGTTTAGAAGAGAGTAGAGGGGATAAATAATTTATTCAAGACTCTATATCCTAGGGTAGAAGTATAAGTAGTGAGGAAAGAAGTACTCTAGTGTTCAATCGATGCTTCTCCACAGACTATCTTCTACTTGGCCAGTTCACGAGACCAGAACTTATTATAATACAATGTACTATGTTTTTGTTGAGATTCATGGATATAATCGAAATTGAAGATATCCCTCCATTTTTTTCACATTATCAGGGAATGAAAAATTCTAAGACTCTTATGTTGTTATATAATTTTAATTTTATTCATGATGTGCATGACACTTCACTACACTAATATTATATAAATCACCAACTATACCTGTAACGACCCAAACTTTTATCAATGAAATTTCGACCTTCATTTAGTAATGTCAGAAACACACAAAATCACTTAGGAAACACAATGCCACATCATGCTTAAATGAACATCTATAATACCTTTGAACATAAATTTTCGACTGATGTGATCTGAATTGTGAAAATGTAACATACACGGTTGCGATAAGTAAGATATTTGGAGTCCGATGTGACAAACATAATTTTTAGTGAATACTAATAAAACCTTAAGAATAGTAACATACCTTATGAATAGTAATGTTACCATGATGAATAATAATACGATCCTTATGAATAGTAAACCAGCCAAGTGAATAGGAACCTTACCAATTATAGTTAAAATAAAATATATAATCCTATAAGTGACAATATAATATAATTACATTATAGTGTTGGTATTTTTTAATTTTATGAATATTTAATGAATAATTTAATAATTTAAAAAATAATTTATATTCATAAAATGTATTTATAAACTAGTGTTTAGATGTCTTATGATTATATTATATTTTTAAGAGTACTTAATTAATTTTTCAAAGTGTTATAAAAGCAGTTTATATTTTTAAAATTTGTATTTTTCAAGTTAATTATGATTTTAATTAAAATTAAAATTAATCATATTTACAAACTATTTTTATAAAATTTAGTTCATTATTTAATTTTACATGTCCATAAATGGTTAGGGTGAATTTTTGGGATTTTTCTAAAATAAAATATTTTTTTTGTGAATCGTGATATTCTATAATTTAAAAAATATGCTAAATAAATAAACTTCTGCATCATGATTAAGTCATTTCTAATTTAAATGGCCATTGGTTTGAACTCACATGCACTTATTAATATTTTTATTCACAATAATCAGCAATATTTCTTTTCTTGTGGTGATATAATTAATTAATGAATTCAATATTGTGAAAACCCATATCCCCTCCATGATAAATACCACCCCTCACATCCTCATTTCATCACACCTCTCAAGCCATGTTCTGACTCAAAAATCTACACAAAAATCTTCCCAAAATCCTCCCTCATCTCCATCAGCAATTGGTCTCATAAAATGACAAAAACCTCTCCCATAATGAGGCTCTCAAACAAGATATATTCAATAAGTAATTTCTCTGTCTCTCTTCCTCTCTCATTTCATTCAATTTTTTTTCAAATTTCATTTCTTTTCATATCTTATCCTCATATTATTTTATCCAAATTTCATGATGACTCCAGTATAATTAATATAATTTTATTCTATCATGTCAATGGAAAATGTTTCATTATACTCCTCCCATTCCTTCTCATTGTTTATAAAAATTAAATTGTTACCTGTGATGTGTTAATTTTTATTACATCATAGTCGATGCACTTATATTTTCCATAATATTATTAAATAATTTCAATAAAAATATTAAATGGTTAAAACTATATTGTAATATGTAACACATTTTATGGTAGGGAAACAACTATTATACATAATACTAAATGATAAAACAAATCATGTTCACTGTGAACTAAAAACCACCCAAATTTACATAAAACGATCATCATTAAATTTTAGCTAATAAATCATCATCATGATATATAACAAAATTCATTAATAAATAATTTAAAAATGATGAATATAATTAATATCATGTAATAGAAATTATATATTTTTATCCATGTTTTACACAAACTTCCATACACTGTACAAGTGAACCATTCACGATAACTAAGAGATGAACATTCCCATAAAATAAATTTAAACTCTATAACTAATCCAATGTCCAATAAAAGAACTTAATAAAACCATAAGGAATCATTTTCATGTACAAAAGTTTCTGTAAATGTTATTAAATTAATATAATGTCATTATACAAGACATTAATGTGAAGAAAGTATTCTAACACAAGGTAAGGGGAATTCTCGATCCCACCTTTCTTTCTTCATGTTTTCCCTCTTTCACTACATTTTTAGAATGGTTATTCCATAAAAATAATTTCTTCATTATTATATTACTTGTTCTAGTATATACATGTCTTCCACTGATTTTTATGATAAACACAATGTTTTCAAAAATAACTCTTCTTTCAAAAACAAACTTTTATTTCTCACTAATGGTTGATGGTTCCTGTATCATGTATGTTATTTCATCTTTCATATGGGAACCCACATTTCTTGAATTTATGATTTGTGAAGTGAAACCCATTTCTTTTTGTGGTTTGTTTTTTGTTCAATATTGATATATGTTCCATGTGTCATGCATGATAATGAAAATGTAATGATGTGACATGCACACCCGAAATTGTATTGCACAATGTCAATGTTATGATGTGATGGGTGTGCTTGGAATTATACAGTACTCCAATACATCAGGTAATGTGAAGAACCACATGAGTAAAGTGAAATATGCATGAAAATTATGCTATATTTTTAAATAACTATGTGTGTTAATTGACAACTAAGACATGATGTTTCATTTTTATGCATTTCCACATTCTATGACTTTTTTTTAATGTTTCCTATCATGATTATGATTATATTCATTTTTTATGGTTATAATGATTATTCTCACCTAAGTTATATTATTTCATGTTCTTATCTATCCTCTTACAAGACTTTTAGCTCACCCCTTTTTGATTTATATCCTCGGGTGACTACTTGTACTAGGGAGAATTCAATGGCCTATAAGAATCAAGATATAATGATTAAATTAAGTAAATGATTATGTTTATGTCATAAAAGTTATGTTTGGTCATATTTTTCCCTATAAAGTAAACATTAGTATCCTATTTGTGTAATGATTTTATGCTATTTATCATGAAAATGATGTTAAAGTAATATAATAAAATCTGGGCCTCTATAGTTGGTATCAGATGTACAGTTTAGTTAATTTGTGAATTAAGATTAGAGAAACCTAGTTAAATCACTAGTATGAGACTAAGTATATGTAAGCACAAAATAAACTTGTATAAAAATTGGGATCCCATAAGATGTGGTTTTAGTGTTAATTTCAAAATGGAATAATTTAGTTATTAATGACTTGCTGACTTATGTTTTCTTCTAAAATTCTCTATTTTTTATATTGGTGGGAACTAAGAGAAACCTGGCTAAAAACATGTGTGAGGGACAATGCAGTGGTTTCCCAAATGATATCCTCATTTTTTTGGGAGGTGGAGTGAAAAACTTCACCGTGATTCCTAACTAGTTGTCTCAGGTTTTTAATAACAATGAGAACAATGTATAACTTACTCTTTCACCTAATAGGGAGAATTTTTTTATTGAGTGTTTTATGAGGAAAATACCACTGATGTTTAGTGGATCGTATGATCCACTAATTGAGAAATAGTGGGTCACCGTGATGGGGAAGATAGTTTCTATGCTTCATTGTTCTGAGATAGAGAAGGTGACTCTATTCATTTATCGTCTCGATGGGGATGTCGATCAATGGTGGTCATTTAATAAGAACACAAAGATGGTAGATTAAATTGATGAGATAGATTGGGAAGACTTTAATATGATGTTTCTTAAGAAGCACTCCGAACAAACTCTATTTAAGAAGATGGATAGAGAATTCATAAAGTGTAATCAAAATGATGGAGAATTTTTAATGGACTATAAAGTGAATATCTGAAGGCCTTCAAGGTACACATAGGGATTGGTTATCAATAATTATAACAAAGTCGATAAATTCTTTAGTGTATTAAAACCACACCTTCAAAAGGATCTTTCAATTTGAGACATTGGGAGTTATAAAGAAGTAATACGATTTGATGTCATATAATAGGTGAAGTTTAGAGAATGTTCCCACAACTATGGTGATAAGAAATGAAAGATGGATTTTTTTTGCCAAAGGATATAATGAGAAAGGTGGAAGAAAACTAAAACACCCACATGTTAAAAATGTGGAAAGAAGAATCATGGGAATTTCCTAAAAGGGATATAGAAATTCTTCAAGAATGGGAGAGAAGACCACCCAACTCAATAGTGTTGAAAATACATGATAAGGAAGAAGAATGTGGTGGTGGAACGGAGAGCACCACCCATGGTACAATGCTCAAACAATAGGGATCAATGGCACTATGAAATCTAGTGCAGTAAACATTGATCCCTTGAGGGTAATTAACACATCATCCACCAAAGACAATGGAACAAGGGAAGCCTTATGCCATTACTACTATGGAAATTAAGAAATAAAATGATGTTGTACAAGGTACACTTCCTATTCACTCATGATTGGAAAAATTTTATTTGATTATGGTTCTACACGTTCCTTTATATCATGCAAGTTTACTATAAATATTGATTCAAAGCCCCAAAACCTTGATGTAGATAAATCTGTAAAAACACCTAGTGGTGCAATCATTGCAACCCAAGTGTTGTAATCTTATTATATTAGTGTATGTGGGATGATTCTTACAGTGATTCACATGATACTTCCATTGGTTAAATTTGATGACATAATGGGAATGGATTAGTTCTTATTATATAGAGCACATATCAACTTCCCCCAAAATGAAAATTATTTTCATATTCTGCACTATCCCTTGCTACTCTACATATGAAATGGAGATCATGAATCTAAATTGAAAATCCTTCAATGGTGTGGGTGTTGATTCCCTATGAAGTGTCATACCTCTCTTAAATGGTTGAGTTAACTGAAAGATTCAAGCTAGGGGAAATTCAAATCATGAGGGATTAAAATGATGTATTTCCTGAAGAGTTACCAGAACATCCCTGGATCGTGAGGTAGAGTTCTCTAGTGAACTAATACCTAGATCTACTCGAATATCAAAGTGTCCATATGGAATGGATCATATCAAATTGAAGGAGTTAAAGAAGAAGCTACAAGGGAATTTGGACGAAGGGTTCATGCGCCCTAGTGCATCAACTTGGGGACCACAAGTGCTCTTTCTGAAGAAGAAGTATGAAATTTTTTGGCTTTGTATCAATTATCAAGAACTCAAGAAGATCACCATAAAGAAAAAGTATACTTTTACAAGGATTGAAGACTTGTTATATCAGTTAGGAGGATATTAGTACTTCTCAAAGGAGGATTTTCATTTTGGATATCATCAGGTAATGGTGAAGAAGGAAGATATTCATAAGACTACCTTCGATACATGGTATAGTCACTACGAGTTTATAGAGATGCCCATGAGACCAACAAATTCCCCTAAAATCATCATGGATTTTATGAATAGAGACTTTACACATTACCTCAACAAATTTGTGGTTGTGTTTATTGATTATATTTTCATCTACTCCATGAGAAATTAGGAACATGAAGAACATATAAGATCTGTGTTGGAATCATTGAAAAAGGAGAAGTTGTAATCCACGGTCATCAAGTGTGAATTTTGGATGAAGCATGTCATGTTCATGGGTCATGTGATCACAAATGTTAGAATTTATGTGGACCCTCAAAAAAAGGTGGATGAGGAATGGCCTAGACCCTGTAGTGTCACTAAAATAAGTAGTTTTATTTGAATAGTTGGGTACTACCAACATTTTGTGAGAAATTTCTCACGATTTTCAAGCCTATTAACTATGTTAACAAGGAATGGGTTAAAGTTTGTCTGGATGAAATAATGTAAGGAAAGGTTCAAGGATATAAAGAGAAGGTAGACTACTCCACTTGTAATCACACTAAAAAAAAGTGGAGAAATATTTGTGATATATATATTCTTCGAAGAACAGATTCAGTTTTGTACTCATAAAAATTTATAATGTGATGGCGTACGCCTCATGATAGGTTAAGATCAATGATAGGAACTAAAAAACTTGATTTTGAGCTAGCAGTTGTGATTTTTTACTAGAAAATATGGCAACACTACCTCTATGGTGAGAAGTGCGACTTATATACTAGCAAAAAGTGTCTAAATTATATATTAACACAAAAGGGTCTCAACATGTGTAAAAAGTGATGGTTAGATCTAATCAATGACTATGAGTTTTCTATTCACTATCATCCGGGAAAGGCGAACAAGGTAACTGATGCTCTATGTAAAAAAGAACCTATTAATCTATCCATGATGAAGATTGAGAAAGACCCTATCTTCATGGATATGAAAAGGATTTATTAGGAAATCATAATGGCAGGGTATACATCCTACCATTCCTAAATGATTTCTGAGGCATCTATCTAAGAGAATATTAAGGAGGCGGAAAGGGATGATCTAAAGATACAAAAGAAGGTTGATGTATTAATGGAAGGTATGATTCAAGAGTTCCATATTCAAGATGATGGTGTGATTCATTTTGTAATGCTGCTTTTTGTGCCTTCATCAACAAGGATGAAGAAGGAGCTATTTGATAATGCACATAACCCATCATTCTCTATCCATCTAGGTAGTACCATGATTTACCAGGATCTCCGAGAACACTTCTTGTGGGAAAACATGAAGAATGACATAACTGAGTATATCTCAAGGTGGTTGATACGTTAGTAAGTTAAAGAAGAGTGACAAAAGTCCAAAGGGATGATACTACCATTTCCTATACCCATGTGGAAATGGGTGAATGTCACTGTGGACATTGTCACAGGTCTCCCAAATACATCCAAAGGAAATAATGCAATTTTGGTTATGGTTGAATGACTTACCAAAACTGTCCACTTTTTCACTACTTGGGAAGATTTATCAGTTGAACTCCTTGAAAAGATATTGTTGGGTTGAACATGGTAATGGTAGATGGTCTAGAGGGGTGGGGGGTGAATAGTCCAGATTAAAAAATTTAATCAAATGAATTGATTAATTATCAAAGTTTATTATTAAGGTTAATTAGCAGCAGGAAAAGTAAATAATGCAACGATGTTTTTTATAGTAGTTTTGTCCAAAGTGGGCCTACTCTACTCTTATACCTATATACTCGGGGATAGAAATGTGTTCACTAAAAATTATTTTTAAAGGGGAATTATAACCCAATTAAAAAATCCATTCCTAGTGGATGGATAACCACGACCCTGAATTTTGTGTGGGGAATCACAACCCTTACAACCTGAATTTAGATACCGAGAGTCACAACCCTAAGATCCTGAATTTAGAACCCAAGAGTCACAAACCGAGGGAAAGGAATAACTAATAATGCTTTTGTGTGAAAAATCATAAACAGAAAAATAGAGTGCGTGTGAGAGATGGGAAGTAGTGTTACAAACTCAGAACAAAATGAAAGAGAAGTTAACAATTATTGAATAGGTACTGGTTCTTGAGGTTTAGATCAGAACGTCTTGTCAATGAAATTGTAGTCGAAGTAGGATTAATTCATCACCTGACAGAACGAGCAGATGGGGAAGCAGAATGTCACATGACGTTGCAAATGCACGTCAGGTTCATTGTTCACAGTACTTTTTCATTGTATGGTGATGTTATTTTTTTTCTACAGGAGAGAATGATATATATATAGAATAAAAATATATTACAGGTGCAGAAGCTTTTCTTCCTTTGAATATTGAAAATTAATTGGGTCAAGAGATCCCATAAATATCTCCTTGAAAATAACAACACTGTTGCTTTTTTTATTCATGTAGAATAAATATCTAATAAAGGAATTCAAAATATTTTTAATAAGTCCACCAATAAAATATCCAGAATAATAAATGCATTGAATGATTTAAAATATAAATTTAAAACCATTTAAAATGATTAAATCTTATTCAAAAGAGTTCTTGAAAACTAGCAGCATATTCGGAAATTAAATTCAAACATTTGAATTTAAAAAATCTTGAAACGTCCAATTTTTTTGAAAAAGATGATGATGACCATTATTTATTTTTCTCCTAAAATAGAGAACCAAAAAACAATAAAAAACCTTTGATTATGATCCTTATATTTAATTAGGATTATTCAAAAAAATCATTAAAAAATAATCCATATATTTGCAGAAAATCAATTTTTAAAAAATTGCACCAAATGAACAGTAACTTCTGAATGAATAGTAACTTTGAAGTGAACAATAACTTTGGAGTGAATAGTAATGTAATGTAATGTATGAACAATACAGTAACAGAGGGTATGAATATTAATGTAAAGTAGGGTATGAACAGTAAACCATAATATTATTAGATAAACAATAAACCATACTTTTTTGAGATAAACAATGAACCATAATTTTGTGACATAAACAACGAACCATACTTTTGTGAGATAAAAATGAACCATACTTTTGTGAGATAAAAAATGAACCATAATTTTGCGATAAAAATGAACCATACTTTTGAGATAAAAATTAACCATACTTTTGTGAGATAGAAAATGAACCATACTTTTTAGATAAAAATGAACCATACTTTTGTGAGATAAAAAATAAACCATACTTTGGAGATAAAAATGAACCATACTTTTGAGAAAAAAATGAACCACACCTGTGAGATAAAAATTAAGCATACTTTTGTGAGATAAAAAATGATCCATACTTTTGTGAAAAATATCTGGATAGAATATGTTGACAATTTTAAAATAATTTTTAATGGATCTTAACAGAAGATTCGGACTTTGGTCAAAACTATTGATTTTTATAAAAACTTATTGTCTTTCCAACCATAAACTAATCAATTAAAACCGACATCTACAGATCTAGAAATCATTAAAAACAAAATCAAAACAATTCTGGAAAAAATGCTACTACAAAATAGCATAGCATAACTTCAATTAATTAAAAGTCCGTACAAAAGATATTTTTAGACCATGATGTAAAGTAATGAAATCATGAAAAAAATTTATCTTTACATTGAATCAAGTTTCATTAAAATAGGATAAAGGTAGATGTTGTCGTAAAATAATTACAGAAATGTTTTAAAATAATGAAATGTAGAGTTTTTAAAACCATAGTTGAAACATCATTGAATTTTTAGAGAAATAGATAAGCATTTTTAAACTTCCTAATTAACTAATAAAATATAGATAAATATCTTATCCTTACAACGTGATAAAAATCAAAAAAGTTCAAATAATATAAATTATGATATCATCAAAATACAGAATAAAATTAATTAAACAAAATCATATAAAATCAAATTAAAGGAAATTTGCACATGCACAAACAATCTCCTCGTTTTTGTTTGATTACAAAACCAAATCATTTAAACCATAAATGAATTTTTAAATGATTAAAACCAAATTATTTATCACTAAAACATCCTCTCCAAAAATTCTCCCACCTTTTTTAAATAAACAAAAAGTGAAAACATGCTCCCCCTAAACAAATGCAGTAAATAAAATTTAATATTCTAGCATACCAAGAGAAAATTTAATTTTCTCAAACTGAGAAGCGTCTAAAGGATTTCTAAAAAAATCTACAGAATGATTTTTAGAAGGGATAAATTTTAAAACAATATCACCCTTATTCACATGATCACGAATAAAATGAAATATAATACCAATATGTTTTGTTATAGAATGTTGTAAGGGATTTTTTAGAAATAGAAATTCCAGATGTATTATCCCAATAAATAGGTATTTTATCAAGATAAACACCAAAATCACATAATGGTTGCTTAATCAATAAACTATGAGAAAAAATACTAGCAATAGAGATATACTCAGCTTCTCTAGTAGATAAAGCAACAGATAATTGTTTCCTAGAGGACCATCAAATTAAACATTTTCTCAAAAAATGACACATACCTAATGTGCATTTTCGGTCAATTCTGCAGCCTCCAAAATCAGAATCAAAATAAGATGTTAAATACAAACAGTTATAATTTGGTTAAAATAAACCAAAATCAACAGTTCCTTCGACATATCTAATTATTCTTTTTACAGCATTAATATGACTTTATTTTGGATCAGCTTGAAATCAGCACATAAACAAACACAAAAAATGATATCCGGTCTAGATGCAGTTAAATATAACAAGCTACCTATTATACCTCTATAATGTGTAAAATCAACTAATTTAACAGATACATCACTATCTAATTTACAATTAGTACCAATAAGAATTTTTATATATTTAGTGGAATCGAGACCAAATCATTTAACTAAATCTTTAGCATACTTAGATTGAATAAGAAAAATTCCAACTTTACGTTGAGAAATTTGAAGTCCAAGAAAGAAATTTAATTCTCCTATTAAACTCATGTCAAATTCAGAAGACATAAACAAAGAAAAATCATTACAAAGTATTTCACTATATGATCCAAAAACTATATCATCAACATAGATCTGAACAATTAAAATATCATCAGAAGATATTTTAATAAAAAGAGTTGGATCATCATTTCATTTCTTGAAACCATTTTTAATAAAAATAAATAAAGCCTTTCATACCAACCACGAAGTACTTGTTTCAGACCGTATAAAGCTTTATATAATTTAAAAATATGGTTGGGAAAGTTTTCATTTTCAAAACCAGGGGGTTGAGAAACATAAACTTCTTCAGTAATAAAACCATTTAAGAAAGCACTTTTTACATCAATTTGATATAATTTAAAACCTTGAAAACACACAAAAGCTAACGAAATTCTAATTGGCTCTAAACTAAAAAAAAGTGAACATGAATCTTCAAAGTCTATACCTTCTTCTTGATAGTATCCTTGAGAAACAAGCCAAGATTTGTTTTTGAAAATCTATCCAGATTCATCCAACTTGTTTCTAAAGATCAACTTAGTTCCAATTACCATATTATCTTTAGGAAATTCTAATAATGTCCAAACATTATTTCTAACAAACTGATTCAATTTATCTTGCATAGAAACAATCATGTTTTCATCTTTTAAAGCATCATTAATATTAACCGGAACAAAATCAGAAATAAAATCAGAATTGGCACAATAATTTAAAATAGAATATATGGTTTTGACACCATAATCAACATTTCCAATTACATATTAAACATGATGATCTTTGTGAATCTTCCATGATCTTGGATCAGGTTGATAAGAAGTGTGATCACCCTCAATTAAATCATTCTTATCTTGAAGAATATTTTCACCAAAATTAAAATCTCTAAAGTCATCATCAATAACATTAGAATCAGAATTTATGTTAACATTATTTTCATCAAAAATAACATGAACAGATTCTTCAATATCCATCGTTATTTTATTATAAAATTTATAATATTTACTATTATTAGATGATCCTAGAAAAATACCTTCATCACTTTTAGCATCAAATTTATCTAAATTTTGTTTTGAATTTAAAATTAAAACATTATAGCCAAAAACTCTAAAATAACCAACTTTAGGCTTTTTTATTTTTGAATAATTCATAAGTAGTTTTCTTTATAAAAGGTCTAATAAAAATTCTATTTGGAATGTTAAATTCATCAAAAATAGCCTAAACCCAAAAATTTCTTTGCAGATTATATTCACATAACATAGTTCGAGCCATTTCAAGAAGAGTTCTATTTTTCCGTTCTACAACACCCATTTTTTGTGGTGTTCTAGGAGTAGAGAAATTATGAAAATATCCAATATTTTCACAGAATTGTTCAGAATATAAGTTATGAAATTCACCTCATTTATCACTAAAAATAGAAATAATCATACAACCTTTTTCATTTTGAACTAATTTGCTGAAAGAAGTGAATTTAGATAAAGTATCATTTTTATGAGCAAGAAAATATACCCAAGTAAATCTATTATAATCATCAAAAATAAATAATGTATATTTCTTTCCACCAAGGATAGAAATTTTAGTTGGACCAAATAAACCATGATGCACTAACATTAAAGGCTTATTAGTAATTATCTGATTGATATGTCTATTTTTTTGTTGCTTTCCTTTCATTCAGGCGTCAAAAACATGAAGATATTCTTGCTTCGAAGAAGGAATCTATAAAAAATTTTCATGATTTGAGAGCTTATGCAACATTATGAAATTAACATGACCTAAACTTCGGTTCCAAAGGATGTCTTCATTAGGTACAACATTCAAACACTTTACATGCTGAATAGTTAGTTTAGCAAAATCAATAGTATAAATATTATCTTTTCGATCAGAAAAAAATAATAAATAATCATCTTTAAAAACTAAACATATACCATTTGGAAATTTAACATCCATTCCATCAGCACATAATTGTGATATACAAATTAAATTATGTTTTAAACCTTCAACATATAAAACTTTTGAAATTTATTTAGAATTTTAAATACCAACTTTACCAAAACCTTTTACTTTTCCTTTGGAATTGTCTACAAAAGAAATAGTGCCTCCATCACATGTGTTGTATGAGGTAAACATTGATGGGTCTCTGATCATATGCCTAGAGCATCCACAGTCCATGTACTATATGTCTTTCTTGAGATATCCAAGTCATTTTTCCAACAAAAATCAATTAATTGACAATTTTGGTACCCAATCTACTTTGGGTCCAATAGGAATAGTAATAAAATTTTTAGGTACCCATATAGAATTTAACCATGTATTGTAAGTTACTCTCGATAACATGGATTTTGAAATATTAGTTATTGTAAGTCCCAAAGATTTTTTAAATCTAAATGAGCATACATTGGCATAGTGACCATTTATACCACATTTAAAACAATTAATAGCTGAAGTACAACAATTTTTACTTTTAACAAAATTGTTTTTATAAATTTGGGGTAATATTTTATCATAACCAAAACCATTCTTATTTTTCTCACTTTTAGTCAAAGACATCATCTCATGATATTTTTCACATCCTTGAATAAAAGAAGATAAATTTTGTTTAAGACATTCGAATTCCTTTTTCAATTTCTCATTAAAATCATGAGATTTTTTAAAATTATCATAAACTGTTGAAGGGTAAGAAGAAGTAGTGTTTTTCACAATTTTATTTTCTATAAAAATTTATTTATTTTCAGAAATAAGTTTTTCTATTGTCTTCTTTATGTTTAATATATAAATTAGCATCTTTTATAATATCATTTCTTAATCTTTCAATTTCTTTATTTAATTAAAAATCATTGGGGTTATCATTTTAATATTCAGAATTAGAACATTCCGAATAATAACTAGAATTACAAATCATATCCTGTGATGCCATGAACCAGAAGATAGTAGATTATTTGTTATTTCCTGATTGTTCACTAGAATCAGATTCTTCAGTACAACTCATGCAGGTTGTCAATGCCTTTTTATCCTTCTTTTTTGTATTTGTCTTTAATCCTTAGTTTAGGGAAATAGGGTTTGATATGACCTTTATTCCTGCACTCATAACAAGATACATCTGATGCATTGTAATTTGTATCACCTTTCTTATGTCCCTTATATTTTTATTTTTGGGGGTTTATACTAAACTGGTTTTTGAATCCTTTCTTTTTCATTCTTTTGAAGACTGCAGTTACAACTTGAGCCATGTCTTCCATTTCAATATCATATAGATCATAATTAGAAGTGTCATTAGAAATAACATTTACAAACGTAAATGCTATACCTTTTTTTGTCTCCTCATCAACTATGTTCTTCATTCCCAGTTCATATTGGAGTAGTGATCCAATAAATTCATCAAGTGTGTACTATTTTAAGTCATTTCTTTCATCAATGGAAACCTTATTTGCATGCCATTTCTTTGGTAATGCTCGTAGGACTCTTTCAACAAGTATAGGTTTTTCTAGAGATTCTTCACGAGAATTTATTCCATTCACAATGCTTGTGATTCTATGGAACATTTTGTTTACAGTTTCATCTTCCCCCATCTTGAAGTCTTGATACTCAGCACAAAGCATTCCAAGCATGGTTCAGATAAATTTTTTAGAGCCAAGGTGAGTAACTTTTAGAATCTTTCAAATCTAACGAGCTATCTTTCATGCAGACACATGACTAAAAACACAACTGTTAATAGAACAATATAAAATATTATGGACTTTATAAATTAAGAAATATCTAGTAGCATCAATTCCTATAAGAGTATCCGAATCAGCTTCAGGTAGTGTGTATTATTTTGACATGATAGACCGGTGTTCAATGCTCAACTGTTTGAGGTATGCTTCCATTCAGAATATCCTGTATCCATAATCATTGCCATCAAAATGTGGTGGCTTTTAAGGAATCCAAGAATCATTCATGGTTAATCCATCCATCTTATATGATCTTTATCCTTAGAATTTGATGTCTAGGAATAGGTTTGAAAAATAAAATATAAAAGAAAACTAAAAAAATAGTTGGATAAATTCCATAAGGCACAACCAATGGTACCAATCTTAGGTATAATAAAATATAAAGATAGAGATAAACTATTCTTAAGAATGTTACCCTCTGATAAATTTTTTTTGGTCTGACAGGGTAATGGTAGATGGTCGAGATGGGGGTGAATAGACCAGATTAAAAATTTTAATCAAATGAATTGATTAATTATCAAATTAATTATTAATGTTAATTAGAAGTAGAGAAATTAAACAATGCAAGGATGTTTTTAAAGTAGTTCAGTCCAAAGTGGGCCTACTCTACTCTTATACATCTCTACTCGGCAAGAGATACGTGTGCACAAAAAGTGATTTTTAAAGGTGAATCATAACCCAAATACAAATCATTTTCTAGTGGAGGGATAACCACGACCCTGACTTTTGTGTGGGGAGTCACAACACATACAACCTGAATTTAGATACCAGGATTCACAACCAAATTAGTCTTGAATTTAGATAAATGGAATCACAACCCTAAGATCCGGACTTTAGAATCCAGGAGTCACAAACTGAGGAAAAGGAAAAACAAATAATGCTTTTGTGTGCAAAAGCATAAATAGAAAAATAGAGTCCGTGTGATAGATGGGAAGTAGTGTTAAAGAATCAGAACCAGATGTAAGATAAGATAAAAATTAAAGCATAGGTACTGGTTCCTGAGGTTTAGAATAACATGTCTTTTCAATGCAATTGTAGTCGAAGAAGAATTAATTCAGCAGTTGACAGAACAAGCTGATAGTGAAGCAGAGTGTCATAGGACGTTGAAAATGCACAGTAGGTTCAAAGTTCACAGCACTTTTTCTTTGTATTGTATTGTTCTTTTTTGTTCTGTAAGAGAGAATGATATATATAGAGAATAAAAATGTATTACAGGTGCAGAATATTTGCTTCCTTTGAATATTAAAAATTAATTGAGTCAAGAGATCTCGTAAATATCTCCCTAAAAATAGCAGCACCGTTGCATTTTTTATTCCTATAGTATAAATATCTAATAAAGAATTCAAAATATTTTGAATAAGCCTTTCAATAAAATATCCAGAATAATAAATGCATTGAATGATTTGAAACAAAAATTTAAAATCAATTTAAATGATTTAAACGTTGTCAAAACAGTTCCAGAAAACTAGCATCATATTTTGAAATTAAATTCAAACATTTGAATTTAAACAATCATGAAACGCCCAAATTTATTTTCAAAAGAATTTGAAGAACATTATTAATTTTTCTCTCTAAATATAGCACCAAAAACATTAATGGCTCTTTTTTTATGATCCTTATATTTTATGAGGTTTTTTCACAAAAAAATGGATAAACAATAATCCATATATTTTAAAAAAATCAATTTTTTAAAAATTGCACAGAATGAACAATAACTTTTGAACGAACATCAACTTCGATGTGAACAGTAACTTCAGAGTGAAAAATAAATTAACATAAGGTATGAAGAGTAAAGTAACGTAGGGTATGAACAGTAATATATCGTAGGGTATGAACTGTAAACCATACTTTTGTAAGATAAACAACAAACCATACATTTGTGAGATGAACAATGAACCATACTTTTGTAAGATAAACAATGAACCATACATTTGAGATAAAAATAAACCATACTTTTGAGAGATAAAATATGAACCATACTTTTTGGATAAAAATGAACCATACTTTTAAGATAAAAATGAACCATACTTTTTTTCCAAAAATGAACAATACTTTTGAGATAAAAAATAACCATACTTTTGTGACATAAAAAATGAACCATACTTTTGTGAAAAAAATCAGGACATAATATTTTGACAAACTTGAAAGAATTTTTATTGGCTCTTAACAACAGATTTAGACTTTGGTCAAAACTAATTATTTGTAAGAAATGTATTATCTTTCTACAAAAATATTATCAATTAATACTAACATCTACAAATCCCAAAATCATTAAAAAACAAAAGAAAAACAATTCTGGAAAAACTGATACTAAAAACAACTTAACATAACTTCAAGTAATTAAAAGTCCATTCAAAAGACATTTTTAGACTTTGATGTAAAGTAAGGAAATTAAGATAAACATTTTATATTTACATAGAATCAAGTTTCATGAAAATCTGATAATTTAAGAAGTTCCAGTAAAATAAATACAGAAATGTTTTAAAACAATGATATTTAGAGTTTTTAAAACGATAGTAGAAACTTCATTTAATTTTTAGAGAAATTGATAAGCATTTTTAAACTTCCTCATTAAATAATAAAATATAGATAAATATATTATATTTCCAACATGATAAGAATAAAAAAAATAAACTAATATAAATTATGATATCATCAAAATACAGAAGAAAATTAATCAAATAAAATCATAGAAAATCAAATTAAAGGAAATATGAACATGCACAAAAAATATACCCCTTTCTGTTATACTACAAAACTGAAACATTTAAACCATAAATTAAATTTTAAAATGATTAAAACCAAATTATTTCTCGCCAAAACTTCCTCTCCAAAACTTCTCCCCCATTCGTTAAATAAACATAAAGTGAAAACATGCCCCCCCTAAACAAATGCAGTAAATAATATTTAAAATTCCAACATACCAAGAGAAAATTTAATTTTCTCAAACTGAGAAGAGTCTAAAGGCTTTGTAAAAATATCTTCAAGCTGATTTCCAGAAGGGATAAATTCTAAAACAATATCACCCTTTTTCACATGATCTCGAGTAAAATTAAATCTAAGATAAATATGTTTTGTTCTATAATGTTGTAAGGGGTTTTTAGAAATTGAAATTGCAGATGTATTATTACAATAAATAGGTAGTTTATCAAGATAAACACCAAAATCACATAATGTTTGCTTAATCCATAATCTTTGAGCACAAATACTAGTAGTTGAGAAATAATCTGATTCTGTAGTAGATAAAGCAACAGATAATTGTTTCGTAGATGACCATGAAATTAAACATTTTCCTAAAAAAATGACACATACCTGATGTGCATTTTTGGTCAATTCTATAGCCTACAAAATCAGAATCAGAATCAGATGTTAAATCAAAATATTTATATTTTCGATAAAATAAACCAACATCAACTACTCCTTTAACATATCAAATTATTCTTTTTAGAATTTTAATATGACTTTCTTTAGGATCAGCTTGAAATCTAGCACATAAACAAACACTAAAAATCATATCAGTTCTAGATGTAGTTAAATATTACAAGCTACCTATCATACATCTATAAATTGTAAAATCAACATATTTACAAAATGCATCACTATCTAATTTACAATTAGTACCCATAGGAGTTTTCATGGATTTAGAGAAATCAAGACCAAATCAATTAACTAAATATTTAGTATAATTATATAGATTAAGGAAAGTTCCATATTTCATTTGAGAAATTTGACATCCAAGAATGAACTGTAATTATCCCATTAAACTGATTTCAAATTCAGAAGACACCAATAAAGAAAAATCATTACAAATTATTTCACTAGATGATCCAAAAACTATATCATCAACACAGATCTGGACAATTTAAATATCATCAAAAGATCTTTTAATAAAAAGAGTTGTATCAACATTGCCTTTCCTGAAACCACTTTTTTAAGAAAAATAAATAATGTCTTTCATACCAAGCATGAGGTGCTTGTTTGAGACCGTATAAAGCATTAGATAATTTAAAAACATGGTTGGGAAATTTTTCATTTTCAAAATCAGGGGGTTGAGAAACATAAACCTCTTCAGTAATAAAACCATTTAAGAAAGCACTTTTTACACCCATTTGATAAAATTTAAAACCATGAAAACACGCAAAAGCTAACAAAATTAAAATTGCCTTTAACCTGGAAATAGGTGAAAATGTATCTTCAAAGTCTATATCTTCTTCTTGAGAGTATCCTTGAGCCACGAGTCTGGCTTTGTTTTTGACCATCTGTCCAGATTCATCCATCGTTTTTCTAAAGATCTACTTAGTTCCAATTACCTGATTATCTTTAGGCAATTATACTGAAGCCCAGTCATTATTTCTAAAAAACTAATTTAATTTATCTTGCATAGAAACAATCCAGTTTTCATCTTTTAAATAGTCATTAATATTAACCGGAAAAAAATCAGAAATAAAAGCATAATTGGCACAATAATTTAAAATAAAATTTCTATCTTGACACCAGAATCAACATTTCCAATTACATTTTCAATAAGATGATCTTTTTGAATCTTCCATGATCTTGGATTAGGTTGAGAAGGAGTATTCTCCCCCTCAATTAACTCATTCTTATCTTGATGAATATCTTGACCAAAATTAAAATCTCAAAACTCATTATCAATAACATTAGAATCAAAATTTATTTTAACATTATTTTCATCAAACATAACATGAAATGATTCTTCAATAACCATCATTATTTTATTATAAACTCTAAAATATTTACTATTATTAGAATATCCAAGAAAAATACCTTCATCACTTTTAACCTCAAATTTATCTAAATTGTCCTTTGAATTTAAAATAAAAACGTTGTAGCCAAAAACTCTAAAATAACCAACTTTAGGATTTTTATTTTTGAATAATTTATAAGGAGTTTTCTTTAGAAAAGTTTTAATAAAAATTCTATTTGAAATATAACATGCAACAAAAATAGCATCATCCCAAAAATATCTAGGCAGATTATATTCACTTTACATAGTTAGATCCATTTCAATAAGAGTTCAATTTTTCCGTTCTACAACACCATTTTGTTGTGTTGTTCTAGGAGTAGAGAAATTATGAAAATATCCATTCAATTCCCAGAATTTTTCAAAATCTATATAATGAAATTCACCTCCTTTATCACAAAGAATATAAATAATCATAAAACATTTTTCATTTAGAACTAATTTAGAGTAGAAAGTGAATTTAGAAAAAGTATCATTTTTATGACCTAGAAAATAAACCTAAGTAAATCTACTATAATCATCAACAATTAATAAAGTATATTTCATTCCACCAAGGCTAAAAATTTTAGTTGGACCAAATAAATCAAGATGTACTAACTGTAAAGGATTATTATAAATTATCTTATTGATAGGTCTAAAAAATATTTTCTGTTGATTTCCTTTCATACAGGCATCACAAGCATGAAGTTGTTATTTCTTTAAAGAAGGAAGCTATAAAACATTCTCATTCTTTGAGAGCTTATGAAACATTCTGAAATTAACATTACCTAATTTTCGGTTCCAAATGATGTTGTCATTCTGTACAACATTCAAACACATTACATGTTGAACAATTAGTTCAGAAAATTCAATAGTATAAATATTATCTTTTCGATTAGCATAAAATAATAAATAATCATATTTAAAAACTACAAATTTATCATTTTTAAATTTAACTTCCATTCCATCAACACATAATTGTGATATACTAATTAAATTATGTTTTAAACCTTCAATATATAAAACTTTTTAAATAAATGTACAATTTGAATTATCAACTTTACCAAAAAAAATTACTTTGCCTTTGGAATTGTCTCCAAAAGTAACAGTTCCTCTATTACATGTGTTGTATGAGGTAAACAAAGATGGGTCTCTGGTCATATGCCTTGAGCATCCACTGTCCATGTACCATATATCGTTCTTAAGACATCCAAGGCATTTTTACTATAAAAATCAATTAATTGACAATTTTGGTACCCAAGATAATTTGGGTCCAATAGGATTAGTAATAAAATTTTTAGGTACCCATACAGAATGTAAACATGTATTGTAAGGTACTCTCGACAACAAGGATTTTGAAATATTATTTTTTTGTAAATCCCAAATATTGTTTAAATCTAAGTGAGTAGTCATTAGCATAGTGACCATTCATGCCACATTTAAAATAAGTAATAGTTGAAGTACAACCATTTTTACTTGTAAAAAAATTAGTTTTATACATTTGAGGTAATGTTTTATCATAACACAAACAATATTTATTTTTATCAGTTTTAGTCAAAGACATCATCTCATGATATTTTTCACGACCTTGAATAAAAGAAGATAAATTTTGTTTAAAACATTCACCTTCCTTTTTTAATTTCTCATTAAAACCATGAGAAGTTTTAAAATTATCATAAACTATTGAATGAGAAGAAGAAGCAATGTTTGTAAAATTTTTATTTTCATGAAAAATTAATTTATTTTCAGAAATAATTTTTTCATTCTCTTCATTAATTTTATTATATAAATAATCAGCTTTGAAAATATCTTTTCTTAATCTTTCAATTTCATTATTTACTTCAAAAGAATTGGTGTTATCAGATCCATATTCAGAATCAGAACATTCAGAATAATAACTAGAATTACAATCTATATCCTATGATTCCATGAAACACAAGTTAACCGATTATTTTTTATTTTCATACAGTTCACTAGAATAATATTTTTCAGTACAACTCCAGTTTCTTGTTAATGTCTTTCTATCCTTCTTTTTGTATTTTTCTTTATTCATTAGTTTAGGGTAATTGGGTTTGGTATGTCCTTTATTCCTGCAATTATAACAAGATACATCTTAGGAATTGTAATTTGTATCACCTTTCTTATATCCTTTATATTTTTCTTTTTGGGGGTCTCTACTAAACTAGTATTTGAATACTTTATTTTTCATTCTTTTGATGACTCCATTTAGAATCTGAGCCATGTATTCCTTTTCAATATCATGTGGATAAAAATCAGAAGAGTCATTAGAAATAACATTTATAGACATATATGCTACACCTTTTTTTGTCTCCTAATCCGCTATGTTCTCTAATTCCAGTTCATATTGGTGTAAGGATCCAATCAATTCATCAAGTGTGTACACATTTAAGTTCATTATTTCATAAATGGAAACCTTTTTTGCATGCCATTTCTTTGGTAATTCTTATAGGACTCTTTCAACAACTATATGATTTTTCATAGATTCTTAAAGTGAATTCATTCCATTCATAATGCTTGTGAATCTATAGAACATTTGGTTTACAGTTTCATCTTCACCCATCTTGAAGTCTTGATACTCAGCACGAAGCAATCCATGCTTGTTTCGGATCAATTTTTCAGATCTAAGGTAAGTAACATGTAGAATCTTCCAAATCTCAGGAGATGTATTGCATGCAGACACGTGACTAAAAACAATTCTATTAATAGAAAAATATAAAATATTAATGAATTTATATTTTAAGACATATCTAGTAGCATCAATTCTAGTAAGTGTATCTAGATGAGCTTTAGGAAGTGTGTATTGTTTTTACATGATAGACCAGTTCTCAATGATCAACTGTTTGAGGTATGCTTCCATTCGGGATCTCTAGTATCCATAATCATTGCCATCAAAATTTGGTGGGATTTGAGGAATCCAAGCGTCATTCAGGTTTAATCCGACCATCTTAAAATATCTTTATCCTTGTAATCAGATGTCTAGGAATAGGTTAGCACAATAAAATATAAAAGAAAACTCAAAAAATGATTGAGTAAATTTCTTAAGGAACAACCAATGGTACCAATCATAGGGATAATAAAATATAAAGATAGAGAAAAACTATTATTAAGAAGGTTACCCTTTGATAACAAATGTTAGGTCGTACATGGTAATGGAACATGGTCTGAAGGTGGGGGGGGGGTGAAGAGACCTGATTAAATATTTTAATCAAATGAATTGATTAATTATCAAAGTAAATTATTAAGGTGAATTAGCAGTGGAAAAAGTAAATAACACAAGGATTTTTTTATAGTAGTTCTGTCCAAAGTGGGCCTACTCTACTCATATACCTATCTACTGGGTGGTAGATACGTGTGCACTAAAAATAATTTTTAAAGGGGAATCATAACCCAATTACAAAATCCTTTTCTAGTGGCGGGATAACCACAACGCTGACATTTGTGTGGGGAGTCACAACCCTTACAAGTTGAATTTAGATATCGGGAGTCACAACCCAATTAGTATTGACTTTAGATACATGGAGTCACAACCCTATGATCATAACATTAGAATCTGGGAGTCACAACACGAGGAAAAAGAATAACAAATAATGCTTTTCTATGCAAAAGCATAACCAGAAAAACAGAGTGCGTGTGAGAGATGGGTAGTAGTGTTACAGACTCATAACCAGATGAATGAAAAGATAAAAATTGAAGCACAGGTACTGATTATTAATTTTTGGATCAGCACATCTCGTTAATGCAATTACAGTCGAACTAGAATTAATTCATCACTTGACAGAATGAGCAGATGGTGAAGCAGAGTGCCACAAGACATTGCAAATGCAAAACAGGTTCAAAGTTCACATCACATTATCTTTGTATTGTGTTTTTTTTCTACAAGAGAGAATTAAATATATAGAAAATAAAAATATATCGCAGGTGAAGTAGCTTTTCTTATTTTGATTATTCAAAATTAATTGAGTCAAGAGATCCCATAAATATCTCCCTGAAAATAGTAGCATCGTTGCTTTTTTTTCTTCCTGTAGAATAAATATCTAATAACGAAATTCAAAATAATTTTGAATAAGTCTTCCAATAAAATCTCCAGAATAATAAATGCATTGAATTATTTAAAAAAAGAATTTTAAATCAATTTAAAATGATTTAAACGTAATTAAAACAGTTCCTGAAAACTAGCAGCATATTCTGAAATTAAATTGAAGCATTTGAATTTAAACAATCTTGAAACGTCCAAATTTATTTACAAAAGACGTTGAAGAACATTATTAATTTTTCTCTCTAAATATATCACCCAAAAAATTATAAACTCTTTGATTATGATCCTTATATTTAATGAGGAGTATTCACAAAAAAATCATTAAAAATAATACATATATTTGCAGAAAAACAAATTTTAAAAAATTGCACGGAATGAACAGTAACATCAGAATGAAGAGTAACTTTGAAGTGAACAGTAATATCAGAGTGAATAGTCACGTAATGTAAGGTATGAACAGTAATGTAATTTAGAGTATGAAATGTAAACTAACGTATGGTATGAATAGTAAACCATACTTTTGTAAGATAAACAATAAACAATACTTTTGTGAGATAAATAATGAACCATACTTTTGTGAGATAAATAGTGAACCATACTTTTGTGAGATAAAAATGAACTATACTTTTGTGAGATAAAAAATAAACCATACATTTGAGATAAAAATTACTATAATTTTGAGATAAAAATGAACCATACTTTTGTGTGATAAAAATGAACCATAATTTTGAGATAAAAATGAACCATACTTTTGTGAGATAAAAAATTAACCATAATTTTGAGATAAAAATGAACCATACTATTAAGAAAAAAATGAACCATACTTGTGTGATAAAAATGAACCATACATTAGTGAGATAAAAAACGAACCATACTTTTGTGAAAAAAATTTGGACTGAATATTTTGACAAATACAAACGAATTTTTAAGGGCTCTTAATAGTAGATTCAGACTTTGGTCAGAACTATTGATTTGTAGAAAATAATATTATATTTCTAAAAAAACTAGTCAATTAATACCGACATCTACAGTTCCAGAAATCATTAAAAAAAAGAAGCAAAACAATTCTGGAAAATCTACTACTACAAAATAGCATATCATAACTTCAAGTAATTAAAATCCCATTCAAAATATATTTTTAGACATTGATGTAAACTAATTAAATCAAGATAATGATATTTTATTTACATATGATCAAGTTTCATGAAAATCGGTTAATTGTATAAGTTGCAGTAAAATAAATACATAAATGTTTTAAAATAGTGAAATGTAGAGTTTTTAAAACCATAATATAAATTTCATTGATTTTTTGGAGAAATAGATAATCATTTTTAAACTTCTTAATTAACTAATAAAATATATATAAATATCTTATATTTACAACATGATAAGAATCACACAAGTTCATATATTATAAATTAAGATATCATCAAAATATAGAAGAAAAGTAATCAAGAAAAATCATATGAAATCAAATTCATGGAAATATGAACAGGCACAAACAGATATACGTGACAGAAGTGGTGAGGCTTCCTGGGGTTCCACACTTAATTGTCTCTTATCTTGATCTAAGGTTCACATATAAATTTTGGAGGATTCACTAACATTCCTTGATTAGTAAATTAAATTTTAGCATAGTCAATCACCCCCAAAATGATGCTCAATCTAAAAGGACTATTCAGATGCTGGAGCATATGCTAAGAGAATAATATTTAGAATTAAAAGGTAGATGGGGTCAAAATCTCCCATTGGTTGAGTTCTTATATAAAAATATCTTCAACATGAGTATTCAGATGGATCTATATGATGTTCAGTATGGAATAAGATATTGATCTTCAATATGTTGGGATTAAGTTGGAGAAAGAATGATAATTGGACCTAATCTTGTGAAAGAGATGATAAAGAAGGATCAAGTAATCTAGAAACATATCAAAGCTGATCAGAGTTGAAAAATGATCTATACTAACAATTTTCGAAGTGACTTGGTGTACAACATTGGAGATAATGTCTTCCTTCGAATGTCACAAATGAAGAGAGTCATGCGATTTGGAAAGAAAGGGAAGCTAAGACCAAGGTACATTGTCCCATTTGAGATCATTAACTACATATTAGCATGAACTATCATCATTAACTTCTACTGAATATGAATCATGTTCATTAAGTGTTTCACATATCACTCATGAGGAAGTACATACTAGATCCATCACAAATACTGAACTCAGAGGGGGTACAACTAGATGACGATCTATCGTATGTGGAGAAGCCAATAAAGATTCTATACCAGAGAGATAATGTTCTACGCAACAAGACACCTGACCTTTTTGAAGTGTTATGGAGGAACCATATGTATGAAGAAGAAACTTGGGAAATGAGGGATGCGATGAAGGAGAATTACCCTCACATGTTTAGGGAAAATGAAATTTAAATGGAGAAATTTCAAAAGTTGGAAGAATGTAACGACCCAAACATTTATCAATGAAATTTATACCTTCT
The DNA here is from genome assembly GCA_963277665.1 of Viscum album. Taxonomy (NCBI): domain Eukaryota; kingdom Viridiplantae; phylum Streptophyta; class Magnoliopsida; order Santalales; family Viscaceae; genus Viscum; species Viscum album. The sequence continues at coordinate 707,303,784 of OY728155.1, forward strand.
TATAATAATTCTATAATCAAATAAAATCGTATTTGGAAATAACATTCCATATAATGAGTAAATCAGCTACTATATAACCTTTAAACATAAATTTTACACTTCTATGATTTGAATTTTGAAAATATGTCATACATAGTTGCAATCAATAAGATGTTTTGAGTCCGATAGGACAAACAAAATTTGGGGTGAATAGTAACATTCCCTTATGAATATTAATTTTACCATTATGTATAGTAATATGAACCATATGAATAATAAATCAACAAAGTGAATATGAACTTTAATAATGATAGATTAAATAAAATTTATCCATATAATAAGTGACAATATGATATAATTACATTACTATGTTGGTATTTTTGTAAGTCTTGAATCATTAATGATTATTTTACTAATTTAAAAGAAAATTTTATTTCATAAAATTTATTCCCATAATATTATTTAGATGAATTATCATTATATTATAATTTTATGAGAACTTAATTAATTTGTCAAAGTGTTATAAAAGCGATTTTTAAATTTAAAATTTGAATTTTTCAAGTAAATTATGATATTTATTAAAAAAATGATCATATTTATAAATTTATTTTCATAAAATGGATATAATCTTTTTATTCTACCCATGAAAAAATGTTTAGAGAGATATATTCAGATTTTTCTAAAATACTTGAGTTTTTGGTGAATAGTGCAATTTGAAAATTTACAAAATATGCTAAATAAATGAATTTATGCATCATGATTGAGTCCTAGATGATGTAAATGGCCATTGGTTCAATATCATAACCAATTTTTAATATTAATAGTCACAATAATTCTTACTATTTCTTTTCTTCTAGGGAAATATTAAATTAATGAATTAAATATTGAGAAAACCCCTCTACCCTCAACTATAAATACCACCCCTCACAACCTCATTTCTTGAGACCAATTAAGCCTTCTTCCTACTAAAAATGCTACTAAAATATCTTCCCAATCCCCTCCCCCACGTCCAGAATCATTTTTCCTCAAAAAAAGTCCAAAACCTCTACTCTAAAGTGGATCTCAAGGGAGATATAGTCAAGAGGTAATTTCTCTCTCTATTTTCTTTTAGATTCCTTTCAAATTTCATTTATTTTCTTATATTATCAGAAATTATATTATCCAAATGTCCGGATAGATCCATTATAATTAATATAATTTTATTCATTCATTATAATGTATAATTATTCATTATAATCCTCTTCTCTCTCTCTATATCTCTTTTTTTATAAAAATGAAATCATTGCCCATGATGTGTTACTTTACCTACATAATTGGAGATGAACTTCCATTTTCCTTCAAATACTTCTATGATGTAAATAAAACAAAAAAATGGTTGAAAAAATATTGTAATTTTTAACCTCTTTTTATGTTCTGTAAACAACTTTTATATATAATAATAAATGATAAAACAATTATTGTATGATGTGATTCAAAAACCACCAAATTTACCTAAAACATTCATCATTAAATTTTAAATAATGATTCATCCTCATGGTAAATAACCAAATTCATTATAAGGTAATTTAAACTTCTAGAATAATATTAAAAACATGAAACAGAAATTATAAATGTTTATCCATTTTTTACACAAACTTCCATTCATGTGTACAAGTGAACCATTCATGAAAACAAAGAAAAAGATCAACCCCAAAAAATGATTTTAAACTATATAACTCAACCAAAGGCCAATAAAAGATCATAATAAAACAATAATAAATAATTTTAAGGTATAAAAGTTTCTATAATTGTAAATAAGTGATTAGAATGTCATTATACATGACAATAATTTGAGGAAATTGTTCAGACACAAGGTAAGGGGAATTCTCGTACCCAAATTTCATTTATCTGGTATTCAGTCTTCCACTCAATTTTCAGTATGGTTATTCGATAAAAATTATTTTTCATCATTATCTTACATTTTCTAGGATATACATTATTTCTAGTAGTGTTTATGAAAATACAGAATGTTTTCCAAAATAAATCTTCTATCAAAAAAACTCATTTTAGTTCTCACTCAAGGATGATGGTTCTTTTATCATTTATGTTATTCCATCAATAAATTGGGAACCTAGAGTTCATGAATGTATGATTTATAAAGAGAAACTCATTCCTTTTTCATGGGCTGTTTTTTGTTCAATATTAAAATATGTTCCATGTGTATTCCATGATAATGTAAATGTTATGATGTGATCGGTGCACCCAGAATAATAGAGCACAATGTTAATGTTATGATGTGCTCGGTGTGCCTAGAATTATATATTTCTCCAATGCATTGGGTAATGTGCAGAACCACTTGAGTAAAGTTAAACAGGAATGAACATGATGGTATCTTTGGTCACAACTATGTGTGGTAGTGGACAAATAATACATGATATTTAAATTTTATTCATTAACAAATTCTATGTCTGTTCGTAATGTTTCCTCTCAGGATTATGATCATATTCCGATGTAATGATGATAATGATTATTCTCATGTCATGTTATATTGTTTCATGTTCTTATATATCCTCTTATATAACATTTATCTCACCCATTTTGATGTATATCCCCAGATGACTACTTGTACTAAGGTGAATTCAAGGGCTAATATGAAGATAGAGAAGAATGAATTAAATAAATATTAACTTTTATGTTCTAAAAGTATTGTTTGGTCCTAGCTTCCCAAGACACCAAAGCTTTTGATCCGCCTTTTTAAATGATTTTATGTAGTTTATCATTAAAATGATGTAAAAGTAATGTAAGAAAAGTAGGGTCATTATAGTATATGCCCCTTTCATAATATCCAGTAAATACGAAAGATTACAATTGAATGTTGAAATTTTAATAAATTCATTTTGAGAAATGATCATGAATTCCCACAAATATGAGAGTCTACATATATATATATATATATGTCTATTCCAGTTATTTTGAGGTTACCTTCTTAAAAAAGAACCATTGGGTAGAATATATGTCTTATTGGTAGATTTCTCTATCTTTATTCGATGCAGATAGGCATGGAGAGAGAAGATTCGTGTTTACTAAGGCCATATGGTGGGACTTACAAGCTCTTGTATAAAAAATGACTATTGTGTTATAGTTTAGGGTATTCTAGGTCATCCATCTATTGTTATAGTTTAGGGTCATTTAGCTCAGACCTTATATCACTATATTTTAGGTTATTTTGGCTTGTACCATATATCACTACAGTTTATGGGATTTTATCATAGACCTTCTATCATTGTAGTATAGGGTCTTCTAACTCCCACCTTACACTGATATAGTTTAGGTTCCTTTAGATCATACTATCTATCGATGTAGTTTATTGTATTTTAGCATGTAAAAACTATCATTGTAGTTTTGGATCTTTTATATCTAACCGTCTATCACATTATATTAGGGTCTTTTAGCTCATAACATCTATCTCTTTAGTTTAGGGTCATTTATCTCAGATCTTATATGTAACGAACCAAACTTCTTAATTACATTTGTTTCCAAATTTTATGTGTTAATTTATTTTATAATGAACAAAACTATTTCCATTAATTAATGAAGTGGGTATGATTAAAATGAGACCATTCAGTTTCGATTTTTGTATGACCATTGGTCAATATGACCGTTATAAACTATAATCTTAATGTTTTGTTTTTATAAATACGATTATCCTAGTTAATTAATACACAAAGAAGATTGAATGGCCTCATCCTGTAGACTCGAGCCATATAAAGTCCATCTATCGGAGCTTGGGAAGGAAGTAGCATCGCTTGGATTTTCTCTTGACCATGAACAAGCTGGACTTCAATGTATGAAGCTTGAACAAAAATCCCTAAGGGAGAAGTTCAAGCTGATATAAATAACCACTCGGGAAATGTTGTGTGAGCCTGCACAAGATTTTATCACCATAGCACACCTAACACTTAGGTCCTTTGCTGGTGTAACAAGGGACTATGTAACGAGATCTCTGCTTCATTGTGTAATCCTTTTATATAAATAAAATTTTAATTTATTCTTATGGAAAAGTTTGTGAATTTCAAATATCTGGATAAATATAGAATGTGTATTATTTAGGAAAAAATGGTATTTTAAAATATTTATGTATTCATTAAATAATTAATAATGTGAAATAATTTTTAAAAAATGGTCTTCTACAGTTTGATCTGTGAGAAATTTAGAGTCTAATAAGATCAACTTGGTTTTTAGTGAATAGTTAAGTAGGAATAGTAACATACACATATGAATAGTATTTAATAGTAATAAATAGTAATTTGACCAAAAAATAGAAACTTCACCCATGAATGTATAAATACATTTTAGACATCTTAAAAGTAAAATAACGATCATAGTATAAGTTTTGGTATTTTTGTATGCCATAAATATTCTATTTAAAATTTTATAATTAATATAATAATTTAAAACAGAAATTTATTTTCATAAAATTTAATCATAAATTTTTAATTTATTTTCTTATGGTTATATGATAATTTTATGGGACCTTGATTACTTTATTAAGGTGTTACAAAATGAGTTATAGTTTTTATATCGTATTTTTGGAATAAATAATGAATTTGATAAAAAAATAAAATTAAAAATATTTATAAAATTATTTTCATGAAGTTGACTTTATTTTTTATTTCCGAGCATCAATATTAGGTTAGGGTGAATTTTTGGGTTTTTTCTGAAACAGTTGAATTTTCAGTGAATAATAAAAATGCAGTTTTGAGTTTCCGTTGTTCAATGACATCATTCATGATGTAATATTTCTTCTCGACTTATGAATAGTGAGATATAATATGAGGTGCCTCAAGTGGCCAATACCATGGGCAAGCCCATGGTTTTTCCAATACCACTGATGAGGTGTCCCATGGAAATTAATAATTTATTTAGTCACATTCCCTTTAAATAACAAGCCATTTCCTCATTAATTTCCTTTCCTAATACTCCCTAATGAAGTTATGGTCTATTTACCTCCCAAGGAGTCCTCCCAAGGTTCCCTCAATCCATACAAGGTCCCAAAAATCAAGCATTTGACGTTACTCTTCAAGGTAAGGGATACTTTCACCCTCCTCTTTAATGTCAGGAATTCCTTTATGTTGTGTCTTCTAGTTTCCATCAATTTCTATTGAGGGTATGTTCTTATATGTTCTCATTACTATCCATTTCATGTCTAATTGTTGAGATACCCTTTCCGCTCTTATCAAATTGTTTTCTGAATTTTTATGTGACGCTGTTAGGCTGGCGAATTTCTCGTAAAAGAAATCGCATCGTCTCTTTCCTATCAAGATTACTTTTCTTGTGGTATATCATTAAAATATACATACCATGTTCTTATCTAAATGTTATTATGTAATTATATTTTAATATGAGTTGTTTAAGAGTTGGTTACCCTTGTACCCTATCATTTATTATTTTATAAAACCATGTTATATAGACGTTGTGCTGCAGAAATTTCGTCTCAAAATTTCTGTCTCTTTTTCTCATGAAATTACCCTATTTATTTATGTGAATAACCAGACCTATTACATTTATATGTGTGTTCATAAATATTTAAAAAGAATATATTTTATTCTGGAATGGACATACATATAACCCTCAATCCCTTTCCATGGGTTATAAATGATATAATGATCTTATTTTTAAGAACTTTTAAAACATCACAATTTTGAAATGAAACCCATTTATTTTATTCTCTATGAGTTATTTATGTAATGTTTGATTATGATATATGTGACTCACATGAAATTAAATACATATTAAGAGTTCCCCCGGATAGCGGTGCAATGCATTGGGTAATGAATTAATCTCTATAGATGACATGTTTCACGATACCTTGGTGAATAACTTTGTTAATTTTTATGACACCTCAGGGATAAACCTTGGTGATATGTTCATGAATGTATAAATTAAATTTTGTAGCCACATATTCATGTTATGATTCATGTTATTTTTATTATTATATTCCTAGTCTTCCATTTCTCATTCCTTTATGACTATTATCATGTTCTTATTGATATTTCTCAAGATCACATCTCGACTGTTTCACTTGTTTTCCTTACTGAGCCTTATGCTCATCCTTTTCTTCGATGTATGTCTCCAGGATATGTAATGCGGTAATTTTACATAGGATGAACCTATGATTAATCTTTACGAGTGGTTTAGAAGAATTTTCTTATGTTGTTTTCATGTATTTTGTTCTTGATTTCCAAGACACTAGACTTTAAAGATCATATGTATGTAAAATGTATCGAAAAGTTATGTAATAAATAGGTGGGTTTCCATAGTTGGTATCAAAAGATAGTTTAGTTATTTATGTAAATTAGGATATGATATCTTTAGGAAGAACCATATAGAAAACATTAAATATAGGAAAACATCCTTGTATTTTATTGAATGTTGAGTAAGTGGTTTATCAAACAAATAAATCTCTTTCTGGATAAAGGCAGGTATAGGCAGCTCTGGCATAGATGTACATAGGGGTAAAACCCGAAAACACTGGTTTGGGCTAGACTCAAATGGGAACTAGTGCACGACAACGGGCCCTTCCACACTCTTGGTTATGACACTCCTGGGGGATATGTTTGGTTAATCAGATGTTTTTTGTAAATAATTATGAAGGAATTATAGGGAAATGTAATTTTTTAAGCATGAAGTTTTAAGTCATAAATCATTTATAGTTAAAAGATTCAAAAATGAAATAAGTTTATCATCAAGGTTTTATTATTTTAGAAAATTAATGTCAATAGGAGGAACCATGAAAATGGTGACCGCAATGGACCATGTGATGGCGGCCCTCCGATGGAAGCCGGAATGGAAACATTCATGAGAATAATGAACCAACTGACTCATATTATGGGAAATAACTTGAATCAAGCTGAGAGACCGATCTCATCGTGAAGGGAACAACATTATGTTGAGTCCTTTATGAGTCAACGACCACCAACCTTTAGTGGATCGACTGACCCATTGTTTTCTGAGCAGCAGATAAGATCCATCGAAAAATCTTTTCTTTGGTCTGCTGTTCAGAGCAAGAGAAGGTCACCTAGGCCGTCTATCGCTTATAAAGGGAAGCTGATCAGTGTTTGGAACTGATTAAAAACACAAGGACAAGAGTGTAAGTTGATTCTTTGGAGTGGGAAGAGGTCAGAGGGATATTTTTTAGTAAGTATTTTCCCCGTTCCATGAGAACAGGAATGGAGAAGGAGTTTCTCGAGCTGAAGCAAAAGGAGAACGAATCTGTTAGAAGCTATGGGATGAACTTCACCTGACTTTAAAAATTTACCTCTATCTTTGTAATGGATCCAAATGGTAAGATTTATAGATTCATCAGTGGACTGAGACCTCATCTATAGAAGAATCTAACCAACCGAGACTATGATAGCTATGAGGAGATCATGCAGAGTACAATGAATGTTGAACTGGAATTTGGTTAGACAAAATGGTCTCATAAATCAAGAGAAAAAAGATATCGATGGAGCACTGCTTAGGGAGGACCATTGATCAGGGAAGTGGAGGCAAGAAAATGAAACATAACACGTGTAAAAATTGTGGGAGGAAGAATTTGGGGAATTTCCTTCTCGGGAGAAGGAAATGCTACAAGTTTATTAGAGAAGACATATTGCGAAGAATTGTCGTAGTGAGGTGAAACCTCAACTTCAAAACACTAACGATAAGGGGAAGATGGTGTAGGACCTACCTGATGTCCAGTGCTTTAAGTGTGGAAAACTTGGGAACTTTTCTAATCACTGTCCAAATCTGAGGGTAGTACAGGGGAATAACCATCATCCTTAGCAAAGTACAAGGGAGAAAGGTCATACTTTTTCAATCACAATAGCCGAAGTTGATTCTCCAAATGATGTGGTTGTAGATACTCTTATTGTTATCTCAAAGCTATAAAGAACTTTGTTTGATTCTGGTTCTACGCATTCCATTATTTCTTCCATGTTTTCAATGAATATAGAATCAACCCCCGACATGTTAAAACATGAGTTATCAGTCAAGACTCCTGGTGGGATTATCCAGGCATCATCAATGTTTATAAACTCTAGTATTTATTTTTCTGAGAACCATTTTATCGCAAATTTAGTAGTCATTCCCATGCTGGAATTCAATATTATAGTAGCGATGGAATTTCTGTCAAATTATAATGCTAAGATCAAATGCAGAAGTAAGGAAATCTCAGTAGTATTCAATGGAAAACGTACTGTTATCTTCCAAGGATAGATATCTCAACCTGATATTTGTCTAGAAGAACCTCGTATAGCCTTCTTTATAGAATTGATTGGTGAAGAAGAAGGAAATGAGTGTTTGGGGATAGAAAATGTACCCATTATTATGGAATACATTGACATATTTTCTGAGGAGTTTCCTAGACCTCCCCCAGAAAGAGAGGAAGAGTTATCCATTGAACTCGTACATGGATCTCATCCAATATCAAAGACCCCATATAGGATGTCAAATGTGGAGCTGGAGGAATTAAATAATCAACTCCAAGATCTTTTGGAGAAGGGGTTTATCCGACCAAGTGTGTCTCCTTGGGGATCACCTGTTATCTTTTTGAACAGGAAGGATGGATCGATGCAGCTATGCATTGATTATAGAGAACTGAACGGAATCACAGTAAAGAAAAATAACCTCTTCCAAGAATTGATGACTTATTTGACCAACTTCGTGGGTCTCAATTCATCTCTATGATTGATCTTCAATCTGGTTATCATCAATTGTGGGTTAAGAAAGAAGATATTCCAAAAACCGCCTTCCAATCTAGATATGGACATTATGAGTTTTTTGTTATGCCTTTTGGACTGACTAATGAACCTTCTATTTTTATGGATGTGATGAATAGAGTCTTTAAAGAATACCTTGGTAACTTTGGGGTAGTTTTTATTGATGATATTATGATATATTCCAAAAGTGGTGAGGATCATGAGGATCATCTAAGGGTTATTCTGCAAACTCTACGGAAGGAGAGAATTTTTGGAAAGTTCAGTAATTTTGAATTCTAGTTACATCAAGTTTCTTTCTTGGGGCACATTGTTACCAATGAGAGAATCATATTTGACCCTGTAAAGACAAAAGTTGCAGAGAAGTGGCCTCAGCCTACAAAAATAACTGAGATTCGTAGTTTCCTTGGATTAATGGGATATTATAGGAGGGTTGGGAATAAAAATTCATGACTTTCTAATCCATTAACCAATTTAACTCGAAAAGGGGTAAGTTCATCTAGACAAAGGAGTGTGAGGAATTAATCCAAGAGCTGAAGAAGATATTGGTTACTGCACCTGTGTTAACTCTTCCCTCAAGTGGAGAAGGATTCATTATTTTTAGCGATGCATCTCTGAAAGGGCGTGGGTGCATCCTCATGAAAAATGACAATGTCATTGACTTGGCATATAGATAGTTGAAGACTAATGGGAAAAATTATCCTACGCATGATATGGAGCTAGCTGCAGTCGTTTTTGCTCTGAAGATATGGAGGCACTATCTTTATGGAGAGAAATGTGATATATACACAGACCATCAAAGTTTGAAGTATATTTTCACAAAAAAGGAATTGAAGATGAGACAAAAGAGGTGGTTGGAACTCCTTAAATACTATGATTGTTCAATTATTATCATCCTGGAAGAGAAAACATATATTTTGATGCATTAAGTAGGAAATACCCAGTTGTTTTTTCCATGATGATGATTCAAATATATCCTTTGATCAATGACCTAGTAAATCTAGACATGGTAATTATAAGGGAAGGGACATCATCACCCTGAACCCAAATGATTTCTCAACTGTCATTACTAGAGAATTTCAAGAAAGCTCAGAAGGAAGATCCCTTTTTACACAAGAAGTTTGAGGCTATAAAGGATGGAAAGATTCTTGAGTTCAATACTGATCAACAAGGTGTACTGAAATTCCGTACAAGACTATGTGTTCCATCTATTCTGGAAATAAAGAAGGAGCATATGGATGAAGCTTATATCTCTAATTTTTCTACACATCCTGGTAGCATGAAAATGTTTAGGGACATTCGTGATCACTATTGGTGGGATAGTATAGAAAGGGAGATTGCTTACTACACTTCAAGGTTCCCAGTATGTCAGCAAGTGAAGGCAGACCGACAACTTCCTAAAGGGGTATTGCAAACACTACCCATACCAGCATAGAAGTGGGACAATATCACTACGGACTTCATCACTAGTCTCCCGATAATTTCAAAAGGAAATAATGCAATATGGTTTATTGTGGACTATCTCCGCAAGACTGCCCATTTTATCTCCATTTTGGAATATTACTCTCTTGATAAACTTTCTAGGATTTACGTGAAGGAAGTGGTAAGGCTGAATGGAGTTCCACTTTCTATCATATTTGATCGTGATCCAAGGTTCACATCAAAATTCTGGAGAAGTCTTCAACATTCTCATAGCACTGAATAGAATTTCAGTACGGCCTATCACCCCCAAACTGATGGCCAATCTGAATGGACTATTCAAACACTCGAGGACATGCTGAGAACGTTCTCAATGAAATTTAAAGGTGTATGGGATCAACATCTCTCTTTAGTTGAGTTCTCTTACAACAACAGATTCCACTTGAGCATTCAAATGGAACCCTATGAAGCTCTATATGGGAAGTGACGTAGAACTCCTACTTGTTGGGATGAAGCTAGTGAGAGAAAGCTTATTGGGCTTGATCTTGTGCAAGAGATGGCAAAAAAGGTCCATGCCATCCCACAATACATTAAGGCTCCTCAGAGTCAGAAAAAGAGCTATGCCGACAACCGTCATAGGGAATTGGATTTTCAGGTTGGTGACAAATTATTTCTTCATATTTCACCTTGGAAGAGAGTCACGAGGTTTGGGATGAAAGGGAATCTCATCCCTAGGTACATTGGCCCCTATGAAATCCTTGATCGTGTGGGAGTAGTGGCCTATCAGCTTGCACATCCTCCAAATCTATCCCAAGTTCATGATGTCTTCCACGTATCCCTCTTGAGGAAGTACATACCTGACCCTTCTCATGTACTAAATCCAGAGGTGGTATAACTGGAACATGACCACTCTAATGAGGAGCAGCCGGTGGAGATCTTGGATTGTAGAGGAAAGGTTCTACGCAACAAGACTACCCACCTTGTTAAACTGTGGTGGAGGAACCACAAATTTGAAGAAGCCACATGGGAACTGGAGGAGTCCATGAGATAGAAGTACCCACACATTTTCCCATTAGAGGGTACGAGATAAAATTTCAGGGACACAATTATTTAAGGGGGGAAGAATGTAATGACCTGAACTTTTTAATTATATTTGTTTCCTAATTTTTTGTGTTATTTTATTTTATAATAAATAAAACTATTTCCATTAATTAATTAAGTGGGTATAATTAAAATGAGACAGTTGGGTTTCGACTGTTGTATGACCGTTGCTCAATATGACCATTGGAAACTATAATCTTAACGTTCTGTTTTTATAAATATGGTTATCTTGGTTAATTAATATAGAAATAAGACTAAATGGCCTCATCCAGTAGTCTAATGCCATATGAAGCCCATCTGTCAGAGCGTGGGAAGGAGGTAGCATCACTGGGCTTTGCTCTGGGCCAAGACCAAACCGAACTTCACCATATGAAGCATGAACAAAATCACATAAGGGAGAAGTTCAAGCTGATATAAATCACCACTCAAGCAATGTTGTCCGAGCCACCCCGATATTCTATCACCATAACACACCTAACACTTAGGTCCTATGCTGGTGTAATAAAGAGATATGTAATGTAACGTCCTGGGTCCGGGTACCACTCAATGGGTTCCCTAAACCCGGTTGGTCACATGACCCCAAACACATTTCCCCAAACGCTGGAGGTTGCCGACTAGCAGCGAGGGCCCAGGTCTGATAGTGGAGAAACTATGCCCTCATTTGTCAAAGTGTAGTGCAACAGAAAAGATAAATAATAGAAAACAGAAGAAGTAGTAGCAATATACAACGGAAATTGAAAACTGAGTAAAAGAGAACCATCAGTCATATATATAAAGATGTAGCATGTCCCTAATTCTTGGTAAGCTTCCAGAACGTGTTACACTACAATACAGTACACTACAACAAAAATAAAAGTATAGCGGAACAAAACTAAACTGTCCGCAACATCGCAAGCCGAATCTTGGTCCCATGCTCTCCTACTCCTCGGAAACAATCAATTAACTATATGGGGACCCTTTCCCCTATCATCACCTACAACAATATAATCAGTTTGGGCCGAAGACATGACCCATACATGGTGTGAGAAATAAATCCTAGTAGGCACCCACCAAAGGCTCGTGCCCAACTGTCAGTGAAATGTGCAGTAGCAGTGTGCAATAGTAAATGAAATAAACTAAGTAGTACTCAAAAGTAACTAGCTACTAGTTAAATTGTTGTTTTAATATTCATTTAATCATTCAATTTAATATATCACCACATTGAATATTCAAAGTAAATAGTCTGTGTCCTCAGATATGCAAACCTTACCCTCAGGTAATCAGAATCAAAACCCTCAGGTAACTTCCCTTAGACATAACATATATTGACCTCAGGTGTATGAAGTGTTTCCCTCAGGCACAGAATCTACTGCCCTCAGGAATAGAAAAGTTACCCTTAGGCTAAACGAACACTTCCCTCAGGCTAAGCAAAACACTGCCCTTAGGGAAAAAGAACACTGCCCTCAGGATAAAGCAATCGGGTCGAGCCCAACATATAAGCAAGAAATTATATAAAATTCCTCTCAAGGGAATTTAAATCATGCTAAAATTCATGGTATACCCTTGGGTAACCGGGCCAAATGGCTAAACAGAGGAAGATACCCCAGGGGTGGTCCGAGATCCAAGGGGCGATCCCAAACAACATTTAATATTTACTTTAAGATACCTATACAATTATAGGTGTTTAAAAACCCAAGGCCTCAGCCATAAGACACTCGAAACATGGGTTCATAGCACAATTGTACACAATTTCAACACCACAGTTGGAAATAAACATCAGACCACCTACCTCGATCACCCTTGATCGGTATACGTGAACGACGCCTCCCAAATCATCCAAGATCAACATAGATCTCAGATGAAAGAATTACCGTTCGAACATAAATAACATTCCCTCAGGAAAGAATTGGTAAAAAGGCTCTAGGAGAAGGAAGAGCTCACCCGTGCAGTTTTAATGAGATCGACGGCGTCGGAATCAGGTTCCCGGTGTGCAGTCCAGAGATCTTCAAAGCTCCAGTGATCCTATCGAGCTCCAAACGGATGTTCTTCCTCTTCTACCAGATGAGGAGGATACTTCCCATATTAAGCGAGAAAAATAGACTACACGACGTGTACTCTCAAGTACACAACGTGTACTTTCCTCATTTAACTGTTCCTTTGACGACTACTTTATACCACTCAACTGTTCATCTACCGACTGATTACAGGGCATGTAAATACTAAGTACATGACTTGTAGTCAGTTTTTACACCCTTCATCACCTGTAGGACTACACACCATGTGTACTCATCCCACACGGACAAAGTACATGACGTTTGGAAAAGTACATAGCATGTACCCACAAAATTTGTGATTTCCCCCATTTTCCTTATTTTAACAAAAACACTAAAAGAAAAAGGAACAGAAGAAACCCGTACCTCAAAAAGAAGAACCAGGTTCTTACAAACATCCCCACTTAAAGATATTTGTCCCCAAATTTCCCTTCCAAGGGTGGTGAAGATAAATTTGTAAACAACTTTGGCCATTGAGCACGTTTGTCGGTCACCCGCTCCCAGGTTCTTTCCTACACTCACCTATGCTGCCATTGCACCCGTACGAGAGGAAATAACCGGCCTCGGAGAACCTTCGTGCTCCTATCAATGATACGAATTAGATGCTCCTCAAAGGACACATTGATATGAAGGTCAACCTCCACGAGATGAAAGGCATGAGACGAGTCTGAGTGATAACAGCGTAGCTGAGATAAATGGAAGATGTCGTGCATGTCCCAGTACCTCTGTAGTAACTGCAACCGATAGGCAACCGACCCGAATCTCTCCAAAATCTCAAACAACCCCACATATGTTGGTGAAATTTTACCATGTCTCCTGATCTGCATGTGTCCCAACCTCAGTGAAACACGCAAGAAAACGTGATCCCCGACTAAGAACTCTAAGGGTTGTATGCGGCGATCAGCATTAGATTTATGACGAGACTATGCAGTAGCCATCTGATTTTGAATCAACTAGACATACGCAGTAGTCTCCTGAATGAGACGTGGTCCCCGTAAAGATGCATCACCTGCCTCCATCCTGAACAAGGGTGATCGGCATGGCCAACCATATATTGCCTCATAAGGTGCCATCTCAATAGTTGTTTGAAATCTATTATTATAGGAAAACTCATCCAGGGGTATATGCTTCTCCCAAGAGCCCCCAAAGTCCAGGACTCATGTGCGTAGCATGTCCTCTAGCACCTGAATCGTATGATCTTATTGGCCATTGGTCTGAGGGTGGTATGCTATGCTCAGAAGCACCTGTGTACCCAATGCCCTCTGAAAACTCTGCTAGAAACGAGATGTAAAGCGGGCATCACCATCTGAAATGATATAATGAGGGCCCATATGAAGACTTACAACCTCACGGATATAAAACTTCTCGATCTCGTCAACACCGAAGGTATCCTTGATCGGAAAAAAGTGAGCAACCTTCATGAGCCTGTCCACAAAAACTCACACGGCAGCATTGCCTTGAGGTGACCTCTGCAACCCGGTCATGAAGTCCATCGCGACATCATCCCATTTCCACTCTGGGATGGGTAATTGTTTTAATATCTCATCTCACCTCTGATTCTCCGCCTTCTCCTACTGACAGGTGGAACATCTCGTACCAAAACTTTCTACCATTCTTTTACTACCCAGCCACCAATACTGAGGTCTCAAGTCACTGTACATCTTGGTAACTTTGGGATGAACTGCCCAGGCTAAACCATGAAACTCCCGCATCAACTCCTCAGGTATATCCCCTGTAACCCACACTCGTCCATGGAAACGTTTCACCTAATCTTCGCCTATCGTCTTTACATGAGGAGGGTCCTCACTTGCAACCGACTCCTGTAGATCTAGGCCTTCTAGAACCGATATTTGTCTCATCCTCACTCTATCCAGGAGGGTATAAGACACAACTAAAGATTAATAATAGGTTTTCCCCTGACTATCGTGCACCTCTAAATGCATCTCAGAGAACAAATCCATAAGCTTCCACTCACTACTAGCCTCATGAACTGCCTGTGTTTGAGTCTTCCTGCTCAGTGCATTAGCAACTGCATTACCCTTGCCAGGTGTATAGGCAAGTTCGAAGTCGAAGGACTGTAGGTATTCGACCCACCTTCACAGTCTCAAGTTTAGGTCACACAAGGTAATTATTTATTTGAGACATTTGTGGTCGGTAAAAACCACAAAATGCAATCCCAAAAGATAACGTCTCTAACAGCGCAATGCATGAACAACTATAGCCAACTCAAGGTCATGCATCAGATAATTAATCTCATGTGGCCTCAATTGTCGAGACGTGTACACAACAACTCGATCGCCCTAAATCAACACTTATCCCAACCCAATACCTAATGAGTCACAGTAAACTATATAGATCTTCCCTTTATCTAGAAGTATCAGGACTGGTGCTGATGTCATCCTTCCCTTCATCTCCTGAAAGGCTGTCTCCCAAGCTTCTGACCAAACGAACATCACACCCTTCTTAGTCAAACTCATCAACGGTGCTTCTCAGTGGGATAAGTCCTTTAAAAAGTTCCTATAGTAACAAGAAAACCATAAGAAAGTCTGTATCTCAAACATGTTCTTATGATACTCCTTGGAAACTACTGCACTCACCTTCTCTAGGTCTACCTCAACAACTGCCTTTGAGATGATATGACCCAGGAAGTGAATTTGGTCCATCCAAAAGTGGCACTTTGAGAGCATAGCATATAGCTGATGGTCTCTTAGTGTACTCAGCATGATATCAAGATGGGTGGCATGGTCGTGTCGAGTGTGAGAGTACACCAAGATGTCATCCATGAAGACTACCACAAATGAGTATAGATAAGGGTGGAACACACGATTCATCAGAGCCATGAAAACTACTGGTGCATTCATGAGTCCGAATGGCATAACCATGTACTCGTATATACCATATCTGCTCCGAAAAGCTTTCAGTGGTATGTCTAATGGTCTAACACATAACTGATGGTATCCAGACCTCAATTAGATCTTCGAGAACACTTGTCCTCCTCGAAGTTGATAAAAAAGATCATCAATCCTCGGTAGGGGATATCAGTTCTTGACCGTCACCTTGTTCAACTTTTGATAATCCATACAAAGTCTAAGGGTACCATCCTATTTCTTCGCAAAAAGGACAGAATATCCCCAAGGAGAAGTACTTGGTCGGATAAAACCCATTGCCTTCAACTCCTCTAACTGCCTCTTAATCCCCTGCAACTCTGGTGCAACCATCCGATAAGGAGGAATAGAGACCGGTGCTGCTCCTGGAATATTCTCAATGGAAAAATCCACCTATCATTCTGGTGGTAGACCTGAAAAGTCGTCCCGGATGATATCCCCGAAACGATCATCCACTGGAGGGAAATCCAACTAACAAGTCCTTGGTCATCTAGATATAATCTCGTAATCTGGGCTATTACTCCACCTTTCCCATGATGCTCTGGTCCAGCTCACCTTTCCTGAACATCCCACTCTCACTTGTATAGAAACTGTTTGCACTCTGGTGACATGAAGCTCACCCTACGATGATAGAAATCCACAAAGGCTTGAAAAGGTACCAACCAGTCCATCCCGAGAATGAAATCATAGCTCTTCATCTCTAGGACATAGAGGTCCCATAGAAAGTGACACCCACCAACCTCATGGGGGAACTCCTTACACTAATGCAAACCATCCATTCTATTCCCCAAGGGAGTGTCTAGCATAATCATATTAGAAGAAGAAGAAAAATAGAGCCCAAGGATCTCTACAAAATGTACATATATAAAACTATGTGTAAAACCCATATCATAAAGCACTGAAGATAAAATAGAAGCTACTAGGATAGTACCTCTGACAGTAGAAGGTTTGGGATCCTGCTCCTGTTGGGTTTGTTGCACTGCATATGCCTGCCCAGTGCCAGAACCCTGCGACACAGCCTGGCTACCCTGAGCTATCCCACCCTACTGCCTCTATGATCCTGGTGGCTGGCTACCATGGCCACGAAAACCATCTCAGCCTGTACGCCCTGACGTATTCTAGTTTCCCGACTAGTAAGTAGCTGCTGGTCCTGCTCCCGCACGTGGAGTCTGCACAGAACCCCTCTCACTAGCCACTGGTAGAAACGCCCTGCAAAGACACTGTAGATGACCCATCTTTCCCCAAGCTCAGCTCTCCACTGGGTCACGTGGACACTGTGGTATCTTATGCCCCTCATTTCCACATTGGTAGAAAATAACCTAGCCACGTGAAGTATTCTTCTGACTAGTACTACCACCGTAAGGGAATTCCATCTTTCTCTTCCTCTAGCCGGTAGAAATAGTACAAGAAACTGGTGTTGAACCTCCCTGGGCAACACCACTAGATTCCCGTAGGTTCTTCTCAGTAATCATTTCTTGGTTCACAATAGCGTGCACAGTAGGCAACCTGAAAATGTTCACCAGCACTCAGATGTCATATCGAAGACCATACTCAAAACTTTTCCCACTCAAAGCCTCATCTTCCTCTAGAACGGGTGCAAAACGCTGAAGCTCGGTGAAGCGAGCAGAATAATCCATCACAGACATAGTGCCCTACTGTAGAATCATGAACACTCGAGCTCGATCTGCCCTCAGCGTCTCTGGAAAGAAGAAGTCATAGAAGAATACCTGAAAATATTCCCACACCATGTCTTGGTGATGCTCAGATTGGGTGGTAACATCCCATAATCTATTGGAGGAATCACACAGCATGTATGTAGAAAGCTTGACCCTCCACCTTGGAGGCGTCTCCAGATGCTCGAAGATAGTCTGCATTGACCCCAGCCAAGACTCTGCAGCCTGGGGTCCACTATCCCTTAAAAACGTAGGTCGATGTTGCTGCTGGAATATTCGTGTTAGCTCTACCATAGATGTGGCAGACGACGGTGCTCCATGAAAGGTCTGCATTAACTACATGAAGCCTTCATGGAACTGCGCATTTGCGCCTGTGTCCGGTATAACGGCTGGCGCAACATCTGGCTCTGCTGGAGGATTCATCGGTGGCCCATGGCCTACTGTTTCCAGAGTATATTTGTTGTCGCTCTCCTGGAAAACAACACATGGATGTCTCGGCAGCATGACTCTACATGGTCAAAAACATTCCTTAGATTTAAGTTTATCAAAGACTGAAAACTAAGGGACCAAAAGGGGTACAGAAGGAAGAAATCATTCAAGATTTACAACATAAGACTACACGACGTGTATATTAACTACACGACGTGTACCTGAATTTTCTTCCCCTGCCCGAGTCCTTCTATAAGGATTATCCACACGACAATATTTTGAATAAGACAACACATCGTGTATAAAAACTACACGACATGTACTGTTTAATTTCCAACTTCCCGTGTTTTTTGAGACATGGTCGGCTACACGGATGACACTACACAGTGTGTTACACTTGCACACGGCGTGTACACTACCCCGTTTCCCCAGACACACGACTAAGTCCACACGGTCACTCACTTGTTAAGACTACACGGTGTGTCCCATAAGAACAGGGCATGTACTAGGTATGGTAACACCGACCTGTGTTGTTAGTGACACGGCCGGGTACCTGGGTCAGACTAAACAACATGTTCAAGGTGGACACGTCATGTATGTCTTACAGTTTCGTCGTCTGTGTTGTTAGTTACACGGGTGGTCTCTGGGTCAACATTACATGACGTGTACAGCAGGTACACGACATGTTTTCCCAAGCCATTACCTACCCTATGTCCCCGCCCACACAACCAATGACATGATAAGAGACTATACAGCGTGTACGTAGGCTACACATTGTCTACTTAAAAAGTGTTTATTTCTTCCCAAACAAAAGAACACATGGCGTGTGTCTATAGAACTACACGATGTGTATTCTGGGTTTTCTGGACAGTAAGCCTTAGAAACTACTTTAGAAACCAAAAAACATGGAAACAAACATCTAAGTGCCAAATTATGATCTGTGAGGGCCCATACTCCCCACAAATCAAAGTTTGGCATCTTACAAATGATATAAAAAAATATACACATCGATGATCCACCAAATTTCCATTATTGAGGGCCCATACTCCCCAAAAACCAAAGTTTGGCGTTCATCCTATCATAACCTCACACAAAAATACTATATCAAATAGCAGGTATTTACCAGAGTAGCTACCACAACAACATGATTTTCTATCACAACAACTATCACAACAACATGAAATTTATAATGCAACTATATGGCTTGGAAAGAATGCCTGACATGTGTTTTTAGCATGTGCCAAACTGATGAATCGGACGACACACCCTCATCTCATCGGGCTGTAACTGACTAGATCCCATGTATAAAATATAAACAGGACACCAAAAGTGCATCAACTATTGGTGAAAATCAAATAAACTATAAAATATGAAAAATCCAAATAACTGCAATTAGCGAGGTAGATTGGTGTTTCCCTGTACACGGGTTAGCTACGCCCGGGCACAACTTATTACCAACTACCATTTCCGTCATATCCCCAACTAAGGATCCATATAGTAAGTCAAAGAAATGAACTCCTATGGTACCTCTTTGTAACGTCCCAGGTCCGGGTTCCCCAAACCCAGTTGGTCACATGACCTCAAGCGCATTTCCACAAACTCCAGAGGTTGCAAACTAGCAGCGAGGGCCCAGGTCCGATAGTGGGGAAACCATGCTCTCATTTTTCAAAGTGTAGCACAACGGAAAAGATAAATAAATGGCAACAGCGGAAGTAGTAGCAATATAAAACTGAAATGGACAACTGAGTAAAAGAGAACCAGCATTCATATATATAAAGATGCAGCATGTCCCTAATTCTAGGTAATAAGCTAAAACATGTTACATTGCAATACAATACACTACATCAAAAATACAAGTATAGCGGAAAAAAATAGAACAGTCCGCAGCATCCCAAGCCTATGCTCGGTCCCATACTCTTCTACTCATCAGCAACAATCAAGAACCTGTATAGGGACCCTTTCCCCTATCGACACCTGTAGCAATATAATTTGTTTGGGCCAAAGACATGAATCCAAACAGGGTGTGAGAAATAAATCCTAATAGGCACCCACCAAAGGCACATGCCCAACTGTCTGTGAAATGTGCAATAGAAGTGTGCAATAGTAAATGAAATAAACTTAGTAGTACTCAAAAGTAACTAACTACCAGTTAAATTTCCATTTTAATATTCATTTAATCATTCAATTTAATATATCACCACAGTGAATGTTCTAAGTTAACAGTCAGTGTCCTCAGACATGAAAACCTTAACCTCAGGTAATCAGAATCGAAACCCTCGGGTAACTTCCCTCATGAATAAAAGATATTTACCTCAAGCGTACGAAGTGTCACCCTCAGGCATAGAATCTTACACCCTCAGGCACAGAAAAGTTTCCCTCAGGCTAAACGAACACTGCTATCAAGCTAAGAAAAACACTACCCTCAGGCTAAAAGAACACTGCCCTCAGGATAAAGCAACCGGGCCGAGCCCAACATATAAGCAAGAAATTATATACAATTCCTATCAAGGAAATTTAAAGAATTCTAAAATTCACAGTATACCCTCGGGTAACCGGGCCAGACGACTAAAAAGAGGAACGCACCCCAGGGGTGTTCCTGGATCCAAGTAGTGATCCCAAACAACATTTTATATTTACTTTAAGTTACCTATACAATTATAGGTGTTTAAACATCCAAGGCCTTAGCCATACGATACCCTAAACATGGGTTCGTCGCACAACGATACACAATTTCAACACCACAGTTGTAAATAAACATCACACCACCTACCTCAATCACCCTTGATCGGTATACGTGAACGAAGACTCCCAAATCATCCAAGATCGACATAGATGTGGGATGAAAGAATTACCTTTCAAACGTAAATTACTTTCCCTCAGGAAAGAATTGGTAAGAAAGGCTCTAGGAGAAGGAATAGCTCACCCGTGTGGTTATAAGGAGATCGACAACGTTAGAATCGGGTTCCCAGTGTTCAGTTGGGAGATCACCAAAGCTCCAGCCGTCCTCCCGAGCTCCAAACGACGGTTCTTCCTCCTCTGCAAAATGATGAGTCTACTGGCCTTTTTAAGCGAGAAAAGCAGACTACACTGCATGTACTCTCAAGTACGCGACAAGTACTTTCCTCATTTAATTGTTCCTCTGACGGCTACTTTCTACCACTCAATTGTTCATCTACCGACTGATTATAAGGCATTTAAATACTAAGTACACAACGTGTAGACAGTTTTTACACCCTTCATCACCAGTAGGACTACACGCCCTATGTACTCATCCCACACGGCCAAAGTACCCGGCATGTGGAAAAGTACATGACGTGTACCCAAAAAAATTGGGAATTTTCCCCATTTTTTTATTTTAACTAAAACACTAAAGGAAAAAGGAAAAGAAGAAACCCATTCCTCAAAAAGAAGAACTGGGTTCTTACATGTAATGAGACCTTAACTGCTTTGTGTAATCCTTTTTTATAAATAAAATTGTTATTTCTTATTATGGAAATGATTGTGAATTTCAAATATCTGGATAAATATAGGATGTGTATTGTTTAAGAAAATGGGTATTTTAAAATATTTTTTAATTCCTTAAATAATTAATAATGTGAAATGATTTTAAAAAAATGGTCTTCTACAGTTGTGATCAGTGAGAAATTTAGAGTCAAATAAGATCAATATGGGTTTTAGTGAATAGTAAAGTACGAATAGTAAGATACCCTTATGAATAGTAATGAATAGTAATGAATAGAAATTTGACCAAAAACATAGAAACTTCACCCATGAATGTATTAATACATTTTAGATGTCTTAAATGTGAAAAAACGATCATAGTATAAGTTTTGGTATTTTTGTATGCAATAAATATTTTATTTACAATTTTATCATTAATTTAATAATTTAAAATGGAAATTTATTTTCTAAAAATTTATTCATAAATTTTTACTTTATTTTTTTTGGTTATATTATAATTTTATGGGACCTTGATTACTTTTTTATGGTGTTACAAAATGAGTTATAGTTATAATGTTGTATTTTTGGAATAAATAATGATTTTATTAAAAAATAAATTAAAATATTTAGAAAATTATTTTCATGAAATGTACTTCATTTTTTATTTTAGAGCATCGATATTAGGTTAGGGTGGATTTTTGGGTTTTTTCTGAAATAGTTGAATTTTCAGTGAATAATGAAAATGCAGTTTTGTGTTTCGGGTGGTTAATGACATCATTAATGATGTAATAATTATGTAAGATTTCTGGTCGACTAATGAATAGTGATACATGCTATGAGGTGTCCCATGTGGCCAATACCATGGGCAAATACTATGTGCAAGCCCATGGTTTTTCCAATACCACCGATGAGGTGTCCCGTGGAAATTAATAATTTATTCACTAACCTTCCCAATAAATACCAATCCTTTCCCTCATTAATTTAATTTAAAAATCCTCCCCAACGATGTTATGGTCTATTTACCTCCCAAGGAGTCCTCCCAAGGTTCCCTCAAGCCTTACAAGGTCCCGAACATCAAGCTTTTGAAGTTACTCTTCAAGGTAAGGGATCCTTTCACCCTCCTCTTTAAAGTCATGAATTATTTTATGTTGTGTCTTCTAGTTTCCATCTATTTTTGTTGATGGTATGTTCTTATATGTTCTCATTACTGTAAATTTCATGTCTAATTTTTGAGAGACCTTTTCCTCTCTCATAAAATTATTTTTTGAACTTTTATGTGACGTCGTTAGGCTGCCGAATTTCTCGTAAAAGAAATCACATCATCTCTTTCCTTTCATGTTTCGTTTTCATGTGGCGTGTCATTAAAATATGAATACCATGTTCATATCTCCATGTTATTCTATAATTATATTGTAATATGATTTGTCTGTGACTGGGTTACCCTTGTACCGTCTCTTTTATTTTTTTATAAAACCATGTTATATAGCAGTTATGCTATAGAAATTTCTCTCAAAATTTATATCTCTTTTTTTCAAGAAATTACCTTGTTTATTTATCTGAATACCCAGACCTATTTAGTTTCTATGGGTGTTCATAAATATATAAAAAGGATATATTTTATTCTCTAATGGACATACATATAACCCTCATTCCCTTTCCATGGGTTATAAATGATATAATGATCTTATTTTTAAGAACTTTTAAAATGTCAAAATTTTGAAATGAAGCCCATTTATTTTATACTATATAGGTTATTTATGAAATGTTTGATTATGATATATGTGGATAAATGAAAGTGAAGACATATTAAGGGTGGTCCCTAATATCTCTCCAATGCATTGGGTAAAGATTTATTCTCTAAGTATGACAAGATTCACGATACCTTGGTGAATAACCTTGGTATTTTTTATAGCACCTCAGGGATAATCCTTGGTGATATGTTCATAAATGTATAAATGAAATGTTGTATACACATATTCAGATTATGATTCAGGTTATTTTTATTATGATATTCCTATTCTTCCATTTCTCATGCCTTTATGACTATTATCATGTACTTATTGATATTGCTCAAGATCACATGTCAACTGTTTCACTTGTTTTCCTTACTGAGACTTTTTCTCACCCTTTTCTTTGATGTATGTCTCTAGGATATGAGATGCAGTAATTTTACATAGTATGAGCATATTATAAAGCCTTATGAGTGGTTTATAAGAAATATTTTATGTTTTTTTCATGTATTTTATTCCTGATTTCCAAGACACTATACTTTAAAGATCCTATGTATATAAAATGTATCAAAAAGTTATGTAACAAAAAGGCGGGATGCCATATTATACTTTTTTATTTTTTGGTCTTTTAGCTCATACCTTTTGTTGTTTTTCTTTAGGGTCTTTTATCATGGTCCATATATTACTTTAGTTTAGGTTTTTTTACCTTAGAACATTTATTTATATAGTTTACGGACTTTTATCTCAAAGATTATATTGCTGTAGTATATAGTATTTTACCTTTGACCGTCTATCACATTAGTTTAGGTTAATTTAGCATAGAACTTATCGATGATCCTTGAATTTGGAGAAAAAATATAGGAATTATAAAAAAACTATAGGGTTTTGGGTTCTACCATGGTGGTTCTATTGCTCACAATGATCAAAAATCAATTACTACAAGGATGAGGTGCCTCTAGTTTGTGATACAAGGTCCTTATGCACTGTTAGCATTGTCAATAAGAGGTGTATCCACTCTTTTTAAGGGCCATGGAAGTTTTATGGGGGTAATATCTATTGAGGGAAAAATAATAGGGATTTTAGGTATTCCTAGATAGTTATAATGTAGATTATGTAAATCATAACACAAAAGTATGATTCTGTGAGAATGAGAAGGGGTAGACATGTCAGGGATGACCTGTAACACTTTGAGGTTCAAGGTTCTCTCAGGGTGTTTCTAGGGATCACCATGATTGAAGATACATTGAATAAAGGAGGAATTGCCTCTATTTGGTCATTCAAAGTCCTTATACATCGGTTGAATATACATGAAAAGGTGATATATGCTCTTTTCTAAGGGAAATGAATGATTTGTGAAGACTCACACATCCTAATGAAAATGTTGGTCATGGGAGGAAGGCTATCCAGTAAGAGTTTGGGGAACCTTGGGTGGTTTAGCTATTGATTTTGGAGCTCAAGAACCATACCACATGGTTTCTAATCATGAGGTGTAGGATTTCAAATGTTCATGAATTAAGTGTTGCTTTCTGAACATCATAAACAAACGCACAAAATGATGGCATAACATCAAAGATGTCAAATCTGCTCAGATAGTTTTTTATGGATATTATAAATCATTGTTCGATGTGTTATTTTTGGAAGGATGATAATGGAAAATCATACCGAGAATGACCCAAAACACACTGAGGATCTTGGTTCTTCCACAATGATTCCATGGCTCATAAGGATTCGAAACCCTTTTTTGCATATTGATGCATTTGTTTGACTACTATATTCCCATATGCAGGATCTGTTGGCATACATGGATACTTAATCAAAGTTTCTATTGAATCCTTGTATCCTTTCTAAGGGACCTAAATGATTATTGTGATTTGAGGAACTCAAATCCTAAATTGTGATTTGTAGAAAGTGTAATATCCATGAAGGATTCTTGCACCAAAAAAGTTGTGTCACCACATTGTGAAAATATTCACATCATAATGAGATTATAAAAATAATTTCTCTATATTTTTACTGATATAGGTGGTCTAGAGAGCATATATTAGTTGTTATTACGGTGATAGTGTAGTCCTTTTGAGCTTTTTGCATTTTGTTCACAATTTGTTTCCAGAAAATTATAGATGAAGATTTTAGGGAGAGAAAACTTGAATTTTAATGATGCCTCCCTTATTGGGATTTCAACAAGAATGGTTTTTCACCTCATTGACTAGAATATTAAGGTCTTGTGATTTGTACCATTATAGGATATATTTTAGTGTTGTACAACATTGAATAATGTTCAAAATGTTTAAGGGCATTTCCCACAAGGTCCTAATATGTGGAATGAAACACAAGATCCTAATTAGGATACATAAGGTTATGATTACCCCAAAATTGTAACTCCCCATGCTTTCACGATATGCTTCTCTTTCAATAATGCAATAGCTTGCATTGTACGCAAGTTCGAGATTCTAACACACCGCGACCAATCAAAATAGCCATTATGAATAGTAATACCATCTTTTTGAAATTATATATATTTTAAATTTCAAAATGGACTTCATTTTTGGATTCGGAATATTGAAATTAGCCTATGTTGAATTTCTGGTATTTTTCTGAGAAATTCCAATTTTTTATGAATAGTGAAAAATACTTAAAAACAAATTTTTTAATCAACATAATTTATTGGGATAAATTATACTATTGGGTGGTTTTAAAGTGTAATTAGAATATATTTTTACTATTTTATCGAATGGTGGTCATTAGAATTAATTTCACTTTGAAATTGTACATAAACAATTGTCAATCTTTTGATATATATTGTTTCTTAAAAAGACGCTATTTGTTGTGACAACGTGAATTAATTATAAAATTAATTAATTCAAATTATATGTTTGGTATTTTTTAGAATAGGCATCATTTTTGAATTTGGAATATCAATTATAGATTAGGGTGAAATTTTGGCATTGTTCTGAAAAACTTCAATTTTTGGTGAATAGTGAAACCACTAAGTGGTAGTTAAAAAACTGATTTTTCGTTTAAATGAAACATTACAACTTCTGTGATTTGATTTTCCAAAATCCGACATTCATGGTTGTCATTAGGAAGTAAAATTTGGTTCAATGGGATTAAAATAATTTTTTGTTGAATAGTAACTTTTAAGTTTAATTAATCGCGATTAAAGGTCATTAGTGAAATTTAAGGTAAAAATGATATTAAAAAAATATGAAAATACCCTTACACTTGTCCTACCCCTATTGGATGAGTTATGTCCGACCAAGAAAATCCATGTGTCAACTTGGTGACCCCATGGAGACACTTTGGTAGAAAATGACAATAAATTTTTTTTATTTAATGTTAAAAAAATGTCACAAACATGAGTTGTTTTACTAAAACAATTTTTAAATGGGGTTATACAAGTCATATTTTTTTACTATAAATATTAATTATAAATCTAAAACTATTTCCTATATCGTGATATTTTTTTTATAATTTTTAGATTTTATATAAATTAAATTATTTATGACACCATGATGATGCAGCGATTACCTCATTATTTAACGATTTAAATAAAATGAAAATACAATGTGAAATATAAGAACTACACATGTAAAAAACCTATTGGATGGGTGTATTTAAAACTCTAACACCTTATCCTACAAATATATAATTTTGGGGCCTTTTAAATCCGAAAAGGACTTTATAATAATGTAACCTTTTATTACTTTCCAAGAGTGCCCCTCTTCTCCTCTTATAAAAGGCCCCCACCACTACCACCTTATTCACACCTTCAAACCATTTGGCTCAGCAAAACTCTGACTAAATAATCTCCCAATATCCCTATATTACTTCTAGAAGCCTCAATTTGGGAATAATTCATCCCAAGGAAGCCTTTGGCTCAAATCAAAAAGAGTTACCCGTTTTAAAGGTAGTGTTTTCTCTTGTGTTCTTATGTTTTATTTTTCTTCTCCAACCACATAAACTCTTTTTATTCAATTCTTTTGTAAAAAACCATTATCTTCAATATAATAGGATTTTTTTTATGAGAATGATTTTATTTACACTTACACACACCTTCGTCCAAAGGTTAAAGAACATACTGTTTCTATGGTTGGCGAATTTCTGCCTCACGAAACGATGATTGTTCAATATTCTTTTTACACCTCTCATGGTGGCCATTATGATGACACTATATTTATATATGATATATATTATTTTTTTGTTTTCCTTATTATTCTGTATTTTTCATTTATGTCATACCATTACGATTTCCATTATGGGTAAACGCGATAATTTCATTTTCGGAAGTGCGGACTACCGCCCCCTCAAAGTGATTTGAATCGTTAATGCCATATGTGGGTTCTATAAAGGATGGATTAAATGGTATTATACATTATATTATTCTGGAATTATAGTATACCTTTATATAATTATAATTTCATTCCATTAAATATGAAATAGAAATGAAAGTAGCGTTCATGCGTACGTACGGCTTACAGTCTCCATGAACGGTGCATTTCATTTCTTACCTCTAAATGTTATGTAATATTATAAATGCATATATATACTGGATGTATATGATATATATGATATCTAAATCATTAATATAATTCTGGATATAATGTATATTTCACCACCTGAACAACTTGTAATTATAAGAAGTTTATTTTTGACTCAAGTACCAAAGATTGACAAAACGACCATTAGTAACTTAAATAATTACATAATATTAATAACATGGTAATAAGTGATATAAAAGGAATAATGAACTTGAAAAATGTTCTTAAGCAATTAGAAATTAACTCTAGTTTATTATTCAGGAGATTAAAGAACAATCGAGTCAAGTTGGACACGAGGTAAGGGAACTTCTTAACCCGATTTCCATTCTTTGGGTTAATCTCCTTCTTTCAAATTATGTCATGATATTATTATGTCCTATCATGTATTTTTACTTTATTTATGTGTACTTATTGTGGATACACAAAATAGATCTATTCTATTTTAAAAAAAATGATCTTTGTAAGGGACTTCGTCTCAATATCCATTCATTGGGGCATATTTTGTTTTATACACAAATTTCTTTTATACGGTGTATAAACCCCTTTGACTTTTATGTTTATTCAAAAGGAATATTTTTATACGAAGAATTTTAATAAATGAAAAAAAAATGAATGTTTTTCTTGTCGTACGTATGCGGCAACAATGACTTCTCCACCACCGTGACCATTATTTGAGTTTCGACTTCCCCTACAAGCCATAACTTTTTTTAAATGAAAAATAAAAACCAAGTTTTAACTTTCATTTATTTTGGTATCGAAAATGGTTTTGATAATGTTTTAATGTATCAATGTGTTGTATTGATATCTTATGATTGAAATGTGGAAATGTTATGTTTCCTTTATTCATGTTTTATGTGATACGATTATGTTATGGTTTATGATATGTTTAAACCTATTAATATGAGAAATGCATTGGACTTAATAAGTGACGGGTGGAGCCCGCTATAGCTCCTCGATGCATCGGTAGGTCTCATGAGACAAACTAGTGTCTTGGCACGAGGCCTTGACAAAATATTATTTGTGGTTTTGGCACGAGGCCTTGGCTACTTTGTTATGATAGTCTCGCATTATGCATTCCATCATTATGAAAGTGGTTATTTATATTGCATGTGATTATTGGACTAGTAGAATATCTTTGTGAATAAGTAAATGGAATTATCTCATTTTACTTTTTACATATTATGTTGAAGTTCATGTTCAAAAGTCTTTTGTTTTAGTTATACATTGCCTTAAATGTTTGTGTTTATTTATAAAACTTTCCACTATATTGTTATCCTTACTGAGCATCTGAGCTCACCCCTTTCAATGTTTTAATATTTTCCAGGATGTGAAGAAGTATTTTATGAATGACCTGTAGGGATAGTCAGAAGAGGATATGAGTGTGGACTATGGAGCCTTTGTTATTGTAGTTTTCAATTTATGATGTAATGTAACATTTATGAATGTATCTAGTGTTTCCAAGGATACTAAACTAATCAGTCTTTCGAGACTTGATCCTTTGTGATCGTGCCAATGTTACGCAATAATGCACTGACTCTGGGTAACTGGGGTTGGGGCATTACAATTGGTATCAGTGGAAATTTAGTACTAACCTTGGAAGCTAGATTTAGATAAACTTTTATTAGAGCACATAGCCCTAAGATAGACATTGAGGATTAGTATAGAAGAACTTCCTAGAATTTTGGTATTATAGAGATTTTGTGAGTTTTCTGAGCAATACATCTCTGTCTGGATACGAGCAGGTAGAGGCAGCTCTGGCAAAGATGTACCTAGGGGTAAAACCCGAAAACACTGCTTTGAGCTAGACTCGAACGTGAACTGCTGCACAACAACGGGCCTTGCTGCACTCTTGGTTACGACACTCCCGAGGGATATGCTTAGGATAATTGTCATTTTCTTTACAAACCACTATGAAGGGTTATGAGTATATAATTTCTCAAGGAAAACATTTTTATGATTATGGATTATATCTATAAATAGTTAAATTAATGTTAAGTGTTTTAAAAGTATAGAATTATGTATTTTGATTCATAAACTAAAGTAGTTTATGCCATTGTTTAGAAATGGCGCCTAGTGGAAGGAATGGAAACCGTATAAATGCACACACTCCATTTAGGGATTTCCCTCCTGCTCAAGATAACTATTATGGAGCTGGAGATACAACTAGTGCTGATAACCTTATCACCATACTGGGAAAACTCACTCAGGTTATGAATAATAACCTTACTCATATGGAGCACCCTGATCCGCAACGTGGATGATCAATGTTAGACTACTTCATGAGGCAACAACCACCAACATTCAATGGAATTACAAATCCCTTACTAGCTGAGCAATGGATAAATTTCTTAGAGAAAATATTCCACGACATGGGGAGTAGCGAAAGGGAGAAGGTTGTCATGGAATTTTACCACCTCACTGGAGATGCCGATCAATGGTGGTTACTTATTCAAAACACGAAAGAAGATGAATATGTATCTAATATGGAATGGAGAGAGTTCAAAGAGCTATTCTTTGAAAAATACTTCCCGCGTGACCATAGAGAAGATATGGAAAGGCAATTTCTCAGTCTGAGGCAGAAGGAGGATGAGAATGTCGAAAAGTATGAGGCTAACATTACAAGGTTAGCGAGGCATGCTCCAGATTATTTACGTAACCCAAGAAGTAAGATTGATCGTTTCTTTGATGGGTTAAAACCATTTATCCATCGAGCTTTAGTATCAAAATCTTTCTCAACGTATGAAGATATAGTCTCATGTTCTATCAAGATAGAAAATGAATTTTATAAATCTAATGACAATAAAGTGAAGTAAGATAAGAAGAGAACGGTGGAGCAAGAGACAGATAAAGGGAAAAAGGGAAAGAAGGATTTCCCATTATGTGATAATTGTGGGAAGAATCACCCCGGTACATGCCTAAAAGTAATGGGAGTTTGTTATAAATGTGGAGAAAAGGGTCACCAGGCTCATGATTGCAAAGGAAAGAAAGAGGCTATCAATGTTTAATGATACAATTATAGGGAAATGGGGCATTATGAAAATGAATGTCCTAAGCGTTAGGGAAACTTACCCCAGAAAAGGCCAAGGGATCAAGGCCAAGCATATGCTGTTACTATAGTTGAAGTGGAATAATTAATGTATTGGTGCTTTTGGACTCATGGATTATATTCTGGTTATAAGAATAATCTGATATATATAAGGATTATACTGCAGTACTTGTTGTTTTCATTAAGATTTTAATATGATGAAGGTAATCATATTTCCAGTATGTGACAATAAGAGAAACTTTAATTTATTTAGTTAATCTGATGTTACAATTGATTTTGGAATTTAGAGACCTTTTAGAGAAAGTCTGGATAGATGTATTTTGGATAACTATAAAGGTTAGAATATATTAAGTTGAACATTGGATTGTATTGTTTAAGGTTAAAACATTTCTGAAGATTATTTTTGGAATATTATAATATTATAGCATTAGGAAAAGGACAACCTGCAGGTTGGGGGATAACCCGTCGCGTCGGACAAAGCGGTAGGAATTGAACCTACAACCATAGTGTGACAGGCCTTTATTACCTACCACTAGCCTACAGGAAGTCCCTGGTTAATACAAAATAGTTTTCCAAATCTAAATGGTATGTGTTGATATTTGGAACCTTGTACGATTAGGATAGATATAATATTTTTGAGTTATATTATCTTTTTGAGTGAAAGATGGGTTTGTGGTAAACATTTATTAAAGAATGAAAGTCTACATCACTAGTAAGTATATTTCCTTATGTTCTTAGTAAATCTCCTAAATAAATTCCTCAACTTTATGAAAGGTAACTTAAAACAAAAATGTTTTCGGTTTACTTTTCCAACTTGGGATTCAATGACCGTTTAACCAATCAAAAGTTTGTGATTTTGTTATGGTTAACTTTATCCTAATCCAGTTTTCTACAACTCTCCATCAGACCTTGATGGTTTGTTTTTCCTCCATATCCATATTTTCATATAATCTTAGTATGAGCTATCTCAGGTGACCTTTGTACCTCTCCTTCTTTCTTTTAATGTTATATTTTTATGAACCCTATTTCCGATGTGGGTTTTCCACAAAGGTATTTTCTAATTTCAACATTTTATTTTCGAAGAAGAATTTCAAATTGTGAGGACACAATTTATTGAAGGAGGGTAGAATGTAACACCCCAAGCTTTCATGATACGCCTCTCTTTCAATAATGCAATAACTTTCAATGTACGCAAGTTAGAGATTCTAACACACCGCGACCAATGAAAATAGCCATTATGAATAGTAATACCAACCTTTTGAAATTATATATATTTTATATTTCAAAATGGACTTCATTTTTGGATTCGGAATAACGAAATTAGCCTATGTTGAATTTCTGGTATTTTTCTGAGAACTTACAATTTTTTATGAATAGTGAAAAATACTTAAAAAAAACCTTTTTAATAAAAATAATTTATAGTGATAAATTATACTATTGAGTGGGTTTAAAGTGTAATTAGAATATATTTTTACCAGTTTATCTAATGGTGGTCAATATAATTAATTTCACTTTGAAATTGGACATAAACAATTGTCAATCTTTTGATATATATTGTTTCTAAAAAACACGTTATTTGTTGTGACAGCGGGAATTAATTATAAAATTAATTAATGAAAATTATATGTTTGGAATTTTGTAAAATAGACACCATTTTTTAATTCAGAGTATCAAATTTAGCTTAAGGTGAAATTTTGGCATTGTTTTGAAAAACTTGAATTTTTGATGAATAGTGAAACCACTAATTGGTTGTTAAAAAATTAATTTTTCGTTTAAATGAAACAATACCACTTCTATGATTTTATTTTCAAAAATCCGACATACATGGTTTTCATTAGGAAGTAAAATGTGTTTCAATGAGATTAAAATATTTTTGTGGTGAATAGTAACTTTTAAGTTTAATTAATCGTGATTAAATGTAATTAGTGAAAGTTAAGGTAAAAATGATATTATAAAAATATGAAAATACCCATACACTTGTCCTACCCCTATTGGATGAGTTATGGCTAACCAATAAAATCCATGGGTCAACTTGGGGACCCCATGGAGCCACTTTGTTACGAAAATGACATTAAAAACTTTTTATTTAATGTTAAAATAAAAATGTCCCAAACATGAGTTGTTTTACTAAAACAATTTTTAAATGGGGTTATACGAGTCATATTTTTGACTATAAATATTCATTATAAATCTAAAAATATTTCTTACATAATGATATTATTTATATAATTTTTAGATATTATATAAATTAAATTATTTCTGACACCATGATGATGCAGCGATTACCTCATTATTTAACTATTTAAATAAAATGAAAAGATAATGTGAAATATAAGACCTAAACATGTAAAAAACCTATTTTATGGGTGGATTTCAAACTCTTATCACCTTATCCACGAAATATATAATTTTGGGACATTTTAAATCCGAAAAGCACTTTATAATAATTTAACTGTTTATTACTTTCCAAGAGTACCCCTGCTCTCCTCTTATAAAAGGACCCCACCACTACCACCTTATTCACACCTTCAAGCCAATTGGATCAGCCAAACTCTTCCAAAATACTCTCCCAACATTCATATATTACTCTTAGTAGCCTCACTTTGGGCGTAATTCTTCCCAAGGAAGCCTTTGGCTCAAATCAAAAAGAGTTACCCGTTTTAAAGGTAGTGCTTTCTCTTGTGTTCTTATGTTTAATTTTGCTTCTCCAACCCCCTAAAATATTTTTATTCCTTTATGTTGTAACAACACCAGTATCTTCAATATACTAGGTTGTTGTTATGAGAAGGATTATATTTACACTTACACACACCTTCTTCTAATGGTTAAAGAACATACTGTTTCTGTGGTTGACAAATTTCTGCCTCACGAAACGATGATTGTTCAATCTTCTTTTAACACCACTCATGGTGGCCATTATGATGAAACTATTTTTATATATGATATATATTATTTTTTTCCTTATTAATCTGTATTTTTCATTTATGGCATACCTTTATGATTTCCATTATGGGTAAAGGTGATAATTTCATTTTAGAAAGTGTGGACTACCGCCCCCTCAAAGTGATTTGAATCATTAATGCCATATGCGGGATGTATAAAGGATGGAGTAAATTGTATTATACATTATATTATACTGGAATTATTGTATACCTTTATATAATTATAATTTCATTCCATTAAATACTAAATAGAAATGAAAGTAGCGTTCATTCGTACGTACGACTTACCGTCTCCATGAACAGTGCATTTCATTTATTACCTCTAAATGTTATGTAATATTATAAATGCATATATATACTGGATTTATATGATATATATGATATCTAAATCATGAATATAATTCTGGATATAATGTATATTTCACCACATGAACAACTTGTAATTATAAGAAGTTTATTTTTGACTCAAGTACCAAAGATCGACAAAACGATCGTTACTAACTTAAATAATTACACAATGTTCATAATAGGGTAATAAGTGATATAAAAGGAATAATTAACTTGAAAAAGGTTCTTAATCAAGTACAAATGAACTCTTGTTTATTATTCAGGAGATTAAATAACGATTGAGTCAAGTCGGACACGAGGTAAGGGAACTTCTTAACCCAATTTCCATTCTTTGGGTTAATCTCCTACATTCAAATTATGTCATGATATTATTATGTCCTATCTTGTATTTTTACTTTATTTATGTGTACTTATAGTGGATACACATAATAGATCTATTGTATTTAAAAAAAATGATCTTTGTAAGGGACTTCGTCTCAATCTCCATTCGTTGAGGCATATTTTGTTTTATACACAAATTTCTTTTATACGGTATATAAACCCTTTTGACTTTTATGTTTATTCAAAAGGAATATTTT
Source organism: Viscum album (assembly GCA_963277665.1). Classification (NCBI taxonomy): domain Eukaryota; kingdom Viridiplantae; phylum Streptophyta; class Magnoliopsida; order Santalales; family Viscaceae; genus Viscum; species Viscum album. The sequence continues at coordinate 707,338,661 of OY728155.1, forward strand.
TATACGAAGCGTTTTACTAAAAGACAAAAAGGAATGTTTTTATTATCATACGTATGTGGCGACAATGACTTCTCCACCACCGTGACCATTATTTGAGTTTCGGCTTCCCCTACAGACCATACTTTTTTTAAATGAAAAATAAAAACCAAGTTTTAACATTCATTTATTTTGGTATCGAAAATAGTTTTGATAATGTTCTAATATATCAATGTGTTTTATTGATATCTTGTGATTGAAATGTGAAAATGTTATGTTTCCTTTATTCATGTTTTATGTGATATGATTATGTTATGGTTTATGATATGTTTAAACCTGTTCATATGTGGAATGCATTGGACATAATAAATGACGGGTGGAGCCCACTATAGCTCCTCGATGTATCGGCAGGTCTCATGAGACAAACTAGTGTCTTGGCACGAGGCCTTGGCTATGTGGTTATGATAGTCTAGCATTATGCATTCCATCATTATGAAAGTGGTTATTGATATTGCATGTGATTATTCAACCCGTGGAATATCCATGTGAATAAGTAAATGGAATTATCTAATTTTACTTTTTCCATATTATATTGAAGTTCATGCTTAAAAGGCTTTTGTTTTAGTTATACATTGCCTTAAATGTTTATGTTTATTTATAAAAGCTTCCGCTATATTTTTATCCTTACTGAGCATCTGAGCTCACCCCTTTCAATGTCTTAATATTTTCCAGGATGTGAATAAGTATTTTTCGAATAACCTGCAAGGATAGTCAGAAGAGGATATGAGTGTGGAATATGGAGACTTTGTTATTGTAGTTTTCACTTTATGATTTAATGTAACATTTATGAATGTATCTAGTGTTTCCAAGGCTACTAAACTAATCGGTCTTTCGAGACATGACCTTTTGTGATCATGCCAATGTTACACAATAATGCACCGACTCTGGGTAACTAGGGTCGGGGCATTACAGTTGGTATCAGTGGAAGTTTAGTACTAACCTTGGAAGCTAGATTTAGATAAACTCTGATTAGAGCACGTAGCCCAGAGATAGACATTGAGGATTAGTATAGAAGAACTTCCTAGAATTTTGGTATTATAGAGATTTTTTTAGTTTTCCGAGCAATACATCCTTGTCTGGATACGAGTAGGTAGAGGCGGCTCTGGCACAGATGTACCTAGGGGTAAAACCCAAAAACACTGCTTTGAGCTAGACTCGAACGGGAACTGGTGCACAATAATGGGCCTTGCTGCACTCTTGGTTACGACACTTCTGGGGGATATGCTTAGGATAATTGTCATTTTCTTTACAAACCACTATGAAGGGTTATGAGTATATACTTCCTTAAAGAAAACATTTTTATGATTATGGATTATATCCATAAATAGATAAATTAATGTTAAGTGTTTTACAAGTATGGAATTATGTATTTTGATTCATAAACTAACCTCGTTTATTCCATTGTTCAGAAATGGCGCCTAGTAGAAGGAATGAAAACCATATAAATGCACGTGCTCCATGTAGGGATTTCCCTCCCGCTCAAGATAATTATTTTGGAGCTAGAGATACAACTGGTGCTGATAACCTTATCCCCATACTGGGAAAACTCACTCAGGTTATGAATAATAACCTTACTCGTATGGAGCACCCTGATCCTCAACGTGGAGGATCAATGTTAGACTGCTTCATGAGGCAAAAACCACCAACATTCAATGGAATTACAAATCCCTTAGTAGCTGAGCAATGGATAAATTTCGTAGAGAAAATATTCCACGCCATGGGGATTAGCGAAAGAAAGAAGGTTGTCATGGCAGTTTACCGCCTCACTGGAGATTCCGATCAATGGTGGTTGCTGATTCAAAATACAAAAGAAGATAAATATGTATCTGATATGGAATGGAGAGAGTTCAAATAGCTTTTCTTAGAAAAATACTTCCCTCGTGACCATAGAGAAGATATGGAAAGGCAATTTTTGAGTCTGAGGCAGAAGGAGGATGAGAATGTCCCAAAGTATGAGGCTAACTTTACAAGGTTAGCGAGGCATGCTCCAGATTATATACGTAACCCAAGAAGTAAGATTTATCGTTTCTTTGATGGGTTAAAACCATTTCTCTATCGAGCTTTAGTATCACAATCTTTCTCAACGTACGACGATATAGTCTCATGTTCTATCAAGACAGAAAGTCAATTCTCTAAATCTTATGACAATAAATTGAAGAAAGAGAAGAAGAGAAAGGTGGAGCAAGAGACAGATAAGGGGAAAAAGGGAAAGAAGGATTTACATTATGTGATAATTGTGGGAAGAATCACCCCGATACATGCCTAAAAGGAATGAGAGTTTGTTATAAATGTGGAGAAAAGGGTCACCAAGCTCGTGATTGCAAGGGAAATAAAGAGGTTATCAATGTTGAATGCTAAAATTATAGGGAAATGGGGAATTATGCAAATTAATGTTCTAAGCGTCAGGGACAGTTACCCCAGAAAAGGCCAAGGGATCAAGGCCAAGCATATGATGTTACTACAGTTGAAGTGGAATAATTAATGTATAGGTGCTTTGGGACTCAAGGATTATATTCTGGTTATAAGAATAATGTGATATATATAAGGATTGTACTGCATTACTTGTTGTTTTCATTAAGGTTTTAATATTATGAAGGTAATCATATTTTTAGTATGTAATAATAAGATAAACTTTAATTTATTTGGGGAATCTGATGTTACAATTGATTTTAAAATTTAGAGACCTTTTAGAAAAAGTCTGGACAGATGTATTTTAGATAACTATAAAGGTTATAATGGATTAAGTTGAACTTTGGATTTTATTGTTTCAGGTTAAAACATTTTTGAAGATTATTTTTGGAATATTATAATACTATATCATTAGGAAAAGGACAACCTGCAGGTTGGGGGATAACCCGTCGCGTCAGACAAAGCTACAGGAATCGAACCCACAACCATAGTGTGCAGGCCTTTATTACCTACCTCTAGCCTACAGGAAGTCCCTGGTTATTACAAAATAGTTTTCCTAATTTAAATGGTATGTGTTGATATTTGGAACCTTGTACGATTAGGATAGATATAGTATTTTTGAGTTCTATTATCTTTTTGAGTGAAAGATGGGTTTGTGGTAAAAATTTATTAATGAATGAAAGTCTACATCACAAGTAAGTATATTTCCTTATGTTCTCAGTAAATCTCCTAAATAAATTCCCTAACGTTATGAAAGGTAACTTAAAACAAAAACATTTTCGGTTAACTTTTCCAGCTGGGGATTCAATGGCCGTTATAACCAATCACAAGTTTGTGATTTTCTTATGGTTAACATTCTCCTAATCCAGTTTTCTATAACTCTCCATCAGACATTGATGGTTTTTTTCCTCCATATCCATATTTTCATACAGTCTTAGTATGGGATATCTCAGGTGACCTTTGTACCTCTCTTTCTTTCTTTTAATGTTATATTTTTATTAACCCTATTTCCGATGTGGGTTCTTCACAAAGGTATCTGCTACTTTCAACATTTTATTTTCGAAGAAGAATTTCAAATTGCGAGGACGCACATTATTGAAGGAGGGGAGAATGTAACACCCCAATCTTTCACGATACACTTCTCTTTCAAAAATGCAATAGCTTGCAATGTACGCAAGTTCGAGATTCTAACACACCGCGACCAATCAAAATAGCCATTATGAATAGTAATACCAACTTTTTGAAATTATATATATTTTATATTTCTAAATTTACTTCATTTTTGGATTCGGAATATCAAAATTAGCATATGTTGAATTTCTGGTATTTTTCTGAGAACATCCAATTTTTTATGAATAGTGAAAAATACTTAAAAACAATTTTTTAATCAAAATAATTTATAGTGATAAATTATAATATTGAGTGGTTTTAAAGTGTAATTAGAATATAATTTTAGCATTTTATCGAATGGTGGTCATTAGAAATAATTTCACTTTGAAATTGGACATAAACAATTGTCAATCTTTTGATATATATTGTTTCATAAAAACACACTATTTGTTGTGACAGCGGGAATTAATTATAAAATTTATTAATGAAAATTATATGTTTGGAATTTTTTAAAATAGACCACATTTTTTAATTTGGAATATCAATTATAGCTTAGGGTGATATTTTGGCAGTGTTCTGAAAAACTTCAATTTTTGAGGAATAGTGAAACCACTAAGTGGTAGTTAAAAAACTGATTTTTCGTTTAAATTAATCATTACCACTTCTGTGATTTGATTTTCAAAAATCCGACATACATGGTTGTCATTAGGAAGTAAAATGTGGTTCAATGGGATTAAAATAATTTTTTTGGTGAATAATAACTTTTAAGTTTAATTAATCGCGATTAAAGGTAATTAGTGAAATTTAAGGTAAAAATGATATTATAAAAATATTAAAATACCCTTACACTTGTCCTACCCCTATTGGATGAGTTATGGCCGACCAAGACAATCCATGGGTCAACTTGGGCACTCCCTCACATTAATGTTTCCAACTTAACTACATTTAATTTTGACAAACTCAAGAATAATTAAGTTAAGTTAATTCAACTTTTGAAATTTTAAAAGTGTTGGAAAAAGTAATAAATTAAGGCAAAGGCCTTATTTTATTGTTTGGTTGTGTGGAGATTTGGGAGATAATACTCAATGTCTTTAGGATCTTCATCTTCTATATTGAATAACACGAAGAACGTCGGTGCCAACCTCGACTTCCTTCTTCTCGACGCTTGAGGAAGCGACGCCGTTATTCCGCGGAAACGTCTATGGAAAAGTGAGGCTTTTCCTTTCTTTGTCAAGCGATCCTTCATGAATTGAGGTAGGGGTTGATTTACGTTCACGATTAATTTACGTTCTTCATTATTTATCGACCGCTTGTTATCAATAGAACGGGCGGAGGACGGACCGCACGAACACGGCCGAACCTCCTCCCCATTTTGTTGATGATTTTTCCTTGTGGCTTGGAACAGAGGTAGTGCGGTGCAATGGAACTGTGCGAGGACGAGAGAACAATGGCCGGAGTGGGCCACAACAGAGAAGCACGGTGCCGTCGCACCATGCCAGTGAGGCCGAAAGAGGCCGCGACAGGAGCCGGGCCGCGGCGGAGGGACACTGTGCCGTCACGCCACGTCGGTCGGAAACGGGCCGCGGGCTTTGGCCGCGGAAAAGCAGCAGGAGGCCACCGGTCAAAGCGGCCGCCAGTACACGTTGGAGGCGGGACCCCCGCGGGTCCCGCGTGGATCAATCGACCCGCCATTATGGCCGGCCGTTACCCTGAAAAACCGGGGGTTGAACCCCCAGATAGCACATTTGGGCGGACCCCTTTGGTCCGCCATTTCAAAGCAAGGGGCAGCTTCCCCATTTCACGCCCGGTTGGTCACGAACCGAGCGCCCAGCCAAGCTGGGCTGCTCGTGCTGGGCCAGGCCGCCCGCGCTGGGCCGGAATGCCCGCGCTGGGCCAGACCGCCCGTGCTGGGCCGGACCGCCCGCACTGGGCCGGGCCACCAGCACTGGGCCTGGCCACACAGGCGGGGCGGGGCCGAACCCGGACCCATGTTGGGTCGACTCAGTTCGGGCCGACCCGGGGGGTATTGGGTTGGGTCGGACCGGGCCCAGACCCCCTGTTTTCGGACAGATCCGATCAAACGCCCATAACTTGGGCTAGAGACCCCTGATTCACACACCGTAAATTGTGTAGCGATCCTTCGATCGAGCCATTAATTTCAGTATATTAAAATCAAGGTTTCAAAGAACTTTGGGTATGACCGGGTTGGCTCGAACATGAAACCAAACAGGGCCCTCGGAGCAGAAACGCTTATAACTTGAGCTCCGAACGTCTGATTGTCGTGCCGTCGACTTTGTTGAATTTCTCATGGTGAGATGATTCTTATGGGTTACTCTGCTCGAGGTTTGGATGTAGTTGGAGTATGGCCATGTTGGTTTTAGCTTAAAAACCAACCGGGCCCCCGGGACAAAAAAGCCAATAACTCTCAAACCATGCATCAGATTGACGCACCGTCTGTCACATTGAGTTCCTTTTGACCAGACGGAACTTTGGGATACATCATATCTGGACTTCATGTCAGTTGATGTATCAACCCTCTTGGCTCATGGAGTGGACCCTCCCGGAATCGAGCATGCTGTGTGCAGGAACCCTAGAGCTGGCTGCGACTGCAACGACTACTGTTCTGGAATCCTCCGTGGGTTCGATAGCGACAACTACCATACTGGAATCCTCCGTGGGTTCGACGGGGTTGACTATTGTTCTTGTATCCTGTGTGGGTCTGGTAGTATTGACTACTTTTCTTGTATCATGTGTGGGTCCGGCAGTGTTGACCTCTGTACTTGTATCTTGTGAGGGTCCAGAAGAGTAGCTGGTCTTGTATCATGTGTGGGTCCGAACTTTTAGCTGGTCCTGTAGCCTGTGTGGGTCTAACAGCTTAGATAAATCAGTTGCGGTATTTGATCACCTCTAATTCCTTATAAAGTGTATACCTGTGTGAGATGAGTCTTGACATTCAATCATTATCTTCGATATGTTTGACTTTCTTTCTGGTGTGGATTGGGGTGTGCTTTCCTCTGTGGATTGGGTAGTGCTTTCCTGTGTGGATTGGGTTGTGTTTACCTGTGTGGTTTGGATTTTGCTTTCCTATGTGGAATGGCTTGAACAAGGACTTGGAAGTTGGAGCCATACTGGAATTGATGACTTAGGAATATGTATGGGCATATACCTAAGTAGTGATGGTTGATACTTCGTATTTGTGTCTTTCCTTTGTGGTTTATCCTTCATGGATTCTGGGAGACCTCCGGGGGTCTCGAGGTCCCTATTGAGTATTTTATACTCACCCCTGCACGGGCTATGCCCGCTCTACGTTGTGTTGGATGCAGATGACGGGCATCGCTGATCGTAGTTGAGGCTTGAGGAGCGGAACGGTAAACAGAGGTGGACTATCAGGTGGGATGTACACGGAGAGGGCGGCCAGACTCGAGGAGCTGACGAGACTATCTGTACTCACCCTTCAGGTGGGAGTTCCAGAGGACGACTTCATGGTTGCTGCATTTTCTTTCAATTGTTGTACTTTACTTTTACTTTTACTGCACTTCAGTTGGGTTTGTATACTGACCCATTTACTTTCCAGCACTTACTTGTATTTTTAGTTTACATAGTGTTTACTTTTGTTTTCGTACTCTGTGGTGTTTTTTCTCTTTATAAAAGAAATGTCTTCCCTTATTTCGGGATTTATGACTTTGGTGCTAGTCGCCAGCCCCTGGCCTATGGGAGGTGGGCTTGGGGTAGTCACGGCACATGCCCCGTGGACGGGTCATGACAAATTGGTATCAGAGGAGTTCAGTTCTACCACAGAACTCAATACTCTAATCGTTCTTCTATGTGAAGAAATAGTGTTAAGGATATTGGGTGTGGTTATCAGTCCAGGGAGTCGAGTGTTGGTGCAGCGACCGATGTACCCATACACCAGGACCCGAACTTCTGATTTACGACTCAGTGCACGAAAAAATTGATTGCATGCGTGTTTCAAAGTTTTCTTTGTGATTACATGTGTCAGCTCACCAGGTACACTGTATTGACCGTGGCGCACCTAGCTCTTTTTAGGATGACCCCACGATAGCAGCCAGCTAGGGTTCCGAGCTTTGTGCGAGACGAAAGCCCACTGAGCGATGAGGCCTCAGTGCAGGGCCCCATTACTATAGAGGCACCGGCGGTACCTCTACCCACCAAGCCACCGATGCCACCAGCCCCAGCTGCTAAGAGTGCACATCGCCTTAGTGAACTGCACATGTTTCACCATAAGAGATCACCTAGGTATCATGGAGAGATGGACTCTCAGGCAACCGAGGATTGGCTGGAGGCTGTTGTACGAGTTTTTACGTTAGTGGGTACACCAGCTGAACTCATGGTGATCCTTGCAGTGAGTCTCCTGCACGCGGAAGTAGGTAGATGGAGGAGCCTGATGCTCTATGTGTACCACGAGGCATCACTTCTTTTGAAAGACTTATAGAGTCTCTTCCGCTCAGAGTTCGTTCCAGCCACCCTCCGTGCGGTGCGCATTCAGGAGTTACTGCAGCTGCGGCAGGGCAGCATAACGGTATCCCAGTACTCGACGAGATTTACCGATATCTCGCGCTATTCCATGGACATGGTACGGGACCCATTCTTCCAGGCCCGAACCTTTGAGCATGGATTAAGGAATTATATCAGGGCATCAATTATCTCCCTCAGCATTCTGACACAGGCAGGAGTACTGGAGCGAGCCCTTCCTGTAGAGAGCTTTCTTGCTGAGCCTACACTAGCAGCGAGACCTACCGTAGGGCAGCATGTAGTAGAGTCTTCTACAGCTGGCAGTCGACGGATGTCACAAGGGTCCAAGAGGACCAGACCATCAGGAAGATGACCTCAGGATACAGGCTCGATGGTGCGGGGCACACGACGTAGAGCCATCCTTATGAAGAGAAGACAATTCTATGCATGCGGTGAGCATGGCCACATGGCTCGTGACTCCCCGACCTTCCATGTAGAGGAGCAACAGACGATTGAGGGACCACCCATGGAGAGGCAGAGGGTCAACCATGGTGGTCCGCAGGGAGCAGGGGGACGAGGCATTGGGGCTGGCCGAGTCGCAGGTGGTGGACGACGTTTTGAGGCTCTACCACCACCACCACCAAGAGGTCCACCCCGACCACAGGGAGCTGGCGAACAGAGACAGGCCCAGCTCCAGGCAGTGGAGGCCTACGTTCATGGCGCACCAGAGATGATTCGAGGTACTATCTATGTCTACTACACCCTTTCTACAGTTCTTATAGACAAATGAGTGAGTCATTATTTTATTGCAGCTACCCTTTTATGGAGCTCAGAGATTCTGACAGACCTGTTGGCTCGATCCTTGCGGCTAGAGACTCCTACGGAAGTAGACTCTATGATTACATACTGGTGTGGGTAGTGTGAGATTACTCTAGGAGGCGAGAGCTTCGTCTGGGATCTTCTTGTAGTGGCGTTGAGGCCTTACGATGTCATCTTGGGAATGGATTGGTTATCTACAGTTCATGCTCAGATCGACTGTATTAGGAGAAAGGTGCGGTGTGTCCGCACCGATGGGAGCAGGTTTACCTTAACCAGTGAGAAGGGATCCTTTGCAGTGCAGGATAGACTCACACAGAGGAGAGGAAAACTGATCACTCATCTGTTGGATAGCTTCATTCTTGGAGGAGTTGACGTGCAGAGTCTGAGATTTCCTGTTGTGGTGGATTAGTATGCAGACGTTTTTCCTGAAAACATTCCCGGACTACTTCCTCATAGAGAGGTAGACTTCTATATTGACATGTACCCCGGGAAAACCCCGATTTCTACTCCAGTATATCGGATGGCTCCCGATTAGCTTTGAGAGCTATGGGTAAAACTGGAGGACTTGCAGGGCAAGGGATTCATTCGACCCAGTGTTTCACCCTGGGCATCCCAGATTTTGTTAGCCAAGAAGTTGGAAAGGAGCTTGAGACTATGTGTCTACTACCATTGCCTGATCCAGGTGACCGTGAAGAACAAGTACCCACTTATGAGGATTGAAGAACACTTCAATCTGCTCAAGGTAGCACGATGGTTCTCGAAGATAGACCTCATGTCGGGCTATCATCAGCTCAGAGTTCGTGATGAGGATGTGCAGAAGACGACCTTCAGGTGTCGGTATGGACACTATGATTTCTTGGTTATTCCTTTCGGTGTAACAAACGCTCCAATAGTATTAATGAGTCTCATGAGCAGGATCTTCCAGCCTTACCTCGATCCATTTGTCTTAGTCTTCATTGAAGACATATTGATTTACTCGACTACTGAGGAAGAGCACGCCTACCACTTGCAGGTTGTACTAGACACACTCCGAGATAACCAGCTATATGGTAAGCTCTAGAAGTGTCAGTTCTGGATATGTGAGGTCCACTTCTTGGGACACATCATCTTTGAGGCAGGATTTGTGGTGGATCCTGTGAATATCGAGGCAGTGCTAGCTTGGGAGCCACCCAGGAGCGTGATAGAGGTGCGGAGTTTTCTATGCTTGGCTGAGTACTACCAGAGATTTTTTCCAGACTTCTCTAGAGTTGAAGCACTACTTACAGCTTTGACGAAGAAGGGGAAACCCTTCGTGTGGTCGGAAATAAGTAAGCAGAGCTTCCAAGAGCTGAGACAGAGATTGACCAGTGCATCCATCTTGAGGCTACTGGAGGAGGGAGTAGGGTACGTAGTCTACTGTGATTCGTCAGGGACCGGACTCGGGTGTGTCATGATGCAGGAGCAGGCAGTGATTGCCTATGGATCACGACAGTTGATGCAGCATGAGCAGAACTACGCTACCCATGAACCGGAGTTAGCAACAGTGGTCTTCACCTTGAAGATGTGGCAGTACTATTTGATGGGAGAGCGCTTTACAGTTTATTCTGACCATCAGAATATCAGGTACATCTTCTGGCAGAAGGACTTGAACCTGAGATAGCGGTGATGGCTTGAGTTCCTCCAGGACTATAACATTGAGATAGCCTATACTCCTAGAAAGGGGAACGTAGTAGTCAATTCACTCAGTAGGAGGACAATCATTCAACTACTTTGAGAGGCGACGGAGCATCTAGCTGCTTTGCAGATATTCTTTGTGGATAGAGATGGAGCAGTCTTTCTTCAGTCACTCACAATCACTCCTCCACTTCTCCAGTGGGCTAGAGAGGCACAACGTGGGGACATTGACAGTGAGACGCGACATTCAAAGATATCATTAGGACATGCTCCTGATGGATTCTCTGTAGGAGGCGAGCACATCATCTTTTTCAGAGGACGTACCATGGTACCAGCTGCTTTGCAGGAGGAGGTGCTGAGAGAGTTTCACACTTCCCCATTAGCGGTACATCCTAGAGTGGCAAAGATGTACCATGATCTCAGACGACAACACTGGTGGCTGAGTATGAAGAAGGCTCTAGCAGTGTTTCTTTCACGATGCCTCACCTACCAGCAGGTGAAGGCAGAACACCAGGAACCAGCAGGCTTGGTACAACCCTTGGAGGTCCCAGAGTGGTAATGAGACGGGATATTTTTGGATTTCATGACTGGACTTCCACATGCTTCTAGAGGACACGACTCCATTTGGGTGATTGTTGACCGACTCACCAAGTCGGCCCACTTCTTACCCATCAGAGAGAAGGGCTCAGTGGAGATCTTGGGATGCCTCTACATTCGGGAGATCATACGGCTTCATGGTGTGCCATCTTCTATTGTCTCCGATCGAGATGCTCGCTTTACTTCACAACATTGGAAGGGGTTTCAGGAGGAATTTGGGACACTGCTATGCCTGAGCACCGCCTTTCACCCTCAGACGGATGGCCAGACATAGAGAACCATCCAGACTCTTGAAGACATGCTCCGTGCATGTGTCCTCAACTTTGGTCGCAGCTGGGAGAATCACCTACCCTTGGTGGATTTTTTGTACAACAATAGCTACCACTCCACCATCGGGATGACACCATACAAGGAATTTTATGGCCAACCTTGCAGATCACCACTTTGTTGGACATACCCTGGGGAGTCTGCACTTGTGGGACCAGAGATGGTCCGGGCCACGATAGAGAATTTCTAGGTCATCTAGGAGCGGATGAGGACAGCTCAGAGCCGACATAAGTCTTATGATGATTGGAGGCGGAGACCACTGGAGTTTGAGGATGGTGACCACATTTTCTTATGGGTCTCACCTCGACATGGATTGCGGAGATTTGGACGGGGTGACAAGTTATCTCCGTGCTTCATAGAACCATTCCGAGTTCTCAGCAGGATAGGAATGGTGGCTTATCACCTGGCACTATCACCTAAGTTGCACCGAGTGCATGACATCTTCCATGTATCTCAGCTGAGGAGATACGTGCACGAACAGACGCATATCATCGACCATGGGGAGATGGACATCGATGACGGGGAGACTTTTGAGGAGGTCCCGGTGGAGATTTAGGATCGAAAGGAGTGGGTCCTACGTGGGTAGTAAATTCCTCTTTTGCACATCAGGTGGCCAAATAGGAACGTCCAGGAGAGCACTTGGGGCAGGAGGATCAGATGTGTGCTCAGTACCCTCATTCGTTTCCCTAGTTTGCGATGTATCTTTATGGGGACGTAAATCCAAGAGGCGGGAGTAATGTAAAGGCCACTAAATTTCAAGGAAATTTTTTTCATAAATTATTTGGGATTCTACGAGTACGCAGTTTTTGACGGCACCTGATTCTAAGGCCTGGTGTGCCCAGAATCAATTTCCAAAGTTTATCTCAAGTATGTTCAGTGAACGAACGAGCGGGTTTTTCTAACTATTGAACCGGTGCTCAGAATCGAAATCCGAGGGCACAGATGAAACCGAAGCGTTGGTAATTACTTATGAATAACTTTGCTGGAGTTGTGTTTTCTTGGGAAGAGCTGTTTAATTTGTGGTTTAAGTGTTAAGTGAAATAAAATTTTGTTACAAATTTTATTCCACTTTCCTAAGTGTTAGAACATAGTTGTGGAAGTTGAAGTGGGACCCACCGGTTGTTAACTTCCCATGAGAGGATTAAAGGTGAGGTGGGGCCCACACAAGCCCCCAACTTTTCAAATTCCCTAACTCCTCTAACCCTCTTTAATTATGTGGCACTCTCTCACATTAATGTTGCCAACATAACATCATTTAATTTTGACAAACTCAAGATTAATTAAGTTAAGTTAATTCAACTTACGAAATATTAAAAGTGTTTGCAAATGTAATAAAATAAGGCAAAAGACTTATTTTATTGTTTGGTTATGTGGAGACTTGGGAGAGAATACTCAAAGTCTTGAAGATCTTCATCTTCTACATTGAAGAACGCGAAGAACGCCAGTGCCAACCTCGACTTCCTTCTTCTCGATGCTTGAAGAAGCGACACCGTCACTCCACAGAAACGTCTACGGAACAACGAGGATTTTCCTTTCTTCGTCAAGCGATCCTTCATGAATCGAGGTAGGGGTTAATTTACGTTCAAGATTAATTTACGTTCTTCATTATTTATCGACCGCTTGTTATCAATATAACGGGAGGAGGACGGACCACACAAACACGACCGAACCTCCTCCCCATTTTGTTGATGATTTTTCTTTGTGGCGTGGAACAGAGGCGGCACGGTGCAACGACACCATGCGAGGTCGAGATAACCGCGGCCGGAGCGGGTCGCGGTGGAGAAGCGTGGCATCATTGCGCCCTGCCGGTGAGGCCTAAAGAGCACGCGGTCGGAGCTGGTCCGCGGTGGTGGGGTGCGGAACCATCGCGCCGCGGCGGAGTAGCAGGAGGCGGCCGGTCAAACCGGCCACCGGTACACCCTGGAGGCCAGACCCTCGCGGGTCCCGCGTGGATTAACCGGCCAGCCATAATGGCCGACCGTTACCCTCAAAAACCGGGGTTTGAACCCCCGACCAGCATAGCAGGGCGGACCCCTCGGGTCCTCCATTTCGAAGAAAGGGGCGGCTACCCCCCTTCACACCTGCTCGGTCAGGAACCGAGTGCCCTACCGAGCCAGGCCACTCACGCTGGGCAGGGCCGCTCGCACTGGGCCGGACCGCCCGCCATGGGCCGGACCGCCCACGTCGGGTCATGCCACCAGCACCGGGTCGGGCCATATCGAGTGGGTCGGGCCGCGCCGGCTGGGCCGGGCCGCGCCTCAATGGGCCGGGCCCAAACCCCAAGTTTTCGTATATATCCATTCAAATTCCCATAACATGGGCTAAGGACGTCCGATTCACACACCATCAGTTGCGTAGAGATCCTTGGATCCAGAAAGTCGTTTGATTATATTACACTCAAGGTTTAGGAGAACTTTGAGTATGGACGGGTTGCTTCGAACACGAAACCAACCGGGCCCTCGGATCGGAAGCACTTATAACTTGAGCTCCAGACGTTCGATTGACATGCCGTCGACTTTTTTGAATTCTTCTTAGTGATATGGCTCTTTTGGCTTACTCTGCTCGAGGTTTGGATGCAGCTAGAGTACGGCCAGGTTGGTTTTAGCTTAAAAACCAACTGGGCCCCAGGATGAAAAGGCCAATAACTCTCAGACCGAGAGTCCGATTGAAGCGCCGTCTGTCGCGTTGAGTTCCTTTTTATGAGACGGAACTTTGGGATACATAAAATCTGTACTTCTTGTAAGTTGATGAATTTAACCACTTGGATCATGGAGAGGACCCTCCCGGAATCGAGCATGCTATGTGCGGGAACCCTATAGCTGGCTACGACTGCAACGACTACTATTCTGGAATCCTCCGTGGGTTCAAAAGCGACGACTACCATACAGGAATCCTCCATGGGTTCGATGGCGATGACTAATGTTCTTGTATCCTGTGTGGGTCCAGCAGTATTGACTAATGTTATTGTATCCTATGTCGGTCCGGCAGTATTGACCTCTGTACTTGTATCCTGTGTGGGTCAGGTAGAGTAGCTGGTCTTGTATCATATGTGGGTCCGACAGCTTAGCTGGTCTTGTATCCTGTGTGGGTCCGATAGCTTAGATAAATCAATGGCTACATCTGATCATCTCTAACGCCTTACGAAGTGTATACATGTGTGAGCTGATTCTTGACTTTCAATCATTATCTTCGATATGATTGACTTGCTTTCCAGTGTGGATTGGGGTGTGCCTTCTTCTGTGGATTGGGTTGTGCTTTCCTGTGTGGATTCGGTTGTGTTTACCTGTGTGGTTTGGGTTGTGCATTAATGTGTGGATTGGTTTGAACTTGGACTTTGAACTTCGATCCGTACTGGAATTGATGACATAGGTATATGTATGGGAATATACCTAAGTAGTGTTGGTTGATAATTCTTATTTGTGTCATTATTTTGTGGTTTATCCTTCGTGGATTCTGGGAGACCTCATGGGGTCTCGGGGTCCATACTGATTATCGTATACTCACCCCTGCATGGGCTATTCCCACACTACGTTGTGTTGGACGGAGACGATGGGCAGCACTTATCGTAGTTAGGGCTTGAGGAGCGGAACAGTACACAGAGGTGGACTATCAGGCAGGACGTACATGGAGAGGGAGGCCGGAATCGAGGAGCCGACGAGACTGTCTATACTCACCCTTCAGGTGGGTGTTCTGGAGGACGATTTCATGGTTTCTTCTTTGTCTTTCTGTTGTTGTACTTTACTTTCAGTTGTACTGCACTTCAGTTGGGTTTGTATACTGGCCCATTTACATTCCATCACTTACTTGTATTTTCAGTTTACATAGTGTTTACTTCTGTTTGCGTACTCTGTGGTGTTTGTTCTCTTTATGAAGGCAATGCATTCCCTTATACCAGGATTTACTCATTTGGTGCTAGTCGCCAGCCCCTGGCCTATGGGAGGCAGGCTTGGGGTAGTCAAGACACGAGCCCTGAGGATGGGTCAGGACATTACCATACCCTTGAATGTTTATAATTATGGGATTCAAATCCACTTTACTATATCCTATAATTCACAGGGTTTAAACTAGGATGAGGTTGATCTCAGAACAGTTTTTAATCAGGTACCTTTGGATGTCGACATTATTGATTATTTTCAAAACATTTATGGGCATGATATGACTTCTGGTGACATCTTCTTAATCCTTTTCAGTGAAAGATACAGAGACAAATAATTTTTATGGTATGGTATCTCATCTATATTCCCATGCTACATTGACTTTTGTCTCTAACACATGTGGTCTCTAGAGGGCTTTAATATTCTCATCCATGGGTTCTTTTGAATGATAAAATGCATTATGGATTTAGAACATGTTTTCGACCACTATAAGAAAGTTTAGAATTTCATAATTTTTTTCAAGATGTTAACGCTTCCAGAGGTGGGTTTTCTCCTTAATTTTTGTCTCATGAGCCAAGGAATTTGAGGTGGATAGGAATGGTGCATGTCCATAGGTTGGTGGAGAATTGTTTTTCTAGAGGCATGGGTCGTTTCGACATTCCCCTCTATATGGGATGATCCTATAATCAAGCCCCAACTTAGAATTCATGTAATACAACTAGGCCTAAGTGACTACTAGAGGGTTTTGAGAACCCTTTATGCCTCTTTTGGGATATCTAGAGTGCTTTACATTGTGTATCAACTGCATAAATATCCATTATGTGTATGTTACAAAAATATTGGGTGTGACCATGCCAGCGTTGTCCATTCTATCCTCTATTCCATTATAGGTGGCCTCGTGTTACACGATTATATATTGGGAAATCGTTTTTTGAGGAATATTCATTATAATAGAATGGGTATTCCATGTGTACCAAATTTACAGAACCAATGAGGATATCCTCATCTGATAAAGGTTCCATATGGTGGGGTGGTTCCCATTCTATGGATGTTGTAGGGAATAATATTGAAAGAGTAAAATCATGTGTTAGATTAAAATATGCCTCTTCCTATTCTATTTCTTCCTCCTTCTAATGGTACCACCCACCTTTGGGAGGTATATATTATGCTACCAACCTAAGTGGTGTATATTTTTTGGGTATCAGAAATTGCTCTCTCATGGTAGCATGATATTAATGAACTTTTTTTCTGAGTCATTCGGTTTTTGAACATCCATTAATCCCTGGACGAAACATTCTACCAACCATCCTCTTTTTCTAAATGGAAAATGGTAATGTAGGCCACTGAATCTGTGGAGTTATCTAGCACCACCTTTCTAGTATAGATCATTCCTTGAATGAAATATTTGAAAATTAAGTAGTCTTTAATATTATGAACCTTCCTTATATAGAAAAGGATGTAGGCGAGACTGATTTTGATGGTCTACTCATCGAGATTCCTGGGAAATAGAAGAATGAACAGGTTTTTATTCATGGATTCGATGAAAAAACTAAGGAAATCTATATATTAGAAGGAGTATGCTTTATTAATCTATTCCTCAAATCCCATGTGACCCTGATTTCTCTATGCTTTATGCCAGGGGAGATTCTGTGGTTATCAGTGCTTAACATGATGTGATATGTGGTTTGGGGCTTATTTAGGTTTAGGGATGGTTATCACTATTATATTGAGAGTCGCATCTACAAATTATTCTTTTCCTATACATTCAACCTATGCTAATGGAATAATTCAATAATTGGTTTAGGTTCACTGAATGACATCCTCAAGAAGTGTATTGGTTCTTTAATCTCACAGAACCAACTTGGAGACATCATTGGGAATAGAGGTGTATGTAACTCATCCACGATATTTTGAGCCTAGGGGATCCAAAACTATTCCAACAAGAGAGGGATGCTATGTGAATATGTTAAAACTTTAAACATTTATAATATGTTATAAACCCTCCCATTTTCATGTTTTTTGAGGTTGTTAGGTTGATAATTGAAATTTTTCTCAGCACAAAGATGAAATGATAAAGGAATAGACGAATACGGTCTTCATATCTTACAAAAAATACATACTGGAAGACTACTATACAAAATAATGGATGAACCTGTTTGACTTTATATAAAACACTTCGGGTTTGTTGCCTTCTATTGATCTTAAGCGCCAAAACACATCCCTCATCATGTTGAAAAGTGTGTGTGATGTTGTTCAGTGTTGATTTCACTAGCAAAGATATATAATTTCCAATTTAGAAATCTTGATGGGTTTATAGTATCATCCACTCATTCGGGATATGGATTCCCCCTTAGGCTTGACATGTGTACTTCTCCCATATTGGGCTTCCATTCATGTATCTAGGGACTCATTAATGTAATGTTTCTCTGGGGGTTCAATAATATGGGATTTTCCTGTCTATAGTGATTGGGAGGGACTAATGAGGTGCACCCACATTTGTTTCCTACTGATTCTAAATTCATCCATACACTGGATGATCGTCATAGAGAGGGAGTGGCTATCAACGCTAAAGAGGGGGGGGGGGTAACAATTATTTTTGACTTCCTTATCTATATAAAGTAGCTTCATGGATATTGATCCGGTCTGATTATCATATATCGCTCTTCGTGGAGGATCATCTATCAGTGAGAGAATATTCATCTAAGTCTGATGATTATACCGGACAATAATATTTCCCCTTAGTATATCATACTTGAGTTTTCTTAGAGTTTTTATCTCACTCTCGTATTGTGATAAGTCTTCCCCTGAGTATCCTGATGTTGAGTTATATTTGGTATCATTATTACCGATAAGTGAAAGATCATTATTCGTAGGAACCATGTATTAGATCTTTCTTTGGTTCCGTGTGCAGGCAACATCAGTTGGTGCATCTATATCACCCTCCTCTCGGGGTACATTTTCCATGTTATGATCCTCTAAATTTTTTTCTTTATCAAAAATGAATTTTATTTTTATAGTGATGAAAGTTTTAAAGGCATATTGGAAATGGCAGTAGTACCATCAATTTTTACTCCATAAGATAATTTTTGACTACCTTCTACAAGGTCATTACATGAACCCCCTGGTCATATTGGTCCATTTTGGATTTCAACATCGTCAGGGTCTAATCACCTTCTTTATACATTCCAACATTCTATTTATATGAATAGTAATCTTGGGGGAGTTTCAGTCATGTTTTCCTAATGGGCCCCGACCAATAGAGGTTTTCCTTATAGAGGTAGGAACATGTGTGTGGCGACCATTGATTTTTACCTCCCATGCTGGAGTAGACCGATTCTCTCTGTGGTGATGATGATGAAAAATACCCTAGACTGGGGAGATGGGGGTTATTTGGAGACAAAATTGGCATTTACAAATATTTTTGCAAAGGACCCAATTATTCTAGTTGGGTATTTGATGATTCCCCAGAAAGACATGAATATATAATTTTCCCCCATCTAGTGTGGTGGGGTTGATCTATAATAACCATTAATGTCCCTATAAATATCTTGGGGGATGATGATCCTAGGGATAAGGATAGATATATAAATTCCCCCATCTCAGTTGGATGAGATTTGTTTCTAGATGCTACATGTATTTCAGGGATCTTGTTGGTAATTGATGAACTAATAGAATTAGGTGGTAGTAGATATTTTCCCAACCCATTGTGATGAGTGTGCTCTTATATGAAATATATGGAAAATTCTACTCTGTCCTATTTAATATGTCACAACACTACATGTGTTGGAGCTGGGTGCGATGACCTCCCTTGATGGAAATCATTCTTTGTAGGAGGTTTTCTAGTTGATTGAAACATCAAAATCCATGTATAAAATTCATTTATATTGATTTAATGGGCCTAGTTTAAAGTAATGTAAAATATCACCTCCATTAATTTGTAATTTCGGGGAACCATAGAATCAAGGGAATGCAATTTTAGTGACAAACTGGCCATAGCTTTACATGGTCCCTTGAAGTTCACTAGAAGATATGATATTACATGATTAAAAATATAAGGTGTTATGTTGTTCTAGGGTTGTAGAAATGTGTTAATATACATAACATTACCATACTGAAATATGGATTAATGATTTTCCTTCAAATATTAGCCAGTGAAGGCTCATGAAGCAATAGTTGTAATCATGTTTCAAATTTGCGCAATGCCTTTACTATTTTGGACCATGAACCTTGAATATAGTATCCAGGTCTAGATGAAAATATGGTATCATTATGTACATAAGGAGACCCTTATATAACAGAAAAGGGAGGTGTATATCCTTCACTCACTGATTATTATCCCAGATATTTTGTCATAGATAAGCCAGGAACTCCTTTTCCAACTCTTCTGGGTTCTCATATTTTGAAGGGGTGAGGGGACAGAACCTAATGGGGAGGTTATTTATAGCTAAATGTATCCATATATCATGGTCTTCCTCTACTTCATCAGACTTACATGCCTCCATCTGGTCAGAAAATATAGGGTGATTATATTGGTCACCTGCTGACTAGATTGGATTTATGATGGATGTTGATGGGTAACTATATGAGATTGAACATAATTTTTAGAGAAACTTTCTATATAAAAGTATCAATGTTTGAAAACCATGTCTATAATAAGACTTCTAGACAAGGGAAGGATTTCATTGTTTTTGGAAGAAATTACCATGTGGTGGTTAACCATAATGGATGTTAGGAGTAGTGTCCCTATGATACATCTCCTCACTACCAAGATGAGGACTATTTCAGTAATGGTTTTCTTCTACTTTAGTTGAAGAGGTGATGAACCCTTGTGGTGTTGAGAACTTGTCTTGAATAAAATCGCATACACTAGCATTGATAACATTAATAATATGGGTCATGTTCCACTGTGTGGTTGGAATATTCCATCATGAAATTTGGAATTGTGTAAGGATATGAGCCGGTAATATTACGGTATTAATTATTTTATAACCGTTTTTGCTCTGAGAGTATGAGACCACTATTGATAAAATTCTCAAATATAATAATGATATGTTTAATTATTGAATATAATATGTTCATGTAATGAATAATGTTCCATTACCACTTTGAAATCCTTGGTCAGAACACGAGTATTAACCCAATCTCGATCCTTTAGAACTTTTCACTAGTATTTCATAGAAGGATTATGAGCCTACCATGAGGTAAGTGGAACTCTCACATGGTGAGCCCCGATTGGTGAAGGAATATGATCATGGTATGAATTTAAATTCCCCACAGGAATATACTGGCAGACCTCCGGAATGGGAGAAGGGTTATTAGCCTCAACTAGTATTACCTTGGAAAGTTTCTAATGTAGTTGTTTATTAGTGTAAGTAGGAATATTCCCATTGATATTTTTCATCTACAGGAATAGGCCAGACATGTTAACTAATATGAATATGAGATTTTCCCAAGGAATGATCCATTATCACTAGGTTAGCTCCGACCAGAACATGGACATATTCAAAATCATGGGACTTTGGAGCATGTATCTATACACATTGGATATGAATTTGTGAATGTATCAAGGCATGTGTCCCACCCACTTTGTGATCCCATATCAGTACAATGATATAAGACTCATCATAGGCCTTTGGAATATGTCACCATACATTATCTACAGGCATGTGACCCTATCCATAGGAATGTTACACTCTCACATGGTGAGAATTTGTGGTAACGAAAACATAATCCCAGTCTAATGCATCATCATTTTCCAAAATATACTCATAATCCTTCCAAATTGGAAAACAAATGTAGGCTTTCTCTGAAGTAGCCACTTCTTTTGGATGATCAGAGCGTTGAACTGTCCTGGTTCAAGGGATAGTAATATGCGCCTATCCCCACATCTGTACCAGTTTAAAAATTTGTCAATATAGTTATTTTACAATTTCTAAGACTTATTTCATTTGGGAAAACTGTGTGAAGAAATATAAGCCTGCATTATTTCCCTCTCAATTATATAATAGAATATGTCTTCGATTGAGACAGGGGTTTGTACCCACTTCTGTCCTACTTATGCCACCAGAATATACCAATGGACATTATTCATGGGCGTAGTGATATGAACCTCCCCCATGCATTATGTGGGAATATTCCCATATATGTGTTTTGAGTGAGCTAGGATATGATCCTTCTCTTCGGTCTCCACTGAAATATGTCAGAAGAATTCATAATTAGGAGTGTTTATATGATTAATCTAATGGATATCCATCATATTCCTTTACTAATGTGTATTCATTTCTACCAGTGCATGGGAATCTGAGGCGGCAGTGTGTCATATGGTACCCTCAGCTGACGACTAATGGGTACTGGTGGTATGGTACTGGTGATAACGGTTTACATGACCCCTCTTAGATATCCCTTAATCTATAAAGGGCCATATATGATTATATGGTCCACCAATATCATATATTGAAGGTGGTGGTTGTCACAATCCAGGGATAAGCTCCCAAAGCGGTTGGATGTGATGAATATGACAATTGGCTTAGCTGTAACTTTCCCTGGGCTTTGTGGAATCTTTGATTTTAATTCTTGAGAACCCACATGAGAAGATTACAGGGTTACTATTTTACCAAATATTTGGTATTCTTGGACCATCGTGTTCACCACCTTACATTTATATGAGCCGGCAAGTGAGATCATTTTTCATCAAACGAGGGTTGCATCCATAACTACCATTCCAGAACAGTTGTTGGATGATGAATACATTATATCAAATCATGATGGTATTTCTAAGAGTGGAATCTTCAATCATGTAGAAAAAAAGGGATAGGGTCACTAATAAGAGGAATATCATAGGCAAGATGTGTGGTCAAACAGATATGCATGGTTAAAACAATTTCCCTTTTATTCCGGATTTGGCCATTCATATCTATTAATGTATTTAGTGTGAAGTTGAAATTGTTTCATGAGAACACTGGTTAAATAGGATCATCGATATGATTATTTCTATCATACTAATTTTTTTGTGAAATATAAAAAAAATGTTTTATGCAGTGTGATTATCCGATCAATCTATTACTTGAGAGTTTCACGTTGGATTAGATATTTTTTCTTCTGTATAGTGTGAAAACAAAATGAAACAATGAATAATAACCTAATCATTTTTTAGTTGAATAGATTCATTTCAAGTTTACCATTTTCATTACTATTGGGAGGAGATGACCTCGAATCCCCATAGAGGTTGTTTCGGTTCTCACTGATGGTGGGATTTAGGGAATCATTTTATATACAAATAATGACATCAGGTTACCGTAATCATTATTAATAGAAACACCAAATAGATCCCTCGTCCATTACTCGGTACAAAACCACAATCCATAGGCCAGTGTTATATTTGGCCTTCAAATCCAATGACGTTTGGGGACTCACATTGTTTGAGAGGATGGGAAGTTAGGGTCATCACACCCTTGGGGGGGTATCACCTACTCTAGGAAACTATTATATATTTAAGATATGTTTGTGAATCTATTCCCAATCCCTATATAGGATTGGTTTCTGTAACAATATGAGTTATGGGTTATGTCTATTATATGAGAAGAAGATGATGATATCATTAGTGATCCCATCTATATGAATATGAGGTTCAACAACATTTTCCAATGTAATGGGTATCTTCTTATGTGATGAGGACATATAACCAGGTAAATTTTAATTATATTCTATATAGGGAGGTTGTTAATATTTTTAGAAGGGGTTTGATCTATTATGAGGAATCCTTCATATCATGGTAATTTAATTAATAAAAATGTACATAGTTTATTAAACCCATGAAGTTTAATGTCATATAGAAATGACATGCAGGTGGGAACTTATTATGTTGATATTTGAGATCAAGTCTTGATGATATGTCTAACATATCCTGGTTATGGTAGAAATTAGAGTTATAATATTTCTATCATGTTCTTGGGACTAGTAGTAAGGTATATTACCTTATTTGACATATATTAATATAGTGCCCCTCATTCGGGCTTACAAGATGAGATTTCCTTGGCTGGTGGTGATTCATGATTCCATTGATGTGTTCATTGTGGACCCCTAATCCCATGTGAGCTATACTCAATGTGAGAAACATGGGATATAATGTGATCAAACTAATTGAATATGGGTGTATGGTTTATGTATTAAGAAAACCCTTGGATTCTAATATATAGCATGGACTATGAAGTGGAATCCTACGTATCCTTATTATGGTAGGAATTAGGTTTATCATTGTTTTTTGGATTTCACAGCCTTCTGAGGGATGTGGTAGAGCAATTAGACCACATGAATGGTTGGGTCCATATAGCGGTATCATCAAATACATAAGGATTACATTGAAATGAATTTTTATTTGATCTTATGCCATGTGAAGGTGTCCTTTGTTTCTTGGTTATTGCAGGAATCAGTTTTCTCATATTTTAGTTTATAGGGGATTACATGTTTTGATTTCCTTATATGTGGGACATATCATGTTATTCCCATGATTGGTTCTTACAATATTAGTTTTCCCTTTCCTTTGTATAGGATTATGATAAAAATCATATGACTTTTGAAACTCACCAAGACCATAAGAAATATTCTATATTTGAGTAATATGGGATGGAAAATTATCAGTCTCATTACTTTTGGAATGGGGGATTATTAACTTGGAAAACCATTTGTATGTATAATAAAGAGATCAGTCCTGAAATAGTTTCCCTACGTATGCTGGTTGTGGAAATAATTAGAGTCATCATAGTTTCCTTTATTGGGGCTTACATATTTATGTTACCCTTCATTCAGGGATTAAACACTGAGGATAAACAATGTTGGAATGCCATGAGAATCCATATATGTAGGAAATTCCATATTATTCAACTGATCGAGGATTACACTATGAGGTTTCCCTTATTGAACTGACCTACTTTCCTTCTTGAATTACTTCAAATTCCTTGATTGTCTATTTTGACATGTTGGAGGATGTCTAGATATGTCTTTTTATATTGTGGGTGTGTCCAAATAAAATCACATGATCTAGTTTTGTTCTCTGATGGACACCACATATCATGGATGGGATGTTTAAGGGTCATCGCTTCATCCATGATGAGTTGTTTAGAGGATACTATGGGACCTGGTTGGTAGATCCTAAAAGACATTTAATGATGTCGGAATACATTCCTACAAGGCATTACGTGATCCAGATGACATGACCTAGTGTCATCATGAGAGATGGATGACACTTCTAATTGGTGTGTCAAGATTCACCTAACATGCCCTGTCGTCATTGTAATAGTTGGATGACACTTTAATAAGATATTTTGAGAGTCAACATGACTTATCTCGGAGGGTGTAGAATGTCCTAGCCGATATGTTTAGAGGACATAGCGAAGCCTACTGGGTGTGTCTGCGGGACATCACAAGAGCCAACTAACAATACCTAGTACTACCACGAGTCTCATATGACATGAATTTGTGTCACCATATGAGTACATAGATACATCTAAAGGATATCCTGAGGATTTCATGGAGATCTTGGAGGGTTTCATGAGACGTGGGTGTCATTCACCAGGGGAACCGTACGACATTATTTGACATTTCAAAAGGACTTTTCATGAATAAAAAAGTATTCCAAAGGAGCGCTGCAATATCTGGACGATGTGTCCTAGTGTTTTCATGTGTCTTGGGAGGTTCAAACAATATACATGAGGTTCATCATGAATTTTCTTTGTTTATGTGTCCCACATATTGTCTTTGTTGTAGCCTTTATATTCAATGCTCCTAAGATATGTTTAGTGTCATCTTATTTTAAGTCTCGTATTATTTAGAAGACAAAATGGATGTTCTTAACATTGCCTTCTAGAATTTGTTCGAGTAATATATGAGTGATTATGCAAAGTGATTATGAGTACTGCATTGTTTATCCCATTTTTCGATGGTATAAAACATGATGGGAAACATTCCAGTCATGTGATAAACTAATCCTTGAAATACAATCTGGTGAATGGATTAAAAAGGGCCAACATCTCATCTTGAGGGTCATTGAAATGCATTTTCCATGTTGTGTGGAGGATTTATATGCTTCACTACCCCAATTATTCACCATTTTTTGTGGCACAAATCACAAAAATATAGGATAGAGTTGGTGTAGGGACTCAGCATCACATGTCTTCACGAGGTCCACCATGAATCACTCTAGAGGCTTCCCATAAATTTCATCAACCATAAGACCATCCTTTCATTTCATCCTCCTTTAGATTGTATAAAATTAATGATGTCTTTATTTATTATGAGGACATTCCAATGGACTTTCATCTTTTCATGTTTACATGTGAAAGGTACTTCGTGAGATCTGGGAACATGTGGAATGACCATTTTGTAATCTCGAATGACATGTCGAGGTATTTCCATAAATTAAGGATGGCTTGTATAGGGGCAATTTCTTGATTAGGAATACTAGTCAACAGGTCCTGTGAGACCATTACATGAGAATCCATAGCATGTCGCATGATAGTTATGACCACTAGAGGATTACTCGTCCTCCCCATTTTTATTTCATTTTTTATTTTACAAAAGTTGGGGAGTTCACAAGGTTTTATAGATTTTGTGGTGGAAAATTCCCATAAATACTGGTGATGCATCACATGACCAAAAAACGTCCAATTGAGAAGGGAAATAATTTTATAAAAATTTCCATTTGTCTATATTTCTAAAGCCAAAAGGGGAGAATGAGGTCACCATGACATACCTGAGGCCCTTTTTGCAATGAGGATGACATGTGGAAGGATTTCCCGAGATAAGGTGGGAACACAACCATGTTCTTGTTGAGTCTTGAGGACCACCAGGGGCATGTCATGTTTATTTTACGACCATAATATGCTTCTTCATCCTTTGTATTCATCTCTATAATTATTTTCACAAAGAAAGTAGATCTCAAGTGTTTTCTTGAATGTTATTTAAGATAATCATTCTCACCACCGGTGATGTATCACTTGAGATTTAAAACCACAAAATTATTCTGACTTTTGAATACTTTTCTTATATTTTCAATGGAATTTTGGATGGTTTTACAGGAGTCTATCAGTTGAAGATTCATCTGCCTTGGGGTGTTCTTTCCTAGTATCCTATAGGTGACTACTCATTGTCTGATGTTCCCTCTTAAGATAATATAGACTTTTCAAAGAGACTTTAGTAGATCATCCATAGGCTATGCACTGCAAATGGATCCTTTGAATGATCTTATAATGGTCACATTATAACATATCCCTTGGAGGCTCACACGATCATTAGGACTAGGTCACCTTTCACTTCAACTGATTTTTAGGGAAGAATTACCCATATTAATGTATTGTTCTAATTTCTTAATTTTAAAATTCCCATATGGAATGTTTCAACAAAATTTTTGTTCAATTTTCACCATTATTTATGATATAAATTAATGTTTTCATGAATTCATGTTCTATAGATTTGTTGTCATTAACCTTATCTAGATCACCCAACTCTGTATGATATGTGATGTTCATCACACTTTATTATTATCTACAGTTTTCTTCAATGTCCAAATATTCACATTCAACCTTTGTTCTCATATGTGGAAACCTATTTATTAGATATTTTGTGGTAATCTTTATGTTTCAAAATTTCATTTTTAGTTAATTTTTATTATTAATTTCTATGATGTTGGTATCTATGAAGGAATTTTCAAATGATAAAAAATAGATGACTTTGCGGAATTTTGAGTGAGGAATTCATTTTAAGGGGGGTATAACATAACACCTTGAGATATTGTTAATTTATTATCAAATATATTTGATATTTTCCATATTTTATTATATTAAACACTAATTGTTTATTTAATTACAAGTAAAAAATGATTTTAACCTTAATTACAAATAATAAATTGTTTGTCATGTGTTACACATAATAAAGATTTTAGCATGTGTTACACGCTAAACCTATTTCAAACAATACATGCCATACAATTTAATTATAATTATTTAATGTTAAAGGAATAAACTTTA
This sequence comes from Viscum album, assembly GCA_963277665.1. Taxonomy (NCBI): domain Eukaryota; kingdom Viridiplantae; phylum Streptophyta; class Magnoliopsida; order Santalales; family Viscaceae; genus Viscum; species Viscum album. Next base: position 707,365,980 of record OY728155.1, read on the forward strand.
TATTTGAATAGAGTATATGAATATGAATATATAAATTATGAATTTATGGTTTAGAAATTTATATATTTCTAAATCTTTTCCTACCATTAATTATATTTTAAAATAATAACTATTTGAAAATGATTGAAATATTTTCCTAAATTTTTTTACCTAAATAAAATTTTAAAATTAATTCAACTAACTGATTATAATGAAGTGTAAATATTATATATAAATATATGTTAAATTGAATATTTGACATTCATCCTTTTTTTAGGAAATTGATTATAATAAATCTGATTTTACCCAAAAAAAGTTTTTTTGAAAAAGTGTTTTCTAACCATTTTATAGAAAAATTATTCAACACAAATTTTTAGAAATTCATAATATTAATATGATAAAAAAATTATATTATCAAAATTTTCTTCCAATTATTTTTTTGGATTTTTCTGAAATATTCATTTTTGATAAATAATGAAAAATACTGAATTTTAATTGAAAAATACCATTTTATATATTTTATTTTAAAAATTAAAAGAATATTTTAAATGTGTTAGAAAGTATAATTAGTCTAATTATACATATATTATTTATTGTTTTTTCATTTTGATCATTTTTATATAGAAATTAGATATAAAATAATTGTTAAATTTTGAAACTTTTCACTTAACATAACTTTTTTCTCATCATATATGTGTGGTTAATTTTATATTGAATATTCCCCTTATATGAACGAAATATTTATAAATGGATTAAATATTTGGAATCATCATATTTTTTATCTAATATGGTCAAAAAAATTGACCAAAATTAACAATGAATATAGTAAAAATTATATGTCATGGTTTTTGTAAAATTCAGTTTATCGGGTGTTAAACTATAAATATAATTGTAAAATTTACCTATAATATTGTCAAATAATATTTTATCTCCAAATTAATAATATATAATATATTATGTTGTAACTCGACACATTTCATATCCTTTTTCGATGGAAAAAATGTAGTAGCACATATTGATTTTCTAAAATACCAAGTGTGACTTCTCCCCCACTTTTAAAAATTCACCCACTCTCCTCCATTATTCACACCAAAAAACATATTTGGTTTGTTCAATAAATTATTGATTCCCATACCAAATTCCCTCACGTCATCTTATAAGCCTGATATTGGTTAGAAATCTAACCAAGGAATGTAATAGTGCAATCCTAACGAGATTACCTAAAGAAGAGGAAATGTTTGTCAACAAGCATCTTTATTTTATTTATTCCTCCACCTTCTTCAATTATTATTAAATCATAATTATATATAAAAAATATAATTAATATATTGTAATGTTGTTATGATTAGTTCATGACCTATAACAGTTTCTACTTCCATAAAATGGGCTACGAAGTTAACGTTCTTGTGTATGGTAGACTACATCCCCGCGAGCTGATGTCATTCCTTTTTCAATTACCACCTTTAAAGGTTGTTCATAATGATGAATTTATTTTTTATATATGATATATGTGATATTTATGATGTTATTAATATTTTATATATTTTTTAAATAATTTCATACTATCTATTATGTGGGAATAAGATAACATTGTTCATGTGTACGACTGATTACAGCCTCGTGAGGCCATGTGATTCATTCACACTTTACATGGAACGACATGTTTGAATACATATAACTTATTTTTTAAATTATTTATTAAAAATATATAAATAAAATAAATTCATTAGAAATAATTTAATTAGAAATGAAAATCACTTTTTTGAATATAATTGAAACCATTTTCTAAAAAAACCATTGTTGACACAAACAACTGTAATCTACCTCGATAAAATAAGAAAAATAATTTTGGTGAATGATTTTAAAGATATTGATATAATATATATATTCAATAAAATATTTGACATTCATCTTTGTTTTTTAATTAATATAGAAAATAATAAATCTAGTTTTATGTATAAAACTCGTTTCTTTCTAGGAATCATTTTTGTCACTTTTTAATGGATCACTTGTTTAAAACTAAATATCGGTATAATCAGAAAACAAATTTTAAAATATAAGAATAATTTTATAAAACATGATATAAAAATTATGCTAGAATAATATGTTGAGGTTTTTCGATAATTTTTTTGATGAATAGGGAAACTATTAAATTTTAAGAGAAAACCATCTTTTTGTTTATTTTATTTATAAAGAATTATTATATCTAAAGTTTTATTTGAATAATAATTAAATTAATTTTTTATTTATTATTATATTTTAGGTCATTTTAATCATTTTTTTAAATGGATATAAATTAATTGTAAACAGTTGAACATTTTTTATTTTGAATATCCACTTTTTAATCAGGTCTATAAGATTAAATTTAAATTATTTTCTCAAATTATATTAATAATTTTTTTAAAAGTTGTTTAAATATTATAAATCATAATAATTTATCTTATTTAATATATTTTTCTAAAACATCTTCAAAAATTAGTATTGAATACAGTAAAAATTATTTACCATGGTTAAGGTAAAAATGGGTTTACTGGGGTGGGAGGGGTGGTTAAAATTATATTATAAGGGAAATATTTACCAATAAATTATTAAAATATATATTTCATGGTTATATTTTGACATTATAATTATTATGGTTTTAATTTGATATATTTTTGACCCTTTTTCCAACAGAATACTGTGGGAGCACTTACTTCTTTTAAAAAATCCCAAGTGTGTACTCTCCCCCTCATATGAAACGCCACTCACTTTCCTCCATTATTCACACCATAAAACATATTTGTTTTTGAAAATGCCTCCCAATATCACTTCCCATCATACCTACCATCATCCTATAAGCCTTTTATTTGTATGAAATCCATTCTATGAAGGATTTACTGAACCCTTAGGGAGAATACCCGAAGAAGAGGTAATGTTCTTCAATGAGCGTATTTATTTCTTTTGTTTCTCCACATTAATAAATTATTATTATATATTGATTATATTATAACCAAATTATATTTAATATACATATAATTCTTTATGTTAATATATTGAACTACCACCATCTCAAGTTCCTTCTACTGGGTTACAAAATCATCATTCATGTATACGGTGGACTATCGTCTCACGAACTAGTGTCATTTATTTTTCCACTACCAACATTAAATGATGATATTAATGATAGATTTATTGTTTATATATTATATATATTATATATATTATAATATTATTATTCAATTATTTTTATATCACTCATACCATTATAATAACCATTTTGTATGAATATGATAACGTCATTCATGTGTTTGTCGGACTATCGCCTTACGAAGCAATGTGATTCATTCACACATCACATGGAATGTATTAAATACATGTATAATAAAAACTAATGATATGTATGACATAAACATGATTCTAAAATGATAATATTTATTTTTACTTTTCATTCCTTGAACCCAATAAGAAAATGAAAAACAACTTTCATGCATGTGTATGGCCCACCGTCTCCATGAACAGTGTATTTAATTTCACATCACTAAATTTAATGGATTAATATTAACATATATATTCTGAATATTGATTATAATTTTATTATGTTTATAATGCTTGATATTATGGAAGCATGATCAATTTAAGAGGGAAATAAATATAACAAATCCAAAAAATATATTCACAATAAAATGGTTATTACTTATTACCCAAATCCAACATGAAATTTTTAATAAGAGAGTAATAAAAGGGAATAAGTAATTCATAATTGGTATTATGTGTGTGTGTGTGTATATATATATGAAAATGGATGTTTAATATAGGTATATATGTTTTAAACTTATTATACAGTAGGTTTGAACGAGTATGACTAAAGTCTAGAGTTAAATTAAAGAATTTTTATATCACATTTTTTCTTCTTGGAGATACATGCCATATTCACCAAATATTTAACTTATATGGTGAGTACACAAACAATTAATTTATTTTATTAATGTTCTAATTAATATTATAGGGATTTATATATTATTTTGATGATCTTTATTTTAGTGTTTTTATGGTACAAAGTCCAAAAAATCGATAAAGGTTATTTGTATCCATTTCCCTTATTTATGACATAGCTTATTTTATAAACATATCTTATAATATAAAGGTTTTATAATTCTAATATTACATGATATATAAGGAATATACTTATCTTAATGATATATTATGTTTTATTTAATGTTATTATTTTATGGGGATTCTAATTCAATGCTAACAAAGTGGGTAGAGATTTATGTTACAATAGCAATGTTTATCATGATTTTTTATGATTTTGAATCCAACAGTAAAATATTTTGATTTATCCCTAATTAATATCATGAAATTTTCTTATATGTTTATGTTATGAAAATACTTGTTTTCCCTAAATTTTCCTCTCTTAATGTAGTCAATATTCAAAAAATCATTCTAGGAAAAAACATATTTTTTGGTTGAAAATCATTTTTCTTCTAAAACCATGTTTTCAAAAAATATTCACAAAAATGATTTTTAAATTTATTTAAAATGAATTTTTGACTAAAATTTTTACCCTTTATGTAATTTTAAATTTTTTTTTAAAATGATCTTGTTGTTGTTTAAAAAAAACAAATCATGTTTGGCCTTTAGAATGAAATTTCATGAAATATATTTTTATGTGAATGAAATTAATGAATCTTCCCATCATTAGGAACAATATTTTACTTGAAGCATACATTACATGTTTTCAAGGATATATTAAAATAGAAATATTCTCAAAATATTTTAGGTTTTAAATAGTTTTTTTTTTAAATCAAAAAGGATATTTTCACTAAGGAATGTTTTGAGTAATATTTAAAAATTATTTTGCATCTTATATTACATTATTTAATATAATTTATTCTTTATTTGGCATATGACCCAAGGATAAAATTATTACTAATTATCTAAATGGTTTATTTTTTTTATAATAAAATGACTATGAAACCTGTTTCTATTCCAGGGGTTATACTATGATATAACTCATAACAAAGATGATTCATATAATAAGATATAATATTATGAAATGAGGAAGTGATTATGAATCATATCACTTTTCCATATGTTATGATATGATGAAATATTTATGAAACACTTATCATTTGATGATTTATTATATTATTAATGTTTTATGACCATGACATACACATATGTATGTTTTTATTATGTAACGGTGGTTATTTTATAACAAAGAATAATAGTTACAATGTAACTATGGAAGATTGTTTGGTTATAACCAATGATAGTTGTTACATTATAAAAAATAAGGTTGGGTCCTATAAATCTCTCTAAAAAATTGTGTAAATATTTATATCTCATTGGATAGATAGAACTAGAATAGGGATGGAATCAGGTTCAGAAAGATAGAGATAGAATGGGGCGTTAAACTGATTCTATAAGAAAAGACTGGAATATGGAGTGAATGTGGTTCATTAAGACCAGGTTGGAATAGGGGTGAACCTAGATTAGTAAAATATGGATGGAATGTGGTCTGTAACCCAATTAATTATGGGACATTGTCCAATATGATGATCTTGGGAGTGAACCTAACCTATTATGATGGTTTGAGGTGTAAACCCATTCCACTATGAGGAAAGGGATTCCAAATGGATAGTCATGTGTCCCACCCTAGAGGTGTATCCACCCATATAGTTCCCATATATGTTTTGGAAATGAGCCTCGAATACTAAGAAAATAATTTCCTATGATTATGCAGATGTATAAATTTGATGTCTTATTCCATTGTTATGCTCTCATGGATCATGTAATTTTATTAACATACGATTAATTTCTTATTAACTAATAAT